>CM053785.1:299058983-300461483 GCA_028749045.1 Cupressus sempervirens | reverse complement strand
TAGACAAGACCAAAGAAATTGCAGTGAATTTCACACATAAGCATGTGTTGAACAACTCCCTAGTAGAGTAGCTATTTTGTTGGTGTTTTTACACTACTAAGTAACAAAATACTTAATACCAAAATGTTGAAGATCAAAATAACCTAAGGATTAGCTATTTCCCATTATTAGCTAAATGATCTTCATATCTATAGCAAACTAAACTACAAAATCATAAATGACTTTCTACTCTTCTATCTCTATAAAACCAAGATGGGTGCACCTAAGGGATAAAAGATTCACAACTTAATACTACATTCACACTTCATTCATTCCATGAAATTTTATAACAATATTCATCCCTTTCAGTAGATTGGTTGTAATTCTTCTCAGATCTACAAATAATTTTGGGTAATAGCAACTAAATAAGACTCAAAGGTTAGATGTAAACAAGTACAGATCAACTATGACATTCTTCATATATTTGAAGTAAAATAGATTTTGATTTTCATAATTATGGTTGATGCTTATCTATCATTTCTTCATATGCAAAATGAACTAATTGATCAGTGCCTCATCCATTGGGATTTAGAGTCTATCTAATTTCATGACATGATTGACTACATTACAATCAATATTATCAGCAATTCTCACTAAACTCATTCTTACACATATCCTTCTCACTGCCTAGAGATCCTATCATATTCATTGAATCATTTACTTAATTCATTGAATTAAAAGTAATAGTGAGCTAATATATAACCCATCCTAGTTGCACTCGATTGAACAAGCTTTTATCATACAATCTCATTATAGCCAAATAATAAAAATGGAGACTAAGATTCAAAGAGAAAAGATATGGGGATAGCTCATCTTTGTATTAATTCTCTTTGAAAATAATATAACATTGAAATAGAACTCAAAAAACCTCAAGATAAGACACTATGATCTTGTAACATTAATGTATTCTTAGATTTTTATAAAGAAAGTACATCATAAAACATGTATCAAGGACTGGGCCAAATAAATCTTAATAAAAACCAAAGTTATGCAATGACTCAGACCCTTTCTCTAGCCTTGGAATCTCAATTATATAGTGTGAGATGCAACAAACTTTAGGCATCAAGAAAAGTAATAGTTGTCCATTAAGATAGAAAGATATTTACAATGTTACTATCATAAAAGAAAAAAATAGTGCAATAGAAATTTTTTACAAAATATTCTCTTGTGGGGCCACTTTTTGCTACACTTTCCATGCTAAGAGGTTCATGATTGGTTTCAAAGTTATTGGCATTCCTCAGATGATGTGGCCAATGAAGTTGCATGTGATGGACCTGGCTTGGGTGTTTGTAGAATTACTTTAACTCGAGAATATCCATACACATCATCATCTACTAAAAAAACCACAAATACCTTTGATTCTTCTACTACTATATTATTATTTTGGACCTCGGTTTTGGTAGTTACAATTGGTTGGTTTCCCTTGTCCTCTCCAACTTGTGTGTCCTCTCTAGCTTGTATTGATGTGTTAATTATTTGAACTTCACTTTGATCATCATCAGTTTCATCTAGTTCCAACTATTTTGCATGGACACAATCTACCATCCACTTGCCAAATAGTGTGTCATCTAGACAATTAAAGTTTAGAATATCATCTTTTTTTTTAACTATATATTCTCCAACTTTGTCAATTTCAGAAAAATCTTGCCTCAAAGAATAATAAAATAGTTACACTTTTATAAATTCTTTAGTTGTAGCTCCCCACAATGAATTTTCTTTCTCATTTATGACCTTATTCATTTGAAGGCATAATAAGCCATTCCATTCCTAGGCTTGTTCCTCTTTATTTTTCAATTTATCCTTTTTATCTATGGCATGCAGGAAGAGTTCAAAATAATACTCTTATATTTGTCAAGATAATTTATGATCCTCTTCTGTAATTCAACTCTTTTATCATCAAATTCTAAGAGATCAATAATGAAACCATAAGTATTTTCTATATATTCACAAGATAAACTAATAACAAAAAAGAACAAAAGAGTAACACCTTTTCTCCTTTTACTCCATTTATTGACAATTGGCTTCAAGGATTCATCATTTTCTTTCATCTCATCCCATACATCTATTGCCTTTGTTAGTTGCTTATAAAATGATGGCCAATCAATTTTATTAACTAAATACATGAGAGATTTCCTTAGCTTATCCTCATACTGAATATTTAGCTCCACATTTAATGTCAATAGTTTTCTCTTTTCTTCTTCAAAATATTTTGCAGTACAAAATTTGGGCCTTTGTTGAGTATCTACAATTTTAACATGAGGAGTAGATTTAAAATGCTCTGGTAGTGGATAAGAATACATTATTTGGGGCTAGCTTGACTCTCCCACTTTTCTCTTTCCTAATTTCTTATCCATCTAGGCTACCAGTATCTCTAACTGATGTATTGTGTTCTCTCTTTCCTCATATTCCTTCAATATTTCTTCAAACTTGGCATTGAGCACTAGGAATTTATTTTTATCATTTTCAACAACCACCACCCCAAAATCCATCCTTTCTCTAGTCATTTTAAATACTTTTTCACTATAAACCTCATCTTCTTTGTACACCATGAGGCTACTTATATGCTTAGCATTTGAAATTTCTTGTATCCTAGTTTTGTCTCTCTTTTCAATAGATCAAATAACTAATTCCTAGTGATCATTGATTTACTTTAAAACCCTATGTATCTATGAGATCTCTTCCTCAATTTTAAACTAAGTATCCTTTACCTTCCTAACAGAATAAAAAACCATAACATTGGCTATTTCCCACTCAGGCACGATTAAAACTCCTAAGTCTCTCAATAGTTTTTTTCTCCCTTTAGGAGTTAATTATGAAAATTCTTACATGAAATTAGCTTTAAATTCCTCTTTAATTTCAAAGTACAACTTATTTGATTGTTCTAATTTTATTGATTTACACTTATTTTCAAAATTACCAATGTTTCTTCTCCATAAAAATTAGGCAAATACTCTAGAATTTACCAAACTTTCATCATCAATGAATTTTTGAAAAGCCTATGCAATCATAGGGTCTATTTCCTTACCACTATAATCTGCAATAGTAAGATCAAAAGATGGCACATGAGACATTTTAGGTGCTCCTCCTTCAATGTCAATAGTTGTGACCACAATGTCCCTTTCCCCTCCAATTTTTCTCAACTATTCTCTCAAAGATGCTTCATCATCTATTTTGAGTGGAGTCTAGGTAGGTGAATATTCTTCTACATGAGAAGATGATCCCTACTCTAGTCTATGCTACTTAGGAGCATGCATGTCAAGAGGGCTTTCAAACCTTGGCCTCTTGTATGGAGAAACATATTATATATTTTGGGCCACTATATACTCAGACTTTTCCTACAATGTATATTTCCCTGGGGTTACAATCATTCTGCTAGCTAGCCTCTTCTCCACCTCAATATCCCTATTTGGGTTTGCTTTTGATATGATTTATTTCTTCTCATTCAATGTTTTCATAATCCCAACAAAGTATTCCATTAGCAAATCTTTTTTCATTCCCTAGTATTTTTTATCTGCTAAGGGATCATATTTTGGCTCAAAAGCATTTATGAAATACAAAACTTTACTATAAACTACCCATTTTTCTTTCCTAAGCTCTTGCTCTTGTAATGAGAACATATTTATGATTATGTCCTTAGAAAAATATATAGTTTGCATCTGAACATTAGCCTTACTCTTTTCTCTAAGGAGGTCATAAAATCTTTCTGAGCCAACAAAACAGGCATGGGATTGGGCCATCTTATATATTTCTAATAATTTTCCCAAGTTCCTCCATCCCTTTTTTCCAAAAAAAAGGTTGTGAATAATAGTAATCATTGGAAAGAAAGTACCTTCAAATTTATCAAGTAAATCTCTCTCCTCAACTGATCCAATTTTCCATAACAACTCAACAATTCCTACTTTCAAGGGCACTTGGTATGGAAACACATGGGGCTTTCCCAAAAACACATAAAAATTGAAAATAGTGTAAAAAACATATGGAATAATATCACCCCAGTTGTGGCTTACCAATAGTCCTTTAGTGTGGTCTTTAGGTCTATTAGTTCTAAAAGAGACTATGATATCCTAGGGCTATCCCTTGCCAACAACATTATGAGCTTGGAGGCAAAGTATCTGTCAAACCTAACAAATATGGAATCAATTACCTCCCATGTCATGTCTAAGCTCCATAACTAAACATAGTGTCTTTCTCTTTCTAATTCTAATTTCATCTCCTTAGAGAAAAAGGTGACTCCTTTTTATAAACAGATATACATCAACATTGAATACCAGTAGAAGGGCTTGTCAACTTTAGCCTTAACTATTCCAATCAAACCATTATGAATTTCTTTAACCAATAAAGTAGAAAAATCAAGGATTTAACTCATTCCATATTGAAGAGTTTGAGCAATAATAAGAACAATATAACTTGGGAGATGATCTTGTTCAACCATACAAAAAATCTTACATAGAGAAAAGTACAAGGCATATGCCCTAGGCTTAAAATATTTTTTCAACAAGGGCTTGGGGGTAATTTGTGTGACTAAGGGAAATGATCCAATTTTAACAAAATATTGATGTAAAGGTCCTCCACTTAGATACACTCTTTGTGCATCATATATGGCTTGGAGATCTTCCATCTCAATTTTCTCATGAATAGCATGATTGGGGCTTAGCTTGAAAACCTGTCTAATCAGTTTAGGTGAAACCCTAAAAAAGGTTATCCCCTACATGGTTCTTTACAACCCTAGTGTTTGGATCATACTGCTTGGCCATGTCTACCAATAGATCATCATTGAAGAAGACTCCAAGGACAATCAATTTTCCTATGTAAAATTTCTAGACATTGCTTAAAGGAGTATCCAATTTCCTCTCTGCAAACCACTTTCAAAAAAGCTCTAACCCTCCCATAGAAAATTTTGCATCTCTTATCCAATTAGCTTTCTTATAGAATCCCTCTATAACCAGTAACCTAGGGCTTTTCAGAATCAATTCTCTACCCCTAGCTAATTTATTCATTCATAGTGACATTTGTTCTAGAAAATCATCATGCACTGCCCTTTTCAAGTAATCTAATTTTCCATAAAAATACTTGCATGGAGGCATTTTTGCAATTTACCCTAATGCAATCACAATTTCTTAATCCTTGGAATTTCAGACAACTTACCCACTTTTTCTTTCTTTTTTTATCTCAGTAAATTACTTTGTTGTGTGTTGAAAACCTTGAAAACTCTTGCTCTAGGCTCTAGAAATATTTGTTCTATGATAATTATATAATTTTATGGCTCAATAATAGAGAATTGGGAATTTAATTATGACATTAAGCTTTCAAAAAGTGGCATTGATCAGAGTTAATACTCTAATAGTCAAATTTTGCATCATGCCATGAAATTTGAATTTCAACCATTGATCACATAGAATTGAATAGTGTGTTTTAAAACCAAAAGAGTAAAATTAACCTTTTTTGAAAATTTCCACACATTAAGAGGGAACATTCCCACATTTCATAACATTCAATCATTTTCATGAATTAGTGAAGTGCCAATTTTCGATCTTTCAAAGATTGATGATCATGAAAAATCCTTCTTAAATTGCATTCCGAGCTTCAAAATTATGGGTCCACCACTACAATCACTATCTAGCTTAGTACACACATAAACTGTCCCACGATTCATTTTGTTCTACATTACCATGCTCTTCCACTTAGGCGCGACTAAGAAAACTTTTGAGTAACTGCCCCCCCTTGTCCACATGCCAGCAGGCACTTCATCACATTAGTTAAAAATTAGTCATTTTCATATTGTAGTGAAGTGCCTTTTGTTGATTCTCAAAGATTGACAATTTTATATATTTTACCTTTTTTACAACCCAATCAACAAATTCAACCAATAAAATGCAATCCTTTTTCCAACATTTTTCGAAAATCGCCAACTACTTATCATACTATCATTTTTGTTTAATCAGGGGCATATGACCTCATCCTAGTACATGCAGCCTATAGGAACTTCCTTTCTTCAACTAAACTTTGAGCATGTTCATATTATAGGCAACCACTATCCATTGATCTTCCCAAGATGAATGATGTATATATCTTGTGGCTTTTGAACTACATTAACATCTTGCATGACATCACTTAAGACACATGTTGCTAGGGTTCTTTGTTGCATTAGTTAAACTTTGCACATCTTCATGAAGTGGTAATACACCCACCATTGATCTTCCCAAGATCAACGGCTCAATAATATAATACCAAAAGGTGACCCTAGTACTTAGCTTGACCAATGGGATAGCTTGTAATTTGAACATGCTTTGACAACTCCTGATAGGTCTGAAACCATTCTGACATCTCCAAGCTTTTGTGGCACATTAAAGAGCTTGTGTCACCAAATTCAATGTGGAAAATAGGCACATTCCTACATTTTCTAAAGATCAAACAAATTTTCAATGTGAGCATGTGCTCATCGTTGATCTTCCAAAGATCAATGGTTGGCAAATTTAAACCATAATGGTTAAAAAATTTCACCAAATATTAAGGAAAAAAACAAAGGTACGACCATGGTTAAGAAAAATCTTACAAAAAAGGACTCTTTTAAAATTTTGTGAAAAGTAATTTTAAAAAAAAAATTACAAGAAAATGTAAGAATGAAAACTTGGGATAAAGGCTTCCCTTGCAATTTATAAAATATTAATTTCCACTATTTTGAGGGCTAGGGCACAAAAACAAGGGTTTTATGAAATTTGAAAATAACCTCACCTAGGGCCTTAACACATTCACAATACAATCGTAGGACTAGGGATTTCCATTACAGAGTGCAACAAAATATAAAAGGTGAAAAACTAGGCCAATATGGCCCACAAGGGTTGTAGAATGTGGTGACACATCATTTTAATGCTATCTAATAATGTGAATAGTATAAAAGACCTTTTTGCAACTCTATAAAAGAAGGGATAGCCTAAAAAAATCCCAACAGGACTTTTAACTTGGATATTTAGTGGATCCTCCTTTTGTTCCCATAGTCCTTTGGTCTTGTGGGTGTTAGTAAAAATCATTTCATTTCATCTTAATAATGAATCAATCAGATAGAAATTGTGATATCATGTAAATGAAGGGTGTCACAAATGATATAAATAACACTACCAAATGTGTGTTTAAATAGCTATAAGCTAGATACATGGATTTGATGGACTCAAATTGGGCATTTGTACAAAGACCTCGATTCATGTTGCCCACATGGACCAAATCCTAAAAGTTTTGAGGTCATTCACCTCATAGTTGAGAATCAATTTCTTTATTAGATCGAGACAAGATCACAAAATGCCAATGGGGAATTCAAAAATGAATAGTCTCCACATATATAAGGAAGGATGAAAAGATATGGTTAAATAAATGTAAGATACCATCTGTAAATGGAAACATACTTAAAGAATGGTGAATGGATGCAGTTAAAGATGTAGAAAATAGGAAAATAAATAAATAATGAGATAAGTATTTTTATTTTCAATGCTACATTTATTTATTTTTGTGGTCACTTTAGATTATTATTAAGAAATATTATAGATTAAATAATGTATATAGAAGATTCAATATGTGTTTATATGTTCAAAGATTATAGTTGAGTTAGACATTAATCTATATTGTGATGATCCTATAATTCTTGCTCTATCCCCTCCTTTAGATGAATTTGTCAATATAAGGATGATAATCACTCTATATAAATGGTTGAGTAATATTATAAGGATTGAGAGTATCATTGCGTAAATGACTATATGATTAATAAACCTATCATGTCAATGCAAGAGATGAGTAACTTTCTTATAAGTAGCTAATAGTGCTAGAGTGAGAGTTTAGTGCAGTCTACATATAAATGGCTACATAAGAATATGAAAATTTATAACTTCTTACTTTGCCAAGTATTATTTTATGACTGAGGTGATCAATTTCAAACATGTCATGAGGTTAATGTCAAGGAAGGGAAAATCATTGAGCAAAGGAAGATGGAAAACAAAGGAAAATCATCAACCCCCCTTGGCACTTAATCAAGAGTAGTGCATGTACTATAAGGCACAAGAAATGGTGAATCCCAAGAATATAATTATCTACATGAGTGTCCTTAGATGACACTACTTGAATCAAAATGAAAAACTACTAAAATGAAAATACAAATGCAATATGGCACTTTATCTCAGTGCATTTGCAAGAATGCATACAAATAATTTCTATAGACTAGAAGAGACATAAGACCAATAGAATAGATAGTATAATACATGAAAAATCATCTAAAGTAATAAAATCAATGTTTAGACCTAAAAGAACCAAGATATCTACCAAAATGCAATAATATAAAATATTGAATAAATTGTTATTGGAGAAGAATCTAGAAAAATAATTAGCATGACTAGAAAGAGCTTGGAAAGACCTTTCCAATGATATAAAAAATTCTCAAATCAAAGATTTGATGCTCAAGATATGTCTCTAGGAGTGGAAAAAGGAACTCCTAACTTTAACAATAGAAAAAGCCATCAAAAAATCATCAAAACTAAAAATCAACTATACCATTGTGATAGGCTTGGAACCAAATTTTTGGCAATATCTTGTTTTTAGAAAATTGAGATTGTATGCTCAAGATATAAGAAAAAATTTGATGGTATGTCCAAATAGAGCCTAAAGAGGTGATAGAAGTGATGATGCAATGTGGACATTGGCAAGTGATGAGCATAAATTTGATGGTCAAATGGTTGTCAAGGTAAAAAATGCCTAAAAAAGATTGCTGCTAGAAAAAGAATCTAGCCACTAGAAACAAGCCTAGCAAAGGGTCAGTTTTAGAAAAAAAATGTCGGTGGCCAATAGCATTTGCCAAAAAAGTTAAATAAAAACTTTGTATGGAAACAAATGCTAATGAAAAAGATCAAAGTGCCAAGAAATGGTAACCAAAAAATTTTCCAAATCTCCAAAAAAGGCTAGTACCAGTAAAAATAACTAGTGACCAATGAAGAAAGTCAAAAAAATATTTTGTAAAGTTCTTTAAAAAAACTATCATGAACCATTGGCCTCTTAACACTCACTCTATATGCCCTCTTCGCAATCAAGATGCCTACTCATAATAGAGAGAAGCCCAAGAAGAACATCATCTAGTGATTGTGGTGTTGATTTCATGTGGCTTAAGTAGATGGGCCAAATAAGATAGACTCGTGAGATCTACGAAGAATGAATCTTCCAAAAACTTATGGGATTTTATCAGGCCATATGGCCCAAGGGTAGATGTTGATAGAGGGTCAACTTTGGATCAGTAACTAATGAAAGGTGGTGTTCTATTGAGCTTGGGTAGATGGTGGAGGGCCCAAAAACACATGAAAGCCAATAGAGAATGAAGCTGAGTAGTTCAATCCTAACCATTAGAGGAATTACACTTCAAGAGATCCTTCCTATTATTAGAAAAAAAAGGATTGCCCTTCCAGTAAGCCATGGGATCTCTTTCTTCAAATGTAATCTTCTTCATGCCCTTCAAGATCTCTATGAGTACTCTTCCCCAAGGTTGTATGCCAGTTTCTAACCCTAGAATGACTAGTCAAGAAAGGGGATATTCAATGTCTCATCATCAACATTGTAGCAAAATATAGGAGGCGGGGGATCGGTGTCATTGTATCCTCAAGCCTTAACAATTGGCTCGTCTACACAATCGAACATCGAATCCAAGGAACCTACATCTCCCCAAGATTTGGGCATGCAAAAGCCAAGTTTTCTTCTATCTACTACCTTCACTGATGCACCACCAACCCAAAAGCTTGGACAAGAATATGCCAAGCAGTCTTGGGTGTACCCTCTAAACACATGCAAAGAAGTATCTAAAAAGAGACCAGCACACAAAAAAGTCCCCCATAAAAATTTTCCACCAATAAACTTTGTTGGAAAAGAAGTGGATGTGGGAACAATCAAGGGTGTATGTTGACAAGATGAGGGCACAATCTAGGTGTGACCTCCAAAAACTTTTCACACTCTTCAATATCCAACATGGGTACATGACATTGCATTGAGACTAGTACATGTATGCATTCACAGGGAATGGAGCTTGCATAATCCCAAAAAATGAAATTAACACTTGCAAGAAAAAAACTTCTCCACTATGAGTATGTAATCCAACTAAGGTGCATGTGTTAGCACTAATTTGAGGCAGAGGAGGTTGGCATCAGTCCGAAGGGCAAGGTATGGGGCTGACCACTTTGAATGGTGCCACTACCAATAAAATTTCCTCATCCAAGGCCTGCATGCTCCAAGCTTTAATTGGATAGAATCCACATCACTTTTCAAACTAAAGTGCCCAAAAATTGAGATGCTTCATCATAAATGAATGTATTTTTTAAAAAAATTAAAAATAATTGCAACCTCAATTTGCGTGCCCAAGTAAAAAATGGCTTGGGTGCTAAAAACAATTGCCTTAGATTTCAACAAAATTGAAGCTGAACATATTTCATATGCAAATGGGAATTTTTAAGTGCTCTAAGCTCAATGGTGATGTCCATTTGGGCTCACAATGCTCCAGAAAATAGGCCACCCCCAAATCCAATGCAAAATCTTTTGAAAGACACATATCTAAAACTGATGCCAAATCTCTCAAGAACATAATAGGGGCATGAAGATCTGGACCTTTGATACCATGTTGAAGTTGATAAAATATCAACTCCATAGCTCCCAAGAATTACCTACATGCAAACACCTATCACAAAAATAGGGAAGCAAAAGCTATGTGGGCTAGTTCCTAGATCCATAGATGAGACATTCTTGATGAGAAAAAAATAAAATTTCTATTACCAAAAGTGAATTAGTTAATAATTAAAAAGAGATATCATCCTTATAAAGGAGATTGAAACCCTAAAAAGGTCTAACCTAGATTGTACCAAAATGATTAATAAAAGAATTAATTATTAGATGCCTAAAGTTTAGCTTAAGAAAACTAGAGTTAATTAGGAAATATCTAATTACTATAACATTATGTGATATCACACCTTAGTTGAGTACTTGGTGAATATCGAATGTTGATATTCTAGGAGACCAATACTCTTGATATTAGATGGGATATCAAAATGCTTTTTGAGTAATTGGTGAATGCTAATATTCTAGAAGACCATACTCATGATTAGAAATGTAATATCAAAATGATGGATATCTTTTGATCAAATAAATCCTTAAAACTTGTCATTCTTGATATTACCAATAGTGTAATATATGTCTTGTGTTTATCCTTCCTACCTAAAAGGGAGTGTTCATGTGTGGTAGCCTTATTGACTAGATTCTATATTATACATTTTAAGTAAGTGTTGTACTTAAATAATGAGAATATGCATCTTGTGATACTCACAAATGATTACCTAGATGTCATTAAACTAACTATCTTTGAGTTTTCCATATATGTGCATATTGGGTATGAGGTAAGTATGAATTTTGTGAGACTAACATCTAAGAGCTTAGATGCCATCATGTTGATTATCTTTTGGTTTTTCATATAAATGCATACTAGGTATGTTAATAACTAAGAGCTTAGATGACAATTGTTGATCATCTTTGGGTTATTCAAATACTGATCATTCTTTATCTTTTTTTAAATGTGAAAAATTGTTGTAAATGTATTTGCATTGCTAAAGATAAGGAATGTTTCAATCACAAAAATTTTATTGTTCTCAATATCATACTTTGTATTTATTGATTTTGATAATTGCAAGAATGAATCCATTTGATATAAGTAATCTATGACAGGGTATGTGGGTGAATGGTCACGACCATTCACCCACATATTTTAACATAGAATTAGTTAACAATAATAATTCTTAATGCAGATTGGTTAACATTACACCAATTCATTATTGTGTATAACTCACACATAATAATTTCATGGATGATAATGCCAAATATGGATAAACATTTCCAATCAAATCAATAATCATATGAGATAAACAATGGCTGGCATCTATAGCCATACCAATAATCATATGAACATGTGAACTTTTATAAATAAAATGTATATAGAAAAAAATATCAAAATAGCCTTGAACTTATGTATTGATAATATGTATATATAAATATCAATATGTAAGTCATGTTGATATGTATACATGCATACAATTTAGATTTATTATTCATTATTTTTTTCTAACCAAAGCTACATACTTTAACACTCCCTCTTAGCTAGGGAAGAAAAAATATATATTTCAATAAGTTCACCTTATTTGGAAGAGTGATATCACCTATCTTATGAAATCAAAAATATGATTTTCTTAAGAACATCAAGTCACACGATATTCTTCTTATATGTCTATCTAAGTTATGGTATATATATATTGACATCAAGTCTCATGATATCTACCATAACACATCGTGGCATCTCACTTTGATTATCTCATAGAGAACATAATGATCTGCAATAGGTATCACATCTCATGATATCCATCAAAATGCTCAAGAGATACTAAGTATGACATATTGAAACATCACCTCACTCATGATATGAAAGAGTATATTGAAGACCAAGTCAACATGATATTTATATTTCCTTGTTATGGTATGTGTTTTAGCATGAGTTCAGATGATACTACTTTGGGGAGCATCCTGAGCATTGGAGAGTATCGACATGTTGCATTCATGACTGTGTTTGTCATTGATGTCGACATAGCATGGTTTCTATAAAGACTAGTTGAGTAGAAGAAAGAGATCTTAATGGTACGAAAAATGGTTTAATTGTCTAGTGATGTATAATCCTAGACATGTTTGGCACTATCCCGATGACATGGTCAAGTGTGTAGAGTCTAAGTTGAAGACATGCAAAAGTTGTACTTGATTTATAGAGAGCAGTTTAGAGACAGAGTATTAGGAAAGTAGCTCCTAATGTTTGTTCACTATCTTACATTTGAGATATAATGAGGAGATGAGCAGTCAGGCAGTGATAGAGGATAATCTATTGATGATGTTAATGAGTGCACAAGCCTTGGTATCACACATATTAAGCTTTGTATAGACTGTGAGCCAACAATTTTATTGTAATTGTAATTAATTAATTATCTTATTATAATTAACTAGGAAAGCCTCAAGGCTGACTCAAGGAATTATTTTGAAGATATGGTATAATGGAAATATTTTTTCCTTGTGTGTAATATGAGTATGAGTGTGGTGATCCATTGAAGTGCAAAGTGTGAAAAGGAAAAGAGTGTTTGGTAAATGTGAGTAAGTGATTCAAGGCATTATTAAATGCAAAATTTGTAATATGGTTACAAGATTAGAAGAAGTAGAGGTTACAAGAAAAAGGAAAAGGAAAGAAGTACATTTCATTTCTATTATTCTAAAAGGAATAATATAGAATCATTTGGATAGTAGGTTCATTAGTCTTTCCCTTTAAGTTGTTTGGGTAGTAGCTCCATCTTTCTTCCAAAACTCCTAACAGGGTTGGCATAACTCCTAATAGGGATTCAAAGTCTCCTACCAAGGACTCATATGTATTAAATATATTCATATACTAATCCTAATAGGGTCCATCCTCTAGCAAGGAGTATTTATATTAGTAAATCATTTTGTGGGTACCATCCCCACTAGGGTTTTCTCTCTAATCAAGGGTTTCCCTAGTTAACATATATGGTGTTTGTAACGCCCCGCCAAGGGATCCAAAAGAATTAACCTAAAGTTTCACTAAGTTTGCTAAACATTTTTTTTTTTAAAGTAAGAAAGTATGACATACACATCAAACAAGTAGTAGCGGAAGCAATAACATGTAATCATTGACAAACATACATTGCAAGTTACATTTCTTAAAGATCCCAAGACGTTGAGTCACGTTTAAATTTAATTAATTCTAAGTCTAACAACTAACACATACATATAAAAGAATAATCAGAAACTCCAATGTCCATAATATACATTTGTTCCGAATGCTCCTTGGCAAATTAATTCGGAATGCTCATTCATCCACTGTACATGTCACAGGGTATGAAAGGCTTAAAAGAATATACATACGTAAAGATCAAGATACAACATCCTCAAATCCATGATACAAAGTACAGTAAAAATATATGAAACTATTCACCATACATGATACATCCATACATCCATAATGATAAAACATCTATCATAAAATCTAACCATCCATCATACTAATCCAAGAACATAGTGAAGGTAAATGCCAATCACGAAATCTCCAGCCACGGTGACCACGGAACGGATCTCATTGGTAAGAGTAAAAGCACTACCACCCGACCGCGTGGAACCTAAATGGTCCACTCCCACCGTGCTGAGGAGATAGTCTCAAGTCCCAAATAGGATAACAAAACCTATAATCATAAATACTCTCTAAGTCCAGGAAATCCTATAAGTATGCTAACTCAAGGGTTCCTAAAATGACCGACATCTAAATCCCAGAGGTACCACAAGACACGTAGGAAACCTAATATGCAAGCGGGAAAGTGTCATCGCAAAAGTCATGTAGAAGTTACCCGAGCAATCCCTTAGGAATCCCGGGTCCCTACTGATCCTGCGGCCACTAGTATCCTCTCGTACTGACGAGGCATACTATGGTATGCAAGGTCGTAACCAAGCGTCCTCTCTACCCCATCCTAGTCTGTACTAGCACTCATGGCATGGGAGAGAACATACAATTATCTTGTTAGGTTCATTTTCTCTCATTTAGTGTAAATGTTTTCACTTATTAAAAATGACTTACAATGGGTTTCTCAAGGCAGCCACTTAGGGCTCCGACCCCCATTGCAAGCCACTTCCCGACTCTACACATAGATAACCTACCCTAGCTCATGAACTCATAAATCAAAGAATAATAATAAAACCATCTCAGTCCTATGCGAGCAACTGAAAATATCATAAAAAGATAATCCACAAAATATATCAGTTCTTCATGAGCAACAGATAACATCAAATAGTAATCAAGTAATCATGACAGTTCTCTATTAGCAACTGAAGGCATCAATGATAAGTCACAAAATCCAATGGTTCTCTAATGAGCAACTAGAAAGTAATACAAGTATAACTGATCGAGACTCAGAAATGGTTAAGTTAGGTATTCTCAAATACATACATCTCAGCTTCACACAAGGAAACTGGAAAGCAATCACAAACAGTAAACACAATCATGTCATAGAGCACTTCATCACATTACCATGGTCAGGTTAAGAAAGATCGAGACCAAATCATCAAGACATCACATTCACAAACCCCGAGCCTCTGGTAACAACCTGAACTGGTCAACGCTAAACCAACCCCAAAACATTCAAAGTACAAAGACAACATCAAAGTCTCAGAGATTGGATCTGAAAGTATATTATTTAAGTTAAGGTAAGGTTTGTGTTTTAGTTCAATGTCGAATTCAAGTAACAAAGTTTTCACAACTACCCTTTTTCGAATAACCCAGTTCTATAATAATTTACATTAAATCAGTATCCAATTTTATAATTTAGTCAAATAACATTCCTTATTAATTAACTTAATTAAACTAATTTTAATTAAATTAATTAATATTTATTAGATCTAATTAATTATTTTAATCCAACCAATAATTGTTAATTTATTAATATTTAAACAAAATTATTAATAAATTACAATTTACAACTATAACAATGCAATTAATATTTATTTATTAAATATTAAAAAAAATTAATATATTATAAAAATTAAATATATTATAATTTTTATTATTTAAAATTTTTAATTAAATAAAATTCATTTTTTTAATAATTAAAAAAAATTAAAAAAAATTTTAAAAACCGAATTCAAAACGTTTATAGCCTGTTGACTTTGGCCGCAGGCCTGCGGTCGCAGGGCCTGCGGCGGCAGGTACTCTGTACCTGCCGTCGCAGTACCTGCGACGCAGGTACTGTCGGCCTGCGCTGACAGTGGGGGCGGGTACGGGGTAATTCCCTCCCCCCCCACTTTATTAAATTTAAATATATATATATTTTTTTAAATTAAATTTATTCTAATACAAATAAAATTAGTTTTTATTTTAAAAATTAATTTTGTTTAATTAATTTTTTTTTTTTTTTTTTTTTTTTTTAATAAAAAACAATTTCTTCCAAGGGGGTAAATATGTAATATATAAATATATATATATATATATATATATTTATATATATATATATATATTTATATATATATATATATATATATTTTTTTTTTAAATTTTTTTTTCTTATATTTTTTTTTATCCAGAACTTTTCAATTCATTAAAACAAAACCCTTATTAAATTAGATCTTAATTTCTAAATCAAGAAAACAATGGTTCTAATTAATTCATCCAGTCTCCATGGATACAAAAATTATTGACGAATAATTAATAACTTCACAAGATTTGAAAGCTTAAAACTTTTATCACAGAGAATTCAGATCTACAAACCCCAGACACGAAGAAGACAGGAAGGGATAATTGCATATTTAATGGATAAAAAACACAAGACCCTACCTGATCCTGATGCTATTATGCAACCTCCAGAAAACTGTATGCGAATTCGCTCCTCTCAATAACCTTCCCCTTCAAGACTTTCTTCGTATCAACCTTCTGAAATTTGCTTCCAAAAATTGTCTTCCTCCCAAAAATTCTCGTCCAAATTCGTATCCTCAAAAAATGAACCCCCAAAGTTGTGATAAGCAAATTCTCCTCAATTCGGGGCACTAATTGTGCGTTTACCCGAGAAGACTCTTTGCACAACTTAGTTAACTCAAATTAACTTTTATTATCTTTTCTAATTCTTTTGCATTCAACTTTCATGCACAATAAGTTGAATGATTAAATAACTTTATTTAAAATTTCACTTGACTTCAATTCTTAATTAATTTATTACTTTAAATCTTATGTGCACTTTTAAGAAATTAAAATAACATTATTAATTTTTATAATTTAATCTTTTAATTTAATTCTTATATTTAACTCATGATTAGATCATGCGATCTAGAATTCTTAATAAATTTATATCTTTCAACTTTTTAATTTATTTTAGAACTTAATTGATAACATATTTAATTAATTTAAATAACAATAATATTTAGCATTTATTTAAAAATGAACTCCAAATATATTATTATTAAATTAAATAAATATTATCTTGTTCTAAATATATTTTAAACTTTAATTTCCAATTTTAATTCTTTTATTTAATTAATTAATTAATTAATTAAATATAAAGATATCATAATAATTCCTTATTAAATTAAATCATTAATTAGTCTTTTTAATTAGACTTAATTAATAGAAAATACACCAAGGACTCATAAAGCAACATACGAAAACCCATCATAGAAAAATACATACCAAATCAAACAGAAGGGTTATAATCACAAAATTACATCATTTGATGCATTCGGAGGGTACTAACTCAGATACTTGTCCTAATTATCAATTAGGACAATTGGCTAGAGGGTTTAGGATTTGGACTTAAGAGTTTATCTCCCCTCTCTTACCATTGAGATAGTGTGATAGGGTACGCTCATCCTGACAATTCAGGGAAGTCGATACCCGATACCTGCAACCTGCATAAAATCCACGCATGTACAAACACAATATTCTAAGCTAAATAGGCAATGGCAGGAAGTGGTGCATCGTGTAGATCCCGACTAGCAGGTGACTACGACTCCCTTCCTTAACCATATCAGAAACACCATACATAAATAAAACAGCACGCACACCATACACATGCAGTATGGGGTAAGTATCCATAAGAGGCACATGAAATAATAAGCCATCCAACTAATCATCATCGATAACTAAAACCATTGAATAATCATCATACATGCATGAAATATAGAGTACCAAGTAATCTCATCATATAATAACTGAGTGTAAACATCATCTGATAATCTCTAAAATAATAATACTACTCATCAAACATAAATTGGCCTAAAAGAGTTTGGCAATCATAACATAAATGTAGCTCGAAAAATGTAAACTAGGGGCAGGCACTACATCCACCCCCCCTAGACTTAGGCTTACTCCTGGAAGCCTATAAACAAATAGGGATATAAATCTCGTAATCTAGATGCATCCTCCCATGTCGCTGAAGAGTCATCAGTAGGGTCCCATTGGACCCTTACCTGCTTTATGGTTCGACCCCTGAGGGTCAACTCCCGCTGCTCCAGAATACGACTTGGCTCCAAAGCCAGTTGCCCGTCCTCTACCTGTAATGCATTCCAATCAAGAATATGTACAACATTAGGAATATACTGTCTAAGTACTGAAACATGGAAAACATCGTGAATGCGAGCAAGGCTGGGCGGTAAAGCAAGACGATAGGCAACTGGACCAATCCTCTCAAGAATATCGAATGGTCCCACAAAGCGAGGTGCTAGCTTCGAGCCCTTTCCATAACGGATCGGACTCTTCCGCGGACGCACTCTCAAGAAAACCTTCTCACCCACAGCAAACTGCTTATCTGACCTATGAGCATCGGCATACTTCTTCTGCCTATCCTGTGCCGTTGTCAAGTGCTCTCGGATACGCACCACCTGTTGCTCCATGTCACGAAGCATCTCTGGGCCCAACAGGATGCGATCCTCAAGGCTATCCCAACTCAAAGGTGTACGACAAGGGCGTCCATATAAGGCTTGGAAAGGTGCCATGCCAATAGAACTGTGATACCCGTTGTTGTAAGCAAACTCCACTAGGTAGAGATAGTCCTCCCAATGGGTCTGCCTATCCATCACGTACATCCTCAACATATCCTCGAGAACCTGATTCACTCTCTCTGTCTGCCCATCTGTCTCTGGGTGATATGCTGAACTGAAGTTCAACTGTGCTCCAAGATCATGCTGTAGTGATGTCCAAAATGCGGACGTGAAAACATGATCCCTATCCGAAATGATCTTTCGGGGAATACCATGTAGTCTCACAATGTCACGCATGAAGACATTAGCTACTGAAGCTGCAGTGTAGGAAGACCTGATTGGTGCAAAATGTGCCACCTTGGTCAACCGATCAACGGTGACCATGATAGCATCATGACGACGAAGAGTCATAGGTAATCCTACTATGAAATCCATAGAGATGATGTCCCACTTCCATGAAGGAACGAGATTCGGTTGCAAAAGTCCTACCGGATGCTGGTGTTCTGCCTTGACTCTCTAACACTCAAGACATCTAGCCACAAAATCAGCAATGTCGCGCTTCATCCCGGACCAATAGAATAAACGTCGCAAATCTGCATGCATCTTCTTGACACCTGGATGTGCCGAGTAAGGTGCACGATGGGCCTCTGATAGGATCAATATGCGAAGCTCATCCAGTAGCGGCACATAGATCCTTCCTGAAAGTCTCAAAAGGCCATCTGACTCTAGGACATAGCCTGAAAACTTTCCCTCCAAGGATCTCCCTGAATTGATCTCACTGCACACCTCCAGATACCATGAATCAGTGGGGAGTGCCTGAAGTATCTGACATCTCAAATCGACACTAAGGTTCATAGATGATATCACATGTTTCCTGCGACTCAAAGCATCAGCTACGACATTCTCCTTCCCCTGGATATACTTCACCTCAAAGTCATACTCGCACAAAAACTCCATCCAACGCCTTTGCCTAGCATTCAGATTAGGCTGCGTGAATATGTACTGAAGACTACGATGATCGCTATGTAGTTCAAATCTGTGTCCCAACAAGAAATGTCTCCATCTCACTAAGGCATGAACTACTGCTGCTAACTCAAGGTCATGTGTAGGATAATTCAACTCATGATCCTTGAGTTTGCGTGACTCATATGCAATCACTCGACCATTTTGCATTAGAACTGCTCCAATACCCTCGAGGGAAGCATCTGTACACACCATGAACTCACCTTCTGGATCAGGTACAGCTAAGATCGGTGCACTGGTCAGAAGCTCTTTGAGTTTCTGAAATGCTTCTACACACTTTTCTGTCCAAAGAAACTTCTTTCCTTTCCTCTGAAGGGAGGTAATAGGGTGTGCTATTCTGGAGAAGTTTTGAACAAATCTGCGGTAATACCCAGCTAGACCCATGAAACTACGAATCTCCGACACAGTAGTGGGTGCAGGCCAATCTACTATTGCCTGGATCTTCGCAGGGTCTACAGAGATACCTTCGCCTGAAATAACGTGTCCCAAATACTGTACCTCTGATTGAAAGAAATCACACTTTGCCGCATTGGCATAAAGTTGATTATCTCTCAAGCACTGCAAAACTAAACTCAAATGTTCCTCATGTTCCTTTTGGGACTTAGAATATATCAGAATATCATCGAGGAACACAAGAACAAATCTATCAAGATAGGAACGGAACACCCCATTCATTAAGCACATGAAAACTGATGGAGCGTTTGTCAGCCCAAAGGGTACCACTGTGAACTCATAATGCCCGTAGCGAGTTCGGAAGGCGGTCTTATGAATATCAGCCTCCTTGATGCGAAGTTGATGGTATCCTGACTTAAGATCAATCTTAGAGAACACTGTAGCTCCCTTGATCTGATCAAATAAATCATCAATCCTTGGTAAAGGATACCTGTTCTTTATTGTCACCTTATTCAGTTGTCTGTAATCGATGCAAAGGCGCAAAGAACCATCCTTCTTCTTCATAAAGAGCACTGGAGCTCCCCATGGTGATACACTAGGTCGAATACTACCCTTGGCCAAAAGTTCCTCTAACTGCAAACGCAACTCACTTAGCTCCTGAGTGGTCATACGGTAAGGAGCTCTAGAGATAGGTTCCGCTCCTGGAGTGAGCTCAATGCTAAAATCAATGTCTCTCTTCGGAGGCATGCCTGGAATCTCGCTTGGAAAGACATCAACATACTCCTGTAAAATAGGGTGATCTAGGGTCTTCCTCGTAGATTCTTCCTCATCAAGCTCATTTACCAAAACGGCAAATACCTGACACCCCTTACGAAAGCTTCGCTTAAGTTGCATAGCAGAGATCATCCGTAGGGATATAGGCCTCGGTATCCCCACAATCTCCACATCCTTCCCTTGGTCATCCTGACACAAAATGGTCTTCTTTCTACAGTCAATACTAGCCCTATGAGAGCCAAGCCAATCCATACCTAAGACCACATCGTAGGAGCCAAGAGGAATAACTCGAAAATCGACTGAAGTCTCAAACCCTCCTATGCTAAGTCCACACTTGTGAACTACCGAATCTGTGGAAACTTTAGCACCTGAGGCTAGTTCCACTTGCCAACCATGGTCTTGCTTAACCGACTCTAGCTTACACTTATCAACTAGAGATGGAGAAATGAAAGAATCTGTAGCACCTGAATCAAATAATACAGAGAGAGGTGTACCTCGGATAGCTCCTGTAGTCTCAACTACTGTCCCCTGATGGTCTGCCTGATGGTGATCCACCGCTGCAAATACTCTATGAGATCCACCTGTATTTCCGACTGTAGGCTCAGATGCTGCTGGCCTGGGTCCTGAATACTGAGATGTTCACTGTGGGCAGTATGCTGCAATATGACCAATCTGTCCACATGAATAACATCCCGTGCCTCTGCCAGATCCTCTCCCTATAGGTGGTGCATTCGATCGCTGGTGGCTAACCCTGCTAGCAAAAGACTGGTTGCTCTGTGCAGGCCGAGATTGCTGATTCTGCCTATTACGTTGAGCATTGCGATTGATCCTAGGGTTGGATCAACCGCCACCACTCTGTGCCTGAGGGTAAAATCCCTTATGCTGCTGAGGCTGCTGCTGAGAATGCTGATGAGAATGCGGCTGAGAATACTGATTCCTCCTAGGGAAGGGAGGCTTCCTGATTCCACCGGAATTGTGGTTGCCCTTAGGTCCTGCTATAGTAGGTGCTCCCACAAATCCTCCTTGCCCAAAGTTGACACTCTGCTCTACCAGGATAGCTCGATGTACCGCATCCTTGAGGGTCTTAGGTTCAAATACCTTAACACCCCCAATAAAACGGTTGTTCAAGCCTCGAATGAAATGTTGTGCCAACTGTGCTAGGTTGTCACTGAATCCCGAAAAAGGCATGAGCTCATAGAACTTGCGCTCATACTCTACAACGGTCATAGTGAACTGTCTCAGGTTATGGAACTCATCTGCTCTATGCTGCTTCCATTCCTCTGGTAGGAATCGCTCATGAAAACTCTCCAAGAAAAATCTCCCAAGTGACACTACCCATGTCAATGCCCAACTTCTTCTCCTCAATAGTCCACCAGGTGGCTCCAAATAACTCTAGATTGGTAATGGCAAACCTCGCTTTGACATTACTGTCAAAGTCCTGCATAGCAAAAATCCTGTCAAGGGCAATAATCCACTGCTCAGCTACATACCCAGAACCTTGCCCATTAAAGGGTTTGATCTTGGACCTCTGAAGATCCTTCATCTGAGAAGATACTATGAATCTATGTCGGTCCTTCTGAGGACTCCTAGATCTGCGTCTATGCTCATGTCCATCCTGGTGTGCTCTATCCTGCTCAAGAATAGGAGGTAAGCGATCAATAAGGGTCCGCATCATTTGCCTCAGATCAACCTCCTCAGAGTCGGCATGTCCCTCATTGTGGTTCTCTTCCTGATGCTCACTGACATGCTCTTCCCTATTCTCTTCCTGAATGGGGCTCTCATGGATAGACTCATGAACACTAACATCTCTGCCTCGTCCACGACCTCTGCCACGGCCAAGGCTACGGCCCCTAACGGAAGATCTCGTCCCAGATACCATCCTACAATAATATCCAAGACACAAGATGCTAAAATAACCATGAAACATACTACTGAAATACATAGATAAAAGACACATATTTTGCAAACAAGATATTTTCAATTTTCAGTTTACCTATAATTTCAGTTTAAGTATAATTTCAGTTTTGAAGTTTTGAGTGTTGAAGTATGAATAAAATAGGTAACTAATAGTTTATATACAGTTTCAGTTCAACTAGCTTCAAGTCTTAGTTTAAGGTTTGCATTTTTATTCAACTAGTTAACACTAGTGGCGTTCCAATATACCCAGAGCTCCCAATGTAGAAACTAGGCTCTGATACTAGATGTAACGCCCCGCCAAGGGATCCAAAAGAATTAACCTAAAGTTTCACTAAGTTTGCTAAACATTTTTTTTTTTAAAGTAAGAAAGTATGACATACACATCAAACAAGTAGTAGCGGAAGCAATAACATGTAATCATCGACAAACATACATTGCAAGTTACATTTCTTAAAGATCCCAAGACGTTGAGTCACGTTTAAATTTAATTAATTCTAAGTCTAACAACTAACACATACATATAAAAGAATAATCAGAAACTCCAATGTCCATAATATACATTTGTTCCGAATGCTCCTTGGCAAATTAATTCGGAATGCTCATTCATCCACTGTACATGTCACAGGGTATGAAAGGCTTAAAAGAATATACATACGTAAAGATCAAGATACAACATCCTCAAATCCATGATACAAAGTACAGTAAAAATATATGAAACTATTCACCATACATGATACATCCATACATCCATAATGATAAAACATCTATCATAAAATCTAACCATCCATCATACTAATCCAAGAACATAGTGAAGGTAAATGCAAATCACGAAATCTCCAGCCACGGTGACCACGGAACGGATCTCATTGGTAAGAGTAAAAGCACTACCACCCGACCGCGTGGAACCTAAATGGTCCACTCCCACCGTGCTGAGGAGATAGTCTCAAGTCCCAAATAGGATAACAAAACCTATAATCATAAATACTCTCTAAGTCCAGGAAATCCTATAAGTATGCTAACTCAAGGGTTCCTAAAATGACCGACATCTAAATCCCAGAGGTACCACAAGACACGTAGGAAACCTAATATGCAAGCGGGAAAGTGTCATCGCAAAAGTCATGTAGAAGTTACCCGAGCAATCCCTTAGGAATCCCGGGTCCCTACTGATCCTGCGGCCACTAGTATCCTCTCGTACTGACGAGGCATACTATGGTATGCAAGGTCGTAACCAAGCGTCCTCTCTACCCCATCCTAGTCTGTACTAGCACTCATGACATGGGAGAGAACATACAATTATCTTGTTAGGTTCATTTTCTCTCATTTAGTGTAAATGTTTTCACTTATTAAAAATGACTTACAATGGGTTTCTCAAGGCAGCCACTTAGGGCTCCGACCCCCATTGCAAGCCACTTCCCGACTCTACACATAGATAACCTACCCTAGCTCATGAACTCATAAATCAAAGAATCATAATAAAACCATCTCAGTCCTATGCGAGCAACTGAAAATATCATAAAAAGATAATCCACAAAATATATCAGTTCTTCATGAGCAACAGATAACATCAAATAGTAATCAAGTAATCACGACAGTTCTCTATTAGCAACTGAAGGCATCAATGATAAGTCACAAAATCCAATGGTTCTCTAATGAGCAACCAGAAAGTAATACAAGTATAACTGATCGAGACTCAGAAATGGTTAAGTTAGGTATTCTCAAATACATACATCTCAGCTTCACACAAGGAAACTGGAAAGCAATCACAAACAGTAAACACAATCATGTCATAGAGCACTTCATCACATTACCATGGTCAGGTTAAGAAAGATCGAGACCAAATCATCAAGACATCACATTCACAAACCCCGAGCCTCTGGTAACAACCTGAACTGGTCAACGCTAAACCAACCCCAAAACATTCAAAGTACAAAGACAACATCAAAGTCTCAGAGATTGGATCTGAAAGTATATTATTTAAGTTAAGGTAAGGTTTGTGTTTTAGTTCAATGTCGAATTCAAGTAACAAAGTTTTCACAACTACCCTTTTTCGAATAACCCAGTTCTATAATAATTTACATTAAATCAGTATCCAATTTTATAATTTAGTCAAATAACATTCCTTATTAATTAACTTAATTAAACTAATTTTAATTAAATTAATTAATATTTATTAGATCTAATTAATTATTTTAATCCAACCAATAATTGTTAATTTATTAATATTTAAACAAAATTATTAATAAATTACAATTTACAACTATAACAATGCAATTAATATTTATTTATTAAATATTAAAAAAAATTAATATATTATAAAAATTAAATATATTATAATTTTTATTATTTAAAATTTTTAATTAAATAAAATTCATTTTTTTAATAATTAAAAAAAAATTAAAAAAAAATTTTAAAAACCGAATTCCCAACGTTTATAGCCCGTCGGCTTTGGCCGCAGGCCTGCGGTCGCAGGGCCTGCGGCGACAGGTAGTCTGTACCTGCCGTCGCAGTACCTGCGACGTAGGTACTGTCAGCCTGCGCCGACAGTGGGGGCGGGTACGGGGTAATTCCCTCCCCCCCCACTTTATTAAATTTAAATATATATATATTTTTTAAATTAAATTTATTCTAATACAAATAAAATTAGTTTTTATTTTAAAAATTAATTTTGTTTAATTAATTTATTTTTTTTTTTTTATTTTTTTTAATAAAAAACAATTTCTTCCAAAGGGGTAAATATGTAATATATAAATATATATATATATATATATATATATATATATATATATATATATATTTTTTTTTTTTTTTTTTTTTTTCTTATATTTTTTTTTTATCCAGAACTTTTCAATTCATTAAAACAAAACCCTTATTAAATTAGATCTTAATTTCTAAATCAAGAAAACAATGGTTCTAATTAATTCATCCAGTCTCCATGGATACAAAAATTATTGACGAATAATTAATAACTTCACAAGATTTGAAAGCTTAAAACTTTTATCACAGAGAATTCAGATCTACAAACCCCAGACACGAAGAAGACAGGAAGGGATAATTGCATATTTAATGGATAAAAAACACAAGACCCTACCTGATCCTGATGCTATTATGCAACCTCCAGAAAACTGTATGCGAATTCGCTCCTCTCAATAACCTTCCCCTTCAAGACTTTCTTCGTATCAGCCTTCTGAAATTTGCTTCCAAAAATTGTCTTCCTCCCAAAACTTCTCGTCCAAATTCGTATCCTCAAAAAATGAACCCCCAAAGTTGTGATAAGCAAATTCTCCTCAATTCGGGGCACTAATTGTGCGTTTACCCGAGAAGACTCTTTGCACAACTCAGTTAACTCAAATTAACTTTTATTATCTTTTCTAATTCTTTTGCATTCAACTTTCATGCACAATAAGTTGAATGATTAAATAACTTTATTTAAAATTTCACTTGACTTCAATTCTTAATTAATTTATTACTTTAAATCTTATGTGCACTTTTAAGAAATTAAAATAACATTATTAATTTTTATAATTTAATCTTTTAATTTAATTCTTATATTTAACTCATGATTAGATCATGCGATCTAGAATTCTTAATAAATTTATATCTTTCAACTTTTTAATTTATTTTAGAACTTAATTGATAACATATTTAATTAATTTAAATAACAATAATATTTAGCATTTATTTAAAAATGAACTCCAAATATATTATTATTAAATTAAATAAATATTATCTTGTTCTAAATATATTTTAAACTTTAATTTCCAATTTTAATTCTTTTATTTAATTAATTAATTAATTAATTAAATATAAATATATCATAATAATTTCTTATTAAATTAAATCATTAATTAGTCTTTTTAATTAGACTTAATTAATAGAAAATACACCAAGGACTCATAAAGCAACATACGAAAACCCATCATAGAAAAATACATACCAAATCAAACAGAAGGGTTATAATCACAAAATTACATCATTTGATGCATTCGGAGGGTACTAACTCAGATACTTGTCCTAATTATCAATTAGGACAATTGGCTAGAGGGTTTAGGATTTGGACTTAAGAGTTTATCTCCCCTCTCTTACCATTGAGATAGTGCGATAGGGTACGCTCATCCTGACAATTCAGGGAAGTCGATACCCGGTACCTGCAACCTGCATAAAATCCACGCATGTACAAACACAATATTCTAAGCTAAACAGGCAATGGCAGGAAGTGGTGCATCGTGTAGATCCCGACTAGCAGGTGACTACGACTCCCTTCCTTAACCATATCAGAAACACCATACATAAATAAAACAGCACGCACACCATACACATGCAGTATGGGGTAAGTATCCATAAGAGGCACATGAAATAATAAGCCATCCAACTAATCATCATTGATAACTAAAACCATTGAATAATCATCATACATGCATGAAATATAGAGTACCAAGTAATCTCATCATATAATAACTGAGTGTAAACATCATCTGATAATCTCTAAAATAATAATACTACTCATCAAACATAAATTGGCCTAAAAGAGTTTGGCAATCATAACATAAATGTAGCTCGAAAAATGTAAACTAGGGGCAGGCACTACAGTGTTATTGTGTATGAGCATCTTGTTGTAGTTTTAATTTATATTACTCATATGGTTAAGTTTTCTTGAGGTTAATAATTGTGATAATACTTGGATAATTGATTCAACCCCCTCTCCCCCTTATAACACCCTACTTGGAAACCCAAAAGAAATAAACCTAATATGTTACAAAGTTTACTAAAATATTTTTTTTAAAGTTCAAATAACATCAAAATAACAATAATACGGAAGCAATATGTACATATACATCAAGAACATGTAGTCAATTAAAAATAAAGTTTCAATTCATCAAAGATTCCTTCACATTGAGTCACATTTAAGAAAGTTTTATTAATAAGTTTAAGTCTCAATTAAAATATCCATAATCATAAAATAAATAAACACATACATAATCATATAAGAAAATGCATAAGTACAACTAAATAATATGAAAGCACATCTAATGAACAACATCTGTTGCACATGTCACAAGGTATGTGAAAATAGAGACAACTACATCAATATACAATACAATATCCTATAGGATCTCAAAACACAAGATACATAGATACATCAAATAAATAGAAATCTTCAAGATAAGAGGAAGAATGATAATGGTATCATTGTGTCAAGGAGCATCCAACATCTATCAACCTGAGGTGGACCCAAATAGTAAGAATACACTACCTCTTGACCGTGTGGTCACCTAATTAGGCTCCCACTCCTACCATGCAAGAGAGATAATGTAGGATCAATACACAGATAATCAAATTATAAAATAATCCTAGGAAAGGAATCCTTATTGCCAAATCTACCTCAAGGGTAACACAAACTACTCAAGAAGAAGAGATAATCAAAATCAAAAGGACACTCATTCTAATACCAACGCCACATACCAAGTCAACATACAAATACCAAGACAAAATATATAAAACCATGTCAATATAAATGTCAAGTGTTACAAGTACAATGACCAATAGATAACAACTATCATTAATAAAAGTAAACTACCAATCACTAACTCCAACAATAAAAACAACACTAATGAATAACTAATCATTCATTAATAAAATTCAACTATCAACAATAAATGACATCTAATCAATGAGTAATAACTCACAATCAATACATCATCAAAAATATGATCCAACAAGTACACCACTAGAGGCATATATATATATATATATATATATATATATATATATATATATATATATATATATATATATATATATATATATATATATATATATATATATATATATATATATATATATATATATATATATATATATATATATATATATATATATATATATATATATATATATATATAAAGTAGACTTAGGCTACATACTATGGAGTGTCATCACATGAGCCAAAACTAAGGTTACCTAGGTAGTCTCTCAAGACCCTAACCCTTGAGTGACTCTACATAGAACTAGAATACCCTCTTGTGATGATGAGGAAACTAGTCATACCTCTTAAGTTATCATCTCACTCTCATCTTTAGTCTATACAAGCACTCAAGGCATGGATGAGAAAAAGCTCTAACTTATCTTTTTAATTTATCTCAAGGAAAAGGACTATGCAAGATATTTTAATTACTATGTTGTCACTTGTTACACAACTTACAATGAGTTACCGTGGTAGCCACTTTGGGCCCTAGCTCCCATTGCAAGCCACTCCCATAGACATGCACCTAGACTACATTCCCAAAAATTACAAACCACAATAATTTTTGATACCACAAGAGTAATATTGATTGAATTTGGTTCCTTAATAGGAAACCCAAAAAATAACATTGGTTCTTGAAACCTAAGTTCTCATAAATGCTCAATGGCATAAAGCCCATAAAACATAAATCTTAATTCAAATTATAAAGTTCATCATGACATCTAGCCAAATAATCATAAATGAAATCTCAAAAATGCCTCTAGTGCACATCATAACTTGGCCAACTAAACAACCCACAAAGAATAACTATCAAGAAAATAAATATCACAAAACTATAAATAGAATATTAGAAAACACATAGTTTTCAGCCATATGATTTAATTCCACCAATTTCTCTTGTTTACTTTGGGTCATAATGATGTGCTTAGAAATAAAGTAAGAATATACATGTTAATATAAATTGTTATGGTCATATAGTTATTTAAAACAGTAAGTATTTAAATATCCAATCTTTTTGTGCAAATAAAATATCATGCAATGTTATCATGTTATTAATTTAAATAATCTTAAATCATAAATAATTTAATTAATAACATAAATATATTTTATTAGATTAAATACTAATATAAATTTCATTTCTAAAATATTAATTTGACTTCTATTTAAGTTCAATATTAACATTTAATTTTCCTTTAATTTATAATGCAAATAGAGATAAAATTATAAATTTAATTTAATTATTTATAATTTCTCTTATAAAGTCAAATGGTTATTAACTAAATGATTACAAAATAAACTCTACCACAACTTCTCTTAAAATATAATAAAATTTCAAATATTTATTTATTAACCTCCTTCTTGCATTAATAAATATATAATTATTTTTATGAAATTAAGAGCTTAATTAGACTTAAATAATCACTAATACTAAGATTCACTTTATAACAAAATGGATAATGTTTATTTAATTTTAGAAATTAATAAATTATTTATTCCTTTTTTAATAAATAAATCTGAAATTAAAACATATAAAATAGAAATACACATGCAATTAGTATTTTCACATGTTTTTAATCTCTCGAATCATACAACCATACTATACTTAGTTTTCTATTTTTAACATATATGTTTTCACATGCATGTAACCATGCTATACTTAGCTTTCTATTTTTAGCATATTTATTTTTACATGCATGTAACCATACTATACTTAGCTTTCTATTTTTAGCATATATATTTTCACATGCATGTATAAGTTTAGTTACAATATGCTTTCCTCTCAATTAATCTTTCTCTTTTTCCAATAAAGTTCAAAATTAAATTATTTTAGATATAAGAATCATATTTATCTATATTTAGAAAAATCATGATAATCTCATAGTTCTAATGTAAAATTTAAAGTTGAAACCCTAACCATCCAATTTATTGCTTTCTTCCAAATTTCCATAACCTAAAGGGGTTTAAAATAATACTGCCATAATAATTTTCTATAGTTTTTCCATAGTAAAGTTTTCTTGATTAATAAGTTTTCCTTTTCAAAATCTACAACATAATTCCTTATTCAACAATCAATATAGTAAATTAATAAGCAATATACAAACACTTAGGAAGACACAAAGTAAACAGATCTTTCAATAAAACTCTACAATTGGTTTTCAAACCCTGCCTCAAAATCATAGGTAAAATTTGAGACAATTTGTAAATGCATGCAAATTCAAACCCTCTAAAACTTTCAACAACTTTTTTGATCCAATTCTAGATTTTTGCTCATTAAACTTGTGTGAGTAGAAATGAACTCAAATCTCTTAATAAAGTGTTTAACTCTACCTAGGGTTTTCAGTTTTTGAACATGCAAAGGCCTCTTCTTAAAATAAACTTTTACTATTTAATCCTTTCATGCACACTTAAAGAACTTTTTAATTTAAAATATTCTTTTATATTTTATTTTCCTCTAATTTATTAGTTAGTGTAAGCATTAATTAAAGTATAGTTACTTATTTGAATTAATAATAATAATCAAAGCTCATTACTTAAATACAACTTTGATTTAATTATTATTAAATAAATAATTATAATAAAGCAATATTAAATCAATAATATTTTAATATTTTAATTATCTTTATGTCCAACTTCTCAAATTAGACTTTGAAATTAAATCTTTTAAACAGAAGTACATATTTAATTAATTTATAATTAATTGAATATCTTCATATTCTAATTTCTCTTTAACCAGTTTTCTAAATTTAGACTTCTAAATCTAGATTAATACTTTGAAATTAAAACATATATTTAATTAGTTTTTTAATCAATTAAATATTCTTATACTTCAATATTTTTTTTTTTAATAAAATAATAATTAATAATTCTCAATATTATATGATTAACCAAAATATTATAATTAAACCATTTACCAAATAAATCACATAGCAAAATCTACATAAAAGCAACATTACCAAAACAGACGAAAGCTCAAAATCAAACAACACAGACAAAGATAAACTCATAAGGATTAGAAAGAGTGAAAAGTCAGTTACAAGTCCTCCTTGCAAGACAAGTATTTAGGCTATGGTTGAGATTGGCCCTGAATATTATGTCCCCATTCTTACCATTGAGTTATTGTGATAGGGCACACTCATTCTGGTAATTCAAGGAAGTTGATGCCCAGTACCTAAAATCCTGCATAAAATTTGAACATGTACATATGCATATATCTAAACTAAATAGATAATGGTGGGGAGTGCTACATCATGTAGATCTTGACTAGCAAGTAGCTACAACTCCCTCCCTTAACCACATTAGACACATCAAATAGAAAAGTAAAATAAACTCACACCCCATACACATGCAAGTATGGGGTAAGTGCTATAATAAGTCTTGAGTACAAATCATCACATATTCAAATATGAAAAACTCATCATTTTGAATATAAAATACTCACCATTTGATATCATCTAGAAAATAATCATATTCACTAAGAACCATTAAAGCATCATTAATGTGCTAGTAATCATAAGCACCAATCAACATGTGAAATATAATCAACTAAGTAATTATTTATTGATATACATGTAATCCAAGTCATGAAATTATTTCATAATTATAAATCCAATACCCTTGAAACTAACACATGTACAAAATAGGCATAAAAAGGGTTTGGTAAATATAATGGAAAAGTAAATTATAGGTGGGCACTACACTCTGAGTTATATCAATGGATTTTATATTCTATCAATTGGTATTAGAGCATTAGGTCCTTGAAGGCTAAGCTTAATAGCTTTGGGAGATCAATGCTGAGTCATTTCATGAAAGATAGTCCTAAATCAGATAGAGGAAATGTTTCCACCCAAAAGATGGAGATTCTTTGTGAGTTATTAGATTTGTGTAAAGAAGAGAGCATTGAGTTTCTAGATCTAGAATCCTTTTGTTGCATACAAAAGAACAGAGACATGAGTAACAATAGATGAAGATCTAAAGAAGACATGAAGATCAAGAAACATATTGATCTTCTTATGAAAAGAGATCTAGAAGGTATGAAATTTTTATTTTTTGGTTGGACATGTAAAGAGTTTTTTCATTTTTTTTCTAGCTGCCCTAAAAGAGTAAGAAAATCTAGAAAGAGTTCACTTTTGTTAAAGATGAAGAATTTAAAGCAAGTATGGAAAGATTCTTGAATGACTGTGATAATAAATATAATGAGCTTGAATTAGCTAAGAAAGAGGAAGTGGTAGAAGAGATAGCATTGGTAACTATTGTTGATCCAAAGGATAACCATGAAAATGTGGAAGTTATCATTGAGACTAACAATGATTTGTAGAATGGGAATTAGATTAAGAGTAGAGATTTGAGCATAGAGTAGAAGAAAGAGTTGAGTTGACAACTTCTAGAAAAATTATATCAAAGAATCACCTTCCTGAACAAATCATTGGGAGAAGAAATAGTAATCAGGTAAATGAAGAAGTATGTGAATTATGTTTGATTTCTCAATTTGAACCTAAGAGTAAAGATGAGGCATGAAAAGATGATGATTGGATTCAAGTAGTTAAGGAAGAAGTGTCTCAGATGGATGTTAAGTCATCTTTCCTAAATGGAGAACTTGAAGAAGAGGTAATGATAAAGCAAGTGATAAGTTCACAAGCTAAATACCTCAAAGAGTTGTTGAAAAGGTTTCATTTAGAAATTTATATACTTGTTGGTACACCTATGATAACTAGTCACAAATTATCTAGCAAAGATGAGGCACCTATAATAGGGTAGAAGAACTACATATCCCTAATTGGAGGTTTATAGTATCTAACTCACACTAGACCAAATATAGAAAATGCAGTTGGGATTGTGGCTATATTTCAAGCCAATCCTAAGGAGTATCATTTTGTAGTAGTAAAGAGAATATTCATATATTTGAAAAGTCAATATATGGAATTTGATATGATAGATCAAGTGATTTCACTCTGTGTGCATATAGTGATATGGATTGGGTAGGCAATATGGATGATAGAAAGAGCACTAGTGGTGGAGCATTCTTTCTTGGAGGAAGATTAGTTTCTTGGCTAAGCAAGAAGCAAGATTGCATTTCTCAAAGTACAATTGAGGCAAAGCATGTTGCAGCAACAAATACCTATAATCAAGTTATGTGGATGAAATAGATGCTAAAGGATATTAGAAATGAGTTTGAAGAACCTATTATCATTTACTGTGATAATACAAATACAATAAGTATGTATAAGAATATTGTATTACATTCTAAGACTAAGCATATATCTATTAAGTACCATGTGCTAAGAGAGAAAGTAGTAGAAAAGGACATCAGATTGGAACATGTGAGTACTAAAGATCACATTGCAGATATATTTATAAAGCCTTTTCCTAAAGATACATTTGAGTACTTGAGAGGTATGCTTGGGGTTATGCCCCTAACCACTTCTAAATAGATGATGGAGAGAGTGCATCATTCCAGTGGTATAGAGAACTATTGTTCTAAGCCTAGATTGAATGTTAATGCTTTCTATATGGGGGAGTATCTATGATGAGAAGAGTTATTGAGGACTCTTGGTATTTGATTTTGAATAGTGTCTTTGGACACTCAAGTTAGTTGAAGGTCCTTGGAGTAGCATATTAGCAATTGGTATGTAACAATTGGTATATTGTAACATTGAGGCCTTTAACATTGATGTTAATGGGGGAGAAGAATATGCATGAAAAAAAACTCCCCTATATAGGGGAGAGAATATGCATGAAGAGTTGAATGAATGAAGGATAGATATCTCTTTAGAGAGATTTAGAAAGATTCATGAAAGGAAGTAGGAATATGCAGCTTGAACAGAGTACAACTGGAGAAAGACTCAAATCAAACTCCTTATGAACTATGGTATGGCTATAAACCTAATGTAAGTTACTAGAAAGTATTTTGTAGCAAATGTAATATTCTAAAAGAGACTAGGAAAGGTAAATTTGATGTCAAAGGTGATGAAGGAATATTCCTAAGATACTCTAGCAGAAGTAAAACATATAAATGTTTAAATTTTTCTACTTATAAAATCATAGAAAGTGCACATGTGAGAATTAATGAGGTTGTAGAAAAGAGTTAAGAAGAGACCAACAAAGAACCTAAAGATTACAAAAAAATTATTTACTTTGAACTTGATACATTGCCAAATCTAATTAGAAGTTAGGAGACTTCACCTCCCAAGTCCCCAAAATCTCCAAAAGCATTGGAGTTGCATCAAATGCATCCCAAGTCATAGTCTAAAGGACTCAAGTCACAATCAAAGGCTACTAAGTTGTAGCCAAAGAAAACTAAGTTTGAAGGACCTGAGTCATAGGCAATGAGACTCGAGCATGATACAAAAGATCATGGTGAGGAAAGTGGAACTAGTTCTAAATCCAAAGTACCTATGTTAGCAAGATATGTTAGAAGGCACCATGCACCTAATCAGATCATTGGAGACAAGTCAAATGGTAAATTGAAAATAAACAAATTAAAAGGTACATGTTTGCTTACTAAATTTAAACCTAAATCAATTAAAGATTCTTTGGATAATGAAATTTGGACTAAATAAATGAATGAAGAGATTAAAAAAATAGAAAGGAATAAGACCTAGACTCTTGTTCCTAGACCCAAAGATAAAAAATTAATTGGCACAAAGAAGGCTTTCAAAAATAAGTTGAATGAAAATGGAGAAGTTTCAAGAAACAAAGCAAGGTTAGTATGCAAAGGCTATTCTCAAGAAGAAGGCATTGGTTGTGGTAAAAATTTTTCTCCTATTGCAAGATTGCAAGGCATTAGGACTTTACTTACTTATTCTTCAGATAAAAGTTTTAAAGTTTATCAAATGGATGTAAAATATACATTTTTGAATAGAATTCTTGAACTACATAAAAAAAACCTCAAGGTTTTGTAGATTCTAGCAAAAACGATATGGTTTGTAAACTGTACAAAGAATTGTATGGTCTGAAGCAAGCTCCTAGAGTTTGGTATGAAAGACTTCATGACTACTTGATAAATATTGGTTTTCAAAGGACAAATGATAACAACAACCTGTATATCAAAGAATGACCAAAAGAAATCTTTGTGGATGACACATTGTTTACTAGAAATAATGATATATGAAAAGCTTTTTCAGAAGAAATAAGTAAGGAATTCAAGATGTCCATGTTTTGAGAGATAAAATTTTTTGTTGGATTATAGATTGAATAGAACAAATATGGTATCTTCATCACTCAATCTAAATATATCAAGGAGATACTAAAGAATTTGGAATGGAAGATTCAAGACTAGTTGGAATGCCTATGTTTGCTACACATAAACTTTCAAGGAATGATGATTCCAAGGTGGTAGATCAGACCACATACAGATCAATGATTGGAAAACCATAACACAAAGTACATACAAGGCCTAATATTGAATTAGCAGTTGGTATGGTGGCAAGAATTTTAGTAAATCTTGAAGAAAATCATATGATTGTTATCAAGACATTCATGAGGTATTTGAAGAGTACTAAAGAGTATGGATTATGGTACAAGAAAGGGGCTAATTTAAATTTGAAATCCTTTACAAATGCTAATTGGGTGGGAAGTGTTGATGATAGGAAGAGTGCAAGTGGCAGAGCATTCTTCCTTGGTAAAAGACTAGTGTCTTGGACAAGTAAGAAAAAATTGAATTTATTAGTCCACAATAGAGGTAGAGTATGTTGCAATAGCAATTAATTGCTCCAATATTGTTTGGTTCAAAAAACTATTGGTAGGTATGAAGGTAGAGATCAAGGATCCAGTGGTTATCTTTTGTGATAAGAACAGTGCAATTAATATGTCAAAGAATCTTGTGATGCATACCAAGACCAAACACATTGCAAAAAAAATCATTTTTTAAGAGATTTGGTGCAAAATAGAGAGGTAAGATTGGAATATGTGAATACTAAAGAACAAATTGTAGACATATTCACAAAGCCATTACCTAAGAATACATTTTTTAATCTAAGAGGTAAGTTAGGGTTTATTCCCATATCTAAAGCTCACTAAATGATGTTTAGTGATGCATCAACTTGAGCATGTTGAAGATCAATCAGTTGATGCAATATTAATACAATAGATTGTATATGAATCAGTACATGAGGTACATTGATATTCACTAATTATTGTGTTTGGCATAAGATGTCAAAGAGGGAGAGTTTGTTGTGTCATATCACAAAAAATTTCTAAAGAGGGAGAGTATACTTATCATATAAATTTTGTTTAAAGATGTCAAAAGGGAGAACTTGTTATGATATCAAAGAGGTAGGTTTTGCTATTATAGGAAGATGAAGAGACACAAAGTTTTATGATAAGGGAGAAACTAAAGATAGAGGGAGTCCACACTGATAGAGGGAGTTCTCATGGATGAGAATTAGAATGAAACTAAGGATATTATCCTTACTTTATGTTGCTCTAAAATTTCATTTCTATTATGACATAATGTATTCCCATCAATGCCAAAGAGGGAGATTGCTGAAAACAATTGATTAATTGTGTATTATCATTGATGTTACAAAAAATGTCATATCTTTACCAGTCAGTGCATGTTGAGCTCACTCAAGTAATCAAGATAGTTTCTTATGTCTATTGAGCATTCCAATGTATGCCAAGTTTAGAAGGAAATGTCTACCAAGTTTGCTTGGGCATCAAATAAAACTTCACAGAAGTTGAATGTAAATGAAGCTTACTTGGGTAACAAAGTAAAGTTGGATGGAACTAGTGTTAACCAAGCTCACTCGGTTACCAAAGGAAATTCATGAAGATATAGTGTTAACTAAGATCACTTGTTTAATACAAGAAAATCATTTATGAGTTAGTGTCTACCAAGCAGGGTTGGCTAACGAAGGATTTTCTTGTTTTGGCATATTGAGTTTAATTGACTTGTTTTTTGGTTCTAGCTGATTAAGGAGATGAATATTAATTATTCTAAGTTGTATTCAAGTCTACTTGGTAATGCATAAGGTATAATTATAAGGTCAAGTTGAGGATTCAATTTGAGAAAGTGTATGAAGAATAGAAGTTTCCTAGAGGAAGTGAATTAGAAGGATAAGTAGAATATCCTTATGGAGCTGGAAAGATATATTCGATTAGAAAGGATTAAGTATTCAAGCCTGAATTGAGATCTAGAATCAGCATCATAATTGCATCAGAAATTAGGTCATCTCATTGTTACTCTCTAACCATTTTAGCAATGATCTAAATCTTTTAACATAGTTGGCTTAATAGCTATGTGTAAATCCTCTAAAATTGTGGCATTTCTAGATTGAAGTGTCTAAAGACCTCTAACAAGGCCACTACTAATAGAATGATTAAATCCTCTAATACGGTCACACCTATCATTATGTTTTGTAACCTTTAACAGGGTTGTCTCCTAATAGAGCTCACTTTAGAAGAGTGAAAAATAGTACATAGTTGAAACTGGTGGTTTTTCCCAAATTGGTTTTGCACATTAAATATTGGTATCACTTGTGTTAATGCTATTTATTTTATGTTTATGTAATTAAGTTAATTAAGGTTAATCGCATATAATATACTAAGACTTGCATGTTAAGTATTTTCCAAGTTACAATTGTTATTTCAATGGTTATTGAGTTACAACATATAATCAATATTAACCGAGTGACTGTGTGTTTGCCGAGCAAGAATATTTTTAAGTGAAGTTTATATTTTATACTAACATCTAAGGGATCTAGGGTTTATTTTAGTTGTAACTAATTCACCCCTCCCCTCTTAGTTACTCCTCTCATATTTCCAATGGGTTAATAATTGAATATGTTCATGAGGAATGGAAGTTGGTTCTAGATAAAATTTTAATTTAGGAAATGATTGGTTCTCATTTGATGTCATGGAGGGAATTTTTTCTTCAAATCTATGAGGTTGACATACATGTTGATCCCTTCATCTTATAGAATGTTCATATTAACTGACATATTAGGAGGGTTACAAATGGTTTGGCCTCAGTAGCCTTGAAGACAACCTACATTTATAAAGGAAATTAGATCATGCATAAGGGAGATGACTCTACCCCTTGAGAACCTCAAATGACATCATGAATGACCTCTAGGTATTAGAAATATGCCTCAACTTGAATTGGGCTCTTCTTCTAAAGGTTCATGATAATGGTGGCTTGTGACCTATAGCTTTTGGAGGTGCAATTTTTGGGTAACCTTGGGTGTGGTGGCCCTTAATTTTATGGTTTAAATCATAATATATGTATCCTTATATGCTCAACTCTCCTTTTGTGGTCTTCAAATATTTTTTTATGAAGGGAAATGTTGGCCTTGTGTACATTTATGTATTGCAATATATGACTTTAGGGATGCTTATTTTGGCATAATATTTTTCTAGTCTCTCAATCAAGTTAGAGGAAAAGTTTTTTTTCAAAGTTGCTAATGATTTTATGAGTTTGGGCCCTAGTAGGGATGATCCTTGATGGACTATTTTGACTTGTTCAATCTTTGTAACCCTTTCTTACTCTATTAATATACTATTTAAATTATCAATAAAGTATAGACAACCAAACCCTTGCCTTCTTATTCCACCAATAGTGTTGAGCCTAATAACACTACAACCATGAACCTTAATAATAAAATTTAAAATGGTCAACAATGTAATCAACCTCATTGAGCCACCTATATATAAACCTAAAACACATTAAACATGAACTTTCCATAGTCAATGGGTTGTTAATATGTAAAACATATTTAATTTTTAAAATGTTGTAATCTGAGTGTACATGTATAATTTAATAGTAATGTATAAATTTCAACAACACTTCAAAAATATAGATGATCTTAGAGTATAACTGAAGTCTATTTTGTAGCTATGTTAATCTTTGATATGTCTTTGCTAATAATTGAAGCAAATTCAATTGCATAAATAATCTTAGTTTCTCTTTAATAGAAAATAAGGGCACTTAGTTGTAATATTTCAACATCAAATTAACATTTTTTTATATCCATGTATAAAAAGACAGAGCTATGTTGCTTCTCTAAAAATATTGTGCTAATTTTTAAAATTATTATAAAAATTTCTTCAATATGGCAAGTTACTATAAATTTATTCTAAAATTTTAGTAAAATGTTAAACTAATATACAGTTACATAATGCATACATTTAATCAATTATTATTCACACAATCAAAAGTTTAAAATAAGGATATTCAAGCTAAATGCATAAAACCACTATATTTTATATGTAAATTTTAGACATAATCTTATAAAAACACATTCAAATATAAAAAATAAATCATCTCAAAGACTATAAATAATTAATAAAAACAAATATGAATTTATAATCCATGTAAACAAGGGCATGCCCCTTTTAAAATGTAATTATGTATAGGGCAAATGTTTCAGACAATAGTATAGGTTTTCTTCTCTATTCTTTCCTACCAATACCTAATATATACAATTAAATTATTTATCAAACACTCAATACATGTCATAATTACAATATTTTTCAACTCATTTTAAGCACCTCAAATTTTCAAACATTAAACACATTAACATTAATTTTCTTTTTCATACTTGGCTACTAATTAAATCTATTTCTTCATTTTAAAAAAATTATTTATCCCCTACTCTAAATTAATTCATCAAAAAATTATAGTTTGTAAGATTGAAAGAATAAAATGTTTGAATTGCTAAGGCATGTATTCAAAATCGAGATTGATAATCTCAAACATCATAGTTGGGTATATGCTAGATGCATTTGATCTTGGGAATCTCACATTTATGGGCATGAAATTGACAAAAAATGATGGTGATTGTCCAACACACAACATGCATGTCTGACCAATATAATACAATGTTAAAAAAATCTCCACTAACATATTTATAATTATTCATACACAAGTTTGAATCAACCATAAAGAGAATATCTAGTGAATCACCATAATCATCCAACTCTCGATAACTTTAATCTTATATAAATTTAATGGACTAGCATTAAATTTATAAAGGATTATTTATATTGCAAAAGGATGGTAGAGTGATGTGTTATCAAAAATAATTGATAGCTACCATATCTATAATATTTTTAGCTTAATTCAATATACAAAAGCAATAAATGGTGATTTGTTACAAAGGGTTTGTGAAGATTTTGGAAGATGGATTTGAGAGGATTGGACGCTAGGATGATTGTGAATCTTCGTGATTTAGTGGAGAGGAGGATTAATGAGACAATAGCTCGATTGGATGTTGTTGTGGATGTTTCTTTTTCTAAAAGAGTTGAGAAACGAAAGAAGGAAGTTGTATCATATTGAAGTTGGAGTCTAAAAAATCCAAAAGAAAGTTGTATAGCTTGTTAGAAGACTTGTTCAAGAGAGAAGATGGCATCGCAAGGTTGAGGTGGAAGAGATTGGTTTTGTTGATTAGTTTGAGGAGTTTGATACAGAACCTATAGGACAACTAGAGGCTACTATTGAGGATATTCCTAACCTTGTTGATGATGGGATCGAGATTGATTTTCACAATTAGTTGGTTGAGTCTGACATGGAGATTACACAACACTTGGTAACGGATGATGTGATTGTTATTGGTGATGAGTTATGTGTTGAATAGCATCTTGTTGTGAGCAATAAAATTTATAGTGTTGAGAGTTTGGAATATTTTGATGGAGATCTACATATTGCTACTGATATGGATTTTTTGTTTGTTGGTATGGATTCACTAGTTGCTAATGTGGTTGAAGGTTTGTTGAAAAATCATTATATTCAGTTTGTTCCTAGGAGTGAGCATAATTCTGATTGGATGGTTGAGATTTTGGTGTTTGAAAAAGTGATGTAGATGTGGATTATTTTCATGTTTTTTTTCTTGTCCTTGTTGGAGTGTAATCCTTTGGTGAAGGTGAAGACGATTATTGGTTTTTTCATTGGGCATCAAAATGTGGGACACACTTTTCTTTCACACTAGGGCAGTTTGATGTAGGAGCATCCTAGGGTAGATTTCTATCCTGCATGTTGGAGGGACTTTGATGGAGTTGTGTGGACCTATTTGGGTCTTGGTTAATTGTTTTGATGTATTTGATAAGTGTTGTAAGCCTTTTAAGGCATTTGGTATTTAATTTCTATAGGAGGAAGATTTGTGACTCTATATGTAATTAATGTAAGAGAACTTATTTAATTTATAGCTTATTGGTCCAACTTGAGGCTTAGTTGGGTGTATGTAAGGGGTCGTGTGGATTCTTTAGGCATTCATTCAGAGGAGGAGGAGTGAGTATGTAGAGTAGCTAAAGACAGAGCTTTTCCTGAGTTTGTAGATAGAGCACCAAAGTTGAGCCTATTTATAGTAGGATTGTCATTATTCATCCATCTTGGAGAAGAGGATGTGGTAGAGGAGTGAACTTTGAGAAGGGCTAGTAGTTGAAGCTTGCAAAATAAGGAGATTTCTTTGTGGGCTTGTGAGAAAAATTTTACATCTTCCTTGGAGGTTTCTACCAAAGTGTGGATCTAGACTAGATAGGGTTTGGATTGGATCTCGTGGGATCTTGTAGAACTATTAGTTTCTTTGTATTTGGTTGTAATCAAGAAAGCCTTACCATTTGACACATTGCATACAATTAGTTATTTTATAAATAAAGAGTTGTGATTTGGTATCAGATCTTGTATCTTGTATTGTGTTTCCACTATGTAGTTATTTGTTGTGGGCTAGGGCATCTCCTTCAGGGATTCTTCTACTTTTCATTGCACCAGATAGCTAGCTTCTCAACCTCAGAGATTATATCGAGTGTTAGCATTTTGGTTCTAAAATACTCAAACATTTCCTAGGGTCTATTACCTTTTTGAGTTGCAAATTTTAAGATTCAAAAAAAAATTTATTAAGGGGGAACTATTTTCCCTTTCCTCCTTAGTATTATGGTTGAGCCTTTAGGTATACTAATTGTTAAATCTATACTGAAAGGAAGATGAAAAGTTGTGAATTTTAAACAAGGGAAAGAGTTATTCTTGTGATTTCAATTTATTGATGATACGTTTCTTATGGGTGAAGTTAATGGATAGGTTGGAGCATTAAATTAATTAAAAATTAATAATTATGTTTTGTTTGGGTATCAATGTCACTATATTCTCTTAGTGGCATATGAAAACTTATACATTGGAGGTGGTATATATACAAGTCAATCCTCATTATTACTTTCCTCTATTATATGTCAAAAATTATTAGTATTTTTTCTCTACATTATATAGAAAAGATGTGGCTAAAATTCTCTTTGACAATGAAGAAAGTGGTTATTTTATTTTGGTGAAAAGTCTCTAGAATGATAATATTAAGAATATTTGTTCATTTGAGGAGTTTTAGGTGATGATTATGTAATAACAAAAGGGTGGTATAGAAAAATTGTTAAGGGTGCCTCTATGGTCCTAAGTTGGTGTCTAGTGTCAAAGTTTATCATTGATGCATGGTGGTTAGTAAAGGAATATGGCCATGAGGAGTGGAGGTTGGTTCTAGATAGAATATTAATTTTGGAAAGCATTGGTTCTTGTTTGATGGCATGGAGGGAATGTTTTCTTCAAATCTATGAGGTGGACATACTTGATCATCCCTTCATCTTATAGAATATTCATATTAACTAAGATATTAGGAGGGATACAATGGGTTTGGCCTTAGTAGCCTCAAAGACAACCTAAATTTATAAAGTAAATTGGACCATGCATAAGGGAGATGAATCTACCCCTTGAGAACCTCAAATGACATCATGGATGACCTCTAGGTAGTAGAAAGATGCCTCAACTTGAATTGGGTTCTTCTTCTAAAGCTTCATGATAATGGTGGCTTGTGACCTTTAGCATTTGGAGGTGAAATTTTTGGGCATGCTTGGGTTTTGGTGTCCCTTCATTTTATGGTTTAAATCATAATATATGCATTCTTATATGCTCACCTCCCATCTTGTGGTGTTGAATTCTAGTTTTTGGAAGGGAAATGTTGGCCCTATGTAGATTTATGTATTGTAATATATATGCATTTAGGGATGCTTATTTTTGCATAATATGTTTCTAGTCTCATGACCAAGATAGGGGAAAAGTTTTTTTTTTACTAGATTCTTAATTTGATTTTGGGAATTTGGGCACTAGTAGGGATGATCCTTGCTGGACTCTTTTGGTTTGTTCAATCTTTGTAAACCTTTCTTACTCTATTAATAAATATACTAATTAAATTATCAAGAAAATAAAGACAACCAATCCCAACCTTCTTATTCCACCAATAGTGTTGATGCTAATAACACTACAGCCATGAACCTTAATAATAAATTTTAAAATGGTCAACAATGTGATCAACCTCATTGAGCCACCTATATATAAACCTAGAATACCATTAAACATGGACTTTCCCAAGTCAATGGGTTTTTAATGTGTAAAAAAAAATTAATTCAAAAATGGTGTAATTTGGGTGTTATAATTTATTAGTAATGTATAACTTTCAACAACAATTCAAAAATATAGATGATCTTAGAGTATAACTAAACTCACTTTTGTAGCTATGTTAATCTTTGATATACCTTTGCTATCAACTGAAGGCATTTCAATTGGATAATTAACCTTAGTTTCTCTTTAATAGCAACTAAGAGCACTTAATAATAATATTTCAACATCAAATTAAGATTTTTTAGATCCACGTATAAAAAGAGAGAATTATGTTGCTTCTCTAAAAATATTTTACTATTTTTAAAAATTATTATAAAAAAATTTCAAAGTGAAAAGTTACTTTAAATTTATTCTAAAATTTTAATAAAACGTTAAATTGATCTACAATTACATAATTCATACATTTGATCAACTAGTATTCACACAATCACAAGTTTGAAATAAGAATATTCAAGTTAAATACATAAAACCACTATATTCTATTTGTAGATTTTAGACTTAACCTTATAAAAAAAAAACATTCAAATTTTAAAAACAAATCATCTCAAAGACTACATATAATTAACAAAAATAAATATAAATTTCTAACTAAATTAAACTTAACATATAAAATTAAATTATTTATCGAACATCCAATATGTTTTATAATTACAATATTTCTGAACTCATTTTAAGCACCTCGAGTTTTCAAACAATGAACACATTGACATTAATTTTGTTTTTCATACTTGGCAGCTAATTAAATCTATTTGTTCATTTTAAAAAATAAAAAATTATCCCCTATTCTAAATTAAATCATCAAAACATTTCAGTTTGCAAGATTGAAAGAATAAAATGATTGAATTGCAAAGGCATGTATTCGTAATCGAGATTGATAATCTCAAACATATGCTGAATGCACTTGATCTCGGCAATCTCATATTTATGGGCACGAAATTGACAGAAAACGACAGTGATTATCGAGCACACAGCATGCATGTCCGACCAAGATAATACAATGTTTAAAAAAATCTCCACTAACATATTTATAATTATTCAAACAAGGCCGTTTTCAATCAATAGTAAAGAGAATATCAGGTGAGTCAACATTATCATCTGATTCTCGGTAACTTCAATCTTATATGAACTTGAATGGGCTGGCATCAAATTTACAAGGGATTCTTTATGCTGTACAGGGATGGTAAAGTGACGTGTTACCAAAAACAATGGATAGCTACCATATCTGTAATCTTTTTAGCTCAATTCAATATACAAAAGCAATAAACGGTGGATTTGAATACTACCAAGTGTGCCTCAATGTCAAAAGTTTACGGCTTCCTTTATATACTAAACAATTGATGAAAAGCATATGACAATATCTTCAAAGTATAACTACCAAGTTTATCCGTGTGAAACGTAGTACAGGGCGAGCAGTTGGATTGAGAAACATCCTACGCAGAACGCACATTGTTATCAGTATGAATAGTGCGCAAAAAATGGTATAAATAGGGCATGTTATACCTAAACTTCTCCAAACCAGTGATCGTTTGTGAGTTGACTGAAAAATGGCATCGCGAACGAAGATAATATGTTACGTTGTGTTGGGACTAATATTTGCGTCCACCCTGCTTGATGCTGCGGTGACAGAAGGGCGTGGTGGAGGAGGAGGGGGACGTGGCGGTGGTGGAGGTGGTCCAGGTCATGGTGGTGGTGGTGGTCCAGGTCATGGTGGTGATGGAGGACGTGGACTGATGGATGGTCCTCCAGGGCATGGTGGTGGACGTGGTGGAGGTGGTCCAGGTCATGGTGGTGGTGGAGGACGTGGACTGATGGATGGTCCCCCAGGACATGGTGGTGGACGTGGTGGAGGTGGTCCAGGGCATGGAGGTGGGCATGGTGGTGGTGGAGGTGGTCCTCCTGACCATGGTAATTAAGAGTGAGTGACTCAGTTCATACATACGGACAGCACTTAGTCAATTTTGACTATTTAATACTTTTAGTTTAGGCATCAGTCATTAGGATGTGATGTTTAGGTCATTCTACAAAAGAAATAGTTTAGATATAGTATTATGTAAGAACTATAAAATAAAGCTGACTATGTCACCCCTTGCTAGTTGATGCATGGTGATGTATATCTATATGTATGAAACTTAATGTTTTAGATAGTTTTAAGAGCCACTTAAAAAACTCTCAAAAATCTCTTGGTTTGTTTGTTTTTAAAGTGTCGTAAGGGTATGATACAAGAATTTTGAATCTAAGAAATTTCAAATATAGCATGTCTTATGGAACTAATATGGGTAATATGTTTGGGAGAGAGTAGTGTAGTTATTTGGGGCTACTAATATTATGTAAATGATATAATTTAATTAGGATGTGAATTATTTATGTAATAGTTTAAGAGAAGTAAAATATTAAAATTAAAAAGGTTTTAAAGAAAAATTTGAATTTTTTTTTTTCTTTTATAGAAAAGGTGAAAAAGAAGTACATATGACAATTATGGTTATTATTAAATTATTATTATATCAAACAAATAATACTCTTCAATTTGATTATCTCTTTTTCTCCTATTTCATCACTTTTATTCTAAAGAGTTGCTAGGGAATGTTTTAAGCCTTTTTTTTTTCTTAATTAGGATCATTATTTTATATAGAGCTACTTCTATAAGGAAGCACTAGTTTTCAAGACATGTATATTAGTTTTATAATCATTAGTATATGTAAGAAACAAACTTGTTAAGTTGTGCAAATAATTAGTTTTCTAAATGGTAATTTTGTTAAAGAAGCTCATTCTCAACTCTTTAAGGTAAAATTAAATAAAGGAAAAAAAAAATTGCTCTTGCATAAATAGTCAAAGATCAAATCTTTTATCATTCTTAAAAAAGATTGAAGGAAAAACATAAACTGTGGTACTCAAAATTGCTATGTCATTTTCAACTTGAAATTAAATAAATAAAATTTTGTTTTTCTCTTACATAGATAGCCAAAGACCAAAACTTTTATTGTTAATAAGACTTCGTGAAAGAAAAACATCCACTATGATAAAATAAGAATTCATTATAATTAGTTTGTTAAAAAATCTTCCAAAAATAATTAGAATTAGAAATATTCAAAATTATATTTACAATAAATAATTTCAATTGAAATAGTATTTTTAAAATTATTTCATGCATACTAATATTTATTATTACCTATAAGATATTTTACTTTTTACATATAAATTTTTTTCCAATAATTTATGAATCTCTACATTTGTGTTTATTTCCTAATCATTATTTAAAATTTATGTCATCTAAATAACTCAACATATATCATCATTGCCAAATAACCATATTAACATTGGCATGTTTGATAGACAACTAGTAATGTCCAATTTTTTGAACTTGTAAATAGAGACTGAACATCTTGATGGAAGTTATCTCACACCTATAATATCTCAACATGTCACAATTTCCAATTCCATCCACATGACTCTATTATTTGTTATTATTCTTATAGATACTAAACTATTTTTGACATCCAATATTTTTTTAGAATTATTTGACGATGCATTTAGTTATGATACACTAATAATATTGTAATGCGAGTATCCCCTATGATTAATGAATTTTTTTTTTCTCTCTCCATTAGGTCCATTCTCATGTTCTAAACAATAACAAAGAATAAATATATAATTTTCTCATCTAAAGGAATAATTGGCTTAGAAAATAAAGATATTGGGATATAAAGTAAAAAATAGTTAAATTGGTAGAATGCAAACTTTCAAATTACTTTGAAATCTTAGAGGCCCAAGTGATCTCTCAAGCAAGTTGACTTGCGAACTCTATATCAAGAACATACATGCTATCTCTCATCTTGGACATAGAAATGAAAAAATACTGATTAAAATGAATACCAACTTAAATCCAATTTGAAATTGATCCTCAATCAACCAAATCTCAAATCAATCCTCATTAAGTAAAATATCATTTATCTAAATCTTGAAACAATCTTCACTCAATTAAAAAAATGTTTAATTAAATCTCAAATCAATTCTCATTCAAGAAAATCCTAAATTAGGTTAAGTGCAAAAAGATGGGGAAAAAAGGGGGCCATAGTTTTTAAATTAGAAAACTATGAGTTTCAATTACACTCAAAATTTGAAGATACAAAAACAACAAGAATTGTAGTATTCTAGATTAGTCTTTAAACTATTAAATTATTTTTTACTCAAAGAGGGAGAGCACTTAAAGTGGTCATCTTTAAAAGAACATAACATATTTTCTAGTATGTTTCCCTAAAAATTCGCTTTTTATTTAAATATTTTTTTATCATTCCCCACAACTTTTTGAAAATTAATAAAAAATGAAAACATCATTTTTTAATTACATGTGTAAGTAAATTGGAGCTTAATATCTAAAAATGTAATTTTTAAAAAAAAATTGATGAACAAGCCTAAATTTATACTCAAAATGTCCACAAAAAAAGAACCATCAGAAATGGAAATATTAACAAAAAATAACTTCAAAATGAATTATATGGTTAGATAGTTAATAGATATTTTAAGAACATTGTGGATTTTAACTTTATCTATGTTTAACCCCATGTAAAACTTGACACACAACATTAAAAAAAAGTGTGAAAACTTTCTTAATGTCTTTAAAAAAAATATATCTAGAGCATGCTATAGTCATCCAATTCTTTAGTTTGGATGCTCTAGAAAAATAAAATCCTAACTCTTGGTGCTCTTAAAGGTAGTTAATATGGATCACACCATGTATGGCCTGCACCAAAAATTAAAAATACTCTCCATATGACATGGGCTACATGAATAAAAATATATTTTTCATTATCAACTAGTCATAATAAATCTTTAAACATGAATATATGCATATAATATAACATTTAAATATAACTCACATTTTGATGTGTGTTGTTAAATTCTTATAAATTGACTTATATTTAATTTGTATATCAAGTTATTTGAAATTGGTTTAAAATTCATAGGAGATTTAAAATAGAGTCTAGTTTTTTTGACAACTATATAAATTATCAAACTTAGCCATATTTCAACAATCAGCATGCTGCTATCAATATTATCTCATTAGTATCACACTCTCTTTATATTCTTCAAAATTTATATCTCTTCCCCTCTTATCTCTCTCACCTCTCTATCTGATCTCTAGGTCTCTACGACCTTCTCACCCTTTCTTTCTCACCTTCCCTTTATAGTTGAGATAGCCATACTAATATGTTATTTATCTACCTTTCCCCCTCCCTCTCCTATCTCTCTCATAAATATTAACCATGAGCCCTAAAATTTAAATCATTTCTCTTATTTCCTCCTCTCTCACTTTAAGTTATCTCCCTCTTTCTCACATCTATTCCTATCCCCAATCTATCCCTTTATATATTATATGGGAAGGAAAGATGATAGGAGATAAAGGTCTATATAGGGAGAGAGTGAGATGTAGATCATAAGGAGTAAAAAGAGATCTAGATAGAGACAAGCTGGGAGAAAATGCTACTAATTTTGAGAATGGATAAAGAGAAGAAAGAGAGGCGAGAGAGATATGAGAGAGGGGAGGGTGATATAGATAACTTTGAATAAATGATAAAGTTAGAAAGAGTGTTCTAAATAGAACAAGATAATACAAATATAAGCATGGTAATTATTGAAATTTAACTATAGCAAAATCTACATTCAAACTTCGTTCAATCAAATTTTTAATTGAAACTTAATCAACCCAAAGTAACAAAATGAATAGACTTAAAAGTATGAAAACAAGTCAACCATTAGCAAGATCGAGAATAATTATATGAAAAAAATTCCCTTTAGTTGTGTTGGAACACTTATTTTTTGCTAAATTAAGTAATTCCATATTTAAGCATTGAAACAAATTTTCACTATTCAATCACATGCAAGATGTGGTTTTAAATACATGTTGTCATGGAACTAGGACATTCTTGGAACCCTAACTTATTTATATTTGAATATTTCATATTCCTCTATTATTATTTTATGTTGATTTTATCTTAAGTAAATCTTTCCCACGATGCGATCACAAAATTAGATGAAAATTATTATATATACATTTCCATCATAACAAAATATCCAGTATATATGATCTTATACCATTCACAGCATATGAGTATCTCTAAAGCCTTTTATCTATTTAAACTCAAGGTAAAAAAAATTGATGGTTTAAATAGCATATTATTTGATGGTTTAAATAGCATATTATTTGATGCATTTATGATTTTAAATTTGAATCTTCTTTATGTTGAGAGGAAACATTAAATGACATAGAATTAACATGCGTTGTTTATTTGAATATCAAATAAATATCATTGATCAATTTATAAAAGACTCTCACATATGTTGGATTTTCGCTTTGAGAGAACCCTCGCATATGTTGGATTTTCTCTATTTCGCGAGGGGTTCCAAACTATATTCCCCGAAATGGTGAATTAGATCATCAAAGGAAGATGTGTCATGAAATAAATTCAGTAATAATATGAGTCAACTGCCTTAATCTTTGAATATTAATATTAATCTTATTGCGCACACGCTCCAACTGTGGTATTTGGCAATAGAATTATATTCTTTCCCACAAAGATACCGCCTGCGCATTGCTTCGTCGTTGATAATCAAACAGCAATATCAAATTTCAGGAGCAATTAGCAGATTTCTCACAGCTTGATCAATAGCAGAGGTTTATTAAGATTAATTTCATTTGTGAAGATGTTGAATGCACTGCCAACAATCTTTAATCTCATCATTATGGCTTCTAATTTAAACTAATTCTATAGACCTATGGTATAGCAGACAGTGATCATAAACATCACATGAACAAAAAAATGCATAGAGAAAGAGCGATTAATTCCAACGACATCATTCATGATGAAAAATAATTGCTTCCAAGATATTTCATGAGTTTGCTTGTCAGCAAACCCTAAACCAATGTCAATACATGAATCAGGGATTAATGCAACGAACAAATTTTGTAAAAGAAATGAAACCCGAAACCTAATATCTCATTCATGTATGACAAAGGGTATCGAATCACTTTCTTCGATGGGAAAGATCTTATCTGACCTAATATCTCGAACATTACAATAGTAGTTTGAGATAGATGTTTGTAAAAACTTGGTAATATTGAAAATCAATCTTTTATCCATGATGTTTCTACTATAAATTAAATATGACATAGAAGGATAGGACATCTTCACTTTCATGCTCTACTTTCCCTAGAAAAACAAGCTATAAGATTTCCTAATTAAACCCTAGACATGATGAAATATATAAGGGTTGTGGGCCTTTCATTGTGGTGAACACAAGTTTAAAAATGTAGTTGAACTCATTCATTGTGACTTTTTCTGACCTATAACAATACCCTCTTTAGGAGGATTTTTGTACAATGTTATTTTTGTTAATGACCACTCAAGGAAGACCTAGATTTATTTTCTAAAACTTTAATGATCAAACGAATGACTATAAAAGTTCAAAGAATTTAAAGCATTACTTGAAAATATGAGAAAAGAATCAAAACTCTATGGTTAGATAGTGAGGGATAGTATATCTCGAAACTTTAAATACTTTTGTAATACTATTATGATCAAGAGGGAGTACATGTTCCATATAACTCTCAACAAAATGGGGTAGTAGAAAGGAAGAACAAGACTATAGTAGAAGCTACTAAAGCTATGATGCATGATCAAAACCTGCATACCTCATTTTGGAAGAAGCCTCTAATATCTCCTGAAGAGACTTTTACTGGTAAAAATTCTCACATAAATCATTTAAGAATATTTTCTTGCCTAATTTTAATTCATATTCCTAAGGAGAAAAGATCCAAAATAGATTTATCATGAAAGAAATGGATATTTGTTGGATATAGTGAATCATCCAAAGCCTACAAGTTATATGTTCCCAGTTAGAAAATAATTGAGCTTAACAAATATGTAAATTTTTAATACTAAATTGCATTAAAATCATCCAAAAACTTTATTGAGATAGATGATGAGTCTATGGAAGAGGATCATGGAACTAAACTTTAGAGGGAGATACTTGTAGAAAATAATGAACCTATGAATTCTACTCTTGAACCTCTTGAAATTACTAATAATAGAAAATAACAACTTTGGGAATGAAAAATTATTGAAGAAGTGGGAAAATGTGTTGTCCCTAATGGAACACTTAGAGAAAGAAAGAAGCCAAAATATTACTCAAATTATATTGCTCTTATGTATGAACTAATTAATTACAAGTCTCCAACTATTGAGGAAGGACTAGAACATAAATTTTAGGAAGATGGTATAATTAAAGAGTATCAATCCATTCTAATGAATGGTGTTTGATATAGTGTGCCTATACCCAAAGAAAAATTAGATGTCTCATCTAGATGGCTATTGAAAATGAAACATACAAAAAATGGAAGTATTAAATTAAAAGATATATTTTTTGCCAAAGGTTTCTATAAGAAGGAAGGAATTACTTTAAAAAAAAATATTTTCCTTGATTTATTGGTAAACTTCAGTAAGGACTATAATTGATATTGTCACCTCTAAAGGATGCAAAATACAATAGATGGATATAAAAGTCATCTTATTTATTTCATTATTAAAGACGAAGTATACCTAGATAAGCCTAAAGAGTTTATTATTCATGATAGTACTCTTAGGTTTAAATATTAGAGAATCTATGGCCTTAAACAATCCCCTCGAGCTTGGTATGAAAGGATAGATAGTTACCTCGCCAAGTTAGGATTGTTATACTAACCATCAATATTCTCCTTTGGGATTCATGACATGGCTTAACTACCTCCTTTGTTGTATAAGCCTAGTGCCCATATCAAGATTTGATAGGTCAATCTTTTGGTGCTGTGAAAACCCTAGCTTATATCAAGTAATTTCAAAGCTTTGTCACAAGTTTGAATCTCCTTGAGTAATGTTGATGGGGGATTCTTAGACTAACTACCAGTGTTCCCCTTTGAGATTTCTAACATGTCTTAACTGCCTTGTATGATCTTTGAGTCTAGTAGTTGTATTGGGGATTGATAGGTCAATCTTTTGGTAAAACAACAACCCTATCTTGTAACAAGGATTCTCCAAAAATGAATCTGATCCTAACCTCTACTTCAAGGCAATAAATGGGAATATATTAAACCATTTTCTTGATGCTGATGATTTCTAAATAATACGTGAAGATCATCTCATAATAAAATATGAGAAAGATCTTACATCTGGATTGAATCCAAGAATGTTGATTATTTGGAATGTTATGATATACCCAATTCAGGAATCTTTTAATTGTTAACACTAAAAAGGAGAATTATCACCATTCATATATTGATAAAACTACATATTATAAGGTCATTCAAGTGTGTTCTATGTGGAAATGAATTAGAAACAAGCAACCACATTTTAATCTAATGTGTAATAGGTCAACAATGTTGGAATGGTGCTACGATAAAGTATAATTTTACTGCACCCATTACAAATTCCTTATGGGGATGATTCCAATCCTAGCTTATTGTGTATAAAAATGTACTATTTTTATCAATATGGAGAATCATGCCAATGATGCTAATATGGTAAATTTGGTGGGATCATAAAAAAGAATCTTTGAGAAAGAGGTTTTTTTATTGTGAAAATCTAAGAAGCTATAAATAGGTCCATTTTTTAAGTTATCAATTCAAATGTACAAAATCATAAAAATTATTCCTCATTTTCCTCATGGACTAGCCACATTTTGGAAATTTCAGCCAAAATTTATATACCAATCAATTTTATTCAACTACTTGCCTTAAAGGACATAATAAATAGGAGTCAGATCAATTAGAAACACCCTGCACCTCTACATGTGAAGATGAACTTTGATGAGGTATTAGGAAAAAACCTATGTGCTTCAAGAGTATATATGTGCATAAGAGATCAAACATGTATCTTAATAGTAGGGAAATGTGTTTCTCTTTCAAAGAGGTTAAATTATGCAACAAAATCATTGCACTACTACAAGGATAACTATTAGTCAAGAAGTTGGTCTGTAGGAAGATAATTGTTAAAGGAGGTCCCTTTCTCATAGTCAATAGGTGTAAAAATAGGGAAAGTTTCAATAGACACCTCAAATATATACTTCAAATGCTTTGGGACCCATTAGATTCATTAGAAATCTACATTTTGCCACATACATATTGATAGGGAAATAAACTTGTTGACTTTGAAATTGAAGGTGATGGTGATGAAATTGACACATTGGATGACACATTTATGTGAGAAAATACCTATATCTAGCTGAATTATTGGAAAATGAGAGTGTTAATGATAATCAAAATATGTAAGCTTCCCGATATTATACTGTGGGAGGATTCTAGTTTGGAAAGCATGTGGAAAAGTTGGCAAGGTATAGTTGGTAAGCTTGATTATGAAAAGTACACACACGCACATGCACGCACATACATGCGCACGTGTGCATGCACATACGTGCACATGCACGCGCACACACACATTTCTTACTCGATATTAAGAAATTATGTATAAGGACATAACAATTCAATATTTGAAATGAGTAGTAGAGTCTCTATATCAACTAAAGAAGGAGAAATTAAGGTATATCATTTTAAAAATATTGTAGGAAATAATCTATGGAGTATATGTCATTTAATTTCCAAGTGTAAATTCCTCCAATTGTTCTAGGGGGGACCTTATGTAGGAAAATTTTTAGATAAGGACTTAGTTACCCTTTTCAACATTCATTGCTTCCAATTTAGGAAAAACATCAAATGAATCATAGTAAAAGAGGCTCTTTTTTCAAATACATGGTGTATCATCTTTCCATCCTAGGTTATTTCTTAGATTATTTTAAATGCCCTAAACTTATAGTATTCTTCACTTATACTAGAACTCATAGTTCGAAAAGTTATCAAAGATGGTGTGATTTATGTTGATTCTCTTGTTTTGGTCATACAACAATTTGATTTATGGAAGGTGAATTATAATGTTGGTGGGACTTTCCCTAAAGACTTTTTTCTCAATGGCCATACTTTTGTAGTTGTGTATGATAGTATTTTAAAAATGTTCTAGAAGCCTAATACTATAAGAACATGAGGGTGGTGTTGTATATATACTAAAGGGACTTGGAGAAAGAATGTATTGAGAAAATTTATGAAAAGGCTACTAGTTTTCTTGCATTACTTTAATTATCATGAAAATTCAAATGAATTCCCTCAACTAATTTGAGATTTGAACAATGTGTCATGAAATGTTGTGGCTCAAATGATGGTAGTTCCACTGAAAGATTCCTACATGTTGATCCTATGAATGTTGTTCAAAAGGATATGTGCAAGATCATGGTGTGCCGAAAAGTAGCAATCTAGAAAATATGTAGTCCTAAAATTCCTCAAAGAATTTCAAAATCTATTCTAACTTTTTTCCCACCCATCCTAATAATAAAATAAACTCTGTGTGTGTGTGTGTGTGTGTGTGTACCTTTATAAGTCCTACTATATATTGTTATACCAAGCCTATATGATCAACTTTAACAACATCCTAAAAATGTGTTTTTGGCATGTTCTTATGTATTTTTTAATTCAAACATGTAGTTGACAACTTTTTCCCACCAAAATTTGATGAAATGAAAAGGGTTTCTTAAAAAATTTCTTAGCTTTTCGTAAATGTAAGGTTTGTAAAATTACGAATTCAATAAGTAATTATTACTTATTTTCTAATGGAGTTATGTATAAAGTGTTGATTGACACACTACTTGAAAAATAACTGTAACTTTCAAATGGTACAACATTTTGGAAATCGAAAAGATACACCACATTCTATTCTTATTCTACTATAAGGGAAAAAAATTAAATTAAATTTTGCCAATTTTTGAATTAGTTAAGGTGGTTAGATACAAGAGTTTTTTTATTCCAAAAATACTAAAGTAAAAAATTAATAATTATTTATTTATTTAGAATAAAAATACACAAAAATATGTGTCACATCCAAGCATGAATCTAATTCTTCTATCTATAATATTTATTATAAATATTATCATTTGATTTCGATTAAGGTGGTTAGACATACATCTACTAACCTAAAAAATTTGTACTATTGCATTAAAATTCAAAAATTTGACCAATCAATTTTAAATTTTTTCAAATAAGGTCTAGTATTTTAGAAAATAAATTCAATTTTCTAGATATTATTTTCTCTCTACTCTTTTATATAAATTTTATAAAAAGTAGAACATTGCACGTCAAGTGGACATAACCCTAGATTTTTTTATTTTTTTATTACCACTTAAGAGCATAGTTTGGTTGACCATGTTCATGCACCATGGGTGATTTCTTACCAATGAATATGGAAGAATAGTTTCAATTTAACTCATCAATATTTTTCTCTAATCTTGACATTAATATCAAAATGAGAGACGATCAAATCAGCCAATTGTAATTTATCACCATAATATCTACTTTAATAGGATATATTACTATACGTGTAGTATATTCTCACTAACTTCAATTTCAACCTTCAAGCTCATGAATGATGTTGTAAAATTGCATGATGAGGTAAAAAATGATTTAAAGTAAACCTAGATACAAATAGATCAAGCATAAACAAAGAAATTATTTTAATTAAAAATATATATGAAGCTAACAATAACACCTTGTCATCCATTGGGATTATAGATATATAAAATGTAGTATTATGGGCTAGAGAGTTCATCAAGTGAAAAGACTTAATCACATAGCTAGAGAATTCCTAGAGAAGATAAAGAAATCCATTGTAAAAAAACTAGTAAGGATTGATGCATTTATACAGAGACTTCCTTCATCCTTCAGATCAAATGGATCACTATTAAAAGAAGAGAAAGTGAGACAAAGTCCAAATGACAAGATTTATTTTATTAGAATATTTTATGACCTGATCTCAATGCCAATCAAGTTTGGGAAATTGTGGACCCTCTATCCTTCTTCAAATTTATTTTGGATACTCCTAAAAATAGCTTAGGTAGTTTCAATTGTTGGTGGAAAATCACACTTTATAGTGCCTTATGAGACTTCTAGCTTCATGTCTCCTTGAGTAATAAGGAAATAGATCATTTAAAATATACCTTATCCATTCTCTAATGGTTCTCTCCTTCCTTTACCATATTAAATTGGAATCACTTTAATTTAATGGTAGACTTGCATTTTATTTTTAAATTTCTATCTTTCTTCTTTTCTCTCTACATTCATGTTAGACATGGTTGTACCTAATAAATCCTCCTTGGTATTCCTATTTCATGACACAAAGATTTAGGTAGGATTTATTCATTTGGGTCCTCCTTTCCCTTTCTTCAATCACTTAGAATCTCTTTTGCACATCAAAATTGGGTTTTCTTAGAATTTTCACCTAATTTCTATAAACTAGGACCTATCTTTGGACCCTGAGAGATTCCCAAGGATTTCTAGACTAGGCTAGCAAGGATGAAGTATGACACTACTCAATTAGTGATGAAATTTGTCCCTACTTGGGTCTCATTTTGGGTACCCTTCTTAGTCCTTGTTCAAGGACTGATTCAAGTTGTTAATTTGGATGCCCAGTTAGCAAGCATGAGAAAGTTTATTTAGACTCATATACAAACCCATCTACTTGCCTTCTTTTTCATTTCAAGTACATATGATCTTATACCATTCACAGCATATGAGTATCTCTAAAGCCTTTTATCTATTTAAACTCAATGTAAAAAAATTGATGGTTTAAATAGCATATAATTTGATGCATTTATGATTTTAAATTTAAATCTTCTTTATGTTTAGAGGAAACATAAATTGACATAGAATTGACATCCATTGTTTATTTGATATTTGAAAATAAAATAAATATCATTGATCAATTTATAAAAGACTCTCACATATGTGACTTAATGATGCAAGAAGTGAAATATTCTTTTTTTTTCATCTGATATATATTTTACCTACATATGGAGTTCATTGTTTCTAGAGGATTTTGAGCTAGGTGTTTGATTTTCTAAAATTATGAATCAATTTAATATTGATCCTATGATCTAATCTAATGAGAAGCAACAAAATTCACTTGGGCATCAATATTTTGATCATTATCCAAAGAATTCAAGTATAGTTTGAGATGAGCTTGAATTAAAATTTTTTAGGTTTGAGAGAACCCTCACATATGTTGGATTTTCTCTATTTTGTGAGGACTTCAAAACTATATTCCCTTAAATAGTTAATTAGATCATCAAAGGAAGATGTGCCATAAAATAAATTCACTAATAATAATATTCAAGTGGCATGTTTGGGATATTCATTCAAGAATAGTGGAAGTATGTTGTGAGTAGCTTTGCACAATGTGAGTCCACTACCTTTATCTTTGATTAATATGTAGTTGCATATCTTATTGCGCACATGCTCCAACTGTGGTATTTGGCAATAAAAGTATTTTCCTTCCCACAAAGATACCACTTGTGCATTGATTCATCATTGATCATAAAAAAGCATTATCAAATTTTAGGAGTAATTAGTAGATTCTTCATAGCTTGATCAATAGCAAAGGTTTATTAAGATTAATTTCATTTGTGAAGATGTTGAATGCACTACCAGAAATCTTTAATTTCATCATTATCGCTTCTTTAGACAAGTTCTGTAGTCCCATGGTATAGCAAATAGTGATCATAAACATCACATGAACAAAAAATGCATAGAGAAAGAGCAATTAATACCAATGACATCATTCATGATAAAAAATGATTGCTTCCAAGATATTTCATGATTTTTCTTGTTATCAAATAGTAAACCAATGTCAATACATGAATCAGGGATTAATACAATGAACAAATTTCTTAAAAGAAATGAAACCTGAACCTAATATCTTATTCATGTAAGAAAAAGGGTATTGAATCACTTTCTTGGATGGGAAAGAAAGATATTACTCTCCAACATCAAGAATATATATACAATAGTAGTTTGAGGTAGATGTTTGTAAACACTTTGTAATATTGAAAACCAATCTTCAATCCATGATGTTTCTACTAAAAATTAAATATGGCATGGAAGGATAGGACATCTTCACTTTCATGCCTTACTTTCCCTAGAAAAAAAAGGTATAGGATTATCTAATTAAACCTTGGACATGATGGAATGTATAAGTTTTGGACCTATAACAATACCCTCCTTAGGAGGATTTTTGTACAATGTTATTGTTAATGACCACTCAAGAAAGACCTATATTTATTTTCTAAAATGCTAATGATCAAATGAAGCATTAGAAAAATTCAAAGAATTAAAAGCAATAGTTGAAAATATGAGAAAAGAATCCAAACTCTACAATTAGATAATGGGGGAAATAATATCTCTAAAAAGTTCAAATATTTCTATACTACTATTGGGATCAAGAGGGAGTACAATGTTCCATGTAAATCTCAACAAAATGGGGTAGTATAAAGGAAGAACAAGAACATAGTACTGTAGAATTTTTGAAAACCAACTTCACAGAACAACAAGAACACCTACATGCAAATAACCTATATTGAAGAGAAAATAGAAAAGGAAAAAGCAAAGCTTGGAAAATAACAATGGTGTGAGAGTGAAAAAAATTTATTCCAAGATGAAAACAAAAATTACAAAATTTCAACCTTAACAGTTAATGAAACCCTAAAGGGAAATAAAGCTAAGTTGCACAACATAATTAATATAAAATATTAATTATATGCACCTAAGAGATAGCTTAACTAACTAGAGTAATAAACAACTTAATTAATTAAATCAAGATGATCTAATTAATAAGTATAAAAGAATAATTACTCTAACACCCACCTTAAGTGAAGCTCAAGAGGTAAGCTAACCTAGCAAAGCTATGAAAGTAGGAAAATGGGTCCCAACAACAAGGCCTAATCACAAGGAAATCTCTATAAACTGGAGACAAAGGAAAAAACCTAGTGGGAAAAACTCCTCTCCAAAATGAGATTTAAAAAAAAAAAAGGAAATGGCTCAAGAGACTCTCTCAAAACCATAAGCACATCCAGCTCCCCATGGGAGAGGAAAGAGACACCAAAGCCCCCCAAGAATGAGCAATGGAACTCCAATATGGAAGAAACAAGGGCACAGAACAAGGAAACCCTAGAAAGAGAGGTGAAATTGGAAGGCCTAACTAATAGTCAAAGGTGAAAACATGTAGATCGAGAAAGGGAATCCCCAATGCAGGTGTGCTGACACTGTCATGAAAGAGGAGATGAATGTCCTTTGTAGTATCCTCAACAAGTGCACATAGAGGCTCAATGAAAGGAGTTGGAGGTATAGGTAGAGATGAAGAAGAATCTTGTTGAAGAGAAAAGACCTCAACTAGATGTGGTGTAGTAGTCAAAATAGGGATCTCAAGAAAAATACAAAGGTTCAAGTGTCCTGACTACACCATATGATGCTCTCATGAAAGAGAAGAGTTGTGCTTTGACAATAGAGATGGTGGACCAAAGTGTGAGATGGTGTAGAGATGGGTGGTATGATCAACTATCTCTATAGCAATAAGGCCTCCTATTGCACTATCCTAAATGTAGACTGAATCTATAGTGAACTCAACTATATTCCCTTATCCACTCTATGTAATCTAATACATTGAGAGAATGTTTGCAAATAGAGATGGAACATACAATACATAATTGAATGTGCCATCCTAAATGTGAACTAAATCTTTCTCATAGACTGTTACGACAATGTTATTCCCTATGACAATATGAAGAATGGGAGTAGCCTCAATAGAAGAGAAGACCCCTTGAGAAGATCTCATATGGTGAGAAGCACCTAAATCTAGTATCCAAGGGACCTAGGAAGGGGATGTGATGGATGCTCGTAATGCATGACCATATCCAAAATTTGGTGTAGAAGTCAAAGATATGGAAGAAGAATGAAATATAGACCCCTATGAGGTAGAAGAGGATGGAGATGAAATAGTGCTCTTTTGAAGAGGAGCTTGCAAATCTGCAATCTGTTTCTCATAGCCATCAAATCTCTTCTAAAAACAATGTGACTCATTATGAGGTCCCTTCCAAAAATAGGAACAAGTAGGAGTATCAATCTTTTTTTTCTTCTTCATAGGAGAATATGATGAACTACTAGAGTGCTGAGAAGAAGAATCTGATATCTGCTTCAGCTTCTGCTTTTGTGTATCGTGAGGTGACTTGGGAAGAAATTCCTATGACTATGAACCTGTAAGTGAATCCATCTGAGTGAGCTTGGACTGCTCACTAGTTAACCTATCACAAAATGTCTCAAAAGAGGGCATAACATGTCATGCACCTAGAGCATCCATAGTTGAGTAGAAGGTTGAAGTGAAAATTTGATAAGGACCTTGAAGCTTTGATAGTATCAGAAAGATACACTCATCATCTAACTTTGTCTTTCTAGCAACCTGTAACATAGATTGAAGAGACTTGAATTTCATCAAGAAGTCATCAATGCTGCTAAATGATTCAAGAACTAAGAAGGTAAATTTTTCATCTATTTGTAGAATCTTGAATTGATTCATTAAGCGAAACAAGGTGGAAAACTTGTCCCAGATAGCCCTGGGTGTAGTCAAACCATCTAGGTGAAACAATAACCCACCTAAAATATTCATTGCAATGAGGCCCACTACCTCATTCATCTTATTGTGTTGTATAAGGATCTCATAAGGCCTCTATAGAACTAGCTGAGACACATTGAGGCATGACCATAACCACTTTTCTATAAGCAATCTAGTCATCTATCCTTTCTAGGTATGGTAGTTGTGAGGTGTAAGGTAGGCGACATAAGAGTTTGCCATTGAGAGAAAAAGATAGAAGTAGAAGGGTTGATTCTAAAATGAATTATAGAAGAAAAAAAATGCTCCCCCCACAATGTATAAATATATCCCTCAAAAACCAAAGAAACAACTACTGAAAGCACAAAAATTGAGCAAAAAACTTGGAAGCTAGATGTAGAGAGGGAAGAAATTGAAGCCTCTCCTTCAACACCAAAAATAGGAGATTAAAAAGACTTGGAATAAAATGAAACTAGTATCATCATCTTTGTCTCAGAACTAGCTTTTTGGTGCTTCTTTTGGATTGGAAAAAGACTTATGTATGCTCAAGTTATGGCCAAAAAAACAACTGCTACTCCAAAAGACAAGCTCACTACAAAATTACAGTCATGGCAGAAAATTTTACAGCAATATGATTGTTAATTGGACGTCAATAAAAAAATTTAGCTACCTAAATGCTAATGTTAGCTAATGAATTATGACATCAGCAAGGTGGCCCAATCGGATGATGTAAGTAGACTGAAAGATGATGTCACTATATGAAATGTTGATGTGTGACACAAGAAGCTAACATGTGCAGGCTAGAAAGTTGATGTCGTCTCATCAAAGAATGATGTCATGCTTGAGTAAGGTTATTTGGTAGTGTTGTTGGTGGAGGTTGTAGCCGGGAGGAAAATAGAGGTGGCACCGCAGAGGAGGGTGGTAGGCTAGCAGGGTGGTGTTGGGCACAGAGTTGCAACCAAGTTATAGCTACACTGCAATTGCTCTACCTGCGGCAGTGGTGCCTTGACTGGGCACTAGAGGTGCGATGGTAGTGCCACAATGGTGCCACAGTGGCCACTGACTAGAGCAAATGCTACGGCCACCCAAACCCTTTTTTTGCATTAAATGCATCCGTACGACCTTTCAGGAACCAAAAAAAATTAGCTTGATGCTATAGAGGCTGAAAATCCAAAAAATTATATGGATTTTCACTGTAACAGGCCTTTTGAGCACAATGGCAACATTTTTTTAGGCCCAAAGTGCTCTGAAAAAATGTTCTTCCTCTTGATTGAAGAAAAAACCTCAAAAAAGTTGGGATTTCTGACTCTAAATAATGGTTTCAAACTCTTTAAACCAGAAAGCAGCAAGAATTCTTTGGTACCATGTAGATGTTGTGAAAACCAACTTCACAGATCGCCAAGAACACCTACATGCAAATAACCTACAATAAAGAGAAACCAAAAAAAGAAAAAGCTAAGCTTGAAAAATCTCAATGGTGTGGGAGTGAAAAAAACTTTATTCCAAGATGAAAACAAAAAATATGAAAGTTCAACATTAAAGACGAACAAATCCCTAAATTGAAATAAAGCTAGGTTGCGAAATATATCTAATATAAAATATTAATTATATGCACCTAAGAGATAGCTTAAGTAACTAGAGTAATAAACAACTTAATTAATTAAATCAAGACGATCTAATTAATAAATATAAAAGAATAATTATTGTAACAAGTACAAGCTACTAAAGCTATGATGCATGATTAAAACTCACACACCTCATTTTTAGGGGAAGCCTCTAATAACTTTTGAAGAGGCTTTTACTGCTTAAAACCCCAACATAAATCATTTAAGAATATTTTCTTGCCCAATTTTTATTCATATTCCTCAGGAGAAAATATCCAAAATAGATTCAGTGGGAGAGAAATGGATATTTGTTGGATATAATGAATCTTCCAAAGCCTACAAGGTATATGTTCCCATTCAGAAAATAATTGAACTTAATATAGATGTAAATTTTTAATACTACATTGCATTCAAATCATCTAAAAACATTAATGAGATAGATGACATGTCTCCCCAAGATATGGAAGAGGATCATGGAACTAAACTTTAGAGGGAGATACTTCTAGAAAATAATGAACCTATGAATTCTACTCTTGAACCTCTTAAACTTACTAATAATAAAAAATGACAACTTTAGGAATAAAAATCTATTGAAGAAGTCGGAAAATGTGTTGTGCCTAATGGAACACTAAGAGACAGAAAGAAGCCAAAACATTACTCAAATTACATAGTCTTATGAGTGAACTAATTAAGTATGAGCCTCTAAATGTTGAGGAACCACTAAAACATCAACTTTAGGAGGATACTACAATTAAAGAGTATCAATCCATTCTAATGAATGCATATGTGTAGGATCATGGTCAACCAAACTATGCTCTTAAGTGGCAATAAAAAATTCAAAAATTAGGGTTATGTCAACTTGATGTGCAATTTTTTACTTGTTATTAAACTTTATATAAAAAAATTAAGAGAAAAGAATCTCTAACAAATTGAATCTAGTTTCTAAACTACTAGGGCTTATCCCAAAAAAAAAAAATTTGATTGCTCAAAATTTTGATTTTTAATGCAACATTACAAAAATTTCAGAACAAAAATAAGAAGTAGACGTAAGTCTGACCACCGTAATCAAAATCAAATGATAGTTTTTAAAATAATATTCTAGATATAAGTAGCAGACTCGTGCCTAGATGTGACACATATTTTTTGGTATTTTTATTCTAAATAAATAATAATTAATTAATTTTTAACTTTAGTATTTTTGAAATTAAAAAACTCTTATGTCTGACCACCTTAACTAATTCAAAACTCTACAAAATTCAAATTTTCATTTTTTTCCCTTATAGTAGAAGAAATATAAAATGTGACACAACTTTTGGATTTAAAAATTGTTGTACCATTTGAAAGTTATAGTTATTTTTCAAGTATTATGTCAGTCAACACTTTATACATAACTACATTAGAAAATAAATAATAATTACTTACTAAACTCATAATTTGACAAACCTTGCATTTATGGATAGATAAGAACATTCTTAAGAAACCCTTTTCATTTCATCAAATTTTGGTAAAAAAAAGTTGTCAAATACATGTTTGAAGTAAAAATCACATAAAAATAGGCCAAAAGCACATTTTAAGGATGTTTTTAAAGTTGACCGTATAGGTTTGGTATCAAAATATATAGTAGACCTTATAAAGATATTTATTGTTTTCATTTAATATCAAGGTGGGTGGGAAAAAATTTGGAATAAATTTTGAAATGGTTTGAGATATTTTAGAACTACAAATTTTTTAGATCACCACTTTTTGGCACACCATGATCCTACACATACCCGAATAATGTTCGATACAGTGTGACTATCCCTTTAAAAAGTTAGATGTCTCATCTAGATGTTTATTTAAAATGAAACATGCAACAGATAGAAGTATTAAACTAAAAACATATATTTATTGCCAAAGGTTTCTCCCAAAAGGAAGGAATTACATAAAAAGAAATATTTTCCCTAATTTCTTAGTAAACTTTAGTAAGGACTATAATTGATATTGCCACCTCAAACGGTTGCAAAATACACTAGATGGATATAAAGGTCATATTTTTATGGCATTATTAAAGAGGGAGTAAACATAAAGAGTTTATTATTCATGATATTACTTCTTATGTTTAAAGATTGAATAATGTTATTTATGGCTTTAAACAATCCCCTAGAACTTGGTATGAAAGGATAGATATTTACCTCACCAAGTTGGGGGTAGATGTTTGTAAAAACTTTGTAATATTGAAAACCAATCTTCAATCCATCATGTTTCTACTAAAAATTAAATATGCCATAGAAGGATAGGACATCTTCACTTTCATGCCTTACTTTCCCTAGAAAAATAGGCTATAGGATTGTCTAATTAAACCCTGGAGATGATGGAATATATAAGGTTTGTGCATTAGGTAATAACTCTTAAGGGACCTTTCATTTTTGGTTAAGAAAAATTTAAAAATATACTTGAATTCATTCACACTGGTTTTTTTGGACCTATAAAAATACCCTCCTTAGGAGAACTTTTGTACAATGTTATTCTTTTTAATGACCACTCAAGAAAGACCTAGATTTATTTTCTAAAACGTTAATGATCAAATGAAGTACTAGAAAAATGCAAAGAATTTAAAGCATTAGTTGAAAATATGAGAAAAGAATCCAAACTCTACAATTAGATAATGGGGGAGAGTGTATCTCTAAAAACTTTAAATAATTTTTTAATACTATTGGGATCAAGAGGGAGTACAATCTTCCATGTAAATCTCAACGAAATGGGGTAGTATAAAGGAAGAACAAGAACATAGTACAAGCTACTAAAGCTATGATGCATGATCAATAACTACATACCTCATTTTTGGGAGAAGCCTCTAATAACTCCTAAAGAAGCTTTTACTAGTAAAAAACTCAACATCAATCATTTAAGAATATTTTCTTGCCAAATTTTTATTCATATTCCTAAGGAGAAAATATCCAAATAGATTCATCAGGAAAGAAATGGATATTTGTTGGATATAGTGAATCTTCCAAAGCCTACATGGCATATGTTCCCATTTAGAAAATAATTGAACTTAATAGAGATGTAAATTTTTAATAGTATATTGCATTCAAATCATCTAAAAACTTTAATGATATAGATGACATGTATCCTCAATATATGGAAGAGATTAATGGAACTAAACTTTACAAGGAGATACTTATAGAAAATAATGAACCTATAAATTCTACTCTTGGACCTCTTAAACTTACTAATAATAAAAAATGACAACTTTGAGAATGAAAATTTATTGAAGAAGAGATAAAATGTGTTGTGCCTAATGGAACACTTAGAGAAAGAAGTCAAAAAATTACTCAAATTGCATTGCCCTTATGAGTGAGCTAATTAAGTGTGAGCCTCCAAATGTTGAGGAAGCACTAAAACATCAATTTTAGGAGGATACTACAATTCAGAAGCATCAATCCATTCTAATGAATGATGTTTGGTACAGTGTGCCAATCCCTATAAAAAAAATAGATGTCTCATCTAGATGGAAATTTAAAATGAAACATGAAATAGATAGAAGTATTAAAATAAAAAGATATATTTATTGCCTAAGGTTTCTCCCAAAAGGAAGGAATTACTTTAAAAAAAAACATTTTCCTTGATTTCTTAGTAAACTTTAGTAAGGACTAGAATTGATATTGCCACCTCTAAAGAATGAAAAATACACCAAATGGATATAAAGGTCATATTTTTATGGCATTATTAAAGAGAGAGTAAACCTAAATAAACCTAAATATTTTATTATTCATCATAGTACTTCTCATGTTTAAAGATTAAAGAATGCTCTTTATGGCCTTAAACAATCTGTTAGAGCTTGGTATGAAAGGATAGATGGTTACCTCACCAAGTTAGTATTGTTATACTAACCATCAATATTCCCCTTTGGGATTCATGACATGACTTAACTATCTCTTGTGTTGTATATGTCTAGCTTATGAAAACCCTAGCTTATAACAAGTGATATCAAAGCTTTGTCATAGGTTTGAATCTCCTCAAGTAATGCTGACGGTGGATTCTTAGAATAACTACTTGTACTCCCCTTTAAAATTTATGACATGTCTTAACCACCTTGTATGATCTATAAGTCTAGTGGTTGTGTGAGGCATTGATAGGTCAATCTTTTGGTGCAACAACAACCTAATCTTGTAACAAGAATTCTACAAAAATAAAGCAAATCCTAACCTATACTTCAAGGTAAAAAAATGGTGATATATTAAACCTTGATCTTGATGTTGATAATTTCTAAATAATATGCTAAGATCATCTCATCATAAAATTTGAGCAAGATCTTGCATTTGAATTTGATATATGTAGGACCTAGGTCTCCAATATTACTTCCTATCACTAAAAGTATACAAAGAAAATAGTACCATTTTGTACCAAGATAAATACACTACTGATATTCTAAATAATTGATTTGGAATGATCTAAAATAAACCTATATCTACACCCATGGAGGAAAAAAATCATTAATTAAACGATGCATGCTCTAAGTTAGAACTAGTCATCACACACTCTATTGATAGATCATTAGATCCTTGATGTATTTGGTAAATACACTTAGGAAAAAAAAATTATACTACAAATGCTCTTAGTCAATTCATGTGGGAACCTAGAAAATTACATCTTGTCTTAGAAAACATGTGTTGAGATTCTTACATGTAACTATTGGACTAGTATTAAAATATGATTATGTCGATATGCATCTACATGGATATTTTGAGTTAGATTGGGATGATGGTGTTTATTATCATTAAAGTACCTTGGGTTGTTATTTTTGTTTAGGATATTCTGTGATATCCTAGTTCAAAATTAATAAATATTCAATTGTATATATTTCTATACGAGTTTATTGTATAGCATCCATGGGAGTTCAAGAACAAATATTTTAGAGAATACTATTGTTAGGGTTGTTTAGAAAATCTTTAGACCCCACTATTATATACTATGATAATCAAATTCATAAATTAAAAAAAATTAGTAAACCCATCATCTCATAATATATCGAAATACATTAAGATGCCCTATCATTATATCATGGATATGGTGGAAAATTATCATACAATTGACATATAATAGATCATAGGTGCATGAAATACTGGCATTTTAACCAAGCCCCTCTAAAAATTAAAAGTGGAACACTTTGGAGCTAAACTTGGTATGATAAAAATGTAATTTTATTAACTAGAGGTAAATCTAAATTAATTTTTAACATTAGAATATATATATGTTAGAGTGGGGTTGTCATTGCACCAAAAGACCAATCTGTCAATGTCTGATACAATGACTCAACTTATAGTATACAAGAGGTGGCTAAGATCTTGTCACAAATATCAAGGGAGTGCTGAACAAATTTCAAACAATCTTCCCCTCATCATTACCCAAGGGTTTGACAACTCAAACCTTTGCCAAGCTCTGATACCACTTGTTAGAGTGGGGTTGTCATTGAACCAAAAGACCAATCTGACATTGCCCACTACAATGTAATGGCCTTGTCTTATGCGCCTCTGACTACACCAAAACTGAACTGCGACCATTAGTCAAATCCTTGGTGTGCAACCATTAGATGAACACAGATGTAATGTTTCACAAATCATTTACCACATTGAAGTTGTAATGAAAAACTTATTATCATTTGCATTAGATGGATCTATCACAAGTCCTGAAAAAAAAGTGCTCCTAGTTTTACCAATTATATAACTATGAGAACTGGATGCCAATACTAGTTACCCGGATCGAAATTAAAACCTGAAATGGATAGTCAAATTCTGAACTCGCCGAAATATGGTGCCGTTGCTGAGTAAGGAGATGTATAGTCTGCCAGTGTATCATGCAATCGGCTGTTACAATAAATCATTGTATGCAACGGAGTCTGGGTATGTGCAACTGAACGGATCCTGAAACGGTGTTCAAACTAGCGCTTGTTCTTCTCGTATTGTCTTTCCCCTCGGATCGGAATCGACTCACATTTCCCGTGCCCGTACTATCCTTGTTTCGCATCCACCACATCCTCAGTGCTTCGGCGCCAAATGGTGGGAAGATTCAGGTCGGGTTCCGATCTGGAAAGATCCTTCAAGCCTGCGCTTTGCAAGGGTACCCCAAGGTGAATGCTGAGACAGTGAATTGCGAAGGGAGTGAAAAATTCACATGTAAGACCCAATGTTTCCTTGCCCACGCGATGCTGTTCTTGAAATCAGATGTTCCAGATGAAGTATTAGCTCCGGCGATCAATCTCTAGAAGTGGGGCGTTCAATCTAAGCTGCGGTTGACAACTGCAATGCGGACTCTCTCCTGGTTACAGATCCGCCAATCCTCAAGATTCAAAATATCACCCTATCAGTAAACCTGAATATGCAAATTATTTCAACATGAAATGGCTGAGTGCCATCTCCAATAAGCAACCCTTCGGAAGATATCCCACCTCCTCAGTTATGCAGATCTAAGAGAGTTTTCGTTCTCAGAGACCTCTAGGAATTTGCAGGCCGGGGACTACAAATTGCTCCAACTGATAATTAAAAATCAATCCACAAAATCGCTTGTGCCAAATGGGAGCCCTATGTCCTCTATTTATTCCCTTTGCTGAGAAGTTTTTGGAAATTATCCGGGATCATCTTGTACTACAATTATTAACTTTATAAAATTAAATAAATAACTTTATAAAGTTAGAGTACAACCTTAATTTAATATTAGAACGAGTAGGCCCCACTTACTTAATCGGAAGACAAAATTGACCCTCTTCCCATAATCATTTGCCTACGAGAGTCGATGATAGGCAAATCCCTTGTTACAATTATGTCGCTAAAAAGGGGACATGACAGTCCGCCCTTCCTGAAATTGCTTGTCCTCAAGCAATCTCAGAGCTGGATGCTGCAAAATGGTCTCATTCTCCCAAGTAGCATCTTCGACTGGTAGATCCTTCCATTTAACCAAATATTCTCTGATTACTCTTCTGCGGAGCTTTTTTTCTCTACTTTCTAAAATGAATTCTGGTACTAGGATCAATTTCCCTTCATCATCCAAAGGCGGTAATACTGTAGAAGGTATCACATTCTGTCCCAATGCCTTTTTGAGACGTGATACATGAAACACATTATATACTTTGTTGTCTGCTGGAAGCTCAAGTTCATAAGCCAATTCCCCTATTCACCTGATGATCCTGAAAGGTCCATAATACCTGGGCTTAAGCTTCTCTGAACCACTCTTTTTGAGAGTAGATTGTCAAAATGGTTGAAGCATTAAGTAAACCATGTTGCCCACCTCAAAACTCCTCACCGTCCTCTTTTGATCTGCGTATTGCTTATACTGATTATGTGCCCAAGCGATGTTATCACGTAGAGAGCTAATAATATCTTTACTTTCTTGCATCAAATCCCCAGCACGTGGAACCCGAACATCACCCATCAATAAGTCAATGAAACTGGGTGTATCATAGCCATATAATGCTCGAAAAGGTGTCATCTGGATAGACATGTGGAAAGTGGTGTTATAGCAATACTCACACAAATAAATCCATCTTACCCAAGTCTTCTGCTGATCAGCCACATAATTCCTCAAGTAACCTTCCACCCATTTGTTTACTATTTCTGTTTGTCCATCGGTTTGTGGATGATAACTGGTACTGGGTGTGAGCTCAGTTCCACATAATCGAAACACCTCTCGCCAAAAATGACTCAAGAACCTACTATCCCTGTCACTGAAAATACTGCGGGGTATCCCATGTAACCTGAAAACCTCTCTGAAGAATACTTCAGCTACCTGTACTGCAGTATAAGTAGTGGTGATGGGAAAGAAATGAGCAATATTTGTTAGCCTATCCACCACCACATAAATGCAATCACGTCCCTGAGCCTTGGGCAACTCGGTAATGAAGTCCATGGATATGCATTCCCACTTCTGAGATGGAATGGGAAGTGGCTGTAGAAGCCCCACTGGAAAGGTGTGCTCCTGTTTATTCTGTTGGCAAACGGAACACTCATGAACATACTGCAAAACATCCTTCTTAAGTCCTTCCCATGTAAACTGTTCTCGCACCTGTCTATATGTTTTAAAGTATCCGGGGTGACCAGCTATAGGTGAATCATGAAGAGCTCGCATAATAAATTGCTTCACCTTCGATCCTGGGACTAAAAATATCCTGTTCTTGTAAACAATCAACTCATCCATAAGTGTATACCTATTATCAACAACTGTCCCGTCAACTATCCTAGATGCCCATGGATCTCTGGTATATTCTGCGATAATCAAATGCTTCCAGTCCTCAGAGATCTCAATCATCGAACTAAGATGTGGTCTGCGTGACAAGGCATCTGCTACCACATTCTGTGTGCCCTTAACATAAGATATATCAAAGTCATATGCCTGTAACTTACTGACCCATTTTTTCTGCCTATCATTAAGATCCCTTTGCCCAAGGAAATGTCTTAAACTGTTGTGGTCAGTTTTTATGCAAAATTTGCCACCTACTAAGTACTGCCTGAACTTAGCTAATGCATGCATGATAGCTAACATCTCCTTGTCGTAAATGCTGAATGATCTCTCTGGCCCACAGAGTTTCCTGCTTTCATATACAATTGAGTGTTTATCCTGCATCAAAACAGCCCCAATACCATCTCCTGAGGCATCACACTGAAGTTCAAATGGTTTCGAGAAATCAGGTAACGCTAGTACCGAACATGAAGTCATGATCTCCTTGAATCTGTCAAAACAAGCCTGTGCCTTTGCTGTCCAAACGAAAGCTCCCTTTTTAAGAAAATCCGTCATAGGAGCCACGTGTCATGAATACCCGCAAACAAATCTGCGATAGAAGCCACATAAACCAAGGAACCCTCTCAGCTGTGTCAGGTTCTCAGGAGTAGGCCATTCCATAATAGCGCGAATTTTATCAGGGTCCATCTATACTCCTTCTTTACTAATAATATGTCCCAAGTATAATAATTCGTTCATGCCTAAATCACATTTAGACTCTTTGGCATACAAGGACTCTACTTGCAAGGTCTTCAATATTGTTTCTAGATGCTCCATATGCTCATGCCATGTTCGGCTATATACCAAGATATCATCAAAGAAGACTAATACAAACTTCCTCAGTTGACGATGAAAAACCTTATTCATGGTGGACTGGAAAGTAGCTAGTGCATTGGTCAATCCGAATGGCATTACTACAAACTCAAAATGCCCACAGTGACACCTGAATGCAGTCTTCTCAATGTCCTGTTCTCTGACTCTAATCTGGTGGTAACCTGATCTCAAATCAATCTTACTAAAGTAGCATGCCCCATGCAGTTCATCTATTAGCTCATCAATCCGTGGGATAGGATATCTATTCTTAATGGTTTTCTTATTTAGCATCCTGTAATCTATACACATCCATAACGAACCATCTTTCTTCTTAACCAAAACTACTGAGGAAGCAAAAGGAGACTTACTAGGTCTGATGTGTCCCATCGCGAGAAGCTCCTTGATGGTTTTTTCTATTTCATCTTTGAGCCTTTTTGGATGCCTGTATGGAGTGATCATGACTGGTTTAGCACCTTCTTCTAATTCGATGATGTGCTCGATCCCTCTATCAGGTGGTGGACCAGGTGGAATATCACTAAATACCTTACTATATTTTTTCCTCAATGTTCGTATGTCAAGATGATACTCTGTCTTTTGTTGTTCCTCCTGTGTAGGCATGAGAGTACACATGGCTGCCCATTCAAGATCCTCATGTCTCACCAACCTTTCCAATCGTCTAAGAGAAATCGTTCAGATATCACTATTTCGAATAGCTCTTAATACATGCTGTCTCCCATCTACTTCGAACTTGATCTCCATGTCCTTGAGTCGAAAGGTAACCTCACTCAATAAACGTAACCATGTCATACCCAAAACGATATCCAAATCACCCATATTGACCACGTGGTAATCCGCTTTGAACTCATAATTATTCAGGCGTAAAGGCATGTCTCTGACTATCCTGCTACACTTAAGAGTGTATCCGTCAGCAACCTGTACTCGAAGACCTTCGAATTCTTCTGTCTTAATACCACGACACTCAACCCATTGTGCATCAATGAAGTTATGTGTAGCTCCGGTATCAACCAATGTAATCACCTTCTGTCCTGCTAGAACACCACGTAATCTGAAAGATCCTTCCTGTTGAATGCTAGACAAACGCCCTTGCTGTAGATGCAATTCAGGTTCTTCTTTTTGTTCTGACTTTCCTGTCTCCTCCTCAGATTCTAAACCAGTGTGTTCTTCCTCTTTTGTCGCACTGTCAAAATCCGATTCTTCGTAATATGCCCACATAACCCTATTGGCTTTCCCTTTTGGTCGCAAGGGACAATCATGATCCCTATCATATGGACCTTTGCAATAGAAGCATAATTTCTTCCTTCGCAAGTCATTTAATGCTTCTGTATCAGGGGGTATGGTAGATTTCCCTTTGGTTTCAATGCTCTTCCCTTTATTTTTATCAAACTTCCTATTGTCTCTGAAAGAGGTAGTACTCTTGGGAGTGAACCTGCTAGAAGGGGCTGTAAGTTCCATACTTCGTGCTTTCCTCATGGCTTCCTGTAGTGTTGGTGGGTCAAATGCCTTAATCCATCCCTTGAGGGGTTCAGACAATCCTTCTGTAAATAAGATAACTAACCTCCTTTCCGATACATCTGGTACCATGACTGACAACCTCTGAAATTCACTAATATAAACCTCCACATTGCCAGTCTGTCTTAATTGTGCAAGGTCACGAAAATAAATTTCTAGATCCTTCTTATCAAAACGTTCAACTAATCTATCCACAAAGTCTTGATACGTTGTTACCTGGTTGTGCTGCAAAGTAACCATTCCATGTGACCACCAGTCATGAGCTGCGCCTTCCAGATGCAAGGTAGCATATCTGATGGCATCTATTTCAGACATAGGCCTTAACGCTAGAAAGGTGTCCAACTTATGAATCCAAGCTTGTTCCGTCATCTGACCACTACCATCGAAAAAGGGTAAAGTAAGTTTACTGACAGCTCGCTGTAACTCACTATCATAACCTCCTCTAGGTCTCCTATTCTGGTGGCTATTCCTCATATGTTCCCTTCTTTGGTTCAAATATCGATCGAAGTTTAATAATTCACGCACATGCGAGGCTAACGCTTGTCATTCTGTCGTAGCAGCCCTAAGATCATCCTGGAAATCTTTTGGTGCATCGTCTTCTCCCATCTCTTGAGCCTCTTCCCTTAGGAAGGTGGGACGAGTAGGCCTATTTGCTGTCCATGATCTGTGCCTAGGGGCACCTTGTGATCCTGCCACACTCCTATCATCGTGATCAGATGTGCCTCTTCCTTGATCCTGAATCCTGGGCTGAATAACTCTTTCCATTATGGTAGTCAAAGCCTATAGTGTCTGAGTTATTTCTTGTTGTCCGGTAGTCATGATTCTGTAAAATTCTCTGGTTTCATCATCATCGACTCTGGGAAATCTTGGCGGACTCTGTGTTTGTCTTTCACCCATATCTCCATCCTTGAATATAACACTGGGAATAAGGTTACATAAAAGTACTCTTACCCAATCAGGATGGCAGGACTACTGCTCTGATACCACTGTAATGGCCTTGTCTTATGTGCCTCTGACTACACCAAAACTGAACTGCGACATTTAGTCAAATCCTTGGTGTGCAACCATTAGATGAACACAGATGTAATGTTTCACAAATCATTTACCACATTGAAGTTGTAATGAAAAACTTATTATCATTTGCATTAGATGGATCTATCACAAGTCCTGAAAAAAAAGTGCTCCTAGTTTTACCAGTTATATAACTATGAGAACTGGATGCCAATACTAGTTACCCGGATCAAAATTAAAACTTGAAATGGATAGTCAAATTCTAAACTCGCTGAAATATGGTGTTGTTGCTGAGTAAGGTGATGTACAGTCTGCCAGTGTATCATGCAATCGGCTGTTACAATAAATCATTGTATGCAACGGAGTCTGGGTATGTGCAACTGAACGGATCCTGAAACGGTGTTCAAACTAGCGCTTGTTCTTCTCGTATTGTCTTTCCCCTCGGATCGAAATCGACTCACGTTTCCCGTGCCCGTACTATCCTTGTTTTGCATCCACCACATCCTCAGTGCTTCGGCGCCAACTGGTGGGAAGATTCAAGTCGAGTTCCGATCTGGAAAGATCCTTCAAGCCTGCGCTTTGCAAGGGTACCCCAAGGTGAATGCCGAGACGGTGAATTGCGAAGGGAGTGAAAAATTCACATGTAAGACCCAATGTTTCCTTGCCCACGCGATCCTGTTCTTGAAATCAGATGTTCCAGATGAAGTATTAGCTCTGGCGATCAATCTCTAGAAGTGGGGCATTCAATCTAAGCTGCGGTTGACAACTGCAATGCGGACTCTCTCCTGGTTACAGATCCGCCAATCCTCAAGATTCAAAATATCACCCTATCAGTAAACCTGAATATGCAAATTATTTCAACATGAAATGGCTGAGTGCCATCTCCAATAAGAAACCCTTCGGAAGATATCCCACCTCCTCAGTTATGCAGATCTAAGAGAGTTTTCGTTCTCAGAGACCTCTAGGAATTTGCAGGCCGAGGACTACAAATTGCTCCAACTGATAATTAAAAATCAATCCACAAAATTGCTTGTGCCAAATGGGAGCCCTATGTCCTCTATTTATTCTCTTTGCTGAGAAGTTTTTGGAAATTATCCGGGATCATCTTGTACTACAATTATTAACTTTATAAAATTAAATAAATAACTTTATAAAGTTAGAGTACAACCTTAATTTAATATTAGAACGAGTAGGCCCCACTTACTTAATCGGAAGACAAAATTGACCCTCTTCCCATAATCATTTGCCTACGAGAGTCGATGATAGGCAAATCCCTTGTTACAATTATGTCACTAAAAAGGGGACATGACATACAATCACTCAACTTATAGTACATAGGAAGTGGTTCAGCCCTTACCATAAATCCTAAGGGGAGTGCTAAAAAAATGTCCAACAATCTATATGTATACTATTTTCATATCATGGGAGTTACTACATCATTATGCATAAATGTCATGAAAGGCATTAATCTTTCATGAAATGTTTGATTGTGGTAACTATTGTAATGTGAAAATCTTAAGAATAGTTTAACAATCTATCATGGTGGGTATCATTTTTTTGATATCCGTGGAAATAATGATAGTACATATCTCTTATGCAACCAAGTTTCCTCACTGAGATATGGCATGGTGTATACTATGAGACATAGTATCATTGAAGAGACCACGTGCAAATATTTTCTTCAATGGGCATCATGAGAGTTGATGCCAATTCACATACCAACTAAAATATAAGTATGGAGAATATATTATGAATGATATCTTTTATTATTATACTTTGATGATACCATAAGGTAACATCTAAATACCAAATCTATGTTGTTATCCTTCACCACACCATATTCTAGAATATCATATTGAGATGATATTTCTCTCTTATTTCTTGAGAGTAGAGTCTGTTGACCATAGAAAAAATCCATCCTAGCTAAGAGGGGGTGTTAATGTTGTAGTTTCACTCATATCAGTTTGATCAAGAGATAAACTGTGTTAATTAGTCATTAGAAATTACCATTTAATCATTATTATCTTTGACTAATAATCATTAGATAATTCACACACAAACACACACACACACACACACACACACACACACACACACACACACACACACACACACACACACACACACACACACATACACACATTTCTAATTATTAATATCATCTAATGATAATTAATCACTAAACAATTATTGATCAAATTTGATTGGATCAAAAATGTGTGGAACCATAATCATATTATAATTAAAAATTGATGTAGTTATGTTAAATAGACCATATTATTGTAAAAAATGATAATTATTATAATGTTTGTCATATTATATTGAATTTTCACTATTGGTGTTTCTTATCATGAACTAATGGTAGTCAAGCCATCAAGTGAGCCTCATGAAGGGTCATGTCCTTGTGAGGCTTAGATCAAGTACAAACATCTCCCTACATGGTACATGCCTACTTGCTTTAAAAATATAAAGGCTAAAAAATGTTGCAATATTGGAACACACAAAAAGTACTAGGTCTATTATAGTTCAGAGTGGTTACTAACATATGCATTGTATTTTATATTGAAAGTAATATCAAATATATACTTATAGGCTGGCATCCAAATTATATGAACTAATTTTCAAAAGAATTTATTCAATCACACCAATAAGGAGATCTAAGTTAGAGAGCATCTGCCATATTAAAGAGATATATATACCAAATATAAAAAGGTATAAAACTTGATCCAATTTCCTTAATAACTCAATCATGTACCATGCGCAAATGGATTGGAAACAATGGCACACTTTACATCCAACATCCAATAGCTCAATAATATTGGAATGATGTAATGAAAAGTCTTTTTTTTTTACACCCATTATGACTTCCTTGTGTGGATGGTCTAAATCTTAGTCTTTTATGTATAAAAAAACACTATTTGCATGCATATGGAGAATCACACTAGTGATTGTGATATGGTCAATTGGGTGGGATCATTACAAAATAATATTAGAGGAAGAGCTTTGTGTGTTATGAAAATATAACAAGCTATAAATAGGTTCATTTTTGAAGTTCTCAATTCAAATGTATAAAATCATAAGGACTATTTTTCCTTTACCTGATTAAAAAACCATATTTTTGAAAGTTGGACCAACATTTCTATACAAATCAATGCCATTCAACTACCTCGCTTTAAGGATAAAATAACTGGGATTTAAATCAAGTGGTAACACCCTACACCTAAACTTGTGAAGATGAACTTTGATAGGGTATCACAAGGAAACCAAGGTGATTCAATGGTAGATATGTACATAAAGATCAAACATGTATCTCTTTAGTAGTGAAATAAGTTTCTTTATCAACGGGTCATAACAATGTAAAAAAATTATTTCACTACTAGAAGGATTACTTTTGGTCAAGATTTTGGACTATAAGAAGATACATGTTGAGGGGGATTTCTGTCTCATTATCACTGCATGTATTAGTAGGAAAAGATTCAAATAGCACCTCAAATAAAAAAAAAAAAACTATAAATCTTACAACCTATTGGGTTCATTTTAAATCTACATTTTGTCACAGACCTATATATTGGGAAATAGAATTTTTAATTATCTTTCCAATATGAAGGGTGATGGTAAGGAAATTAACACATTGGATGGCATGTCAATGTGGAAAAGTGACATTGATTTTGATGAATCTGTTGAATTTGAAAATTTTCATGATAATCATAACAAGTAAACTTATTGGTATTACAGTGATATAGGATTTTGATTGGGAAATCATGTGGTAAAGTCAGTAAGTCATAGCTTGTATAATTGATTATGCAGAGGACTTGTGTATACATTTAAGGTTGATCTCATTATTGTAACATAAGATATTAGTATTGACGGTCCATCTTCATTTAAAGAATAAAGTTTTCAAATGTTTAATGCATCATAAGATTTTAATGTTATCCTTAATCAACAAAAATGGTTTGGAATAAAATGTATTAGTCTTTTTTAATTTATGAAATTTGTGCTTTGCTTCACCATTTTTCAAGGGAGGGTTATTAAATTGTTTTAAAATTGGCTATAAATGTTTCACACATGTTACATTAATTTATATTCACTTAATGATGTTTAGATATTGGCACCTTTCATAAATCAAAGTGTTTGATGGGTAGAATTAATTTTAAGTAATAACTTTGTGTTTTATTGATTATAGAGGAATTCCACTACTCATATATAGTAAATTATGTAGGCATAGTGTGTTCATTTAAGTTTTACCTCATTTTAAGTTGTCCTTACATTATTTCTTCTTGGTATTAAGATGTTATCTATAAGGGCATAACAATTTAACATTTGAAATGAGTAGTGGAGTCTCTATATTAATAAAATAAGTATAAATAAAGGTATGTTAGTTTTATAATGATTTTAGGAAATTATATATGGAGTATATTCCTAGTAATTGTCGAGCATCAATACCTCCAACTATTCTAAGGAGAGATTGTATGTAGAGAAAAAAATTCAAATTAGGACTTCAACATCATTTTCAACATTTGTTGCTTCTATTTAAGGAAAAATATGAATTGAATCATAGTGTAAGAGGTTCTTTCTTCAAATGCATGGTGTATCATTTTTTCATCTTAGGTGGTTTCTATGGTTCTTTAAAATGCCTTAGACTTATAACAATATTTATTTGCACTAGGACTAATAGTTGCAAAAATTACTAAAGATTGTGTAACTTACAGTGATCTCTTGTTTTTTTTATATAACTATACGATTTATGCAAGGTAAATTATAATGTTCAAGGAATTTTTCCTAAAGATTTTATTCCCAATAGCCATACTTGTTTATAATAGTATTAAAAATGCCCTAGAAGCCTAGAATTATAAGTACATGAGGGTTTTGTTAAACATATGTAGTGAAGGGACTTGGACAAATTATGTGTTGATAAAAAAATTTAAATGCTATTTTCATTATCTTATCATGATCAGTTAATTGATTTCCCTCAATTAGTTCTAGATTTGAAAAATGTACTAGGGAACATTTTAGATGAGATGATGGTAGTTCCAATGAGAGACACCTTCATGTTGATTCTAGGGATTATTTTCAACAATGTGTGGGTGATTCATTCCCACTTGATATTGTAGAATAGTTTTAAATTAATTCATTTATTGTTTTCAATGACATTAAAATCAACATGCAAGATTAATAAATTAGCTAATTGCAAGTTTCCACCATAATGTCTACTTTAATAGGATATACACTATAAGTGTAGCATCTTTATATCTCCTTATAGGATTAAAAAAAAATTTATACTATAATTAATGTTGAACTTCAAGTTCATGATTTACATTATGAGTTTTAGAGATAAGGTAAAATTTTCTTTAGCTTGGAACCAACTACAAATAGCTCCTAGCATAAATAAGGCAATGATTTTTATCAAAAACCTATATGAAGATCATAGTAACACCTTGTCACTGGATGGGATTACACATAAATAAATTATAGTATTCTAGGATAGAGAGTTCATCAAATGAAGAGAGATAATAAAATAGCAAAATAATTTCTAGAGAAGCTTTGAAGGATTCCATCATACAAAAAAATAGAAAGGATCGATGAGTTTATACAAAGACTCCCTTCATCTTTTATATCAAATGCGTGACTATTAAAAGAATAGAAAGTAAGGAAACCAATAGAAAAAACATCACAACGTTTCTTATATCGGAAGATTCTATGACTAGATCGCAAGTCCACTCAAGTTAGGGATATTTTGGACCCCTTATCCTTCTTCTTATTCAACATGGATACAACTAAAAGTAGCCTAGAAATTTTAAATTTCTAGGATAAAACTGCACTATATAATGCCTTTTGGGACTTCTAGATTCACATCTTATTGATTAATGAGGAATAATATCCTTGCCAATCTACATTATCCATGTTCTAAAGGTTCTCCCCTTGTATCTTCTCTTTTAGTAGGTGTTATAGTTTTGGGATTTGAAGCTTACAAAAAAGTTCTCCAGAAGTTATCAATTTGATATATCTTTATAAAAACTTCTTAGGTTCACAAGTTTTCCTCCTTGGGATTCATTTTGAGTTGGAATTTCTTTTGGTATGGGCTCATTTCATTTCCTTTATTACAATATTTTTATCTTAGCCAAACCAATCATTTTTATAGAGTTTTGGAGGGAGTGTGATGGGTTAATCTTTATATAAACTTTTTCATATTGATGCATGTCCCAATTCTCTTTCAAATGAGGTTATCAAAAAATGGTCAATAATTACAATGAAAAGATTTTATTCATTTTGGATGCATGTCAAGTGGATAATATTATCATAACATGTTATTGATAGCTCTTGTATTGGTTGTGGTAATTATTTTCCTAGGTGGTGGTTGTCAAGTGATGAAAAATATTAATTTAGAAAATATTCCCTAGCTGTAAAAAAATTAAGAATGGGAAGGTTCTATTTTTGAAGGGTTGAATTTTTAGTACATGATAAATGATTGATAATTTTACATAAGGATATTTGCGTATAATATTATTCTAGCATATCACATTTGTAGACTTTACCTCTAATTAGAGGGTAAGTGCACCAAGTTGTGGTACCAAAAAGATGACACCTAATTTTCTCATTCTAGTTTTGCAAAGCGTGCACGTGCTATAGTGCGCATGCACTATGGCTTGGGTGTGCCAAGCCATAGCACGTACGTTCTATAGTGTGTACAAATTAAAGCGCGTCCGTACTTTTCAAAAAAAAATTACAAAGCTCGTACGTGCTATTTAAAAGTAAATTTAAAACGCTTTAAATAGTGTGTGCACACTATATCGCGCACACACTATAGGGCACACGTGCTATTTAAAGCTTTACATTCTACCAAGCCTAATGTTTGGCTTTTCCTTGGGGATCCAACCCAAAGCTTTGGAGTCTATAAACTGGTCTGAGACGTGTTTTTTTGCAAACATACAAAAAATGATTGATTTTTCTTGTGTGCTCTCCTCCTAGTTTCCTCGTGGTTGAGCATTGATAAAATTAGGTTACATGACATTGTAGATCTCTGTGTTTGCTACACAACCATATAATTTATTTTTTATTTGAACTATTTCAAGCCTTTCATCTATAATTTCTTTTGAATGTATGTCCATTTTTTGTCAGAAACCAACCTGTACTAATTGGGCTGTAGATTTTAGCTCGTTCATTGAATTTTGCAACAAATTAGTTTTTTAGAAACTAGACTCCATTCTACACACTTTGAAAAAAAGAAGTTTTAATTTTAGATTAGTTTTCAATCATTTCTAGGGGGAGCACACAGATATTTCACATTTTTGGGATGTGTCTGATTAAAAAATTCATTAAAAAAAAATACACATTATAAAATTACCCAAAAATTTTGGGATAAACTACATAGTGTTAGGTAACTTTTGACTGGAGTGATTAAAGATTTTTTTTAAAAAAGTTAAAATTTTAGGGGGGCGACAGTTTGTCAGTACCACTTTTTGTGGCCCCCTTTTTTGAGGACCTAAAACTAAACCATTTTAAAAAAAATTAGTAGTTTAGAAACTACATTCAGAGGACTATGACTTTTATTTTTGTCATATCTTAAAATTTTGAGCGTAACTATCTTCAAATTCTTGTTGAAGTCCAGAAATTGCTGATTTGAAGAAAAAGGTGTCCACTTATATCCCCTTTTTGGCACCACAACTTGGTGCACTTACCCTAGATTCATGTTAATTGACATTTAATAATCCTTAGTTTACCCTTTTTTGGTTTGAATGATATTGAATATACCTAAATTCTATGTCATTTTGAATATTGATTATCTTATAAGACTATTATTATCTTTGTATGAGTTTACTTTCAATGATTGATCATGTTTTGAACTAGATCTTCTAGATGGAAGTAAGTAAATAATAAAAGTATTTCATATTCATGATGTTACCAAGAATAGATAGATGGATAGGTTTCTTTGAGTGTGTTTATTATTTTTTGGCTTTTAGAGAGGCGCCAATGAGGTTATATGAATTATTTGACCCATGTTTAGAATCGTAGGTATCACATTCTCATATTGAATATGAAGGGATTATGGTATACTTTGTCATATTGTGGTATAATATTTGCATTCTAATCAAATAATGCTGTATGATCATTTATGAAAGGTTTTAAGTGATCTAGTTCATTGCCTTAAAATTAGCTTCATTTTAAGTATTTGTCTCTTTCCATCTTTCCTTGTGCATGGATACATAACTTCTCAACCCTAGAGATTATTTTCAGCATTAGAATTTTGGTCCTAAAATAATCAAACTTTTTGTAAGGTGTATTACCCTTTTGGGTTGCAAAATCTTGGATAAAAAATATTCAACAAGCAGGGGCTATTTTCACTTTCCTTCTTTGTATTATGCTTGAGGCTTTAGGAATAGTAATTTCTAAACCTATATTAAAAGGAAGATGAAAAGTTGTAAATTTTATGGGAGAATATTTGTTCATGCACTTGTAATTTATTGATGATATGCTTCTTATGGGTAAAGTTAATAGATAGGTTAGAACATCAAATTCCTTTCAAATTACTTAGACTTGTATTTTCTCCTTGTAATAATGCCGTTATATTCTCTCTATGGCATATGATGGTTTACATGTGGAAGCCATTATATTTATAATGTGGTACTCATTATTACTTGCATCTATTATATGTCAACTTCTATTAGTATTTCTTTATCTACACTCTATGGAAAATATGCAGCTAAAATTCTCTTTAAAAATGAAGAAAGATGCTATTGTATTTTGTGGAAAATTATTTAATGATAAGTTAAATAATGTTTTTTAATTTGAGGAAGCTAGATTCATTCATAAGATTATTATTATTTTGGGTATTGATTATCTATCATAAATAGGAAGGTATGTAAAAAAATTAAAAGTGGACTATGTTCTTAAGTTTATGTCTACTATCAAATTTATTTTTGATGGATAGTGGTTAGTAACGTAATATATTCATGAGCAGATGTAGGATCTAGATAAAATTTTAATTTGGGAAAACATTGGTGTTAGTTTGTGTCATGAAGGGAATATTTTCTTCAAATCTATGAGGTGGACATACTTGTTCATCCCTTCATCTAACATAATGACCATATGGACTAAGATGTCAGGAGGGCTACAATTGATTTAGATCTAGGAAACTTCAAGGATAACCTACATCTAATGGAAATAAAATCAAGGATAAGGGAAGTGAGCCTACCATTGAGAGCCTCAAGGATCTTCATGGATGACCTCTAGGTGAGCCTACCATTGAGAGCCTCATGGATCATCATGGATTTGTTTTTTGGGTCTAGTAGACTGAGGAGATAAATATTAATTATTCTAAGTTATATACAAGCCAACTTCGCAATGCATAAGGAATAATTATAAGGTCAAGTTTAGGATTGAATTTGTAAAAGTGTATGAATAATAGAAGATGCTTAGAGGAAGTGAATTAGAAGGATAAGCAAAATATCCTTGTGGAGCTGCAAAGATACATTTGTTCAGAAAGGATCAAGTATTCAAGCCAGAATTGAGATCTAGAATCAGCAATACAGTTGTATCAAAAATTAGGTCATCTCATTGTTACCCTCTAACCATTTTAGTAGTGATCTAAATCTCTTAACAGAGTTGGTTTAATAGCTATGTGTAAATCCTCTAACAAGGTGGCATTTCTAGATTGAAGTGCCTAAAGACCTCTAACAAGGTCACTCCTAACAGGTTGATTAAATCCTCTAATAGGGCCAGACCTAACACTATGTTTTGTAACCTTTAACAGGGTTGTCTCCTAATAGAGTTCACTTCAAAAGAGTGAAAAATAGTATGCAGTTAAAATTGGTGGTTTTTCCCAAATTGGGTTTCCACGTTAAATATTGGTAACACTTGTGTAATGCTATTTATTTTATGTGTATGTAACTAAGTTAATTAAGGTTAATCATAGATAATATACTACAATTTGCATGTTAAGTATTTGTCAAGTTATAGTTGCTATTTCAGTGCTTACTTAGTTACAACATATAATCAATATTAACTGAGTGACTATGTGTTTGCCAAGAAATAATATTTTTCAGTGAAGTTTATGTTTTGTATTGACATCTAAGGGATCTAGGGTTTATTTTAGTTGTAACTAATTCACCTCTCCCCTCTCAATTACTCCTTTTATATTTCCAATGGGTTAATAATGGAATATGTTCATGAGGAATGGAGGTTGATTCTAGATAAAATATTAATTTGGGAAACGATTGGTTATTATTTGATGCCATGGAGGGAATTTTTTCTTCAAATATATGAGGTGGGCATACTTGTTGATCCCTTCATCTTATAGAATGCTCATATTAAATGAGATATTAGAAGGGTTACAAATGATTTGGCCTCAGTAGCCTCAAAGGCAAACTACATTTATAAAGGAAATTAGATCATGCATAACGGAGATGACACTACCCCTCGAGAACCTCAAATGACATCATGTGAAGAACCTCCTTATAGCAATATCGTGAGAATGCTCGAAATAACAGAATACAAAGTGATAGCAGAACTCAGAATGAATCTACTGATCGCAGGCCACTTCGAGGGGGTAACCTCCTTTGAGCAAGCTCAATACAATAAATTCGTCCGTGCCCATCAAGGGCCTCAACCTATTCTTATATACTGAGTACGATCTAGAAAAGTAATACTACCTATGCATGTGGGATAATAAAATATACTCACGGGACGACTTATAAAGCATATGCATCCAACAACACTACTCTAACAAAATAAACAGAAGGAACACACAGGTTCCTAACATCCCCTCTCCCTTAGAAAAAAGCTTTGTCCTCAAAGCTTAAGGTGTGGAAATTGTTGTTGAATCTGAAGAAGGGGTTCCCAGGTAGCATCCTCTGGTTGCATGCCATGCCACTGAATCAAGACCTCAGAGATGGAGCGAGAGCGAAGCTGGCGAGTGCGCTGGTCAATGATTGCCACCGGCTCCAGGATAATGGATCCTTCCGTATCCATTTCAGGGAGAGTAGTTTGTGCTCTGACAGTGGTACCCAGAACTTTCTTTAGACAAGAAACATGAAAGACTGGATGAATGCGGGAAGAAGGAGGAAGTTCCAGTTTATAAGCAACTGAACCAATCTTCTGCAGAACCTTATAAGGCCCATAAAATTTTGGGGCTAGCTTATGACGCCCTTTCAGCTTTAGGGAGGATTGTTTGTATGGATGTAGACGAAGAAAAACCATATCCCCAACTTGAAATGAGCGCTCAGAACGGTGTTGATCTGCTTGTTGTTTCATCCGATTACGGGCCATGTGAAGATTATCCTGTAAGGTACGAAGAATCTGATCCCTGCTGCGGAGAACTATGTCAACTGCCTAGACTGGTGAGCTGTTGGGAGTGTAGGGAAGGAGCACTGGAGGTGCCTAACCATAGACTGCTTCATATGGAGTCATTTTAGAGGCAGTGTGGTAAGAGGTATTGTACCACCATTCAGCTAAAGGGAGCCACTTGGCCCACTGATGTTGCTATTCGGAAGTGAAGCAACGAAGATAAGTTTCCAAGCATTTATTGATAATTTTAGTTTGACCATCAGTTTGTGGGTGATAGCCCGAACTAATCTTCAGTTTGGTGCCAATTTTCTGAAACAGTTCAGTCCAAAAATGACTGGTAAAAGTTGCATCACGATCAGAGACAATGGAAGAAGGGAGTCCATGAAGATGAAATATCTGGTCCATGAAGATTTGTGCAACAGAGGAGGCAGTATAGGGCTGGCTGAGGGCACAAAAATGACTATATTTCGAGAGACGATCAACCACAACCAAGATCACTGTCTTGCCACCGGATTTAGGAAGCCCTTCAATGAAATCCATAGAAATATCAGTCCAAATCCGTGTAGGGATGGGCAATGGTTCGAGCAAGCCAGGAAGGAGGGTCGTTTCACCCTTGTGGCATTGGCAAGTATCACATTCAGCCACCATCTGTTGAATCGTCTGTTTCATCCCTTTCCAAAAGAAGTTTCTCCTTGCTCGCTCATAATTTTTGAGGAAGCCTGAGTGCCCTGCTGAAGGAGAAGCATGGAGTTCATAAAAAATAGCCTGATGTAGAGCTGGGTTCTGAGGAAGCACTAGCCGACCCTTGTATCGAAGAGAAGCACCATCCCAAGAGTAATGTGGTATAGCAGAAGGATTATTGGCTAGCTGGTGAATGATTTGAGATAAAGAAGAGTCACTGTCATAGCCCTGTTGAACAGACGCTAACCAATTGGGAATGGGCATAGAAATAGCGAAAAGGGAAGCTTGATTATCAAATGTGCGAGAAAGAGCATCTGCCACAATATTCTCCTTACCCTTCTTGTAGGTGATCTCATAATCATACCCCATGAGTTTGTTGACCCATTTCTATTGTGTAGGAGAGGATACCCGTTGTTCCAGGAAGTATTTCAGACTTTGGTGATCAGTTCTGATGCAAAAATGACTCCCTAAGAGGTATGGCCGCCACTTCTGTACAGCATGCAAAATAGCCATCATTTCTTTTTCATAAGTAGAGAGGGCTAGATTCTTACCAGAGAGGGCTTTGCTAGTGAACGCAATAGGATGGTCATCTTGCAGGAGAACAGCACCCAATCCATTGCCGCAAGCATCACTCTCAATAGTGAAGGGTTTGGAAAAATCTGGCATCGCGAGAACAGGTGTACTGCACATAGCCTGTTTCAGTTGTTCAAATGCAGTCTCAGCAACAGGGGTCCAGGAGAAGGCATCCTTTTTTAACAGAGCTGTCAATGGTGCTGCAATTTTCTCGTAATCTTTGACAAACTTGCGGTAGTACCCAGTCAACCCCAAAAAACCCCGAAGGCTCTTGAGAGTTTTAGGATGCGGCCAAGTTTTCATGGCATCTATTTTTGTAGGATCCACCCGCACTCCATGGTGTGCAACAATATGCCCGAGATACTCCACTTCCTCCTGGCCAAACACACATTTAGATAGTTTTGCACAGAGTTGATGATTAGAGAGAAGTTGCAAGACAAGCTCCAGATGATGGAGATGCTCAGCCCAAGTTTTGCTATATATGAGGATATCATCAAAGAAGACCAGAATGAATTTCCGGAGGTATGGTCGAAATATGTTATTCATCACTGCCTGAAATGTTGAAGGAGCATTCGTGAGGCCAAAGGGCATGACTAAAAATTCATAGTGACCATCATGTGTGCGGAAGGCAGTTTTAGGTATATCCTCCTCATTAACCCGAATTTGATGATACCCAGAACGAAGATCTAACTTGGAGAAAAAATGAGCCCCATGAAGTTCATCAAGAAGTTCATCAACAACTGGAATGGGAAACTTGTCCTTTATAGTGAGATGATTAAGTGCTCGGAAATCAATGCAGAGTCGCCATGACCCATCTTTTTTGCAAACAAGCAGAACTGGAGAAGAAAAGGAACTGGTACTAGGGCGAATAATACCTTGCTTCAGTAAGTCACGGACAAGTATCTCGATTTCGGTCTTCTGATGAAATGGGTAGCGGTAGGGCCTGATGTTGGGCGGAACACTGCCAGGAAGGAGCTAAATACGGTGGTCCTCTGGACAAGAAGGAGGCAATCCCACAGGTTCAGCAAATACACCAGAATACTTGTCCAAAATGTGTTGGAGATCGGCAGGAGTGCTAGAGACTGCTGATGGCTGCATCTGAATGGAATGGAGCTGAGCGATGACACCATGTGAATTCTTCTTAAGAAGTTTTTCCATACGGTGTGAACTGATGATGCTGAGAGACCCTGGTTGTAAGCCTTTCAAAGTGTGTTGGTGCCCCTCGGCTGAAAACTACATCCAAAGTTCAGCAAAATCCCAGAGAATGGGGCCAAGAGTGCGTAACCATTGGGCACCCAAAACCACATCACAGCCACCTAAGGGTAAGGCAAACATGTCAGAGCGCATGTTATAATCTCCAATAGAGAGACGCACATTGCGACATTTCCCTTTACAAGGTAAAGTGCCCCCATTGGCAATCATGACTTCAAAGCTAGAGCAGGGATGGATAAAGCAATCAGCCTGTTTGGCTATTCGTGGATCAATGAAGTTATGAGTGCTACTAGAATCAATGAGTATAGTAAGAGGGATCTTCTTGAAGAAACCCTGGACCCGCATGGTTTGTGGAGTAGTGACTCCTGCCAAAGCATGGACAGATATCTCTGGTGGAGCTTCTGGTGAAGGAGGTTCAGGCTGGTGAGGCTCAACCTCATCATCCACTGTTTCCTGAGCATCTACATATTCTTCCAGTTCCGGTGGAGAATCCACATCCAAGAGATAGAGCTTTTGCTAAACACATCTATGGCCCCGAGACCATTTCTCATCACAATTATAACAAAGCCCTTTGTCTCGCCTGACTCGCATCTCTGTTTCAGACAAGTGCTTGATCGGAGTAGTTCTGGGAGCTGGTATGACTGGAGGGTTGTGAGAACCTGTATTTCTGAATGGAACAAAATTAGATCTGGAGCGTTGTAGAGCACTAATCTTGTCTTCCGCTAACTTAGCCAACCCAAGGGCTTCCATCATTGTAGTAGGTCGAAACATTTTGACTTCTGAGCGAAGTGCATCCTTCAGACCACTGACAAAACAACTACGGAAGAATTCATCAGATAAGCCCTCTGTGTAATTAGCTAATTTTTCAAACTCTGTCTGGTATTCTCTTACAATGCCTGTTTGACGCAGTTTAGTGAGTGCTCCTGTGAAATCATCAAAGGAACTAGGGCCAAAGCGCTCCAAAATGAGGGTGCACAATTCTCTCCACGTTGGGCCTACATTAGCCTTGATGTACCAACGGAACCATTGAAGAGCTTCATGTTCCAAATGAAAAGATGCAAGGGGGACTTTGTGGTTATCCAAAGTATTATGCAAGCTGAAATACTGCTCTGCCCTATAGATCGATCCAGTCGGATCAGAACCATCGAAGCGTGGAAAATCAAGCTTTGGTCCACAGAAATTGCCAGAAGAGGACCCAGTATCTCCTGAATGGTTTCGGCTCATGGCTGACTGCTGAAAGTTAAGACCCAGAATTTTGTCATCCAGATCTTGAAGTTTGGTTTTGAGGGATGCAATTTCCTCTTCCATGATTTTTGCTCCTGAAGGCCACGACAGAAAAAAAAAAATTTGATGTAATTTCCACCCAGCGAGCCCAAGAGAGTGCTCTGATACCATATGTGAAGAACCTCCTTATAGCAATATCGTGAGAATGCTCGAAATAACAGAATACAAAGTGATAGCAGAACTCAGAATGAATCTACTGATCGCAGGCCACTTCGAGGGGGTAACCTCCTTTGAGCAAGCTCAATACAATAAATTCGTCCGTGCCCATCAAGGGCCTCAACCTATTCTTATATACTGAGTACAATCTAGAAAAGTAATACTACCTATGCATGTGGGATAATAAAATATACTCACGGGACGACTTATAAAGCATATGCGTCCAACAACACTACTCTAACAAAATAAACAGAAGGAACACACAGGTTCCTAACACATCATGGATGACCTCTAGGTAGTAGAAATATGCCTCAACTTGAATTGGGCTCTTCTTCTCAAGCTTCATGATAGTGGTGGCTTGTGACCTATAGCTTTTGGAGGTGCAATTTTTGGGTATGCTTGGGTTTTAGTGGCCCTTCATTTTATGGTTTAAATTGTAATATATGTATTCTTATATGCTCACCTCTCCTTTTGTGGTGTTGAAGTCTTGTTTTATGAAGGGAAATGTTGGCCCTATGTACATTTATGTATTGCAATATATCCCTTTGGGGACACTTATTTTGGGGTAAAAGCACAAACCCGTGTCACCTTTTATAAAGGAGAAGTGATATCAGAATTTAAAGTCTTCGACTTTAATGAAATAAAAGTGGCATTTGTGCTTAGAATTTGAAGATGATGTAAGCTAATGAAATGTGTAAAATTGGATGAAGTTTATGTCTATAATTTTTTTTAAAAAAATTGAGTGAAACCTTTATTTATTTTTGAATTTTTAAAGTGTATTTTTTAATTTTTAAAAAATACTAAAAATATAGAGTTTTTTTCCCGTCAAAAAAATATATGCAAATGTTCATATTTTGGTTTGATTTTGGAATATGTTAGAGTTAACATATATACCTAGTGCACTAAAAAAGAAAAATTGTAATTTGGCTAATATTTTTTAAGTTGTAACTAGTCAAATTCAAAATTATCAAAAATTGACAATTTTTTTCTCCCGTCAAACTTTTTCCATCAAATCTACATTTTTAAAAAAAAAAATTACATATTCTTGAAGAAGACTCTCTCCTCTAGTGTAGCATAAAAAAATTTAATTTTTTAACATGATTTTCTATTTTTTTCTTATTTTTGAATAGACATCTTCCCGAATCTTAAGATACCTACTTGTAATATTTTCAAATTATAACATATTATTCATAATCAAAATTTTAAAAAAATTATATGATCATAATCGTGACTCCAAGAACTATAACAGTATATTTTTATTTTTAAAAAAAACTTCAATTTAGTAGGTCAAATTGGCCTTCAAAGTGAGATGTTTACAGAAGTTCTAATTTTTGCTTGTTTGGCTGCCACACAGACAGTTTCGACTGTAACTGTTTCGGCCGGAACAGTTTCGACTGAAACAGTTCCGGTCGAAACACCTATCGGCAGAATAAACTGCCAGCGGTTAATGTCACTATTTCGTATTAAAAAAATTATTTTTTCTTTTTTTAAAAATTAAATATATAGGGACAGTGAAAATTGGAAGAGGGTTTTCAAAAGACAATTAATTTTGAAGCAATTTTCAACAACTGTTCTGTGGATTTAATCAATATTGCAAATGACCAAATATTTTGAAGGTGTTTTTTTCTCATCTAATTATTTTTATTTTTATGTATTATATATTGAACCATTAGCTGATATTTAGTGAAATCTAAATTTATTTATTCTTCTTTCTATAGATTGAAATATTCAATGGGTAGTAAAAGGAAAAGATCAAGGAAATATGATAGAAAAAGAGATGACAAAATGAAAGGCCATACAAAATATGATCAAAACCAACCTACTAAAATTCCTGAACATGATGAGATTCATGAAGAAAATGAAAGTAATGAAGAGGAAGAAATTGGTAGTTCTATTGATAGAGACAAATTAGAAAGCATAACAAATTTGATGGATTTGGATGAAGAACTACTTTTTAACCAAATTCCATCTAAAGATACGATAAATGATAACACTATCAGAAAGCATTGTCAGAACATGTGGGATGAATATTTCAAGGATAAAAGTATATTTGGATAGGCACAATTATTTGTCAAGTTATTTAGGAGAAAAGATATGAGACCTATTTTGGAGTTGTTGGGTGTTGATAATAGGAAAAGCCATGCCCATAATATTAATAAAACAATAGTTGAAAACTTGCAAAATGCTTATAAAAAAATTGACAACACAACTTGAGGAGGTGATTTGAGTAATGCATGCAGAGCATTGATGACTACTATATCTAGTAGAAAATTGACACATAGAAAATAGGTACATGCAGTTTCTGATGTACTACATATATATGGAAAAACTGTCCAGAGATACATCAAGAGGAGAAATATGCTAGATGATAACATTGAGAATAACTAGGTGAATATTTGTAGAGTTCCTTGAAAAGAAAAGATTTCTAAAGAAGTAAAAAGACAAGTTATTGAAATTTGGACCACACATTCTCGTGTTTCTTCCAATAGGCATGATACTATACAAATTAAAGATCAAGAAACAGGGGTCAAAATTGAACATCCAAAACATTTCATAGATATAACTCAAAGTGAATTATTCTAAGCATTCAAACAAGAATTTTCAGATGTCAAAATATGTCAGAGAATGTTTGAGAGTTTACGTCCTTCCTTTGTACGCATAAATAAGATGCGTGAAACTTGTTGTTGTAGAAATCATGTTGAATTTGGTCTACACTTGCAATCATTTAAAAAAGTTATGGCAGTACTTGATCCTAATTTGGTCATCCCTAGTAGTACAACACAGTTTGTGAGGTCCATATTATGTGATAAATTAGAAGACTCAGATGAATTCAAAGTGCAATGCATCAAAAATCAGTGTGAAGATTGTGCAGATTTACACAAATTTTCTAAAATTATGCAAGTTGAGAATATTAATGAATCCACACCAGTTTCATGGATGAGATATGAATATGGACATAACAAAATAATAGAGGAGATGAATCCAGAAAAATTGTATTGGAGGAGAGTGAATTGCATTATGATGAGTTCATTGCCAAGTTTCGTCCATTGATATATCCACATATCCAACATTGTCATGGTGCACGATGGCAAGCTAAATAGTTTTGTGATTCCAAAAATTATTTTCCACCTAGTCGTATACTTTTAGTTGTAGATTTTTTTGAGAATTATACATTTTCACCTCATATAGAGCTCCAAAGCCAATATTATCATTCTAAACAAGTTGCAAAATTTGTGCAAGTGACCTATAGACATGCACAATTTGAGGTGGATTAGATAGAAATATTGGATGAAAATGAATGCATCATCATCAAAGAGGTTCATTTCTATATTAGTGATGATAGAGTTCATGACAGGAGTTATGTGGCTCATTGTTTTGCAATGTTCTCTAAAGATCTCAGAAATCATGGAATAAATGTTTCAGAGCACTGGATTTGGTCTGATGGATGTGCAGGTTAGTATACATGAAATAGTTACACATTTATTTAACTTTATTTTAACTTATATTTATTTGGACATGTCTATTTCTATTTGATATATGTACATGGATAATTGTAGATACTTATCATGTTTCATGTTCATAGGACAATTCAAATCTGCAAAAGCATTTAATTGGTTAGCAATGCAATATGCTAGAACCAATGTTAGGTTTTATGGAATTTTTTTGAAAGTGGACACGGAAAAGGGGAGCATGATGGAGCAGGAGCATGTATAAAACGTACGCTTCGACAACATGAACTTGCAAGTAAATATATGCATTTAAAAAATGTGCATGTTTAATACTCTAGTAGCATATATTTTAAATTTTATATATACATGCATATTGTATGTACATACAGGGAATATGATAAAGAGTGCAAATCAAATTGTTGAATGGTGCAAAGTTCATTTTGCTACTCGAGATACTGAATACAATAAGCGTTACTTTTGGGAGGTGAAAGGTGAACTAATTTATATTTATTTTTAATGTATTTTTCAAATCAAGTTGAGTTTTTAATTAAATATTTATTTTGAAATATGACAATTATTTTTTGTATTTGTAACAGATATAGATCGATCTAATCCTTACAATTGTCAAATGATTCTTGGAATTAGAAGTTTACATCAAGTGATGACTACAGGAAACCATAAACCTCCAGTAATTATAGTAAGAGAGAAAACATGTTTTTGTGATGAATGCATTAAGGACAATCTAGTGAGTGCATGTGAAAATATTGGGAATGGATATGTTTCACATTGGGATTTGAAGGAGATAGTTAGAAAGCCTCCTTTTGAAGATGTTGACATTGACATTGACATTCATGATCCTGTATATTTAGCTGATTATGAGCGCATTTCTAATTTAGTTATGGCAGGTTTGTGTGCATATATACATATATATAAATTAATATACATGTATTTTTTTTTAAAATTAATTTATATTTATCTATATTTTTATATACACGCAGGAGATATTTTTGCAGTTCAAGCCTTACCAGATAATGTGGAAAATGTGGACTATTATCTTTTAAGATGCACAAAAGCAAAACACAAGTTGTTAGAAGGAACTATAGATGTTGTTGAACAGTCATATCCAATTGGATCAGTTGTTATTGAAGGAACATATTATCAACAAACAAGGGTAATTGATAGCGATATTGAATTTATTGAATACAAGCCTAGAGAAAAGGTTTTACACTATAGTAAACATGTTATAGCAACCAAATTACAATTTGAAGCAGTACAAAGAAAAGGACATCGTGGAAATCAAAAGTGGAAATTTTCTATTGAAGAACATGAAAAAATTCTACAAATAATAAAAAGTAGAGAGGATCCTAACAATACATTATTTGTGGAGCTCTAGTTGAGTTATGCCTGTATAGCTCTTATACTTTCATATTTAATATTGACAGGATATTTTTTTAATAAATTTTTGTACATTTGATCATTTATCTTGGATATGCAAAATTAGACATGTATTGTTATTTTTATTTAAATTTGACATGAATATCTCATTTAAGACCAGGTCTCTTAGGACCTCCCCTTAAGACAACCCCTTTAGTATTTGTATGTATTTATATGTACATTGTTTATGTTTTCTTACATATGATTGTTAATGTTGTTATGTATTTATGTTAATATAATCTTTATATGTTCTTATATGATACATTCTTTATGTTTGTATATAATCATTATGTTCTTGCATGTATTAACTTTTACTAATTAAATGTTGTAACATGCATTCTTTAGGTCATACTCTTTATATGTTCTTACATATATATGTTATATGAACTATGTTACATATTACATACATTATATTTTATTAATTAAATGTTGTTAATTATAGTTAATTAAGAATGTATGTCATTAAATATAGTTTTTTTTTTAAAATCAAAAAGTGACATAGCACTTATATAATATATTTATTAATAAACTAGTTCAAGGGCTCATCAGAGAAAGAACTAGAAAGAAAACTCTGAATCATTGCTGAAATACAAAAGTGTTAAAAGCTAATATGTCATACCAGGCATACCTACAACCAAATACAATTTCTTTGCACTAAGGAAGAGTACCCAAAGTATGATATATATCAATACTCAACAATGAGCAGGATCCAATTATGCCAATAAACCTCTCCTTCTGAAAGATTTAACTAAAATCAAGAGAGCTTTGAACCTCCTGTCTAATTGGAGCATTTGTGAACATGCACAAAGAATGTGCAAGCTAATAGCCATGTGTTGATTAGATATAGTACTAGATAGTTAATACATGATCTACATTAAATATAATTAGACTTAATATAGTTAATTATACAGTTAACTAAGACATGCCATTAAATATAGTTAATTATACTTAGATTAAATATATATAGAACTTAATTATACTTATATTAAGACATGTCATTAAGTATAGTTAATTAAACTTAAATTAAGGCATTAAAAACAGTAACATGTATGTATAAACATGAATATTGAAAACATATACATATGTATATTAACATTTATTAATTAAATGTTATAGTTCATGCATTCTTTCTAGGTGATCATAGTCTTTATATGTTCTTATGTACATGTATATGTTATATTCTTATGTACATCGACCATTAAAATTATATAGTTAATTGCACTTAGATTAAGGCATTAAGATGAATAACTATACATATACATGTAAACTTGAATATTAAAAACAAGAATAACATATAGAAACATGTGCATAACACATACATAAGTTACATAAAAGATGCATACATCAAAAGATCAATAAAATAGATGTCTACATTAAAAGATCAATAACATACATGTGCATATATCTGGAGAATATAATGTACCCATATCAAATGTATAAAAATAGATCATGTATCAAATGTCTGGAAATAAAATATATAAAACATCAAAATCTTCATATAAACATGTATCTGGAAATAACATATTAAATATCATTTAGTGTCCATGATATAAACACGTATCTAGAAATAACATATGAAACATCAAAGTGTCTATATAAACCATGTATCTAGAAATAACATATAAGACATCAAAGTGTCTGGATATAAAATGTATGCATATGGAAATAACATATAAAACATCAAACTGTCCATATAAATATGTATCTAGACATAACATGTGTGTAATAAAATAAAATTCCACATATGATCTAATCAGCTACATCCCCCCTCCTAATCCTAGGCCTTGTCCCCAAAAGGGTCTATCAACTGCATCTAAACCCTGTGTCAAATGATAACTTGAACCATTTAATTATGTGTACAGAAAAATTATATCAAGATCTACATGTATATAAATCATATATATATAAATTGTAACATACCTGGGACTCATGATGTGTAGGATCTGTCGGTGTTTGCAAATCAGCAAAATGTAACATACTATCACTCAAACCCTATAACACATACACAAACACACACATATACATTAATTTAAACATATAGACATATTATTTACTATAATAAAAATAAATCTAAACATATAGAGATATTTACCGTAGCATTATGTAATGCTCTACCGATCTGATTGATATCTGAATCATGTAATGAAAAAATAGTATCAGCATCCAAGTCAATAGTGTGGCCCTAATCTGAAAGCATGGAAGTAAATAGACTAGGCTATTTGGCACTAAGATCCTGAGTAGGGGAGGGTGTTGTAGGGTCCTAAGTAGCTAGGGCTAGTGTTGTAGCCTGGGCCTATGTAGCAGTAAAAACAATAGAAGGTGCAGGAATGTCCTCCTGCCTCTATGAATCCTCTGGGACTACTGTACGTGACAAAATATGTCTAATTTGAGAGCTCATGTCACGAAGTGGAATCCCTGAGAGTGTAGATAATGCTCGATATGCATCTAAAAGATCAGATGCTAAATATGATGCCAAACGATGCAATGCATCCACCTCTAAGACTGCATAATTGTCTACAGGAGAATGTATGTCTGTAACTCCATAATCATCATCAACAGGTGTGCTAGATGATGCATCTATGGGAGTGGTACCTCGAGACCGTAGCATATATCTACCACATCAATCAAAAGAAATGTTGTATAACTGTGTGGCGATGGTGGCAATGCTCGAAAAAATCTATGTCCTAATTGTGTCATTAGGAACACTCTCACCTGCAATAGCCATCTGTGGACCTCTCGGCATAACCAAAAGGTTTGGACCCACCATTCCCCATTTGTTAATGGGTGCAGGAGTTTCCATGGGTCTAAATCTGTCAGAAAGTCTCCCCTGACCCTACCCAACATGCCCTAGATAATCTGTATAGTCAACATCATAGTGTAAATGAAATTCTACAAACAATTGTTTGCAGAAATATAGAGGGAACTCATCCTTCTGTGGCCATCTATGATGAGTAGCCAACCAACGAGGATACATCAATGGTGCGACAAGTGGATCAATACACTTCGTCGCAAAGTAGCCTCTGACTCTGTGACAATCTGTATAAGATGGAAACATGGATTTCACCATGCTGATGGAAACCTCAGTCTCAATCTGTGTGTACTTCATAGTGCCAGTGACACTATGAGATAAAGAAGAATAAAATGTCTCAATGCTCATATCATCAAAAGGGTTGTCTGATTCAACTGTCTGAATCATACGAAATAACTCCTCTCACATCGATGTGACCTTCTCCCTATTAGGGAGGGTGGTATCCAAAACTTGCATAGCATGAGATAATCTCGTAACTGTATCTCTAAATAACTATTTTCTATCATGAGTGGAGGAGGTCGATCTACGTGCTATACCATACTCAGCACTCTGACCCCCACCATGAACACTGGCATCTCCTCAGGATGCAAGAGCACGATCCCTAGAATCAGATGCCATAATGTATATATGAAAATAAATATGAGGATATGAATGTTAAGCTACAAGAGTGATAAATATCTAGAGATCTGCACATGCATATATATACAAATATAACCATACAAGTGTATTTAAATTAAAATAATTAAAAGTTAAATTTAATTTGAAACACATGTACATATGAATACAGAACATTAAATGTATGGTGCTAAATTCAATCATGTAACATACATATGTATTTTAAAACAAATTATCTTAGAGACCATATCTAATGTACATTGTAACGTGCTCATGCAAATGTGAAAAATAAATATTCGTACATGTACGTGTATATGCAATTAAAATAAAATAAAATTTCTTGATTAAATGATAACTAAGTGTACACATGTATACATGCAATAAAAAAATATAATTCTTGACTAAATTATAGATTTTGATGTAAATTCTTTGATGATTATGGGGAGTGTAGATGAGAGTTAGGACATAGGGATAGAAAAATTTGTTACTAGATAAGTAAATGAGTTTAGTTAGCAAATGTTAGTTTACAATTTAGAACTCGTGACTTAATTTAGTAGTTTGAATTAGAGTTAAGAATGTTAATAAAGTAAATGGGATGTAGTTTTATTAAGGTTGATAGTAAGGTCAATCTATTATGTGCTAGTAAACATATGAATACTTATTACAACCTATAATAGACGTAATGACCTAGTAGGAGTCCCTAGGTCCCCTTAACATATATATGGATAAAAATACCAAGAAATGTATCATAAGAGGTCGTTATGTGTCATTTGGTAATGTAAGAATCATAATTACCTAATAAGACCTATTATATCCTAATAATACATATTAAGACTTATTAGAACCTATAAAAAATAGTATGACCTATTACGACTCCTATGTCCCCTTAAGACACACATGTATGGATAACGTACTGAAAAATGCAACATAAGTGATCTTAATGTGTTGTTTGGTAATGTAAGACTCATTATTACCCGACAATACCTATTATGTGCTAGTAAACATATGAATTCCTATTAGAACCTATAACAGATGTAATGACCTAGTAGGAGTCCCTAAGTCCCCTTAACATATATATGGATAAAAATACCTAGAAATGTATCATGAGGTCGTTATGTGTCATTTGGTAATGTAAGAATCATCATTACCTAATAAGACCTATTATATCCTAATAATACATATTAAGACTTATTAGAACCTATAAAAAATAGTATGACCTATTATGACTCCTCTGTCCCCTTAAGACATAGATGCATGGATAACGTACCTAAAAAAATACCATTTAACTTATCTTAATGTGTTGTTTGGTAATGTAAGACTCATTATTACCTAACAATAACTAGTTGTTAAAATGAACATCATCAATATCTAAGTGTGGTTCATTCGGTTAGTAGAGGTCCTATGTTATGGTTAGAATATGGTATGGGTTATGATTGTAGTTAATATAGGGTTATGTTAGAAGGTGTATTTAATGTCAAAATTAATTTCACCATAAGATATTACTGTTTCACCTTTAGATCCATCAGGTTATGTTAGAAAATGAACAATGTCTCCTAAAGGTTTGCTACATTTTTTACTAATGTTTTTCTACATGTTTACCTCATGTTTTTCTATATTTTTTAAATAATTATTTTAACATTTTAACCTAATGTTTTTCTATATTTTAACCTAATTTTTTTCCTAATGTTTTTCTATATTTTAATCTAATGCTTTTCTACACTTTTAACTAATTTTTTTCTATGTTTTTATCTCATGTTTAACTACATTTTTGCTAACAAATTAATTTAAATACCATTCTAAAACAATCTAAAATAATTAAAATAATTTAAACATATTAAAAAATAAATAATTTTAACTATTTCACTCACAAAATAGGTTAAAAACAACTACTTTAAGTACAATTAACATCTATTAATAAAAAAATATGTTAAAAAACTATTAAAAAGTGGGCAGGACAAAACCACTAACTAGTTACAGTTGAAACACTTGACCCGCTCTCCAAAAATCTAGGAACCGCAATAGTGACAATGAAAGCTGCAAGAGGTTTACGACGGTCTTATTGCGGCTTGGGGTTTTCGCCGTAATGGTTTCGGCCAAACGTGTTTCAGTCGAAATGGTACAAGCCAAGTAGGCACGTGAAACCACCACGTATGTTCAGCCGTAACCGTTCCGGCTGAAATGTTTTCAGCCGAAAGCCTTCTGGCCGAAACCCCAAAGGATATCACAAAGAGTGACAGGTTTGTGCTTTTACCCTTTGGCATAACATTTTTTCTAGTCTCTTGATCAAGTTAGGGGAAAAGCTTTTTTTTTTTTCTAGATTACTGATTTTATGAATTTGGGCCCTAGTAGGGATGACCCTTGATGGACTATTTTAATCTTTGTAACCCTTTCTTACACTATTAATAAATATACTATTTAAATTATCAACAAAATATAGACAACCAACCCCTTGCCTTCCTATTCCACCAATAGTGTTGAGCCTAATAACACTACAATAATGAACTTTAACAATAAAATTTAAAATGGTCAACAATGTGATCAACCTCATTGAGCCACCTATATATAAACCTAAATACCATTAAACATGGACTTTCCCAAGTCAATGGGTTGTTAATATGTAAAACATATTTAATTTTGAAAATGGTGTAATTTGAGTGTACATGTATAATTTATTAGTAATATATAAATTTCAACAACACTTCAAAAATATAGATGATCTTAGAATATAACTAAAGTCACTTTTGTAGCTATGTTAATCTTTGATTTGCCTTTGAAGGAAATTCAATTGCATAATTAATCCTAGTTTCTCTTTAATAGAAACTAAGGGCATTTAATAGTAATATTTTAATATCAAACTAAAAAATATTATAGCCACATGTAAAAAGATAGAAATATGCTGCTTCTCTAAAAATATTGTGCTAACTTTTAAAATTATTATCAAAATTTCTTCAAAGTGGAAAGTTACTATAAATTTATTCTAAAATTTTAGTAAAATGTTAAACTAATCTACAATTACATAATTCATACATTTGATCAACTATCATTCACATAATCACAAGTTTAAAATAGGGATATCCAAGCTAAATACATAAAACCACTATATTCTATTTGTAAATTTTAGATGTAATCTTATAAAAACACATTCAACTATTAAAAATAAATCATCTCAAAGACTACAAATAATTAACAAAAATAAATATAAATTTCTAATCCATGTAAACTAGGGCATGCCTCTTTTAAAATGTAATTAACAAGACTTAGGTTTTCTTCTCTTTTCTTTCCTACTAATACCTATTTGAATGGAGCGAAATACATTTTATTATTATTATTATTATTATTATTATACATAAAATCAATGGCTTTAGCCTTTTAGTGATCCAAGAAAAACCTTATATATAAAATTAAATTATTTATCAAACATTCAATACATTTCATAATTGCAATATTTCTTAACTCATTTTAAGCTGCTCGAGTTTCCAAACATTGAACACATTAACACTAATTTCCTTTTTCATAGTTGGCAACTAATTAAATCTATTTCTTCATTATAAAAAAATATATTTATCCCCTACTCTAAATTAACTCATAAAAAGGTGATAGTTTGTAAGATTGAAAGAATAAAATGCTTGAATTGGAAAGGCATGTATTCGTAACCAAGATTGATAATCATGAAATTGACAAAAAATGATAGCGATTATCCAATACGCAGCAGGCATGTTTGACCAATATAATACAATGTTAAAAAATCTCGACTTAAATATTTATAATTATTCATACATAGGTTTGAATGAACCATAAAGAGAATATCTAGTGAATCACCATAATCATCCAACTCTCGATAACTTTAATCTTATATAAACTTGAATGGGCTAGCATCAAATTTATAAGGGATTCTTTGTGTTGTAGAAGCATGGTAAAGTGATGTGTTATCAAAAATAATTGATAGCTACCATATATGTAACCTTTTTAGCTTAATTCAATATACAAAAGCAATAAATGGTGATTTTTTGGAAAGGGTTTGTGAAGATCTTGGAAGATGGATCTGAATGGATTGGACCCTCAGATGATTGTGAATCTTCATGATTTAGTGGAGAGGAGGATTAATGAGACAATAACTCAAGTGAATGTTGTTGTGGATGCTACTTTTTTCTAAAAGAGTTGAGAAATAAAAGAAGGAAATTGTATGATATCAGAGTTGGAGACTACCGATCTGAAAGAGAGTTGTCTAGCTAGTTAGAAGACTTGTTCGAGAGAGAAGATGGCATCACAAGGTTGAGGTGGAAGAGGTTGGTATTGTTGATCAGTTTATGGAGTCTAATATAAAACTAGTAGAGCAACTAGAGGCTATTGCTAAGGATATTCCTAACCTTGTTGATAATGGGATGGAGATTTTTTTTCATGATTAGTTGGTTGAGTCTAACATGGAAATTGCACAACACTTGGTCATGGATGATTTGATTGTTCTTGGTGATGAGTTATCTGTTGAATAGCATCTTGTTGTGAGCAATAAATTGTTGGTGTTGAGAGTTTGAAATATTTTGATGGAGATCTACATATTGCTACTAATATGGAGTTTTTTGTTGTTGGTATCAATTCACTAGTTGCTAATGTGGTTGAGGGTTTGGTAAAAAAGCATTATATTCAATTTTTTCCTTGGAGTGAGCATATTTTTGATTGGATGGTTGAGATTCTGGTGTTGGACAGAGTGATGCAGATGTGGATTATTTGCATCTTTGTTTTCTTGTCCTTGTTAGAGTGGAAGCCTTTGGTGAAGAAGAAGATGGTTGTCAATTTTTTCATTGGGCATCAAAGTGTGGGACACACTTTTCTTTTTGCACTAGGGGAGTTTGATGTAGGAGCATCCTAGGGTAGTTGTCCATCCTGCATGTTGGATTGATTTTGATGGAGTTTTGTGGAGCTATTTAGGTCTTGGTTAATTTTTTTGATGTATTTGATATGTATTGTAAGCCTTTTAAGTCATTTGGTATTTAATTTCTATAGGAGGTGGACTTGTGACTCTACATGTAATTAATGTAAGGGAACTTATTTAATTTGTAGCTTATTGGTCTGACTTGATGCTTAGTTGGGTAGAAGTAAAGGGTTGTGTGGATTCTTTAGGCATTGATTCATTTATTCAAAGGAGTGAGTTTGGAGAGTAGCTAAAAAGAAATTTTTTTCTGAGTTTGTAGATAGAGCACCAAACTTGAATCTGTTTATAGTAGGATTGTCATTATCCATCCATCTTGGAGAAGAGGATGTGGTAGAGGAGTGAATTTTGAGAAGGGCTAGTAGTTGAGGCTTGGGAAATAAGGAGATTTCTTTGTGGGCTTGTGAGAAAAAGTTTAGATCTTCCTTGGAGGTTTCTACCATAGTGTGGATCTAGACTAGCTAGGGTTTGGAGTGGATCTTGGAGGATCTTGTAGAACTATTATTTTCTTTGTATTTGGTTGTAACTAGGAAAGCCTTGCAACCTGACACATTACATATAATCAATTATTTTATAAATAAAGAGTTTTGAATTGTTATCAGATCGTATATCTTGTAATTGTTTCTTCTATGTAGTTATTTGTTGTGGGTTAGGACATCTCCTTTGGGTATTCTCCTATCTTGCAGATAGCTAGCTTCTCAACCTCAGAGATTGTATTGAGTTTTAGCATTTTGGTCCTAGAATACTCAAACTTTTCCCAAGGCCTATTAACTTTCTAAGTTGCAAATTTTAAAATTAAAAAAATCATTAAGGGGGAACTATTTTTCGTTTCCTCCTTAGTATTATGGTTGAGTCTTTAGGTATACTAATTGTTAAATCTATATTGAAAGGAAGATGAAAAGTTGTGAATTTTAAAAAAGGGAAAGAGTTGTTCTTGCAATTTCAATTTATTGATGATATGCTTCTTATGGGTGAAGTTAATGGATAGGTTGGCACATTAAATTCCTTGAAAATTAATAATTATGTTTTGTCTAGGTATCAATGTCACTATATTCTCTTAGTGGCATATGAAAGCTTATACATGGGAGGTGGTATATATACAAGTCAATCCTCATTATTACTTTCCTCTGTTATACACTAAATTTTGTCAATATGTTTTGTCTACATTATATAGAAAAGATGTGGCTAAAATTCCCTTTGACAATGAAGAAAGTAGTTATTTTATTTTGGTGAAAAGTCTCTAGAATGATAATATTAAGAATATTTGTTCATTTGAGGAAGCTAAATTCACTCTTAAGATCACCATTATTTTAGGTGATGATTATGTAGCAACAAAAGGATGGTATAGAAAAACTATTAAGAGTGACTCTATGGTCTTAATTTGGTGTCTAGTGTCAAAGTTTATAATTGATGCATCGTAGTTAGTAAAGGAATATGGTCATGAGGAGCAAAGGTTGGTTCTAGATAAAATATTAATTTGGGAAAGGATTGGTTTTTGTTTGATGGCATGGAGGGAATGTTTTCTTCAAATCTATGAGGTGGACATACTTGTTCATCCCTTCATCTTATAGAATTCTCATATTAACTAATATATTAGGAGGGATACAATGGGTTTGGCCTTAGTAGCCTCAAAGACAACCTCAATTTATAAAGGAAATTGGATCACGCATAAGGGAGATGACTATACCCCTTGAGAACCTCAAATAACATCATGGATGACCTCTAGGTAGCAAAAAGATGCCTCACCTTGAATTGGGCTCTTCTTCTAAAGCTTCACAATAATGGTGGCTTCTGACCTTTAGCATTTGGAGGTGAAATTTTTGGGTATGCTAGGGTGTTGGTGTCCCTTTATTTTATGGTTTAAATTGTAATATATGCATTTTTATACTCACCTCTCCTTTTGTGGTGTTGAATTCTAGTTTTGGGAAGGGAAATGTTGGCCCTATGTAGATTTATGTATTGTAATATATATGCATTTAGGGATGCTTATTTTGGCATAATATGTTTCTAGTATCTTGATCAAGTTACGGGAAAATTTTTTTTTTTCTAGATTCCTAATTTGATTTTTGGAATTTGGGCCTTATTAGGGATGATCCTTAATGGACTCTTTTGACTCATTCAATCTTTGTAACCCTTTCTTACTCTATTAATAAATATACTATTAAAATTATCAAGAAAATATAGAAAACCAATAGTGTTGATCCTAATAACACTACAACCATGAACCTTAATAATAAATTTTAAAATGGTCAACAATGTGATCGACCTCATTAAGCCACCTATATGTAAACCTAGAATACCATTAAACATGGACATTCCCAAGTCAATGGGTTTCTAATATGTAAGACAAGCTTAATTCCAAAATGGTGTAATTTGAGTGTATATGTATAATTTATTATTAATGTATAACTTTCACTAACACTTCAAAAATATAGATGATCTTAGAGTATAACTAAACTCACTTTTGTAGCTATGTTAATCTTTGATATACATTTGCTAACAATTGAAGGCATTTCAATTGCATAATTAACCTTACTTTCTCTTTAATAGAATCTAAGGGCACTTAATAATAATATTTCAACATCAAATTAAGATTTTTTAGATCCACATATAAAAAAATAGAACTATGTTGCTTCTCTAAAAATATTGTGCTAATTTTAAAAATTATTATTAAAAAAAATTCAAAGTGGAAAGTTACTTTAAATTTATTCTAAAATTTTAATTAAAATATTAAATTGATCTACAATTACATAATTCATACATTTGATCAACTAGTATTCATACAATCACAAGTTTAAAATAAAGATATTCAAGCTAAATACATAAAACCATTATATTCTATTTGTAGATTTTAGACATAATCTAATAAAAAAACACATTCAAATTTTAAAAACAAATCATCTCAAAGACTACAAATAATTAACAAAAATAAATATAAAGTTCTAACTAAATTAAACTTAACATATAAAATTAAATTATTTATCGAACATCCAATTTGTTTCATAATTACAATATTTCTGAACTCATTTTAAGCACCTCGAGTATTCAACAATGCTTGAATTGCATAGGCATGTATTCGTAATCGAGATTGATAATCTCAAACATCACAGTTGGTTATGTGCTGGATGCACTTCATCTTGGTAATCTCACATTTATGGTCATGAAATTGATAGAAAACGACAGTGATTATCCAGCACACGGCATGCATGTCCGACCAAGACAATAAAATGTTAAAAAAAATCTTCACTAACATATTTATAAATATTCAAACAAGGCCGTTTTCAATCAATAGTAAAGAGAATATCAGGTGAGTCAGCATTATCATCTGATTCTCGGTAACTTCAATCTTATATGAACTTGAATGGGCTGGCATCAAATTTACAAGGGATTCTTTATGCTGTACAGGGATGGTAAAGTGACGTGTTACCAAAAACAATGGATAGCTACCATATCTGTAATCTTTTTAGCTCAATTCAATATACAAAAGAATAAACAGTGGATTTGAATACTACCAAGTGTGCCTCAATGTCAAAAGTTTACGGCTTCGCGTGCTTGCATATTTTACTAAAGAATTGATGAAAAGCATATGACAATATCTTCAAAGTATAACTACCAATTTTATCCGTGTGAAATGTGGTACAGGGCGAGCAGTTGGATTGAGAAACATCCTACGCAAAACGCACATTGTTATCGGTATGAATAGTGCGCAAAAAATGGTATAAATAGGGCATGTTATACCTAAACCTCTCCAAACCAGTGATCGTTTGTGAGTTGACTGAAAAATGGCATCGCGAACAAAGATAATATGTTACGTTGTGTTGGGACTAGTATTTGCGTCCACCCTGCTTGATGCTGCGGTGACAGAAGGGCGTGGTGGAGGAGGAGGGGGACGTGGCGGTGGTGGAGGTGGTCCAGGTCATGGTGGTGGTGGTGGTCCAGGTCATGGTGGTGGTGGAGGACGTGGACTGATGGATGGTCCTCCAGGACATGGTGGTGGACGTGGTGGAGGTGGTCCAGGGCATGGAGGTGGGCGTGGTGGTGGTGGAGGTGGTCCTCCTGACCATGGTAATTAAGAGTGAGTGACTCAGTTCATACATACGGACAGCACTTAGTCAATTTTGACTATTTAATACTTTTAGTTTAGGCATCAGTCATTAGGGTGTGATGTTTAGGTCATTCTACAAAAGAAATAGTTTAGATATAGTATTATGTAAGAACTATAAAATAAAGCTGACTATGTCACCCATTGCTAGTTGATGAATGGTGATGTACTTCTGTATGTATGAAACTTAATGTTTTAGATAGTTTTAAGAGCCATTTACAGAACTCTCAAAAATCTCTTGGTTTGTTTGTTTTTAAAGTGTTGTAAGGGTATGATAGAAGAGTTTTGAATCTAAGAAATTTCAAATATAGCATATCTTATGGAACTAATATGGGTAATATGTTTGAGAGAGAGTAGGGTAGTTATTTGGGGCTACAAATATTATGTGAATGATATAATTTAATTAGGATGTGAATTATTTATGTAATAGTTTAAGAGAAGTAAAAAATTAAAATTAAAAAGGTTTTTTAAAAAAAATTGAATATTTTTTTTTTTCTTTTATAGAAAAGGTGAAAAAGAAGTACATATGACAATTATGGTTATTTATAAAATTATTATTTTATCAAACAAATAATACTCTTCAATTTGATTATCTCTTTTCCTCCTATTTCATCACTTTTATTCTAAAGAGTTGCTAGGAAATTTTTTAAGCGTTTTTTTCCCCTTAATTAGGATCATTATTTTATATAGAGCTACTTCTATAAGGAAGCACTAGTTTTGAAGACATGTATATCAGTTTTACAATCATTAGTATATATAAGAAACAAACTTGTTATGTTATGCAAATAATTAGTTTTCTAAATAATAATTTTGTTAAAGAAACTCACTCTCAACTCTTTAAGGTAAAATTAAATAAAGAAAATTTTGTTTGGCTCTTGCATAAATATTCAAAGATCAAATCTTTTATCATTCTAAAAAGACATTGAAGGAAAAATATTGACTATGATAAAATAAGAATTTATTCTAATCAGTTTGTTAAAAAAATTGTCCCCTCAAAACCTACTATGTCATTTTCAATTTGAAATTAAATAAATGAAATTTTGTTTTGCTCTCTCATAAATAGCCAAAGATCAAAACTTTTATTATTCATAACACTTCTTGAAAGAAAAACATTGACTATGATAAAAAAATAATTCATTCTAATCAATTTGTTTTAAAAAATTCCAAAAATAATTAGAATTAAAAATATTCAAAATTATATTTACAATAAATAATTTCAATTGAAATAATATTTTTAAAATTATTTCATACATACTAATATTTATTATTACCTACGAGGTATTGTTTTTTTTTAATGAATCACTGCATTTGTGTTTATTTCCTAATCATTATTTAAAATTTATGTCATCTAAATAACCCAACATATATCATCATCGTCAAATGACCATATTAATATTGGGATGTTTGATAGACAAATAGTAATGTCCAATTTTTCAAACTTGTAAATAAAGATTGATCATCTTGATGAAAGTTATCTCACACCTATAATATCTCAACATGTCACCATTTATAATTCCATCTACATGGCTCTCCTATTTGTTATCATTCTTATAGATACTAAACTATTTTTGACATTCAATATGTTTTTAGAATTATTTGACTATGCATTTAGTTATGATACACTAATAATATTGTACTAATGTGAGTATCCCCTGTGATCAATGAAAAACAAATTTTATCTCCATTAGGTCCATGCTCACGTTGTAAACAATAACAAAGAATAAATATACAATTTTCTCGATCACTAAAGGAATAATCGGCTTAGGAAATAAAGATATTGGGATATAAAGTAAAAAATAGTAAAATTAGTAGAATGCAAATTTTCAAATTAAGTGATCCCTCAAGCAAGTTGACTTGTGAACTCTGTATCAAGAATAAACATGCTATCTCTCATCTTGCAAATAGAAATGAAAAAATAGTGAATAAAATGAATACCAACTTAAATCAAATTTGAAATTAGTCCTCGATCAACCAAATCTCAAATCAATCCTTATTAGGTAAAATATTTTTAATCTAAATTTTGAAACAATCTTCACTCAATTAAAATAGTGTTTAATCAAATCTCAAATCAATTCTCATTCAAGAAAATCCTCAATTAGGGTAAGTAAACAAAGATGGGGAAAAAAGGGGGTCACAGTTTTAAAATTAGAAAACTATGAGTTTCGATTACACTCAAAATTTGAAGATACAAAAACAACAAGAACAATTGTAGTAATTTGGATTAGTCTTTGAACTATTAATTTGTTTTACACTCAAAAAGGGAGAGCACTTAAAGTGGTCATCTTTAAAAAAACATATCTTCTAGTATTTTCCCCTAAATTTTTACTTTTTATTTAAATATTTTTTATCATTCCCCACAAATTTTTGAAAACTAATAAAAAATGAAAACATCATTTTTTATTATATAAGTAAATTGTAGCTTAGTATTTAACAATATAATGTTTTTCAAAATTTGATGAACAAGCCTAAATTTATACCCAAAATACTACACTTGATTTTTGACAAAAATTGTCCACAGACAAAAAAACCATTAGAAATGGAAATATTAACAAAAAATAACTTCAAAATGAATTATATGATTATGCAGTTAGTAGATATTTTTTGAACGTTGTGGATTTTAACTTTATCTATGTTTAACCACATGTAAAATTTGACACACAACATCAAAAAAAGTGTGAAAACTTTCTAAATGTTTTTTAAGAAACATATCTCGAGCATGTTATAGTCATCCAATTCTTTAGGTTGGATGCTCTAGGATAATATAATCCTAACTCTTGGTGCTCTTAAAGGTAGTTAATATGGATCACACCATGTATGACCTATAACAAAAATAAAAATACTCTCCATATGACATGGGCTACATGAATAAAAATATATTTTTCAGTATCAACTAGTTACAATAAATCTTTAAACATGAATATATGCATATAATATAATATTTAAATATAATTCACATTTTGATGTGTATTGTTAATTTCTTATAATTTGAGTTATATTTGATGTATATATCAAGTTGTTTAAAATTGGTTTAAAATTTGTAAGAGATTTAATAAAGAGTCTAGTTTTTTTAGACAACTATATAAATTATCAAACTTAGCCAAATTTTAACAATTAGCATGCTCCTATCAATATTATCTCATTAGTATCACACTCTCTTTATATTCTTCAAAATTTATATTTCTCCCCCTCTTATCTCTCTCACCTCTCTATCTAATCTAATCTCTAGGTCTCTACCATCTTCTCAACCTCTCTTTCTCACCTTTCCTTTATAGTTGAAATACCCATATTAATATGTTATTTATCTACCTTTCCCCCTCCCTCTCTTATCTCTCTCATAAATATTAACCATGAGCCATAATACTTAAATCATTTCTCTTATTTCCTCCTCTCTCACTTTAAGGTATCTCCCTCTTCCCCACATCTATTCCTATCCCCAATTTATCCCTTTATATATTATATGGGAAGGAAAAATGATAGGAGATAAAGGTCTATATAGGGAGAGAGTAAGATGTAAATCATAAGGAGTAAAAGAGACCTAGATAGAGACAAGATGGGAGAAAATTCTAGTAATTTTGAGAATGAATAGAGAGAAGAAAGAGAGGTGAGATAGATATGAGAGAGAGGAGGGGGAGATAGATAACTTTGAATAAATGGGAAAGTTAGAGAGAGTGTTCTAAATAGAACAAGATAATATAAATATAAGCATCGTAATTATTGAAATTTAACTATATCAAATTTCTATTAAAATTTCATTCAATCAAATTTTTAATTGAAACTTAATCAACCCAAAATAAAAAAATGAACAGACTTAAAAGTATTGAAACAGTCAACCATTAGCAAGATTGAGAATAATTATATCAAAAAAAATTCCTTTAGTTATGTTGGAACACTTATTTTCTGCTAAATTAAGTAGTTCTATATTTAAGCATTGAAGCAAATTTTCACTATTCCATCATATGCAAAATGTGGTTTTAAATACATTTTGTCAGGGAACTAAGGCATTCTGGGAACCCTAACTTATTTATATTTCAATATTTTATGTTTCTCTATAATTATTTTATGTTAATTTTATCTTAAATAGATCTTTACCATGATGTGATCACAAAATGAGATGAAAATTATTATATATACATTTCCATCATAACAAAATATCTAGCATATATGATCCTATACCATTCATAGCATATGATTATCTCTAAAGCCTTTTATCTATTTAAACTCAAGGTTAAAAAATTGATGGTTTAAATAGCATATTATTTGATGCATTTATGATTTTAAATTTGAATCTTCTTTATGTTTAGAGGAAACATAAAATGACATAGAATTAACATGCGTTGTTAATTTGAATATCAAATAAATATCATTGATCAATTTATAAAAGACTCTCACATATGTGACTTGATGATGCAAGAAGTGAAATATTCGTTTTTTAAAATCCGATATATATTTTACCTAAATATGGAGTTCTTTGTTTGACAGACGATTTCGAGCTAGCTGTTCGATTTTCCGAAAATTGAATCAATTTAATATTGATCCTATGATCTGATCTGATTGGAGGCAACAAGCTTCAGTTGGGCATCAATATTTTGATCATTATCCGAAGCATTCAACAGTTTGAAATGAGCTCGAATTACAATCTTTTTTAGCTATGAGGGGTTCCAAACTACATTCCCCGAAATGGTGAATTAGATCATCAAAGGAAGATGTGCCATGAAATAAATTCAGTAATAATAATATTCAAGTGGCATGTTCGGGATATTCATTCAAGAACAGTGGCACAATATGAGTCCACTGCCTTAATCTTTGAATATTAATATTAATCTTATTGCGCACACGATCCAACTGTGGTATTTGGGAATAGAAGTATTTTCTTTCCCACAAAGATACCGCCTGCGCATTGATTCATCGTTGATAATCAAACAGCAATTTCAAACTCCAGGAGCAATTAGCAGATTTCTCACAGCTTGATCAATAGCAGAGGTTTATTAAGATTAATTTCATTTGTGAAGATGTTGAATGCACTGCCAACAATCTTTGATTTCATCATTATGGCTTCTAATTTAGACGAATTCTATAGAACTATGGTATAGCAGACAGTGATCATAAACATCACATGAACAAAAAATGCATACAGAAAGAGCGATTAATTCCAGCGACATCATTTATGGTGAAAAATAATTGCTTCCAAGATATTTCATGAGTTTGCTTGTCAGCAAACCCTAAACCAATGTCAATACATGAATCAGGGATTAATGCAACGAACAAATTTTGTAAAAGAAATGAAACCCTAAATCTAGTATCTCATTCATGTATGACAAAGGGTATCGAATCACTTTCTTGGATGGGAAAGATCTTACATAACCTAAGATCTCGAACATCAAGAATGCATATACAATAGTAGTTTGAGATAGATGTTTGTAAAATCTTTGTAATATTGAAAATCAATCTTTTGTTTATGATGTTTCTACTAAAAATTAAATATGGCATAGAAGGATAGGACATCTTCACTTTCATGCCCTACTTTCTTTAGAAAAACAAGCTAAAGGATTGCCTAATTAAACCCTAGACATGATGAAATATATAAGGGTTGTGGACCTTTCATTGTGGTGAACGCAAATTTAAAAATGTATTTGAACTCATTCATTCTAGTTTTTCTTTATCTATAACAATAGCCTCCTTAGGAGGATTTTTGTACAATGTTATTTTTGTTAATGACCACTTAAGGAAGACCTAGATTTATTTTCTAAAACTTTAATGATCAAATGAAGTACTACAAAAATTCAAAGAATTTAAAGCATTAGTTGAAAATATGAGAAAAGAATCCAAACTCTATGGTTAGATAGTGAGGGAGAGTATATCTCTAAAAACTTCAAATAATTTTGTAATACTATTGTGATCAAGAGGGAGTACATGTTCCATATAACTCTCAACAAAATGGGGTAGTATAAAGGAAGAATAAGACTATAGTAGAAGCTACTAAAGCTATGATGCATGATGAAAACCTACATACCTCATTTTGGGAGAAGCCTCTAATATCTCCTGAAGAGACTTTTACTAATAAATATCCCAACATAAACGATTTCAAAATATTTTCTTGCCCAATTTTAATTCATATTCCTAAGGAGAAAAGATCCAAAATAGATTCATCATGAAAGAAATGGATATTTGTTGGATATAGCCTACAAGTTATATGTTCCTAGTCAAAAAATAATTGAGCTTAACAAAGATGTAAATTTTTAATACTACATTGCATTGAAATCATCTATAAACTTTAATGAGACAAATGATGAGTCTATGGAAGAGGATCATGGAACTAATCTTTAGAGGGAGATACTTGTAGAAAATAATGAACCTATGAATTCTATTCTTGAACCTCTTGAACTTTCTAATAATAGAAAATGACAACTTAGGGAATGAAAAATTATTGAAGAAGTGGGAAAATGTGTTGTCCCTAATGGATTACTTAGAGAAAGAAAGAAGCCAAAATATTACTCAAATTATATCACTCTTATGCATGAACTAATTAAGAACAAGACTTCAAATGTTGAGGAAGAACTAAAACATAAATTTTAGGAAGATGCTACAATTAAAGAGTATCAATCCATTCTAATGAATTATGTTTGGGATAGTGTGCCTGAACCCAAAGAAAAATTAGATGTCTCATCCAGATGGCTATTGAGAATAAAAAATACAATAGATGGAAGTATTAAATTAAAAAGATATATTTTTTGCCAAAGGTTTCTCCGAGAAGGAAGGAATTACTTAAAAAGAAATATTTTCCTTGATTTATTGGTAAACTTCACTAAGGACTATAATTGATATTGCCACCTCTAAAGGATGCAAAATATACCAGATGGATATAAAAGTCATCCTATGTCATTATTAAAGAGGAAGTATACCTAGATAAACCTAAAGATTTTATTATTCATAATAGTACTCTCATGTTTAAAGATTGAAGAAGGCTCTCTATGGCCTTAAACAATCCCCTAGAGCTTGGTATGAAATGATAGATAGTTACCTCACCAAGTTAGGATTGTTATACTAACCATTAATATTCTCCTTTGGGATTCATGACATGGCTTAACTACCTTCTTTGTTGTATAAGCCTAGTTCCCATATCGGGATTTGATAGGTCAATCTTTTTGTGCTATGAAAACCCTAGCTTATAATAAGTAATTTCAAAGCTTCGTCACAAGTTTGAATCTCCTCAAGTAATGTTGAGGGGGGATTCTTAGACTAACTACTATTTTTCCCCTTTGAGTTTTCTAACATGTCTTAACCACCTTGTAGGATCTATGAGTCTAGTAGTTGTATCGAGCATTGATAGATCAATCTTTTGGTGCAACAAAAACCCTATCTTGTAACAAGGATTCTCCAAAAATGAAGCTAATCCTAACCTCTACTTCAAGACAAAAAATGGCAATATATTAAGTCTTGTTCTTGATGCTAATGATTTATAAATAATATGTGAAGATCATCTCATAATAAAATATGAGAAAGATCTTGCATCTAAATCATATTTGGGAATGCTATGATATTGATGATTTCTTGGAATGTTATGATATTTAGGAATCTTTTAATTGATAACACTAAAAAGGAGAATTATCACCATTGATAGATTGATGAAGGTTGGGAAAGAAATGTATTAGTCTTTTTTAATTAATCAAATTTTTTCTTTCCTTCATAATTTTTAAAGGATTTAGCTATAAATACTTCACGTGTGTGACATTGATTAATATACTATTAAGCATGTTTACAAGATTGGAATATTTCCAAAATAAAAGTAGAAAAGGAATATTATTGTGTGTCTGTATCATGGGTATAATTGATTTAAGTACTAACTTGGCATTGTATTGATTACAAAGGATTTTCACTACTCATCTACAATATAGTGTGCAGGGATTACATTATTTCTCACTCGATATTAAGAAATGATCTATAACGACATAACAATTCAATATTTGAAATGAGCAGTAGAGTCTCTATATCAACTAAAGAAGGAGAAATTAAGGTATATCATTTTTAAAATATTGTAGTAAATAATTTATGGAGTATATGTCATTTCATTTCCAAGAGAGAATTCCTCCAATTATTCTAGGGAGAGACCTTATGTAGGGAAAATTTCAGATAAGGACTTAGGCACCATTTTCAACAGTCATTACTTCCAATTTAGGAAAAAGATCAAATGAATCATAGTATAAGAAGCTCTTTTTTCAAATGCATGGTGTATCATCTTTCCATCCTAGGTTGTAATGTTCCCATGTTTTAGCCTTCACATTCTCCAAAGTCTAAGTGGAGGATAAGAAAAATTCAATTAATTTCTTATAAAGTCATTCAATTAAAAATTAAAAGGTGACTTTGTATTAATTATTAAAGGAATAGCTTCTAGAGTATGTATTAATTATTGGAAGGATAGAAGCCTCTCATGATTTAATTAATTATTGCTAGGGAGGAATTTCTACGGTATGCATTAATTATTGGAAGGAGAAGCTTCTAGCTCTTGCAATTAATTAATGTTTAGTTCCTTCCAGAAGGATGAAGAAAAGGATAAATAGGGCTGAGAGTTTCATTGTTGATCATCGGATGATGATGGCTTGTATTTGATAAGAGCTTGGATGTGTGAATAACACTCCCTTCTTTTGGAAATAGAGGACATCCATTCTCTATTGTAACATTCTAGACGTCATTCCCTTAGGGTTTGGCCTTTGGAATACATCTCTTTGTAATTGATTGCAACATTCTCATCATTAATATAATTTCAGCCTTGGTTCAGCTTTTGGGCATTCCTGGTTGTCCATTACAGTGGTATCAAAGCTATAAGTCCTACCATCCTATGGAGATCTTAATAATTTATGTTTGAGCATGTGACAAGGGCTTTATAATTTTTGCAATACCAGAGCAAGAAAAAGTAGGAGTTTGGACTCGCTTAATGAATGGGATAGTTCATTTGTGTAGAGGGACATACAATCCAGTCATACAGACACAGAGGAGACATTCTTTGAACAAGACTGTAGCATGGGTGACCGAGATGATAGAAATACTAGTTATGACCAAGAAAATGTAATATTCAGGTTACTAGGTACATTAGAGGAGGGGCAACGAATGCAACATGAGCAAAATAGGCAAATGAATATGATGTTGCAGCTAATGGCTAGACAGATGGGCATCAATATTAATCCAGGTGATGCCAACAATGGAAACAACAATAATAGGGGTAATGATAATGGAGGTCGAGACAACATTAATGGTAATAATGGACATGACAACAATGGAAATGAGGTTGATAGCTTTAGACATGTTGCATGGAAAACTCAAACAACTAGCTCGAGAACTCTTCTACCCACCTTTCCACCCAGAGAACCAGTTCAACCGATCAATGAACCACAAATTGTAGAGTTATAGGATCAATTTAGGTGGGATTGGGAGGCTAGTGGGCTAGATTTTTAGGTGGATATCTCTCTCAAAGATTACTTGGACTTGAGGATGAGACACATGCCCAGATCAGGAGGATGAAGTCAAAACTTTGAGTTGAGAAAGAAAGTGGGGAAACTTTCTTTACCTTATTATGATGCTTTAGGGAAGATGACCACACAAGCTTGGGTGCAGAAGATGGATACGTACTTGAAGTTGAATCCTATGCCTAAAGAGGAGGCTATAAAGTATGCAGCTATTCACTTGGATGGAAAAGCACATGAGTGGTGGTACCATGGCATGGTAACCTTGGGACATGATCAAATCACATCTTATGAGGAGTTCATTAAGAAGCTCATAGAGAGATTTGATACTAGGGATCCTGAATTACAGTTTAAGGAGCTAGCACAACTCAAGCAGTGGGGATCAGTTGAAACGTATATCAGTGAGTTTTAGAGGTTAACTGTGTTGGTCATAGATATTTCAGAGAGGAGGTTAGTAGTGTTGTTTATGGATGGACTCTCAGAACTCTTGCAAGGTTGGGTCAGGGACATGACCCAAGTATGTTGCAGGAGGCCACAAAAAAGGCTTGTGACTTAGCACCTTCTTCATTTAGGAGAAAATTTCAGCACAAGGATTATTATATGAAAAAGGACAAGGACAAGGACAAAAAACCTTTTCACAAGGATGCTCAGCCCAAAAGAGATAAGTTGGATAATGACACCTTGAATGATTTAAGAAAGAAGAAGTTATGTTTTCATTGTAGAGAGCCATGGGATTTATCTCATAAGTGTCCTCTCAAGGCTAAGGCAAATCAAATGGAGTATTTCTCAACAGAAGAGTCATAGACAAAGAGAGAGGATCAACACTCAAATTCAGATGAGGATAGCACTACAAAGGAGAGCAGCATTCCCGAGGATGAGAAGTCATTAGCACAATTAACAAGGGCTTAGAAGGCAATCACATTTAAGGTTAGAGGTACTATCCAAGGGCATAAAGTGATCTCACTCATTGACACTGGGGCTACACATAATTTTATAGATGCACAATTTATAGCCAAGACATGTCTATAGACTAAGAAGCACGCTGGATTTAGAAATATGGTAGCTAATGGTGACAAACTATTATGCACTCAGAAGATATCTAATCTTCACATCAGGTTTGGAGATGGCTATGAGTTGGAAGATGAGTTCTATGTGGTAGACATGGGAGACTATGGTATCATCTTTTGCATGGTATGGATGGCCTCGCTAGTAGAGTTCACCCTTAACCTAGCAAAATTGGAGATGAAGTTTCAACATGAGGGAAGAACTGTGGTACTTACAAGACTTTCAGATGGGAGTTGCAGAGTAGTTTCCTTGAGGAGAATGCAAAATTTTTTTTGGCATAGTAACATAGAGTGGGCAGCAAAATGCTTCACTATGCCAACTTCACAAGAGCCACAAGTGAAGACTCATCCACCAAAGATTTAGGAGATACTTGACAGGCACACTAAGGTATTTGGAAAGATTTTGCATGGGGTTCCTCCTAACAAAGGGATATAACATGTTATTGACCTTGAAGAGGGAGCCAAACTAGTCATGATTACTCCCTATCATCATCCTAAGAAACATAAGGATGAGATAGAGAAGGAAATTAAGGAGTTGTTGGAAATAGGGCATATCAGGCCTAGTAAGAGTCCCTTTGCTTCAGCAGTAGTGTTGGTAAAGAAGAAGGATGGGACAATGCACATGTGGATTGATTATAGGGCATTAAACATGAAGACCATTAAGAACATATATCTCATCCCACGAATAGATGAGCTAATTGATGAGTTACATGGTGCATGCTTTTTTACAAAGATTGATCTGCGATCAGGGTATCATCAGATTAGGATGAAGGAGGAGGACATTGAGAAGATAGCTTTTCAGTGTCACTATGGCCACTTCAAGTTTTTGGTTATGCCATTTGGGCTAACCAATGCCCCTGCTACATTCTAGAGTTGCATGAATTAGGTATTTAGGGAGTAGCTCAAGAGATTTGTCTTGATTTTCTTTGATGACATTTTAGTCTTTAGTAAGACTTGGGAGGAGCATTTACAAAATCTTGAGATGGTGTTGTCCACTTTGGAGAAAGAGTCACTGTATGCCAAGGAATCTAAGTGTGAGTTTGGGATGACCAAGCTACTATACCTTGGGCATATCATCAGCGTAGATGGAGTTCGGGTAGATCCTGAAAAGATTAGGGCTATTGTTCATTGGCCTACTCCTACGAATCTTACACAACTTAAGAGATTCCTTGGTCTCTGTGGATTTTACAAGAGATTTGTTAAAAGATTTTCATAGCTCGCTACACCCTTGACAGACCTTACCAGGAAAGGGGCCTTCACATGGATAGAGGCAACTCAAAGAAGCTTTGATCATTTCAAGAAGGTGATGTCATCATGTCTAGTACTAGCTCTACCAGATTTCACAAAGCAATTTGAGCTTCATTGTGATGCATCAAGAGATGGGATCAGAGCGGTCTTGATGCAGGAGAAGCATCCCATTGTTTTTGAGAGCAAGAATCTCTATGGAGTGGAGAGAAGCTATTCCATATATGATCGAAAGATGTTGGCTATAATGCATGCATTGGCTAAGTTTAGGTCCTACCTAGTTGGGGGAAAGTTTTTTATCAAAACCAGTCACAACAGCATCAAATACTTCATGAACCAACATGATTTGAATGATAGAAAATAGAAGTGGATCATGAAGTTGTAGGCTTATGACTTTGACATTGAGTTTTTCAAAGGTAAGAAGAATGTGGTTGCAGATGCCTTATCTAGGAGGCCTCATATTTGTGCTCTACTTGAGATTATAGAATTTTGGAGAAATAAGATCACAGAAGAATATGCAAGGGACACTTGGGCTTCTGGAGTAATTACGGGCACCATACATGATGATCGCTATGTGGTGATGGATGGATCGATAAAGTTTTAGGGCAGGATATATTTGATTCCTTCATCACAGTTTAAGGAAGTAATACTGAAGGCATTTCATGATGCACCTATAGCTAGACATCCAGGGGTCTTTAGGACCTACAGGAAAATCCATGAATGGTTCACATGGAAAGGGCTCAAGGATGATGTTTAGAAGTATGTCAGGGAGTGTACAATTTGCCAACAGAATAAGGGAGAGCACACATATCCTGCAGGGTTGTTAAAACCTTTGCACATTCCAAATAAGAAATGGGAAAGTATTTCCATGGACTTCATCACCGGGTTACCACAAGTACAAGGGAAAGATTGCATCTATGTGATAGTTGACTAACTGACAAAGTTTACTCACTTCTTTGCTATTCCATCCACTTATACAATAGCACAGGTGGCTTATCTTTTCTTTAGAGAGATATTCAGATTACATGGGCTACCTACTTTCATTGTTAGTGATAGGGATAGTAAATTCATGAGCACTTTTTTGCAAGAGTTGTTTAGGTTGTGTGGTATTGAACTTACACCTAGCACTAGTTATCATCCACAGATAGATGGGCAGATAGAGATTGTGAATAAATAGGTGGAAGGATATTTGAGGAACTATGTGACTACACAACAGAGGGCTTGGGTCAAATGGTTACATATGGGAGAGTATTGTTATAACACCACTTATCATATATCCATTAAGATGAATCCATTCATGGCAATGTATGGTTATGAAGCACCTAGTTTCATGGATCTAGTTTTGGGAGATAGTAGAGTGCCCAAAGAAAAAAAACTTCTTGCAGGATAGTCAAGATATTTTGAGGGTGCTCAAGGAGAATATACAACAAGCCCAAAATCAGCAAAAATTGAATGCTGACAAGCACCAAATAGAGCGTAGTTTTGAAGTTGGGGATATGGTTTACTTGAGGCTACAACCATATAGACAGTCATCACTCAAGAAAAGTGGAGCAGAGAAGTTGAAGCCTAGGTTTTATGGCCCCTACAAAGTGATCCACAAGGTGGGTGAGGTTGCTTATGAGATAGAGCTTCTAGAGAATAATCGGGTGCATAATGTGTTTCATGTGTCAAGGCTTAAGAAAGCCATCAGACAAAGAGTTATGCCTTCTGTAGAATTACCACCATTAGATGAGGAGGGAAAGCTTGTATTAATTCCTGAGGCTATTCTAGATACTAGGGAAAGGACTCTGAGAAGCAGTTTGATTAAAGAATATTTAGTCAAATGAAAATATTTGCTAGAGGAAGATGCTACTTGGGAGAGTGACCAGGTGCTATAGCAAACAAGACTAAGATTGCTTGAGGACAAGAAATTTCAAGGAGGGAGGACCTGTAATGTTCCCATTTTTTAGCCTTCACGTTCTCCAAAGTCTAAGTGGAGGATGCGTAAAATTAAATTAATTTCTTATAAAGTCATTCAATTAAAAATTAAAAGGTGACTTTGTATTAATTATTAAAGGAATAGCTTCTAGGGTATGTATTAATTATTGGAAGGATGGAAGCCTCTCATGATTTAATTAATTATTGCCAGGGAGGAATTTTTGAGGTATGCAATAATTATTGGAAGGAGAAGCTTCTAGCTCTTGCAATTAATTAATGTTTAGTTCCTTCTAGAAGGATGAAGAAAAGGATAAATAGGGCTGAAAGTTTCATTGTTGATCATCGGATGATGATGACTTGCATTTGATAAGAGCTTGGATGTGTGAATCACACTCCCTTCTTTTGGCAATAGAGGACATTCATTTTCTGTTGTAACATTCTAGACGTCATTCGCTTAGGGTTTGGCCTTTGGAATACATCTCTTTGTAATTGATTGCAGTATTCTCAGCATTAATATAATTTCAGCCTTGGTTCAGCTTTTGGGCATTCCTGGGTGTCCATTACATAGGTTATTTCTTAGCTTATTTTAAATGCCCTAGACTTATAGTATTATTTACCTATACTAGAACTTGTAGTTGGGAAAGTTGTCAAAGATGGTGTGATTTATGTTGATTCTCTTGTTTTGGTTATGCAACAATCTGATTTATGGAAGGTAAATTAAAATGTTGGAGGGACTTTCCCTAAATACTTTTTTCTCAATGACCATACTTTTGTAGTTGTGTATGATAGTATTTTAAAAATGTTCTAGATGCCTAATACTATAGGAACATGAGGGTGGTGTTGTATATGTACTAAAGGGACTTGGAGAAAGAATTTATTGTGAAAATTTGTAAAAAGCCTATGGTTTTCTTGCATTACTTTAATTATCGTGAAAATTCAAATGAATTCCCTCAACTAATTTGAGATTTGAACAACGTTTCATGGAATGTTGTGGCTTAAGTGATGGTAGTTCCAATGAAAGATGCTTGCATGTTGATCCTATGAATGTTGTTCAAAAGGATATGTGCAAGATCATGGTGTGCCAAAAAGTGGCGATTTGGAAAATATGTAGTCCTAAAATTCCTCAAATTATTTCAAAATTTATTCCAACTTTTTTCCCGCCCATCCTAGTACTAAACAAAAAAATATAATACCTTTATAAGTCCTACTATATATTGTTATAGTAAGCCTATATGGTCAACTTTAACAATATCACAAAAATGTGTTTTTGGCATGTTCTTATGTATTTTTTAATTCAAACATGCAGTCGACAACTTCTTTTCACCAGAATTTGATGAAATGAAAAGGGTTTCTTAAAAAATTTCTTAGATTTTTGTAAATGTAAGGTTTGTCAAATTATGACTTCAATAAGTAATTATTACTTATTTTCTAATGGAGATACATATAAAGTGTTGATTGGAAAACTACTCGAAAAATAACTATAACTTTCAAATGGTACAACATTTTGGAAATCAAAAAGATGCATCACATTCTATGCTTGTTCTACTATAAGGGAAAAATGTTAAATTAAATTTTGCCAATTTTTGAATTAGTTAAGGTGGTCAGATATGAGAGTTTTTTTATCCAAAAATAGTAAAGTAAAAAATTAATTATTAGTTATTTATTTATCATAAAAATACACAAAAATATGTGTCACATCCAAGCATGACTCTGATTCTTCTATTTATAATATTTTTTATCAATATTATCATTTTATTTTGATTAAGATGATTAGACATACATCTACTAATCTAAAAAACAATTACTATTGTATTTCAATTTTTAATTTTGTCAAATGAGGTCTAGTAGTTTAGAAACTAAATTCAATTTTCTAGATATCATTTTCTCTCTACTTTTTTATATAAAGTTTATAACAAGTACAACATTCCAAGTCAAGTTGACATAACCCTTTATTTTTTTATTTTTAATTGCCAGTTAAGAGCATAGTTTGGTTGACCATGATCATGCACCATGGGTGATTTCTTACCAATGGATATGGAAGAATAGTTTCAATTTAACTCATCAATATTTTTCTCTAATCTTGACATTAATATCAAAATGAGAGATGATCAAATCAGCCAATTGCAATTTATCACCATAATATCTACTTTAATAGGATATATAATATAGGTGTAGTATATTCTCACTAAGTTTAATTTCAACCTTCAAGCTCATGAATGATTTTGTAAAATTGCATGATGAGGTAAAAAATGATTTAAAGTAAACCTAGATACAAACAGATCAAGCATAAATGAAGAAATTATTTTAATTAAAATTATATGTGAAGCTAATAATAACACCTTGTCATCCATTGAGATTACAAATAGATAAAATGTAGTATTATGGGCTAGAGAGTTCATCAAGTGAAAAGACTTAATCACACAACTAGAGAATTCCTAAAGAAGATAAATAAATCCATTGTACAAAAACTAGTAAGGATCAATGCATTTATATAGAGACTCCCTTCACCCTTCAGATCAAATGGATCACTATTAAAAGATGAGAAAGTGAGACAAAGTCCAAATGATAAGATTTATTTTGTGAGAATATTTTATGACCTGATCTCAATGCCAATCAAGTTTGGGAAATTTTAGACCCTTTATCCTTCTTCCACTTTAACTTAGATACACCTAAAAGTAGCCTAGGTAGTTTCAATTGTTGGTAGAAAATCTCACTTTATAATGTCTTATGAGACTTCTAGCTTCACGTCTCCTTGAGTAATAAGGAACTATATTCTTTAAAATATACCTTATCCATTCTCTAATGGTTCTCTCCTTCCTTTACCATATTAAATTGGAATCACTTTAATTTACTGATGGTTTAGCACCTATTTAGTGAGATTTAATGGTAGACTTGCATTTAATTTTTAAATTTCTCTCTTTCTTCTTTTCTCTCTACATTCATGTTAGACATGGTAGGACCTAATAAATCCTCCCTGGTATTCCTATTTCATGACACAAAGATTTAGGTAGGATCTATTCATTTGGTTCCTCCTTTCCCTTTCTTCAATCACTTAGAATCTCTTTTCTGCATCAAAATTGAGTTTTCTCAAAATTTGCACCTATAAACTATGACCTATCTTTGGACCCTGAGGGATTCCCAAGGATTTCTAGACCTAGCTAGCAAGGATGAAGTATGAAACTACTCAATCGGTGATGAAGTTTGTCCTTACTTGGGTCTCATTTTGGGTACCCTTCTTAGTCCTTGTTCAATGACTAATTCAAGCTCTTAATTTTAATGCCCAATTAGCAAGCATGAGAAAGTTTATTTAGACTCATATATAAACCCATCTACTAACCTTGTTCATTTGATATTTGAAAATCAAATAAATATCATTAATCAATTTATAAAAGAGTCTCACATATGTAACTTAATGATGCAACAAGTGAAATATTCACTTTTTTTTCATACGATATATATTTTACCTAGATATGGAGTTCGTTGTTTCACAGAGGATTTTGAGCTAGGTGTTCAATTTCCTAAAATTATGAAACAATTTAATATCGATCCTATGATCTAATCTAATGGGAATTAACAAGCTTCACTCGGGCATAAATATTTTGATAATTATCCAAAGCATTCCAATACAGTTTGAGATGAGCTCAAATTACAAATTTTTAGCTTTGAGAGAACCCTCACATATTTTGGATTTTCTGTATTTCATGAGGGGTTCAAAACTATATTCCCTAAAATGGTGAATGGTATCATCAAAGGAAGATGTGCCATAAAATAAATTCACTAATAATAATATTCAAGTGACATGTTCAGAATATTCATTCAAGAACAGTGGAAGTCTTTTGTGAGGAGCTTATCACAATGTGAGTCCACTGCCTTTATCTCTGATTAATATGTAGTTTCATATCTTATTGCGTAGATGCTCCAACTCTGGTATTTGGCAATAGAAGTATTTTATTTCCCACAAAGATACCACTCACACATTGATTCATCATTGATCATCAAAAAGAACTATCAAATTTCAAGAATAATTAGTTGATTCCTCACAGCTTGATCAATAGAAGAGGTTTATTAAGATTAATTTCAATTATGAAGATGTTGAGTGCACTGCCAACAATCTTTAATTTCATCATTATCACTTCTTTAGATGAGTTCTATAGTCCTATGGTATAGAAGAAAATGATCATAAACATCACAAGAACAAAAAATGCATAGAGAAAGAGCAACTAATATGAGCAAAATCATTGATGATGAAAAATGATTGCTTCCAAGATATTTCATGAGTTTTCTTGTCAACAAACTGTAACCAATGTTAACACATGAATCAGGAATTAATGCAACGAACAAATTTTGTAAAATAAATGAAACCTAAACCTAATATCTTATTCATGTAAGACAAAGGGTATTGAATCACTTTCTTGGATGGGAAAGAAAGATATTACTCTCCAACATCAAGAATATATATGCAATAGTAGTTTGAGGTAGATGTTTGTTAAAAAATTGTAATAGTGAAAACCAATCTTTGATCCATAATGTTTCTACTAAAAACTAAATATGGCATAGAAGAATAGGACATCTTCACTTTCATGCCTTACTTTCCCTAGAAAAATAAGCTATAGGATTGTCTAATTAAACCCTAGACATGATGAAATGTATAAGTTTTGGACCTATAACAATACCCTCCTTAGGAGGATTTTTGTATGATGTAATTTTTGTTAATGACTACTTAAGAAAGACCTATATTTATTTTATGAAACATTAATGATCAAATGAAGCATTAGAAAAATTAAAAGAATTTAAAGCATTAGTTGAAAATATGAGAAAAGATTCCAAACTCTACAATTAGATAATGGGGGAGAGTATATCTCTAAAAAATTTAAATAGTTTTGTAATACTATTGGGATCAAGAGGGAGTACAATGCTCCATGTAGATCTCAATAAAATGGGGTAGTATAAAGGAAGAACAAGAGCATAGTATTGTAGAAGTTGTGAAAACCAACTTAACAGATCGCCAAGAACACTTGCATCCAAATAACTTGTACTGAAGAGAAAATAGAAAAGAAAAAAGAAGAGCTTGGAAAATCTCAATGGTGTGAGAACAAAAAAAACTTTATTCCAAGATGAAAAAAAATAATACAAAAGTTCAACCTTAAAGGTGAACGAAACCCTAAAGGGAAATAAAGCTAGGTTGGGCAACATAATTAATGTAAAATATTAATTATATGCACCTAAGAGATAGCTTAAATAACTAGAGTAATAAATAACTTAATTAATTAAATCAAGATGATCTAATTAATAATTGTAAAAGAATAATTACTCTAACAACCCACATTAAGAAAAGTTCAGGAGGTAAGCTAACCTAGCACAACTATGAAAGTAGGAAAATTGGTCCCAACAACAAGGCCTGATCAGGTACCCAAAACAAGGAAATCTTTGTAAACTAGAGACAAAGGAGAAAACCTAGTGGGAAAATCTCTTCTCCAAAAAGAGATTAAAAAACAAAAAAAAGAAATGGCTCAAGAGACTCTCTCAAAACCATAAGTACAACCTACCCACCCATGGGAGAGGAAAGTTACACCAAAGCCCCCCCAAAATGATAGAGCCCCTATAAAATTGATCAAACCAATGGAACTCTAGTATGGAAGAAACAAGGGCACAAAACAAGGAAACCCTAGAAAGAGAGGTGAAATTTGAAGACCTAATTGATGCTCAATGGTGAAAACATGTAGATCTAGAAAGGGAACTCCCAATGCAGGTGTAGTGACATTGTCATGAAAGAGGAGATGAATGTCCTTTGTAGAATCCTCAACAAATGCACCTAGAGGCTCGATGAAAGGAGCTAGAGGTTTAGGCAAAGATGAAGAAGAATCCTGTTGAAGAAAAAAGACCTCAACTGCATGTGTTGTGGTAGTAAAAAATGGATCCTAGGAATAGTACAAAGGTTCAAGTTTCCTAAACGCCCTAAATGATGCTCTCACAAAAGAGAAGAGTTGTATTCTAACAAGGGAGATGGCGGACAAAAGTGCGAGAAGGTGTAGAGATGGGTGGTATGATCAACTGTCTCTATAGCAATAAGGCCTCCTATTGCACTATCCTAAATAAAGACTAAATCTACAATGAACTCAACTATTTCCCTAATCCAGTGTGTGTAATCTGATACATCGAAAGAAGGTTTGCAAATAGAGATAGAACATACAATACATAATTGAATGTGTCATCCTGAATGTGAACTAAACCTTTCTCATAGACTGTTAGGGAGATGTTATTCCCCATGAAAATATAAGGAATGGGAGAAGCCTCAATAGAGGAGAAGACCCCTTGAGAAGATGACATATAGTGAGAAGCACCTAAATCTAGTATCCAAGGGACCTGGGAAGGGGATGCAATGGATGCCCGTAATGCATGACCCTATCTAAAATCTAGTGTAGATGTCGGAGAGATGGAAGAAGATTGAAAGGTAGACCCCTATGAGGTAGAAGAGGATGAAGATGAAATAGTTCTCTTTTGAAGAAGATCTTGAAAATTTGCAATCCATTTCTCATAGCAATCAAATCTCTTCTAACAATAATGTGACTCATCATGAGGCCCCTTCCATCAATAGGAACAAGTAGGAGTCTCAAGCTTCTTTTTCTTCTTCGTAGAAGAATATGATGAACAAGTAGAGTGTGTAGAAGAATATGATGAACAAGTAGAGTGTTGAGAAGAGGAATATGATATCTATTTTTGTGTATCCTAAGGCGACTTGGCAAAAAATGCCTATGACTGTGAACTTGTAAGTGAATCCATTTGAGTGAGATTGGACTACTTATGAGTTAACCTTTTTACAAAATGTCTCAAAAGAGGACATAACATGTTTTGAACCTAGAGCATCCATAGTCAAGTAGAAGGTAGAAGTGAAGATTTGATAAGGACCTCGAAGCTTTGAGAGTATTAGAAAGATACACTCATCACCTTACTTTGTCTTTCTAGCAACCTGTAACTTTGTCTTTCTAGCAACCAAACAAGGAGGAAAACTTGTCCCACATAGCCTTGGGTGTAATCAAACCATCCAGGTGAAAGAATAACCCATCTGAAATATTTACTACAATGAGGCCCATTGCCTCATCCATCTTATTGTGATATATAAGGAGCTCATAAGGCATCTATAGAACTAGCTGACCTACATCAAGGCATGACCATAACCCCTTTGCCATAAGTAATCTAGTCATATATCCTTTCTAAGTATGGTAGTTGTGAGGTGTAAGGTAGGCGACATAAGAGTCTGCCATTGAGAGAAGAAGATATAAGTAGAAGGGTCCCCCCTACAAAGTATAAATATATCCCTCAAAAACCAAAGAAACAACTACTAGAAGCACAAAAATTGAGAAAAAAACCTAGAAGCTAGATGTAGAGAGGGAGGAAACTGAAGCCTCTACTTCAACACCAAAAATAAGAGATTAAAAAAAATTGGAATGAAATGAAACTAGTATCATCATCTCTATGTCAAAACCAGCTTTTTAGTGCTTCTTTTAGATTGGAAAAAGGCCTCTATATGCTCAAGTTATGGCCAAAAAACCAACTGCTGCTCCAAAAGACAAGCTAAATGGAAAATTACAGTCATGACAAAAAAATTGACGGTTGTATGATCATCATCTAGACGTCACTAAAAAAAATTTAGTTGCCAAAATGCTAATGCCACCTAAAAAATTATGATGTCAGCCTACTAGAAAATGACATCAACAAGGGGGCCTGATCAGATGACATAAGCAGGCCAAAAGATGACATCACTATATGGAATGCTGACATGTGATACAGGAAGCTAATGTGTGCAAGTTGGAAAGCTTATGTTATCTTGTCAAAGAATGATGTCATGCTTTTTTAGGGTTCTTTGGCAATGCTACTAGCAGAGGTTGCGACCGAGCGAAGAATAGAGTTGGCATTGTGGAGGAGGGTGGTGAGCTGTCAGGGAGGCATTGGGTGCAGAGCTACAACTAGGTTACAACAGTTCCATGGCTTACTTTGTCAATAGCAATGGCATGCTAACTGGGTACTAGAGGCATGGTAGTAGCACCAGGGTGGTGCCATGATGGCCATTGAGCAAAGCGGTTGCTGTAGCTACCCAAACCCTTTTTTTGCAATAAATGCATCTGTATGACCTTCTAGGAGGCAAAAAAGAATTTGCATGATGCTACAATAGTTGAAAATCAAAAAAATAATATGGATTCTATATGTAACAGGCCTTCTGAGGACAATGGCAACATTCGTTTAGGCCCAAAGTGCTCCAAAAAAATTTCTTCCTCCTAATTGAAGAAAAAACCTCAAAAAAGCTAGGGTTTCTGACTCTAAATCATGGCTTCAAACTCTTCAAAAAAAGTAGCAAGAATGCTCTAATACCACGCAGAAGTTGTGAAAACCAACTTCATAGATTGCTAAGAACACTTGCATGCAAATAACTTGTACTGAAGAGAAACCAGAAAAGGAAAATGCAGAGCTTGGAAATTCTCAATGCTGTGAGAGTGAAAATACTTTATTCCAAGATGAAAACAAAAAATAAAAAGGTTCAACCTTAAAGGTGAATAAAGACCTAAAGGGAAATAAATCTAAATTGCGATATTAATTATATGCACCTGAGAGATAGCTTAAGTAACTAGAGTAATAAATAACTTAATTAATTAAATCAAGATGATTTAATTAATAAATGTAAAAGAATAATTACTCTAACAAGTACAAGCTACTAAGAAATGATGCATGATCAAAACTTGCACACCTCATTTTTGGGAGAAGCCTCTAATAACTCCTAAAGAGGCTTTTACTGGTAAAAACCAACATAAATCATTTAAGAATATTTGCTTGCCCAATTATTATTCATATTCCTAAGGAGAAAATATCCAAAATAGATTCACTGGGAAAGAAATGGATATTGGTTGGATATAGTGAATTTTCCAAATCCTCCAGAGCATATGTTCCCATTCAGATAATAATTTAACTTAATAGTGATGTAAATTTTTAATACTACAATGCATTCAAATCATCTAAAAATTGTAATGAGATAGATGACATGTCTCCTCAAGATATAGAAGAGGATCATGGAACTAAACTTTAGAGTGAGATACTTGTAGAAAATAATGAACCTATGAATTCTACTCTTGAACCTCTTAAACTTACTAATAATAGAAAATGAGAACTTTGGAAAATTTATTGAAAAAGCGGGAAAATATGTTGTGCCTAATGGAACACTTAGAGAAAGAAAGAAGACAAAAAAATAACTCAAATTACATCACTCTTATGAGTGAACTAATTAATTATGAGCCTCCAAATGTTGAGGAAGCACTAAAACATCAATTTTAGGAGGATACTACAATTAAAGAGTATCAATCCATTCTAATGAATGATGTTTGGTACAGTGTGCCTATCCCTAAAAAAAAATAGATGTCTCATCTAGATGGTTATTTAAAATGAAACATGCAACAAATAGAAGTATTAAACCAAAAAGATATATTTATTGCCAAAGGTTTCTCCCAAAAGGAAGGAATTACTTTTAAAAAAAATATTTTCCCCAATTTCTTTGTAAACTTTAGTAAGGACTGTAATTAATATTGCCACCTTTAAAGGATGCAAAATACACTAGATTGATATAAAGGTCATATTTTTTATGGCACTATTAAAGAGGGAGTAAACCTAAGGAGTTTATTATTCATGATAGTACTTCTTATGTTTAAAGATTGAAGAATGCTCTTTATGGCCTTAAACAATCCCCTAGAATTTGGTGTGAAAGAATAGATAGTTACCTCACCAAGTTGGGGGTAGATGTTTGTAAGAATTTTGTAATATTGAAAACCAACCTTCAATCCATCATGTTTCTACTAAAAATTAAATATGGCATAGAAGGATAGGGCATCTTCAACTTCATGCCTTACTTTCTCTAGAAAAACAAGCTATAGGATTGTCTAATTAAACCTTGGACATGATGGAATATATAAGGTTTATGCATTAGGTAATAACTCTTAAGGGACCTTTCATTGTGGTGAACACAAATTTTAAAATGTATTTGAATTCATTCACACTAGTTTTTTTGGACCTATAACATGCCCTCCTTAGGAGGACTTTTGTACAATGTTACTTTTGTTAATGACCACTCAAGAAAGACCTATATTTATTTTCTAAAATGTTAATGATCAAAACAAGTACTAGAAAAATTCAAAGAATTTAAAATATTAGTTGAAAATATGAGAAAAGAATCCAAACTCTACAGTTAGATAATGGGGGAGAGTATATCTCTAAAAAAATTAAATAATTTTGTAATATTGTTAAGATCAAGAGGGAGTACAATGTTCCATGTAAATCTCAATAAAATGGGGTAGTATAAAGGAAGAACAAGGATATAGTACAAGCTACTAAAGCTATGATGCATGATCAACACCTACATACCTCATTTTTGGGAGAAGCCTCTAATAACTCCTAAAGAGGCTTTTACTAGTAAAAAACCCAACATAAATCATTTAAGAATATTTTCTAGCCCAATTTTTATTCATATTACTAAGGATAAAATATCCAAAATAGATTCATCAGGAAAGAAATGGATATTTGTTGGATATAGTAAATCTTCCAAAGCCTATAGGGCATATCTTCCCATTTAGAAAATAATTGAACTTAATAGAGATGTAAATTTTTAATACTATATTGCATTCAAATCATCTAGAAACTTTAATGAGATAGATGACATGTATCCTCAAGATATGGAAGAGATTAATGGAACTAAACTTTATAGGGAGATAATTGTAGAGAATAATGAACCTATGAATTCTACTCTTGAACCTCTTAAATTTGCTAATAATAGAAAATGACAACTTTGGGAATGAAAATTTATTGAAGAAGTGGGAAGATGTATTGTGCCTAATGGAACACTTAGAAAAATAAAGAAGCCAAAAAATTACTCAAATTACGTTGCTCTTATGAGTGAACTAATTAAGTATGAGCCTCCACATGTTGAGGAAGCACTAAAAAATCAATTTTAGGATGATGCTACAATTAAAGAGTATCAATCCATTCTAATGAATGATGTTTGGTGCAGTGTGCCTATCCCTAAGAAAAAATTAGATGTCTCATCTAGATGGCAATTTAAAATGAAACATTCAATAGATAGAAGTATTAAACTTAAAAGATATATTTATTGCCAAAGGTTTCTCCCAAAAGTAAGGAATTACTTAAAAAGAAATATTTTCCCTAATTTCTTGGTAAACTTTAGTAAGGACCGTAATTGATATTGCCACCTCTAAAGGATGTAAAATAAACCAAATGGATATAAAGGTCATATTTTTATGGAATTATTAAATAGGGAGTAAACCTAATTAAACATAAAGATTTTATTATTCATGATAGTACTTCTCATGTTTAAAGATTGAAGAATTCTCTTTATGGCCTTAAAAAATCCCTTAGAGCTTGGTATGAAAGGATAGATAGTTACCTCACCAAGTTAGGATTGTTATACTAACCATCAATATTCTCCTTTGGGATTCATGACATGAGTTAACTACCTCTTTTGTTGTATATGTCTAGTGCCCATATTGGGATTTGATAGGTCAAATTTTTGGTGCTATGAAAACCCTAGCTTATAACAAGTTATATCAAAGCTTTGTCATAGGTTTGAATCTCCTCGAGTAATGTTGAAGGGGGATTCTTAGAATAACTATGAGTGCTCCCCTTTGTAATTAATGACATGTCTTAACCACCTTTTATGATCTATAAGTCTAGTGGTTGTGTGAGGGATTGATAGGTCAATCTATTGGTGCAACAATAACCCAATCTTGTAACAAGAATTCTCCAAAAATGAAGCAAATCCTAACCTATACTTCAAGGTAAAAAATGGTGATATATTAAACCTTGTTCTTGATGTTGATTATTTCTAAATAATATGCTAATATCATCTCATAATAAAGTCTAAGCAAGATCTTGCATTTGAATTTGAGACATGTAGGACCTAGGTCTGCAATATCACTTCCTATGACTAGAATTATACAAAGAAAAAAATGGTACCATTTTGTACCAAGGTAAATACACTACTAATATTCTAAATAATTGATTTGGAATGATCTACAATAAACATATATCTATGACCATGGAGAAAAAAAAATTCATAAATTAAACGATGCATCCTCTGAGTTAGAAGTAGTCATCGTACACTCTATTGATAGATCATTAGATCCTTGATGTTTTTGGTAAATACACTCAGAAAAAAAAGAAAAAAAAAAAAAAAAAAACCTTTAAATTCTCTTATTCAGTTCATTTGGGAATCTAGGAAAATACATCTTGTATAAGAAAACATATGTTGAGATTCTTACATGGAACTATTGAACTATTATTAAAATATGATTATGTTGATATGCATCTACATGGATATTTTGAGTTAGATTGGGATGATAGTGTTTATTATCATTATAGTACCTTGGGTTGTTATTTTTGTTTAGGATATTCCATGATATCCTAGTTCAACATTAATAAATATTCAATTGTATATATTTCTACATGAGTATATTGTCCAACATCCATGAGAGTTCAAGAAGGAATATTGTAGAGAATACTATTGGTAGGGTTGTTTAGAAAATCCTTACACCCCACTATTATATACTATGATAATTAAATTCATATAAAAAAAATAGTAAATCCATCATCTCATTATATATCAAAAATACATTGAGATACACTGTCATTATATCATGGAAATGGTGGAAAATTATCATACAATTGACATATAATATATTATAGGTGTGTGAAATACTGATATTTTAACCAAACCCCTGTTAAAATTAAAAGTGAAACACTTTGGAGGTAAACTTGGTATGATAAAATTGTAATTTTATTAGCTAAATTTGAATCTAAATTAATTTTTAACATTAAAAGATATATATATGTTAGAGTGGGGTTTTCATTGCACCAAAAGACCGATCTATCAATGCCTGTTACAACTACTCAACTTATAGTACACAAGAGGTGGTTAACCCCTTGTCACAAATATCAAGGGACTGCTGAAAAAATTTCAAACAATATCCCCCTCATCATTACCCAAGGGTTTGACGACTCAAACCTATGCCAAGCTCTAATACCACTTGCTAGAGTGGGGTTGTTGTTGCACCAAAAGACTAATCTATCATTGCCCAATACAACCACTCAACTTATAGTACATAGGAGGTGGTTAAGCCCTTGCCATAAATCCTAAGGGGAGTGCTAAGCAAATTTCCAACAATCTATATGTATACTATTTTCATATCATGTCAGTTACTACATGATTATGCATAAACATCATGAAAGACATTGATCTTTCATCAAATGTTTGATTGTGGTAACTATTGTAAGATGAAAATATTAAGAATAGTTTAACATTTTATCATGGTGGGTATCATTTTTTTGATATCTATGGAAATAATGATAGTACATATCTCTTATGTAACCAAGTTTCCTCACTAAGATATGGCATGGTGTATACTATGAGACATAGTATCATTAAAGAGACCATGTGTAGATATTTTCTTTGGTTGGCATCATGAGACTTGATGCCAATTCGCATACCAAATAAAATATAAGTATGGAGAATATATTATGAATGATATTCTTTTATTTATTATACTTTGATGATACGATAAGGTAGTTCATCTAAATACCAAATCTATGTTGTTATCCTTCACCACACCATATTCTAGAATATCATATTGAGATGATATTTCTCTCTTATTTCTTGAAGTGTGCTGACCATCGAAAAAATCCATCCTAGCTAAGAGGGGATGTTAATGTTGTAGCTTCACTCATATTGGTTTGATCAAGAGATAAACTATGTTAATTGGTCATTATAAATTACCATTTAATCATTATTATCTCTGACTAATAATCATTAGATAATTCAGACATACATATATATAATGGTGTGTGTGTGTGTGTGATTATTAATATCATCTAATGATTATTAATCACTAAATAATTATTGATCAAATTTGACTGGATCAAAAATATGTGTGGAACCATAATCATATTACAATTAACAATTGATGTAGTTATATTAAATAGATCATATTATTGTCAAAAATGATAATTATTATAATGTTTGTCATATTATATTGAATTTTCACTATTGGTGTTTCTTATCATGAACTAATGGTAGTCAAGCCATCAAGTGAGCCTCATCAAGGGTCACATCCTTGTGAGATTTAGATCATATGCAAATGTCTCCCTACATGGGACATGCCTACTTGCTTTAAAAATATAAATACTAAAAAATGTTGCAAGATTGGAACACACAAAAAGTACTAGATCTATTACAGTTCAGAGAGGTTACTAACATATGCATTGTATTTTATATTGAAAGTAATATCAAATATATACTTATTGATTGGCATCCAAATTATATGAACTAATTTTCAAAATAATTTATTCAATCACACCAATAAGGAGATCTAAGTTAGAGAACATCTGCCATATTAAAGAGATATATATACAAAATATAAAAAGGTATTAAACATGATCCTAATTCCTTAATAATTCAAATGTGTACCATGTGGAAATGGATTCGAAACAATGGCACACTTTTCATCCAACATGCAATAGCTCAATAATATTGGAATGATGTAATGAAAAATCTTTTTTTTTTAACACCCATTGCCACTTCCTTGTGGGAATGGTCTAAATCTTGGTCTTTTATGTATAACAATACAATATTTGCATGCATATGGAGAATCACACTAGTGATTGTGATATGGTCAATTTGGTGGGATCATAACAAAATAATATTAGAGGAAGAGGTTTTGTGTGTTATGAAAATATAACAAGCTATAAATAGGTTCATTTTTCAAGTTGTCAATTCAAATATACGAACTCATAAGGATTATTTTTCCTTTACCTCATATAAACAAACCATATTTTTGAAAGTTGGATCAACATTTGTATACAAATCAATGGCATTCAACTACCTCCCTTTAAGGATAAAATAATTGGGAGTCAAATCAAGTGGTAACCCCCTACACCTAAACTTGTGAAGATGAACTTTAATGGGGTATCACAAGGAAACCACGGTGATTCAAGAGGATCAAACATATATTTCTTTAGTAGCGAAATAAGTTTTTTTACCAATGGGTAATGACAATGTGAAAAACTTATTTCACTACTACAAGGATTACTTTTGGTCAAGATTTTGGACTATAAGAAGATACATATTGAGGGAGATTTCTTTCTCATTATCAATGCATGTAAAAATAGGAAAAATTTCAAATAGCACCTCAAATAAAAAAATTATAAATCTTTTGACCTATTGGATTCATTTTAAATTTAAATTTTGTCATATACCTATACATTGGGAAATATAATTTTTAATTATCTTTCCAATATGAAGGGTGATGGTAATGAAATTAACACATTGGATGACATGTTAATGTGGAAAAACTACATAGATTTTGATTAATTAGTTGAACTTGAAAATGTTCATGATAATCATAACATGTAAGATTATTGGTATTACATTGATATAGGATTCTAATTGGAAAAGCATGTGGTAAAGTCAGTAAGTCATAGTTTGTATAATTGATTATGTAGAGGACTTGTGTATACATTTAAGGTTGATCTCATTATTTTAACATAAGATATTAGTATTAAGGAGGGTCCATCTTCATTTTAAAGAATGAGGCTTTCGAATGTTTAGTGCATCATAAAATTTTAATGTTATCTTTAATCAACAAAAATGGTTTAGAATAAAATGCATTACTCTTTTTTAATTTATGAAATTTGTGCTTTGCTTCACCATTTTTCAAGGGAAGGTTATTTAATTGTTAAAAATTGGCTATGAATTTTTCACACATGTTACATTAATTTATATACACTTAATTATGTTTACATATTGGCACCTTTCATAAATCAAAGTGTTTAATGGGTAGAATTGAATTTTAAGAAATAACTTTGTGTTTTATTGATTAAAGAGGAATTTCACTACTCATCTATAGTAAATTATGTAGGGATAGTGTATTCATTTAAGTTGTGCCTCATTTTAAGTTGTCCTTACATTATTCCTTCTTGGTATTAAGATATTATCTATAAGGGCATAACAATTTAACATTTGACATGATTAGTGGAGTCTCTATATTAATTAAACAAGTATAAATCAAGGTATGTTAGTTTTATAATGATTTTAGGAAAGAATATATGGAGTATATTCCTAGTAATTACCGAGTATCAATACCCCAAACTATTATAAGGAGAGATTGTATGTAGAGAAAAAAGTTTAGATTAGGACTTTAGCATCATTTTCAACATTTGTTGCTTCTATTTTAGGAACAATATACATTGAATCATAGTGTAAAAGGTTCTTTCTTCAAATGCATGGTATATCATTTTTCATCTTAGGTGGTTTCTATGTTTCTTTAAAATACCTTAGACTTATAACATTATTTATTTGCACTAGGACTAATAGTTGGAAAACTTACTAAAGATTGTGTAAATTATGTTAATCTCTTGTTTTGATTATATAACTATATGATTTATGCAATGTAAATTATAATGTACAAGGAATTTTTCCAAAAGATGTTATTCCCAAGAGCCATACTTGGGTATAATAGTATGAAAAATGCCCTAGAAGCCTAGAATTATAGGTACATGAGGCTGTTGTTATACATATGTTGTGAAGGGACTTGGACAAAGTATGTGTTGATAAAATAATTTAAATGCTAACAATTTCCTTTCATTACCTTATCATGATTAGTTAATTGATTTCTCTCAATTAGTTCTAGATTTGAAAAATGTACCACAGAACATTGTGGATGAGATGATGGCAGTTCCAATGAGAGACACCGTCATGTTGATTCTAGGGATTATTTTCAACAATGTGTGAGTGATTCATTACCACTTGATATGGTAGAAAATTTTAATTCAATTCATTTATTTTTTCAATAATCTTGATATTAACATCAATATGCAAGATTAATAAACTAGCTAATTGCATGTTTCCACCATAATGTCTTCTTTAATAGGATATACACTATAGGTGTAGTATCTTTATATCTCCTTATAGGATAAAAAAAGTATTTACACTATAATTAATGTTGAACTTCAAGTTCATGATTTACATTGTGAGTTTTAGAGATAAGGTAAAATTTTCATTAGCTTGGAGCCAACTACAAATAGCTCCTAGCATAAATAAGGCAATGATTTTTATCAAAATCATATATGAATATCATAGTAACACCTTGTCATTAGTTGAAATTACACATAAATAAATTGTAGTATTCTAGGATAGAGATTTCATCAAATGAAGAGAGATAATCAAATAGAAAAATAATTTCTAGAGAAGCTTTGAAGGATTCCATCATTAATAAAATAGAAAGGATCGATGAGTTTATACAAAGACACCCTTCATCTTTTATAGAAAATGGGTGACTATTAAAAGGACCAAAAGTAAGGAAACCAACAAAAAAAATCACAATATTTCTTCTATGGGAAGATTCTATGACTAGATCGCAAGTCCACTCAAGTTAGGGATATTTTGGAACCCCTATCCTTCTTCTTATTCAACATGGATACAACTAAAAGTAGCCTAGAAATTTTAAATTTCTAGGATAAAACTGCACAATATAATGCCTTTTGGGACGTCTAGATTCACATCTTATTGATTAATGAGGAATAAGATCCTTTTTTATCTTCATTATCCATGTTCTAAAGGTTCTCTCATTGTATCTTCTCTTTTGGTAGGTTTCATAGTTTTGGGATTTGAAACTTACAAGAAAGTTCTCCAAAAGTTGTCAATTTTATATATCTTTATAAAAACTTCTTAGGCTCACAAGTTTTCCTCCTCGGGATTCATTTTGGGTTGGAATTTCTATTGGTATGGGCTTATTTCATTTCCTTTATTGCAATCCTTTTGTCTTAGCCAAACAAATCATTTTTATAGAGTTTTGGAGGGAGTTTGATGGGTTAATCTTTATATAAACTTTGTCATGTTGATGCATGTCCCAATCCTCTTTCAAATGAGGTTATCATACCTCAAAAAATGGTCAATAATTATGGATGAAAACATTTTATTCATTTTGGATGCATGTCAAGTGGATAATATTATTAGAACATGTTAATGATAGCTCTAGTATTAATCATGGTAATTATTTTCCTAAGAGGTGGTTTTCAAGTGATGAAAAATATTAATTTGGAAAATATTCCCTAGCTATAAAAAAAATTAAGAATGGGAAGGTTCTCTTTTTGAAGGGTTGAATTTTTAGTACTTGATAAATGATTAATAATTTTACATAAGGATTTTTGCTTTTAATATTATTCTAGCTTATCACATTTGCAGACTATACTTCTAAATAGATTCATATTAATTGACATTCAATAATCCTTAGTTGACCCTTTTTAGTTTTCAATGATATTTAATATACCTAAATTCTATGTCATTTTCAATATTGATTATCTTATAAGACTATCTTTATCTTTGTATGAGTTTACTTTCAATGATTGATCATGTTTTGAACTAGATCTTCTAGATGAAAGTAATTAAATAATAAAATTATTTCATATTCATGATGTTACCAAGAATAGATAGATGGATAGGTTATTTTCATCAAGAGAGGGCTATTTTCCCTTTCCATCTATGTATTATGCTTGAGGCTTTAGGAATAGTAATTGCTAAATCTATATTAAAAGGAAGATGAAAAGTTGTGAATTTTATAGAAGGAGATGATTTTTTCATGCACTTGTAATCTATTGATGATATGCTTATTATGGGTAAAGTTAATGGATAGGTTAGAACATTAAATTCCTTTCAAATTACTTAGAGTTGTATTTTTCCCTTGTAATAATGTTGTTATATTCTCTCAATGGCATATAATGGTTTACATGTAGAAGCCATTATATTTATAATGTGGTACTTATGATTACTTGCATCTATTATATGCCAACTTCTATTAGTATTTTTTATCTACACTGTTAGAATCTGATAAGATTAATAACCCAGAAAACTAGTGCAAAGAATAAATATCTAAACTATGAATGCAAATGATACAAAATCAAAATAGCATCATAGAGTTAGTCTCCAAGAGAGTAATGCAAATGCTGGAAGCAAAATAGCATTAAGAGGATGCAAAAAATAAGAGATACAAATACAAGCCAGGTAGCATGCTTATATAGGTTGGGAAGAGGGAGGAGGTGGCAACACCAACCAATGAGGAGCAACCATCTATCGGACTAAAGATAGCAAAGTATCTTCCCAAGATAGCTAATGGATGCTCACATGTTGTCAGGTGACACCTCACAACCATTCACCTAATAAGACATTCTTTATTAACCTAAGTGAGATTATTAAAAGTGTAGTAAAAACCTAGCAAAATAGGAAAAATAAAAAAATACACTAACATACACTCTATGGAAAATATGTGGCTAAAATTCTCTTTAAAACGAATAAATATGCTATTGTATTTTGGGGAAAAGTCTTTAATGATAAGTTAAATAATGTTTTTTATTTATTTGAGGAAGCTAGATTCATTCATACGATAATTATTATTTTGGGTAATGATTATCTATTATAAATAGGAAGGTATGTAAAAAAATTAAAAGTGGACTATGTTCTTAAGTTGATGTCTACTATCAAATTTATTTTTGATGGATAGTGGTTAGTAATGTAATATATTCATCAGGAGTAGAGGTAGGATCTAGATAAAATTTTAATTTGGGAAAATATTGGGGTTAGTTTGTGTCATGGAGGGAATATTTGCTTCAAATCTATGAGGTGGACATACTTGTTCACCTTGTCATCTTAAATAATGACAATATGGACTACGATGTCAGGAGGGCTACAATTGGTTTGGATCTAGGTACTTCAAAGATAACCTACATATAAAGGAAATAAAATCAAGTATAAGGGAGGTGAGCCTACCATTGAGAGCCTCAAGGATCATCATGGATGACCTCTAGGTATTAGAAAAATGCCTCAACTTAAAGTGAGCTCTTCTTCTCTAGCTTCAAGATATTGGTGGCTTGTAGCCTATAGCTATTGGATGAATGATTTTTGGTTATGCTTGGGTCTTGGTGTCCCTTCATTATATGGTTTGAATTATAATATATGCATTTGTATATGGTCACATCTCCTCTTGTGATGTTGACTTCTAGTTTTAGGTAGAGAAACGTTGGCCCTGTGTCAATTAATGTATTATAATATATAGATTTAGGGATTCTTATTTTGGCATTTTATTTTCCTAGTCTCTTGCTCAAATAAAGGAAAAAGGTGTATTTTTCTCTAGATTCTCAATGATTTTGGGCATTTGGGCTCTAGTAGGGATGATCATTTTTACTCTATTAATAAATATACTATGTAACATATCAAGATAATATAGTCAAGACTAATAACACCTTGCCTTCTCATTCTAACAATAGTTTTGAGCCTAATAACACTACAACCATGAACCTTCATAATTGAATTTGAAGTGCTCAACAATTCAACCAAACTCATTGAGACATCAAAATATAAACCTAAAAATACCATTAAACATGGAGTTTCCCAAGATAATGGATTGTTATCATGTAAAATATATTATTATTTGTGAGTTGAGTCAAAAATGGCATCCTGAACAAAGATAATATGTTATCTTGTTTTAGGACTAATATTTGCATCCACCCTGCTTGATGCTGTAGTGACAGACGGGCATGGTTTTGGTGGTGGTGGAGGAAGGGGACATGGCAGTAGATGCAGTGGCAGCAACAGAGGTCCAAGTCATGGTAATGGTGGAGGACATGGACTAATCGATGGTCTTGTAGAACATGAACATGGTGAAGGACCCAGTGGACGTGATCTGAGGCATAGAGGTTGAGGTGGTGATGGTGGTCATGGGGGTGGTCCTCTTGATCATGATAACTAAGAGTGAGGAACTCAGGTTCATACAAATTAATAGCATTTAGTCATTTCTAACTATTTAAGAAATTTATCTTAGGCATCATTCATTAGAGAATAATGTTTAAGTCATTTCATAGTAGAAATTATTTAGATATAGTATTATGTAGGAACTATAAAATAAAGCTACATCGGTCACCCCTTGCTAGTTAATGTATGGTGATGTACATCTATATATATGACACTTAATATTTTAGATAGTTTTAAAAGCATTTGCACTTATAGACCTCTCAAAAACCTCTTGTTTTGTTTGTTTGTAAGGTGTTATAAGAGTACTCTACTAGAGTTTGAATATGAGAAATTTCAAATAGAGCATATCTTATGGAAAGAATATGGGTAATATGTTTGGCAAAGAGTATGGTAGTTATTTGGAGGTATGGGTAATATGTTTAATTAAGGATTTGAAATATTTATGTAATAGTTTAAGAGGGGTAAAAAAAGTAAAAACTAAGGTTATAAAGAAAAATTTGAATAAAATTTTATTAATTATTGGAAAAGCAAAAAAGAAGTACATATAACAGTTATGGTCATTATTAAATTATCATTTTATCAAACAATTAATACTCTTCAATTTTATCATAGCTCTTTATGTTCTAACTTCATCACTTTTATCCTAAAGAGTTGCTTCAGAATTTTTTAACTCAAACTATTTGCTTCCTTAACTTGGATCATTATTTTATATAGAACTACTTCCAGAAGAGAAGCACTAATTTTCAAGACAGCTGTATTAGTTTTGCAAACATTACTATATGTAAGAAAAAAAATCGTTATGTTACAAAAATAATTACTTTTCTAAATCTTAATTTTGTTAAAGAAGCTCATTTTCAACTCTTTGGGATGAAATTAAATAAAAGAAAATTGTATCTCTCTTTCATGGATAACCAAAGACCAAATCTTTTATTATTGGTAAAATATTTCTAAGGAAAAAAATCCACGATGATGGAATGAGATTTCATTCTAAGGAATTTGTTCAAAAATCTTCGAAAAATATTTTGAATTAGAAAAGTTCAAAATCATATTTACAGTGCATAGTTTCAATTGAAATAGTGTTCTTTTAATATCTCATTCATGTAAGATAGAGGGTACTCAATCACTTTCTTGGATGGGAAAGAAAGATCTTACTCCCCAACATAAAGAATGCATATACAATAGTAGTTTGAGATTGATGTTTGTAAAAACTTTGTACTATTGAAAACCAATCTCTGATCCATGATGTTTCTTCTAAAAATTAAATATGGCATAGAAGGATAGGACATGTTCACTTTCATGCCCTACTTTCCCTAGTAAAACAAGTTATAGGATTGTCGAATTAAACCCTAGACATGATCGAATACAGTAAGGGTTGTTCATTAGGTAATAACTCCTAAGGGACCTTTCATTGTGGTGAACACAAATTTTAAAATGTATTTGAACTCATTCACACTAAATATACCCTCCTTAGGAGGATTTTTGTACAATGTTATTTTTGTTAATGATAACTCAAGGAAGAACTAGATTTATTTTCTAAAATTTTAATGATCAAATGAAGTACTAGAAAAATTCAAGGAATTTAAAGCATTAGTTGAAAACATGAGAAAAGAATCCAAACTCTATGATTAGATAATAGGGAAGAGTATATCTCTACAAACTTTAAAGATGTTTTAAAACTATTGAGATGAAGAGGGGGTACAATGTTGCATTTAATTCTCAACAAAACAGGGTAGTAGAAATGAAGAACAAGACCATGGTAGAAGCTACTAATGCTATGATGCATGATCAAAACCTGCATACCTCATTTTTGGTTGAAGCTTCTAATAACTCCTCAAGAGGCTTTTATTGTTAAAAAACCCAACATAAATCATTTAAGAATCTTTTCTTGCCCAATTTTTATTCATATTCCTAAGGAGAAAGGATCCAAAATAGGTTCATCAAGAAAGAAATGAGTATTTGTTGGATATAGTGAAACATCCAAAGCCTAGTATATGTTCCTAGTTGGAAAAAATTGAACATAAGATAGATGTAAATTTTTAATACTACATTCCATTCAAATCATCTAAAAACTTTAATGAGATAGAGGACGAGTCTCCTCAAGATATTGAAGAGGATCAAGGATCTAAACATTAGAGGGAGATACTTATAGAAAATAACGAACTATGAACTCTAATCTTGAACTTACTAATAATAGAAAATGACAACTTTGGTAACAAAAAATTATTGAAGAAGTGGGAAAATGTGGTGTGCCTGATGGAACACATAGAGAAAGAAAGAATCCAAAAAAATTACTCAAATTATATCGCTCTTATCAGTGAACTAATTAAGTAGGGGTTTCCAAATGTTAAGGAGGTACTAAAACATCAATTTTAAGAGGATGATACAATTAAAAAGTATCAATCCATTCTAATGAATGGTGTTTGGGATAGTGTGCCTATGCCCAAATAAAAATAAGTTGTCTCATCCAGATGGCTATTTAAAATGAAACATGCAGAAAAATGAAGTATTAAAATAAAAAGATATATTTCTTGCAAAAAATTTCTCCCAAAAGGAAGGAATTACTTAAAAAAAAATATTTTCCCTAATTTCATTGTAAACTTCAATAACAATTGTAATTGATATTGCCACATCTAAAGGATACAACATACACCAAATGATATAAAGGTCATCTTTTCTATGGCATTATTAGAGAGGAAGTATGCTTAGATAAACCCAAATATTTTTTTAATCATGATAGTACTTCTCATTTTTAAAGATTGAAGAAGGCTCTCTATGGCCTTAAACAATCCCCTAGAGCTTGGTATAAAAGGATAGATAGTTACCTCACCAAGTTTGGATTGTTATACTAACCATCAATATTCCCCTTTGGGATTCATGAAAAGACTTAACTACATCTTGTGTTGTATAATTCTAGTGCCCATATGAGGATTTGATATGTCAATATTTTGGTGCTATCAAAACCCTAGCTTATATAGGTGATATCAAAGATTTGTCATAGATTTGAATTTCCTCAATTAATGTTGAGGGGGGATTCTTAGACTAACTACTAGTGTTCCCCTTTGAGATTTCTGACATTTCTTAACCACCTCATATGATCTATAAGTCTAGTGGTTATATCAGGCATCGATAGGTACAAATATTTTGGTGCAACAACAACCCTATCTTGTAACAAGGATTCTCCAAAAATCAAGTAGATCCTAACCTCTATACTTAAAGGTAACAAATGGTAATATATTAAACCTTGTTCTTGATGTTGATGATTTCTAAATAATACGTGAAGATCATCTCACAATAAAATATGAGCAAGATCTTGCATCTAAATTTGATATGCAAGACCTAGGTCTCCAATATTACTTCATGTGACTAGAAGTATAGAAAGAAGAAAATGGTACCATTTTGTACCAAAGTAAGTACACCATTGATATTCTAAATAATTTATTTGAAATGATGGACAATAAACCTATATTTATGCCCATGGAAAAGAGAAAAAATAACATAAATTAAATAATGGATCCTCTAAGTTAGAAATAGTCATCGTACACTCTATTGATAAATCATTAGATCCTTAATGTATTTGGTAAATACCCTCAGAAATATATATATATACTACAAATTCTCTTAGTCAATTCATGTGGAAGCAAGGAAAATATACCTTTTATTAGAAAATATATGTTGACGTAGTTACATGGAACTATTGGACTATTATTAAAATATGATAATGGTGATATTCATCTACATGGATGTTTTGACCTAGATTGGAATGACAATGTTTTTTATCATTAAAGGACCTCAAGGTGTTGTTTTAGTTTAGGATATTCCATGATATCCTAGTTAAGCATAAATATATATTCATTTGTATAGATTTGTACATAAGTAAAGTATATTGTAGCATCCATGGGAGCTCAAGAAGCAATATTGTTGAGAAAGCTATTGGTAGGGTTGTTTAGAAAATTATTAGACCCCACTATTATATACAATGACAATCAAATATATATATATATATATATATATATATATATAAATTTAGTGAATCCATTGTCTCCTAATATATTAAAATACATTGAGATTCCCTATCATTATATAATGGAGATGGAAAAAAAAATATCATACAATTGACATATAATAGATCATAGCTACACAAAATACTGACATTTTAACAAAACTACTCTAAAAGTTAAAAGTGGAACACTTTAGGCCTAAACTTGGTATGATAAAAATGTAATTTTATTAACTAAGGTTGAATCTAAATTGATTTTTAACATTAAAAGATATCTATGTTAGAGTCGAGTTTTCATTGCACCAAAAGACCAGTCTTTCAATGCCTAATACAACTAATCAACTTATAGTACATATGAGTTGGTTAATCCCTTGTCACAAATCTCAAGGGGAGCACAAAATTTTTTTCTAACAATCTCTTTCTCAGCGTTACCCAAGGATTTGAGGATTTGAACCTATGACCAAACTTTGATATCATTTATTAAAGTGGGCTTGTTGTTGCACCAAAAGACCAATCTGTCAATGCCCAAGGCAACCACTCAACTTATAGTACATAGGAGGTGGTTAAGCTCTTCTCATAAATCCTAAGGGGGTCACTAAAAAAATTTCCAGCAATCTATGTGTATACTATTTTCATATCATGTGAGTTACTACATGATTATGCATAAACATCATGAAAGGTGTTCATCTTTCATCAATATTTGATTGTGGTAACTATTGTAAGGTTAAAATCTTAAGAATAGTTTCACATGCTATCATGGTGGATATAATTTTTTATATCTATGGAAATAATGATCGTACATATCTGTTATGTAACCCTAAGTTTCCTTACTAAGATATGTCATGGCATGTGAAGATATTTTCTTCGGTGGGCATAATGAGTCTTGATGCCAATTCACATACCAACTAAAATATAAGAATGTAGAATATATTATGAATTATGTTATTTTATTTATTATACTTTGATGATACTTTAGGGTAACATCTAAATGCCAGATCTATGTTGTTATCCTTCACCACACCATATTCTAGAATATCATATTCAGATGATATTTCTCTCTCATTTCTTGAGAGTACAGGGTGTGCAGTGCATGCCCCTAAGTCGCATTTCTGTCATCATTGCCAAACTCTTTTAGGCCAATTTATGTTTGATGATTAGTATTATTATTTTAGAGATTATCAGATGTTGTTTTACACTCAATTTATTATATGATGAGATGACTTGGTACTCTATATTTCATGCATGTATGATGATTATTCAATGTTTTCAATTATCAACGATGATTAGTTATATGATTTATTATCACACGTGCTTTCTTATGGATACTTACCCCATACTGCATGTGTATGGTATGTGTGTTTGTTTTCTTTATGTATGGTGTTTCTGATGTGGTTAAGGAAGGGAGTCGTAGTCACCTGCTAGTCGGGATCTACACGATGCACCACTTCCTGCCATTGTCTGTTTAGCTTAGAATATTGTGTCTATACATGCGTGAATTTTATGCAGGTTGCAGGTACCGGGTATCGACTTCCCTGAATTGCCAGGATGAGCGTACCCTATTGCATTATCTCAATGGTAAGAGAGGGGAGATAAACTCTTAAGTCCAAATCCTAAACCCTTTAGCCAATTGTCCTAATTGATAATTAGGACAAGTATCTGAGTTAAGTACCCTCCGAATGCATCAAATGATGTTATTTTGTGATTATAACCCTTTTTGTTTGATTTAGTATGTGTTCTTCTATGATGGGTTTTCATATGTTGCTTTATGAGTCCTTGATGTATTTTCTATTAATTAAGTTCAATTAAAAGGATTAATTAATGATTTAATTTAATAGAAAATTATTATGATATTTTAATATTTAATTATATTTAATTAATTGAGAAATTAATTAAATAAAAAGAATTAAATTTGGAAATAAAAGTTTTAACTATAATTTTAGAATGTGATAATATTTATTTAATTTAATAATAATATATATTTAGAGTTCATTTTTAAATAAATGCTAAATATTATTATTAATTGAATTAATAAATATTTTATCAATTAAAGTTTTTAAAAATAAATTAAAAGTGGAAAAGATATTAAATTATTAAAGGTTTCTAGATCGCATGATCTAAGCATGAGTTTAAATATAAAAGAAACTAATTAAAACGATTAATTAATGATTTAATTTAATAGAAAATTATTATGATATTTTAATATTTAATTATATTTAATTAATTGAGAAATTAATTAAATGAAAGGAATTAAATTTGGAGATAAAAGCTTTAAGTCTAAATTTAGAACTTGATAATATTTAGTTAATTTAATAATAATATATTTAGAGTTCATTTTTAAATAAATGCTAAATATTATTATTATTTGAGTTAATAAATATTTTTACCAATTTAGTTTCTAAAATAATTTAAAAAGTGAAAATATAATTATTTAATAAAAGATTCTAGTTCGCATGACTTATGCATAAGATTAAATAAAAGAAATTTATTAAAAGATAAAATAAGTGAAAATAATAATGTTACTTTAATTTCATAAAGTGCGCATGAGTTTAAAAGTAATAAAGATTAAAAATAGAAGTCAAGTGGAATATTAAATAAAGTTATTTAATAAATCAACTTAATGTGCATGAAAGATGAATGCAAAATAAAAGAAAAGATAATAAAGGTTAATATGGAGTTAACTGAGTTATGCAATGAGTCTTCTCGGGTGAACGCACAATTAGTGCCCCGATTTGAGGAGAATTTTCTTATCACAACTTTGGGGGTTCATTTTTGAAGGACACGAATTGGGACACGTTTTTGGACGGGAATTTTTGGGAGACAACTTTTAGAAGCGAATTTCAGAGGAGCGGACTCTCGGGGGTTTTCATTTTAGCATCAGAATCAGGTAGGGTCTTGTGCTTTGATCACTGGTTAAATTATGCAATTTGAGATTCCTGTTTTCTTCGTGAGTGTTTTAGAGAAAAATCAAGTCTCTGGGTTCCATTGCATGAATCTCTTCTTCTTTGGTTCTGTATCTACGTTAGGGTGTTGTTAAATTATGAATAGTAGAAAAATAAATTTACTTAGGAACCCTCATCTTCTAGCTTAAAGAAGACACGATTGGATTGGGAAGGGTTCGAATTTTTTTTATAGCCGGAGTAGTACTGGGATGGGTGACCTCCCGGGAAGTCCCGGTGTTGCACCCTTCTTTTAACGAAATTTTAAATTGTTAATTTGGATAGTTGGCGATAGTTTCTCTATCAGAGTAATGTGGAGATCAAATTTTAAAAAAAAAAATTTTAAAAAAAAATTTTTAAAAAAAAATAATAATAATAATAATAAACTTTAAACTTTTAAAAAAATATATAATAATAATGAATTTTTGGGAGGAGGCAGGAATACCCACACCCCCCCCGTACCGCTCCGGCAGCTCTGCCGTCCCTGCCGCAGAGTACTGCGGCAGCGGCAGTACAGAGTGCTGCCAGCGGCCGCAGTCCTCTGTGGTAGGCCACAGGCGGCCTTTGTGTATAAGCCGACGGGCTTAAAAAAATTACGCAATTTTTTTTATATATTCGATTTTTAATTAAATTAATGTTATTAAAAAGGTTTTTTATTAATATTTAAAACTTTATTAATAAATTTTAATATTTTTTTTTTATTTAATAATGTTTTAATAATAATCTTTATTAATATTTAATAATTAAATATTAATGCATTTAATATAGTTTTTTTTATGTAAGTATTAATTTATTAATTAATTTTTGGATAAATATTAATAAATTAGTAATTAATGTAGATATTAAAATAAGTAATTAAGAACAGTGATTATTGATTAAATTAATTGAAATTAGTTAAATTAAATTTAATTAATAATGAAAATTGTTAATAGAACTGTAGATTTATATAGGATTGATTTTTAGTTAAATTGAAATTTCTTATTTAAAATAATAGGTCATCATTTCAATAATTAAATAAATAAGTTTCTTCTAATTATATTGATTAATTGACTTAGAATCAAAAGTAAAGTAATTGTACAATTTTATTCGAATATCTATATGGGTTATATTTATATGTTAATTATGAGACAAATGGGTTAACGAGTAGGTCAAACTGTGAACTTATTTTCGTGAAAACATACATTAAACTAGAAACAAAAATATTACACTTAACCTGATTACATACGTTCCAATCAATCTAGCAGTGAGAATATGAACTATATTGTTTTGTTATATTGTCTATGTTTTGAGGTTTTGGGGTTTGTTCTAGTATTGACCAGTTTAGGTTGTTACCAGAGGCTCGGTGATTGTGAATGTGATGTTATGATTTGTTCTTGATCTTTTCAAACCAACCAAGGTAATGTGATAGTATGCTCTATGATGGATGTATTTACTGTTTGTTATTGCTTTCCAATTTCCTTGTGAGAAGCTGAGGTGTATGTATTTGAGATACCTGAGTTAACCATTTTTGAGTCTCGATCAGTTATATTAATAACCATTTTTGAGTCTCGATCAGTTATACTTGGATTTCTTTTCGGTCGCTTGAGAGGACTGAAGTGTTTGTTATGTTCTTGATGATGTCATGTTTTGACTTGACCATTTTGGAGTCTTCGATCAGTATTGTAATTTACTATTGGGATACTTTCCGGTTGCTCATTGGAGAACCATTGGATTTTGTGATTTATCATTGATGCCTTCAGTTGCTGATAGAGAACTGTCGTGGTCATATGATTATTATTTGGTGCTTATCTGTTGCTCATGAAGAACTGATGTAATTTTGTGGCTTATCTTTTATGATGTTTTTCAATTGCTTGTATAGGACTGAGGTGATTTTATTATGATTCTTGATTTGTGATTTCATGAGCCTAGGGTAGGTTATCTATGTGTAGAGTCGGGAAGTGGCTTGCAATGGGGATCGGGGCCCTAAGAGGCTGCCTGGAGTAACCCATTGTAAGTTTGTTTAATAAGTGAAAACATTTACACTAAATAAGGGAAAATGAACCTAATAAGATAATTTTATGTTCTCTCCCATGCCTTGAGTGCTAGTACAGACTAGGATGGGGTAGAGAGGACACTTGGTTACGACCTTGCATTCCATAGTATGCCTCGTCAGTACGAGAGGATACTAGTGGCCGCAGCGATCAGTAGGGACCCAAGATTCCTAAGGGATTGCTCGGGTAACTTCTACGTGACTTTTGTGATGACACTTTCCCGCTTTCATATTAGGTTTCCTACGTGTCTTGTGGTACCTCTGGGATTTAGATGTCGATCTTTTTAGGAACCCTTGAGTTAGCATACTTATAGGATTTCCTGTACTTAGAGAGTATTTATGATTATAGGTTTTGTTATCCTATTTAGGACTTGAGACTATCTCCTCAGCGCGGTGGGAGTGGACCATTTAGGTTCCACGCGGTCGGGTGGTAGTGCTTTTACTCTTACCATTGAGATCCGTTTCGTGGTCACCGTGGCTGGAGTTTTCGTGATTGGGATTTACCTTCACTATGTCCTTTGATTATTATGATGGATGGTTAGATTTTATGTTAGATGTTTTATCATTATGGATGTATGGACATATCAAGTATGGTGAATAGTTTTGTATATATCTTTACTGTACTTTGTATCATGGATTCATGGAGGTTGATGTATTTCTATTATTACATATGTATATTCTTTTAAGCCTTTCATACCCTATGACTTGTACAGTGGATGATTGAGCATTCCGAATTCATTTTCCGAAAGGCATTCAGAACAAATGTATATTATGGACATGGGACTTTCTGATTATTCTTTCATATGTATGTGATAGTTGTTAGACTTAGAAAATTAAATTTAAACGTGACTCAACGTCTTGGGATCTTTAAGAAATGTAACTTACAATGTATGTTGTCAATGATTACATGTTATTGCTTCTGCTACTATGTGTTTGATGTGTACGTTATACTTCTTGTTAAAAAAAAAAAAAATGTTTAGCAAACTTAGTAAAACTTTAGGTTAATTCTTTTGGATCCCTTGGCAGGGCGTTACATCTGGTATCAGAGCCTGAGTTTCTACATTGGGAGCTCTGGGTATATTGGAACGCCACTAGTGTTAACTAGTTGAACAAAAATGCAAACATTAAACTGGAACTTGAAACTAGTTGAACTGAAACATTATGTAAACTATTAGTTACCTATTTTTCATACTTCAACACTTAGGCTTCAAAACTGAAATCATACTTAAACTGAAATTATAGGTAAACTAAAAATTGAAAATATCTTGTTTGCAAAACATGTGTCTTTTATTTATGTGTTTCAGTAGTATGTTTCATGGTTATTTTAGCATCTTGTGTCTTGGATATTATTGTAGGATGGTATCTGGGATGAGATCTTCCATTAGAGGCCGTAGCCTTGGCCGTGGCAGAGGTCGTGGACAAGGCAGAGGTATTAGTGTTCATGAGTCTATCCACGAGAGCCCCATTCAGGAGGAGAATAGGGAAGAGCATGTCAGTGAGCATCAGGAAGAGAACCATAGAGAGGAGCATGCTGACTCGGAGGAGGTTGACATGAGGCAATTGATGCGAACCATCATTGATTGCCTACCTCCTGTTCTTGAGCAGGATAGAGCACATGGGGCAAGACATGAGCATAGACCTAGGTCTAGGAGCCCTCTGAGGGATCGACATAGATCCATTGTATCTTCACAGATGAAGGACCTTCAGAGGTCCAGGGTCAAGCCCTTTAATGGGCAGGGTTTTGGATATGTAGCTGAGCAGTGGCTTATTGCCCTTGACAGGATTTTTGCTATGCAGGACTTTGACAGTAATGTCAAAGCGAGGTTTGCTATCACCAACCTAGAGTTCTTTGGGGCCACCTGGTGGACTATTGAGGAAAAGAAGTTGGGCATTAGCATGGGTAGTGTCACTTGGGAGATTTTCTTAGAGAGCTTCCGTGAGCGATTCCTACCAGAGGAATGGAAACAGCATAGAGCAGATGAGTTCCATAACCTAAGACAGTACACTATGACTGTTATAGAGTATGAGCGCAAGTTCTTTGAGCTCATGCCTTTTTTGGGATTCAGTGACAACCCAGCACAGTTGGCACAACATTTCATTAGAGGCTTGAACAACCATTTAATTGGGGGTGTTAAGGTGTTTGAACCTAAAACCCTCAAGGATGCGGTACATCGAGCTATCCTTGTAGAGCAGAGTGTGAACTTAGGACATGGGGGTTTTGTAGGAGCACCTTCAGCATCAGGATCGAAGGGTGGTCAAGGAACAGGTGGCAATAGGAAACCTCCGACTAGGGGTAATCAGCGGCAGGAGGGTACTTATCCTCCAGCACAGAGTGGTGGCGGTGGTTCCAATACTAGGAACTATCACAACGCTCAGCGCAACAAGCACATCCAATATGACCAACCATCTCAGAGTGTTCAGTCTTATCCTAGTGGGGGTAGTTCCCACCAGTCTAGTGCACCTAGACCTCAGAGGAGCTTCAATGGAGAGTGTTTCTCATGTGGACAACGCGAACACAAGTCGTCTCATTGCCCTCAAGGAAAACCACAGTTCTCAGGCCAGAGAACCGCAACTTCAGAACCTACAGTTGGTGGCATGGATAGAGCTCAGAGAGTGCACTCAGTGGAGTCTTATCCTCCTACAGGGGGAAAGGGTCCAATGGGACCCGCACAGTGAGTCCTTAGCTTTTCTTTTGTTGTAGGCTTCCAGGAGTAAGCCTAAGTCTAGGGGGGGTGGATGTAGTGCCTGCCCCTAAGTCACATTTCTGTCATCATTGCCAAACTCTTTTAGGCCAATTTATGTTTGATGATTAGTATTATTATTTTAGAGATTATCAGATGTTATTTTACACTCAATTTATTATATGATGAGACGACTTGGTACTCTATATTTCATGCATGTATGATGATTATTCAATGTTTTCAATTATCAACGATGATTAGTTATATGATTTATTATCACACGTGCTTTCTTATGGATACTTACCCCATACTGCATGTGTATGGTGTGTGTGTTTGTTTTCTTTATGTATGGTGTTTCTGATGTGGTTAAGGAAGGGAGTCGTAGTCACCTGCTAGTCAGGATCTACACGATGCACCACTTCCTACCATTGTCTGTTTAGCTTAGAATATTGTGTCTGTACATGCGTGAATTTTATGCAGCTTGCAGGTACCGGGTATTGACTTCCCTGAATTGCCAGGATGAGCGTACCCTATCGCATTGTCTCAATGGTAAGAGAGGGGAGATAAACTCTTAAGTCCAAATCCTAAACCCTTTAGCCAATTGTCCTAATTGATAATTAGGACAAGTATCTGAGTTAAGTACCCTCCGAATGCATCAAATGATGTTATTTTGTGATTAGAACCCTTTTTGTTTGATTTAGTATGTGTTCTTCTATGATGGGTTTTCATATGTTGCTTTATGAGTCCTTGATGTATTTTCTATTAATTAAGTTCAATTAAAAGGATTAATTAATGATTTAATTTAATAGAAAATTATTATGATATTTTAATATTTAATTATATTTAATTAATTGAGAAATTAATTAAATAAAAAGAATTAAATTTGGAAATAAAAGTTTTAACTATAATTTTAGAATGTGATAATATTTATTTAATTTAATAATAATATATATTTAGAGTTCATTTTTAAATAAATGCTAAATATTATTATTAATTGAATTAATAAATATTTTATCAATTAAAGTTTTTAAAAATAAATTAAAAGTGGAAAAGATATTAAATTATTAAAGGTTTCTAGATCGCATGATCTAAGCATGAGTTTAAATATAAAAGAAACTAATTAAAACGATTAATTAATGATTTAATTTAATAGAAAATTATTATGATATTTTAATATTTAATTATATTTAATTAATTGAGAAATTAATTAAATGAAAGGAATTAAATTTGGAGATAAAAGCTTTAAGTCTAAATTTAGAACTTGATAATATTTAGTTAATTTAATAATAATATATTTAGAGTTCATTTTTAAATAAATGCTAAATATTATTATTATTTGAGTTAATAAATATTTTTACCAATTTAGTTTCTAAAATAATTTAAAAAGTGAAAATATAATTATTTAATAAAAGATTCTAGTTCGCATGACTTATGCATAAGATTAAATAAAAGAAATTTATTAAAAGATAAAATAAGTGAAAATAATAATGTTACTTTAATTTCATAAAGTGCGCATGAGTTTAAAAGTAATAAAGATTAAAAATAGAAGTCAAGTGGAATATTAAATAAAGTTATTTAATAAATCAACTTAATGTGCATGAAAGATGAATGCAAAATAAAAGAAAAGATAATAAAGGTTAATATGGAGTTAACTGAGTTATGCAATGAGTCTTCTCGGGTGAACGCACAATTAGTGCCCCGATTTGAAGAGAATTTTCTTATCACAACTTTGGGGGTTCATTTTTGAGGGACACGAATTGGGACATATTTTTGGACGGGAATTTTTGGGAGACAACTTTTAGAAGCGAATTTCAGAGGAGCGGACTCTCGGGGGTTTTCATTTTAGCATCAGAATCAGGTAGGGTCTTGTGCTTTGATCACTGGTTAAATTATGCAATTTGAGATTCCTGTTTTCTTCGTGAGTGTTTTAGAGAAAAATCAAGTCTCTGGGTTCCATTGCATGAATCTCTTCTTCTTTGGTTCTGTATCTACGTTAGGGTGTTGTTAAATTATGAATAGTAGAAAAATAAATTTACTTAGGAACCCTCATCTTCTAGCTTAAAGAAGACACGATTGGATTGGGAAGGGTTCGAATTTTTTTTATAGTCGGAGTAGTACTGGGATGGGTGACCTCCCGGGAAGTCCCGGTGTTGCACCCTTCTTTTAACGAAATTTTAAATTGTTAATTTGGATAGTTGGCGATAGTTTCTCTATCAGAGTAATGTGGAGATCAAATTTTTTAAAAAATAAAAAAATAAAAATAATAATAAACTTTAAACTTTTAAAAAAATATATAATAATAATGAATTTTTGGGAGGAGGCGGGAATACCCACACCCCCCTCGTACCGCTCCGGCAGCTCTGCCGTCCCTGCCGCAGAGTACTGCGGCAGCGACAGTACAGAGTGCTGCCGGCGGCCGCAGTCCTCTGTGGCAGGCCGCAGGCGGCCTTTGTGTATAAGCCGGCGGGCTTAAAAAAATTATGCAATTTTTTTTATATATTCGATTTTTAATTAAATTAATGTTATTAAAAAGGTTTTTTATTAATATTTAAAACTTTATTAATAAATTTTAATATGTTTTTTTTTATTTAATAATGTTTTAATAATAATCTTTATTAATATTTAATAATTAAATATTAATGCATTTAATATAGTTTTTTTATGTAAGTATTAATTTATTAATTAATTTTTCGATAAATATTAATAAATTAGTAATTAATGTAGATATTAAAATAAGTAATTAAGAACAGTGATTATTGATTAAATTAATTCAAATTAGTTTAATTAAATTTAATTAATAATGAAAATTGCTAATAGAACTGTAGATTTATATAGGATTGATTTTTAGTTAAATTGAAATTTCTTATTTAAAATAATAGGTCATCATTTCAATAATTAAATAAATAAGTTTCTTCTAATTATATTGATTAATTGACTTAGAATCAAAAGTAAAGTAATTGTACAATTTTATTCGAATATCTATATGGGTTATATTTATATGTTAATTATGAGACAAATGGGTTAACAAGTAGGTCAAACTGTGAACTTATTTTCGTGAAAACATACATTAAACTAGAAACAAAAATATTACACTTAACCTGATTACATACGTTCAAATCAATCTAGCAGTGAGAATATGAACTATATTGTTTTGTTATATTGTCTATGTTTTGAGGTTTTGGGGTTTGTTCTAGTATTGACCAGTTTAGGTTGTTACCAGAGGCTCGGTGATTGTGAATGTGATGTTATGATTTGTTCTCGATCTTTTCAAACCAACCAAGGTAATGTGATAGTATGCTCTATGATGGATGTATTTACTGTTTGTTATTGCTTTCCAATTTCCTTGTGAGAAGCTGAGGTGTATGTATTTGAGATACCTGACTTAACCATTTTCGAGTCTCGATCAGTTATATTGATAACCATTTTTGAGTCTCGATCAGTTATACTTGGATTTCTTTTCGGTCGCTTGAGAGGATTGAAGTGTTTGTTATGTTCTTGATGATGTCATGTTTTGACTTGACCATTTTGGAGTCTTCGATCAGTATTGTAATTTACTATTGGGATACTTTCTGGTTGCTCATTGGAGAACCATTGGATTTCGTGATTTATCATTGATGCCTTCAGTTGCTGATAGAGAACTGTCGTGGTCATATGATTATTATTTGGTGCTTATCTGTTGCTCATGAAGAACTGATGTAATTTTGTGGCTTATCTTTTATGATGTTTTTCAGTTGCTTGTATAGGACTGAGGCGATTTTATTATGATTCTTGATTTGTGATTTCATGAGCCTAGGGTAGGTTATCTATGTGTAGAGTCGGGAAGTGGCTTGCAATGGGGATCGGGGCCCTAAGAGGCTGCCTAGAGTAACCCATTGTATGTTTGTTTAATAAGTGAAAACATTTACACTAAATAAGGGAAAATGAACATAATAAGATAATTGTATGTTCTCTCCCATGCCTTGAGTGCTAGTACAGACTAGGATGGGGTAGAGAGGATGCTTGGTTACGACCTTGCATTCCATAGTATGCCTCGTCAGTACGAGAGGATACTAGTGGCCGCAGGGATCAGTAAGGACCCGAGATTCCTAAGGGATTTCTCGGGTAACTTCTACGTGACTTTTGCGATGACACTTTCCCGCTTGCATATTAGGTTTCCTACGTGTCTTGTGGTACCTCTTGGATTTAGATGTCGATCTTTTTAGGAACCCTTGAGTTAGCATACTTATAGGATTTCCTGGACTTAGAGAGTATTTATGATTATAGGTTTTGTTATCCTATTTGGGACTTGAGACTATCTCCTCAGCGCGGTGGGAGTGGACCATTTAGGTTCCACGCGATCGGGTGGTAGTGCTTTTACTCTTACCATTGAGATCCGTTCTGTGGTCACCGTGGCTGGAGTTTTCCTGATTGGGATTTACCTTCACTATGTCCTTTGATTATTATGATGGATGGTTAGATTTTATGTTAGATGTTTTATCATTATGGATGTATGGACATATCAAGTATGGTGAATAGTTTTGTATATATCTTTACTGTACTTTGTATCATGGATTCATGGAGGTTGATGTATTTCTATTATTACATATGTATATTCTTTTAAGCCTTTCATACCCTGTGACTTGTACAGTGGATGATTGAGCATTTCGAATTCATTTGCCGAAAGGCATTCGGAACAAATGTATATTATGGACATGGGACTTTCTGATTATTCTTTCATATGTATGTGATAGTTGTTAGACTTAGAATTAATTAAATTTAAACGTGACTCAACGTCTTGGGATCTTTAAGAAATGTAACTTACAATGTATGTTGTCAATGATTACATGTTATTGCTTCCGCTACTATGTGTTTGATGTGTACGTTATACTTCTTGTTAAAAAAAAAAATGTTTAGCAAACTTAGTAAAACTTTAGGTTAATTCTTTTGGATCCCTTGGCGGGGCGTTATAGGGTGTTGACCATAGAAACAATCCTTCCTAGCTAAGAGGGGGTGTTAATGTTGTAGCTTCACTCATATTGGTTTGATCCAGAGATAAACTATGTTAATCAGTTATTACAAATTACCACTTAATCATTATTATCTCTAACTAATAATCATTAGATAATTTGCACATACACATATATAATTAAGTATTTATATAAATAAACATACACGTGTGTGTGTGTATACATACATACATACATGTGTGTGTGTGTGTGTGTGTGTGTGTGTGTGTGTGTGTGTGTGTGTGTGTGTGTATATGTATATATGCATATATATATACATGTATATATGTATATATATACATGTATATATGTATATATATACATGTATATATGTATATATATACATGTATATATGTATATATATACATGTATATATGTATATATAAACATGTATATATGTATATATATATATATATATATATATATATACATACATACACATTTATCATTATTAATATCATCTAATAATTATTGATCAAATCTGACTAGATCAAAAGTATGTGTGGAACCATAATCATATTACAATTAACAATTGATGTAGTTATATTAAATAGATCATAATATTGTCAACAATGATAATTATTATAGTGTGTCAGATTATATTGAATTTTCATTATTGGTGTTTCTTATGATGAAGTAGTGATAGCCAAGCCATCCAGTGGGCCTTATGAAGGGTTATGTCCTTGCAAGGATTACTTCATGTACATACTATTAAAGTTGATGAAATATCAACCCCATAGGTCCCAAGAATCACCTACATGCAAACATCTATCACAGAAGACAGAAACAAAAAGCTATCGAAGATGGAAATCCTAGATCCATAAATGAGACATCCTTGATGAGCAAGAAAAGAGATTGATATTATCAAAAGTGAATTAATAAATTACAATGAGATCAATCCTTATAAAAGGAGATCAAAACCCTAATAGGGTAAAAGCTAGGTTACATGTTAATAATTAATAAAAGAATTAAATATTATATGCCAAAAGTTTAGCTTAAGTAAGCTAGAAATAATAAGTGACTTAATATTAAATAAAAACAATTAAATTAATAAGGAAATATCTTATTACTCTAACGTCCACCCTTAAGATAAACTTAGGGAGTAGCAAAAAACCTAGAAACTACTGCTAAAAGCAAATTTGGGTTTTGACAACAAAGGCCCGATAAGGTACCCAAGCACAACCAAATCTCTATAAAGAGAAGTAGAGAAAACCACATGGAAAAATCCCTACTCCAAAAAGAAATGGAATGAATGTTCTAGAAGATAGGAACAAAAGATGATCATGAAGAACACCACTAAAGCATGAAACTAGAAACACTGTCAAACTGTTGATCTGAAGAATGTTCACTATATAGAACATGACTAGGTAGAGAAGATTAAGTCTAAAGAGATGATCAAACGAAGATCCAAGGTATCTTCATGGCCTCCAAAAAGAGGAATGAAAGAATTTCTATATGGTAAATGATCCATCTCACTGAAATGCATAGGTATCTAGTCATTACAATCCCCTAGTACATGGGATCAAATTTTGAATACATAGCTCACTCCATCGAACCAAGAAAGAAATAGAACCAACATAACCCACCAATAATGTTGACAGTTAAGACATGAACACTAAAATTGAATGCAACATCTCTTGCACAAAGAAGAACCAGGAACATCAAGAGTGCAAAAGAAGTACAAACACCTATAATGGCATGTGTTATCAATACATCATGAAGCTAATGTCATCGAAGGAACACTCACTTGACAAAGGAAGATGGAAAATATGACCAACATGAAATCACCCAAGGAAATTTATAATGTAGTGTGAGTACAAAAAAACACAAAGATGTGCAAGATTTAAAAATGCAATAAAGTGGCACTTTATCTTAGTGTGTTTGCAAAAATAATACGAAAGGATGTTGATCAAATATCAAAAGATAAGGGTAATAAAAATGATAGTATAATCCATGAAAAATCATTTGAAGCAATGGAATTGATCCTCAGACCTAAAACAACCCAAATATCCACCAGAATGCAAAAATGCAAAAGACTAAATGGAATATCCCTAGAGAAGAATTTAGAAAAACAACTAGCATCGTTGGAAAGATATCAGAAAGATCTTTCCAAAAATATAAAAAATTCCCAAATCAGAGTTCAGATGCTCAAGATATGTCTCCTAGAGTGCAAAATAGAACTTCTAGCTTTGATTGCATAAATAGGAAACCAAACAACATCAAAAGTCCAAATAAGATGTGGTAAGCCTACAATATCAGTACCCCAAATTTTTCTAAGGAGAGATTCCATGTAGAGGAAAAACATTCATATTAGGACTTAAGCATCATTTTCAACATTCACTACTTCTAGTTTAGTAAAAATATCCAATGAATCATAGTGCAAGAGGTTCTTTCTTCAAATGCATAGTGTATCATTTTTTCATCTTAGGTGGTTTCTATGTTTCTTTAAAATGCCTTAGACTTATAAGAATATTTATTTTCAGTAGAACTAATAGTTGGAAAACTTATTAAATATTGTGTAATTTATATTGATCTCTTGTTTTGGTTATATAACTATATTATTTATGCAAGGTAAATTATAAAGTTCAATGCCTTTTCCTAAATAATTTATTCCCAACAGCCATACTTGTGTATAATAGTATTAAAAATGCTCTAGAAGCCTAGACTTATAGGTACATGAGGTTGTTGTTATACATACATAGTGAAGGGACTTGGACAAAGTATGTGTTGATAAAAAAATTGAAATGCTAATGGCTTCCTTTCATTACCTTGTCATGAAAAATCAATTGATTTTTCTTAATTAGTTCTAGATTTTAAAAATGTACTAGGGAACTTTGTAGATGAGATGATGGTAGTTCCAATGAGAGACACCTTCATGTTGATTCTAGGGATTATTTTCAACAATGCATGGATGATTCATTACCACTTGATATGGTATAATAGTTTTAATTCAATTCATTTATTTTGTCCATTAATCTTTACATTAACTTCAACATGCAAGATTAATAAATTAGCCAATTGAATGTTTCCACATAATTTCTACTTAAATACGATATACACTATAGGTGTAGTATCTTTATATCTCCTTCTAGGATAAAAACAAGTATTTACAGTCAAATTAATGTTGACCTTCAAGTTCATTATTTACACTATGTGTTTTAGAAATAGCTCCTAATATTATTTTTATAGCTCCTACAAATATTATTTACACTGTGTTGAACTACTAATAGCTCCTAGCATAAACAAGGAAATTATTTTTATCAAAAAACTATATAAAGATGACAATAAAACCTTTTCATTGGTTGAGATTACACATAAATAAATTGTTCTAGGTAAGAGATTTCATCAAATGAAGACAGATAATCACATAGTAAAATAATTTCTAGAGAAGCTTTCAAGGATTCCATCATAGAAAAAATAGAAAGGATCAATAAATTTATGCATAGACTCTCTTCATCATTTATAACACATGGGTGACTATTGAAACAAGAGAAAGTAAGACAGCCAATAGAAAAAAAAACATGAAAAGATTTCTTATATGGAAAGATTTTATGACCAAATCACAAGTCCACTCAAGTTAGAGATATTTCAGACCCTCTATCCTTCTTCTTATTCAAGATGGATACAACTAAAGTAGCCTATAAAGTTTAAATTTCTAGGATAAATGAGGAATGAGCTCCTTTTGAATATACCTTATCCATGTTCTAAAGGTTATCTCCTTATGTCTTCTCTTCTAGTAGGTGTTATAGTTTTGGGATTTGAAACTTACAAGAAAGTTCTCCAGAAGTTGTCAATTTTATGTATCTTTGTAAAAATTCCTTAAGCTCACAAATATTCCTCTTTGGGATTAATTTAGGGTTGGAAATTCTATTGGTATGGGATCATTTAATTTCCTTGATTGTAATCCTTTTATCTTAGTCAAACCAATCATTTTTGTAGATTTTTCAAGTGAGTGTGATGGGTTAATCATTCTATAAACTTTTTCTAGTTGATCCATGTCCCAATCCTCTTTCAAATGAGGTTATTGTACCTCAAAAAATGTTCAATAATTATGGATAAAAATATTTTATTCATTTGGATGAATGTCAAGTGGAATATAATTTTTTTTCAAAATATATTAATGATAACTCTAGTATTGATCATGATAATTATTTTCCTAGGTGGTGGTTGTCAAGTGATAAAAAAAAAAATTGGAAAATATTCCCTAGCTATAAAAACAAATTAAGAACTGGAAGGTTCTCTTTTTGAAGGATTGAATTTTTAGTACTTGATAAATGATTGATAATTTTACATAAGGATATTTGTTTATAATACTACTCTAACATATCACATTTGGAATATTTACTTCTAATTAGATTCATGTTAATTGATGTTTAATAATCCTCAACTGACCCTTTTTAGTTTTGATTGATATTGAATATACCTAAATTCTATGTCATTTTGAATACTGATTATCTTATAAGAATATCTTTTTTTTGTATGAGTTTACTTTCAACGATTGATCATGTTTGAAACTAGATCTTCTAGATGAAAGTAATTAAATAATAAAAGTATTTTCATGTTCGTGATTCTATCAAGAATAGATAGATGGGTAGGCTTCTTTTAGTGTGCTTATTATTTTTTGGCTTTTAGAGAGGCACCAATGAGGTTATATGAATTCTTTCAACCATGTCTAGAATCCTAGGTATCGCATTATCATATTGATTATGAAGGCATTATGACATATTATGCTATATTGTGGTATAATATTTACATTCTTATCATTTGAATGGTTGTGTATGATCATTTATGAAAGGTTGTGAGTTAACAATGAAGTGCTCTAGTTCATTACCTTAAATTTAGTTTCATTTTTAGTATTTGTCTCTTTCCATCTTTCCTTTTGCATGGATGGATATCTTCTCAACCCTAGAGATTATTTTTAGTGTTAGAAATTTGGTCCTAAAATAGTTAAACTTTTCATAAGGCATATTACATTTTTGGGTTGCAAAATTTAAGATAAAAAATATTCATCAAGGAATGCCTATTTTCCCTTTCCTTCTTAGTATTTTTCTTTAGGCTTTAGGAATAGAAATTGCTAAATTTATATTAAAAGGAATATGATTATTTTTGAATTTTATAGAAGGACAAGAGTTGTTCATGCACTTGCAAATTATCGATGATATGCTTCTTATTGGTAAAGTTAATGGATAGGTTAGAACATTAAATTCCTTTCAAATTAAAATTGATGTTTTTTCTTTGTAATAATATTGTTATATTCTCTCAGTGGAATATGATGGTTTACATGTGGGACTCATTATTACTTGCATCTATTATATGCCAAGTTCTATTAGTATTTCTTTTCTACACTCTATGGAAAATATGTGGCTAAAATTCTCTTTGAAAATGAAGAAAGATGTTATTGTATTTTGGGGGAAAGTCTATAATGATAAGATAAAGAATTTTTTTTCCTTTGAGGAAGCTAGATTCATTGATAAAATCATTGTTATTTTGGGTGATGATTATCTATAAGAAATTGGAAGGTCTATAAAAAAATTGAAAGTGGACTATGTTCTTAAGTTGATGTCTAGTGTCAAACTCATTTTTGATGAATAGTGGTTAGTAATATAAATATTCATGAGGAGTAGAGGTGGAATCTAAATAACATTTTAATTTAGGAAAAGATTCGTGTTACTTTGTGTCATGGAGGGAATATTTGCTTCAAATCTATGAGGTGGACATACTTGTTCACCCCTTCATCTAACATAAAGACCATACGGACTAAGATTCTAGGAGGACTACAATGGGTTTTATATAGGAAACTTCAAAGAAACCTACATATAAAGGAAATAAAATCATGTATAAGGGAGGTGAGCCTACCCTTGCGAGCCTCAAGGATCATCATGAATGACTTCTAGGTAGTAGAAAAAATTTTCAACTTAAAGTGACCTCTTCTTATTAAGCTTCACAATATTGGTGGCTTGCAGCCTCTAGCTTTTGGAAGAATGATTTTTGTTTATGCATGGGTGTTGGTGTCTCTTCATTATATCATTTTAATTGTAGTATATGCATTCTTATATGCTCGCATCTCCTTTTGTGACATTGATTTCTAGTTTTAGGTAGAAAAATGTTGGCCGTACAATATACACATTTAGGGATTCTTATTTTGGCATTTTATTTTCCTAGTCTCTTGCTCAAATAAGGGGAAAAGGTTTATTTTTGTTTAGATTCTCAATGATTTTGGTCATTTTGGCCCCAATAGGGATGATCCTTTTTACTCTATTAATGAATATACTATATAACATATCAAGAAAATATAGTCAAGAATAATCAAATCTAAAGTGTTCAACAATGCGTTCAACCTCATTGAGCCACCTAAATATAAACCTAAAAATACCATTAAACATGGAATTTCCCAAGTTAATGGGGTGGTTAACATGTAAAATATATTTATTTCCAAAAAGAGGTAATTTGACGACATGTATATTTTATTAGTAATGTATAACTTTCAAAAACACTTCAAAAATACAAATGATTTTTAAATGTAACTAAATTCACTTTAACACCTATGCAAATATTTAATATGTATTTTGTTAACAATTGAAGGCATTACAATTCCATAATTAATCCTTAGTTTTTGTTTAATATAAAGTAAGGGCACTTAATAAGAATATTTCAACATCAACTTAACACTGATTATATCCACTATAAAAAGTGAGAACTAAGTTGTTTCTCTAAATATATTGTTCTAATTTTTTAAATTATTAAAAAAAAAATCTTTCAAATGAAAAGTTAGATTAAATTCATTTTCTAATTTTTAATATCTTTAAATTAACTTAAAATTACACAAGTCATGCATTTGATGAACTAATGTTTACACAATCACAAGTTTAAAATAAGGATATTCAAGCTAAATACATAAAACCACCATATTCTATTTGTAAATTTTAAACGTAGTCTTATATAAAACACATTCAAATTTTGAAAACAAATTATCTTAAAGACTTCAAATAATTAACAAAAATAAATATAAATTTCTAATTAATTTAAACTTAACATATAAAATTAAATTATTTATTAAATATTTAATAGGTTTCATAATTACAATATTTCTGAGATCATTTTAAGCACCTGGAATTTTCCAAACACAATAACATTAATTTTCTTTTTCATGCTTGGCAACTAATTAAATCGATTTCTTCATTAAAAAGTTAAACGTAGCCTCTACTCTAAATTAACTCATCGAAACATTACAGTTTGCAAGATTGACAGAATACAATGCTTGAATTTCAAAGGCTTGTATTCGTAATCGAGGTTGATGATCTCAAACATCACAGTTGGGTATATGCTGGATGCATTTGATCTTGGCAATCTCACATGTATGATTGTGAAATTGACAGAAAACGACAGTGATTATCCAGCACACGGCATGCATGTCCGACCAAGATAATACAATGTTAAAAAAATCTCCACTAACATATTTATAATTATATAAAAATCTCCACTAAAAGAGAATATCAGCTGAGTCAACATAATCATCTGATTCTCGGTAACTTCATCTTATATGAACTTGAATGGGCTGGCATCAAATTTACAAGGGATTTTTTATTCTGTACAGGGATGGTAAAGTGATGTGTTACCAAATACAATTGATAGCTACCATATCTGTAATCTTTTTAGCTCAATTCAATATACAAAAGCAATAAAGGGTGGATTAGAATACTATAAGAGTCACTCAATGTCAAAAGTTTATGCCTTCGTGCTCCTGCATATTTTACTAAACAATTGATGAAAACCACATGACAATACCTTCAAAGTATAACTTATACCAAGTTTATCCGTGTGAAACATCCTACGCAGAACGCACATTGTTATTGGTTTGACTAGTGTGCAAAAAAAGTTATAAATGGGGCATGCTTTACCTAAACTTCTCCAAGCCAGTGATCGTTTGTGAGTTGAGTGAAAAATGGCATCCCGAACAAAGATAATATGTTATTTTGTGTTAGCACTAATATTTGCGTCCAACCTGCTTGATGCTGCGGTGACAGACGGGCATGGTGGTGGTGGTGGAGGAGGGGGACATGGTGGTGGACGTGGTGGCGGTCCAGGTCATGGTGGTGGTGGAGGACGTGGACTGATGGATGGTCCTGTAGAACATGAACATTATGAAGGACCCAGTAGACGTGGTCCGGGGCATGGAGGTTGAGGTAGTGGTGGTGGTCATAGAGGTGGTCCTCCCGACCATGGTAACTAAGAGTGAGGGACTCAGGTTCATACAGACCGACAGCATTTAGTCAATTCTGACTATTTAATAAATTTAGCTTAGGCATCATTCATTAGAGTATAATGTTTAAGTTGTTCTATAGTAGAAATTATTTAGATATACTATTATGTAGGAACTATAAAATAAAGCTGAATCGGTCACTTCGTGCAAGTTTATGTATGGTGATGTACATCTGTATGTATGACACACAATGTTTTAGATAGTTTGAAAAGCATTTGCACTTACAGAACTCTCAAAAACCTCTTGTTTTGTTTGTTTTTAAGGTGTTATAAGAGTACTATACTAGAGTTTGAAAATAAGAAATTTCAAATATAGCATATCTTATGGAAATAATATGGGTAATATGTTTTGCAAAGAGTAGGGTAGTTGTTTCAAGGTATGGGTAATATGTTTAATTAAGGATTTGAAATATTTATGTAATAGTTTAAGAGGGGTAACAAAAATAAAGACTAAGGTTATAAAGAAGGATTTGAATTAAAAAAAGATTTTTTATAGGAAAAGCAAAAAAGAAGTACAAAAAATAATTATGGTCATTATTAAATTATCATTTTATCAAACAATTAATACTCTCCAATTTGATCATAGATCTTCATCACTTTTATCCTAAAAAGTTGCTTCCCAATTTTTTAACTCAAACTATTTTCTTCCTTAATTTGGATCATTATTTTATATAGAACTACTTCCATAAGAGAAGTACTAGTTCTCAAGACATGCGTATTAGTTTTGCAACCATTACTATATGTAAGAAACAAATTTGTTATGGTACAAAAATAATTACTTTTCTAAATCGTAATTTTGTTAAAGAAGCTCATTTTCAACTCTTTGGGGTGAAATTAAATAAAAGATAATTGTATTTCTCTCTTACATGGATAGCCAAAGACCAAATCTTTTATTAATGGTAAAATTTTCTAAGGAAGAACATCCACGATGATGGAATGAGAATTCATTCTAATCCATTTGTTCAAAAATCTTCGAAAAATGTTTTCAATCTCCACATATTTTGTGTTTATTTCCAAATCATTTTCTAAAATTTGTATCACCTAATATAACCCAACATAGATTATTATAAAATATGGTTAAATGACCATATTAACATTTGCATGTTTGATAGACAAATAGTTAATGCCCAATTTTTAAACTTGCAAACAAAAATTGAGCTTCTAGATGGAAATTGTTACACATCTATAATTTCTCAACATGTCACAGATTCCAAATTCTATCCACATGCCTCTCCTCTTTGTTATTATTCTTATAGATACTAATGAGGAAATGAATAGTTGATTACATACCCATATATAACCTCAGCCTTATAAAATTAATGATATTCATGCACATAACTATTTTTGATATCTTATAGTTTTTAGAATTATTTGATAATGCATTTAGTTATGGTACACTAATATAATAGTGTACTAATGTGAACATCTTGGCTATGATCAATGAAGAATAAATTATATCTCCATAAGGTCCATGCTCATATTCTAAACAATAAAAAAGAATGAATATACAATTTGCTCAATCACTAAAGGAATAATTGGCTTAAGAAATAAAGATATTGGGATGTACAGTAAAAAATAGTGAAAATAGTAAATTGCAAATTTCCAAATTACTTTAAAATCTTGGAGGCCCAAGTTGATCCCTCAAGCATGTTGACATACAAGCTCTTATATCAAAAATCAACATGCTATCTCTTGTCTCACAAATAGAAATGGAAAAACAATGAATACCAACATAAATCCAATTTGATATTTATCCTCACCCAACCAAATGTAACTCAATCCCCATTCAGTAAAATACTATCAACCCAAATCTTGAAACAATCTTCACTCAGTAAAAATATTGTTTAATCAATCACCATTAAAGAAAATCTTCAATTAGGGTAAGTGTACAAAGAAGTGGGACAAAAAAGGCATCTTGAGATGCCACAATTTTCAAATTGCAAAACTATGAGCTTTGACAATAAAATCAAGATAGTTACACTCAAAATTTGAAGATACAAAAGCAATAAGAGTTGTTGTATTCTGAATCTAGTCTTTAGACTTCTAATTTATTTTTAAAATGTTGTAGATCAAGTGACTCAAAAAGGGAGAGCACACAAAGTGGTCTTCTTAAAAAAATAACATAACATACAGCTTCTTGTATGTCCCCCCTAAAATGTCAAAAAAAATTTAAATATTTCTTATCATTCAGCACAACTTTTTGAAAACTAATCAAAAATCAAAATATCATTTTTTATTAAATGTATAAATAAATTGTAACTTAGTATCTAAAAATGTAATTTGTTCAAGAATTTGATTAACTAGCCCAAATTTATGCCCAAAATACTACACTTGATTTTTGACAAAAATTGTCCACACACTAAAGAGATTAGAGATGGAAATCTTAACAGAATAAAAATTTAAAATAAATTATATCGTTAGGAAAATAATTAATATTTGAAGAACATTGTGGGGTTTAAATTTATCTATGTTTAACCACGCACAAAACTTGAAACAAAGCATAGAAAAAATGTGAAAGTTTTCTACTTTTTTTAGAAAAACATGTCTTAGGCATGTTATCCAATTGTAGTTAATATGGACCATGCCATGTATGGCTTGCATGAAACATAAAAAAATGCTCTCCATATGGCATGTGCCAAATTCAAAGAAAATTGTGTTTCTTGAGTATCAACTAGTCACAATAACTGTGTAAAGATGAATATATACATATGATATAACATTTTTAAATATAATTCACATTTCCATATGTATTATTTATTTCTTATAAATTGATAATTTATATTTGATGTATATATTATCAAGTTTTTTGAAATTGATTTAAAATTTGCAAGAGTTTTAATGTAGATTCTAGATATTTGGCAATTATATAAATTATTAAACTTAGTCAAATTTCAAGAATCAATATGCTCCTATCAATATTATCTCATTGGTATCACACTCTCTTTTTATTCTACAAAATCTATATCTCTCCCCATCTTATCTCTCTCACCTCTCTATTCAATCTCTAGGTCTCTACCATCTTCTCACCCTCTATTTCTCACCTTCCCTTTAAAGGTGAGATTCCCATATTGATATGCTCTCTCTCTCTCTCTCTCTCTCTCTCTCTCTCTCTCTCTCTCTCTCTCTCTCTCTCTCTCTCTCTCTGATAACCATTATCCCTAAATCATTTCTCTATTTCCCTCTTCCCTACATCTCCCTCTACCTCCCCTATCTCCCTACTCCGCCCCCCTCTCTCCATATTCCTATATACCTTTTCCTAAACCATAAAACCTATTCCCTAAAATCTCTAACCATAAGCCCTAAACCTTCCGTTTGCCCCCCTCTCACTTTCTCTCACTTTCAAATATCTCTTTCTTCCCCACATCTCTTCCCATTGCAACCTTGTCCCTCTATAGAATATATGGGAAGGAAAGAAGATAGGAGATAAAGTTCTATATATGGAGTGAGTGAGATGACTCTCTTTGATAACCATTATACCTAAACTCTAAATCATTTATCAATTTCATTCTTCCCTACATCTCCCCCCACCTCCTCTATCTCCATACCTCTTCCCTTCCTACCCCCCCACCCCACCTTTCCATATTCCTATATACCTTTTCCTAAACTGTAAAACCTACTCCCTAAAATCTCTAACCATAAGCCCTAAACCTTAAATCATTTATCCTTTCCCCCCCTCTCTCTCTTTCTCTCACTTTTACATATCTCCTTCTTCCCCTAATCTCTTCCCATCTCAACCTTCTCCCTTTATAGAATATATGGGAAGGAAAGAGGATAGGAGATAAAGTTCTATACATGGAGAGAGTGAGATGAATATAATAGGGAGTACAAAGAAATAGAGAGAGAGAGAGAGAGAGAGAGAGGAATTACTACTAATTGAGTAAATGGACAAAGAGGGGAAAGAGAGAGGTGATGGGGAGTGGGGGTAGATAAATTTGTATAAATGGGAAAGCTAAATAGGTTGTTCCAAATAGAACAAGATATTACTAATATGAGCATGGTAATTGCTAAAATTTAACTATATCAAAAATACATTGTATGAACAAAAATTAATTCTAAAGTATATCTCCAAGATATCTGAAACCACTTTCAAATATCCCAACACTATGTGCATTAAACATAACAAAAAATGAAATAAGTATACTATAATGTTACTTAAATGTAATATCTCATGTATATTTTCTTTTGGTGAAATAGAAGTTGACTTTAGTTTGAAGAACTTGATCAAATTGGAAGCGGGGAGAGAGAGAGAGTTGTCAACACTAAAAATTTATTGTATAACATATTTTGCATGCATAAAATTTAGTGTATAATTGACTTTCCTATTTAAATAACCTTTTTTTTAATAAAGGAGGGGTGAAAAATTATTCAAGATGAAAGAGAAACAAGAACAAATAGAGAAAGGGCATCAGACAGCCCCATCAAGATCAACCAAGTGATCAAGTTGATGGGACAAGCCCATAAGTAGTTGAGTCTTATCAATAATGTTCCAATTGCACATATGTTTAGAAGCCCACTTCACAATCAACAACACTATTCCATTCCATAGGAATATGAGTAAAAGTAACATACTTGAAAGAAGTACACAAATTATGAATTTGGTCCACAATCAAAGCTAACTTCCAACTAAAAACTTCATAATATTGATGATTCAAAATACATATCACCACTTGTAAGTCATATTCACAAATAAGCCTTCTCCAACAGAGGTCACAAGCATTCTTCGCAACATACAAAATAGCTATGGCCTCCATTATATTGTTAGTGTGATGACCTTTATAAATAGAAAACACAAACTAGACATCCCCCTTACTATACCAACACCACCAATGCTAGTAGGGCCTAGATTTAAGACCCATCTATGTTGATTTTAAGAATACCCTATAGAGGGGCACTCCATTTCCCCACCCTATTTATCTTTTGCAAGGGATGTCTACACATCTTTCTTAGAAGTTTTCCATGTGAGGGGGAAATATTTAGATTATTATTAAAAATATCCTTCCCTGGTTCCATGGTCTTCGAAGTGTCACATTTTGCAAGAATAGTTCCCCCAAAAGAATGGAGAATTTTACACCAGGAACCTCTAAAAAATCATCCTTAAAGATACGATAGTTCCTTTCCAACTAGATATGCCAAATAATAAAGGAGGGTTCAAGAGTCTAGGAAACTTGAAGAAATGAAGTCTTGACAGGAGCCTTACCCCAACGAGAAAAGAATTCTGCCAGTGAGGAAACGTGCCGCCAAGATTGGCTCGACAAATTCCACCAATAGTGCCAAATATGTCTAGTAAAAGAGCATTGGAAAAGGAGATGAGAGATATTTTCTTCACTAGTCTGGCATAGAACACACATTGAGGGCTCTTGGAAGCCACACCTGCATAAGTTATCCCACATAAGACATTAGCTATGGACCACCAACCACATAAAAAAATACATTTGGGCCAAGCAAAATTGTATTAGACTTTCTTCCACCTAGGCATCTAATGTCCCCCAACATTTTCCGAAGAAGCTCGACATATCCTACAGAAACTAAAATTTTTCTAGACAAATCTTTGTTGTCCCAAGCAAGAACATCATTACCCACCAAAGTAGTACACTCAGGAGACTACAAAATCTGAAACGATTCCTTCCTATCCTCCTTAGATCCTCCTAGAGGCCACTCAAAAAGGTGTTTCCAATGAAAGGAAGAATCCAAACCTCTAAGACACCCTATCTTATAAAAATCAACTGTATCCCAACCAGCAACATTAAAATTTTGATAGAGGGCATGTAGCTGAGGATGAGTGGTAAGAATAGGAGAGTGCCAATCCCAAGACTAAAGCCAAAACAAATAGATAAATTTAAAAGAGACCATTTTTAATCAAGTGAGCTCCAAATTTTAGCATATTCCAAATCATGGATCCTTTCCCTTTTAGAGGAAAGCAATGAACTTCAACCACATCAATATCTAAAAAATACTTATGGGTGAGAATAAAAGCCCAAATTTGATGTTGGTTAGTACACCAACACCAATAAAGTTTGTAGCAAGAACCTATCCATTTAAAGTAGCTAATCATAAGCCAAGGCCACCCTCCTTTTGAGGTCTACACATTGTTTCCCATTTAACCAAACTCCATTTAGAAGTTGAAAGGTTCCCACTCCAAAGGAATTGATAGGAAAAAGCATCAAATTCCTGAAGAAAATACATAAGAGCATCCTAAACAAAACACCTGTAAATAGGAAGGGCTCGAATAACCAATTTTAATAGAGTCAAGTGAGTAGCAGTTGATAGCCATCGATGAGTCCAATGATTAACCTTTTGTCATAGTTTATCAAACAAAACATGCTAGGAAGATCTAGGATGTCTACCAATAGTAAGAGGAATAGCCAAATAAACAAAGGGAAGAGACCCAATTTGAAACCTCAAAATAGTAGCAATACACCTCTAAATAGCCTAGGGAGTATTGAAGAAAAAACAAGGATGATTTATTCTCGTTAACTTTCTATCTCAAAGATGCAAGATACACATCCAAAGCATGCCTAAAAGAAGTAGCTTGCTAAAGACGAGCCTATCCCATAAATGAAGTATCATCCACAAACTAAAGATGCAAAATAGGAGGCAAGCTAGCACCCCATTTCCACCCATTAATCAAACCCTAGTGAGCATAGAGCTTAAGAAAGTGGCCTAAACCCTCAGTTAGAATGATAAAGAGATAAGGTGAAATAGGATCCCCTTGGAAAAATCCTCTAAAGGCACCAAAGGGCTCTGAACATGATTCACTATAACATAAAAGGAAGTTGAAGTAACACAACTCATAATCTAGTTCACCCATTGTTGGCAAGAGCCAGAGGCCAAGAGGGTCTTCTAGAGAAAACTCCATTTGACTCTGTCATAAGCCTTAGCCATATCCAACTTAGTGAACATATCTTCCTCTTTTGATTTATGCATAAAATGAATAACTTTAGAAGCAATAACAATTCCATCAAGAATTTTCTTGCTAGCCACAAAATCGCCTTGTTCCTCTAAAATCACAACTGGAAGGCATATCTTAAGTCTGTCAGCAATCAATTTGGTGATGATTTTGTACACAACATTGATAATTTGTAGATAATTTTGTTCCTTTTTAAACAACTTAACTTTTAATAATTATATTAATTGTTTTATTATTTTATGTATACATCTACATAACATATACATATATATGATTGGTGCTAATAAATTTCACCATATTTTGGAATAAATATCATCTCTAAACTTTTCTTGATTGCTACTAAATGAATTGCACACCTTTGAAACTTATCCTACTTTTGAAATAGACTCTTGACAAACCACTTTTTACAAACCCTTGACTTAATTGTCTATTTATTATAATTACACTCACAATATTTGTTCCTTTTTGAATAACTTAACTTTTAACAATTATATTAATTATTTTATTATTTTATGTATATATCTATATAACATATACATATACATTGTTGGTGCTAATAAATTTTAAAAGGCTTAAGATTTCACCATATTTTGAAGCAAATATCATCTCTAAACATCGCTTGATTGTTGTTAAATGAATTGCACACATTTGAAACTTATCTTCCTTTAGAAATAGACTCTTAGAAAGCCATTTTTTACAAACCCTTAAATTTAATTGTCTATTTATTATAACTATACTCACAATATTTAGATTTCCTTTGTGAACATTAGAATGCAATGAAGTATCACGATAGACATCATGAAGCCCATGGCCCTATGTATGGGAGCTTTTATATTTCAACTAGGCATTGTTAATAGGAGCATTCCACATTAGGCTGTCTAATGAAGTTAGATCAATGAAATCTTGATATCTTCAATTAATATAAGTTATACAAACTTTTATTTATTCAAATAACTCTGAAATCTCTCAATGAAAATTTTGAAATCCATCATTAGGTCATTGGTTTTCTGGTTTAGTTGAAAGATTCATCAGAAATAAGTCTTATTGAATGCAAGACACCCATATCTCAGACAAAATGTACATTACGAAATTTTATTAGAGCCTGAACGCTACGCCAGATAATGCAGTTTCTAGAGTAAGGTAATAAACTACTGATATTAGCACTTTACCCACAGCAATGAGAGACAATGTGTTATGGAATACAAAATGTTTTTATTCCGAAAGGAAAATGTAGTGAGAGGACGCTATAAAAAAATGAATTCAAAAATAGTTTTGAAGTTGAGCATTACTCAAATGCCCTCCGTAGGCAGCAAGTTTGGTGGTCATTTCTTGGCCAGAGTATGATATGTATCATTGTGGCTTCCACCAGATCTTTTGTTACTTCCATGTGACAGTTCTCCAAAGCTATTTTTAGAGCCGACTCTCCAAACTGTTTGGAGAAAAAAACCAGATGTAGAGAAATAATCTACAATTTTTTTTATAGAACATTAACATATGAAAGGCGGTTGAAAAAATAGTTTTGATGTCCACGATATCGCTACAATAATATACTTTTTTATTATGAATTACAAAGAAAGAATATTTTTGCACGGATCGAGGGGTCTTTTATGAGATTGAAGTAGTCTCTCAGCTAATGAAAAAATAGTGAATAAAATGAATATCAAATTAAATCTAAATCTAAAATCAATCCTAATTATGTAAAATATCATTAATTTAAATCTTGAAATAATCTTCACTCAATTAAAATATTGTCTAAACAAATCCCAAATCAATTCTCGATCAAGAAAATCCTTTAAGATGCCACATTTTTAAAATTAGTAAGCTATGAGCTTCGAACAATAAAATCAAGATAGTTACAATCAAAATTTGAAGATACAAAAATAACAAGAGTTGTAGTATTCTAAATTAGCCTTTAAACTATTAATTTTTTTTTGACTCATAAAAGGAGAGCACACAAAGTGGTCATCTTAAAAAAAACATAAGATAGTTTCCACTATGTTCCCCCTAAAATGTCATTTTTAATTTAAATTTTTTTTATCATTCCTCCCCACTTTTTGAGAACTAATAAAAAATGAAAACATCATTTTTTATTATATGTGTAAGTAAATTGTAACATAGTATATAAAAATGTAATTTTTTTCAAAATTTGATGAACAAGTCCAAATTTATACCCAAAATACTACACTTGATTTTTGACAAAAAAAATGTTCACACACAAAAAAAAAAAAAATAGAAATGGAAATATTAACAAAATAAAACTTCAAAATAAATTATATGATTAGGTAGTTAATAGATATTTTAAGAACATTGTGAAGTTTAACTTTATCTATGTTTAACCACGTGTAAAACTTGACACAGCATTTAAAAAGTGTGAAAACGTTCTAGATGTTCTTTAAGAAACATATCTCAAGCATTTTTTTTATTATATGTGTAAGTAAATTGTAACATAGTATATAAAAATGTAATTTTTTTCAAAATTTGATGAACAAGTCCAAATTTATAGCCAAAATACTACACTTGATTTTTGACAAAAAAATATTTGCACACAAAAAAAAAATAGAAATGTAAATATTAACAAAATAAAACTTCAAAATAAATTATATGATTAGGTAGTTAACAGATATTTAAAGAACATTGTGAAGTTTAACTTTATCTATGTTTAACCATATGCAAAACTTGACACAGAGCATTAAAAAAGTCTGAAAACTTTCTAGATGTTTTTAAAAAAACATATCTCAAGCATGTTACAAACATCCAATTCTTTAGGTTGGATTCCCTAGGAAAATATATTCCTAACTCTTGGTACTCTTAAAGGTAGTTAATATGGACCACACCATGTATGGCATGCACCAAAAATTAAAAATACTCTTTATATGACATGTGCCAAATGAAAAAAAGAAGAAGCATTTTTCAGTATCAACTAGTCACAATAAATCTTTAAACATGACTATAAGCATATAATATAACATTTGAATATAATTCATATTTTGATATGTATTGTTAATTTCTTATAAATTGAGTTGTATTTGATGTATATATCAAGTTGTTTGAAATTGGTTTAAATTCATAGGAGATTTAATGTAGATTCTAGTTTTTTCTACAATTATATAAATTATCAAACTTAGCCAAATGTCAATAATCAACATGCTTCTATCAATATCATATCATTAGTATCACACTATCTTTATAGTCTTCAAAATTTATATCTCCCACTGTCATCTCTCTTATCTCACTATCTAATCTCTAGTTATATACCATCTTCTTGCCCTCTCTTTTTCACCTTCCCTTTATAGGTGAGATACCCATACTAATATGTTATTTATCTACTTAACCATGAGCACTAAAACTTAAATCATTTATCTTTTTTCCTCGTCTCTCACTTTCATCTATCTCCTTCCCCACATCTATTCCTATCCCCACCTTATACTTTTATATATTTAATGGGAAGGAAAGATGATAGGAGATAAAGGTCTATATAGGGACAGAGTGATATGTTGACCATAGGGAGTAAAAAGAAACCTAGAGAGAGACGAGCTGGGAGGAAATGCTACTAATTTTGAGAATGGAGAGAGAGAGAGAGAGAGAGAGAGAGAGAGAGAGAGAGAGAGAGAGAGTAGGGGGAGATAGATCGTTCATTGAATAAATGGGAAAGCTATAGAGAATTTTCTAAATAGAACAAGATAATACAAATATGAGCATGGTAATTATTGAAATTTAACTATATCAAATCCCTATTCAAAATTCATTCAATAAAATTTTTAACTGAAACTTAATCAACTCAAAATAACAAAATAAACATAGTTAAAAGTATGAAAACAAGTCAACCATTAGCAAGATCGTGTATAATTATATCAAAAAAATTCCCATCAGTTGTGTTGGAACACTTTTTTTTTTGTTAAAATAAGTACTCCCATATTTAAGCATTGAAGTAAATTTTCACTATTCAATCACATGCAATATGTAATTCTAATACATTTGTCAGGTAACTAATAATTTTTCAGGTATGTATATGCAAAAGTAAGGACATATAAGGTATGCATTCTTGGAACACTAATTTATTTATGTTTGGATATTTCATATGCCTTTATAATTATTTTATGTTAATTTTATCTTTAGGTAAATCTTTCCCACGATGTGATCACAAAATGAGATGAAAATTTTATATTATATATATATATATATATATATATATATATATATATATATATATATATATATATATATATCTACATATATACATATATACACACACATTTACATCATAACATAATATCTAGTATATATGATCTTATACCATTCACAAGCATATGAGTATCTCTAAAGCCTTTTATCTATTTAAGCTCATAGTAATTATAAAAGATTTAAAAAAATAGATTGTTTAAATAACATATAACTTGACACATTTATGATTTTAAATAAATCTTCTTTAATTAAGCCAATAGTTAAGTCAATAGGCTTATATGTGGGAGCTTTGCTCCCGATTTTTACAATTTTATGTCGAAAAATTGTCAGCCCTTACTACACTTTTATATTTTTCGATGAGTAACTTATTTTGAGATTATTTCCATAATTGATCTTTTCCTTTTATTGGTTAGTTTCTAATTGCTGAATATATTCTCTATGTTTCTAATTCAGTAGCAATTTCTATTTTATACCTTTCAATTTAATAGATTTTATTTAGACTTTATGATTTTTTGATTCTGCAATACATTAGGCCCTATTTGGTTATGGGAAGAATGGGCGCGGAATAGGGTTTTTAGAGCCAAAACCAGGTTATGGAGGAAAAGAGGGGCGTTTGGTTCAGCAAACGCAGAACCCAATTTCGGTTTTCATCTATGAATTTTGCCCAAAAATTGGAAGAAACATCTTCTAGGAAATAGGTGAAAGTTGAAATCAAAATCCGAAGTTGGGTTTTTATGAATGCATTTGAATAAATCGTCGGGTCTACGGAATCTTCCTTAGGTTTTTGGAAGATCAAATTGGGTTTTTTGGAAGACAATGGATTGTGCTATTTTCATGCTCTACTATGCGAAAGCGAGGGTTTCTAGTTTGTTGGGTTTGTTGGGCTGTGGCCATGGCGTTTGCTGGGTTTGATGAGTTTCTTATGGCCGTGGCATTTGCTGGGTTGTGGCCATGGCATTTTTTGCAGTTTCTCTACGTTCATCGCTACGGTTTCTCCACTTTGAATGGCGGTGGCAACTTTGAACGGTTCTCTTCTCCCACCCACCTTTGCATACTAGATTTTTTTTGGGTTTTTTTTGTTCATTCAAACATGTCCGCTTAGAAAAATAGTTAAAATATATGCTCAAGAATGAGTTCTAGTATGTGCTCACATCGTTTAGCTCTGATTACTTGTATATATCATAGTTAAAGTTTTAATTTTTTGTACTCATAGCAATGAAATTTACAAGTATATCAATAGCTTTTATCTATACATAGTTGACCTATACATAGTTTATCATGGTTCTATTTCTATCTGATATCTGCTTAGCAATTTAGTCAATATATGTGGTAACTGTTTGTTTCAAATCTATTTTTTAAATAGTCAATATGTGCTCACTAATAAATTAAAGTATAGTGCTATGAGAGATTAATACCAGTGAAATGAACAATTAAACTTTCTAATAGTTTTTGGCTGTTTGTTTCAAATCTGTTTAGCAAAATAGTCAATATGTGCTCACTAATAAATTCTAGTACAGTGTTGTGAGAGATCAATACCAGTGAAATGAACAACTAAACTTTGTAATAGTTTCTTGCCAATAATGAGTTCTAGTATACTGTTTTGAATGCAAATGAGTTCTAGTATACTGTTGTGAGAGATGAATGCAATACCATTAAATAGAGTCAAGTCATAAACTTGTGCTCACTAATAAATTCCAGTATAGTGCTATGAGAGATCAATACCAGTGAAATGAACAACTAAACTTTCTAATCATTTCTTGCCAGTAATGAGTTCTAGTATACTGCTATGAGAGATGAATGCAATACCATTAAATAGAGCCAAGTCATAAACTATGTATGGATCAACTATGTATAGATCAATGACAATCATGGCTTTTATCTATACATAATCAATATGTGCTCAATATGTGCTTAATAATGAATTCCAATATGTGCTCATGTGATTACCTGTATATATCATAGTGCCAATCAAGAAAAACATGGCAATCATGGCTTTTATCTATACATAGTTGACCTATACATAGTTTATCATGTTTCAAATCTATGTAGCAAAACTTTCCAATATATGCTGTAATAGTTTTTAAAGAATATTTTTAACAAAATAGTCAATATATGCTCACTAATGAGTTCAAGTATAGTGTTGTGAGAGATCAATACTAGTGAAATGAACAACTAAACTTTGTAATAATTTCTTGCCAGTAATGAGTTCTAGTATACTGATGTGATAGATGAATGCAATACCATTAAATAGAGCCAAGTCATAAACTATGTATGGATCAACTATGTATAGATCAATGGAAATCATGGCTTTTATCTATACATTATCAATATGTGCTCAATATGTGCTCAATAATGAATTCTAGTATGTGATCGTGTGATTACCTGTATATATTATAGTGCCAATCATAATAGCAAAACATGGCAATCATGCTTTTATCTATACATAGTTGACCTATACATAGTTTATCATGGTTCAAATTTGTTTAGCAAAACAGTCCAATGAGTTTCAGTATAGTGTTGTGAGAGATCAATGCAATACCATTAATCAAAGTGAATCATGCCAATGAAATGAACAACTAAACTATGGATATATCAAGTATGTATTGATCCATGCAAAATCATTCAACATACTTATGAGGTCATAAACTATGTATAGATAAAAGCCATGCTTTCAAACTATTTATAGATCAATGTAGAAAGAAAATCTATTCCCACTACCAATATTGCTACTTTTCATCTTCTAAAAGATGAGCCTCAGTTTTAGCAGACCTGATGGTTTATTAAAACACATTCATAAAAACCCAAATTCAGGTTATAGTTTGTACATGTGTATGTGTACATACATACATGTGTCTATACATTTATACATGTGTGTACATGCATACATACATACATACATTCATGTGTGTGTACGTACATACACACATACATACATGTGTGTGTATGTACATACACACATACATACATGTGTGTGTGTGTACATACATGCATACATGTGTGTGTGTACATACATACATGCATACATGTGTGTGTGTATGTACATGCATACATAGATGTGTGTGCACATACATATACACATACATGTGTGTATACATATAGACAAATAGAATCAGTATTATGCTCTCATTGGTATAGATAGATTACATGGAGTAGAATGACACATTATTGTAATTTGTTCATTATGGGCTTATGATCTTCAGTAGTTGTTACTCCTTGTTGTATTTGAATAAATAATTGACTTCTTAATGCAATGAGGCTAGTAAATAATCATGTTGTATCTTGATAGGTGATAGTTGATATCTCATAACTGATAGTGTTTAAATTTTCCATGTTTCAGGTCACTGATGGATCCTATGGAGAGTATAGAGGTCCAAGGAAGCATAGTTAGGAAGACCACATACACTTGCATTCTCACAATTCTTTTTTCTTTTGTTGGCATAGCCAAAGTACTAGTAGCTTGAGAAGGTAGTCAAATGGGTAAATGAATAAGAAAATAAAATTCCTTTTGTAGAGACATTATTCATTCGAATGAGGTGGATTTTCATGATCAGATTCAGATGAGTAGGGAAGCCTTCTTTTCTCTAGCTCATATTTTGAGGCTAAAAGGAAGCTTGAGAGATACGATCCACTTGAAGTTAGAGGAACAACTAGTGATGTTCCTCCACACCCTTGGGCACAATCTGAGGAACAGCAAGATTGCCCATAACTTTGGGCACTCAGGAGAGACAGTCAGTCGGTACTTCCACAAGGTTTTGATGGCTATCTTAGCCCTTCACAGAGATTACTTCATACCATCTGGTCCAGGTGCTCCTCTAAAAATTAGTGGGAAGGATCATTTTGAACCACTCTTCAAGGTAAATCACACATTGTTACAAGTCTATTATCTAGAATGTTGTCCTTATCTTATTATTACTTGAGCATACATTTGATTAGTGTATCATATCCCACAATATTGCATTGGAGCCATCGACGAAACCCATATTCTAGTGCGAGTCGATGTCGATATACAGGGTAAATATCATGATAGAAAAGCGAACCTATCGCAAAATGTTATAGGTGTTTGCTCCTTTGATTGTAAGTTTCAGTACTACCTTGCTAGTTGGGAAGGCTTTGCTACAAATAGCCGTGTTCTAGCCTCAGCTCTATCCAGATTAGATCCACTTGTAGTTCCCCCTAGTAAGCCAAATCACATTTTAATTTACTCAAGGTTATGCTAAATGGTTCAAGTATTGACAATATACTTTCTTTATGTAGGAAAATATTATCTCGTGGATGTTGGATATCCAAATGCACCTAGATTTCTCGCTCCTTATCTGTGTACACACTTCCACTTGAAAGAGTGGTAAAGAGAGAACCCAATAAACTCTGCACATGAGTTGTTCAACCATTGACACTCCTCTCTTAGAATTGCAATAGAACGTACGTTTGGTATTCTGAAGCAGCATTTTCCAATCTTAAGACATGCAATGTCTTATGATATCATGGCACAATCCTATATTGTTTTAGCATGTTGCATACTTCACAATTTCATTACGATAGAGGATGGCCTTCCATTGGAAGAAGCTATTAAAGAGGAAGATGATCGTGATGGGATAGAGGTACCACTTCTTAAGACATATGGGTTGTCTCAGGAGGATAGAAATGAGTAGGCCCAATTTCGAGAAGATATAGCAAGTAGGATGTGGGAAGATTATAGATCCCGAGAATAAATGATTTATTAGAAGGCAATGTGCTTTATATGATTAAATTGATGTATGCATATACAATGATGGTGTGTGATTTTTTTATTCTAATATCAATCCTTGCTACATTCTAATTAAATAAAAAGAACATTAACTTTCAATTTCACACCTACATTATGTACAAAAACTGTTGATCATATCTACAATACACAATCCAACTTGAAATATAGATTACATTTTTTTAAATGCAAGAAAGCACAATTATTATACATCTTTGCATTGAGAAAGTACAATAACATGCTTCATAATGGGGCTTACAACTATTTACTTGCCATTGATATCACCATTTTGTCTTGCTGGTATTTTTTTTGATGCTAATTTGTTATCATCAATTATTGCTTAAAATGTGTATCAAACCCACTCAAATTGTCACATGTTGTAGTTGAATAATGTTTATCATCTTCAGTTAAATGCTTTCAAGTTTATTAAATGTTATCCTCATTGCATTAGGATGTATTAAAAAATTATTTTTAAAGTTTATCGTCTTCAATTTTAAATGAAATACAGCAAGGAGTACCAAATGATGAAGATCATAAGCCCACTAGTAAGAAGAGAATAGTGAATTTGCTGAAAATTCTATTTTTCTGATGTTACTGCTTGTTGCATTCCATTTAAATTTAAAGAGCAATAACTTTCAATTTCAATCATATGATTACTTTAAATTGTAATACATTTACCTATTCAATATGTTAGCCTTGTTCCATTATGATGTATTACAAATTGATAGTTAAATTTTTTCACCTTCAAATTTAAATGAAATACAAGAAGGAGTACACAATGGCATATACCGAGCTCATGATGAGCATGGATGGATATGATCATGTGAACTAGATGTGTTCTCCCATTACTTTGAGTGATATAGATGGATCCCTAGCTGTGAGCAAAAAATCTTCTTCTTCAAAGAAGAAAATGTGGACAAAACTGATGGAATGCAAGTTTCTAGACTTGCTCCTCGAACAAGTCCATCTCGGATGGAAAGGTGAAGGTGGGTTTAAAAAAGAGGCATGGACTGTGATAGAGAGGACATTCAATGCAACGATGAACTTGAATCTATCATGAGATCATTTTAAGAATAAGCTGAAAACATGGAAAGTAGGATATAAAGTAATGAAGGACTTGAAAAATACAAGTGGGATAGCTTGGAATGAAGAAAATCTAACTGTGGATGCTGAGGATTTAGTGTGGGATGACCTTTTGAAGGTAGGATGATCTTTGTACTCTTTTCATTGAAGAATTTTTCCCTTCTTATTTTAATAATGAAAAACTTACAACCTAATCCATCTATTAATGCTTACATGTAGAGGAGAGAATTCAAAAATGCAAAAATGTATAAGAGGTCACCTTTCCAATATTTCAATGAGTTAGCTATAATTGTCGACAATGACATTGCTGAAGGGTTCGCATCTACAACGCCCCTTGATGCTAAAAAAGGGCACCCTATGAATGATGCATTTAACGTGCTTGATGAGGATGATACCAATTGTGGTACACCTCTTGACAGCCAACCAGATATTGATGAAGAGTTATATCATTCCAATTAGTCAAGTGAAAATGCTAGAGGGACTCCTCCACCATCATCATCAAGGAGGGGAAAGAGGAAGAAGACATATTTTGCTACATCATTGGATGTGATATGTGAAACTATGAAGGAACTAATAGATGGCCTCAGTAAGCCTCAGATTGTAAAAGTGGATAAATCTAAAGACGATAATATTTTGAGTGCTGCATATATTGCTCTCAAAGCTGTCCCTGAACTGAGTCGAGCAATTTTTGTGAAAGCACATGATACCTTCGTGCTTCAACGTGAAAGAGCCAAAGGGTTCTTGATGATGGATGAAGTAGAGAGAGTGGAGTGGATTGGAATGACATTTGGTATGATTTAGCTATTTCAGCTATTGACTAGATTGCAATGACTTATGCTGCATGATTACTCTATTCAATGGTTTTGCATTAATCTCTAATAGCACTAAACTAAAACTATATTGATCTCACATCACTATATTGGAACTCATTATTGAGCACATTTTGACTATTTACTTGATATATCCATAGTTTAGTTGTTCATTTCATTGGCACAATTCACTTTGATTAATGGTATCGCACTGATCTCTCACAGCACTATACTGGAACTCATTAGTGAGCATATATTTACTATTTTTTTAAACAGATTCTAAACAAACTGTTACAGCATGTATTGGACTATTTTGCTAAATAGATTTGAACCATGATAAACTATAGATAGGTCAACTATGTATAGATAAAAGCCATTATTGTCATTGATCTTCCATGTATCCATACATAGTTTATGAGTTGCTTGTGTTTAATGGTATTGCATTGATCTGTACATAGTTTATGACCTCATAAAGTATGATGAATGATTTTGCATGGATCTATACATACTTGATATATCCATAATTTAGTTGTTCATTTCATTGGCGTGATTCACTTTGATTAATGGTATTGCATTGATCTCTGACAATACTATACTGGAACTCATTAGTGAGCATATATTTACTATTTTGTTCAATAGATTCTAAACAAACTATTACAACATGCATTGGACTGTTTTTCTAAACAGATTTGAACCATGATAAACTATGTATAGGTCAACTATGTATAGATAAAAGCCATGATTGTCATTGATCTTCCATGTATCCATACATATTTTATGAGTTGGCTGTGTTTAATGGTATTGCATTGATCTGTACATAGTTTATGACCTCATAAGTATGTTGAATGATTTTGCATGGATCTATACATACTTGATATATCCATAGTTTAGTTGTTCATTTCATTGGCATGATTCACTTTGATTAATGGTATTGCATTGATCTCTCACAGCACTATACCAGAACTCATTAGTGAGCATATATTTACTATTTTGTTAAATAGATTCTAAACAAACTGTTATAGCATATATTGGATTGTTTTGCTAAACATATTTGAACCATGATAAACTATGTATAGTTCAACTATGTATAGATAAAAGCATGATTTCCATGTTTTTCTATTATGATTGGCACTATGATATATACAAGTAATCACATGAGCACAGGCTAGAATTCATTATTGAGCACATATTGACTTTTTTGCTAAATAGATTTGAAACAAATAACCAGACACTATTACAAAGTTTAGTTGTTCATTTCACTAGTATTGATCTCTCACAGCACTATACTGGAATTTATTAGTGAGCACATATTGACTATTTTGCTAAATAGATTTGAAACAAACAGTTACCACATCTATTGACTAAATTGCTAAGAAGATAGTAGATAGAAATAGAACCATAATAAACTATATATAGGTCAGCTATGTATATATAAAAGCTATTGATATACTTGTAAATTTCATTATTGAGCACATATTGAGCACATATTGATTATGTCTAGATAAAAGCCATGATTGACATTGATCTATACATAGTTTATGACTTGGCTCTATTTATATGGTATTACATTCATCTCTCATAGCACTATACTAGAACTCATTACTGGTAAGAAATTGTTACAAAGTTTAGTTGTCCATTTCACTGGTATTGATTTGTCATAGCACTATACTAGAATTCATTAGTGAGTATATATTGACTATTTTGCTAGACAGATTTGAAACAAACAGTATGTATGTACACACATGTATGTACATACATACGTATGTATGTATGTATGTGTTTATGTATGTACACACATGTATGTACGTATGTATACATACTTGATCTATGCATTGCATTGATCTCTCACAACACTATACTAGAACTCATTACTGAGCACATTTTTACTATTTTGCTAAGCATGTATGTATGTATGTGTGTATGTATGTGTACACATGTATGTACATATGTATGTATGTATGTGTGTGTATGTATGTACACACATGTATGTACGTATGTATACATACTTGATCTACACATAGTTTAGTCATCCATTTTAGTCGCATGATTGGCATTGGTGAATACGTAGTTTAGTTGTTCATTTCATTGGCATTCACACGATTGGCATGTGAAGTAATTCCAGATGGTTAGTTGGCTTTGTGTAATGGTATTGCATTGATCTCTCACAACACTATATTGGAAATCATTACTGAGCACATTTTTACTATTTTGCTAAGCATCTATGTATGTATGTGTGTATGTATGTATGTATGTGTGTATGTATGTATGTACATGTGTATGTATGTACACATGTATGTACGTATGTATGTATGTGCATATGTATGTACGTATGTATACATACTTGATCTATGCATAGTTTAGTCATCCATTTCATTGACATGATTGGCATTGGTCAATACATAGTTTAGTTGTTCATTTCATTGGCATTCACACGATTGGCATGTGAAATAATTCTAGATGGTTAGTTGGCTTTGTTTAATGGTATTGCATTGATCTCTCACAACATGTAGTTTATGATCTCATAAATGTTTGGTATAGTTGTTCATTGCATTGTTAATTAGAGTTATATTTGAACCATACATACGTGGAATACACGAGGAGTGGAAAATGATGAATCCTCAATTGTAAAACTTGAAAGCATATAGAAATGTGATTTTCTAGATGATTGTATAGTTCATGATTCTTTCCTATGTTATATCTGTAGTCCTAATTTGCTTGCATATGTTTTTATTTCTTGTCTTTTTGTCCCTATTTGATTTCCTATGTATGTTCTCGTTGAAAAGATTATCAAAAGTATTGAGGATTTCTGGTAGATGATTGTACAGTCATGATTATGTCCCATGTTATATGTATATTCCTAATTTTCTTGGATATTTTTTTAATTTCTTGTTTTTTTTTTCCACAATTTGGTTTCCTATGTATGTGCTTCTTGACAAGATTGTCAACGGTATTGATAAAGTGTCTTTCTTTTGTATTTTTTAATTGCTCTTGATTTGTTGATATTGCAAGCCCACACATGCTGATAAAAAATGAGCTATTTGATGATTATTTACTATGTTTTTAAACGGTCAATATTTTTGATGCCACTCCTTGGTGTATTTCATTAAAAAAAAATCTGATTTTAATTTTTCAAGTATGTTTAGATCATATATGCAGGATTGACCATCTAACAATACAGACAGTAATGGGAAGATTGAGCAGCATGAGAGGGTTGCTATCAAATGTGGGCATAAGGGCATACATCATGGATTTCTTAGTGTTTTCATATTTAACGGTGTGTTTTCACAACACCATTCAGATCATGGATATTGTTCTATCAAGTTAGCAAGTTTTCATATTGTTCATGGATATGTGATCTAGTTAGCAGGTTTTCATATTGTAGTAATTATGTGAAATTCATTATCAGAATTTCATGATGTTAAAATATGATTTATATGATTAATGATTTTCATGATTATCTTTTTAAGAACAATTATTGACAAATCCTCATTTTTCTTGTTAAAGCTATCATCAAATGTTTAATGTATGTGAATGTAAAATGGTATATTTTTTCCTATATAATATTTCACGTAAAATTTTAGTTGAATATTTTGTTGAATAATTAACTAACTTAATAAATTTATTAAAAGGGAGAGATACATAGAGGGGCAGAGAGTACATGATAGGAATGGGGGAGGGAGGGAGGGAGGGAGAGAGTGAGAGAGAGAGAGGAGCTTGTGTGTTCCTACATCTGTAGAAAGGTGTCTGTTTATGTGTGTTTTATGACTCACCAAACAGTAGAACAAAATACTAAAATATTGTATCCTCTCTTGAATATATATCTGTCTATGACCTCATCAAGATCTTCAAATGTCTCCTCCCCAACTGAAAGCATTTTCCAAGTCGAAGATAGCTAGCAAAATCCTTTTGGTCTTTTCCTCCCTCTACAATATCCTTGTGTGCAAACTCCATTGAATATTTTAAATGTTAGAATCAAGTGAGTAGGCCCTTTCAAGCTTGGATGGATAATACTCTCCCCTGGCTCTTTATCTGCTAGGAACTTAATGGTTTCATTCTCTTGTTCACCTTGTGAAATGGAATCCTCTTCTGCAAAATATGGATCCTTAACCTCCTTATCCTTATCCTGTTCACCCTGATAGTTATCATTCTTTAGTGAACTCTTTTTGCAAGTTAACTCAACTAGGTACTTCACTTTTGTCATAGTTTTCACCCAACAGGTAAGGATGATGCCTTCTGCAATTTTTTCTACAAGATCTATATCTAGATCATCAGAAAGCTCCTCTTTCAATATTGTTCCTATCAAGCCTAATTCCAGATCACAAATTATACGATGATTTTGGACTCTGTAGGTTGTTGCTTGGACAATTTTTCCCACTGACAAGGTCTCTTCATTTTCTCTAGTGAGCAGATAAAATTCCTCATCTTGGGATGGCTCTTTATATGGTGATCTCAAATCCTTAAATCCATGTAACAATTCACTCTTTATGTCAGCAAGGGTTTCTCGCTTTTTATTGGATGTCCGTTGCTCCAAACTTCTAGCATATTCATTAATATCAAGGGCGTTTAATAGATCAGGATTTTTTTTACATGCTTAACAACCATTTCTTGTGTTTCATCATCCATATCATCTATATCATGTCTAGCTTCTTCACAATATATGTCCTTAGCCATTTTCTTGGCAAGTTCATATGAGTCTGGATGAATTCTAGTATCATCCAATGGATCCATAACATGGTTTCTGAAAGTTGCTTGTCCAGTCCCTCTAACCCTTAAAAAAACTAGTAGCATTTATAAAGACAAGTCACTTCATAGCCTCTATAGTTGGTTTTTGTAACCATTACCTGCTCAACAACTTCATACTTTTCATCTAGAGTAAGGAAATGTTCCAATGAATGAAGCTTCAATTATAATATTTCTTTTTCAGGACTACATAATGTTGCAACCATGGTGAACAGATTCTAAAGATATTGACCAAGAGCCATAGCACACCTCACAGTCCCTCTCTGTGTTGGCAACTAGTCCTAAGATATGCGAGAATTCTCATATAGTGTAGGCAATAATTCATCTGCATAAACAACATTTATTATGTCCAATCCATCTGCCAAATCATGTGGATGAACTCAAACACAGGGAGGGACAGAGGGAGGACACAAACACACACATATTTAGCAGCTAAGTCACAAGGTTTGAGTTTGAGTTCGAGTTTGACAATTATGAAGTTCGAATGAACTTGACAATAAATTCAATTTGACGATAAATTTGTCTTATATAATTTTTCAAAAATATATAATATATATGATCACAATTTCCAACAATGGGACAAAAAATAACTTTGTACAAATGATTGCAAGTATGATTATTTTTTACTTTTCTTTGCTAATAAATAGAATTAAAATAAAAAATAATAATTGTCTTATTTATTCTTGACTAACAAAATAAAACTGTGAATATTGAAGAATAAAAAATAATAATAATGTAGTCTAATTATAAATAAATTAAATCATAAATATTAATACTTTACTCATTATGATCCTTGTGTTTCACTAATAAAATAAGATTAAAAAAATTTACATCAAATTCCAATTCCAATTCGAAAATGAACAACCAAATGCAAGAAAAAGATATTCCCAGTCATATTCCATTCCAATTCCAATTTCTAAATTGGCAACCAAACGCAGAATATGGATTTGTATTTTCATCTTCCATGTCAACCAAATGGTCCAACTATCTTCCTAAAATGTATAACCAGGTTTTTGAAAACCTGGTTATGAGAGAAATTCATCTTCTCCAACCAAATGGGGCCTTAGTTCTTTCAAAATTTGAGTTTTCATTATGGCCGAAAGATATCACTTGCGCATTGGGAATTCTTATAGTCAAATATCACATGCTTACGGTCAAATACAAGGTTGTAAGCTTTTTATGAGGAGCTTGATTATTATTTGCATTTCTTTTCTTCATGGTAGTCACGAGATTTATATTTATAAATCTGTGTAGGTGGTTAGAATAATTAGAATTCTCTTGTGTGCATTGGTTGTCTTGTTTGGGCTGCATGGTATGTTTCTTTGTCAAGTGCCTGCCTAGATGCTAGTAGTTATTTTAATTGTGAAGCTGGACATCAGGTTTGGGCCTTCCTCTAATGTGCATGGTACCATCTGATTGAATGTTTCATGTAGACAAATCTGTCTTAGTGGTCAGGAGCTACGCTACCACTTGAGGTGAATATAAATTTAAACTTTTTTTGGGTAGCAGGTGGCTTACCTAATTATATGAGTCTGCTACTGATAATCACCCTTACAACATTGATCTTTAGTTTTTAAGTTTTATAATTACTTTTATTTAATACTTTATTCTTCTCAGAAAAAGAAGATAAATCATGTATTGTTCTCCCAAAAAAAATTTGTCATGGTTTGACTTTTTTGCCTATCCACCTAATTGGAAACAAGTAGAATACTGTGAACATTTTTCTCTTTCAATTTTCTTAAAGCTTTGAACTATCTTGAAGGCATTAATTAAGGCCAATGGAACTAGACAAAATTTTTGCTGATACCCTATATGTCTTGGCCAATAGGTCCTTCAGTTGAGATGCATAACAGGAATTCTGAATTTATCTTTTAGGGTTTGATGAAGTTTTTAGGTTTTTTTTGTTTATAAAAATATCATGGAATATTTCATTAATTTATACACACTATGTTGGATAGCCTTGCAATGGTTTTTCCTAGGGTTTTGAAAGCCTATGAGTAAAACATATTCACAAAAGACTATTAATTACATGTTCTTCAAAACATCCTGGTAGATCATCATGCCTATACATTACAAGAACTAGAATTTGGGGGTTTGCTAGGCAACAGTTCCAATAAGATTGTTGGTATAAAAAACAAGGCTTGTTTTAAAAATTAAAAATTTGTTTTACCCATCTTATTTAAGACGTGGAATCTTATCAAGTTTTATTGCCACGCTACTTTCTTTTAAACTTTTCTATTTTATGGTGTCTTCATTATTGCAATTAAGGGTTGACTTCTAATTTAAAAGGCTTAATCTACATTAGATTGCAGTGGACTATGGCATATATTCCCTTTTAGCGTTCAAGGTAGTGAAAGGTATTATCTATGGTATATGTGAGGTGCTCTGGAGATGTATCTATCTATATTTATGGATATCAGTAGAGAAATTTTAACATATGTGCAACATAAAATACAATCCAACTTTCATTGCTTTGAGGCTGTCAACAGGAAGTGAGCCTAATGTTGCTGAAGAAATTGGTTGCAGCCGGTATTGGGGAATGACCTATCATATTTGTCACTCACAAGTTGTCTTAAAGTCTCATTTTCAGTATATAGATATTCTCTTGCTTTTTTTTCTCATTGTATTTTTTATTTGCATTCTTGTTGCACTAGGTGGTGCTTTATATCTACTAGAATGTGATAACAATGCTTGCTTGGCCTCAACTCCTGATTAGCTCTTTTTCTAGTTACTCACAAATAGGTAATTTGCCAAAAAATGTAGAAAGTTCAAAACAGAGTAGATTGCTAGGCAAAACTTGTTTGAGTGACAATTATAAGTGCATATTTGAAATAAATATACAAAGGTTAAAGACACTTTTTAGAGTGTTACTATTAATTGTTGTGGACAAGTATACTGTATAATTTCAAATTAACCAATTCTTTTCTTCTACACATCCCTTTCAATCATGGAAATGAATACCTACAATAAATGCATGTCCACTACTCTTTTTACTCTTTTCCTCTTTCTACTTAAGAGATTTATTCACAAACTAAAAATGATGAAAACAGTAATGGTTGAAGTTTTAACATTAACATGACAAAGAAAGAGAACAACTTTCCTTTTAAACATGATAGAGATAGAGAATGATCTAATATAGATGACATGATTTTCACAATTAATTGTGAAGAACTCACCATTAGGTATGCAAAGAGGATTGAACCGGTTTGAGTCATCAAATTATTTTTTGCTATCAGATTAAATGAAAATATACAGTAGAAGCTATTTTTCATAAATAGGTACATAGGGAGGTTGGGAATTATTTTCTCCTTTGTACCAGCAGAAAACTCCTTTTTGATAGCTTGACAGTTGATACAATTTTCAACAATAGATACTAATTCTAATCGTCAAGTTTATATTGGGCAGTTGATTTTGTTTGTCAAACATGATTATGTTTGTATCATAAAAAATGCCAACACTATTTATACACGCTTGTGTTCATAGATTTCCACATAATTAGAGCATAGGGAGGTTGGGAATTATTTTCTCCTTTGTACCAGCAGAAAACTCCTTTCTGACAGTTTGACAGCTGATACTATTTTCAACAATAGATACTAATTCTAGTAGTCAAGTTTATATTGGGCAATTGATTTTGTTTGTCAAAAATGCTTATGTTTGTATCATAAAAATACCAACACTACTTATACATGCTTGTGTTCATAAATTTCCACATAATTAGAGCCACGTAGAAATTGTTTGTAATGAAGCAAAAAGATGATTAAAATAAGATAGGTTGAATCTTTTTATTTTATATATATGAGAGGGATCTCATCAGGGATATTGATAATCCAAGCCTACGCAGATGAAGGGTCAAAGGGCTTGAGGGACTCGAACTGGTGACCTATGCTCTAATACCATGTAGATTTTTCCATCACACTAAAAGCACGTACTGATGGTGGAGAGGGATCTCATCAGGGATATAGTCACTACACTAATAGATTGTACGTGACATTTTATTATTAATGTGTTGAATTATAGTGTGTGACCTATAACCATAATAAATTACATTCAAAATAATTTATCATTTGAATGCCTTGTTTCTATTTTTCATATTTTTGTAGTATGTAATTTTTTTAATTTTTAACATAACAACAAACATGCCAACAGATAAATACTATAGACAGCTCAATGAACCTTTTGCTAGCTATGAATGGGTGGGAAAGCATAGGGTCGTAGGGGGTTATTGGGCTTGAAATGATGAATTACTCTACCCTTGAGTTAAAAGGGCTTTTGGCCATTTCATTACCAATGGGTAAGTCTATTGCATATTAGATAGATGCCAAATAATGGGGTTTGGTTGTTTTTCCTTTCTCGGGGTGGCCTGCCTAGAAAGGAATGTTTGATACCATACCACAGACTAGCTATTGGAGTTACCTGCTTCAGCAGAAAGATGTTCAATAGATAATATGGCTATCTAGTATAAAAGGCAGATTATTCAACCAATGTTGTTACCATCAACTAGCATGCTTAAGATGTTACGAGATTTAAACTTCTAATAAGTCTATCCATACTCCCTAAAACCACTTCCTTCGAGCTACTCTAAGAAAAAATTACAAACAAAGATCAATGAGTTTGTCTCAGTGATGGCCATGAATTTGTTTTTTCACAACTCTGCCAAGTATCTATAAAGAAAATTTTAATTACTAATGCAATTTTATGAGAAAAATGAGACAAAACATCTTAGAGTATATAAACTTTAATTTAAAATAGGACTTTTCCAATAATGTAAGACTATGAAGTGATTTTAGTGTATGGAATTATTTGAATTTAAAGTTACTATAGTGTAATTAGATGAAGAATTTAAAATTATGAATAGATTTTTAGGCAGTATAAGAGTGGATAGCTTAAACATCATACTATAAGGTTTCTTTTCTAAGTCAAAAGTGTTAAATAGTCAAAATTGACTTACTTTTTTCAAACTTAATTTTTTCATTAGTGTGTGATGTTTAAGGATAGCCATATAAGAGGATGAAGTGATTTTTATGTTTGAAAATTTGGATTTAAAATTAAATTAAAATATTCATGTAAATTATATATAATTCTTTTTAAGTTCATAAATTTTATTTTATATTTACATGCATAATGAATATTAAAATAAAACTATATAGTTCTCTCAATGTAAGAAGTCCTATTGTAACAACAAGTACAGAAATCAAGAAGTCAACTTAGAGTCATAACCCAAAATTGTTGGTATCCTTTAGATCAAATCAAATAGCACCAATGTTAAATAATATGCAACAATCTTTTTTTTATAAAAAGACCATAGGTACAATATTGACCTTCGTTATAAAAATGAAATAGAAAACTATTGTATATAAATACCTCAACCAGTTCAATATATCCTCTCTTAACCTCTCTTTACACATCACTATAGAGATCAAATATATGTAGTACATATCCTTGAGAATGTAAAACCAAATTATAAATGTCTTAAATATATTATTTTCTTTTACTTATACCATGATTTGCTAATCTTATAAGGGTCTTAATTCAAATTCTTTAAAACTACTGTCAATTTATTAAAATTATAAGAAATATTTTTTTTATCAATTATTGTTTATGTGTAATTTTTCCCACTCAAAAAAATGAATCAATTCTATCAGCTTTTAGTAGTATGTACAAAAACGTACAACTGCTATTAATACATTAAATGATCTTCCCAAGTGTTCTAATATATGAAAGTTTGGACCATAAGAGATTGATAAAAAATTAAATTAAAATAAATGCATCCTCCTTAATAATATTCTTATATTCAAACTTTTTTAGAGGAAACATATTTGTATAAGTGAAAATTTAATATAGTAAAATGACATAGAATTGGCATGCGTTGTTTATTTGAATAAATATCATTGATCAATTAATAAAAGACTCTCACATATGTGACTTAATGATGCAAGATGTTTAATATTCATTTTTTTTTAATCCATATGGAGTTCATTGTTTCACAAAGGATTTCAAGCTAGGTGTTCGATTTTCCAAAATTATGAATCAATTTAATATCGATCCTATGATCTGATCTGATCTGATAGGAGACAACAAGCTTCAGTTGGGCATCAATATTTTGACCATTATCTGAAGCATTCAACAGTTTGAGATGAGCTCGAATTAAAAAATTTTAGCTTTGAGAGAACCCTTGCATATGTTGGATTTTCGTTATTTCATGGGGTGTTCCTGTTGGAAAACTTAAACGTTGAAGAGCCAGCAGGTTGTCCTCGAGCCCCACGCCCATCTACCCTGTCAGGTCACCGCAAGCATCCATGAACAGCAGGAATTTATTTTTGGTAGGTGATATTTTTGAATTTGGATGTTGAGGGGGAAAGATATGACAAAAAGGAATGTTTATTCATTCATTTAGAGAGTTCAAGCAGATCAAGCAGATCAGAGAGAAGTTGTAGAGCTGAGTAGAGAAGGAAGAAGGAAAGAAGTTTGTGCCTACAGTTGCACGTGCTTCCCCTGTTCACTCTGTAAGTTTGTCATTGTTAGATTCATCCTGTTGAATCAGTGATTGCTCCAGGCACCATTGTATGTAGCCATTAGAGTTGTAGGTTTAAAGTTTATTGAGCTTTGAAGTATTATCAATTTAGGGTTTTCTAGTTGAAGCCGAATGCTCTCAGATTTTCTAATAGTTTAATGAAAGATTGAATAGAAAGCAAGCAATCATACTTGAATCTATCTTCCTCTTCTATTCATTTCATTTGACAAGATTTTTTGAAAGGTTAAAGCTCGACTCTCTAGTTTTAATCATGAAAGCATTCATGTTAGATTGTTTCTAAGTTATAAATTTTATTAGTTGGAGCCGACCTTACTTGGCATCCATTATCTTCTTTGAGTGTCGAGCTAACTTGGCATCTACTACATTTTCCTTTATGTGTCGAGCTCACTCGGCACCTGTTGCCTATCACTTGGCACCCTCAAGTGCCAAGCAACCTGTCACTCGACACCATCAAGTGCTGAGCAAAACTGGCACTTGGCACCTTCATGTGCTGAGCATTTTTCAAGTGCCGAGTAAAATTTTTGAGTTAGGGTTGTGAGTATTAAATTAATTTTTAATGTATTTCTCACATGGTATCAGAGCTTTAAGGCCCCACATCCACAGTGAGTTAGGGTATTTATTTTCTGGGATATTTATTGTGGTAGGAGATGCAGGAAAGATATGGCAGCAGCCACCATCCTTTAATGGGCAAAATTATGATACATGGGCAAAGAAGATGAAGACCATAATGGTTGCAAATGATTTGTGGGAGTTTGGAGTTAATGGATTCAATGATGTGATTGACCCAACTCAGTATGATGCCCTTACAAATGCATAGAAGACTCATTTGAAGGAGTCAAGGAGGAAGGATGCTAAGGCATTAGGCCTTATTGAAGCAGCAATGACAGAGACAGTATTCCCAAAGATTGCAGCAGCAAATTATGCAAAGGAAGCATGGGATATCCTTGGGATGAACTTCAAGGGGACTGATAAAGTCTGCATAGTAAAGCTACAGAATATAAGGAGGGAGTTTGAGAACTTTCAGATGAAGGAGAATGAATCAGTTGTAGACTTTAGTTCAAGGACCTCCAATGTAATTAATCAACTGAAGTCAAATGGAGAAGACTATCAAGAGTAGAGGATAGTGGAGAAGATATTAAGGAGTTTACTTCATAAATATGACAATTTGGTCATGACCATAGAAGAGGCAAAAGACCTCACTATTTTGACAATGGATGAGTTGATGGGTGCACTTCAAACCCATGAGCATAGGATCAACAGATCTACATCTTCTACTTCCCAATAGCAAGCATTCAAGGCTCAATCAAATCCAAGAGGAAGGGGGAGAGGAAGAAATGGCTCAGGCAGAAACTCTAGAGGCAGAGGCCGAGGTAATGGAGGACAAAGGAAGGCTGCAGCAGAAAGCTCAGGAAGAGCAGATGGAGCAAGTAGCTCTCAAAATACCTCAAGAGGAGATAAGAAAAACTACAACTCAAATAAGAGTAATGTATAATGCTACTACTATCATAAATATGGGCATTATGCAAGTGAATTCTGGAAGAAGCAAAGAGATCAGTCAAGACAAGCAAATGTTGCTGACGTGAATATGGGAAGTGAAAACACTGCCTTCATCATGTGTAATGTTGGTGAAGAAGGAATCCCTAAGGTTTGGTACCTCGACAGTGGATGTGGCAACCACATGAGTGGTAATAAAACCTTGTTTTCATTCATTTACAAGAGTTTCAAATCAGAAATTAAGATGGGTAACAATGGAACCCTACTACTTGTGGGCAAAGGATCTATTATGGTCCGCACCAAGAAAGGTGAGAAGAAGGAAATACAAAATGTGTATTTTTCCCCTGGTATGAAGCAAAATTTGATGAGCATTGTTTAGCTTATTCAAAATGGATACAAAGTGCTGATGGAAAATGATAGGTGTGTCATTCATGAAAAGGATGGGAGCAAGAACTTACTTGCAGCAGTTCAAATGACAAAGAACAGAATGTTTCCCTTGAGGATAGAGACATGTTTCTCATCTCAAGTTTGTGATGCACCTCACACACAATTAGCTCTAAGGAGTGTGATTGAAGACCCTTCACGGTTGTGGCATCTCAGGTATGGTCATCTTGGCTATGCTGGTTTAAATTTATTGTCAAATAAAAGAATGGTAGATGGTTTGCCACGTGTAGGAAATTCTTGTGACAAGTGTGAGGCTTGTATTTTGGGTAAGCAACATAGGCTTCCCTTCAATTCTAGAAATTCTAGGAGGGCTAGATATCCATTAGAGTTAGTGCATACTGACCTAGTCATTCCTATGCAAGTTACTTCCATTTTGGGGAGTACTTATTTCATGACATTCATTGATGATTTCAGTCGTAGGACATGGGTGTATTTATTAAAGAATAAATCTAAAGCATTTGATAAATTTGTAGAATTTAAAGCCCAGGCTGAAAGAGAATGTGGACACTATATCAAGGTCCTTAGATCAGATAGAGGAGGGGAGTATACCTCCAATTCTTTTGTAAACTTTTGCAGGAAACATGGTATAAAGAAAGAGCTCACAGTCAGCTATACACCACATCAGAATAAAGTGGCTGAAAGAAAGAACAAGACCATTGTTGAAATGGCAAGGAGCATGATGAAAGATAAAGGTCTCCCAACTAAATTTTGAGGAGAGTTTGTGGCAACAGAAGTTTACCTAATTAATAGGTGTCCTACAAAGGCAATCTGTGACAAAATTCCAATGGAAGCATGGTCACGAAGAAGATGGACAGTTGAACACCTAAGAGTATTTAGATGTGTTGCATATGTACATGTGCCTAAAGAGAAAAGGAAAAAATTTGATGATAAAGGTGTGAAGTGCATCTTCATATGGTATAGCCCAGAATCAAAGGCATACAGATTGTATGACCCATTGAGCAACAAGATGATGCTTTCGAGAGATGTGGAATTTCTTGAAAATCAGTCTTGTTATGGTTCAATTAATGAGTCACCACTTCACTTCTAGTAAAGTGCCAATTATGAGTGAAGAAGATGCTGATGAATAGTAAGAAGAAGGAGTAAGTAGAATAAAATGCAAGAAGACTCAGTCATTGCTGAGCTCCTCTAGGCATGACCAAGTGTCAGTGCCGAGTATTAGTGAAGATCGAGCTGGTCGGCAAAGTAGCAACAGTGAAGATTCTGATCCCACACTCTCCTCCCTATTACCAAGAAAGACCAAGAGTCTTAGGGAGATATACCAAGATGAAAGGTATGAAGATTATGATGAGAGTGTTAATTTTGCATTATTTTCTCATAGTGATCCAATATATTTTGAAGAATCTATTAAGGAGAAGAAATGGTGTAATGCCATGGATGAGGAAATAGATGCTATAGAAAGAAATGAGACATGGGAGCTAACTAAATTGCCTCCCAAGAAGCAAGTAATTGGAGTGAAATGGATCTATAAGACCAAATGCAATGCTGAAGGAAAGATTGATAGGCATAAGGCAAGGCTGGTAGTCAAGGGCTACAAACAGCAATATGGAAGAGACTATGATGAGACATATGCCCCTGTTGCAAGAATGGAAACCATGTGTGTTGTCATAGCAATTGCAGCTCAGCACAAATGGAAGGTATTTCAAATGGATGTGAAGTCTGCCTTTCTAAATGGTGTATTGAAAGAAGAAGTGTATGTGGAGCAGCCACCTGATTATGAAGTTGCAGGTGAAGAGAACAAAGTATATAGATTGAAGAGAGCTCTTTATGGGCTCAAGCAAGCTCCATAGGCATGGTACAATAGGATTGACTCATATTTGATGAGCAATGGCTTTAGCAAAAGAAATGGTGAGCCCACTCTTTACATCAAGGCAGCAGATGGTAATGTATTGATTGTTGTCTTGTATGTAGATAATTTGATTTTTACTAGTAATGATAAGGCTCTAATTGGTGAGTTTAAAGAGGCCATGAAAAGTGAATTTGAAATGATAGACTTAGGTCTCTTGAAATACTTTCTACGAATAGAAGTAAAACAAATGCATGATGGCATTTTCATCTCTTAAGAAAAGTATGTAGGGCAGATCTTGGATAGATTTAAAATGTAGAATAGTAAGGCAGCCCCCACACCAATAGTAGTAGGTCTGAAGTTGAGCAAGGAAGACTCTAGCAAGAGAGTAGATCCAACATTATACAAGAGTATGGTTGGAAGTCTAATGTATTTGACTACAACTCAGCCAGACCTAATGCATGCAGTAAGTCTAATTTCTAGATTTATGGAAACACCAAAGGATTCCCATTGGCAAGCAGGAAAGAGGATCCTAAGGTATGTGAAAGGTACCAAGGGATTTGGGATTTTATATACTACAAATGATGATTTCAAATTGGTTGGTTACACTGATAGTGATTGGGCTGGAAGTATAGATGACAGGAAGAGCACTTCTGGATACATGTTTCATATGGGATCAGGTGCAATTTCATGGGCATCCAAGAAGCAACCTATTGTTGCTCAATCTACAAAAGAGGTTGAATACATTGCAGCAAATGCAGGAGCATGTCAAGAAATTTGGCTAAGGAGGATCTTGATAGATTTGAATGAAAGGCAAAAGGATGGAACCACAATTTATTGTGACAACATCTCATCAATTGTATTGTCTAAGAATCTAGTCTTCCATGGGAGAAGAAAACACATAGAGATCAGATATCACTTCATCAGAGAGTTGGTGGAGAATGGGGATATCAAGATGGAATTCTGCAAGTCAAAGCAGTAGCTAGCAGATATTTTCACCAAGCCATTAGGCATTGGAACTTTTGTACACTTAAGAGAGAGTCTTGGTGTAGTTGATTTGGATTAGTTGTGATCCTTGTTTGCTTGGATTGAGACAAAGGGGGAGTGTTGGAAAACTTAAACATTGAAGAGCTAGCAGGTTGTCCTCGAGCCCCATGCCCATCTACCTTGTCAGGTCACCGCAGGCATCCATGAACGGCAGGCATTTATTTTTTGTAGGTGAGATTTTTGAATTTGGACGTTGAGTGGGAAAGATATGACAAAAAGGAATGTTTATTCATTCATTCAAAGAGTTCAAGCAGATCAAGCAGATTAGAGAGAAGTTGCAGAGCTGAGCAGAGAAGGAAGAAGGAAAGAAGTTTGTGCCTACAGTTGCATGTGCTTCCCCTGTTCACTCTGTAAGTTTGTCATTGTTAGATTCATCCTGTTGAAGTAATGATTGCTCCAAGCACCATTGTATGTAGCCATTAGAGCTGTAGGTTTAAATTTTATTGAAGTTTGAAGTATTATCAATTTAGGGTTATTTTAGGATTTTCTGGTTGAAGCTGAATGCTCCTAGATTTTGTAATAGTTTAATGAAAGATTGAATAGAAAACAAGAAATCATACTTGAATCTATCTTCCTCTTCTTTTCATTTCATTTGACAAGATTGTTTGAAAGGTTAAAGCGCGACTCTTTGGTTTTAATTGTGAAAGCATTCACATTAGATTGTTTCTAAGTTATAAATTTTATTAGTTGGAGCCGACCTTACTCAGCATCCATTATCTTCTTTGAGTGCTGAGCTAACTCGGCATCTACTACATTTTCCTTTGTGTTGCCTGTCACTTGGAACCCTCAAGTGCCGAGCAACCTGTCACTCGGCACCATCAAGTGCCGAGAAAAACTGGCACTCGGCACCTTTATGTGCCGAGCATATTTCAAGTGCCGAGTAAAATTTTTGAGTTAGGGTTGTGAGTATTAAATTAATTTTTAATATATTTCTCACAGTTCCAAACTATATTCCCCAAAATGGTGAATTAGGTCATTAAAGGAAGATGTGCCATGAAATAAATTTATTTATAATAATATTCAAGTGGCATGTTCGGGATATTCATTCAAGAACAGTGGAAGTATGTTGTGAGGAGCTTGGAACAATGTGAGTCCACCACCTTAATCTTTGATTAATATGTAGTTTCATATCTTATTGTGCACATGCTCGAACTCTGATATTTGGAAATAGAAGTATTTTCTTTCCCACAAAGATACCGCCTCATGCGTATTGATTCATCGTTGATAATCGAATGGCAATATCAAATTTTAGGAGCAATTAGCAGATTCCTCACAGCTTGATCAATAACAAAGGTTTATTAAGATTAATTCCATTTGTGAAGATGTTGAATGCATTGCCAACAACCATTAATTTCAATTATGGCTTCTTTAGACGAATTCTATTGACCTATGGTATAATAGACAGTGATCATGACTATCACATGAACAAAAAATGTATAGAGAAAGAGTGATTAATACTAGTGACATCATTCATGATGACAAATGATTGCTTCCAAGATATTTCATGAGTTTTCTTGTCAGAAAACCCTAAACCAATGTCAATACATGAATCAAGGATTAATGCAATGAACAAATTTTGTAAAAGAAATGAAACCCTAAACCTAATATCTCATTTAGGTAAGACAGAGGATACTCAACTACTTTCTTGGATGGGAAAGAAAGATCTTACTCAAGAATGCATATACAATAGTAGTTTGAAGTAGATGTTTGTAAAAACTTTGAAATATTGAAAACTAATCTCTGATCCATGATGTTTCTACTAAAATTTAAATATGGCATAGAAGGATCATGGGGGAGAGATATACTCTCCAAAATAGATTCATCGGGAAAGAAATGAATATTTGTTGGATATAGTGAATCATTCAAAGCCTACAGTGTATATGTTCCAAGTTAGAAAAAAATTGAACATAAGAGAGATGTAAATTTTTAATACTAAATTGCATTCAAATCATCTAAAAAATTTAATGAGATAGAGGATGAGTATCCTCTAGATATGGAAGAGGATCAAGGAACTAAACATTAGAGGGAGACACTTGTAGGAAATAATGAACTATGAATTCTACTCTTGAACTTACTAATAATAGAAAATGACAACTTTGGCAATGGAAATTTATTGAAGAAGTGGGAAAATGTGGTGTGCCTAATAGAACACTTAGAGAAAGAAAGAAGCAAAAAAATTACTCAAATTTTATCACTCTTGTGAGTGAACTAATTAAGTACGAGTTTCCAAATGTTGAGGAAGCACTAAAACATCAATTTTAAGAGGATGATACAATTAAAGAGTATCAATCCATTCTAATTAATGGTGTTTGGGACAGTGTTCCTATGCCTAAAGAAAAATTATTTTTCTCATACATATGATTATTTAAAATGAAACATGTAGCAAATGGAAGTATTAAAATAAAAAGATATATTTCTTGCAAAATCTTTCTCCCAAAAGGAAGGGATTACTTAAAAAGAAATATTTTCCCTAATTTCATGGTAAACTTCAATAACGATTATAATTGGTATTTCCACCTCTAAAGGATGCAACATACACTAGATGATATAAAGGTCATCTTTTCTATGGCATTATTAGAGAGGAAGTATACCTAGATAAACCTAAAGATTTTATTAATCATGATAATACTTCTCATGTTTAAAAATTGAAGAATGCTCTCTATGACCTTAAACAATCCCCTAGAGCTTGGTATGAAAGGATAGATAGTTACCTCACCAAGTTTGGATTGTTATACTAATCATCAATATTCCCCTTTCAGATTCATGACACAACATAACTACCTCTTGTGTTGTATAAGTCTAGTGCTATCAAAACACTAGCTTATAACAGGTGATATCAAAGATTTTTCATAGGTTTGAATCTCCTTGATTAATGTTGAGGGGGGAATTCTTAGATTAACTACCAATGTTCCCCTTTGAGATTTCTTACATTTCTTAACCACCTCATATGATTTATAAGTCTAGTGGTATATCAGGCATTGATAGGTACAAATCTTTTGGTGCAACAACAACCCTATCTTACAACAAGGATTCTCCAAAACTGAAGTAGATCCTAATCTCTACTTCAAGGTAACAAATGGTAATATATTAAACCTTGTTCTTAATGTTGATTATTTCTAAATAATATGTGAATATCATCTCATAATAAAATACAAGCAAGATCTTGCATCTGAATTCAATATGCAGGACCTAGTTCTTGAATATTACTTCATGTGATTAGAAGTACAGAAAGAAGAAAATGGTACCATTTTGTACCAAGGTAAATACACTATTGATATTCTTAATAATTTATTTGGAATGATGGACAATAAACCTATATCTATACCTATGAAAAAAAAAAAACACATAAATTAAATGATGGATCCTCTGAGTTAGAAGTAGTCATCCTACACTCTATTGATAAATCATTAGATCCTTGATGTATTTGGTAAATACCCTCAAAATAAAAAATTTAAAAAAATTATACTACAAATTCTCTTAGTCAATTAATGTGGAACCAAGGAAAGTACATCTTGTATGAGAAAACATATGTTGAGGTACTTACATGGAACTATTGGACTATTATTAAAATATGATAACAGCGATATGCATCTACATGGATGTTTTGACCTAGATTGGGATGACAATGTTTTTTATCATTAAAGTACCTCAAGGTGCTATTTTAGTTTAGGATATTCCATGATATCCTAGTTAAACATAAATAAATATTCATTTGTATATATTTGTACATAAGTTGAGTATATTGTAGCATCCATGGGAGCTCAAGAAGCAATATTGTTGAGAAAACTGTTGGTAGGGTTGTTTAGTAAATTCTTAGACCCCACTATTATATACTATGACAATAAAATTTATAGATAAAGAAATTCAGTGAGCCTATTGTCTCATAATATATAAAAATACATTGAGATTCCCTATCATTATATAATTGATATGGCTAAAAAATATCATGCAATTGACATATAATAGATCATAGGTGCACAAAATAATGACATTTTAACCAAACTACTCTAAAAGTTAAAAGTGGAACACTTTGGGCCTATAATTGGTATGATAAAAGTGTAATTTTATTAACTAAGGTTGAATCTAAATTAATTTTTAACATTAAAAGATATCTATGTTAGAGTAGGGTTTTCATTGCACCAAAAGACTAGTCTATCAATGTCTGATACAACTGCTTAACTTATAGTACATAGGATCTGGTTAATCCCTTGTCACAAATATCAATGAGATTGCAAAAAAAAGTTCTAACAATGTCCTTCTCAACTTTACACAAGGGTTTGAGGATTTGAACCTGTGACCAAGATCTAATACCACTTGTTAAAGTGGGGTTGTTGCACCAAAAGACCAATCTGTCAATGCCCAACACAACCACTCAACTTATAGTACATAGGAGGTGGTTAAGCTATTGTGATAAATCCTGAGGGGATCACTAAATAAATTTTCAACAATCTATGTGTATACTATTTTCATATCATGTGAGTTACTACATGATTATGCATAAACATCATGAAAGGCGTTGATCTTTTATCAATATTTGATTGTGGTAACTATTGCAAGGTGAAAATATTAAGAATAGTTTAACATGCTATCATGATGGATATCATTTTTTATATCTATGGAAATAATGATCGTACATATCTCTTATGTAACCAACTAAGTTTCCTTACTAAGATATGGCATGGCATGTGCAGATATTTTATTCAGTGGGCATAATGAGTCTTGATGCCAATTCACATACCAACTAAAATATAAGCATGTAGAATATATTATGAATTATGTTATTTTATTTAATATACTTTGATGATACTATAAGGTAACATGTAAATACCAAATCTATGTTGTTATCCTTCAGCACACCATATTCTAGAATATTATATTCAGATTATATTTCTCTCTCATTTCATGAGAGTAGAATGTTTTGACCATAGAAAAAATCCTCCCTAGCTAAGAGGGGGTGTTAATGTTGTAGCTTCACTCATATTGGTTTGATCAAGAGATAAAGTATGTTAATTGGTCATTATAAATTACCACTTAATCATTATTATCTCTAACTAATAATCATTAGATAATTCACTCATACAAATATATAATTAAGTATTTATATAAATAAATATACACATGTATATGTATACATTTATCATTATTAATATCAACTAATAATTATTAATCACTAAATAATTATTGATCAAATCTGACTGGATCAAAAGTATGTGTTGAACCATAATCATATTACAAGTAACAATTGATGTAGTTATATTAAATAGATCATAATATTGTCAAAAGTGATAATTATTATAGTGTGTGTCATATTATATTGAATTTTCAATATTGGTGTTTCTTATGATGAACTAATGGCAGCCAAGCCATCAAGCGGGCCTCGTGAAGGGTTATGTCCTTGCAAGGCTTACTTCATGTATATACTATTAAAGTTGATGAAAGATCAACCCCATAGCTCACAAGAATCACTTGCATGTAAACACCTGTCATAGAAGAGATAAACAAAAAGTTATGGGTATGTGCAGGATCATGGTGTACCAAACTATGGCCTTAAGTGGCAGTGAAAAACTAGCAAATCAGGGTTATGTCAACTTGACACATAATTTTAAAGTGGTTCTGGACTTTATATCAAAAAATTGTAAGAAAATAATCTATAGGAAACTGAATCTAGCTTCTAAACTACAAGGCCTTATCTAGAGAAAAAATTATTTGATTGGTCAAAAGTTTGGATTTTAATGCAGTACTACAAAAATTTCAAGGCAAAAATAAAAAGTAGGTGTATGTCTGACCACTATAATCATAATCAAATGATAATAGTTTTAAATATAATTTTAGATATAAAAAGTAGACTCATGCCTAGATGTGATGCATATTTTTGGTAATTTTTATTCCAAATAAATAATTAATTATGAATTTTCTACTATACTATTTTCAGAATTAAAAAACTCTCGTGTCTGACCACCTTAACTAGTTCAAAAAAAATCAAAATTAAGTTTTTTTTTTTTTTTTTTTTTCTTATACTATTCAAAGCATAGAATGTGATGCATCTTTTGGATTTCACAAATCTTATACAATTTGAAAGTTATAGCTATTTTTCAACCAGTATGTCAATTAGCACTTTGTAGCTAACTCCATTAGAAAATAAGTAATAATTACTTACTGAACTCGTAATTTGACAAAACTTACATTTATGAAAAGCTACGAACATTCTTAAGAAACCATTTTCATTACATCAAATTTTGGTTTAAAAAAAGTCGTCAGCTACATGCTTGAAGTAAAAAAACACATAAGAACATGCCAAAAACACATTTTCGGGATGTTTTAAAGATGACCATATAAGGTTGGTATTGAAAGATATAGTAGGAATTATAAAGGTATTAATTGTTTTCATTTAGTATCAGGATGGGTGGGAAAAAAGTGGGAATAGATTTTGAAATTGTTTGAGGCATTTCAGAACTACATATTTTTCAGATTGCCACTTTTTGGCACACCATGATCCTGCACATACCCTTATCGAGGATGGAAATCCTAGATCCATAGATGAGACATTCATGATGAGAAAGAAAAGAGATTGATACTATTAAAATTGAATTAATAAATTACAAAGAGATCAATCCTTATAAAAGGAGATCAAAACAATGATAGGGTAAAAGCTAGGTTACATGATAATAATTAATAAAAGAATTAATTATTATGTGCCTAAAGTTTAGCTTAAGTAAACTAGAGATAATAAGCAACTTAATAATTAAATTAATAAGGAAATATCTTATTTCTCTAACACCCACCCTTAAGATAAACTTAGGGAGTAGCAAAAAACCTAGAAACTACTGCTAAAAGAAAATTTGGGTCCCGACAACAAAGGCTTGATAAGGTACCCAAGCACAACCAAATCTCTGTAAAGAGGAGAAGTAGAGAAAACCACACGGGAAAAACCCTACTCCAAAAGGAGATGGAAAGAATGTTCCAGAAGATAGGAACAAAAGACGATCATGAAGAACACCACTAAAGCATGAAACTACAAACACTGTCAAACTGTTGATCTGAAGAATGTTCACTATATAGAACTTGACCACGTAGAGAATACTAAGTCTACAGAGCTGATCAATCAAAGATGCAAAGTATCTTCATGGCCTCCAAAAAGAGGAATGAAAGAATTTCTATATGGTAAATGATCCATCTCACTGAAATGCATAGGTATCTAGCCACTGTAATCCCCTAGTACATAGGATCAAATATAGAATACATAGCTCACTCCATCGAACCAAGAAAGAAATAGAACCAACATAACCCACCAATAATGTTGAGAGGTAAGACATGAACATTGAAATTGAATGCCACATCTCCTACAGAAAGAAGAACCAGGAACATTGAGAGTGCAAAAGAAGTACAAACACCTATAATGACATGTGTCATCGATACATCATGAGGCTAATTTCATGGAAGCAAAACTCACTTGAAAAAGGAAGATGGAAAATATGACCAACATGAAACCACCCAAGGCGATTTATAATGTAGTGTGAGTACAAAAAAGCACAAAGATGTGCAAGATCCCAAAATGCAATAGACTAGCACTTTATCTTAGTGTGTTTGCAAAAATAATACAAAAGGATGTTGATCAAATATCAAAAGAGACATAAGGCTGATACAATAGATAGTACAAACCATGACAAATCATCTAAAGCAATGTAATCAATCCTCGAACTTGAAACAACCCAGATATCACCAAAATGCAAAAATGCTAAAGTCTAAATTGAACGTTCCTGGAGAAGAATTTAGAAAAACAACTAGCATCACTAGAAAGACATCAAAAAGATCTTTCAAAAAATATAAAGAATTCCCAAATTAGAGATTAGATGCCCAAGATATGTTTCCTAGAGTGCAAAAAAGAACTTTTAGCTTTGATTGCATAAACAAGAAACTAAACAATATCAAAAGTGCAAATAAGATGTGGTAAGCCTACAATGTCAATACCCCGAATTGTTCTAAGGAGAGATTGTATGTAGAAAAATAAAATCATATTAGGACTTACACATAATTTTCAACATTCACTACTTCTAGTTTAGTAAACATATCCAATGAATCATAGTGTAAGAGGTTCTTTCTTCAAATGCATAGTGTATCATTTTTTCATCTTAGATGGTTTCTATGTTTCTTTAAAATAACTTAGACTTATAAGAATATTTATTTTCACAAGAACTAATAGTTGGAAAACTTATTAAGGATTGTATAATTTATATTGATCTCCTATTTTGGTTATATAACTATATTATTTATGCAAGGTAAATTATAATGTTCAGTGCCTTTTCCTAAATATTTTATTCCCAACAGCCATACTTGTGTGTAATAGTATTAAAAATGCTCTAGAAGTGTAGAATTATAGGTACATGAGGTTGTTGTTATACATACATAGTGAATGGACTTGGACAAAGTATGTGTTGATAAAAAATTGAAATGTTAATGGCTTCCTTTCATTACCTTGTCATGAATAGTCAATTGATTTCCCTTAATTAGTTCTAGATTTTAAAAATGTACTAGGGAACATTGTGGATGAGACGATGGTAGTTCCAATGACAAAAACCTTCATGTTGATTCTAGGGATTATTTTCAACAATGTGTGGGTGATTCATTACCACTTGATATGGTATAATAGTTTTAATTCAATTCATTTATTTTGTCCAATAATCTTGACATTAATGTCAAAATGCAAGATTAATAAATTAGTCAATTGAATGTTTCCACATAATGTCTACTTAAATAGGATATACACTATAGGTGTAGTATCTTTATATCTACTTCTAGGATAATAAAAATTATTTACACTCAAATTAATGTTGACCTTCAAATTCATTATTTACATTATGTGTTTTAGAAATAAGGTAAATTTTACTTTAGCTTAGACCCAACTACAAATAGCTCCTAGCATAAACAAGGAAATGATTTTTATCAAAAAACTATATGAAGCTAACAATAACACCTTGTAATTGGTTGGGATTACACATAAATAAATTGTAGTGTTCTAGGCTAGAGATTTCATCAAATGAAGAGAGATAATCACATAGTAAAATAATTTCTAGAGAAGCTTTCAAGGATTCCATCATAAAAAAAATAGAAAGGATTGATAAATTTATACATAGACTCTCTTCATATTTTATACCAAATGGGTGACTATTAAAATAAGAGAAAGTAAGGCAACCAATAGAAAGAAAACATGCCAAGATTTCTTATATGGGAATATTTTATGGAAAATCACAAGTCTACTCAAGTTAGAGATATTTTAGACCCTCTATCCTTCTTCTTATTCAACATGGGTACAACTAAAGTAGCCTATAAAGTTTAAATTTCTAGGATAAATGAGGAATGAGCTCCTTTTGAATAAACCCTATCCATGTTCTAAAGTTTATCTCCTTATGTCTTCTCTTTTAGTAGGTGTTATAGTTTTGGGATTTGAAACTTACAAGAAAGTTCTCCACAAGTTGTCAATTTTATGTATCTTTGTAAAAATTCCTAAGCTCACAAATTTTCCTCTTTGGGATTAATTTTGGGTTGGAATTTTTATCGGTATGGGATCATTTCATTTCCTTGATTGTAATCTTTTTATCTTAGTCAAACCAATCAATTTTGTAGAGTTTTTGAGTGAGCGTGATGGGTTAATCATTCTATAAAATTTTTCATGATGATACATGTCCCAATCGTCTTTCAAATGAGGTTATCGTACCTCAAAAAATGGTCAATAATAATGTATGAAAATATTTTATTCATTTGGATGCATATCAAGTGGATTATAATTTTATTTTAGAAAATATTAATGATAGCTCTAGTATTGATCATGATAATTATTTTCCTAGGTGGTGGTTGTCAAGTGATGAAAAATAATAATTTGGAAAAATATTCCGTAGCTATAAAAACAAATTAAGAACTGGAGGGTTCTCTTTTTGAAGGGTTGAATTTTTAGTACTTGATAAATGATTGTTAATTTTACATAAGGATATTTGTTTATAATACTATTCTAGCATACCACATTTGTAATATTTACTTCTAATTAGATTCATGTTAATTTATGTTTAATAATCCTCAACTGACCCTTTCTAGTGTTGATTGATATTGAATATACCTAAATTTTATGTCATTTTGAATACTGATTATCTTATAAGACTATCATTTTCTTTGTATGAGTTTACTTTCAATGATTGATCATGTTTTAAACTAGAACTTCTAGATGAAAGTAATTAAATAATAAAAGTATTTCATGTTCATGATTCTATCAAGAATAGATAGATGGATAGGTTTCTTCGAGTGTGTTTATTATTTGTTGGCTTTCAGAGAGGCACCAATGAGGTTATATGAATTCTGTGACCCATATCTAGAATCCTAGGTATCATATTCTCATATTGATTATGAAGGTGATTATGACACATTATGCCATATTTTTGTATAATATTTACATTCTAATGATTTGAATTGTTGTGTATGATCATTTATGAAAGGTTGTGAGTTAACAGTTAAGTGGTCTAGTTCATTACCTTAAATTTAGTTTCATTTTTAGTATTTGTCTCTTTCCAACTTTCCTTTTGCATGGATGGATATCTTCTCAATCCTAGAGATTATTTTTAGTGTTAGAATTTTGGTCCTAAAATAATCAAACTTTTCCAAAGGCATATTACCTTTTTGGGTTGCAAAATTTAAGATAAAAAATATTCATCAAGGGATGCCTATTTTCCCTTTCCTTATTAGTATTATTCTTTAGGCTTTAGGAATAGGAATTGCTAAATCTATATTAAAAGGAATATGATTATTTTTTAATTTTATAGAAGGAGAGGAGTTGTTCATGCACTTGCAATTTATTGATGATATGCTTCTTACGGGTAAAGTTAATGGATAGGTTAGAACATTAAATTCCTTTCAAATTAAAACTCATGTTTTGCCTTTGTAATAATATCATTATATTCTCTCAGTGGAATATGATGGTTTACATTTGGGACTTCTTATTAGTTGCATCTATTATATGCCAACTTCTATTAGTATTTTTTTTCTACACTCTATGGAAAATATGTGGCTAAAATTCTCTTTGAAAATGAACAAAGATGTTATTGTATTTTGGGGAAATGTCTATAATGATAAGATAAAGAATGTTTTTTTATTTGAGGAAGCTAGATTCATTGATAAGATCATTGTTATTTTGGGTGATGATTATCGATCAAAAATAGGAAGGTCTATAAAAAAAATTGAAAGTGGACTATGTTCTTAATTTGATGTCTAGTGTCAAACTCATTTTTGATGGATAGTGGTTTGTAATATAATATATTCATGAGGAGTAGAGGTGGAATCTAGATAAAATTTTAATTTGGGAAAAGATTAGTGTTAGTTTCTGTCATGGAGGGAATATTTGCTTCAAATCTATGAGGTGGACATACTTGTTCACCCCTTCATCTAACATAATGACCATACAGACTAAGATGTGAGGAGGGCTTCAATGGGTTTCATCTAGGAAACTTCTAAGATAACCTACATATAAAGGAAATAAAATCATGTATAAGGGAGGTGAGCCAACCCTTGAGAGCCTCAAGGATCATCATGGATGACTTCTAGGTAGTAGAAAAATTTCTCAACTTAAAGTGACCTCTTCTTCTTAAGCTTCACAATATTGGTGGCTTGCAGCCTCTAGCTTTTGGAAGAATGATTTTTGGTTATGCATGGGTGTTGGTGTCTCTTCATTATATGGTTTTAATTGTAGTATATGCATTCTTATATGCTTGCATCACCTTTATTGATGTTTATTTCTAGTTTTAGGTAGAAAAATATTGGCCCTACAATATACACATTTAGGGATTCTTATTTTGGCATTTTATTTTCCTAATCTCCTTCTCAAATAAGGGGAAAAGGTTTATTTTTGTCTAGAATCTCAATGATTTTGGGCATTTGGGCCTTAGTAGGGATGATCCTTTTTACTCTATTAATAAATATACTATATAAAAAATCAAGAAAATATAGTAAAGACTAACAACCCCTCTTCTTACTCTAACAATAGTTTTGAGCCTAATAACACTACAACCATGAACCTTGATAATCAAATCTGAAGTGCTCAACAATACAGTCAACCTCATTGAGCCACCTAAATATAAACCTAAAAATACCATTAAACATGGAATTTCCCATGTTAATGGGGAGGTTAACATGTAGAATATATTTATTTCTAAAAAGAGGTCATTTGACTACATGTATAATTTATTAGTAATGTATAACTTTCAACAACACTTCAAAAATACAGATGATCTTAAAATATAACTAAATTCACTTTAGCACCTATGCAAATCTTTAATATGTATTTTGTTAACAATTGAAGGCATTACAATTGCATAATTAATCCTTAGTTTCTATTTAATAACAAGTAAGGGCACTTAATAAGAATATTCCAACATCAACTTAATATTGATTATATCCACTATAAAAAGTGAGAACTAAGTTGTTTTTCTAAAAATATTGTTTTAATTTTTAAATAATTTTTTTAAAAATATTTTAAATGAAAAGTTAGATTAAATTTATTAGTTAATCTTTAATATCTTTAAATTAACCTATATTACACAAGTCATGCATTTGATAAACTAATTTTTACACAATCACAAGTTTAGATATAAAACCATAAAACCACCATATTCTATTTGTAAATTTTAGACATAGTCTTATATGAAACACATTTAAATTTTAAAAACAAATCATCTTAAAGACTTCAAATAATTAACAAAAATAAATATAATTTTCTAATTAATTTAAACTTAACGTGACCGGTAAATTATTTATTAAACATTCAATAGGTTTCATAATTACAATATTTCTGAGCTCATTTTAAGCGCCTGAAATTTTCCAAACACAATAACATTAATTTTCTTTTTCATGCTTGGAAACTACCTACTTCATTAAAAAATTAAATGTACCCTCTACTCTAAATTAACTCATCAAAACATTACAGTTTGCAAGATTGAAAGAATAAAATGCTTGAATTGCAAAGGCATGTATTCATAACCAAGATTGATAATCTCAAACATCACAGTTGGTTATATGTTGGAGGCACTTGATCTTGGTAATCTCAAATTTATGGGCATGAAATTGACAGAAAATGACAGTGATTATCCAGCACACGACATGCATGTCTGACCAAGATAATACATTAAAAAAATCTCCACTAACATATTTATAATTATTCAAACACGGTCATTTTCAATCAATAGTAAAGAGAATATCAGGTGAGTCAACATAATCATCTGATTCTCAGTAACTTGATGCAGGAGCATCGAGAGGTATAAAGGCAATCTTGTGTCACCCAAAAAAATGTACTTAGACTTAGTTTCTGTTTCATGTCTTTACATTTTTGGATACCCATTTGGGTCAAATAAAGGTTCCAACTCTCACAATTCAACTATCAATGTGCTAGAAAATCCTGAAAAAATAGGAGCATGCAATTTGCCATAATTTTGGTGACCTAGAAGGTGTGAATTGGCCAAATGAATGTAATCATGATTTAGAGCATTCCAAAAAAAGAATCAGGTCAAAAGGCCCCACGGTTTGAAAGTTATTGCAATTTTTCAAGTTTTTGAGACATCCTAAGAATGCTTCAAAGTTAGGTTAGGGGCATTAAATGACCTCGAAAAGGGCCGAAAAATGGGGGACGAGCACAGCTTGTCCATAGGGCTATAGAGCGCTTCGAGAGCTTTTCAAAAATGTAAACAGTTCGTCAATCAGAGCTACGGTTCAAACGTTATGCCTCCTGAAAGTTCGGGTACCGTTTCTGGATTCTTCTAGATTTGCACCGACTTCTAACACAGCTTCTAGAACCTTCTATTTGGTCGGTGGATGCCTACTAGCACTTTCTAGAATGTACTCCTAGTCCTTAACCCTCCAGGGTCTATTTAAGGAGATTTCTAGCATTGTAAAAGGCAGTTCGGAGTGGAGTTTGAGAGGAGGTACTGAAAGGAGAAATTGTCTCCAGATTTATGCTATTGTAAGCCCTTAGGGCATGTTTTGAAGTTTATTTTCCTGTATTGTTGTACTAGATTATTTTCTCAGTTAATATAATTTTCCCTTTTCTATTGTGTCCATTTTTTTCTTGGGTTGTGTCCCCATCAAGTGGTATCATAGCTAGTTTTCCTGAGTGTGTAGACAGAGCGCCGACTGTGAGGCAATTTGCACCAGGACTGTGTGATTGTGGGATCGAGTTAGAAGATGCCTCCACAAAGAGAGCATGGCGGAAGGGCCAAAGCTATTAATCCTGAGGAGGTTAGAGCCCTCCAAAGGCAGGTACAAGCATTGCAAGAGGAGATCCATAGAGGAGCAAATGTTGCCACAGGTGACAACAGTGAGGATGACAATGAAGAAGAAGTAATAGAACTAGAAGAAGAATTTGATGGGGAAGTTCTGAATCATGCAGAGGAAAGGCTTTTTAGGGCCATTACTAAGTTTGGGAAAAGAGTCACAATTGAAGTGGGTATATTTTTAGGAAATCTGAAACTAGATGAGTTGATCGATTGTATCAATGAACTGGAAGAATACTTTGAGTATAAGGATATCAAGGACCCAGATAGGGTTAAGTTTGCAAAGGCCAAACTGAAAGGCCATGCCAAAATCTTGTGGCAAGAGGTCCAATTGGAAAGAAACAGAAGAGGAAAGGAGAAGATCACAAGATGGGATCGCATGGTGGACAAATTGAAGAAGCAGTTCATTCCTGTGGACTATGAGCTTGATTTGTTTAAGAAGATGCATGAGTTAAAGCAAGCAGGAAGATCAGTCCAAGAATATACAGAGGAATTTTACCGACTCTTGATTAGAGTGGGGCATGCAGAAGCAAATAAGGAGAAGGTTTCTCATTATATCAGTGGGTTGCGACCTAGCATCCAAGAGGAATTAAGTCTGGTAAGAATGACCAGCATTGAAGAGGCATACCAGTTTTCCCTACGAGTTGAAGAGAAGCTGAATAAAATGTTTGAAGGAAGACAAAGAGGGCGCGGTCAAGGAGGAAGGGGAAGCGGTAGGTCATCTGGAGGCCGCAATGAAACCCAAAAGAAAACTGAAGATGAGGGTACTAGCAGGAACCAGAGGAATGAGGGTTTCAACCGCTCCCGACCAAGACTTTGGAAATCAGAGAGGAAGAGGTAGAGCACGTGGACAAGGAAGAGGAGGCTTTCGTGGTACCTATTTCCATTACAATGAAGAAGGTCATCGTGCCTTTGAATGCCCTCAACGACAAGGAAGGACAGATAGGAGAGCTGAGGGCCAAGCTAGGGTTGCTCATGTGGATGAGGATGCACAATCATCACATTTAGAGGATGCAGAAAGAGGAGAGACCTTGGTAAATGAAAGAGTCCTACTAAGTGGTGAGATTGAATTAGGACAACGGAGGAGTTTGTTTCGTACGAGATGCAAGTGTGAGGATAAATATTGTGACGTGATCATTGATGGTGGTAGTACTGATAACTTGGTATCAGAAGAGATGGTCTCTAAGCTGAAGCTCAAGAGGGAGAAACATCCCTAGCCTTATCGGATTACTTGGGTAAAAGATGATCATAAGGTCCTGGTAAGTGAACAATGTTTAGTAAAATTCAAAATTGGGAGTTACCATGATGAAGTTCTCTGTGATATTATTTCAATGGATGTTTTCCATCTATTGTTGGGTAGACCATGGCAGTTTGATAGACATGCAGTGCATGATGGACATGCAAACACATACTCTCTGACAAAGGACGAAGTTCGCCACAAATTGAAGCCCATGAAAAAGGAAGGTGAAAAGGTATGTAGCAGTGCTAGGATTTGTCTTGTTGATGAAAGAAAGTTTTTAGATGGCATGAAACATTAGCATATGTGCTATGCTTTGATTCCTAGGAAAGATAAAGAAGGTAGTAGTGAAATACCACTTGAAGTTTCAAATTTACTAGGGGAGTTTGGAGATATTATCTCTGATAATGTTCCAGATGGATTGCCACCAGTAAGGAAAATCAGTCATCAGATAGATCTGATTCCAGGAGCTAGTTTGTCGAACAAGGCTGCTCATAGGATGACTCCTACTAAAACAGAGGAGCTAAATAGACAGGTTCAAGAGCTATTGAGGAAGGGCTTGATTCGAGAGAGTTTGAGTCCATGTGTAGTACCTGCAGTACTTGCACCAAAGAAGGATGGAGAGTGGAGGATGTGTACAAATTCTTGAGCTATAAATAGGATCACCATCAAGTACCGGTTTCCTTTTCCAAGGATGGATGATATTATGGACTGCTTGAGTGGAGCTCAGTACTTGACAAAGATAGATCTGAAGAGTGGTTATCATCAGAAATAGATTCGAGAAGGAGATGAGTGGAAAACAGCCTTCAAGACCAAGGAGGGTCTTTATGAGTGGTTAGTCATGCCCTTTGGATTGACGAATGCCCCAAGCACCTTCATGAGGCTCATGAATGAGGTACTTAAGAAGTTCTTGGGAAAAATTTTTATTGTCTATATGGATGATATTTTAATTTTCAGCAAGATTTTGGAAGAACATTTACTACATATTCGTAGTGTCCTTGAAAGGCTAAGGGAAGAGAAACTATTAATTAGTCTGAAGAAATGTATCTTTGCAAAAAGGGAGTTAGTCTATTTGGGGTTTGTTATATCACCTGAAGGTCTCAAAATGGATCCAGAGAAGGTAAAAGCCATCTTGGAATGGCCTACTCCAAGGTCTGCTCTTGAGGTAAGATCATTTCATGGTCTGGTTAGTTTTTACAGGAAGTTTATTAAGAATTTCAGTGGCATATGTGCACCCCTAACTAATACAATAAGAGGGGATAGAAAAGAGTTCAAATGGACTGCAGTAGCTGTGAGAAGTTTTGAATTGCTGAAGAAGAAGGTAACAGAACAGCCTGTGTTGGCACTTCCAGATTTTAGAAAGGTTTTCCAAGTGGATTGTGATGCCATTGGCAGCGCTATTGGGGCTGTATTAAGCCAAGAAGGTAAGCCTATCTCATATTTTAGTGAAAAATTGAATGATGCAAAGAAGAAGTATTCTGTTTATGATCAAGAGTTCTATGCAATAGTTCAGGCCTTAAAGAAATGGAGGCATTATTTATTGCCAAAGGAATTTGTTTTGTATACTGATCATCAGGCATTACAGTACCTAAATAGCCAAGGTAAATTGAATCAGAGGCATATGAAGTGGGTAGAGTTCTTGCAGAGTTATACCTTTGTGTTGAAGCATAGAAGTGGAAAATTTAACAGGGTTGCAGATGCACTAAGTAGGAGACAGTTGTTGCTTACAGTAATGCAGGTTGAAGTAGTTGGGTTTGATGAACTCAAAAATTTGTACCCCGAGGATCCTGATTTTGTTGAAGCATGGAAAGCTTGTAAAGAACCTGTTGCTGTAGATAGAGCCAAGTGGTTAGACTATTTGATTCAGGATGGCATGTTGTTCAAGGGTAGTCAATTGTGCATTCCAAGGAGTTCCATGAGGGAAAATTTGATTAAGGAGAAACATAGTGGAGGGATGGTAGGACATTTTGGTCAAGATAAGACCATTGCCATTCTTAGAGAACATTATTTTTGGCCTCAAATTTCACAAGATGTGAAGAAGTTTGTACAAAGTTGCTAAGTTTGTCAAGTTACCAAGGGATTTAGTCACAATACTGGCCTATATCAGCCATTGCCTGTTCCATCAAGGCCATGGGAGGAATAAGTATGGATTTTGTTCTTGGATTGCCAAGGACACAAAGGGGTAATGACTCAGTATTTGTGGTGGTTGATAGGTTCTCCAAAATGGCACATTTTATTCCATGCCACAAAACTCATGATGTTGTCCATATTGTGAACTTGTTTTTCAAAGAGGTGGTAAGACTACATGGTCTTCCAAGGAGTATAGTTTCTGACAGAGATACTAAATTTGTGGGGTATTTTTGGAGGACATTGTGGAAAAAGTTGAGAACAGATTTGAAATTCAGTTCCACGCATCACCCACAAATTGACGGCCAAATAGAAGTGGTAAACAGAAGTCTGGGCAATTTGCTGAGATGTTTAGTTCGGGATAAGCCCAAGGGATGGGATTTGATTCTACCACAGGCGGAGTTTTCTTATAATAACTCTATAAATAGGAGTACTAGAAAATCACCATTCCAAATTGTATATGGGAATAGCCCAAGGACTGCACCAGAATTGAGGAAGATAGAACAAGGCGAGAGGACAAGTGCTTAAGCTGAAGAATTTGTTGAACATATTAAGCGTCTACATGAGGAGGTTCAAGCACACATTACCAAGATGAATCAAGAGTATAAAGCTAGGGCTGATCAAAGGAGAAGACATAAGGAATTCCAAGTAGGGGATCTAGTCATGGTGCACTTACGAAAAGAAAGATTTCCAGTTGGTACTTAAAACAAGCTAAAAATGAAGAAATTTGGCCCCTGCAAAGTTTTGAAGAAACATGACTCAGGAAATACATATGAGGTGGAGCTACTAGATGGTATTCACATTTCTCCCATTTTCAACATTGTAGATTTAACAGAGTATCATGATGATGGTGCAGATGAGGAGCTAGTGTTAGAGCCATGTCCAATTCCTGCTTCTAAGAAGGAGGAGATAGAAGACATTCTAGATCATCGTGTGGGTAGGAGTACCAAAAATAGGCAGTATGAAGAGTATTTGGTCAAATGGAAAGGACGGACGATCGAGGACTCAACTTGGATTTCAGCAGCTGAGATTTCCCATTTGGGATTTCTTCTACCATCCATAAAGTGACAGGGTCACTTTTCAATCTACCCTGGGTGTCTGATGCAAGAGCATCGAGAGGTATAAGGGCAATCCTATGTCACCCAAAAAAATGTACTTAGACTTAGTTTCTTTTTCATGTATTTACATATTTGGATACCCATTTGGGTCAAATAAAGGTTCCAACTCTCACAATTCAACTATCAGTGTGCTAGAAAATCCTAAAAAAATAGGAGCATGCAATTTGGCCATCATTTTGGTGACCTAGAAGGTGTGAATTGGCCAGATGAATGTAATCATGATTTAGAGCATTCCAAAAAAAGAATCAGGTCAAAAGGCCACACAGTTTGAAAGTTATTGCAATTTTTTGAGTTTTGGAGACCTCCTAAGAATGCTTCAAAGTCAGGTTAGGGGCATTAAATGACCTTGAAAAGGGCCAAAAAATGGGGGACGAGCATAACTTTTCTATAGGGCTATAGAGCGCTTCGAGAGCTTTTCAAAAATGTAAACGGTTCGTCAATCGGAGCTATGGTTCAAAAGTTATGCCTCCCAAAATTTTGGGTACCGTTTCTGGATTCTTCTAGACTTGCACCGACTTCTAACGCAACTTCTAGAACCTTCTATTTGGTTGGTGGATGCCTACTAGCACTTTCTAGAATGTACTCCTAGTCCTTAACCCTCCGGGGTCTATTTAAGGAGATTTCTGGCATTGTAAAAGGCAGTTCAGAGTGGAGTTTGAGAGGAGGTACTGAAAGGAGAAATTATCTCCAGATTTATGCTATTGTAAGCCCTTAGGGCATGTTTTGAAGTTTATTTTCCTGTATTGTTGTACTAGCTTATTTTCTCAGTTAATATAATTTTCCCTTTTCTGTTGTATCCATTTTGTTCTTGGGTTGTGTCCCCATCATAACTTCAATCTTATATGAACTTGAATGGGCTGCATCAAATTTACAAGGGATTCTTTATGTTGTACAGCGATGGTAAAGTGATGTATTACCAAACACAATTGATAGGTACCATCTATAATCTTTTTAGCTCAATTCAATATACAAAAGTAACAACAAAAGGTGGATTAGAATACTATCAAATGCCCTTAATGTCTAAAAATTACGGCTTCGTGCGCCTGCATATTTTACTAAACAATTGATGAAAAGCATATGACAATATCTTCAAACTACCAAGTTTATCCATGTGAAACAGGGTACAAAGCGAGCAGTTGGATTGAGAAACATCCTATACAGAACGCAAATTGTTATCGGTATGGATAGCATGTGAAAAAAGGTATAAATAGGGCATGTTATACCTAAACTTCTCCAAGCCAGTGATCGTTTGTGAGTTGAGTGAAAAATGGCATCCTGAACAAAGATAATATGTTATTTTGTGTTAGGACTAATATTTGCATCCACCCTACTTGATGTTGCGGTGATAGACGCACATGGTTTTGGTGGTGGTGGAGGAGGAGGGGGACATGGCAGTGGCGGAGGTGGTCCAGGTCATGGTGGTGGTGGCTGCGGTGGAGGTGGACACGGTGGTGGCAGTGGCGATCTAGGTCATGGTGGTGGTGGAGGACGTGGACTGATGGATGGTCCTCTAGAACATGGTGGTGGACGTAGTGGAGGTAGCCTGGGGCATGGAGGTCGAGGTGGTGGTGGTGTTCATGGAGGTGGTTCTCCCCACCATGGTAACTAAGAGTGAGGGACTCAGGTTCATACAAACCAACAACATTTAGTCAATTCTGACTATTTAATACTTTGAGTTGGGCATCATTCATTAGAATATGATGTTTAGTAGAAATTATTTAGATATAGTATTATGTAGGAACTATAAAATAAAGTTGATTCGGTCACTCTTTGCTAGTTGATGTATGGTGATATACATATGTATGTATGACACTCAATGTTTTAGATACTTTTAAGAGCATTTGCACTTACAGAATTCTCAAAAACCTCTTGTTTTGTTTGTTTTAATGTGTTATAAGAGTACGATACTAGAGTTTGAAAATGATAAATTTCAATTATAGCATACCTTATGGAAAGAATATGGATAATATGTTTAATTAAGGATTTGAAATATTTATGTAATAGTTTAAGAGGGGTAAAAAAAATAAATAAATAAAGGTTATAAAAGAAAGATTTGAATTTTTTTTTTTTTAATTATAGGAAAAGCAAAAAAGAAGTACATATAACAGTTATGGTCATTATTAAGTTATCATTTTATCAAACAATTAATACTCTTCAATTTGATCATAGCTCTTTCATTATTTTATATAGAACTACTTCCATAAGAGAAGCACTAGTTTTGAAGACATGTGTATTAGTTTTGCAACCGTTAGTATATGTAGAAAACAAATTTGTTATGTTACAAAAATAATTACTTTTCTAAATCTTATTTTTGTTAAAGAAGCTCATTTTAAGCTCTTTGGTAAAATTTAAAAAAGAAAATTGTATTTCTCTCTTACATGAATAGCCATAGACCAAATCTTTTATTATTTTTAAAATATTTTTAAGGAAAAACATCCATGATGATAGAATGAGAATTCATTCTAATCCATTTGTCCAAAAATCTTTGAAAAATAATTTGAATTAGAAAAGTTCAAAATTATATTTACAAAGCATAGTTTTGATTGAAATAGTGTTCTTTTAACTATTTCATACATGTTAATATTTATTAGTGCCTAGCATGCATTATGTTTCTTATATATTTTTTTAAAAAATCATTTATGAATCTCCATGTCTATTGTGTTTATTTTCTAATTATTATTTAAAATTTATATCATCTAATTAAGGCGATAGGCTTCACTTCTTGAGAAATAATGATCAGAATGTTCCAATTATCTGGCAATCATACGCCATTAAACGATGCCGCTAAAAAAGGAAATAGATTATTTCATAATCATCTTGCAATGCAATCAGCGCGAAGCTAAGCTGACATGATAGTGTTAGAAATGTTAATTCTAATCGGTTGATTTTCAGGCAACTTGTTTGGAAGAGCAGCAACTCTGTGTAACTATTGCCCATAAAAGCCATGGCAAAAAAAGTCAAGGAAGATTGGTAAACAATGTATTTAGATCAGCAAGCTCTGCATCTATACACCACCAAATCCCTTCCGTCCAGATTATTTAAACATCATCAACCCATGATTTATAGCATAGGGAATGAATTGATATTTTTTAACTGTGAACAAATTGATCAATATCACAATCATAGTTGTCCTTATCATCAAGGGAACAGAAATAGCTATTAATTTGTGAGGTATTGTACCAATAACATATATTCAAATTCAGTTCAAAATAGTCACAAAGCTCAGTGACTTCAATTGAATCAGTAGGGAAACAAATGTAATATACCAGGCTTATGACGATGCCCTGGTAGTGAAAGCTTGATTAGATGATTTACTTGGTGGCTGCGCAATTCCAGCCATTTCCCATAATTTCGGTAATTTGCATTTCCGATTGATGTACTCCATTCCATCTATCTACACCATGCAGTGCAGGATGATTTAAGCTTATCTTGGCTACACAATTGCAAATAAAAGCTCCATCTCCTTTTCTTATATTCCTTGTAATATTGGTGAACTAATGTTATTAAGCCGATAATCTCGGCTTCCTAGGAACTTGTATGCATAGAGTTAACATATTTAAATCACATTGTTAACAAAGTTATTATATAAGAAATTATAACCATAAAAATTCAATTCATAGTATATTCACATGAATGAGATAAAAATGTGACCGTGGAAAAATTAAATAGATAGATGAGACCCAAGGAAGTCAAGCCAAACTACAAACTATACTTGTAAGGGATTTTTGATAAAACATGGTGAAATATTCAATCCAATAAATGAAATAGGTTTAGAATCATAATTTTAACAAATATTATTATTGCTAAGAACCAAACTGTTGATCAACTTCTTAAAACTAATTCTTTCAATAGGCCCTTTTAATGTTCGATTATGGTATGTTTGAAATGAATAATATTGTCTCTACCTTTACAAGTTCTCAAACTAAGAATTAATACAATATGTGATCATAAAAGTCAGTATTTTATTTCTTAAATTAATCATTGCATTTCAAGGTTACTATTGTAGATGGATTTATAAAATTGACATGACAAAGCAGTAGTAGAAAAGCTTTATTGATTGACACTCAATTGAAACTCTCTATATGGTTTAATCCTAATATTTATAAAGTCATACAATTTAAATATCAAATAACCTCTAACACAGTAGTAACTTCTCAATACCTAACATTTTTTTTAAAGTTATTTATTTATTATTTAATTAACATATAAAAATACATTTATATATAAGAGTGGAAAATTGTAAGGGTGAACCCAATCCTTCTAGACTTTGATGAAGCATCTTAACCAGTCCTCCTCACTCACTCAAGAAATACCATATTGACTTCTTTGAAGAGGACAATGCAATATGCTTACAACAAATATATGGATAGAGGAAGGACTTCTCAATGGAACTCTCATTGAGGTTTTTGGTATTGTTTATGGGATAGGTTGTAAGGCACCAATTGTCCCCATATATGTTGTCATAGGTTTTGGAAAAATATAGTAGGCCATCATGAAACAAACAATCTCCAAAGAGTATGTTGATTGTGCCTATCAAATTAGGCTAGTAAAGAAAACTCCCACTTGCCATCTCATGAGATCTTACTATACATTAATTATAGGGTATCATGTTATAGAAGGCAATAATTGACATCGGTAAAATAAAAAGAGAAAGAATGACATTTACAACTATGTCCATAGTAGAGACTCTAGATAGTCCTCATATTCAACCTGTTTTTACCTTCAATAGGTAGGGAAAAATACAAAATGATCCATATACAAGTATCCTAAAATTATAGGAATCTTGCTTGAAACAACAAAATATAACTATTTTGCACATATAGAATAACAAGGATGTTATTATCCCATTAAATGTTCCAATATAAAACAAAATAGATTATGAGAAAACTCTCTATAACAAAGATACCACAACATTGTGTGATATATATAACATTATAGGCATCAACCTTGCACCCTTCAAAGGTGCAAGTCCTAGTATAACCCAACGTAGATTATCAAATATGGTCAAATGAGCATATTAACATTCACATGTTTGATAGAAAAATAGTTAATGTCCAATGTTTAAACTTGCAAATAAAAATTAAACTTCTGGATGGAAATTATTACACACCTATAATTTCTTAGCATGTCACACATTCCCAATTCTATCCACATGGTTCTCCTCTTTGTTATTATTCTTATAGATACTAATGAGGAAATAAATAGTTGATTGATTGCTACATATCCATATATAACATCAATCTTATAAAATTAATGACATTCATGCACATAACTATTTTTGACATCTATTTTTTTTAGAATTATTTGATAATGTATTTAGTTATGCTACACTAATAATAGTGTACTAATGTGAATATCTCAAGCTATGATCAATGATGAATAAATTTGATCCACATAAGGTCCATGCTCATATTCTAAATCACTAGAGGAATAGTTGCCTTAAGAAATAAAGATATTGGGATGTAAAGTAAAAAATAGTAAAAATAGTAGATTGCAAATTTCCAAATTACTTTAAAAACTTGGAGGCCCAAGTTGATCCCTCAAGCATGTTGACATACAAGATCTCATATAAAAAATCAATGTGATATCTCTTGTCTTGCAAATAGAAATGGAAAAACAATGAATACCAACTTAAACCCAATTTGATATTGATCCTCACTCAACCAAATCTAACTCAATCCCCATTTAGTAAAATATCATTAATCCCAATCTTGAAACAATCTTCACTCAATAAAAATATTGTTTAATCAATCCTCATTAAAGAAAATCCTAAATTAGGGTAAGCGTATGAAGAAGGGGGACAAAAAATGAGTCTTGAGATGCCACAATTTTCAAATTAGAAAACTATGAGCTTCAACAAAAAAAAATCAAGATAGCAACACTCAAAATTTGAAAATACAAAAACAACAATAGTTGTTGTATTCTGAATCTAGTCTTTAAACTTCTCATTTATTTTTGCAGATTAAGTGACTCCATAAGGGAGAGCACACAAAGTGGTCTTCTTTAAAAAAAACATAACATGGAGCTTCTCATATGTCCCCCCTAAAATGTCAAAAAAATAAAATTATTTCTTATTATTCCCCACAACTTTTTGAAAACTAATCAAAAATTGAAATATAATTTTTTATTATATGTATAAATAAATTGTAACTTAGTATCTAAAAATGTAATTTGTTTCAAAATTTGATTAACAAGGCCAAATCTATACCCAAAATACTACACTTGATTTTTCACAAAAATTGTCCACACACTAAAGAGACTAGAGATGGAAATCTTAATAGAATAAAAATTTAAAATAAATGATTTGGTTAGGTAGATGATAGATATTTGAAGAACATTGTGAGGTTTAACTTTATCTATGCCTAACCACATGCAAAACTTGAAACCAAGCATAGAAAAAATGTGAAAGCTTTCTACTTATTTTTAGAAGAACATGTATCGGACTTGTTACAGTCATCCAATTCTTTAAGTTGGATGGCCTAGCAAAATTTAATCATAATTATTCATTCTTCCAAAGTTAATTAATATGGACCACACCATGTATGGATTGCATGAAACATAAAAACATGCTCTCCATATGGCATGTGCCGAATCCAAAAATAAATTGTGTTCCTTTAGTATCAACTAGTCACAATAAATGTGTAAACATGAATATATACATATGATATAAAATTTAAATATAATTCACATTTTGATATGTATTTTTTATTTCTTATAAATTTATTTATATTTGATGTATACATTATCAAGTTTTTTGAAATTGATTTAAAATTTGCAAGATTTTTAATGTAGATTCTAGGTTTTTGACAATTATATAAATTAATAAACTTGGTCAATTTTAAAGAATTAGTATGCTCCTATCAATATTATCTCATTTGGTATCACACTCTCTTTATATTCTACAAAATCTACATCTCTCCCCCTCTTATCTCTGTCACCTCTCTATTCAATTTCTATATCTCTACCATCTTCTCACCCTCTCTTTCTCACCTTCCCTTTAAAGGTGAGGTACCCAAACTAATATGCTCTCTCTCTCTCTCTCTCTCTCTCTCTCTCTCTCTCTCTCTCTCTCTCTCTCTCTCTCTCTCTCTCTCTCTCTCTCTCTCTCTCTCTCTCATAACCATTATCCCTAAACTTTATATCATCTATCTATTTCCCTCTTCCCTACATCTCCCACTACCTCTCCTATCTCCCTACCTTTCCACCCACTCTCCATATTCCTATATGCATTTTCCTAAACCATAAAACCTATTCCCTAAAATCTCTAACCATAAGTCCTAAACCTTAAATCATTTCTCCTTTTCCTTCCTCTCTCACTTTCTCTCACTTTCACATATCTCCATCTTCCCCACATCTCTTCCCATCCCAATCTTGTCCCTTTATAGAATATATGGGAAGGAAAGAGGATAGTAGATAAAGTTCTATAAATGGAGAGAGTGAGATGACTCTCTCTGATAACCATTATCCGCTAATTTCTAAATCATTTCTCAATTTCCCTCTCCATACATCTCCCCTACCTCCCCCACCTCACCCCCACCCCCTCCATATTCCTATATACCTTTTCCTAAACCATAAAACCTATTCCCTAACATCTCTAACCATAATCCCTAAACCTTAAATCGTTCTCCACCCCCACCCCCCCCCCCCCCCCCCCCCCCCCACCAATTTCTCTCACTTTCACATATCATCTTCCCTTAATCTCTTCCCATCCCAACCTTCTCCATTTATAGAATATATGGGAAGGAAAGAGGATAGGAGATAAAGTTGTATACATGGAGAGAGTGAGATGAACATAATAGGGAGTACAAAAGTACAAAGAGAGAGAGAGAGAGAGAGAGAGAGAGAGAGAGAGAGAGAGAGAGAGAGAGAGAGGAATTGCTACTAATTGAGAGAATGGATAGAGAGGGTAAAAAAAGAGGTGAGGGTGGGGGGAGGTAAATAACTTTGTATAAATGGGAAATATAAAGAGGTTGTTCCAAATAGAACAAGATATTACTAATATGAGTGTGGTAATTGCTAAAATTTAACTATATCAGAAAAAACATTGTATGACCAAAAATTAATTCTAAATTGTAACTTTAGGATGTTTGAAACCACTTTCAAATATCCTACCACTATGAGCATTAAACATAACAAAAAATGAAATAATTGTACTATAATGTTACTTAAATGTAATATCTCATGTATATTTTCTTTTGGTGAAATAGAAGTTGACTTGAGTTTGAAGAACTTGATCAAATTGGAAGTGGGAGACAATACTAAAAATTTAGTGTAAAACATATTTGGCAGGCATAAAATAGGTTTTTCATGTCCAAAACTAAGACATGGCATCGTGATACCTTAAGTTGATTGGTATCATTTGGTCCCCCATTTTTGTATAAGTATCCATCAATCCTCATTAAATAAAATATCATATAATAAAATCTTAAGCTAATCTTTATTTGATCAAATATTTAAAAAATCAAGTCTTGAATCAATCGACATTCAACTAATTCCCAAATCAAACTTGATTTTTTACAAATCCCTGGTCAAACTTCATTCAAACAAAATTTTAATTGAAACTTATTCAACCCAAAATGGATAGAGTTAAAAAATTATGAAAACAACTCACACCAACCATTAGAAAGGTCGAGTATAATTATACAAAATGGTGTCCCTTTGGCCGTGTCACATGTTAAACATACTATATACTCAGATGAGCTGCCAATGGTGGACATAAAATAACAATAGTCAATGTGCCTTCTATTGTACCAAAAATCCAATCAACACATACCTTACAAACTAAAAAAATCAATGTGGTATGCCAAGTAAGTTCACCCAAACAAAAAGAATAAAAACCCAAAACTTTCAAAAAAATCTTTAAAAGCTAGGTTATACACAAAAGATTAATTTTGAGAATGGTCAAAGATTGTTTATCTATTTCTTGTAATAGCTCATTCCAAATCAATCACACTAATTATGCACCCACCTTACATGAATTAATTGTCTCTTAAGAAGTTATCACATATCCCACGATTCGTTCATCCCCAGAATTTTCATTAGATAAATCTACACCATCTCCATCAAATAATATAACTAATGATGAAACCTCCCAAGAATTTTCCCAAATAGATATCCAAGATAATATAATTCAGCATCTATCTTACCTCATTCGCAAGAAACTGGTATCCCTATTTAAAATGTAAATCCAAACATATACCTTTTCCATCAATCCTACAATACTCAAACTTTTCCTAAGGCCTACTACCTTTATGAGTTGCAAAATTCAAAATGAAAAGCATTCATCAAGGGGGAAACTATTTTCCCTTTCCTTCTTATTATTATGGTTGATTCTCTAGGTATACTAATTATTAAATTTATGTTGAAAGGAAGATGAAAAGTTGTGAATTTTATAGAAGAGAAAGAGTTGTTCATGTGCTTGCAATTCATTGATGATATGCTTCTTATGGGTGAAGTTAATGGATACATTGGCACATTAAATTCCTTGAAATTTAAGAATTTTTTTATTTCTAGGTATCAATGTCACTATATTCTCTTAATGGCATCTGAAGGTTTATAAATGCGAAAGGTCATATATTTACAAGGTAGTACTCATTATCACTTGACTCTATTATATGCAAAGTTTTGTTAGTATTTTTCATCTACATTCTATGGAAAAGATGTGGCTAAAATTCTCTTTGATAATGAAGAAATTAGTTACTTTATTTTGGGGAACATTCTCTAATAATAATATTAAGAATATTTGTTTGTTTGGGGAAGCTAAATTAATTCATAAGATCACCATTATTTTGGGTGATGATAATCTAGAAGCAAAAGCAAGGTATAGAAAAATTGTTAAATGTGCCTCTATGGTCCTAAGTTGGTGTCTAGTGTCAAAATTTATCACTAATGCATGGTGGTTAGTAATGGAATATGTTCATGAGGATTGGAGGTGGGTTCTAGATAAAATATTTATTTTGGAAAAGATTGGTTCTACTTTGATGCCATGGAGGGAATATTTTCTTCAAATCTATGAGTTGGACATACTTGTTCACCCCTTCATCTTACAGAATGCTAATATGAATTGAGATTTTAGGAGGAATATAGTGAGTTTGGGCCTTAGTAGCCTCAAAGACAACCTACATTTATGAAGGAAATTAGATCATGCATAAGGGAGATGACTCTACCCCTTGAGAACTTCAATTGACATCATGGATGACCTCTAGGTAGCAAAAAGATGCCTCAATTTGGATAGAGCTCTTCTTCACAAGATTCACAATAATGGTGTCTTCTGACCTTTAGTTTTTGAAGGTGCAATTTTTGGGTATGCTTTGGTGTTGGTGGCCCTTCATTTGATGGTTTAAATTGTATTATATTCATTCTTATATGATTACCTCTCCTTTTGCGGTGTTTAACTCTAGTTTTGGGAAGGGAAACGTTGGCCCTATGTCAATTTATGCATTGCAATATATGCATTTAAGGATTCTTATTTTTGCATAATATTTTTGTAGTCTCTTGATCAAGTAAAGAGAAAAGTTTTTTTCCTAGATTCCCAATAATTTTTGGAATTTGGACTCTAGTAGGGATGATCCTTGATGAACTCTTTTGACTAGCTCAATCTTTGTAACCCTTTATTGTTCTATTAATAAATATATTATTTAACATATCAAGAAAATACAAGCAAGCCTACCAACCCCTTACTTTCTTATTCCACCAATAGTGTTGATCCTAATAACACTACAATCATGAACCTTGATAATAAAATTTGAAATAGTCAACAATGTGATCAATCTCATTGAGCCACATATATATAAATGTAATCTACCATTAAACATAGACTTTTCCATGTCAATGGGTAGTCAATATGTAAAATACATTTATTTCCAAAAATATTTAATTTGATTGTACATTTATAATTTATTAGTAATATATAACTTTCAACAACACTTGAAAAATATAGGTGATCTTAGAATATAACTAAAATCACTTTCATAGCTATGTCAATATTTGATATGCCTTTGCTAACAATTAAAGGCATTTCAATTGCATAATTAATCTTAGTTTCTCTTTAATAGAAACTAATGGTACCAAATAGTAATATTTCAACATCAAATAATAACATTTTCTATACCCTCCTCTTAAAAGTGAGAATTAAGTTTGTTGTCTAAGAATATTTTGCTAACTTTTAAAATTATTATAAAATTTCTTCAAAGTTGAAAGTTACTTTAACTTTATACTAAAATTTGAAGAAATTGTTCTTGTAAATTAATCTACAACTACATAAGTCATACATTTGATTAACTAGTATTCACATAATCACATGTTTAAAATAAGGATATTCAAGCTAAATACATAGAACCACCAAATTCTATTTGTAAATTTTAGGAATAGTCTTATAAAAAATACATTCAAATTTTAAAAACAAATCATCTTATAGACTTCACATAAAATTAACAATATGTATGTATGTATGTATGTATGTATGTATGTATGTATGTATATAATGCATTTGGACTTAACATTTAAAATTAAATTATTTATCAATCACTCAATAGGATTCATAATTGGAAACTAATTAAATATATCAAGAGACTCACACATAGCATAGAACAAGAAGAGGCTTTGTAACTAGGTCTTGAACTACACCCATGATGGGTTCTTTCCTTGACCACCTATCCCCTCCAAATCCAAAAGGGTGTTGTCCAAATATTTGGCTTTTTATCACCTCTAATGGGGACCCCTCTTCTTCTAGGGTTGCCCAAGATATTGACAAGTAGTTTGTTAATTTTAGGTAGCTTGGATAGTTGTTCATCGACATGTGATTGATTAGAAAATAATTAATTTTTAATTAATTACTCCTTCTAGAAGCCATTAGAAACCTATTAGTTAGGTTGTTTTAATCGAGAAGCAATTAAAAACTTCTTGATTAGGAAGCAACTAGAAACTTATTGGTTGAGTTGTCTTGATCAAGAAATGACTAGAAACCTCTTTGTTAAGTAGTTTAGAAGGGGGTCAAGGGAGGCATTTGGAGAACATAATAGTATAGAGAACAACAAGAAGTTTTTGAAGCATTTATAGTGTTAGAAAATGAGTTCATAGTGATAGCAAACAATCTTGTAGTGTCAGTAAGGGAGTAGTGATAGTGTTGGGGATGGCAGTGGGAATATTAGTAGGAGAAATTAGGAGGTTGTTTGAATTCTTCTAGTGAGAGGCAAGGAATTTTGTATCTCTTGATTTGCTAAAGTTAATATATTTTCCATCAATAGAACTAGTTTTCCATTAGGGGTTTTTCCAAGGATGATTTGTCCGAAAATATTATGTTCTTTGTGTTTTGAATTTCTTTCCATATTTTATTGGTGAAGTTGTAGTTGTGTTATTTTTTGATATTAGTTGGGAATTTATTTTTAAAAATTTAATAATAATTTACAATAGGAGATTAATAATCAGTGACTACAATAGTGTTAATTTTCACATGGTATCATAGCAGTGTTGAGGGTAGAAGAGTTTTTCCCTAGGAAATAAATTAAGGGTTTATATAACCTAGTGTGATCTCTTCAAAATTATTATTTCTTTAATCCCTTCAAATGGCTTCAGTTGGTTTGGGAGATTGGGATGGATTGGATGGTGCCTCAAATTTTGTTGCCTAGAAGCCTAGAATTTCTTTATTGTTGGAAGAGTATGGTATCAAAGATTATGGTACCACTGGTATAGCTATACCTGTAGATGCTATATAGCTTGCAACATATAAGAAGGATGATGCCAAGGTGAGGGGGATTATCTTTGATGGTGTCAAGGATCATATTGTTCCACATATCACGGAGCTAGATATAGTGAAGAAGATGTGGGACACCATTCTAAATCTATACCAGAATGCTACCACCAACAAGAAGATGATTCTTAGAGAAAAGCTAAAGAATATCTGAATGAACTAGGGAGAAGACATTACAAGTTATGTCACTAGGTTTAAAATTGTCAAGGATGAGTTAGAAGTTGTTGGAGATAGTCCCAGTGATGACGAGCTAGTGGGAATAGCCCTAAATGGGTTTTCTAAACAATTGAGTGACTTTGTTCAAGTTTTCAGTGGATGAGATACCTTACCGAGTTGGGATTAACTATGGACTAATTTCACTCAGGAGGAGTTTAGACTAAGTCTTGTTAATGAGGCCAACAAGAGTCAAAAAAGTGAGGTGGAATAGAAAAATGTTGCCCTAGTGGGGAAAGGCAAAGAAAAGAAGGGATTTAGCTCACAAAATTAGAAGAATAAGAAGGAGCTTTCTAAGGTCAAGTGCTTTGGATGTCACAAGTATGGTCACTATGTTAGTGATTTCCTAGAAAGGAAGAAGGAAAAGAAGTAGCCAACAACTTCAGCAAGTGTAGAAGAACTCTCCAATAGACTCAGAGATGAGTTTGCACTTATATCTTGTATGGTGAGCTCAACCTCATAGACAATCTAGTATATAGATAGTGGGGTGTCATTTCATATGATAGGAGTTAGAAAGTATTTCTCCATTTATAAGGAGGAGAACACCAATATCCGTATTTCTATGAAAAAAATTTCCAAACTCAACTCGGTCGGGAAAGGGATTTTTCAGTTTCAAAGGGAGAATGGAAAGATAGTTTCAGTTCATGATGTGTTGCATGTGCTAGGATTAGGCATGAATTTTATTTCCATATCCATTCTTCAGGATAGGGGGTATAATGTACTCTTTAGATGGACACATGTGTTGATTAAGCACAAGGATTGGAAATCACCCATAACTATTGGAGTTAGGAATAGTTGACTTTATAGGTTGTAGTTTGATACTCCTAAGGCACTCATGAGCATCACTAATCCTCAAGATTTTTGAGAGCTATGAAATTGGAGGATGGGCCATATTCATCATGGAGCACTCAAATTGCTTTGTGAGATGGTGATAGACATTCCAGAAGTGAGTACAAAGAATGATGATGTATGTAAAGGATGCATGTTGGGGAAGTTTGCAAAAGCATCTTTCCAAGGAGTGACACCAGATTTGAAGGTGTTCTTGATCTAGTACATTCAAATGTATGTGGACCAATGTCAACAATATCTCTCAGAGGATATGAATACTATGTTACTTTTATTGATGATTTCTCCAAGAAGACCTGGATATACTTCTTGAAGACCAAGGATGAGGTTTTCAGTCAATTCCAAGAGTTCAAGGCTCTAGTGGAGAACTTGACAAGAAGGAAGAAGGTAAGTACAAAGGAAAGAACTTCCAAGATTTCTATACTATAGAAGGAATCAAGAGAGAGTGTATTTTTCCTCACAATCCACAATAGAATGGAGTTGCTAAGAGGAAGAACCATTCTATATCAAAGGTGGCAAGGTCTATGCTACATGACCACGATATACCCTGCTACCTATGGGAAGAAGTGTGTAGTACAATAGTTTACATTCAAAATAGGGTTCCACAAAGGTACTAGGAAGGATGAAACTAGAGGAAGATTTCAAAGGTAATAAGCCTAATGTTAGCCATTTTAGAATTTTTTAGATTTTTGCATATTGTCATATTCCAAATGATACACGTACCAAGTTAGATCAGACTATAGAGAGGGGGTACTTATTGGGTATAGTGAAACCTCAAAGGAATATAGGATTTTTGTCCCCAAGACCACAAGAATTATTGTCAAATGTTATGTCAAATGTGATTAGAGTGAGAAGCCAACAAAAGCTCCAAGACCTAGTCAAGGGTAGCAAAGCACAAGTATAGTTACTAGTACAAATGTAAGCTTAGATTATGAAGTTTCATAGAGCATGGAGCAATAGGTACAAAAGGAAATGCATCTAGAAGACTTAGAGGTTGATATCTCATCCTCTACAATTGGTAGTAGGAACTAAGAGGTTCAAGAGACACTAAGGGATAACCAAGAGTTTGTGGGAGCTCCTAGAAAGAGTACTAAACAATAGAGACAACCAACCAAGTTCAATGACTATGTGGCATTAGTTAGTCACTTGGTAGATAGTGAACCTTCTAGCTATCAGAAGGCTATAGAGCATCAGGTATGGTAGGATGCTATGGTTGAGGAGTATTCCTCAATAATGAAGAATGGTGTGTCAAAGGTAGTTCCTAGAGCAATAGATAGAGCAGTAGTTGGATCATGTTGGATCTATAAGATAAAGCATAGTGCAAATGGTAGCATCGAGAAATAAAAGGTAAGGTTTGTGGCCAATGTTTTCTCTTAGAAGGAGGGAATAGACTATGAGGAGACATTTTCTCCAGTGGCTAGGTATACTTCTATACAAGCTATGATCTCATTTGCAGCACATATTGGATGGTAGATCCATCAAATGGATGTCAAGATGTTTCCTTTGTACTCCCCACTATTTTTTGACCAAAGAACTCTTATCTTCCTTCCTATTTCATTCTCTACAAGAGCCTTAAACTCTTGAAATTGAGTGAAAACCTCATCCTTGGTCTTCAAGAAGTATATCCAAGTCTTCATAGATAAATCATCAATAAAAGTAACATAGTACTCATATCCTCTAAGAGACTTTGTTGACATCATTCTACATACATCTGAATCTACTAGATCAAGAACACCCTTAGATACATATCACTCCTTAGAAAAGATGCTTTCACAAACTTCCCCAACACACATCCCTTGCATACATCATCATGCTTTGTGCTCACCTTTGAACACCTATCATTGTCTCATGAAGAAATATAAGTGTTCAATGATGAATATGGCTCATCCTCCTATGCTATAGCTCTCCAAGATCTCTAGGATTACTACTTCTTATAAGTGCCTTAGAAGTATCAAACTGCAACCTATAAAGGTGACCACTTCTAACACAACACATGAGTCCCTCTAAAGAGTACATTATACCCCTCATCCTAAAGAAAAGATATAGAAATCATATTCATACCTAAGCTTGGCACATGCAACATATCATGAAGTGGAATTATCTTTCCATTCTCCCTCTGAAACTAAACAGTTCATTTCCCAACTAGGTTGAGTTTGGACAAGTTTTCCAAATAAATCTAGAAATTGGTAATCTCCTCCTTATAACTAGATAAGTACTCTCTAACTCCTATTATATGAAATTATGACCCATTATCTATATACCAAACACATTATTAAGTTGACCTAACCATACAAGCTATGACTGGAAACTTATCTTCCATTCTACTAAATAGTTCTTTTGCACATATTGAAGCTTCTACCTACTGCTTTTCCTTCTTCCTTTCTTTTAAATCACTAACATAGTGACCATACTAGTCACAACAAACACACTTGACCTTTAAAAGGTCCTTCTACTTCTTCTCACTTTGCCAATTCGATCCTTTGCTAGACCCCTTCTTTTCTTTCCCTTTTCCTACTAGGGCAACATTTTCCTCTTTCACCTCATTTTTCTAACTCTTGTTTGCTCCATTAACAAGACATAGACTAAAATCCTCTTAGATGAAATCAATCCATAGTCAATCACAACTTGGCAAGGTGTCTCATCCACTGACAACTTGAACAAAGACAATCCACTGGTTAGTAAACCCATTTAGGGCTATTATCACTAGCTCATCATCACTATGGCTAGCTCCAAAAACTAATAATTTTTCCTTGACAAGTATAATCCTAGTGAGGTAGCTTTTGATGTCATTTCCCCTAGTTCATCCAAGTATTCTACAACTTATCTCTGAGAATCATCTTCCTATTGGTGGTAGCATTCTAGTACATATTCAAAATGGCATTCCACATATTCTTTGTTATACCCAACTCCAAGATATGTGGAACAATATGATACTTGAAATCATTAAGGATTATCCTCCTCATATGTTACAAGTTGTGTCACATCTACAGATATAGTTACAAAACTAGTAACATAATCCTTAATACCATTCTCTTCCAACAATAAAGAAAGTCTAGCCTTCTAGACACCAAAATTTGAGGCACCATCCAATTTTTCATGATCTTTCAAACTAGATGAAGTCATCTCAAGGGATTGAAGCAATAATAAATCTAAAGGGATAAAATTAGGTTTTAATAAACCCTTAATTTCTTTCCTAGTGCACAACTTCTTTACCCATAACACTGCTCTGATGTCATGTGAAAAAATAACTATTGCAATCATTGATTATTAATCTCCTATCTTGAAAGATTATTTAACTATCAAAAACTAATTCACAACCAATAAAAACACAATGGAAACTTCAAAAAATAAATGTGGAAATAAATATGAACATAGTGACACAATATGTTTGGACAAAATTGTCCTTGGAAAAACCCCTAAGGGAAAACCAGTTCTTCAAATGAAAAATATATAAATCTTCAGCAATATAAGAGTTACAAAAGAATTTATTGCCTCTCACTAGTAGAACTCTAAAAAAATCCCAATATCTCCCACTAATATCCCCCTCTTCTATCCCAATGCTAACATTTGTGCCCTCACTCTCACTGCAAGATTATTCACTTTCACTACGAATACATTTTCTATCACTCCAAATGATTTCACCAAAACTTGATAATTACATATACCCCTAGCTCCACTTTTATACTACTCTCATTGAAAATAAAACAACGGCTAGAATTGGCTAAGATAAAATAAATCTTAACAACCATAATTAAACTGGTTGTAAGAATTTAATAATTAAACAATTATTTAATTGACCAAGGTTCTCGATAAAATAAATAATTATTTAATTAGGGTTGGATAACTTTCTCGCTACAAAGATTAAGAGATATCATAGTTGAATGATCTTGGAGATTTGTGGCTCTATAGATTGTATTGTAACTATTGTTACTCATAATATAGTTGAGTTTGGCTTTGGAGTGGTGGTTTTTTTCTTGAGAAAGGTTTCCCACATATATCTTGTATTCTGTGTTTATGAGTTAAATCTTTCTATATGTATTTATCTAGCTTGCAATAGTTTAAGGTTTTGTGAGATAAATTTTAGCATGATCTCTCCTATTAGATTGGCATTTGGAAGTGTTTCTGCACTTAGGCTTCCTTTAAATTGGTATTAGAGCTGAGCCAACTTTTTTATTATTATTGGGTAGACAGCTTTTTTGTGTTGATCTAGTTTCAGTGAGAGTTTTGCCTAGGTTTTTTCATATTCTTATTACAAGTTAGATATGGCAAGAAAATCCAGTAGAGTAGAGATGGATAAGTTCAATGTATCAATTTAGAGTTGTTGAAACTAAAAATGGAGGACATGCTTGTAGATAGAGATCATTGGGTTGTGATTTTTTCAATGAAACCTCAAACTACATTGCAAGAAGATTGGGATAAGGTGGATCAAAAAGACAAGGATTTGATAAAACTCTATCTGACTGGTTTTGTACTCCTAAATATTCATGAAGAGAAGACTATAGCTAGCCTTTTGAAAATGCTTAATATTTACCAAGGGAAATCCTTGATAAATAAGTTATTTCTGAGAAAGAAGTTGTATTCTTTGAGAATAGAGGAAGGAGATTTTGTTGTTGATCACTTGAATGCATTTAATATGTTGATTTCTCAATTAAATTTTTTTGGTGATAAGATTGATGATCAAGTAAATGCATGCTTATTTTATGTTCTTTTTTGAATTCATGGGATCACCTTGTTGTGGCTATTGGAAGCACAACAATCACTTTTGAATTTGAGGATGTAGTTGGTTTGTTGTTATCTGAAGAGATGCAAAGAAAATATTTTGAGATGGCTAAGGAGACCATTGTTTCTCATGGTAGAACTTTAAGAAAAGAAAGAAAAAGGACAAGAAGGTAAAATCCAAGTCTCCTAGTAAAAAATTCAAGGAAAAATGTTGGAACTATGGAAAACTTGGTCATCTTTGAAGACACTACAAAGAGGAGAAGAAAAAGAAAGGTAAAAAGGATTTCTCTGATTCTAATAATGATACATCTTCTCAAGATGATGTAGATTTTTTTCTACAACCTTCGCAACACATGCATTAGAAGATGTTTGGTTGATAGATTCAAGTGCTTCTTTCCACTTGACATCTAATAGAGGTTGGTTCTCAAAGTATAAAAATTTTGATGGTGAAAAGGTGTATCTAGGTGATAACTCTCACCTGAATATTGTTAGTTTTGGTAGAGTCAAGATTAGATTCCATGATGGCGGAGTGATGGGAATTAATGGTGTACTGCATATCCATGGTTCGACAAGAAACCTACTTTTAGTTAGCAAGTTGGGTGATGTGGGTGTACATATGTGTTTCTCAATTGATAGATGCAAGATGACAAGAGGTTCTATGGTGCTTGCTAAGGGTGTTAGGATGGGAACCTTGTATAAGATGGATGAATGCGTGAATCAGTGCAATAGCTCTTATGTGATGTCCAAGAAAGGGACTTTAGATTCTTTATTCTTGCCAATAGATTGAGAAATAAAGAAGACCATTGATTCTACATTTGATGATCATGCTTTTTTTGGTACCTAAGGATGCTAATACTTTCAAGATGAAGCTCCCTGATGAGAAGACAATGTTATGGCACCAAAGACTTGGTCACATTGGTGAGAAGGGTCTTAGAGACCTAAAAAATAAGAGCCTTTTTGAAGGCCTTGATGATTGTAATATGGAGTTTGACTTATATGAACATTGTATTTATGATAAAAAAACATCATGTTTCCTTTTATTCTAGTTCTCACAAGTCTTCTGGGGTTTTGGATTATATTCATTTAGATGTGTTTGGCCTAGTTAGTGTTCCTTCAATATCTAGATCTTTTTATTTTGTCTCATTCATAGATGATTATAGTAGAAGGACAATTTTGTATTTCCTCATTACTAAATCTTAAGTTTATACTAAGCTCAAGAAATTTAAATCTATGGTTGAAAATTAGACTAGTAGAAAAATTAAGTGTTTGAGGACTAATAATGGTGGTGAGTTTTGTTTAGCAGAATTCACTAGGTTTTGTAAGGATCATGGAATTGAGAGACATAAGACAACTCCATACACTCCATAGAAAAATGGATTTACAGAGAGGATGAATAGAATGTTGATGGAAAGGGCTAGAAGTATGTTGAGTGGTGCTAGTCTTGAACAAAATTTTTGGGTTGAGATTGTATCCATTGCATGTTATTTAATTAACAGGTCTCCTACTTTAGCACTTGTTGAGAAGACACCCGTGGAAGCATAGTCTAACAAGAAGCCCTCTTTAAGACATCTCAGAGTCTTTGGTTCTGATGCATATGCTCATGTACCAAGTATAAAAAGATCAAAGTTGGACAACAAGGAAATTAAGTTTATTTTCATTGCCTATGGTTTCGGTTTGAAAGGTTACAAGCTTTGTGATCTAGTTGTAGAGAAGGTGCTCTACAATAGAAGTTTTATATTTCATGAGTTGAAACCTTCCATGGTAAATTTGTAGCCAAAGAAGTAGAAAAAGTAAGTAGTTCATATTCCTACTACCTCTAAGGATGAAGAACTACAAGCTCTTGATAGACCTAAGAGTGAGGAGAGCTTAAGAGTCTCTGAAATTTTTGAAGAAGAGAAAGAACTTGAAACTAAGACTTTGAGGAGTTCTACTCATGATAGATAATGACCTAATAGATTTGGTTGTTCCCTTGATAGGTTTGGATATTCTTTATTGGATTCTAGTTGCATATATGCTTTAATTTCTAAAATGGGTGAGCCTGGGACTATTAGAGAGGATATGCATATGAATGATGCATATTCCTAGATAGAAGCCATGAATAAAGAGATGGCACCATTGAAGAAGAATTCTACATGGAATTTGGTACCTTTTCACGAAGGATAGAAATGTGTTGGATGTAAATGGGTGTTCAAGAAGAGAGTGGATCTAGATGGAAGTTTTGAGAAGTATAATTCATGGTTGGTTGCAAAGGGTTATTCATAGGTGGAGGGAATTGATTATATGGTGAAATATTCTCTCTTATAGAAAAACTATCATCCATTGGATTGTTGTTATCACTTGCAACAACTTATGATTTTGAAGTTGAGAAAATGGATGTGAAGGCAACATTTCTTCATTGTGATTTGAAGGAGGAAATTTATATGTGACAACCAAAGCACTTCATTGAAAAAGGTAAAGAAATCTTGTTTTTACATTGAAGAAATATCTATATGGTTTGAAGGAGTCTCCTAGAATGTGGTATCAAAAGTTTGACACCTATGTGTTGTCCTTGGTATTTCTAAGATCAAAATATGATAATTACATGTATTATAAATTTGGAAATGGTCACATTCTTATCATTGTCCTGTATGTGGATGATATGTTGGTTATCAGGAATGGTAAAAGAATGATTTCAGACTTCAAGTCTCAAATAGCAACACAATTTGAGATGAAATATCTAAGTGTAGCTAGATATATTATTGAGATTGAGATAATTAGATATAAATCTAGAAGAAATTTTTGGATGATCTAGAGGAAGTATGTTAATTCTATGTTGGAGAAATTGAGCATGACATCTTGTAGGCAATTAGTTGTTCCAATGTTACATGGAACAAAGCTATCTAAGGAAGATTATCCAAAATATCCTACAGAGATGAAGGACATGTCTTGAGTACCTTATATGAGTGTTCTTGGTACCTTGATGTATGCTATGGTATGCATAAGACCAAACATTTCCCAAGTAGTGGGAATCCTTAGTTGATATATGGCTAATCCTAGAAGGATGCATTGAGATGTAGTTAAGAGAGTGTTTAGATATTTATGAGGCACATTCAAGTATTTCTTGTGTTTTCTTCATAACTCTTCTATATCTCAACATTTTATTTGTATTCAGGGATACGTGGATTTAGATTGGGCAAGTGACATTGACAATAGAAGATCCATTAGTTGATATGCTTTTACAATGTTTGGTGTTGCAATTAGTTGGATGATTAAGTGGCAGATTGTAGTTTCTTTATCCACTATATAAGCAAAGTACATGGCTACTACTCATGCTTCTAAAGAGGCCATTTGGCTTACTTGAGATTGTGTTTGGATATTGGTTTTAATACATGATAGATTACTATTTGTTGTGACAGCCAAAGTGCTATCTATTAGGAAAAGAATACTACTTTCCATGCCAGAACAAAGCATATTGATGTACAATGTCATTGTGTTTCATGATATGGTGAAAGATAGAAATGTAAAGCTAGAAAAGGTTGTGAATTTGGAGAATGTTGTAGATGCATTGACAAAGCTAATGAACACAAAGAAGTTTAGATGGTGTTTTGGTTCAATGGACCTTGGGGCCTATGTTGTAATATAGTAACTCATCTAAGGCCCTTGTCAAGTGGGAGATTGTTGGGATAAAGTGACTCAGCCTTACATGTGATTTATTGTTTTATTTTTTCTTTGATGGAAAGTTTCTAAATGAAGATGGATTCTTCCACAAGAAAAGACTTGAAGTAGAAAAATAGAAAGCTTATTTTTTTGATTATTTATTCTCTTGTGATTTATTTTTATGCAAGGGTTGTGTATAAGGAAGTTTCTAAAGAAAATTTAGATGCGTTCAATGTAGAGACTTTATAAACAGTTTCCTCTTTTACAAAAACTCTATAAGTACAAGGTATTTTTGTAGAGAATTATTAGAGAGAGCATTGCTATGCTGCAAAAATTATTCTGTAATTGATATCACAGTTGAATACTCTTAGGGAGTTGTGGCTCTATAGATTGTATTGTAATGTTTACATTACTAATAATATAGTTCGGTCTTTCTTTGGAGTTGTAGTTTTTTTCCAAGAAGGGTTTACCACATATATCTTGTGTTATGTGTTTATGTGTTGAATATTTTTGTATGTATTCATTTAGCTTGCAATAGTTTAAGGTTTTGTGAGATAAATTTCAACATCATCTCTCATGTTAGATTTAGCATTTGGAAGTGTTTCTTCACTTAGGCTTCTTTTCATATGTCAAGTATTTAAATACACATTGAGAACCCTGTCAATAATATTTAAATTGAACAAAAATTTCTAGGAAAGACAAAAAACAATAACAACTTGACAAAAAGATTACAGAGGTAAAATGATGGAAAATCTTAAAAGTTGCAAACTTCACACATGCAAGAAGTTTGGTGAAGATTTTTCCATATTATCACTAAGTAAAGAAAAGTTGGATTTGACTAATATTTTTTGAAACATATTTTTGTATGAAGAAGCAATCAACTTCAATATGCTTGGTTCATTCATAAAATACTAGATTATAAATAATTTTGAGAACACTCTAATTATTTAAATATATTATTGTTGGTCGAGTTTGTGGTACTCTGATCCTTCTATTATGTATTGCAACTAATTTACTTCACAATATATTATTCTTGTTGCATGATACTCTACTTTTATCCTGGAATAAAAAAATTATGCAAAGATTCTTATGTCTCAAAGAAATAGGACATAATACTAGGAAGAAAATAAATCTAGATGTGTATTTTCTTTCATCGACAAAAAATGTATGAGTTGCATCTATATATCCTATCAAGAAGACTTTGATCATATTCCAAATCTAAATTCATTATACCTCATATATACATTAGGACTTGAATTTCTACTTTCTAATGACACATTTATGGTACTTTTCATGAATGTTGAGAGATAATTAACATTAAATCTAAGGTTTTGTTTGTGTAAGCTATCCAGATAAAACCTCCAACCATGAATCAATATAGAGTTGCATTTACTTGATAAACAGATTGATAAAATATAATTGTGATTCTAATTCTATTACTATAACAATAGGTTTTAAATTCATTATTTGAACTTCTTGAGAAAGTTGGAAATTTTTATGAGATATAAATATGTGCTGCTTAGTTTATCTCTCTCATACATACATACATACATACATACATATAAGTAGGTTGTGGTGTTTGCAAGGTCATGTTGGACATACAGAAATAATATACAAATTGTATCACCACGAAATTTTTTGGGTGTTTGATTTACCATTACAATAGTGCATCATATGATAATATTGCTTGAATGGTGGTTTATAGAAAGTGGAAATCTCATTTTCCTTCCTCCCTTACTCTTTTAAGTGTTGTGAAAGAGAAATTTGTTTCTTAGGGTTGGCACTTTTGTCTCGTAACAATTTCTTGTTCCAATCAAAAGCTTCTTTTTTCCCCCAAAATCACATTAGATTCTCTCTTTTCCTTGATAGCTCACATACAATTTGTCTAAATCCTTCATGTGCTTATCTAATCAAAACTTGTGGGTGTCATATCAATCTAAAGAAAAAGACATAATTTTCTATTTGACAAATAGGAATTAACTTATCATAAAGTTGTGCACAAATTGGAGATTGTAAAGTAGATATATGACCACGTCATTTCCTTCATAAATTATTTAGTCCCTACATAATTGTTTATAGAGATTAACTTTATATACTCAACATTGTATAGACACCTAAATCTAATTATATAAATTATTAATCTAATTTAGTTCTCTTCTCAGTCATTTATTAATTAAAAAGTTAATATTTAATTAATTTATATCATCCCTCTAGTTAATTAATTCAATTAATTAGCTATAGTCTGATTGATTATCTAAATGAAAACCCATAGTCAGAAAATTAAATTCCCCTTCTACTATAAAATTGAATAAAAGGCATATATTATTTTAATTAATTCTAAAATTTCCATTTTGATTAAATAATTCATATTTAATCAATTAGATCACATGACAACTAACTTCAACCTTAATCTATCCCTTGACCTAACTCTTAACTTGTAATTTAGAGTCAACCCAACCTATTTACACATGTTAATAGCTCTTGATTATCTAGTTAATCATAACAAGCTAATCTAACCTTCTACTCACTCTCTCTCCTCCCATCACATCCTCTAGAAGATCTCACTTTCCCTCCAATATAATCCTAATCAAATCCCAATCCCACTTCAACATTTATACAACCTTAATCATGAGGATTAAGAAATATAAGCCCAAACACAAGTCGACCTTTGCCATATCCTTCCTATTCCCCAACCATACACATTTATTTCAGCCATAAATGATCTTAAATATCTCTTACACACTTCATCCATCTCTTACACCTTTTTCCCCCATCCCTCTTCCTAAAATGGTCGCATTCCTCAAAGGATTTGATCTCTCCTCACAAGCACTCTCCTTGTGATACTTGTCACAAGGCTATTTGTTTGAAGAAGTAAAATCTATATGATTGCACTCCATTACATCTTAACCAATCCTCAACTTTGTATCTTAACTATCCATTTTCCTCTCTTTTTCCCTATAAAGTAAACTCTTATTTTGTACATTTCCATCCACCATCAAAGTAGTCTTATAATGCCCACTTGAGATTCAAAATTAACAGACATACCCTCATAATGCCAAAATGATCTCACACTCAACCCCTAAAAGTAATGTCATTGTTATTAGGTTTAGATTAGGAAAAATATTACCAACAAAATAAATGTCAAAATTTAAATAATAAAAATATAAATATATGGTTCTACCCTCTATCCTAGCCCTAAGCCTTAAAGACATCTTTGTACTGTCCTAAAATGGGTGCACTTCATTTTGAGACCTTTTAGCCTTCCAAAACATGTTTTTGGTTTCTTTTACTCCTCTCCTCTTTCATTGACTCTTCTTCATCATCTCTCTATTTCCGACATGGTCTTATAGGTATTTCTTTTCTACCCTTTTGACCATATCTTTTTTTTTTGTTGGTAATGGGCTAAAGCCTAGATTGATTATTATTATTTATTGAGATTATTTATAATTATGTGTTAAAATTGAGTAGATTTGAACCCAAGACCTCCATGATCAGAGGCTCACAAGTTACAATTGTGTTATAGGTTCTTTCCTTCTTTTCACCATATCTTTTGATCAATATGTTATCTTTTAGCTTCACCAATGCATCTCTCTAAGCCTTTCTGAGGCCTTCCTATCTTGTCACCTAGGACCAAGTCAACTAGGTTTGGACTAGGTTGAACTATGTCAACCTAGTCCTTGCTGATTGTAGGTTTGGGGCTTGAAAAATCTTGATCTTTCCAATTAATTAATTTAACTCCCCAATCAATTGAGTTGTTTTCCCACCCAAACTATTATAAAAGGAGGCTTAGAGGATCCATTTCCATATCTCACTCTTTAATCTCATCTCATCTTGGAAAGATACCTACAAGAAAGAAAGTAATCAAGGCTTTCTTCAAGAATTCAAGTCTAAGCATCGCGTTCTTGCATCAAGCTTCTTCCTTAAAGGTAGTAGTGGAGCTTGGCTCTAAGAAGAAGATCCATCATTCTAATCCATTCAAGTTATTCTATTATTCATCCATGACACTTACATGCATTTACATACATTATTTTTTGGCTTATTTGATTTCCTTAGGGTTTCTTTGAGTCAAGGCTATTATACTTAGATACATGATCACATATCAAATGTGATTACATCTTCGAAGGTAATTTTATCTCTTACTTGATATTATTTAGATATACTACATGAAAGAATGTCCTTTATCAATTATATTACAATTTATAGTTAAATCCTCAACCTAAGGCTTCACCAAATCAAGCCCTCATCCAACCCAACATCAAAAACCCTTATTTTCTATGTATAGAAACAAGATATTAGTTTGAAGCTTACATATCTTGGACTTACTCTATGGGATCCTTTTGGAGAAATTTATTGTATTTTTGTTAGACTATGTTAATTGTCTCATAAGACATCCTTCCAACAAGTCAACCTAGTCCTTTTTGCCTTCTTAACAAACAATTTCTAGGTTTTCTTCCCTTCATCATTTCATTCCAGGATTCACGATAAGATACTCAAAAAAAGGTTTAGATCTACAACATTTGGAGCTAAAACATATCTTCCTCTATGTAATTCAAGGTGATTCTTTCATATTTTATTTCCTCTAATATCTTTACCCAATATCTATATCTTAATTGGGCTAATTGTAAACACACAACATCTAGATTTATATTATTTAAGCAATTGGTTCAATTTTGCGTACACATTATTTTATAAGGGCCAAATAGTACATTTCTATTTATTGCATTCCCCTTTATATTTCAAGTTTCATATTAGTACCCTTCTTCCTTTGGGTTGTAGCTAATCTAGTTTGACTTATAAGTCAAATAATATTTACAAAATCCCCTTTTTCCATCACATACATATTTGAATGGCTTAGTGGCCCAACTAAGAAGAGACCTAGAATGCTATTAAAGTGTCTCCCTTTCCCCCCTTATAGATTTTGGAAAACTTGACATGATATTAGGGAAGTTTTAGCCTTAAGGGTTTATCATCACATTTTGCAAGCTCCTACCTTAAAATATTAACCATCAATTTTGAATGTTGTTGCTATATTTAAATGTCCTTTTTTCTACACTAATGAACATTCTCTTTATGATTGTATAGAATTTATTTTCTATATTCATGGTAGCATTGAAGGTGGTAAACTTTCTTATACACAAGATATTTACTATCTTCTTCACAAAAATACTTAGCATTTCTAACCCCTATTGTCACCACTCCTTGTTATTTTTTCATAATATGTCTAGGAGTGGTACAATAAGTGTTTATCCTTGTTTACCTTCATTGGCGGGCAAGGATCACCCTTTCTAGGGATCTATTTTGGTTATTTGATACCTAGATATATTTTCTTTAAAAGTGCATATTTGGTGTTGACATATCCTATTATGTCATTCCTTTAGCATTTTTATTCTTTGTAAATGTGTATTCTTTAATATATTGATACAATGATTGGTTGTACAACTTGATCTTTCTATTATGCATATTATAAGGATCTCACTTAGATGGATATTTTCATATTTCATGTTATCTCTTCTTATAAGTATAGCATGCTTCTCCTTTATCTTTTCACTTATTTCTCTATAGATTGTATTATTTTATGGTACATTTTTATATTTGTTTATGAAAAGATTTTGTTACATGTAGGATCATGTGTCTTTTGCCTAACAAATGTTGTTTGATATCTTGGATTCTAATTTTTCTTATTTATAAACCATCTATACCTTATGTCATACATGATATCTTATTCTCTTATCATCATATGATGTTTAAAGTAGGCTATTGTGTGATGTTTCTTGTTTTCTCCTTCTATGGTATGACATTATTCTATAATATTGATATTGGATGTTTTGTGCATAACTATTGATTCTTTCCTACATCTTTGTATCTTATGAACTATTGTGGTCTAACCTTACCATAGACTTTCTTTCTAGTCTCATGCTTGGAGGGAGTAAGGCCTTTTGTATTTTTTTTCTCTCTATTTGTCTAAGGATCAACTTTTCTTAGTATAGTGGCATTTGTTTATTATGTGACATTATTTTCCTATAAGAAATAGGGTTTTGATCATGATTCTTTCTTACATGAGAGGTGCATGATTATTACCCTTTCTTTATTTGCAAACCTATGTTCATAGTTAGCATTTATCATAGCTATGCACTTTGAATTTTGTCATCCTTCTTCCAAGGATCCTTGTTTCACCTATACTTGGGGGGCTAAATAGGTACATCCTTTTTCTTTTGGAAGTTGTATCTTTGCTCATGACACTCCTCTTGAAGCTAGATTTTTTGGATACAAGATCTCTTCCTTTCAAGGTTTCTTCTTATTGGTGACATATCCTTTCATAATTTATCTATATTCTTAGCTTATAAGAGCTATTTTTCTTTGCTACATTTATGGCATACATTATTGATAGAGGATACCTCCTTATTTATAGAATTAGTTATCCTTGATTATTTTCCTTATGATGCCTATGGCTACATAGTCATCCTAAGGAGGGGGCATATATACGCCCTCTTTGCACATAGTTTCCATGAAGTGCAAATACGGATTCTGAGTATGGATTGGAGTACCTTAGCCTTTTCCACTAGGAATAATTTCTAGGTCATCCTAAAATATATTAAATATTCCTTCATGTCTCTTTTTTACACACAATAACATATGCTAAATCTCATACATATGGGTAACACATGTACTTTCTAAATCCTCTATGGATATTAGTGACATATGTCCATCCTAAGGAAATGCATTTTTTTGTTTTCTATATCCCTCATAGGCTAACACACACATATTCACTCCATATTAATATTATGAAATCGATGTACACATGGACACATACACACATATTCATGCATAAGCTTCTTACAAGCACACTAGATTAAATAGCAAGCACACAAACCCACCAGACCATTTCATCCTTGTTTTTTTGTTTTTTTTTTTGGGATTAGCTATTAGGAACATAAACCTATTAGATGATTCAATCCTTCCTCATTTTGATTCATGGTAAGGGCCACAAACCTTATTGGCCTAGATAATCTCTCTCTCTCTCTCTCTCTCTCTCTCTCTCTCTCTCTCTCTCTCTCTCTCACACACACACACACACACACACACACACACACACACACAGACACACACACACACACACATGTTGGTGGGATATAATTGTGAGGAAAGTAATCCTTTTTTGTGCTCTTTCCTTTTCTATATGATCTATTATATATTTTAATATCGTTCCAAATATTATATTAGTAAGCAATACATTTCCTTATTTGAGGTATCTTTCACTAGTTCATTTGGACTTTAGTATTCACCTCTTTTGTGTCTTTTTGGCTTTTTTTCCATTTTTTTTTCTTTGTCTTTCTATTGTTTTGTTTTTCTAATGTTATGCATAGGAATGGAGTTAGGATCCTATATTTTGGAGCTTAAATTTCCTTATTCTTGTTAATGTTCTAGCTGGATATGATAGTGTCTTTCTTCTCTCCTTCATTTACCAAGAGTATGATTTGCTTCATACTCCTGCTAAAGTGGGGGCTAAATGTATTTTCTTAAAATGAACACACTTTATTTTGAGACCTTTTAGCCCTCCTTAGAATTATTGGTTTATTTTACTCCTCTCCTCCTTAATTTCACTCACCTCCATTCTTAAACTCATAATCATCCTTCTTATTTTAAGTGTATTGGTTTTTCCTTTCCCTAAAGTTCAACTTGATCTTGAACTTTCACTTTTAAATTCAAGTTCAAGTTCAAGTCAAGTTGTGTATGAGTGTTTAAAAGTTAAAGCCCTCTTTATTCCAAGTCACCAATGGTTAGTCCACCAATGCATCAAGTTCAAGTTCAAGTTGGACTTGATATTTTCAGCTTCAAGTTTAATTTCAACATTCTATTTTCTGACAGAATTTCACCTCATTTTCTCTATAGCAATTTGTTTAAAAAGTATTTAAGAATGGGATTTCAAAAATTGTACACAATGCTAGGATTAAATTTTGAAAGTATAATAATAGTTTTGATTGGAAGACACATGTTAAAGTACAAGTCATCATTGGATGGAGTGCAATTCAAGTTTGAGATTGTGTGTTCATTTGACATGATCAATTAACTGAAAAGACTAAAATTGATCTTTCTCAAAATTTACACGTTAAGTACTCATTTTCCTACCTTGTATCCTAAACTTTCTATTATGGGGTCAGGATTGACAATCTGGTAAGGATTTTGCAGGAGTAATTTAGCATGTAAAATTGGTGACTAAAAAGAAGCCTTCCTTGTTCTTTTCCATTTTCCATTTTTTGGTTTCTCTTTAAGAATATTAGATAGCTATATTTAGTGCATCATTTTTCATTTTCAAATAAAAATGACCCTTTTTTTACCAAAACAACCAAAACCTAAGAAAGTATGCTTGTTGAGATACCTCCCTAAAATTTGCTTGATACATTTTTAGTAAATGTAAATTTAACGGAGCTAGTAGAAAGAACCAAAAATGACCAAAATGGAACCATAGCTCAAAAATTGATCAGTAGCATATTGTTAGAGGTTGTGACTTTTCCTCCTACAATATAATGTCTTGATTTAGTAATAGAATGTTAAAATCACTATGACCCTTAGAGTAGGTGTATAAAGGAGGTTTCAAGTGAAGTCTTAGGAAGAGTTGAAAGAGTGAATATTGTATTAGCTCTGAAAAATCCTCACAAAGAACCTTATAAGCCTTGGACTTTTGAAGAAGCAACATGTCTATATGAAAAGAATAAGAAAGATTACAACTCCATGGTAGCACAAAGTTTGCTTTTAAAACCAATGATAGGAGGGTCAAGGTTGCCCAAACCTATGACTATTGAGAATTTTATTAAGAAAATCACTGATATAGTCTTCCTCTTGAATAAGGAAAAAGGGAATGAGAATGCTTTCCACTAGGAGGAATGGATGTATATCTTCATCCATAAAATTGGAGGTAAAAATTTTTTTGATTGGGCTAATTTGATAGTATAAGGATTACACAAAGGGCTTCTAGGTTTAGCTAACTTTTCTCCTTTCTTCATGTCATCTTTCCTTATTCACATTTTTGTTGTTTCAAAGGAGTAGGAATGTCTTCCTCACAAATAATGGATAGAAGATATGAAAATCTATCAATAATATAAACATTTATAGGCTAAAAAGCCCTCTTAAGAATTCAGGAGGAACAATGATGTGTTTTTGGCAAGGCTGGTATTTGAACTTAGGGGAAAGGGAAAATTGTAGATTTTTAGAAGAAGCCATGCAAGTGGTTAAAACCTATGGTTTCTCTTACATCTAATTTCCTAGGTTCACCTATCTTAAAGCTGGTGTTTTTTATGTTGAACCTCTTAAGTTGCCATGTTTTTGCTTAGAGAATGTTGTTCTATTAGAGATATGCAAGCAACTGATCATTGTTAAAAACTTTTTTGAAAGTAGTAAGAAAATGTTTATGATAATTTTTCCTATAGAATTGGGTCATTATAGATGCCTAAACCTCAAGCATGCTATGATGGTAATGGAAAAAATGTTTAACCTTTGTCTTAAACCTTATGTCTTCAAGAAAGGTTTTGACTATGTTGGGTTTTCTAAAGAGAATCTCAAGATTACATCCAAGTTTAGGCATATCGCTCATTTAGATAATTATCAGGCCATTTTCTTTGATGAATTAGAGGTCATAAAAATGTTTTGGTCAAGAATGACCTTGGATCAAGTAAAACCTTCAAAATTGACCTAGACACTAGTGGAGTAAAGGAAGATGAGAATGAAGAAGTGATAGATCCCTGGTACATTGAACACATTGAATGTTTCTAATTCATAAATTATACTAGAGAAAGAGAGAGGAGGATGGCCTACATTCCTAAACTATGAATGTGCTTAGAAGAACAAAGGAAAGGCTTAAGAAAAAGAAAGATCAAGAAATTGTCATCGATCCATCAAAGAAACATTCAAAATCTAAAGAAAATAATTCTCCTCAAAGATTAATTTTTTCCTCTAACCATGGTGTAAATGATTTTTCACAAGTAAACTAGAACTTGAAGTTGAATCAACCATACCCAAGGTTCAAGTTCAATCTAAAGTGGAAGTTATCAAAAGAGTAACTCATTCGAGCACTAGAAAGAAAGAGGGAGGATACAACCCTAAAGGAGGACAAGAAACATTGATATAATTGGATTATCCTTAATGTAAACTTGAAATAGAGGAAATCCCTAGTAACAACATCTCAAGCATGGAAGGAAGTTGGCAAATCTCAGCTAAAGATGGAAGTATATTACCCATGGATGCCCTTGTCCTTAACAATACCTTCACAATACTGAAAAAGATTTCCATAGCACCAAAATGGCTAGAGACTTTAGTATAGTCAAGAAGTGAAGCATAGTACCATTGTACCTACCTATTAATGACCTAGTAAGTAAATGTCTAGGTAAGTCATCCAAAGCCAAGAAAGAGAAGACTAAATCTAGGCTTGATTTTGATAAAGATATAGGGCACTAGTTGGTAGAGATTTCCAAGTCATCTTAGGACAAATATGAGGATGAGATGACTACTCAAGATTACTAAGTATCAAAGGTATACCTAGGGAAAGGAAGCAAGGTAGTGGATATGAAAATATTTGAAGTCTCTAACAAGAAAATTGTTGACCGAGTGTGGAAGAATGCTAAAGATAAGAAAGATATGAAAGAAACAATGAAGAGTATGGACCAATAAATCAACACTATCTTACATCCAAAATTGAAGCCACTTACTGAGATGTTTTCTATCATTAATGTTAAGTCTCTAATTAATCAGTAGTTTTTAGATAATTTATAGAGGAACTAGGTAGTTTCCAAAACATTTGAAGAATGGATTTAGTTCATCTAGGACAAGATAGTTTAATAGGTAAACCTCTTGAAAAAAGCATGAAAGGAAGTTTCTAACATGATCAAGAAGATAGAGTCAAATGTTGTTACTCATGACAAAGAAAAGGCTAACTAGGTCAAAGAGGTTTTATGGATGAATAAAGTGCAAGAGTATAGTTTGCAAAAGTTTCTCATAGAATGGCCAATGATAGGGTTGGATGACAAAACCTTCTATGTGATCAAGGATTACATTGAATGGAGGAATGAAGCTATCACACAAGGGATTTCCAAAATCAAGTAGTTGCTTAGCAAACTTGAAGACATTGATGACATTATCCAATGTGACCTAAAATGGTTTCATAAGAAATGGGCTAAGGAAGGAAAAAATTCAATCTCTCCTAGAGAAAAGATTATCGAAGACTTGTAGAAGAAGTTCCTGGAAGGTCAAAGAAAAGAAAACACTAAAAAAGAAGGATTTATCCAACATAGCTTGCATTGAAGCCATATTGCTAATTAATTAGAAACACTTGAAAATGCATAAAGCAAAGGTTTGAAAACTTTATAAATTAAAGGAGGTCTAGAAATAGAGGATTTCATATCTTGGTTTGTCTCATCAATTAGTTATCTCTACCTTCACTGAACATGCATATGAGAACTAGGAATCAACCAAGCTTATCACTGCTATTATGGAGAAATTCTAGGACTTGATAATACATGGAGGTGTCTTGTTGGAAATGATTGCCATATTTTACTTCCTTTACTTTATCATGCTTTAGATGTTAGCATAATAAACTAGCTAAAAATAACTATTAACTCCTAGTGGGGTAATTTTGGATCCTGATTTATCCAACCTCGAGAAGGATATATATGTAATAACTGGCTACTTGAAAAAGGTGCACTCTTAGTAGATACCAAATAGAACTAATTTTTATTAATATCTATGCTTTTGAATTCTAAGTAAGAACTTTGTGATAAGGATTATAAAATTATGTTAGTTTTATGATTGGAGCTTTTACAAATAGATACTATTGCCTACTCAAAGTGTGATTTATTTTCTTGTGGAAAAAGATTACATGTGGAAGTGCTCTTGACTTATTATGAATAAAATATTATTTTGAAGTAAGAAGAAACTGAGGGAAGAAAGTGAGAGTTATAGTTGAATTTAATTATAATAGATAATCATGTGGATGATTGTTATTATTAAATTTGAATGGTTTTTCAAACTACACATTCTCTTCATATTGACAAATTGAGTGTTACAATCTTTTAAGTGTTTTCTAGTAAAAATACTCATGAGAAGACATTCTCTCATAATGAGAAATTAAAGAATATCTTTCAAAAGGTAGTTGCACCTAATAATATTGAAATTTCATATTAAGTAGAGAGTTTTGTATTATTTTGTATGAACTCAAAGAGTTGGTGTTAATTTAATATTCCCTATACAAATATCATCTCACTTGCACTGGGAAAATTTGTTCACTAACAGTCATCATCTCTCACTTTCGGACATGGTCTTCCAGGTCTTGCATTACTACCCTTTTTCCCATATCTCTTGATCAATTTTTTATCTTTAAGTTTCACTTGCACATCTCTTTAAGTCTTTTGAGGCCTTCTTATCATTTCTTCTAGGACCAGATTAGCCTAGGTTGACCTGGTCTAGACTAGGTCAACCCAAGGTTAACCTAGTCTAGGCTTAGGTCAACCTAAGTCAGCCTAGTCTTTGATGGTTGTGGGGCTTGGGGCCCTAGAGTCCTCAAGTTTTTCAATTAGTTTATTTTACTCCCTAGTCAGCCTAAGTTTTCTTCCCACCCAAAAACTACTATAAAATAAGGATTAGAGGCTTCATTTTCTTTTCTCACTCTTAAGTTATCTCATCTCATCTTGGCAAGACATCTATAAGAAAACAAGTAATCAAAGCATTCTTCAAGGAAATATATTCAAGAATTAAAGTCTAAGCATCTTCTTCTTGCATCAATCTTCTTTCATAAAGGTGGTAATGGAGTTTGGCTCTAAGGAGAAGCTCCATTCTAGTCCATTCAATTTTTTCTATTTTTCAACCATGACATGTCACATATGTTTCCATATATGAGGTTTTGGTTTCTTTAATTTCCTTATGGTTTCTTTGAGTCAAGCTTATTGCACTTACACACTTGATCACATATCAAATGTGGTTACATCTTTGAATGTAATTGTATCTCTCCCTTGATATTATTCAAATATACTACATGCAAGCATTTCCTTTATCAATTCTATGTCAATTTATGGTTAATTACTTAACCTATGGCTTGACCAAGGCAATACCACATCCAACCTAACCACAAAAATTCTTTTTTTTGTGTGTAGAAATGGGATATCAATTTAGAGCTTATAGATCTATGACCAAGTCTACATGAGATTTCTTGAGAAGTTTGATGTAGTGTGTCTAGACTATATCAACTATTTCATAATATGTCCTTCCAATAGGTTAACCTTGTCCTTTTTTTCCTTATTGCCAAAATATTTCTAGGTTTATTTTCATTCATCATTTCATTTTGGAATCCACTATTGAATATTCTGAAAAAGATTTAGATCTATGACTTTTAGAGATAAAATACGTCTTCCTCTATGCATTTTGAATTGATTCTTTCATACTTTATTTCACTTCATATATTTACCCTAGATCTATATCTTAATTAGGCTAATTATATGCACATATTATTTAAGCAATTGGTTCAATTTTACATACACATGTTATCCTATAAGAGCCAAGGAGTACATTTCCCTATATTGTAGTCCCCTTTATAATTCAAATTTGGCATTAGCATTCTTTTGCCTTTGGGTTATAACTAATATAATTTGGATTATAAGTGGAACCATATTTGGAAATTCCCCTATTTCCTTGACATATGTATTTAAATGGCTTAGTGGCTTAGATAATTGGAGACTTACAACCCTACTAAAGTCTCTCCCTTTTACCCCTAAACAATCTCTAGATTGGGATTCCTAACACTAATGAGGATTTTTAGGTCCTAAAGGATATAATATCAATTTTAGAACTTGTTGATCTCTAAGCCTATGTTGTCAATTAGTGTCTATACACTTAGTCATTTGCAAGTCATTTACTAGAAAAGATTACAAGGTCATCATTGTGATTGAGTTATCTAGTAAAGGATGAGCATACAACACTTATACCAAGCAAGATAGTGATTGTTGAGAATTCAATAAAGACCAAGAAAATATGCTTTCCAAGATATTTAATGAAGACCAAACATATTTAGAAGTTATCAAGAGCAAAGAAAATATTTATATAGAAGTTGAGTAACAACATGAAGGTTTTTGCATGACCAAGCATTAGAGCATTCAAGTGCTGAGTAATTTAGTTTTAATATGAGAGTTTTTAATGGCACAAACTCATATGTAAACCATTTTGGTTGATATTCATATGACATTTAATATTTTTAGAGAAAGCTAAGATGTTGATTACACATCATTGTAGAAGCTAATGATCCCTAGGTGTATAATTCAACCATTCAAAAAAGGGATGTAAATGGAAAAAGATGGTGAAGTTTAAGTCATCAATCAAGATCTAGAAACTTTACAAAATTTCTATTTAAGGAGGATTCTAACCTTATAACTAGAGGAAATCAAGGATTTCAAGCATGTTGAAATGCATAAGGATGTATATGCATGTGAAGAATTGAAGGAGAAGTTCAAGAGAATATCAAGCAAAGAAAAATCATAGCAGTGAAGGACTAAACAAAGATATCAAATTAGGAGGATCAGATTAGAGATATAGGAAAGAGGAGACCCAAGATCAGCTTGCAGAGAAAACTAAGGGCTAGGTACTTAATTAATTATTTTTTAATTGAGATAGGGTAAATCTCTTAACAAGGTCCTTACTTTATTCTGAGTGTAAAATCCTTTAACAAGGCCAGACCTAATAGTCTCTTAATATTTTAACTTGGTAGACCCTTTATAGGGTAAATCATATTTTATGATCAAACATTGTAACCTTAACAAGTTAACTTCATTATTGTAATAGTGAAGATTTGTGGGTTTCATCCCCACACTAGTTTTACCTTCATCTTGAAGTGTTTATGGGTAACCAAATCATTATGTTACGTGTTGAACTCTTTATGGATGTGATGCATTTCATTTATGTTTTACCATTACAATTTTATTGATAAATCTATGAGATGATTTAGGTATGAATTAATGAAATTGGTTTTGAAGTTAAAAGTTTAAGATCCTGATTCACCACCACCCACCCCCTCTCAGTATCTTGTTTCCCATATAATTATTCCAAAAATTGTAATTGCAGATCAATTCTCTTGTCAAGAAGTCTAACAAATTGAGAGGATCAGATCATGGAGATGGAAGTGTATAAAATGGGAAAGATCATTGAGAATCAGATGATTGAAATCTAGATCATGTTGCAATAATTAGAAATAGAAAAATAGGAATTAAGGAAATACCACAAGAGAAGAAGAGAGATGGCTATATAGCTAAATGGCATTCAATATATAAAAGTTGATACAAAAGAAATGTTGGACAATGGAAAGACTGACAACAAAGATGAAGTAATGATAGAATTGCTAGAGAAGAATAGTGCCCTAGTAAAGGAAGTAAAAGATCTCAAGACAAAACAAGAAATTCAAATAGTTACACTTTGTGAAAGTATTGAGCAAAAGAAGAAAGAAATGGAAGATAAGAACATGAATGAAGGAGAAACAAGGAAAATAGCTAGGAGACTTGAAGAAACATTATTTGAAGTTTAGAATCTTACAAACAATTAGCTTGATATGATAAATCAATCAGTGATTGAAATGAGGAAGGAAATAGAAAGAATTTGAAGATCACAAATCTAAGGCTATAAAATAAGCAATTGAAAAATAAGTCACGGTATGAAAAGGAACTCATGGAGAGGATAAACAAACTATATGAAATAATTAAGCATTTTGAAGACATGATGAAGTCACCTAGAGAAAAAGACAGCTCTAGACTTGGATACAAAAGAAATATTCAACCACTGAAGAAGGAGAATCATCTAGAAATGGAGAACAAAGGAATGCAAAGTCTAAAGGAAAACCTACATGTCATCACTATGGGAAAATCAAACATGCATCCAATATTTGCAAAAGAAAAAGTGGTAAGAAAATCCCTAAACCTAAGTCAAGTGGAAATTACTTTAATTGCAAGAAGACAGGACAACAAACACATGAATACATATCAAAGAATAATGACTCAACCAAAAAGGTGCCTAGATTCCAAGGTCATTTCTACAATTGTCAAAATTTTGGATATAGAGCTTGTGAGTGCATACTTAAGAAGAAGTCACACTAGTCACATAAAAAACAAACTCATACAGCAAAGAAAGGAAACTCCTACAATTGGGATTACAACACACAATACAATTGTCACTATTGTGGAGAGTATGGACACACTTCGTAGAATTGCATCAAGACACATTTTAGAGTAAATTACAAGACATGGAAAAATATAATAGTAGGGGCCCCTTCTAGATTATTGTATGGGCCCCCTTTCACATTATTATAGAGGGCTTCAAATTATATGCAACATGAAGAATCTAAGAAGAGGACCTACAAGGGATGGGTGGGCCTATCTACCTATCCCGGGGCCTCCCACCCTATTTCCCCATTAGATAGTAGGGCCTATCTACTTCATCAATTTGATTACTAGGGCCATATCAATCGAAGAGGAACAACCTCTAGTGTCTAGATAGGATGGATAGGGCCCCTTCAAGTGAATAAAAGCTCATTCTGCACAAACATGGAGTTGGTACCAACCCCCTCTCTCCCCAATTCTAGTTGGAAGGCACTAAAATTTTATTGGGGCCCCAACTATTATAAATGGTGGTGGGACCCATCCCAACTGCAATGGCCCCCTAAACAGATTATTGTAGGGAGATAGGTGGTTGTGGGTAGTAGGGAGATTAGGAGTAGATGGTTATCAAATGGTGGGCCCTCAAATTCTATGAGATAGTATGTTTTAGTTGTGTCAAAGTTGGACACGTTTGTAAGAACTATAAAAATAGGACACTAGAACCAACACCAAGCAATGAAAATAACAAAACCAAAAAGAAAGAAGACATAGATACAAATAGTAAGAGTTGGAAGCAGTGGAATAGAAGACATTGTGATCACCCAAGTTGATGGAGTAGGTGATCACACCACATCTCACTAAAGAAAGAAGTTATATAGGCATTGTATACTCAAAGTTAAATTTTTACATCAATTCCTAGCATAAAAGTGATGAAGAGTTATATCTGCATAAGTAAAGATACATTAAGAACTATTAAAATTATAAAATTAGAAAGTATCGAGCATCATTGGTACAATCTATGTTGACCAATCCATGAAGTATAGACCAAGTGATCAAGAAATATTGCATATTGACCAAGTAAAATGAATATGATTGAGTGAATAACCTTGACCTAACTAAAGCATTATCGAGCTAGCTATCATACACTAAGTACAAAAAACATTAATTGTATACATAAAATGAAAGATAAAAGGTATTTATCAATTTATTTCTTACTCACCAAGTGATTAGAGATCTCATGAGAAAATTTAAAGGTGATAGAAGTGATTTCAAAAACCAAAGAAAAGAATCTCAATGAGTTATCAACAAATTTGTGAGTAAAGCAAGTGTTACTCTCTATGATAAGTAAAGTATATAGTGAATCTATTTTTGAAATTTTTGTTCAAAACCCTAGTTCACAATGGCTTTAGGAAATGAGTTGATAAAGGATAATAGTGCATAAATCATTAGCAATGATCAGAGGCCTCCACCCAAATTTAGAAATTCAATTAATATTGAAACCCCTATTGATGATATTGGAGCATTATCATCAATTCCAACTAGAGCCTTGGTTGTGCAAGACATCAGATCATGCTACCAATGTAAGATTGGAGATTTTGAAATTAGAGTAGCATATGATAAGCTATGCATTAATGGAATTCTTAAAGATGAATTCAAGATCATTGCTGACAAAGGGCTTACATGTTTTCTAGGTTTTCTAAAAAAATTCAAGATTGAATGGATCAAGATTATGCCCAATCAAATTCATGACATGAAATTTTGGTTAGAAGGTGGGACAATAAAGATCAACAAGGAAATCATTCGAAGGGTAACTAGATACCCCACATTAGATCAACTAAAGAGCATAAGGATAGGACCCAAGAATGATATTAAAAACCTAACCAAGGCAAAGTAGAATGGTTGTGGAATGTCAATAGACAACATTGAGGATCTGCTAATTGAATTTTTTGTTCATGTGAATGCACACAAGTTCTATCAATCGAGAAAATTGAATAATGTGCCTTACATAGCAGTTGACTTGGGCTACAAAATTGTGAAGAAATATCATTCATACAATCTTGTCAAGCTATAATGCATCAACTTACAAAGAACCTAGAAGGAGTAAGAAAATCAAAGAACACATCTTGTAAGTTTGGTTCCTTGTTAGTTCAAGCATATTTTTCTATGTACAAAATTATTTTCCTACCATTGGAAGGATTGGATGGGATAGAAGTAGGACTACTCTGGAACAATTTAATGAATTAATAGATAGGTTAGGCGAGAATTTTGAGGCAATATTACACAACTATTTTGAAGATTTTAAGTAAAAATGAAGAATAGGATGAGGATTCCAAAGTCTATTGTAGACAAATATTATGAGGAAATGTGTTTTATAATGGACACAGATTTTGTCTATGCATATGCAATATTATCGATGGTATCATGGCTGAGGCCAATGCCCTATCAGGTAAATGTAGATGATGTTTTGATAGTGGTTAATACACTATTAGAAGAAGATATTGACGTTAGTGCTGAGTAGTTTGGCATATACAAGACTATTATTGTTGAGTTAACTTTAGATGTTGGAAAACCAAAGGCAAGCAAGAAAAAAAGAGAAAATTTTTGGATGCTAGTAAGATGGAACAAGGAGAAGGGTCTGGACAATCCTCAGAAGTTGAGGAAGGCAAAGGAAAAGAGCTTGCAGTTGTGGATCCTAATCAAACTCAGAGGTTTATTTAGCGTGGTTTCCCTCTAGATTATTTCTATAAGGGTTTGGGGGTAGTGTCCCCAAGATGGGGTCAAGGGTCAACACTCATGTAGGGTCCTTGGGCAGTGCCCCAGGTCTTCTCCCTATTGCAATATAGGGTGAGGTCGAAGGGTTTTTTTGGGAATAGTGCTCCCAAAGCCAAAAATGACCTTATATTGTAAAAGGCATTAGCTACTATTTTCTATTATTCTAGCCCTAATTTTTTAAGTGGAAAAAAATCTTGTATAAAAAGGCTTAGGGTTAGGGATTTTCATAATGTGTGATGCAAAAATTGGTTCTTGCAGTGGTATTGAGCTATAAGGAATAATGGATTGTAATCAAGTTGTAATCACTAGATCATAATAATATTGGACTTTTTGTTGGTGGATGCAGCCTAGGTATTGGGTGAACCACATTAAATCTTGGTGTCTTGTGTTCTATTTTATGGGATATTTTTTTTTTTATATTGCTTATATTTGCATGTAATTATTATTTCTTTCCATGGTTAAATTCTAACAAGTGGTATTAGAGAAAGGTTGTCATCACTTTTTTTAGCCAGATTGTCTTCTTTTTTTTTGACAATCCTCTATAGGAAGGTCTCACGATTGAGTGGGAGTCTCACAGTTGGGTGGGAGAAAATAGAAAACAAGGGTAAGCTAAGGGTTAACAAGTTTAATGGATATAATTTTTTTTATGAAAATGCAAATGGAGGATCCTATCTCTATCAGAAGGATTTATGGAAGCTATTGGAAGGGAAAACTAAAAATCAAGGGACTATGACAAATGAAAAATGGGATATTTTAGATAGAAAGTCACTTGGAAGCATTTGATTATGCTTGACACCATTAGTGAAATTTAACATTGCAAAAGTAAAGATGATGGATGAATTGATGGAAACCATAGCGAAATTGCATGAAAAGCCCTATGCTTCAAATAAGGTATTTCTCATGAAGTATTTAGTTAATATAAAAATGGTAAGTGGATCTATTACAGATCATTTAAATGAGTTTAATACTATTACCAGTCAGTTATCTTTTGTGGGTATTAATTTTGATGAAGAAATTAGGGCTCTCTTAATTTTGTGCTCTTTGCTTGAAAGCAGGAATGGCTTGGTAATGACTGTGAGTAATTTTGTTTCTAAATCTAATACCCTAAAATATGATGATGTGATTGGTGTTATTTTGAGTGAGGAAACTCATAGGAAAACCTTAGGTGGATCTACATTAGGAACTGCTTTGAATGCACAAAGCAGAGGTAGAATGATTGAAAGAAGAAATAATTCTAAAAATTGTGAGAAATCAAGAGGACAGTCAAAGGGGAAGACGTCTCAATCTAGAGGACCAAGAGATTGCTAGTACTATAGTAAAATAGGGCATAAGAAGAAAGATTGTTGGACTTGAAAGAACAATGAAGGAGATAAACTAGAAGGGAACAAGGAGGCAAATGTGGTAAGTAACAAATCTAAAGAGGAAGCTTTTCTTCTATCTTTAGAAAGTATTGATGATTCATGGGTTTTAGAATATAGTGCTTCATTTCATGCTACAGCTCATAGAGGTTTTTTATTGATTATGTCCAAGGGGGTCTTGGGCTTTTTTATTTAGGGGATAATGAACCCTATCAAGTTGTTGAAAAGGGAAAAGTTAAAATTAAGTTGTTAAATGGGAATCATTGGCTACTACATGAGGTAAGACATGTTCCAAGGCCAAGTAGGAATTTAATTTCAATAGGGCAACTCAGTGATGAGGGTTGTGTTGTTACTTTTAATGAAAAAAATTGGAAGGTTTCAAAAGGTTCCCTTGTAGTAGCAAAAGGTGTGAAAGTAGGCACCTTACCTATTTGTATAGATCATATTGTTCCTTCTACTTTGATTGTTTCAAAGATAAATGAATGTTCAAGAATAGTTGATGCAGTTGAGTAGGAGAACAAATAGCTATTGTAGAGTCTAATACAACATTGTGGCACAACAGACTTGGGCTCATGAGTGAGAAAGGTGTGAAAGTACTTCATTCAAAGCAAGTGTTACCAGGTTTAAAATGTGTCAATGTAGATTTCTATGAAAGTTTTGTGTATGAAAAACAAAAGAGAGTGATTTTTGTGAAGACTAGGAAGGAAAAGAAAGTGACAAATTATAGCTTATGCATACAAATGTATGGGGACCAGCTTAGGTATCTTCCCTTGGTGGTTCTCATTATTATGTTACATCTATTGATGATGCAACTAGAAAAGTATGGGTTTATTTTCTTAGACAAAAATTTGATGTATTTCAAACTTTTAGGAAATGGAAATGCTTGGTTGAAAAATGAGACTAGAAAGAAATTAAAATGTCTTAGATTTGATAATGGTGTTGAGTATTGCAGTCATGAATTTGAATATTATTGCTAAGTTAATGGTATTCATAGATTTAAAATTGTTCCAAGGACTTCATAGGAAAATGGAGTGGTTGAACACATGAACAGGACTATAATGGAGCATGCAAGAAGCATGAGGTTGCATGCAAGGTTTCCCTTAAACATGTGGGTGAAGGTTATCAATACTACTATATATTTGATTAATAGAGTTCCATCTACTCTTTTGGGTTGTGTTATTCCAGAGGAAGCATTGACTAGTAAGAAGGTGAGTTATTTTTTTTCTCAAAAGCTTCCGTTGTGAAGCATTTTCTCATATAGATTCTAAAAATAGAACCAAGTTAGAAGCTAAGTCAAAAAATGTGTATTTTTTGGATATGGCATTAATGAATTTGGTTATAGGCTTTGGAATTTTGAAAATGATAAAATTGTAAGAAGTAGGGATGCCATATTCAATGAGAAAGTATTGTACAAAGATCTATTTTAGCAACATGAGAAGAAAGAAAAGGATTATTTAGTGCTAGATGATACTCCAAAATATGATATTCTAGCAATTCCTCATGATCTGCAACAATAGCAACAAAAAATACCACATACCCTAGTTAATATTAGATGGTCAACAAGGTTAAGTAGACCTCTAGAAAGATTTTCTCCTTCTTTTAGTCTACTTTGCTAATAAATGCTAGTGAACCTGAATGTTATGATGAAGCTATGTAGGTGGATACAAAGATTTAGTGGGAGTCTACAATGAAAGAGGAAATGGACTCTTTGCTCAAAAATAAGACATGGGATTTATGCAAGTTGCATGTAGGTAAAAAGGCTTTACAAAATAAGTGGGTTTATAGGTTGAAAGAAGAGGATGGAGGTAAGAAAAGATTTAAAGCCAAGTTAGGGGTAAAAGGATTTGCATAGAAAAAGGGTACAAAATCAAGAGAGCCCTAATTTATTCATCAAAATTAATACCCATAGAAGATAACTAACTAGTAATAGTATTAACCTCACTTAAATGATCTACAACAAATCCACCTTCTATCATTTTCATATCAAATAAATGCTTCATGAGAAATAGCTTATTTGAAGTAGAGGGATTTTCATACAATTTCACTAGGGTTTCCATCAACTCTTCCATCATCTTCAATTTTGTAATGTTAAATGTCACTGATGGTGCCAAGCATAATTGAATGCTTCCAAGTGCCTTTCTATCTAAAATCTCTCATTTGTCATTTGTCATAGTTGCCTAATTTTAGTTTTTCCTTCCAACGACTTCCATAAATCCTTCTGATAGAGATAGTCCTCCATTTTTATCTTCTATAATTGAAAATTTTGTCCATTAAACCTATCAATCCTTAGCTTAGCCTCATCTAACATTGCTCCCATTCAACTGTGAGATCTTCCTACAAAGGATCACCAAAAAAAAATGATGACAACCTTGCTCTGATACCACTTGCTAGGAAAACCCTTAGAAGCTATGGAAGGAAAAGGAAAAGAGCTTGTAGTTGTGGATCCTAATCAAACTCAAAGGTTTATTTAGCATGGTTTCCCTCTAGGTTATTTCTATGAGGGTTTTGGGGGTAGTGCCCCCAAGATGAGGTCAAGGAGTAGTGCCCCAAGCGTGTTCCCTATCATAGTACAGGGTGGGGTCAAGAGGCAATGCCCCTGTGGGGGTTTTCGGGTGAAGTGCCCCCAAAGCTGAAAATGACCTTATGTTGTAAAAGGTGTCAGCTACTATTTTTCTATTATTTTTTGTATGTGGCAAAAAATCTTGTATAAAAAGGCTTAGGGTTACGGATTTTTATAATGTGTGATGCAAAAATTGGTTCTTGTGGTGGTATTGAGTTGCAAGGGATTACGGATTGTAATCGAGTTGTAATCACTAGATCATAATAATATTGGACTTGTTGTTGGTGGATGTAGCCCAAAGATTGGGTGACCCATGTTAAATCTTGGTGTCTTGTGTTCTCTTTTATGGGGTGTATTATTTTCTGATATTGTTTGTATTTGCATGTAATTTTTATTTTTGTCCATCATTAAATCCTAATGACCTCCAAAAAAATATGGAAGAAATGCTGACAGTATCGAGGTCAAAGGGAAAGTTGATCATCATTAGAAGGAGTTCAACACAACCTCCTATTGAGCTATTATTGGGGGGTCCATCAAAGAAATAAAGTAGGCATAAGATCAACCTAAACCAAAGAGAAAACTAAGTGTTGCACAAGAGGAGGAGGAAGATGAAGAAAAGATAGAGTCTCATGATACCAACAAACTACAAGTAGTGAATTGACTCCCTCCAATGATTGTGGATCAAGTATGTACAAAACTGATACAATCGGAAAGTATTTTGGCACTCAAAGGTTTACAATATGATTCTTTGGATAATGATGATCAAGTTAAACTTGAAGGTGCAATGATTGATATGTTGATCAAGTTCAGGCACACACCCATGGAATTAGGAACTATAGTTCCATTAGGATTGTAAAATATAGTGGATGCTAAATGGAAATGGGCATTGTCCACTAAAAATAAAACAAGAGAAACAACATTGTCATAAGTTATACTAGATTTGGGGAAGACACATATGTCTATAGCCCTTAAAGATTTTGTTAAGAAGTTTATGCTGAGTAAGAGGGCATATAAAATTTTGAAGAATAAAGCTCCTAAAGTTAAGCAAGATAGTATAAGAGTTTGGAAAGAAGAATTTGGAGTGCTTACACCAATAGTAGAAGAGAGGGAAGACCAAGATGCTATAGAATTTGAAGATGATTATAAGCAAGAAGTGGCCAAGCTGACAGTAGAAACTAAGAAACTTTTCAGTGGATATGAACAAAATGATACTATCGCAATTGAAGATGACACTGACACCCCTCCACCCAATCCTATTATACTAACTAAAGAGGAAATTCAAGGTTTGATGGACTCAAGAAAATTCTATACAAACCCAATTTTTTTACAAATAGTTGAATATCCAAAGCTTGAAGTCAAGAAGACTAATGATGTTACTACCACACTAGTGATAGATGTTGCAAGTGTTAAGAAACTTGGTAAGGAACTAATTATATATACAACACCAATTTGTATGCAAATTTTGAATAAGGAAGTAAATTTTGAGAAAGAGACATGCACTAAAATAGAAAAGGACGAAGTCACATAGAAATAGAAAGAGGCCACTCAAGCTCTTATTCAATTGTTGAGTGAAAAGGTTGTACAACCTATGCCAATGACACCTATACAATAGGTGATATCTACACCAGTGTAGTTGCCAAAGGTGAGATCAAGTGAGAAAGGGAAGCTATTGCAACTATCACTTCCAAGTAATACACTCTCTAGATCTCAGGTTGTGACTCATGCATAAGAGAATGATGATGAGTCAGTGAATCTTAATGAGGTAATTACATAACCTAAATATGATTTGCATAATATTACATTAGATCAAATGTAAGAATTGTAAATCTTGTTGAGTGATAAGGAAAAAAAAGAATACTAAAAATAGAGTAGAAGAGAAGATAGGTATTACATACTATCAAGGATAGTTTTACATATGGACCTCGAATTACAAATGTAAATAATCAACATGCAATTTTGGACCAGAAAGTATATGTAGATGATAGAATTTAGATAGATGATATAGAGACAAATGAGAAGTTATTACAATAGTTTGAAAGGAGAATGGAGCATAAAGTGTTATAGAAATTCTTGCATGAACTTGTACAGAGACAAGTAGAGCTTTCTACATCTATTATACAATTGGAAATTTTTTTGAAGATGATCGATTCTTTATATGTGAAATTATGTGATACAAAATTCCTTACAGAAGATACCACATGTTTGTTAGAGCTATTACATGCAGGAATGAGAGCTAATGTTCTCACATTGGACAAGAACACAAGTTCAGGCTCATTCTCTTATAATGAACTAACATTCAGTCAAGAGAAGTTAGCCGAGCTCATAAATAAAGATGCAATGATAAGGCACAAGTTGGTATTGATTCAACTTCAATTATTGCCACATATAGAGATAATTCATAAGGTAATCTCTATTGCTATATATATTTTGATGAAAGAGACAAATTTTTCAAATATTACATGATTTATTGACCTATTTCTTGAGCTAGAGATTTAATTTCATATTTTGGATTAGGAAAAGGAAAGATGGAATACTGGCTATGCCAATATTGTGGCAAGTCATCAACTATTTTTTTAGAAGTATCAGCTAACCCCAAAAGCCCCAAGTTCCACCAGTGACAAAAACAAGGGGGACTGATGAGAAAGAATGAAAAAACAAAAGGGGGGGATATAAAATAATGAGAAAGGGGGAGATAAGAACTAGGGGGGGATATGTTATAAGAGTATAATTCATAGATTAGATATATCAGATTGAGCAGAATCAATTTTTTTGGTCTCAAAGGGAGAATACATTTTTGTACAAAATGATTTCATGACAAAGTTTTTTTGCCACTAATGTCAAAGGGGAAGATTTTTGATCTCTAAGCCTATGTTTTTTATTAGTGTCCAAACACTTAGTCATTTACTAGGAAAGATTACAAGGTCATCACTACAACCAAGTTATATAGTAAAGGATGAACATACAACACTTATATCAAGCAAGATAGTGATTATCAAGCATTAGGTAGAGATCGAGAAGATATGCGAGCTGAGAAATTTAATGAAAACTAAGCATATTAAAAAGTTATGAAGAGCCATGCAAAAAATTATGTAGAAGTCAAGTAACATCATGAAGGTTTATGCATGACTAAGCATCAAAGCATTCAAGTGTTGAGTAATCCAGTTTTAATATGAGAGTTGTAATGGCACAAATTCAAATGTAAACCATTTTGGCCAACATTTCTATGACATTTAATATTTTTAGAGCTAGCTAAGATGTTGATTATGCATCATTGTAGAAGGTAATGATCCCTAGGAGTATAATTCAACCCATCAAAAAAAGTGATGTAAACGACAAAAGATGATGAAGTTTAAGTTGTCAATCAAGATCTAGAAACTTCACAAAATGTATATTTAAGTAGGATTCTAACCCTAGAATCAAAGGAAGTTAAGGATTGCAAGTGTGCTAAAATGCATAAGGATGTATAAGCTTGTGAAGAAGTGAAGGAGAAGTTTAACAGTAGATCAAGCAGAGATCAATCATAGTAGTGAAGGATTGAACAAAGATATGAGATTAGGAGAATCACATCAAAGATATAGGAAAGAGGAGACACAAGATCATCTTGCGAAGAAAACCAAGGGTTAGGTACTGAATTAGTTATTTTCTAATTGAGACAAGGTAAATCTCTTAATAGACTGATCCTAACAGGCCTATGTAAATTTCCTAATAGAGTCCTTACTTATTTTGAGTATAAAATCCTTTAACAAGGTGAGACCTAATAGTCTCTTAAGATTTTAACAAGGTAGACCCTACACAGGGTAGATCAAATTTTTTGATCAAATATTGTAACCTTTATAGGTTAACTTTATTGTTGCAATAGTGAAAATTTGTGGATTTCATCCCCACCCCAGTTTTACCTTCATCTTGACATGTTTCTGGGTAACCAAATCATTGTGTTATATGTTGAACTCCCTATGGATGTGATGCATTTCATTTATGTTTCTACATTATAGTTTTATTGATAAATCTATGAGATGAATTAATAAAATTGGTTTTGAAGTTAAAATTTTCTAGAGTGCACCTCTTGTGGTTCTTCTTGGAAGGGACATTCCCTATCCAAGGCCTTATCAATATGCATATATTGACAATATTAGAATATTTTATCTTCTTATAAATCTCATTCATGTTGATAAGATTGAGATTATATCATTGTCACATACTAATATTATAGAGATTATATCCATTTAAATGGGGTCAGCCAAATGAGAATTATACTCATCTCTAATATTAGTACTAAATATCCATCTCTTTTGTATTAGCCAAATAGGAAATTACATGCAACTCTGATACTAAGATTAGGATTTTGTATTCCACCTCCATCATGTTAGCCAAATGGAAATTTCACCCATCTTTGACATTGGCACTAAGAGTTTGAGTTCCATCTCTATTGTGTTGGCCAAATGATAATTTCACCCATATCTAATATTGAAATCAAATAATTTAAGATCAATCTTCTTCACCATAAGAAACAATATTGAAATTTCATAAAATATTAAATAATATCATTTAAATATTAGCCATACTAAAATTCCATATACACATATATAATTCATTATACATAATTAAACCTTTCATAAGAAATTAAATAACTTCATTTTATATAGAAATTTCTTTTATAAAAACATATTTTTATATTGAACATAAAATATACATCATAGCTTTAATTTACTTTTTATACTCCCTTACATATCTTTCCTTTTATACTTTATTTTTGGGGGGGGTAACCTTGCTTGGAATCTGCCCTTTTTAATTTTATAGATATACATTCTTATTCCTCCTTTAAATTTTGACTACATTTTAAGTGAAATTTATTTATATTTTTTTATACTCTTTACCTTTTTCACTTTCCCTCCTTATTATCAATGCAATATCCTCCTTATTGTATTTGTCTTAAGCTATATTATTGCAATCCGTTGAATTTAATTACTGATTAATATTTTTTATTTCAACCAATTAGATGCAATTATTTTTATTTCTTATCATCAGTTTTCATTTTTCTAAAAGTGTATATGTGATTTTTTTTAGTTTTTAAATTCATTAAAATTATATTAATGCAATTTGATTGGCTGATATATTTTGGAAGTGGATTTCAAGAAAATACTAGGGTAATATTCTAGGAGGCTCAATATATTAATATATCTAAATTTTAATTCTTTTAGATTAATTATCTCTCTTATAATTCCAAGTTTCATCTTAATTTATATTTTTATATAAGTGTTTTACCCTATTTACACTCTAAATGTATTTTTTTTACAAACTATATTCCACATACTAATTCATTCATTTTTCATACTTTATTTTATTTATTACCTATATTCTATTTCTATTGATTACAACTTATGGAAAATACAAGCCACTATGTGGCACTTGTTTATTATTATCATTATTTCATCTCCTTTCTATTTTTTAATGCAATTGTATTTTTATTTTTGTATTCATCTTTTTCCATATATTCCTAGATTGGTGGTATGTACCTTTCTTTTCGAATAGGTGTAACCTATACACATCAATTTACCTTTAGTAATTTATAATGTTTTCATGATAAAATATGGTTATGTTTGATATGTTTTGATTAAAAAGGTTTCTAAATGAGGTTTCTTAATGACATTAATAATTGACTTTTTAGTTGATATTTTATTGTACACACTTACTAATTGTATTTTTTATTCATTAAATTTGGATACTTTAAATATAATATATGTTAATTAATGACAGAGATGATATAATATTGTATTTATAAAGATTGTTGTTATTAATAATATATTTTATATTATTAATTAATTATCTAAATGGACTACTTATAGACTATTTATTTATATTAATCATCATGATGACATTTACAATATAATAAATCATACATTTATATTTAGAATAATGTAAATTAATTATATGTCAACATAGGGTTATGTCAATGTGTCCCTCTTGAATTTGTTTGTCCTTAATTATTGTCTTTATGTTTAATAAAATGGGTCAACCAAACTTAAGGCATGTTTCTTTTCATCTTTAATGAAGTGAGTTTGGGATCTGATACCACTGTAATCTCTCCACTATTACTGTTTTCTTAGGACAAATGCCACCTACTAAATAAATGTTAGAATTTAAATAACATAAATATAAATATACTATTATACACTCTATCATAACCCCAAACCATAAAGCCATCTCTAGATTGGGATTCCTAACCCTACTGATGAGGATCTTTGGATCCTAAATAATATAATGTTGATTCTAGAAACATCATCAATTATTTTACCATATTTTATCATGTGCATCTCTAAAGGTTCTTCTTAGAAGGGACATTCAATATCCAAAGCCTTATCACATATACATATGCTGACATCATCAAAATATTTTCATTATATAAATCTCATGCATGTTTCTCAAATGGAGATTATATCAATGTCACATACCAATATTATGAGATTATATCCATTTAAATGGTGTCAACCAAATGAGAATTAGCCCTATCTCTAATATCTGCACTAAATATCCATCTCTATTGTGTCATCCAAATAGGCAGTTACACCCATCTTGGATAGTAACACTGAGAGTTTGTCTTTCACCTCCATCATGTCAGCCAAATGAGAAATTTCACCCATCTTTGCTACTAATGCCAAAGAATTGAAGATTAATCTTCTTCACCATAAGAAATGCTAATGATCTTTCATTAACTATCAAACAATATTATTTAAATCTTAGTTATATTAAAATTTCATGTGTGTGTGTGTCTTTATATGTATGTATGATTTATGTATGTATATGCATATAAATATATATGTGTGTTACCCAAACATTTTTTAGAGATTTTTTTTTAATTAAATTAATTAATCAGAGAGAAAGAGAGAGAGAGATTAGTCATAAAGAAAAATTAAACTTTCTCTCTCCCCATACTTTTCTCTCTCCACGTACTCCAACCTTTAGAGAGAAGTACGAGTTTTGGTTTTGGGTTTGGGTTTTCACTCTCTCTCTTCCAAGTTTTCTCTCTCCACATACTAGCCATACTCTCTCTCCCCGTACTCAAACTTTTTAACCTAATCCTAACCCAAACTCCCCAGCCCCAAACCTACCTATTAAAACAACTGCTGGCAGGAAATAAAATTCACTGATATAATTTGGAAGCTTGCTTTTAGTTGAAAAAGAAGACACTCCCAGGTCAATGGTGGTGAATTCTAAGAGGATGACTATTTTTTCAAGGATTCCAATTTTTGATAGCCCCCCTCAATGCACCAGTTATTTTCCCCATATCATTGATTTTTATTGCACTGTGTGACATTACCTCCCTCACAGTTCACAGATTTTATTGAAATATGTTCTCATATTCAGTCTATCATTTTGCCATCTAATGTTTTATTCTATATTCACTCCTTTGATAGCATCATGAGTTTGTTTTCTTGGAGAAAATGGCTAATGTGAGAAGCATGAAAGATTTTAAATAATGATAGGTATGTTGTTTGGAATGAGCATTGCTCAGTCACGCATGCAAGCCCAGACCTGCGGGTTGAATGAGGTGAGACTAGCACACAAAATGTTGAAAGTATACGGTGGAGTAATTAAAGAACATTTGCATGGTTAATGCAGCTTGTTCTCCCTGCCATGATGGCACATAGAAATGTGGAATAACATAGACAGTCGCATTCGATGGTTTGATTAATCGCAACTCATACAATCCACACCATTTCATATGGTTTTTATCCAAAAGCATTTGCAAAATAATCAATGAGTTCTACATTTTCAAAGGCATAGACCAAGCCTAGTGAAAGTTTAACCCAATTTAAACTCTCAGCCACACAGGCAGGTCCAGACCTACATTTTGACAGGTAAAACAACACGGGTTTGTTTGGAAGATGACAAGCATTGAAGATGTCTGAAGATTTAAATGATAATGAAAAAGACCAAGGCGTGAAAATTGTTCTTTGTAACTGGTAGTCTAGTTAGATTTTAGACAAAGCCTCCTCACTTTTGTTAGCAGCCGTGGGCATATGGGAAGTTAAAAAAATAAAAATTATTTGGCTGAATGTTTAACAAGACATGTGATTTGTGTGGTAGAATAGATTGTGCTTAGAAAGTGTTCAAAAGATTGCATGAGAGAGATACAGTGGTATGGAATTCAATGCTCTTCGGATATTCATAGAATGACTACTGTGAAGATATGTTGAAGTTGTTTATTCAAATGCGGTGAGAAAGAATAAAACCAAATGAATGTAGCTTTGTCTATTGTCTCAATATGTGTGGTGGCCTTGTAGTATTAGAATTGGGCAAGAAGATTCATGCCCTTCTCATGAGAACCAAATTTGGTTTGCGTGTTTCTGTTGTCAATGCTCTTATTACCATGTATTCCAAATGCAGATGCACAGACGTTGCATGCTATCTATTTAACAAAATGCCTAAACAAGATATGATCTCTTGCAATGTCATGATTACAAGCCACACTCACCATGGTTGTGGTAAACAAGCTCTCAAAGTCTTTGAAAAAAATGCTAGATGAAGGCATCAATCCAACTCATGTGACCTTTATTGCTATTCTTGCTGCCTGTAGTCACTCATGGCTAGTGGATGAAGGAAATCGCTATTTTGAATCCATGTGCCAACACCATTGCATCAGTCCAACTTTGGACCACTAAAATTGCATGATTGACCCTCTTGGTCATGGTGGACATTTTGAAGATGTGGAAAATTTAATGAGAAACAAGCCATTTGATCCTGGTGCAGTTGGATGGGTAGCATTGCTTGGCACCTGCAGAAGCCACGAAAATTTAGAGCTGAGGAGTCGTGCAGCAGAGCACCATTTGAAATTGGAGCCATAAAACATCATCTGTGAATACTAGCAAATATTTATGCTACCCGCTGGACCAATATGATGATATCCTAATTCGTTATGTGAAAGCTTTGAATGCATACCTTTGTGAAGGAAGAGATTCAGTGAATGTAGACATCACATTTTATAGATCTCGTGACCCAAATGTTCCAACACTTTATGTAGCATGATATCTATTTGGTAATAACGTCAACTATTTGACAAAAATGCTCGAGATTTGAAAAGAAAATGCACGTATTCAATTACCAAGTGTATGAAAAGTACTCTAAACTATCAACAAGCTTTAGAAAACATTCTCATATTAAGAAGCTCGTCTTGAGCAATGAGGTAAAATAATTTCATTTGGAGACACAAACAAGTTGCCATCCTTCCTACCTAAGTCATAGTGGAAGCATTCAAATGTTGTTTAGGGAGTTGTTGGACGACCTTTATAAAGAAACACATTTGGTAAAACTCAAATTCTTCCACGCTCATCCACTGCTGATTTAAATGCAAGAAAGCATGGGCTGACTTTTCTCTTTAGGCTTTCACTAGAGATCGCATTGGACTCTTGTACTCAAAATTTGCCAGGTTGCATCACAAAGTTGGATGAAGTTAGAAGAAGACATGAGCTATGCAAACGGAAGATGCAAAGTTTAATCATGATTAAAAACAAAAGTTTGGCTCAGGTCATCAAATCATTTAGAGCGTACAAGGCAAACTTGACTTAGTTGCTAGCAGCACCTACAGATCAAGGGATGAGCTCAAGGAATTTAAAAGTTAGAAACACTTTTGTGTAAAGTTGTCTTGGGATTTTATTAATGTATTTTGTAAAAAAATCAACTTTAGAATTAACTCTAGTTTTGGTTTTTCTACCTGTAGTTAAGTTTTAAGGGTTAGAGTTGGTTATGAACCATCTTCAAGTAGTCCAAACTCTAACTTTTTGGGTAGTTACGAACCCGAAAAATTGGTTATTCTAGATTGGCTATAAATTTTTAAAAATCAATGTAATAAAGGTCTTTTTGGGGCTTGGATATAGGGGAACACTGATGCTCTGATCATAAAGCAATTTTTGGAAAGTGTGTACAATTGTTGTTTTTGTGTAATCAGTTATTTCTTTCTTCTTGGTGCAAGAAATAAAAGGAAGTACATTTAGCATTCTCTCTCCAAGGAATTTGGATTGTTAAAGTGTTGATTCATCTATGATTACTTTCATGGTATGATGTGAGTATTTGTGGATGGTTGAATTAGCATTGTGTTGGTAAAGTTCTCAAGCATAGTCCTTGATAGCTCTCATTAATAGTTTACATCATTTTTATGAAAATGTTGAAGGCGTGTGGTGCATTCGCTGTCAATGGTTTTCCTTCCTATTTTCTAAGTTCTTCTTATCTTTATTGAAAAATCTAAAATTTCATCTTACGAGGGAGCTGCCCCTCTAAATGCAGAGGAAGGCCGGATATCAAGGGCCTATCCAACTGTTGTGAACGATTTGCCCCATACACTCCGTTGGGCAATTTCTATAGTGACAAATCTGTTTACCAACAATGTGTCAATATATATGTATAATATATATAATTCATTTTATATAATGTTACCTTTCATTAAAAATTAAATTAAAAGTTATTCTATTTAACATTATGCATCATTTATAAAGAAATAAATTAACATATTTCTATATGAAAATGAAATATACTTCACAAATTTAATTTTCCTAATCCCTTACATGTCTTCCCTTCTGTTGTTTGTCTTCTTTTTTTTCTTTAACCTTATTTGGAATCTTTCCTTTTCAATTTCATCAGTATATATTCTTATTTTTCCTTTGAATTTCAACTAAATAATAAGTAAGATTTATTTATATGTTTTTATACTCTTTCCATTTTCCACTTTCCTTATGTATTATCAATGCAATATCCTCATTTTTATTTCATCTCCTTTTTATCAGTTCATGTACATAGGCAGGGAATATTGTTTACAATTGTGATCTCACAGTTAATTTTTACCAAAACTAATGAGTTGCTAAAGTCCAAAAAATGAGTTTGTTTTTTAATTAATTTTGAATTAATAATTCATATTTTCTGATTGGTTAGTGACAATTTTCTTAGAAGTAAAATTAATTTCTTTAGACAAAAAAATTAGTCTCGAACATTCCTGAAGTTCTGGAATTTTTCCATTGCCATCACTATCTTCCGAACCTGCAAAAACTTAACCACAGAGAAATCATGGATATAAACTTCCCTACCAGTTCTACAAAATCTAATCTCACACCTGTATGGTTGCATGAGTAGTAGGGGACTCCTCAATGGTTTAGCCACACAAGTATCGAAATCAACTACAAATTCAACATTCATTTCTAATTGTCTGTCATTTCCACGACTGAGTGCCATGTCAATGTGCTACTTCTTTTAGTTAGTCAGTGATCTTTAAGTTGGTGACGACTTTGTCACTATCATTTTTGTTGTTATATTTTTAACTGTATTGTGTTTTCGTTCTGCAGTTTAAGGAAAGAAACAGAATCTTTAGTGTCACTGCAATTAAGAGCTCCATGGCTACTACAAATACAGGAGCATTAAAAATCGGGTCTATGATTCTATCCCTGGTCTCAAAATCTAGTATAATTAAGTCTACTAAATAAACTAGTATGGTCTCTACTTGTGAGAAGATTCTTCTCTTTGTGAGGGTGTAGAAATCAATTTGTCTACTCAGTACTAATATGGAATTCATTGATATTTGCATTAAAAAAATGGAAGGAAAAACCCCAAAGACAACTTCACCCATTATGTGGATGGCTTATGGGAAAGTCTTCTAAAAGCCTCAGCTACACTGGTCAACAATGATTCCTCCTCTATCAAGAATCATGATTTCACATTGAATACATCAGGAAAGGTAATGATATGCATTTTTTATATTGTTGAAGCTATGGGTTGCAGAGCTAGTACTGTAGATTGCCACGGGAAATCTTTTGAAAGAAGAGGAATTCAATGGACTTTTTCGTTATAGAAGAGAGTGGAATTTTGAGCTTGAGGGAGGTTCAGACCATGGTAGAGATAGAACCAATGGGTGGCAATGTTCACCGCCAGGGATAATGTTGTATAGAATATTGAGCCTTTTTTTTTTTTTTTTTTGGGGTGTTGTCCCTATATCATGTTACAATTGAATATAAAATATTTTTTATATTAATTATAGAGATTTAAAAACACAATTTATTATTTATAATTAATGTACGCATATCATGAAAAATGGACTATATGGTGATTTGAGTTTTACATTGGTGTTCTTTTTTCATAATTTTAGGAGTACCTAGCAAGTATATTTTTAGACTTATGACTCAAAATCAGAATTCTTTTACACAAGATGTGATTTTTGAAAAATAACACAATTATTTAGAAAATGCATTGTAAATGTGGAACCATTGTTAAGTCGTTGAAATGGTTGCAAGAAAGTATGTTGGCATTGGGAAATGCATGAAATGAATTATTTAGGTAGGTGTGTAGATGAATAAACACAAGAAGATCATTTGAGGGAAGTCTTGTGTGGCAAGGATTATAGACATTCTTCCTTGTGAAAGAATAAATTTTATTTTTCGCAGGTAACTATGTTTCTTTAAACTTAAATTGATTTTCATACAATTTTACTTAAATAACAATTACTTGAAAGATTTTAAAAAATCAACAATATTTAATTAATTTAATCATTCATATCAAAATAAGAAATATTTTATTAATTTTTAGGTGTCTTTGTATGTAATATTTACTTAGAGTTAATAATGTAAGTGGCTCTTGTAACATTTCAAGTATTTTTGAAACCACATATGTTCTCTAATTAGGAAAACTTGAATTATTTTAATTTCTTAAAGATTGTATTTATTGTCCCCAAATTAGTCAATCAAATAATTTTTCTTCTTCTTCTTATCACAATATCTAGGAACTACTCCCTGGAAGCTCTTATTTTTAATGGAAACACATTTTTGTTTCTTTTGGGTTTTTTTTTCATATATGCCTTTACTAGGTGGTACTTAGTCCACCATGTTTAGTACCTTTCTTTTTGAAGGGGTGTGACCTGTACACATCAATTTACCTTTAGTAATGTTTAATGCATTAATGATTATATATGGTTATGTTTGATCATATTTTGGTTATTAAGGTTGGTTGATAACATTAGTAATTGATGTTTTAGTCAAAACATTTCTATATACAACTACTATTTTATCTAGATATTTATTTATTAAATTTGGCTACTTCTTTCATGATATATTAATTAATGATAGTGATAATAGATTGTATGAACAAAGATCATTATAAATAATAATTTTTTTTGTATTATTAATTAATTATCTAAAAGGACTACTTGTGGACTATTGTTATTTATATTAATCATCATAATGGCATTTATAATAATAAAACATACATTTATATTTAGAATTTTTGTATACTCATTATATGTCAACATAGGGTTATGAAACTCAACCATTTATGCTTGAAGAAATTTGGACCAAATCTCTTCAAACAATGAATCTTTCTTCTTGGGTTTGTGAGGTTTGCAAGCCCTTTTACTTGTTTTTTAGCTCTCTTTTGTGGTATTTTCATGAATATTATTAGTTTGTTGAATGTATAATTATGTATACATTTTTTGGTACATGATTATGCTACATACATTTTGGTACACCAGGTAGCACCCACAATAAGGGTCATTATATTAAATTCCATATCATTTTTAATCTTTCAAAACTATTTCCTAATAGTTTTTGTAGGTTGGAAAGGAAAAAAACAAGCTTGGGTGACATTATTCCCATGGTCAAATTCAACACAACATCAAGAACATCCACTTGCAGGATCACTTGGATAGTTAGTCCCAAGATCACTACCTATGGTTGCAAGATCATGAACCTACCTTCTAACAAGCCTCTACCCAAAATCCTCCTTCTCTCTATCTTTTCACATTCTAATAAAGGTAGTTGTATCATGGGTTGATGTTATGGAATCTCATTTTTGTAATCTATAAGGCAAAAACAATATTCTATTTAAAAAATCAGTAAAAATGTATACCTGTGGGTTTGCATTTTAATCCCATGAGATTATAGATTAACTAGCGCATCATAGCCATAGGTATTACATGAATTATTTTATATCAATTGTATTTTTCTAGTTTATTTCTCATTAGGAGACCTATGGAATCATGTGTACAATCATTAGGATCACACTTTTACAATTTGTGTTTTATGTATCTTTGTATAATGTTGGCAAGATCAAAGGCTCTAATTTGTGGGATCATAGATTTCTAATTTTTTAATAGAATTCATCCACACTTATATTTGGTCTTAAAAGTAACATTGTATGCCTCACAAAACTCTCACATTTAGATTTTGAGCATGAAAAGAACCAAGACTAAAAATTTGAAGAGAATAAATTCTCGCACTTGGTTTTGGCTTTTGATAATTTACCAAGCATTTTGCTTTGGGATTTGGAAATTGAACAAGATAAACTTTCATTTTTTTGTGTGGAATTAATTATTCTTGAGTGCACTATACACATTTTAAAAGCTTTATGGGAGTGTCGTATGCTATCTTAAATAACACTTGGTTTCTTTAAGTAGGTTTCAAACTGGAATGAACAACTTATAGGCATATTTGAAGAAGTGTCTCTCAACAAATTTTATCTTGTTTTTTAATTATAAATCCATTTGATCTACAAGACACAAAGTGGGTATCTTATATCCATATCCTCTCCCCTTATCTTTGTAGATCTTGGTTGATGATAAAGATTAAGTTTCTTAATTTCCTTTTAGTGAAGCATGTCTAGTGGGCATGTTTTTTCATTAGAGGATGACCTCAAATTGTTAACCCCCTTATTGGTATTTAAAAATATGTCAAGAAAACTCTCACCTTATCCTCTCAAGCTAGATAAATGCATGTTGATGATAGTCTAAATTGGGTGAATTGTCCTTAAGTAGAAAACATCATCAACTAGTCTCTTAAGTGAGGCATGTGCATACATAATGATTGGGAGGGTTCCATGGATCTTGTTATGAACAAATATAGTAGATACACTTTTATCCTTGGTATATTGTTCATAGCACAAGAGGATTATTACTCACCATTTGTGTTATGCATGGTTGGAGGTACAAGTCATTTATACTTCATTGGTAGAATTTGAGCACACCCTCACAAGGGTTCCCCCTATTTATCACTACCTTGAAGATCATGTTGGGATGAAAAATTATATGCTTCATTCTTAGTCCCATTTCAAAAAAAAATTGATAAATCAAGCCCCATAAATGCTTGTGTAATCGGCTGTACCTTTAAAGCCCTTAAGGTGTTCAATGTTTTTGATACCTTTCATTTAGTTTGCCTAAACATTCCATGATGATAATTTGTCATTTTGAGTTATCTGACAAAGTCTTATTTTGAACCAATCCTAAAATCTGCTTTCTACCCCAATTAATATGCAGAATCTAGTCAAGAACCTATTACTTTATGCAAATTTTCCACATCTTTTGAAATCCTTTAGCCCCTTCTCAAATTCTTTCTCAAGGCATGCCTTTTAAACCTTAGGCAAGTATGAAATAATGTTTTGATAAAATCTATTTTAAGTTTAAGGTAATCATGGTTTACATGGTTTTAAATCTAAAAGAGTTTCATTTCAAACTTACCATGCAAGTTTTGGCGATTGTTGATCTTGTTCAGATCGATGGACCCTGCATTCTCGCATTTTCAAGATGCAAGGCCGTTACAAAATGTAGGAAGGCGCGAAGAGGGCATGTAGCACAGTTTTATTACGTGGGTCCAAGATAATTCAAAGGTTGACTCACCGTTGATCTTGGATAGATCAACGGATGCCGCTGGCCCGCAAGATGAAGATGAGCATCGTTTAAACAAAGTGGGCAAGCGCATAAGTGACATCTGTCCCTTGTGAAGACACTAGGGGTATTCGCATGAGTGAAGAGGACAAGTTATGAACATCATCGATCTGTGAGAGATCGACAGATGAGGCATACCCGCATTTTCAAGATGCAAGGCAAATCAATATTATAGGAATGGCACCTTACGATGCGTGGCACAGTGGGACCAAGCGTGGAAGTAACGATGTCATGGGCACAGAAGTTTTGAATGCCACAGTCAGTTTTGTCAAAGCACATGCATTAAAAGGTGATTTCTCATTGGTCAAGATCATTGTAGTGGGCCACCAAATATTGAAATCTTGAATCACCGTCAATTTAAGACAGCATCAAGGGCTAGTGTTTTCCCGCATTGTTTAATCTCAATATTTTTTTAATAATGCGGGTAAACAGGTCGTGGACACGTATCGCAATTGACCAAGTCATGCCATTTTGAAATGCCACGTGTTTTGTGATAAAGGAACAATGCAATGGTTATTGAAGAGTTTTCCATCAACCGTTGATCTTCTTTAGATCGACGAAGGGCGCTAGCCCACTTTATCAACATGCAAGGAGATTAAGGAAAGCAGGAATGCATCGTAAAGACACATGTCCTCGGTGATATCAAGTCCTACCTTGTGAGCTTACAAAGATCTTTCTTGGCCATTGATCTTAGTCAAATTAATGGCCAACGCATTTTTTCTTTATGAAGATGCTCACAAGATAAGAAATGCAGGAATGCACAAGCTTGACACGTGGGATGGACTCAGGTCATTGATTCAATTCAGATCTATGACTCTTGCACCTTTGCATTTCTTAGAAGCAAGAAGCACCAATTAAAAGAGGAATTGTACACATGACTAATTATGATTGGGTTATTTTGGACAGCTTGTCTAGTGGATTTCGAAGTCGTCATGTTCACAGCTTCGACTTGTAAGATCTTCAAGATTGACGGCACATATTTTACTATTGAAGGTGGTGTCATTTTGCATATTAATGAGATTTGAAAACCTTTGCATGTCAAAGTGAAGAACAGAGTGTAACAGGTAAGATTTTCCCAATTTCAAATTGTGAGTAGAAATTCATAAGTCACCTCTAAATGGAAATAATTACTGCTAGGATTGAGATAAATTTGGCACGAGTGTCAAGTAGTTGGCTCAAGGATAAAATGCAGAGTTATAGAGATAAAAAGAAAAGGCTTCAGGTAAGTTTATATACCATAGTCTCTACAATTTTTAGTCTTGTGTGATTTCTTCAAAAGATGATTCTAAAGATTTCACTAAATTTGAAGGTGTGGACAGTGGAAGGATTGCTTGTTAAGAGTAATTGGTTCTAGGGCACTAATAGTCTAAAAAATGATTTACTTATTTTCAAAGGATGGTTCACAAAAGGAAAATGGTTAGATTCATATGCTTGTGTATGGTTTTTTGATAGAGGAAAGCTAGTAATCAGGTGTCGTAGTCAAGTCATCAGGGTGGTAAGAAGGACAAGGAACAGACTTGGTAAGCTAACAACCTATTCAGCAGTAACATCATCTTTTAAACAAATTTTCAAAGCATCTTAGTTTGATGCTAGGGTAGCAAAAATATTTGAGATCCTATGCATAGTCTTGGAAGAGGGTGGGGAAGATTTTATACCCTTGGGTATAGTCTTTTTCATTTTTTGTGCATGTCTCCCCTTTTTGTGTCAGTGGATGGCAACTTTTGGCAGGAAGTTGGTTAAGGAAGCAGACATGGTTGGGGATCAGAGGATCCCTATTTTGTTAGTTTTAATAGCCGCATTATTTTTCAACTTCTGTATTGCATGCTAAGTAATGATTCTATTATTTCTGAAGCCTGGCATAATCAGTAAAGAGTGGGAAGTAAAGATGATTCTCATTCAGTAGTCATCTTGACAAAACCCACGGGCCTAGGTTGGTGCGTATTTTTCAGAGTTGATTTTGTCATTGATGGGGTGGTCTTAGTAGTTGCACACACAAAAAATCAGTGGTAGAGCCAAGTCAGCAAAAAGTTGTAATAGAAAGGATCGAGAATATTTGATCTATGTGATGTTCTGTTAATCATTCCTCTTCTTTTTCTGTTATAAACTTGTGATATCTTTTGTAAGGGACACTTGCCAGTTCTCTATGCCTGAAGCTTGTTGCATCTCATAGTATTTAAGTGATATCCCAGGGCTAGAGAAAGGATTGTTGGTTGGTTTGAACAATTTCTAGTTCTTGGAGCTCTGCTCAGGTTGTGAAAGCCACAAACCCAGCATATCTTGTATGAACAACATATGAATTTTATAGATAGTTCTGATACAGTAGTGTGATCTTGCATCATGTTTTATGCATTCCTAATGTACTTATTTCAAGGAGATAAATACAATGTGCATAAGGTTTTGAATTTCAATAAAGTTTTATCTCCTTTCTTGTTGAATTTGTAATTTTATATGTTCAAGAACAAAGAGCTTGACCCTATTTGCAATTGTCCAGTTGTATGTTTGAGGTTTGCTTGCCTTTGACTTAAGGAGTCATACAATTTCTTGTGGTTTCAGACAAGGTTGCAAATTCATTAAGAAGGATGTGTGAAAATATGGAATTATATTGGATATTGTTGTCTAATTCATAAAGTGAACAGATTGAACATGAATGTCTCAACATATGTCATATGTTGATTAATGTTCAAGGATGCATAATTCTAAAGTATAAGATTACCCTAATGGATAAGGCACTAGTCATTTATAGGATCACTAAGTTTTTGCTGCATATTGGACATGTTGTCTTTTCTCAATATAAATCAATCTTTTTTCCTTCATGTTGAAGTGGACATAAAAGTTTAAACCCTCACTCAGTTTATGAATAATATAGTTTTGCACCTAGCTATTGTAGAATTTGTGTTTTTTCATAAGCCATTAGGAGATATTAGGGGTTTCATCTGCTATCATAGATCTTGATTATATTTATTACACTGGTTCTATATGTCAGATCTAAAGAGGTTTACCCACCTAGGTTTTGCAGAGCCTGAAGTAGAAGAAGGGTCATGCCTTATAGTTGGCCCTGTTTCTGAAATGATATGTTGATAATGGGAGTTAGCTACCCCTAGATGTGTCATATTCTCATGGGGATAATTGAAAGCCCTACAACATTTTCAAACACTAACAAATCATATCACATGTAAGTATTATCATTCATCTTCACCTTAGCTTACCTCTTATAATGAGAGGAACACAACACATGAGGATCAAATACAACTAGATTAGGCCCCTCCCTATGGGCCTATGAACAGAATATTGAAACAATTGACCTTAATTATAATATGTGCTTAAAGTGTATTCCTTGTGACTACCATTTTACAAATTTGTTGACCATATACAATTGAATTTGTTGTGAAGTCTTTTACCAAGAGACACATGCTTGTCTTACTCCCTCAAGGTTTCTTTGTCACTTGAGGGATTTTTTTTTCACTTGTTCATAAATATTAAAAAACATTTGTCTCAAAGTCAAAATAGGGTATGCTTTCATATTCATTTCAGCATTAGATATAATTTTACCAAGAGAACTAAAATATTGTTATTATTTGCAAACACATTTACACAGTAGTTAAATTCCAATCCCCTCTAGTATACAAGAAAAAGAAAACAATAAACTACAAAACCAAAGAGAAAATATCCCTTTTGAAATAAATTAGAGAGGAAATCCTACAGGGAAATAAATTTGACAAAATTGGACACAATGTGAGAATTGGCCAATATACAAGCATACTAGTTATGAACCTTGAATTTATCCACTTTGAGATTTATGAATAGATTCATCCTCTCTCTTTCATATAATTACACTTTCATCTTCAAATCTTAGAAAAATAATAGGCCTATGCTTAGAAAATATCTTTAGAAATTTAGATCATCATCTTCTCTCTTTCACAGAATTGCACTTTCATCTTCAAATCTTAGAAAAATAATAGGCCTATCCTTAGAAAGTATCTTTAGGAATTTAGATCATCATCCTCATAAAACCTATGCATTAGTTAAACATTATCCAAAACCAATCAAATCCCTTAACCAAAAATCAATTTCCCCATTTGGTGTCATTGTCCTTTGAGTTGTTCATACTTGCATCTTACAAAACATTCACCCTTGTGGATTGACCCTTTGGGTAAATATTGTATATGATAGATAATTCCATTATTGTGCACCTCATCATCTTGTTATATAGGTTTCTTCACATTCACTATCTGTGTATTCCAAAGATCAAAATTCTTTCCTAGGTTGACAATCACTTCCATACAAAGCTAAATTATGTACACAACTCATACCATTTTTAACACTAAGTTATCCTTTGACCCTTAGGAATTCTATCCTTAAGTCTTGAACTATCACCATCTTAATTATTAGATTCCTTAAAATCATTAGATCATCATCATTCATCATCTTTTCATTTTTTGCATAACACATCTTTAGGTTTTAGGAAACCCACATTGTAGTATTAGAAAATTTGGTGTCCTTAGTGTAGAGTCACCATCATAATATTTGGTTGTATTGTGCACTTAGGAATCCACCACCATTTGTAGGATCATTTTGATTTCATGCCATCAAAAACATGTTTGAAAATGGGAAAGGAAATGGATACCAATTAGGTAGACAACTCTTATAATTCAAAAATTTATACCAATAGATTTATGGTCATATTTGATGCTCAAAACTAAATCTAAGTATTAGAAATTTTTGAAAGTCTGTTGGGAATGTTAAATACTAAGAGGAGGGTAAAATTAGGATCTATAAAACTTTTAACATTTGAAGAAAATATCAAACTGATATCTTTCACCCCTTAACCCTTGCAATAGTAATAACATATATCACATAAACATATACTGCAATGATGTTTATGATCTAACAGCTAATCACATCCATAAACATGAAAGTAAATGATCAAAACGTAACATAGAATTTGGTAACCCACAAATCCTCTAAGGTGAAGGTAAAATTGGTGTAGTGATGACATCCACAAATATTTACTACTGCAGCAATAAAGTTTTCCTATTAGGGCTACAAGTTTGATTACTTCTGATGATATACCCTATGAGGGGTTTACCCTCTTAAGAGCTTACAAGACTTATCTAGTCTACCTTGATTAAAGGATTTAAACTTACAACTAAGTAAGAACTTTGTTAGGAGATTTACAATATAGGTCTATTGGGACTACTTGGTTAAGAGATTTACCCTAAAACACTTTTCTAGAATGTATCATTGTTTGATCCTTTGGTTTTCACTTAATGTGTTGATTAGGGGCCTCTACTTTTGAATCTTTTTAATCTAATATATCACTATTCTTCCCTTCACTGATGTGCTCAGTCACTCTATCTAATTCTCCTTCAAACATCTCTTCAAGAATTCAAACACATACATGCATACACCATTATGAAAATAGGGTTTGGATTCTCCTCTTATAATCAACTAGAGAAGGTTTTATATCAAGATCAATAATCCAAATTTCTCCTTTTTGTTGCATAAAATTTCCTTTTTTTTTCCTGATTGGTTGATTATCTTTCATAGGTATTGATGTCCTTGAATCAAATGTGTAATCATCTCCTTAAATTACTCCTTGATCATTATGACATGTAATAAGTTGGCCAAAAATGATTTACCTCAATGTTTGTGCAATTCCAAACAAAAAATGTTAAAACTGCATCACTCGGCACATGAAAACTCTAACACTCAATCATTAGTAATCTTCATGTTGTCCCTCAGCTTCTATATGCTTGGCTCATACTATATTAGTTGGAATGAACTAACTCTATGTTTCTTTGTGCATATTGTCTTTTGTCTCACTCGACATGTATAGTAGTACTTGACAACCATAGACTTGTTTGACAATAACAATTGTTCATCTTTAACTTAAAATATGAATAATTCTTATATACATAGCTTGGCCCTTAGTAGGATGGCTCAGTCATAGTGATGACTGACCATCTCTACGATATGAATGACTAAGTGTTTGACACTAATAGACAACACACCTTAGGGATCAAAAATCTTCCCCTTTGACATTAGTGGCAAAAAAACTTTTTAATGACTCAACATTACATCCAAAACTAAAAATAGTACTTCCCCTTAGACTCTGGCTCGTTCTTCATAAATACTTTAATATATACATCATATATACATGAATTTTGGCATACTCTGACTTCAAAATGAGTATTCATTACAAAAATTTCAAAGCATCATACCTTTGATCATATTCATTTTCATTTTCATTTTCATTTCCCCTTTGAGTCATTTCCCTCTTTGTATACATTTCCCTTCTTTTTGTCACTCATGGTTACTAGGGTGAAGGGGTCAAACCATACCTGTCCAAAAAAGGTTTTTGAATTTGTATAACCATTGCAAGCCCATTATCCCAACTTGATCTAACAGTTTCCAAAACTAAAATTTGTATTTCTAGCTAAGTAGCTTGGTCAACCAAACTTTCTATAGTAGACATATGTGAAACTCCTTTTACTATCTCCTTTGCTAATGAAAACTATCTCTCTACATCACCTCCAAATGAGGTATTTACCTTGATTGAATGGAAATAAGGTTTTCTCTCATTCTCCCATCTATGGCTTGTAATTCATCAAATCTTCCTTGAGTAAAAATCAATCTACTATAATGAATATAACTTGAACTTGTGTTCATGCTCAAAGAATGTCTTGTAGACTTAAAATCTAGCTATAACTTCTCAATCTAATTATGTATATCCTTAGTGAATCTAGTTACATCACATAATGTTTTAAATACAAATTTTGAATATTTTGTACCACACCTTCTACATTATTTACAAGGTTAGAAATCTCAACTTACCTAATGGCACTTTTAGTTGACACTTTCTCCAAAAATTTCTTCTTAGACCATTTCAATAACTTCTCATTTGCATCTATATCATAATTACTTATCTTTTCAATGATGTGAACTAATTGGTCCATAATTGGGACTTTCCCATCAACATCTTTAATATCACAAGCATCAACAAAGATATCTTTTATTTCTTGAAGTACTTTTTTCTGTTGATGTTCACTTCTCAATTCTTCTTGTCTAATCTTTTTGACCTATAAATCTTTCAAAATATGCATTTTCTCATAATTTTAGTAATCAATATCAAACTTGGGGATCACTTTAACTTTTCCAACATTATTGGCTTGCCAAGTGACCTTTCCTTCTTCTTCAACACCTTCTTCTGTGGGATGTTGCTACTTGGTAATACTAGCTCTACTAAGTGTGATGAAACATCTACACTCAATCTCTTTAATTATTGTGCACAACTAGCATCAATTCTTACTAAGGCTAACTCCTTTTGAGTTGTAATCACTTGATGTGCAGGTGGAACACTTATCTAAACTTTAGTCTCTGTAGAAGGTCCTACACTCGGTCCTATCTCTTTCTCTATTTCCTTTTGTTGTTGACCTTGTTCCTCAATCCTTGTTGCACTTTATGGACCTATCTCAATTATTCTCTTGGCAAGAGGTCCTAAGACTAGTCCTCTTCTTTCACCTATAGTAGATTTCTCTACCTGAGCATTCATCCCATCAGACTAACCTTCTAGGGTCTAATCTTCCTTAATAGGCTATTCATTTCTTATCTCTTCATATGTTGATGCACTTTGTTCCTCGACATCTATGACTAATGTCTTTTGTTTCAATTGTGCATTGTAATCAACAATAGAAATAGGTATTTCATTTATTGATATATTTACTTGTTGATCCATTCCTTGCTCTTGAATCTTTGAATATTTCATGATTTGAACAATAATTGGATTGGAGGTATCCATTGGAGCGTCTCTAATAGATTTTAGAGATTTCTTCCCTTGTTTTGACTCAATAAACACTAACTTTTCTAGCTCTTTGATGGCTTGAATCACACTAGGCATAGTAGTGGTAGGGGTTTCATCCTCAATGATAACTGTCTTTGTCTATTTTTTCTTATCTTGAACCATTTTCTCTACGATTCCCACTAATTATTCTACATCATTATATAAGTCTTATGTGTTACCAAGATCAACTCTATCGTATTCTTTTTATTCCTCTTTCACTAGAGTTGGCATCATCCCAAAAGATTTATTCCATACAAGTTTTCTCTCTTATACAATGTCTTCAATTTTGTTCCTCAAGATTTTATAAGCTCTAGTCTTAGGTACAAAGTTCTTTGTAAAATCTCACAAGTCTATAGACATGTGAGTCTTGCTTAAGTCAAGCATAGTCTATGCTAAGGTTGTTTCCCTTATTTGTCTTTTTGTACTTAATGCCCATTTCCACTTTGAATCAATTTTATTATGTAATTCCTCCATCAATTCTTTACTTAGTTCTCTAGGTGGCTATTTAAAATTTACCATCATATTCAAAATAATTTTCTCTACTTTTTCTTTATCACCTCTATTTAAAGAATCATACTTTATGCATTTAAACCCTCGTAGGCATGTTAATCCTCTAATATTCTCACATACCTTTCCTATAGTTGGAGGAGCTCACACAAGCACTATATGAAACTTACTTAGATCATCTGACTTAGTCCTCTCAAGTTCATTATCTTCCTCTTCACCAGGTTTAACAATGTGTTTCCTCCTTGACCTCGTCTTCTTACCTTGCTCAATCTCCTTGGTCTCTAATTACCTCTTCTTCCCCTTTGCTGACCTTTTTATTTTCATTTTCCCTTTCTTTGGCTCGATGCCTACATGGGTAGCCACCTTGGACCCTTGTCTAGTTTGTTTCCTTTGTGGTGTAGAAGTGGGTGGTAGAACCACTTTCTGTGGACTTCTTTTGACCTTAGGATCTACAATCACAATCTTCTTACCTTTGGTGTCTAAGGCCTGATAACCACTAGCTCTTTACCTTTATCGTTATCTTCATCTTCATCATCAACATCACTATCATTATCTTCCCCTTTTCCTTCAATGATTTATAGGGATGTTTCTCCAAGTTTACACTCTAGGTCTTTGATCATTTTCTTTCTCTTCTTATCCATCTTTGGAACCTTTTTCTACATCATCATTTTGATCATTGCAGTCACATATGTGCTAAATGGCTTGACATTCTTGTCAATTTCTTCTGCTAATAATGTTATACTTACAATAGAAACTTCATCAATTTTAACTTCATATTTCATTGGCCTCAACCATGCCACTCTTGGTATGACTTCTTGGACATATAAGGTGTAAAATATATGTTATCATAATGTTGATTAACCACTGACTTAGGCATTCTCATCCTATTCTCCATTTTCCATTTAAACTCATCAAAATACCCATCCAAAATTGTCTCAAAATTTTCACCTAATTTCTCAATATAACCATTGATCTTCTTCGTTATAGGTCTATCCTCATCCCACACTATATCTCCAATGGTACGAAAAGAGTTTTGTACATAAAATAATATGCATAGTATGAGTGAGCCAAACTTACAAGAGGTTTTCTTTGCCTTTCAAATGGATCCAAGATTTTCTACTAGCTTAATCAACTATAGCTTGGCCAATTCATAGCTATGGTCCTTCTTGACTATTTTATAACCCAAATCTATAGCTACACAAGACCCACTGTTCAATCATCTTGACTAGTAGAACATATGTGCAATCACTTAGACTAAAAACTCAATTCTTGGATTGTTAATTACATTAATGGGCATTCCTCGTCCATTCCACTTCACCTTGGTAATTTCCCCAATTATATTCCTAGCCTATCATCATATAGTATTCAATTGACAAAGATAGGGTAACCAGTAACTTGATAAATGATTGATTTAGTATTCTTCATTAGCCAATTCTCTAGCCACAATTTCATGTTATGTAATCTACTCAAAACTATCTTGATATATTCCACCTTAAAACCTTTGGGAAAAACTGTGATACATGTTATTCCTTTCTCAACAACTACTTTAATCTCCTCCTTCAACACTCCATTTATTCATAGCTTCTCATATGTGTTCCTTAGCTTGAAATCACCAATTTTGTCAATCTTACACATGTAACAAGATTTTACATTGTGTACCATGATAACACAAGGTGAAATTGATGAAAACACTCTAGCTGAGTCTCCAGTCATTATGATCTCTAGATAAGCCTTGAATTTTGGTAGAGGGAATGCATTATTACACATAATTTGAGTATTTTTTCCTTCAATTCCTCCTTCTTTCCACTTCCAAATGTAGATTATGCCATGTTACAAACTAGGGATTCTAAACTTTAAACAATTTTACAAAAAAAAAAGGATCAAAGGGACTTTCCATACTTACTCAATTTCACCAATGGAATGCACTACAATCCTCTTAAATTTTCACAACTTGCTCTGGAATCACCTTGATATTACTCTACAAACTCTCAAATCTCCAAGTGAGTGAAGAAATGAACTTTAAATCAATAAATACATGAAAAACATGCTTTTAGTAGGTAGGATCAAAATGCATGATAATTGTATCAGCTTCCATAAAATAACTCGACATTCATACTTTCATTCAATGGCTTGGTCATGAAAAAAGATCAGTTGCACTGTATTTCTATTCTCAGTCACCACTTGGTCAAATACATCAACTTGGTCAATGTAGGAGCTTGATTTGCACTGCAACCTTGTCATTGCAGTCACTGATACTGATGTGCAACATCAACTATGCTCCAACTTGGTATATGCACTCTTTACTTGGTTCACATTTTAGAACTATTCTAATGCATCTCATCTTATGCAAATATGCAAATATGGACTTTACTACATCACATGTTAGGAATTGATGTATGATATATCATTTGAATGTACATTTCCTCACAATAACTTATTATCTTAGATTGTGGTAGTGTGATCACCCGATTATTTGGATTGGGTAATCTTGGCTTCACTATTTCAACTATTTCTTTCTTTCTTCTTATAGGTTTGATTCATATGATCTCTTATTTGTTCTACATCAATAGTGCATTTTTTTTTGTTCATTATTTGTTGTTGCTGCTTAGGTGGACTATAGTTTTTTCTCAAATGTCCAATATTATTACAACTATAGAAAATTGTCGATGTGTGGTAGCTTCAATTGGATAAAACTATATATAATTATCTATGAGATATAGTTATATATGTGTTTATTTAACTTTATTATTATATGAGATAAGTTTTTATATATAATATATATAACTATGGTTATATTTATTAATATTATAACTATGGTTATTATATTAATTATTAATTAAAAAATAGACATGTCTCTTTCCCTTAAAGGGACAACTTACACTTATTTATATGAGGAGAGCTACCTTTGGGATGCACATAACCTTAACAGATAGTGCTTATTACATTTGTAGCAGATTTGAAAAACTAATATGGTATTAGAACCAAACTAGAAATATTCAGAAGTTTGCATCATTAACTCTCTTGGAAAGAGCATCATTCATATAGCCTTTGAAATTACATATGGAGTTTGAACACTTATGTTTGAGAAGAAATGAAGTATCTACTAGACATAGATCAAATAGTCAGAGATAAATAGAATAAGCAGACCCAAGGAAATGAATATGAACTATAAATGCTATGGCAGAAGGGAAAGAGAATTCTAAAACCATCGAGAGGAATACACATACTCAACAGCATATTTAGAGAGGAGATGGTATTGGTATTATATGCATCAAATAGAACTAATTTATCTATCCATAATTTAAATAAGACGCATCAATGTACTTCTAATATAGGGAACCCCCAATGTCATCATGTTATATATATCTCTGATATGCAACAACCTCCATATGAAATGCAATTCTATGTCTTCAGTGCTATTTATATCTTCAATTTTTAGTGATCTTCATATGATGTGCATGTATATCAATGGTTCCTAAATGATTTCATAGTTGTGGTTTTTGTTGTATGTGTCAGTACAATATCTATATCTATATGCTCCTCTACTATTGTAGAGGTATGAATGTCGCTACCTTATATCAAATTATTGATATATGTTATAGTAGACCTCTTCAAGAATGGTTGACTTCTTAATTACCAAGAAATCACTTCAAAAGATAAGACAATATGGTCGACTACCAAAATTTCATGAGTATCCTAATGAGGGTACAAACAAATGATGATGATAGAAGATTTATAATACACAATGATTTGTCTAAACTACATAAATGACAACGTATTTGTGATAGCATGAGGGATTGGTGGAAAAAAACAATGATCAAAGTAATACAAAGAAGCCATTTCTTTTCTTTTCTCCAGTCAAACAAAGAGAAGGTGAAATAGTCCCTACCAAACATAGCATACACGAAGGACAACAATCACATGAGGGAAGTACATGGCATGAGGAATGGGAACCTAAAAATAAATGGAACAAAATAATGACTTCCCATTGGCCAAACCTTGCTATAAAATGACACATACATAAGAAGGAATAATAAAATATTGTGTTGATACATATCACATAGTAATATGCCCACTCATAGTCATTCACATGCTAAGTGGGCAAGAGGATCCTAGCACATACCAAGAAACAAATTCAAATGAATTAGTTGTAACACAAACTTTGGGCCCCACATGTGATATAGAGTTCATTGGTGATTTAGATAAAGTTAGAAATGAACACTAATTTAGAAGTCACTCACTTTTGTATAATAACAAAGCATGATTATAGACATATAATCGATCTCATTAGGTTAGTGGTTATATCATTACCACTAATAAGCATGCAATGGAGAAGGGAATATTTGGCAATAGTGACTTATCCTAGAAATAATAACTTAATTTAAAGAAGTCATTTGGAGGGAAAAGACAAGTATTTTTAATTATTATATCTTGAGAACTACCTTTATTTAATTCTATAGTTAATCTCATATTTATATTTGTATTTTTTAGAATAAAGAGCTATTTGCCTTAATCTTTTCCTCTAAGAATGTTATTATAGGAAGAGGGAGATTGGGATTCAGAGGATACTAACATGTTATTAGAGGCAATCTTGAAAGAAAGGGAGAAGACTGGGGATGTTATTCAGTTAACCTTCAATGAACTTGGTCTTATTGATTAAGGAATAAACCATGTTAAGATAGATTCTCTAGTGTTCAATAAATTTCCATAGTCAAGAGGATCGTGATTCATACATCATGACCATGTGATTTTAATGGGTCTACCCCTTGTGTACATCATGATGAAGTGATGACTTCCAAATGATCATCACTTGTATTTGGAGAAGTTGTTGTAAGGTGACTATCTTACAATAACTTATATTATGAGATCACATAAATTGAGTAAGTGGTGAAAGTTGTGCATCTTAACATTCTTGAAGATCATTACTAGGAGTATTTGGTGAATATCATTGATATTGTAGGAGGCCAATACTCTTGATATCAGATGTGATATCAAAACCTTATTTTTGAGTAATTGGTGAATATCATATGATATTTTCGAAGACTAATACTCAAAATAGACATGTCTCTTTCCCTTAAAGGGATAGCTTACACTTATTTATTTGAGTACTTGGTGAATATCAGATGTTGATATTCTGGGAGACTAATACTCTTGATATCAAATGTGATATCATAACTATATTTGAGTATTTGGTGAATATCATATGTTGATATTATAGAAGAGCAATACTCATGATATCAAATGTGATATTAAAATGTTGAATATATTATGATCAAATATATTCTTATATTGAGGAGATATATGATCATGTGTTTATCCTCCCTAGCTAAGAGGGAGTGTTGATGTGTGGTAGCTTCAGTTGGATAAAACTAAATAATTATCTATGAGATATAGGTATATATGTGTTTATTAAACTTTATTATTATATGAGATAAATAAATATAATAATAATATATATAATTATGGTTATATGTCTTAATATTATAACTATGGTTATAATACTAATTATTAATTAACAAATAGACATGTCCCTTCCCCTTAAAGGGACATGTCTATTCATGGCTTGGGCTTATTTATATGAGGAGAGATACCTTTGTGTTGGTGTAAATAAGTATTTACTATTTACACTTTACTTAAGTTTACTCAGGTTAATATATTATTTTATTATTTTGCATTATTTTATTATTTATTTAGGTGAGACACTTAGGAGTTGTGTACTTTCATGAGTTGTCATGTTGACAACACAAAAGTATGCAACTCTAATTCAACACATGGTGTCTACAACACTGGAGTTTGCATCATTCACTGAGTTGCCATGTAGACAACACAGTTATTCACACTCCCATCTTAGTACATGTTGTCTACAACATTAATTTGGGTGCTACACCATTGTAGGCTTATCCTCTCATCTTCGCACTTACTCCCATGCTTAATGGAGGATAACCCATATCTAGTGGACATGTGTCTGGTTGTATGACTTATCATGTTGTTGACTTCTATGCATATTAGAAGCTTTCTAGAGGCATTTATATACAGGTACTCCTAGTGTACTTTTACATGGAATATTGAATGAATATATCATCATTTTGATCATACTCTCTTTGGTCTATTGTTGTGCTTGTGTTTGAGTTCCTTGGTATTGGGTGAGTTCTACCCTAAGTAAAATTCTTATATGGTATTAGAGCTTGAGGAAATTCTCTTTACATAGCCATTCAAGACCATTCATGCTTCAGCACCTCAACCCAAATTCAAAGAATCTATGAAAATTGGGAGCGTATAGAGAAAAATTTGACCTTTCCATTGCGTTCAAAATGTTGATTTGGTGAAGATTGACTATAAATTTGCCTATGCTAGGCTAAAAATGATCATGAGGCAAAAAAAATTTGCAAACTGGCACCCAAAGGAACCAATTTACTAACCAGGTAGGGTCATTTTTAGATCTATTTAATTAATTTTTTAGATCTGATAATTCTTTGCTTTTTCAAAAAAAAAAATTTAAACTTTTTTGCCCAGTCAGGCTAGCAAAGAAATGTTTTTTTACAGAACTAGCCAATCACACCTCGACCCTATAATTTGTGAGGAATATTCCTCTATTATTAATCATAGTATATCATCATAATTTAGCGGGCTATTCAACATAATCTAGCAACAAATCTGGCTACCCCACTTTAATCTTTCAATAGGCCACATTGAAAATCCTGCTTAGTCAATAATTCCAATGAGCAGCATATTCCCTAGGGATTTTGGTGAATAGAGTTCCACCTTTTTGGCCAAGCCTCCACCTCTTGGTAGCTAAGGCCCCTTCCTAGTGACTTTTCTTTATAAGATTTGGGTTGTTTCCTTTATACAAAGTAGGGTCTATCCCACAATGTGTGTGGGATAAAACCCATGCCATAAAAATAGTTGTTGGCCCCTACAAAATATTTCAAGTGGCTCCTTCTGATCTCTGGCAGTGCCAAAAATATACCACTACAATAGTGCTACATGTTGCCTCTCTACCTAGCCATATAGTTCCCAGTCAGCTAATTGACCATGTTAGGCAGATGTAATACCAGTTGGACAAATCATACCACCAGTGGGAATCCACCTATGCAACTTTTGACATGTGGTTGAACCAATCACCCTCTAACATGTATCACAATTGAACTCATTGACTTAGCACCAACATGTCAGCCTATGTGGATGACATGTTAGCACACCAAATCATTAGTCATACCAAGACACATCATCCCAGTTTGTACCATCCATATAGTTGATGCCATGTTGGCATCATCTAGGAGTGGAGTTTTTATTGATGTCATCAATTTTACAACCCTAAATTTGATAGTCATTTGACTGTCATTCAAGCACAAAATAGAACTATTGAGATGGCTATATGATCATCAAAATTAACCCCTTCTTTTGCTAATGCAACCCCTTTCCAAATTGATTTTTGATTTGCAATCCAACTTTGGGAGGTCATATCTCAGTCATCCAGACTCCAAATCAGGTGCAATTTTTTTTGAAATTGGGTAGAATTTCCAAAACTTTCCAATGGTATAGCTCTTTTCTAGTTTTTGTACACAATTTTTTTAGAAATTGAATCTTTTGGTGATTGTACCTATCCAATCTTGCATTTTGCAACTTCAAATGCTTCGTACGGGCTCATCTAGACACGAAAAAAGGTTCTATATTTTTTGAAAGTGTGTTATTTTTTGTCTACTTTATAGATCTACAATTAGATTATAGGGTTGTGTGGATAAAAGTGTCACTTTCAGAATTAGGTCCTTTTCTGCATTGTAATACTTTGATATATCTTTAAAATTGTTGTATATCTAAGAAACATTGTAATGTTCCAATTTTAAACTCCATAAGGAGGTTATAAAAAGGAAAAATCAAAAGTCTGTGAAGGCCAAATTCGGCAAATGGCCATTGTAATTGCACTACATATGAAGTGCCCAAAAGCATCTTTTTTGGGGGGGTTTCTTGATTTAGTGAAAGGGGGGTGTTCTTGGTGTTGTGTTCCTCTTTTTCTATAGTTTTCTTTCATTTTTTGGATCATGGGAAATTTTAAGTTTCCACGATTAACTCCACATAACTATGCTACATGGTACATTAAAATGTGGTGTCATTTAATGCATAAAGGAGTTTCTCAATATGTAGATGGTACCCTTCCTAAACCAATAGGTGATCAAGTATCTACCAATGAAATCACTAATTGGCAAGCAATGGATAGGAAAGCCCTAGGTGATATTTGTTTGGGGGTTGATGATAATATTATGTAAGAGATTTAGAAGTCTCATACATCCAAGGAAGCTTGGGATACCCTCCAAAACCTATATGGGAAAGTGTTTGAGGAAGATGTTTTCAAAATTGAAGATGAGCTTGTCTCCTTAGATCCTAAATCATTTGATTTTATATAGAATTTCATCATTAAGGTGAATCAACTAAGGACAAAGCTTACTGATTGTGGGAGTCCTATTAAATATGATATATTGATCTATCTCATTCATAACAAGTTTCCATCTGAATACTCCACATTTGTTTCTACTTATAACACATCAAAGACTACTTTATGGTCTACCTATCAGAAAGTCTCTTTTGATTATTATGCTGACCTCTTGGATAAAGAAGAAAAGAAGTTGAAATCAATGAGGATTCTCAATTCACCTAAGTCAAAGGCATTGGTGGTCAATAATGAGTGTTCTCAAAATTTAGTTGGTCAATCTTTAAATAAAGGAAAGGCCAAGAATAAGAAGTGGAAGAATAAATTGGAGGATGTAGAAAAGACAACACCACAATCAAATCAAAAAGGCAAGTCTTCCTCAAATTCACATAAGAAGGGAGACAATAATAAGGACAAGAAAAAGTGTGCCTATTGCAAGAAATTGGTTCATGAAGAACATGAGTGTTATCATAAAAAGATTGATGAGTTGATGACTCTCATGAAGAAACATAATGTTCCACTACCTAATGCTTACAAGGAGAAAGGTCTTCTTTAGATTCAAAGGGCAAAGGAAAAGCAGTCATGGCAAATTCAAATTCTTTAGCAGAATGGATTCTTGACTTAGTTACCTCATATCATATGGGTTCTTCAAAAGGAGATTTTTCTTCATTGAAGCAATCAAAGGTACCGCACATCTTTGTGGGAGATGATACAAAATTGGAAGTTGAAGGGAAAGGAAATGTGGAGATGGAAAATGGAGAATTCAAAGATATTCTCTATGTTCCAAACCCAGGTTCTAATCTCCTTTCAATTTAACAAATCACTCACCTTGGAGATGGTCATAAAGTTGAGTTACTTCTCGACTCAATAAAGGTGCATAGTCTAAAAGATGATTTAGTTGCTGCAATTGGGAAAGTGAATCATGACAAAAGGTTGTATTCTTTCTCCCATTTTTTACCCAAGTCTCCTTCACAAGCCTTGTTGACACAATCAAATTCAACAATTCAATTATGGCATGAGCGGTTTGGTCATCTTCCCTTCCACTATCTTCAGCAACTTTGCACAAACAGAATGGTCAAAGGTGATGCAGGGGCATCTCCTTAGGACCCTTGTGAAAATCAAAGCACCAAAGGAATGAAGTATCATTGGCTATGATGAGGTCATGCATGAAATAAAGTTTAAATGCTTAAAAAGCATATATTTGTAATAAGTCTTGAAAGGACAAAATTGTGAAAATCTCCTATTGTACGAGAAATAGGGAGTGCATAGGTTAAATAGGTCATTTTAAAGGTTCATATAGTTTTTCATAGTCAAATCATGTCAATTGATAGGTTGGAAGGTTCATAGGGCTCATTAAATTCTTGTTTTAATAGTTTAAGAATTCAAAATTTCAAATAGTAGCGGTTATATGCATTTTGGAGGGAAAAGCCATAACTTGAATTTGGTTAAAGATAATCATGTGTAACCACTTGGAAATGGTTAAGGGGTCCCTATGGTATCTATATAAGGTCAGGAACCTTCATTGTATGGATAGGTATGATGGTTGTATGAACTACTCCATAAATAGAATGAAAAAGCCTTTTTTTTAGTGCATTTTGAAGATTTCTTGGTGTTTTGAGTTCCAATTTGATAGGAGTAAGTGGTATGATCATTTCCATTGATGTTTAACACTATTTCATGAAGATCTACTGACTTCTCATTGCATTTTGTTAACTTATTATTCATTGATTGGCTAGAAACTCACATTTTCAAGTAATTTTGAGGGTTTTTTACTAATAATCATGGTCATTCAATGAGATATTTCTGATTTTTTTCATGGGATGGCTCAAATATAACATGTAAATTAAATATATGCACTAACATTTGCAATTAACAAGGCTTGAAGGATAGCTATCCACTAACATGGGTGAAAATTGGTGAAAAAGGGCCTAGTAGGCTAAAGCAGCAGGAGTTTGACCTTAAGGAGGGCATGGTTAAATGTTTGGAATGTTGAAATAATTATTTTTTCACTTCCTTTTGGGTTTGGAAGTTCTATCATGTGGGAGATCTATAAAGCCCTAGGAACAAGGGTTTCAAGAGGGCAAATTTGGGGCTTTTGGGGTTAGAAGGCTCTTGGAGTGAAATTGGTTGAAGAATCCTCTAACTGGGGACATTTTATGGACCTATTCAAAATTTGAAGTCTATGTGTTAAGTACTTTTATGAGTTGCTTTGTAAATGCACCTATTTCATATGCTTGTCAATAAGGGGTTTGTGAAGGAAGTCTAAAAATTGTCAAAGAAATCATAGTTGAAATTTCTATATGTTGAACAACTCCAAAAAGGGTATTTGAGAATGCAATTTTTTTCCTAGTCCTTTGAAAAAGTTAGGAGAAAACTTGAGAAAACAGGTCCAATAGGGCTAATTGGAGTCTCTTAGGCCTAAAAGACAGTTTTGAGGGATTTGAATGTTGGAAGTTGCATAGAAGACCAAAACTGGTTGAAACCTACTAAATACATCTTGTTAACATTATTTTAATCCACCATAGGCATTTGAAGGTCTTTGGAGTCATTGGGGTGTACTTGGGCAAGTTGAGTGCCTTAAGGGCTAGGGGGATCTAGGACAAACTTTTCAAACTTGAAGAAGTATTCTTACCTATCCATTACCTCCATTGACCACTCTACATCAAGTGGTATCAGAGAAAGCAAGATCTTTTTGGGAATTGAAAGTGAAGTTTTCATCGTCATAGAAATCTTTTTGGAATCTCTAGTATACTGGTTCCTTTGTTGAAGCCTTAGAGTGTCCAATTCCTCCTTGTGTGTTCTAGAGTTGAAAGGTATGTCTGACATGTTAGCAGAGTTCTTGGTGAAGAAAGTGCGTGGTGATTAAATTTTACTCTGATGAAAAAAAATGGTGATAATGAAGGGAGCCCTTGAAATGGAGAGTTATGAAGAAGGAGTGTTTAAAACACAATGTAAGTGTCATGGTAAGATTTGAAAAATGGCAATAATAGAGGCAGCCTTTTCAAATTGTGTTTCACTTGAAGTGATTGAGAAGTTGGGTGTTGAGAAGTTTGCATTGAGGAAGCCTTATAGAGTTCAAGGTTGGAATGGGGAAGACACCATTGACATCACCGAGCAAGCATATTCTCATTTTGGTATTGGTCCTTATGAAGATAACTTGTGGTTTGATATAGTTCCCAAGATGGAGTTTCATTTTTTCCTTGGGAGGACATGGATAAGGGAAAAGGAAGCATTGTTTGATAAACCAACTAACACATATAATTTTAAGAAGGATGAAGGGATGATAAGAATGACTTCATTGCAAAAGGAGAAAGCCCAATTGTTAGTGGCTAAATATGTGAAAGAGATGGAGTGAATTGGGTTTTTAGACCCTAGACAAAAGGAGAATGAAAAAAAGAACAAGATGGGGAAGAGCCTAGAGGAAAAGCTAGAAGAGGAAAGCACTATGGTTGCTAAGGAAAGGGATGTGGGCAAAGAGTTTGCTTTGAAGAAAAGGGGTAATGGACTTGTAGGAAAAGGCAAGGCTGAAAATCTTCTAACAAAGAGTTTGTGGGATGAATAAGAAGGTGAGAAGAATGAAAGTTCAAAGTTTGAGTTGAGGGATGAAGTGTTTGATGTGGAAGGATAGGCTAAAGACAATGAGGATGCTGGAAAAGACAGCAAAAAGGAAGAAGATATAATGACAGTGAATGGGGTGATGCTAAGACAACATGAGCAAGAATTTTCTATGGTTTATGAATGGCAAGAGATAGTGGGGAGTTGGCCTCTGAAAGAAGGTAGAAAGAAAGCATTGAAACCTGCTAAAAAGATATTTAAGAGAAGAAGAAAGACAGTAAGAAGGAAGACGGTAAATGTAAAAGAAATGATGACAGTAACTGAAGACATGACAGAGAAAAATACAAAGGACCATAAAGCTGACAGTAATAATGAAAAGACTGAGATAAAAGATGGAAATGAAGGTAACGAACATCTATATGACAGAGAGATACAAGACTCTGTGACAAAAAATAGGGAAGATGATAGTGAACAGCAAGGTGACATTGTTGCAGAAATTTCTGAGACAGCAAATGAAGAGAAGAACAACAAGATAAATGTTGATAGAGAGGGACAAAAGGGACATGTAGAAAGTTTCCTTGTGTTGTTTAAAGGCATGTGACAAGTTGGAAACAAAGAAAAGGCAATGGTGAAGCATTTTTATAAAGGCGACAACAGCAAAAATGTGATAAAGCTCAAAGTAGCAGCAGCAAGATAGCAAGTACAGGATTTTGCAGAATTAAAAACTATTTATGACAGTCAATACAGTGTTTGGGGAATGGAAATGGTGGGAGAACAATATAATACAGATGGTGGTAGAGAGGGGTTATGCAATCAAGAATACATCCTTCATTCTTTGGGTGTATGGGGACAGAGTAATGGGACATCGTGTTGTCAAGAATATATGTGACAGTATATTACTATGGGATAGAATGCTTTTTGAGAACATTGATAGCAAAGATAGTATTACGATGATGATAAGGGATGACATAATGATGTATGAGGAAAGAAGATGGAAGAATGAAGAAGTGGAAAGGATATTGCATGGTTGGATGAAACATGGAGAAGAAACAAGTTCTGATTTTGCTAACATTCTATTTTCTTTGCAGGAACTTAACATTTTCTTTTCTTATGATGAAGAGTCAAAGCATGATGAACCTTTATATGTTTGGCTATGTGGTGTAAATTTCTACAACACTAATGTTTTCAGGTACAAAAAGAGCAGAGGCAAAGAAGACATCAAGATTGCATGGCATGAACTTGGAATCATGGCAAATTGGAAAAGGAGGAAGAAGACCAATCCAAGAGGGCTTGGATTTTATTGTCCTTGGGAGTTAATTACAGGGGCATCTCCTTGGGACCCTTGTGAACATCAAAGCACCAAATGAATGAAGGATCATTGGCTATGATGAGGTCATGCATGAAATAAATTTTAAATGCTTAAAAAGCATATATTTGTAATAAGTCCTGAAAGGACAAAATTGTGAAAATCTTGCATTGTAAGAGAAATAGGGAGTGCATAGGTCAAATAGGTCATTTTAAAGGTTCATAAAGTTTTTCATAGTCAACTCATGTCAATTGATAGGTTGGAAGGTTCATAGGACTCATTAAATGCTTGTTTTAATAGTTTAAGAATTCAAAATTTCGAATAGTAACGGTTATATGGATTTTGGAGGGAAAAGCCATAACTTGAATTTGGTTGAAGATAATCATGTGTAACCACTTGGAAATGGTTAAGGGGTCCCTATAGTATCTATATAAGGTTAGTAACCTTCATTGTACAGATAGGTATAGTGGTTGTACGGACTGGTCCATAAATGGAATGAAAAAGCCTTGTTTTTTAGTGCATTTTGAAGATTTCTTGGTGTTTTGAGTTCCAATCTGATAGGAGTAAGTGGTATGATCATTTCCATTGATTTTTAACACTATTTCATGAAGATCTAATGACTTTTCATTGCATTTTGTTAACCTATTATTCACTGATTGGCTAGAAACTCACATTTTCAAGCAATTTTGAGGGTTTTTTTACTAATAATCATGGTCATTCCATGAGATATTTCTGTTTTTTTTCATGGGATAGTTATAATATAACATGAACATTATAGATATGCACTAACACTTGTAGTTAACAAGGCTTGAAGGATAGCTATCCACTAACATAGGCGAAAAATAGTGAAAAAGGGCCTAGTAGGCTCAAGCAGCGGGAGTTTGGCCTTAAGGAGGGCATGGTTAAATTTTTGGAACATGTTTGGAATTTTGAAATAATGATGTTTACACTTCCAATTGGGTCTGGAAGTTCTAGCATGTGGGAGATCTAGAAAGCCCTAGGAATAAGGGTTTCAAGAGGGCAAATTTGGGGCTTTTGGGGTGAGAATGATCTTGGAGTGAAATTGGTTGAAGAATCCTCTAATTTGGTACATTTTATGGACCTATGAAAAATTTTAAGTCTATATGTTAAGTAATTTTATGAGTTGCTTTGTAAATGCACCTATTTCATATGCTTGTCAATAAGCAGTTTGTGAAGGAAGTCTGAAACTTGTCAAAGAAATCATAGTTGAAATTTCTATATGTTGAACAACTCCAAAAAATTTATCTAAGAATGCAAAAAAATTTCCTATTCCTTTGAAAAAGTTAGGAGAAAACTTGAGAAGACAGGTTCAACAGGGCTAATTGGAGTCTCTTAGGCCTAAAAGATAGTTTTGAGGGATTTGAATGTTGGGAGTTGCATAGAAGACCAAAACTTTTTGAAACCTGCTAAATACATCTTGCTAAAATTATTTCAATCCACCATAGGCATTTGGAGGTCTTTGGAGTCATTGGGGTGTACTTGGGCAAGTTGAGTGCCTTAAGGGCTAGTGGGATCTAGGACAAACTTTTCAAACTTGAAGAAGTATTCTTACCTATCCATCACCTCCATTGACCACTCTACATCAAAAGGTCTACCTACAATCAAATTTTCCATAGGTGAATATTCAATAGGTTTATTGGATCTACATCTAGAGGAGAAGTTACATAAAGGGAAGTCTTCAAGAGCACCATTTGTTCTTCAGTTGGTTCACATGGTAGTAGCAGGTCCTTTTGCAGTGACTTTAGGCAGCCAAGATCACTACATACTTACTTTCATTGATGAATTTTTAAGGTACACTTGGGTCTACTTTCTTCATAACAAGAATGAAGTGTTGGATAAATTTCTAGCCTTCAAGACTCATGTTGAACAGAAATTAAGGAAAGCCATCGAGGTTCTAAGGATGGACAATGAAAATAGATATGTGAACAAAAGACTTCAAGAATTTTTCAAACTTGAGGGTATTGATCTCTAGAATCCACTAGAATTTAGTCTACATAAGATAGATGTTGCAGCATTAAGGATCCAAACTCTTAAGTCAATGGCAAGTTGCATGATACAAGCCAAGTCTCTAGATCCATTACTTGAAGTCGAAGAAATCAGTAGTGCCAATCACATACTTAATAGGTCTCCTCATCTTGCCTTAGATGGCAAGACTCCTTTTGAGGTATGGTGTGGTAGAAAACTAGTAGTGACATACTTTAGAGTCTTTGATTGTCCAGCATGGGCAAATAGATCTTCCAGGGGATGCAAGGCACCACCAGCTAGGCCTTGTACCTTTTATCAAATATGAAGATGGTGTGAAGGCATATAGACTTATGGATCTTGAGACACATGAGATTTTTTTGGAGAAGGATGTACACTTTGAGGAAATTTCACCAAGCTTATCCTCTAATCCTCTTCATACATCATAGATTGTAGAAATTGATAGTGACACTAGTGATAGTGCTTCAATATATTTAGATACATGGGGTTCTATCAATAGTTATAGTGAGAGATCATGTCATTAGTTTAGTCCACATGAATATATCACCACACTGATAGGTCCAACAAAGTAGGGCACACCTATTCTTTGAGCTCTAGCACCAGAGGATGACTACATAGTAGATATTTCAAGTTTTTTTATGGAGTCATATAGAGTAGATTTGGAGGACATCATTGATGATGTATATCTTCTCTTTGATGGAGAAGATCTTTCTATAGTTGTTGTGCCAACTCACTCTAGCCCTTATGTCCATTCTCTACATGATCGATCTACATAGGTTGATGTGATTGTGGATACTTATGTACAGCAGTAGCAAGAGGTCTATTTATCACTTGAGGACACAATAAATTCTTTGGAATAGGTTCTACATTCTTCCTTCACAGGGATAGTTGAGTAGGTTTCAAAGACATCAGTGATCATTAGGATTCTTCCACATATAGCAGAAGCATCTCAATTGTACATAGGGTATTGTTTCTTCCAAAGGAGGAACACTATTTTGTAGTCTTGGATTAGCTTCTACATCAAAGTAATTATCACTACTAGGCACTCTTCATTTGGGGGGGATACTATCTTGTCTCTCTTCTTCTTCTCTCTTGTGGGGGGGGCGAGGGGGGCAGTGGCGGGGCTTTTCCTCTTTTAGATAGTATTCTTCTCACATTTCTCTATTGTAAATACTTGATTTATGTCATGATGGGGGGGTCTTGATTACTCCATCCATCCATGCATCTAGTTTTTTATATCTCTCTTTTTAGGGAGGGTTTTTCCCATGAGGGTTTCCCTCTTTCTCCACTTTATGGAGATTGTGTTTCATTATGTACATAGGTACCTAACATGGCCTAATAGCTGGGACCCATCATGCATTGCATTCTAGTTTTTGTAAGCTTAAGGGCATTCTCCTAAGTTACACTTAAGGCGGGGTTTTGGTGTAAATAAGTATTTACTATTTACACTTTACTTAAGTTTACTTAGGTTAATGCAGTATTTTATTATTTATTTAGGTGAGACACTTAGGATTTTGTGTATTCTCATGAGTTGTCATGTTGACAACATAGAAGTATGCAACTCTAATTCAGCACATGGTGTCTACAACACTAAGGTTTGCATCATTCACTAAGTTGTCATGTAGACAACATAGTTATTCGCACTCCCATTTTAGCACATGTTGTCTACAACATTAATTTGCATGCTACATCATTGTAGGATTATCCTCTCATCATCACACTTACTCTCATGCTTAATGCAAGATAACCCCTATCTGGTGGACATGTGCCTAGTTGTATGACTTATCATGTTGCTAACTTCTATGCATTCTAGAAGCTTTCCAAAGGCCTTTATATATAAGCACTCCTAGTGTACTTTTACATGGAATATTGAATGAATATATCATCATTTTGATCATACTCTCTTTTGTCTACTATTGTACTTATGTTTGAGTTCCTTCGTCTTGGGTGAATTCTACCCTAAGGCAAATTCTTACACTTTGGAACACACATACCCTTAATAGTTGGTGCTTATTAAATTTGCATCATATTTGAAAAACCATAAAAACTATACTCACATTCATCGAACTCTTAGATTTACCTTTCAAATGTGTCCTAATACAATTTTCTATAATATGGCCATATTCACCACATAAATGACAAGTGCACCATGTATTGTAATCCCAATTGTATGAATTCCATTGTTTAGGTACATTTTCTTGCTTCTTGGATATCTAGTTAGGTTTTCCCTTTGATCTCCATTCTTGTGCTTTAAGTCCATACTTTTGACAATTGTAGCAATATCCCTCAAATATAGGTGCAACTAGTGTATTGCTAGATCTTAGAACTACACTCAAGTGCTTGATGTCCTTACTTCTTACAATTAAAACAATATCCATTGAATTTAGGCTTAGAATCTTTCTTAGTAATCTTACTTCTACAAATATTTTTTGTATGACCTAGTTTCCATAATGATAACATGTAGGCTTGTTATTCTTTTGCTTTTCATTCCTTTGTTCTCAACTTTTTGATTATTCTCCTTCTACGTTAGATGATAGGTGCTTGAAAAAGCCTAGACCAAATGTGTCATGGGGTCTTCTCTATGATCTCATTAACTCTTCATAGTATCGCATAGCTTCTTTAGGTTTATTCATCCTTTGTTTGAATTCCTTCCTTTTTAGATCTCATCTCATTCCTCAAATGCTCATTCTCAAATTTTATATTTACAATCTCCACATCTTTCCTATTAAGTTATTGATTTGCACTTAGCAATTGATTGAGCATATCAAATTACTTGTGTGTGAGTTTTTGCACATTAGATATTTTTTCATCAAGTCTTGTGGCCATTTTCCTTTTTTCTTCATCGTTCATTATCTTATCTTCCTCACTTTATTTTTATGTCCACTCACATAACATAGTCTTACTGATTCAATTTCATGCTCTCTCATTAGTCCTCTTATTTTATTGTTCAATGTGGTGTTCTCTCTAATAGATCTTATATTGCTACATCACTGTCACTAGAAATTCCATCATCAAGTAATCCTTTAGTGTCTTCTTCTTGATATTGAGTGTCATTCTCACTACTACATTTGAACATGAATTGTAATGGCAAGCCATTGTAAATTATGATGGTAACCCATCACCCAATTGACATCAAGAGGAATCGGCTCCTGTTAAATAAGCATTGGACTCTTGGTATCGAGAGTTGTAATGAAAAGGGCTATCATTGCAATTGTGATGGCCATAGGTGTCACAAATTGAGCTGATGAACTGGAAAACCATTCATTTTCATCATCACAAGTGCAAAAAAAATCGAATTCATCATCACAATTGCAATGTTTGTATGATAGAATTTCTATGGACCCCATGGAAAGCTGTCATAAATGTCTTTCACAATTGTGACAATCATGTGGTGGGAATGTTGCGGGATCAATAGATAGCCATTACAATTGCAAAGATATGTTGTATTAATTTTTTTTTAAATGGAAAAAAATGTTGAATAGATATGATGTAGTCATAGGTTAATATTTTCATGGACTCATAGGTTAGTATTGAGCTTCACTTGGTTTTAAGAATACTTTAATATTCTCTTCTAATTAGGGCCAACCACGTGAAGGTGGAAGCTCATTTGGCCCCACCCATAGAGAATAGCTTAATAGTCTTTGTTAAGTAGAGAATAGTTACATCAATAAATACATACATACATACATGGTTAGGTACTACCTAGCTATTTCCAAGGCTACCTAACTATGTCCAAGTTGTCTGCACACTGGAGGCATACTCTACCTACCAAGCTACCTACATACTTGTATCCATGGGATCAAGACCCTTGAACCACTCACTCTAATAAATATGTATTTCTAGTTTCAAATTATTTTGATGTAGTTGTATTCCTATAACCACTAGTGATCTTTACTCACCTAATATAGCTCTTCTCCATCATACACCCACTCAAGAAAATCAAGTGGTTTTCTATAATTACAATACTGTAATACCCTAGTGCAACCTTTGTGTTGTAGTTCACAATTAATGTAAGTTTTGTTAGGATTAACCTTAAATAGAAATAATAATTACATGCAAATATAACCAATATTAGAAAATAATAATTGCACAGAAGAGAACACAAGACACCAAGATTTAATGTGGATCACCCAAACCATAGGCTACATCCACCTAATAGCAAGTCCAATATTATTATGATGTAGTGATTACAACTTGATTACAATCCCTAATCCCTTGTATCTCAATACCATTACAAGAAGCAATTTTTGCATTACACATAATGAAAACCCCTAACCCTAAACTCTATTATACAATTATTTTTATCACTTTAGGGTTATAATTAATTACTATATATCGGCCCAAAATCTTGATAAAATAGGGCCCAAATTTTTTTATGTATAGTACTTCCCTAATCAATCACCACAAACTAACAATCTCCCACTTGGAGACTAATCAAGCTCCACACTAGACAATAATCTCCCACTTGGAGACTGATCTTGTAGCTATGTTGCTATTCCATGAGGCTCCTAGTAGATCAAACCACCTTGGACTCTGCTATTCTTTTATTCTATTTAGTTTAGAAGATCAACTGAAGCTAAAGAGGAGTTTAGCTTCTCCCTTATCACTACCTTTATAAACATATCTACTAGATTGTCATATATATCTATCTTATCTAGCTTTAACTATCCATCATTCAAAATTGACCGAATGAAATGGTATCATAATTGATTGTGTTTTGTCTTTAAATACAAAGCTAAATTTTTTGCAAATGGATTGCACTCTAACTATTTGTAAACAAAAAATTATCCTTCTGAGGGTGTCCCAATTCTCCCAAGAAGAACTAAAGCCATATCATCTCCTTGGTCACCTCTATAGTAGCAACATACTCTACCTCTATAGTGGATAAAGCATTAACCTATTGTAATTGAGAAACCCAGCTCACTGCTGCCCCACCAATAGTAAAAACATATGTAACTTGTAGTACATTTCCTAGTATCAATATCCCCTACCAAATCTGAGTCAACATATCCCTATAAATCATTAGTAGAGCCCCCAAAATGTAAACACTTACTAGATGTTATTCTCAAATATCTAAGAATCTATTTAACCACATTCCAATGCTCAGTTCCTAGATGACTCATAGACCTACTAACGACTCCCATTGCATGTGTAATATCTGACCTTGTACATAACATAGCATACAACAAGCTTCTTATAGGTAAAACGTAAGGTACCTTAGACATCTTATCCTCATCTTCCTGTTTCTTGGGACAGATCTCCTGAGTCAATTTCAAATGACTATGTAAAGGTGTGCTAACAGATTTAGCATTCTCCATAGAGAAATATTGCAACACCTTCACAATATAATCAACCTGAGATAATGTCAATTCCCTATTCTTTCTATCTCTACAAATCTTCATACCAAGGATTTGTTTTTCTATCTCCAAATTCTTCATAGAAAATGTATGTGCTAACTTGTGTTTCAACCTCTTAAAGTGATCCATGTTAAACCTAGCTATAAGCATATCATCAACATATAAACAGTAAATAATATATTTTTCATCATCCAACCTCTTAAAATAAACACAATGATTTGAATGACACCTACTATATCCATGCTCATGCATAAAACTATCAAATTTCAATTACCATTACCGAGGTGCTCGCTTCAAGCCATATAAAAAAAAATTCAATCTATGCACTATGCTCTCCTTATCTTTGACCTCAAATCCCTATGGCTGAGCCATATATATCTCTTCATCTAAATCACCATAAAGGAAGGTTGTTTTAACATCTAGCTACTCCAAATGAAAATCTTTGGTAGCCACAATATATAAAATAGTACTGATGGAAGTCATTTTAACAATAGGAGAGAATATCTCATCAAAATCAATGCCCTTTTTCTATGCAAATCCTTTAGCAACTAACCTAGCTCTGATACCACTTGTTAGGATTAACCTTAAATAGAAATAAAAATTACATGCAAATATAACCAATATCAAAAAATAATAAATCATATAGAAGAGAACACAAGATACCAAGATTTAACATGGTTCACCCAAACCCTAGGCTACGTCCACCTAATAGCAAGCCCAATATTATTATAAGATTGTTAGTTTGTGATGACTACTCAGGGAAGTACTATACATACTTCATAATTATTTGAGGCTTGGGATTTTGGGTCAACATGTAATAATTAATTATAACCATAAAGTAGTAAAAATAATTATATAAAAGAGCTTAAGGTTAGGGGTTTTCATTAGGTCTGATGCAAAAATTGCTTCTTGTGGTGGTATTGAGTTGTAAGGGATTAGGGATTGTAATCAGGTTGTAATCATAGGATTGCAATAATATTGGACTTGTTGTTAGGTGGATGTAGCTCAGGGTTTGGGTGAACCACATTAAATATTGGTGTCTTGTGTTCTCTTCTATGTGATTTATTATTTTCTGATATTGATTATATTTGCATGTAATTATTATTATTATCTAAGGTTAATCCTAACAAGGTTAATCTATATATGTCCTAACTCACTCCTTATATAGTTATGTTTAAAATCTTGTGACAGTACCCATGGCCATGCTACCTATTGAGTGGGTTTTATTGTCTTTCTATTGTGCCAAGATCTCTCTGTTTATATACATACATACATACATATACAAAGATCACAAGGGCATAAAAATAAGATGCAGAGATCACAAGGGTATGAAAATGAAATGCAGTGATCACAAGGGCATGACAACGAAATGTAGTGATCACAAGGGCACATACATACATACATTTCTTGCCCATTTTTCCTAGTCTACATTATTTTTGTGCAAAGTTTTGAGCTAATTCACTTAGCATGGGTTGAGTTATTTTTATAGTTTTATTATTTGGATTCTAGAATATAAGCTTTCTTTTATCATTGGCCTTGTTCAAGTCTTGATTTTAATGAAGTAACAAAGTGATTTTTAGGGTGGAAAGCACTATATAAAGAAAAGGAAACTTGAAAACTTGAATATTGTAATGTTGAAATGAAAGAAATTGAGGATCAAACCCCTATGGTAGAGTTACAAAAAAATGTGATGTTGATTTTAGACATAAACTAAACAAAAAAAAATACAACATAAATCATTCCCCTTTTTTTGATTGTGAAGAGTTGTGTGTGAAAGAGGGTGGAGAGCTTTGAATGAGGGTTGAGAGCTCTGAATGTTGATAGAGATTTCATTCTTGTGCCCTTTTGATCACTCTATTTCATTATTTTTCCCTTATGATCTCTGCATTTCATTTTCATACCCTTCGTGGAGATCAATGGAGATTTAGGATTTTGTTGTCATGCCCTTGTGATCTCTACATTTCATTATCATACCCTTGTGATCTCCATTCCCTTGCTCTATGATTTAATTTTTGTGTTGTGCCCTTCTGATCTATGTGCTCTTTGCAGCACTACCTTTGTAGTACTACAACATTTGGGGTCAAATTGCGATGACAATTAGTAACGGCAGTGTAATTTGTGGTGTTTGGGCCCAAATGTAGTAGTGCTTGATCTATGATTTTCTTCAAGGGGAGAAGAGGTACCTATGTAAATGCTCTTTTCTTTTCCTTCTAAACATTTATCTCTTTATATTTCCCCTAGCAAGTGATTAGAGAAGCTTATATATATATATGTGTGTGTGTGTGTGTGTGTGTGTGTGTGTGTGTGTGTGTGTGTGTGTGTGTGTGTGTGTGTGTGTGTCTATGTATGTATGTATGTATGTATAGAGATATCTCTCTATTTATATACATATATATACTTACATACACATGTGTGTGTGTGTGTGTCTGTGTATACATATATACAAACATACATGTATAGAGAATGCAAGTGCATGACAATGAGATGCAGAGATACATATCTACATACATACATATGTACATACATGCATAAATACATACATACATACATACATCTACATATGCAATTTTATCACCTTGAAAAATTTTATTTGATCTTTACTCAATCACTAAGAGATAATAAAATTTGTAAGTATAGATTTCTGCATACATAGTTTGGTATGAATAGTTTCAATTGAATTTGTCTAAGGAGAGTGAGTCTACTCATGATGATAATGACTCCACATATTGGATCTTTAGAGGAGAGAGACTTACAAAATATTAGATGTTGTTTATAGATATGGGATGATTTTTTTGAGATGCCAATATATCCTCCCCCATATTGAGTTTCTATATCATCAATTTGCTAGATACAAATCACTAGACTTGGTCTTCTAAAATGGTGGGACTAAGATATAAACCTAAAACAAGGGTTGTGTGCTATCATGGGGTAGGAGGAATATGGTTGTGTGAATGGTTGGTCTGGCAAGTTGTAAAAAATTAGGGTGCTAGTTACAAGTAGTTTCATTAATCTGATAATGCAATCAGCTTTAAAAGAAAGATGATCAAAATTGGCATGTCCATCCTTATGATAGATGTCTCTATCTCATAATATAAAATTACCTCAAACAAAAAGTGAAAAATTATTAAATATATGGAAAATTAGAAGAACATTCACCTATAAGATTTTTGAAGGACAAAAATATAATAAAAATATAATTTGGTGGAAAAATCCATGAGCTGTGTAGCTCCACATTGTGGCTATTCCACTATCCAGTAGTGGAAACTCTTCATGTTAAATATGAAGATTTTGAAATTAAAAATATATAGCTATAAGATATTTTTATCTATGTTTTAGTGATAACAAATAAACAATCTAATTTTAAGAAAAATAATAGTCTTAAATGTATATGATTAAATAAAATAAACAAGAGTACTAGCTATATATGTATAATTCAAATATTATTGATTATGTTAAACAAAATGTTCAATAGAACAAGTATGAAGTAACATAAATGGATCATCCGCTCAATCCTATTATGACTTAATGTGAATGGATCCATTCTTTACCTAGATGATATTATGCATGGGGTCTTTACTCAATCACTAAGAGATAATGTAATCTATAAGTACATATTTTTGCATACTTAGTTTGGTATGAATAAATTCAATTGAATGCAAGGATAATTGCTTGTGTGAATTCAAGAGATGAATGATTAATTTAATTTAGCACAAATACTATGCAAGTGTGTATGTATGCATGTAAATTATTTCACATAGTGAATTGATTTACATACATACATACACATATGCATACAATCATTATAATCAGTTACCCTTGAATCTAACCAAAGCTATTATATATGAACAAGAGATACATGTTTAGAAGGAAAAGAAAAGAACATTTACATAGGTACCTCTTCTCTCTTTGAAGAAAATTGCAAAGAAAGGGCAAACAGATCCCAAGGGAATGGTAACAAAATCCTAGATCTCCACTAATCTCCACCAACATTTAGAGCTCTACACCCTCGTTTAGAGCTTTCAACCATCTTTTGCACGCAGCTCTCCACAATCAATTAAAGCAAATGGGGAAATATTAATGTTGTTTTTTTTTTTTTTGTTTATAACCCATAATCCACAATCCACAAGATCTCTCTATATAAATACATGCATGCATGCATACATACATACATACATACATATGTACATACATACATATATATACATATAAATACATACATACATACATACATACATACATACATATATATATATATATATGAAAATAACAATGCACTTTCTAAGAGTTTACAATTGTTCATATAAATTAATGTTTTACAAGAAAATACATCTAAAGAATTGTTAGCTCAGAAGCAAGAACATGGTGTTGAAATAGTACAAAAAGTACTTAATGTGAGAGGTCTACAAGTGAGGGTGTTGACCAATCTTGAAAACTTGAATGCTGAAATGAAAGCTATTGATTACTAAATACCTATACCAGAGTTACAACGCATTGTGAAGTTAATTTTAGATAAGGTGGAGGCAAATATTCAAAAATTTGATAATCAAAATTTAAGGCACGAGAGTGAAGGAGAAGGAGTGGCTTTAGAAAGTGATCAAGAAGGAGTGAATTTAGAAATAGATTACATTGTAGAAACAACAACTAGACAACATAGAGGATATTATGGGAGCCATTGGATAGAATCTAGGAAAGTGTTGCAATAGGTACTATTGTTGAACCCTTGGTATTTGGTCTTTGATTGTTGTCATTGATGTCAGTATTGTAATTATAATGAGCATACGATATGGTTAACATCATGTAATTATATTATTTGATTTCCTTCAATATTATTCAAAACATATTGAAGACAAACACTTAAGTGTTATATAATTAACACTTAATGTTCACATTGGTTTAGAAAATGGTTACAAAAAAAATAGTTTTGGTCTATGAGAAAGTCGACAAGATTTTTTATCATTTAGACCCCAACTATCACTCCTTTTTGGAAAGTTCTTTGAGTTATCTAAAATGTTTCTTTATTAGTTTTTGCATAACACATGTATGGAAAGAGAAAATGTATATTTATCAGAAATAGTTACCAAATTGTTATGACAATTTTAGCAGTTTTGAGTGGTTTTGGTCTAATAGAAGTTTGAGATATGTACCTACCTCCAAAATTTAAATTTTCTTGGTTTATAAGTAGAGGATACATTCCTCTAAAATATCCAATAGGTGGTTTTGACAGAATTTATAGGATTGTTGTGGAATTCCTTGTAGACTGAACAGTTTACAAGCAAATTTTTAACAGAAAAGAAGAGGGTAATGCTTTATGTTTCTATTTTCCTATTTGTGATTTGATTTTCATTGAAAAAGTTTGTCAGAGGTAGAAGAATGGTTATATATTTCTTCTTTATTCATTCATATCAATATTTGATCAAATCTTTTAATGGAAAAAGAAAATATATTTGGATACTGGATGTTTTGAGGAGAATAGAAGTATATCCTACATCATGTTTTCAACAAGAAGTTGAAACTAGTGATTCATGATTTGTGTTGTAACAGATTTGATCTTCTAATTTTATATCTCATTTTTTCATTTTGGAAGTTGGTTCTTCTTTTATTCATGAAGTTGGTGCTTCAAGCATAAGGGATTGGTGTTCCTTGAAATTGATGTTTCTAAAACAAGGTGTTGGTGCTTCCTAGAGTTGTAGCTCTAAAATATTTGCCAAAGAGGCCAATAAAGTTTCAAATTCAAAGTGGTATTTTACTCTAAGAGGTTTTCCACATTAAAATATTGTGTCACTTTTTTATTTATTAACTATCTTTCTTATGTGTTAAATTCTTATAACTTGTAATTATTTCAAGTTTTGAAAAGTATTTTAAACCACTAATTCACCCCCCCTTCAGTGGTGTATGTATTCCAACAAGTGTTATCAAAGAAAGGTTTCCTACATCAAGTTTAAAAACTTTGGGTAGAGTAGAATACTTATCTTTTATTCCTCAAGATAGTTCTTCAAAGGTCCTATTTTTGATGGATCAAATTATGCTTTTTGGGAAGCAATGATGCAAATTTATTTGTTATCTATTAATGTTGATGTTTGGGCTTTAATTGTTAATGGTTATTAAGTTCCTAATACTTTACCTATAGATCCTAATGAAAAGAGGACATAATAAATTTATATGAAAGCTAAATTTTCTATACTTGACAATTTATCTAAAGATGTTTTTGTTAAGGTAATGCATTATAGTTCTTCTAAAGAAGTATGGGACAAATTGAAAAACACATATCATGGTAATGATAGAGTTAAAGAAGCCAAGATACAATATTTGAAAGAAATATTTGAAGACCTTAAGATAGGTAATGATGAAAAGGTAGAAGGCTATCTCCTTAAGATAGATGAAACTATAAATGGCATAAGAGGACTTGGTTAAAAACTTGATGATATGTTGAAATTTTCAAATGGGAAGAGTACTTCTGAGAGGAGGGGTGAATTAGAAGTACCACACTTTTAAACTTTTTAAATCCTTTAAAACAAATAATTTAAAGTAAACTACATGCATGTAAATATATTAAATGAACATAAAGTAAACACATGCATCAACACATGACACCAAAATTTTGGTAACCCAGAAACCCTCCAAGAATAAGAAGGTAAAACTAGGGTGGGGATGATACCCACAAAATCACTGTAGCAATAATTGTTTGACCACTTCTGATGGTCTACCCTATTAAAGGCTTTATACTATTTCAATAGTGACCTGATTAAAGGATTTAAAACACTTTACATGAAGTGTCACCCTGTCAAAGGATTTAATCACCTCTTCAAAGGATCTACAAAATAGCTATTAAGCTAACCTGTCATCATAGGGTTTTCACTATCTAATACAATTACTAGAGAGTATTAGAAATCTTTGACCTAATTGCTTACAATCTTCAATTGCTGATTTCAAGCACTTGATCTACTCATTCTAATATGATCCTTGCTTGATTTGATATCTATTTGTATCCCTTGTTCTATTTTGATCAACTAGATGAGTAATTGCTACTCAATTCACTAAGTCTATGATGCCCTTGTTGTTTGCTTTGTTCTGCAAATTTTGATATCTTCTTAGCAACTTCCTTATGTGCAATTCAGCAACATAAAATTGTGGGGTCTAATCCTTCTTATAAAGACTTCGTAGACTTAGGGTTAGGTATGGATCTATGATCCATATTGAATCTTTAATTCCTACTCATTTCTTGCACTTTTCTCATTAGTTCCATGCCTTCTCCATTTTTCTTATTAGCTACATGTTGACTGCATAGGAAATATAAAAGATTCATTCTTATCCTTATTATCCTTCAAAATCCTTCTATGTCAGCTCAAAAAATGGTTTACATCTGAGTTTTTGAAGACACAAACTCATATGTTGATTCTGTGTTACTCAACACATACTAGATTACTAATGCTCGACACATGTTTGATCCTAGTTTGTTGGGCACCTATTACATTCTATCTTGCTCGGCACATGTATAGTTTTGGCTCACTCGGCACATGAAGCATTTTGACTTTCTTGGCATCAATTGTGACTTGGCACCTATATATCACCCGGCACCTGTATAATGCTCAGCACCTAAAGTCACTCAGCTTCTACGTAGAAAGTGGTTAAGTGTGTTGACACTCAAATGTCAAAACCAAACTAAGACCAATCTCCCCCTTTGACATGAGTGTCAAAAACACTTAACTAAACATTGCTGGTCTAATCTTATGAGTACCCTATCTAATCATTTTGCTCTACATATGTACAAAATTTCAAAATTTGTTCAAAATACCTTATAACTCCCTTTGAGCTGATTGTGCCTTTTTTATTCTTGTAACAAAAAATTTTGTGCTAATGTACCTAATATTCTTTGCCTTTGCCCCATTTTTGTAATTTGCATCTATGTACTAAGTTGTTCTGTCTTTTTTTCCTGCTCTGTTTGTACTTGTAGATTATGTTTGCACTTGCAGATTTTATTCATATCTCCTCCAAAACATTATTTCTCCCCCATACTATTTACACATTAAGTCTTATCTCCCTCTTTTTGGCTATCTGCAATCCTTTCCCTTTTTATTCTCCAAAAGAATGAATGAAAGAATGTAATCAAAACTTAGTATTCTCCCCCTTAGTCATATCTTTCTTATTTTTATTTCTCCCCCTAAACATTATATCTATCTTTATCTTATCTCTCTTATTGTTATTTCTCCCCCTTTTTGACACTTATGTCAAAGGGTTCTAAGGAGTAATACCATATTTAGCAAAAATGTGTTGTTTACCTCCATTATCATCTTGAGAGCTACATCCCAATTCTCAAAAGAAATGTCTAGTGACTTATGTCAGATAGTAGTCTCTGCAGAAAAATGTACAAGTCCATCTAATGTAGAAAGATTAGGATCTTTCTTTAAGATAGTTTTAGCATAGACTTGTTCTTTGTGGAGGACCTCCAGATGTGGGGTAGTGGAGGATTGAATCTACATCAATTTGGCCTTTATATTGGCCTCTTCACTTGTAAGTGCAACTAATTCTCTTTGAGTGTGAAGTGATTAGGAAAAATGCTTCTCACTTTGAGCTAGATCCCTTGGTAATTGCATACTATAAATCTTTAGATTTCTCTCCAAGCTCATTATCCTTTAGCTTGTCTCTTGTGTGAAATTGGAAAAATCACACAGCTTTTTGTACAATGAGAAGATATTCTAAAGTATAGCTTTGACCTTTTCAATCTGCTTGGCCAATTAAACTTGTGCAAGTGCTATGCCACTAGATATTTTCTCATTTACCTTCCCTTGAAACTTTTTCTCAAACCATTGCATAAGTTTGACATTTGTATCCTAGTCTTCACTTGTCACCTCATCAACTATGTCTGATAATTGTTCTATTATGGGATTTGACTCATCTGGTGACTGCAAGCTGAAGGCATCCATAAAGATGTCCTTTATCTCATGTAGTGCTTGCTTATGTTTATACTCTTTTCTGAGTATTTCTTGTCTTTTTCTCCTATTTAATGCATCTTAAATTTCTATAATCTTCTCCATGGTGATAGTCTTTGAGTCATACGAAGGTGTTACTATCTCTTCATCTAATTTAGGGTCTCCATAGTGAAGTACCCTAGTCACTTTTGTAGAACTTGAGCCTAATGTGGAGATTTGCAAAGGTATGGCTTTAGTGCTTGGCTTCTGAAGAGTTTTTGTAGGAGTGCCTATTTTTGTTAGTTCTACCAATTTTTGTATTGTGGCCTTCTCCTCTTCCTTTGATGTATCCTTCTTCTCATCAGACTTCCCTTCTTCTACACTTGGCTTATGAATGGTGTCACCTATTGCTATTGCAATTGTTGGAGATGGTGATGGAAGCATTAGGATTTGAGTGCTAGTAGTTGTATAGATGAAAGGTGGTTCATGTGGTTTCACCTTGTCTCTTTTTGGTTCTACTACTACCTTTTGTAACTCATCTACACTCACCAATATAGGATTTGTGCATAATTGTGCCTATAGAGTGGATTGGTGAAGGATCTTGGAGAGATCCTCTATGGTTAGAGGATTGATGTTTTGAGCAGAGTTGTTAGGAACTTTTTTTTTTGTTATAGTGTCTACAGGTGTGATGGTTGCATGAGGAGGGCTAGGGGGTGGCATTTGTGTGTCCTTCACACTATGTTCCTCTTGTTATTGCTGCTGCTCAGCTATTGCCATGTCTTCCCCCTTTTGTATCTCTTCCTCCTCACCTTTTTTCTTATCTTCTTCTTCTTTCTTCTCTTCTTCTCCTTTCTTTTCTTCATCTCCTTTTTCTGTTGCTTCCTCCTTCTTCTCTTCTTCTTGCTTCTCTTCCACTTTCTTTTCCTCTATCTTCTCCTTGGCACTGGCCTCTACCTTATTTACTTCTTCATCCTTGTAATCATTTATCTTGTATATTTTCCTCCACAATTGCATGAACTATTCACTACATCCTCAATCTTATTTTGTAGGATGTTAAAGGCTCTATATTTAGGTGTAAATTTGTCACCATGTTTCTTATTAGCCTTTTTTATTTGGCCTCTTGTCAGGTTAGGCATCACTTGTGCTAAGGTAGATTCTTTGATCTCCTTTTTCATTTTCAGACAATAATGCCATTTATTTTCAATTATCTCATATAATTCCCTAGGCATGGTATTGTCTAGCTCTAGAGGTGTGTTTTTGAATTCAGCCATCATGGCATACACTGATTCCTCTATTTTATTTTTCTCTTCTCTACTTAACCTATTGAAATCAATGTTTTTCAAATTATTCAAATCTACATTCTTAATATTTTCACAAATTTTATCTATAGCAGATTTGGGAGGATGGCTTACCAATTAGAATTGGCTGATATCCTCTGTCTCAGTCTTCTCATCATCAATACATGGCTATTCTACATATTTTATTCTTTTCTTATGCACTTCACTAGTTTGTTCAGTGGCCTTCTTCTTCTCTTTTTTTTCCTCCTTGGCCTTTTGTGAAGATGCCCTTGTGGTAGCTCTTATTTCTGGTGTCTTTGGTTTGGCTTGTGTAGGCTTCGTTACCTTCTTGTGTTTGGGTTGAGCTAGAGGCTGGGTTTTAGCCTTTCTCTTCTTTTTCTTAGCTTGTGTAGGTGCTTCCTCGGCACCTTCCTCCTTACCTTCTCCTAGGCCTTGGGTCAACTCCATTGGGCCTTGCCCTTGTTCTTCTTCTTCTTCACTCTCACCTTCTTCTTCTTCTTCTTCTTCTTCAGCACCTGCTTCTCCTTCAATATTTGCACAAAAATTCCTCTTTATCTTCTTTACTAATTTATCTTTCCTCTTAATTATAGAGGTTGTCTTCAATTCTATTTCAACTTCGAATTTCACAACATCATATGTGCCAAAATGAGATACCTCTTTATCAATCTCTTCTACAAGCAATGCAGTGATTGCTATTGAGGCTTCATCCACATCAAGTTCATAACCTAATGGCCTTAGCCATCTCACCCTTGGAATTGTTGCTTGGATATAGGTATAGTCAATGTCAACCAAAAAGCATATGTCATTGATATGTTTTTCTACTAGGGAAATTGGTATTCTAACCCTTTGCTTCATGAATTTCTTGAAATCCTCAAAATAGATTGTCATTTAGGCTTCAAAGTTATCACCCATCTGATCAATGTACTCATTGATTTGAAGGATTGTAGTTTTTTTTGTACTCCAGTTTACCTTTTCAATAGAAGGAAACTCTTCCATGACATAGAAAAATATTTAGACAAGAACTGAACCAAACTTGCATTGAGTAGCTTTTGACCTTCTTATTGCTCCTAGGTTCTCATTTATTTGCTGCAACATCAGTTCTCCTAGATCATATATATGATCCTTCTTCAAAAGCTTGTAAGCTACATCAATAGTTATACATGGTACACTATTCAATTTGCTAGATTGGTAGAATTTGTGAGAAATCACTCTCACCGCAAAATCTAGAAGAGGATCTATTACAGTATCAACTGGCATGCCCCTATTATTCCACTTAGCCCCTATATTCCTTTCAATGACTTCTTTTGAATCACTTCTTAGAGTTTTAGGCTGATCTAGGGTTGGGAAACCCATAACCCTATGTACTATCTTCTTGGTAATCTTCACTGGCCCTTAGATCGATGAAATTTATGCTAAATTGTTATTGATATTGGTGCAAAAGGCTTCAAGGTTTCTATTTGATCACTTTTGCTCTCTTCTTGGCTTTTCTCTATGTTCAAAGGGTGTAAAAATGATCAAAATTTGACCTTATACCTTTCAAAACCTAGCATTAAATGCTTAGTGTATACAGCTGTAAACTTGGCACTTGAAGGTTTCAACATGACTCAGCTCCCATTGGATTTTGTTCAATTGACTTCCACTAGATTTCCACTTCACTCGGCTTCTATTAACATTTTTCAACTCAGCACTAACTATCAACTCAGTTGCTACTAGCAACTTGGCATGCACTGGAGCTTTACTCAATATCTAAGGACAACTTGGCAGTATTTACAAAAACTTGAAATTTTGACTTGGCATCTTTGATCATGTTGATTTCTTCTTTGCAGTACTTATTTGTCTTGGGACTAATGTATGATATAATTTTGTATATCAGTCCCATGCACCTATTCATGCTTAGTTGGATGAGGTGTGACCCCTTGACCTCTTGGGTGAAGTGATCCCTCCATTTGATGTGCGGGCTCCATCCTTTTTCTTCCATATCTTGTTCATTTTCCCTCTAATTTCTTCGACATCTATCTTCTCTTTTCCTTTGTGACTTCTGACCTAGGTGCCTTGGACTTTGTTGGGAAATACATGCTAATATGACCAGTCTTCAAGCAACTAAAACATGTAATTTGACTCAACCATCTGCTGTAGTTCCCTTTGAAATGTGTCCTTATGCAATTTTTTAAAAATGTGTCAATATTCTTGATAGTAGTGATAGTTATACTTGGTATTATAGTCCCAATTGTAGTGATGATCATGGTTATTTCCCTTTACGGGCTAATTAAGTGTCCACATAGGCTTTGATCTGCACTCAAATGCTATATACTTCTTGCAGTTGTAGTAATGACCATCAAATCTTGGTATCCTCATGGTCTTAGTCCTGCACTCATGTGCTTGATGTCCTTCCTTTTTGCACTTATGATAGTAGCTTGCATTCTTAGGCTTATCATGTTGATTGTTCTTCTTACTCCTACATACATTAGCAGTGTGTCCTTTTTTACCGCAGAAATGACAAGTAGGTTTAGTGTTCCTACCTTTGTTACTCCTTTCTTCTGCAGTCTTGGATGATTCTCCTTGTTCAATGTTGGTGTAACCAAGTCCTAAAGTATCATTATTGGCCCTTGGTTATTTTAGTAATTGGTCAAAGTACTTGATAGCCTCATTGAGTTTGTTGAAGCTTTATGCTATCTCCTTCTCTCTTTTCAGGTCATTTTGCAATTGTTCATTCTGTATCTTTAATGTAGAGATCTCAAGGTCCTTTATGTTTATCTCATGATGAGAATTCATCATCTCGCTTAAGGTGTCAAGCTGCATGTTTGAGATTCTTTCAAACTCAATTGTCTTCTCTTCCAATCTATTGGTAAGATTTCTCTTGACATCTTCTATCATAGCCTTGTCTTCAATGGCTTTCTTCTTTTGTTCAGTCACTTCACAAAGCATTATGGCTTGTGACCCTTGTTCAAGCTTGAGTATTCTAATTTCTTCTACTTGAGCTCTGTTCTTCTCCATCAATTCAGCTATTGCTGCATCAAACCCCTAGAAATATCCATTTGAAAACACTTTTGTGGTTTCAATCTCCTTGTACTATATGTCATTTTCAGCTATGGCTATATCCTTCCTTCTTTTTAAGCATTTTCTCAATTTCTCTCTAGCTTCCTCCAATTTGTGTAAAGCGAGGTGCACATCAATCACCTGATTGTCTATGATCTTCCCAAGTTTGAAGACTTCCATCTTCAAATATTTTCTCTAAGTTGTTAGGATTTTTCTTGTGAGAACCTTGCTCTGATACCAATTTTTGAAATATTCAAATGGGAAGAGTACTTCTGAGAGGGAGGGTGAATCAGAAGTACCACACTTTTAACCTTTTCAAATCCTTCAAAAAAAATTTGGAAAACAAACTACATGCATGTAAACATATTAAATGAACATAAAGTAATCACATGCATCAACACATGACACCAAAATTTTGGTAACCTAGAAACCCTCTAGGAATAAGAAGGTAAAACTAGGGTGGCGATGATACCCACAAAATCACTACAGCAATAATTGTTTGACCACTTCTGATGGTCTACCCTATGAAAGGCCTACCTTGTTAAAGGCTTTACATTGTGTCAATAGTGACCTGGTTAAAGGATTTAAAATACTTTACATGAAGTGTCACCCTATCAAATTATTTAATCACCTCTTCAAAGGATCTACAAAATAGTTGTTAAGCTAACCTATCATCATAGGGTTTTCACTATCTAATACAATTGCTAGAGAGTATTAGAAATTTTTGACCTGATTGCTTGCAATCTTCAATTGTTGATTTTAGGCACTTGTTTTACTCATTTTGATGTGATCCTTTCTTGATTTGATATCTATTTTTATCCCTTGTTCTATTCTAATCAACTGGATGTGTAATTGCTTCTCAATTCACTAAGTCTGTGATGCCCCTGTTGTTTTCCCTATTCTACAAATTTTGGTATCTACTTAACAACTTCCTTAATTTCAATTTAGCAATATAAAATTGTGGGGTCTAAGACTTCTTATAAAGACTTTGTAGACTTAGGGTTAGGAATGGATCTACAATCCATATTGAATCTTTGATTCTTGCTCATTTCTTCCACTTTTCTCATTGGTTGCATGCTTTCTCCATTTTTCTTATTGGCTACATGCTAATTGCATAGGAAATATAAAAGATTCATTCTTATCCTTATTATCCTTCAAAATCCTTCTATGTCAGCTCAAAAAAAGGTTTACATCTGAGTTTGTGAAGACACAAACTCATATCTTGATTCTATGTTACTCAGCACATATTGGATTATTGATGCTCGACACATGTTTGATCCTAGTTTGTTGGGCATCTATTACATTCTATCTTGCTTGGAACCTGTATAGTTCTAGCTTAGTCAGTACATGAAGCATTCTGACTTGCTCAGCATCAACTGTGGCTCTGCACCTATATATCACTTAGCACCTATGTAATGCTCGGCACCTAAAGTCACTCGGCTTCTATGTAGAAAGTGGTTAAGTGTGTTGACACTCAAATGTCAAAACCAAATTGAAACCAACATGATATTGATGTGTAAATTTTTTTTTGAGATCTCTTCCTAATAAATTTCATTCTAGAATATGTTCTATAGAAGAAACTAGAGATATTAACAAGTACACATTGTAAGATATTCATGAAAAACTTGTAGCTTATGAAATGAAAAAGTTTGGCAAGTAAGAATCCACAAGCTAAGAAGCAACATTCAAGGTGGAAAAAAAAGTGAAGCAAGTCTCTTCAAAATCAAAAGATCTTGATGTTCTTGAAGCACATTTATCTAGGAAATTAAAGAAAGGAGTAGGTAAATACCAAGGTAAACTTCCTTTTAAATGCTTTAATTGTGGTGAAATAGAACATTTTGCATCTAAATGTCCTTATAATAGTCATGATGAAGTAGATGATGAGATAGAGAAATCAAGTAAAAAGAAATTATCTAACAAAAAGAAGTTCTTTAAGAAGAAGAAGAGTTTGATTGCTAGTATATCAGATAATGAATCTAGTAGTTTTAAATGTGATGAAAATGAAGTTCTATTCATGGCTATAGAAACTACTTGTCAAGATTTAGATAGTGATGATGATATTGAACTTGTTAAAGATGATTTAGAATGTGAATTTCTTTATGCACTTAAAAAGATCAAAAAATTAAAAAGGAATTCAATTGTTCAAGAAAATCAATTCTTAAAGGAGAAAAGAGAACTTTGAAAAAGAAATTAAGGAATTAAATCAATGTTATAGAATTGAAATTACAAGTTGAGGAACAAAAGAGAATTGTCTTTGTCACTAAGAAAGAGTTAAGTTCTAAAGATCTGGAATGTACAAGATTAATGAATAAAGTAGGATCATATAGAAGATGTTAGAAAAATATGAGAACACTAATTTGGATGATATGTTAAGGAAACAAATAAGAACTAATGATCTAATAGGAATTTGTTTTGAACTTAGATAATTTCTAGTGACAAGAAAGATAAATCTTTATTCAAGATATTTAAATCTGAAAGTAAGGATACAAGTCAAAATGCTACCACTCCAAATGTAGGTAAAAATGTAGATTTTAATCAGATTTATAATGATAAAAATTAGGTTATATCAAGCACTTCATTCATGGGTAGAAGATACTCAAACAAGTTCACTTCTTTCTTTGATGAGTATTGGTTCATGTGTCATTAATATGTCCACATAGAATAAGTAATTGCAGATACATGTCAAGGATGTATTCAAAGTTTCATTTTGGTTATTCCTTGTTCAAGGGAAATATTGCATTGAAATCATGAAGAGATTTGGGATGGAGGATTGCAAAGCTATGTCTACACCCATGATCACAAATTGGAGGAAGGTAGGTGTATCTAAGGAGAAGGATGTAGATCCCACCTTGTATAGATAGTTGATTGGTGCACTTATGTATTTGTTCAACACTAGGCCAGATATAGCATTTGCAGTAAAATCCCTTAGTCAGTTCATGGTTGAACCAAAGAGAATGCATTGGACAACAACCAAGCATGTATGGTCTTACTTGTGTGGTATATTTGAGTATGGGTGTTGGTGCAAGTAAGTATTTACTATTTATACTTTACTTAAGTTTACTTAGGATAATGCATATTCATATTAGTTATCATGTAGACACCTAAGATTTTACATATTCATATGAGTTATCATGTAGACAACATAGTAGTTTGCACTCCAATTGAGCACATGTTGTCTACTACATCTCTTTATGAGATACACCTTTGCATTCTTATCCTCTCATTATTGCACATACATTCATGTAAAATGGAGGATAATCCACTCTTGGTAGACATGTGCTTCTATGATGTATTCATCCAATTATCTAATTAATCGATTTTCATTTGATCATATCTTGTCTCTTTAATGTTATCTCTTGAACTCCTATATCTTGGCATTTCATTCTTGTCTTAGGAAAATTCTTACATGATGTTAGAGCTATACCAAATTCTTACAAGGTATCAAATCCATACAAGTTTAATTGCAGAGCCATTGGAGAGAATTTGTTTTATAGGCCAAAATTGGAGCTTGGTGCAAATCAAATGTTGGCATCACATTTAGAAGGTAAAAAAAACCCCAAATTAACTTTTATTTCATCAAAATTGGACATCTAAGGTGAAATCTAGAGTCATTTGATTTTTGGAGGTGTAGCAGCAGTAATTCAAGAAAAATAATTACAAAGGTGATTTTAAAATAATGACATCTCCCTCATATGGACTCCTTTTTCTAAGCAATATTTTTTGTTTTGGGGTAGAATTTCATGATCTACACATTGGTGTAGGTTGTTTGTGATCTCTATTCTAGAAGTTTTCTACAAATGGAAAATGTCATTTTTTACAACTTTAGAGGCTTTGTTCAAGCTCATATGGACACATATTCATGTGCTATTTTTTTTGAAAGTGCATAATTTTTGTTTAATTTCCAATTTTCTTATTAGTTTGGACTAGTTTTGAGTGGACATAGTACTTTCAGCATTTGGTCATTTTGGCCAATTTTGGCACTTGTAATTAATTAGATCCTTGAGAGGTCTTGTGTCTTATCTTGTTGAGTCATATATAGCTTCATATTTTTTATTGTAACCACCAAAAATAGGAGTCCACTTTGGTCTATTTTTACAAGTGTTCAATTGTACATGCATTAAATATAAAGTACTAAATCATCTTTTTTAGGGTGGGGATTCTTTGATTGAGTGAAAAGGATGGGTGTGTCTTGTGGTCTTTAGTCTCTTTGATATTGTGCTCTTTCTTTTGCATTATGGGTTCTTTTCCTAAATTGACATGACATAATTATACTACTTGGAAAGAAAAGATAAAGGAACCATTAGTTGAAAAAGGCTTACTACGTTGTGTAACTGGTGTTGCAAAGAAACTTGATGATGATGTTGATGAGTCTTATAAAGAAGACTAGGCATCAAAACAGGAAATGGCATTACGAACCTTGCTAAAGAATATCTCAGATCCTATCAAATATCACAACAGAAATATTACCAATCCAATCAAATTTTGGGATAAACTTGAATCATTCTATGGGATAGTAGATGAAGATATGGCCTACACCATTGAGGACAATCTTCTCAAATTGGATCTTAGAAATTTTGACACCATAAAAGATTATCTTACCCAAGTAGACATGTATAGGGCACAACTAAAGGATTGTGGTGAACCCATCAAGGATGGAAAGTTGATCAAACATGTGAAGACTCATCTTCCTCCTAAATATGTAGCTTTTGTTTCAAGTTATAATACTCACAAGTTAATGATGGGAAGTGCCTTCATTAAGCTTTCACTCGAGTCATTTTCAAGAACGTTGGTCTTTGAACATGAAAATTTAGTGAATATGGGAATTCTCCAATCTTCCAAGTCTAAAGCCTTGGTAGATAATAATGGGAATCAAGGGAATCAATGTGGTAAAAGTTTCAAAAAGAAGCAAAAACAATGGAAGGCTAAGCCACAAGATGACACACAACAATCTTCCTCTACACATCAGTCTACCTACACACAACAATCTTCCTCACCACAAGACAACTCCAACAATAAGGGTAAATCATCAAAGGAGTTTCTTACTTGAGCATATTGCAAGAAGAATGGACATGGAGAACATCACTATTACAAGGAGGAAATTGATGAACTCAAGAATCTTCTCAAGAATAATCAAATTAGTCTACCTTCAAGAATGACTACTTCACCCTTTTCTTCACATTCAAATTTTGATAAAGGAAAGGATCATGTGGGAAAAGGTCAAGCCTTAGTAGCTAATTCAAGTCAAGATTTAGGGAGATGGCTTCTATGTTAGAAATGCTTGATAATAACTGGGGGTGTTGTGGTGGTGAATCAAGTATTCAAAGTCCAAATGTCCAATTAAAAATCTTCCACCAAATACAGTGAGCCTATTAATCTATTCTTTCATCCAAGGTTAAACTTTTCTATTTAGCAAGTTATTTTACATCAGGATGCAAGCATCACACATGAAAGATAAACAAATAACATAGTGATTTAAATGGAAACCCAATTTGGGAAAAACCACTAGTAACATGCTACTCAATTCTCACTCTTCTAAAGTGATGCCTTGTGAAAGGCCTACCCTATTAAAGGCTACAATGCACTATTAAATGTGACTTGGTTAAAGGATTTATCCACCCTATTAGAAGTGGGCCTGGTTAGAGGACTTTAGAAAATTCACTTGGAATGCCACCCTATTAAAGGATTTACAAATGGTTGTTAAACCAACCTAAGTCCATAGGATTTTTACCCTAATTGATACAATTGCTAGAGAGCAACAATGAGGGGTTTTGACCTAATTATAGTTCACAAATTAACTTGTAGATTTCAAATCTCCTACTCAACTCATAACATTTGCCTAGCTTTCATTCTCTGTAGCTCTTGACAACTTTTCCTCCTTTCAAGCTTTGTGTCTTTGAGTCTTCATGCTTGATGTACCAGTGCAATCTCCCTTCTAACCACTTATCAAAGTAGAATCTCTAAGCTTTATTCTTCCTTCTCCTCTTGATGTCTTCTCCTTGACATTCTTTAGCCACTTCACAATTTTGGCACACTAGCAACTCTAGCTTCTTGGCTTGTGACTCCTTAAATAGAAGTTTGGAATTGTTTTCTCCTATTTAATTCTTCCCTCCTTTAATTTTAGTTCAAATAGATTAGGTAGGATTCATTGAATCTAACCCACATCTTGTTCCTTCTAGAAAAATCTTGAAGAATCATGTTGAATTCATTCAAAATTGGTTTACATAAAATTATGTGCCACTAGCTCATCATCCTTATCCTCCAACTGGTTCACAAAATTCAAGATAGCAAACTTGTCAACTCAGATCTAGCAAATCTTTAACTTTTCCAATAATGCAATAGCTTGGCACTATTGAAATTCTAGTGCTCGACACATACTATGTTACTTAGCATCAACTAAGTTTTATTGATGCTCGGCACGTACTATGGATTTACTCAACATCCACTAAGTTTTTCTAATTCCTGGCACTTGAACACACTTGGATCCTTCTGTATCACTCAGCACACACTAGATTTTTCATTTTCTTGACACTAACTAAAAATTTGCTCAGTTTGAACTAGCTTGCACAGCACTCACTAATGAACTTAGTTAAGCTTTATAGTCAACCTTGTTGCAACGTATTCTTCCAATGTTTCTAAGTGTGGAACACCTCTATATCTTCAAGTATGTTATCAATACATCATTTAACCATTTTCTTAATTGATCCTTGCACTTCATTACAAAATCATAACTCAACCTTTCCCTTAGGTGCTTTTGTTACATCTTGTTGATTAAATCCTCTTCATCAATCAACTAAGTGATAGTACTTAGATCTTATAAGAAATTTTCATTCTAGCAAATAGAAAGTTTGACATCAATGAAAAAATAATGATTTAAAACATTCTTTATCAACCATCTTCCTTCTTTGCAACAATCTCCCTCTTTAGCAGTATTCATTTTTCAATCATATTTCCAACAATCTCCCTCTTTGGCATTGATGGCAAACCAAATTGATCAACCAAATTAACAAAATGCTAACTAGATTAAATCAATAAATCAAATGCCAGAAAGAAAACTTTATTCAAAATTATTCATTCTATCAGCAACATAAACTAGCTTATGACTCCCTCTGAATTCTTTTGCTAATAAATTGTCTTCTCCCTCTTTGTTCTACTATTCCTCTGATTGATTCTTATTTGCATTATTTTCTCCCTCTAAGCTTCTATTTCCTTTTTCATATCTGTACATTCTTTTTCTTTCTACTACACCTGACTCCCTTTTACATTATTTATTCCTCTACATGCATTGATCATGTTTTGGTAATAGCTAGTTCTCTCTCTATCCATAAATCTAATCAATTTCTTGTTACTTCTCCCTTTATCCAATTGAATGTTGTTGATCAAATGTTGTCGATCAATTTCTTGCTACTTCTCCCTCTTTGACAACAATGCCAAAGATACATCTTAGAATGCTAGTGTAGCATTTGCAGGTACTCCAATTTCTCCCTTTGTCACCTTGCTTGTGATTGATTTGGAACTTCAACACTTTGATTACTTTAGGCATCATCACAAAGTAAATATCCTCTGCATCAATTTGTAATATGTCAACAATCAAATCATTTGATGCAAGGTAGTCTTGCTTAATTTCAAGTAGCCTTGAATAGGGGTATCAACCCTAACTTACCTCTAAGATACTCAAAAGCATCTTTAGGTAGTGTTTTCATAACAATGTCGGAAATTTGTTCCTTTGAGCTAACATATTCCATTTTGGCTTGTTTATCTTCCACCAATTCTCTTACATAGTGATACTTAATTGCAATATGCTTTATTTTGGCATGCATTATAGGATTCTTTGATATGTTGATGGCACTTGTATTATCCCAATAGAGTATCACAGGTTTAGTTACTTCTTCCTTCATACATTGCAATAGATGTTTGATCCATACAATATTAGTGCAGTTGATAGTAGCAAAAATATATTCAGCTTCTTCTGTAGACTGTGAGGTACAACTTTTCTTTTTGCTGGTCCAAGTAATCAATCTTTTACCTAAGAAAAGTGCTCCTCCACTAGTGCTTTTTTTCTCATCAATATTACCTCCCCAATCTGCATCAATGTAGGCTCTCAACTCAAACTTTTCACTTCTCTTGTAGTGCAAACCAAAGTCATTAGTTCCTTTTAGGTGCCTCAATATTCTCTTTACTTCCATCAGATGATTCGCTCTTGGATTAGCAGAAAATCTTGCCACTATTCCAACAGCTAATGCAATGTCTAGTCTACTGTGCACAACATATTGCAACTATCCAACCATTGATCTATACATTGTCTGATTCACTTCAGCTAACTCATCATTCTTTGATAACTTATGTCCTATTACCATTGGTGTACTGACTAGTTTTGAGTCTTCTAATCCAAATGTCTTGAGTATCTCCTTGATATACTTTGATTGGGTCACAAATATTCCATGCTTCAGTTGATATACTTACAATCCAACAAAAAAATTGGTTTCTCTAAACATTGACATCTCAAACTCATGATTCATTTGATCAAAAAAATCTTTGCATAGGGCATCTTTTCCTCCAAATATTATATCATCAACAAAGATTTCTGATATTGGAATATCTTTACCTTTTTCTACCTTGATGTATAGGTTGTTGTTGTCATCTATTCTCTCAAATCTTATCTTCACAAAGTATTTATGCAGTCCCTCATACCATGCTCTAGGTGCTTGCTTTAGACCATAGAGTGATTTATACAATTTGCAAATTATATCCTTGTTGTTGTCATCAACAAATCCCTCTGGTTGTTCTATGTAGACTTTCACTTCTAATATACCCTTCAAAAAAGTAGACTTTACATCCATTTGGTAGACTTTGAAACCTTTGTAAGAAACATATGCAAGTAGTGTTCTTACTCCTTCCATTCTTGCAATAGGGGGAAATGTTTCCACATAATCCAGTCCTTCTTCTTGTGCATAGCAGACTAGTCTGGCCTTATTTCTTGTTATCTCACCATTCTCATCAAGTTTGTTCCTGAAGACCCATTTGTACCAATTATATTTTTATCAGCTAGTCTAGGAACTAGAGTTCAAGTATTACTCTTCTCAATCTGATCTATCTCTTCTTCCATAGATTTATGCCAATTATCATCTTGTAGTGCATCTTTTACTATTTTGGGCTCAATCCTACTTAGAAGACATGATTCATTCCTTAGTTTTTTCCTTGTCATTGGGCTAGCTTCTTTGTCACCAATGATTTGTTCTATAGGGTGATGTCTTCTCACATACTTGGCTAGTCTTGGTTCTGTCCTTCTTTCCATGTTTGGTCCTTCATCTTCATAGTCACTTTGCACATCACCATCTAGTATTTCATCACCTCTTTCATGTGTACTAATTTTAGAATTAGAATTTGCATTTTCTTCATTCTGTAACATGACTTCTAAATGTATCTTGGCATTCACTAGCTATGACTCGGCTAATACTAAGATTTTTTGTTGATTCCCAACTTGATTGGCAGCTTCATCTTCAATTGGCATTCCTTCATAAAAGTACACAAAAAATCTATAATCTTTTGATTTCTTTGATTCATCAATTTGGACTTTTGCATGCTCATCAAAATTTACATTTGCACTCTCCAAAGTCTTGTTAGTGTTAGTATTTAAACACTTGTATGCTTTACTTCTAGTGGAGTATCCAAGGAATATCTATTCATCACTCTTTGCATCAAACTTGCCATTTCTAGTATCTTTAAGAATATAGCATTTAAAACCGAATACTTTGAAATGTTTTACATTAGGTGAGTGACCATACCATAGTTCAAAAGGTGTTGCATTAGTACCTTTCTTGACTTGTTCTCGATTTAGGGTGTAAAAAGTAGTACTTACAGCTTCTCTCCAGTACTTCCAAGCAACTTTTTTCTCCATCATCAATGTTCTGGAACAGCCTATTACTGATCTATTCCTTCTTTCTGCAATCATATTCTGTGGTGGAGTTCTTGGTGTTGAAGTTTGTCTCTTGATTCCTTTTTCATTGCAAAATATCTCAAATTCTTTTGATGTAAACTCTCCTCCTCTGTTTGATCTCAAGCACGTTAGACTCTTTACTATTTCCTTCTCAACACTAGCCAAATACCAATTAAATATTTGAAATGCACCAGATTTTATCTATAAGAACATGGTAGTCATCATCTTGGAATAGTCATTCACAAATAGCATTATGTATCTATCTCCTTGGTAGCTTTGTACTTCTATTGGGCCACATAAGTTAGTATGCACCAACTCTAGTACTTCTTTGAAAGTGTAGGTTTTACTTTTGAAACTTGACTTGGTCATCTTTCCTAGTTGACATTGTTTGCACATCATATTTTTAGGTTTCTTTAGCTTAGGGAGACCTCTAACTTTCTTCCTTTTGCTGATGTTGATCAAATTATCAAAGTTAACATGGCATAGCCTTTTATGCCGTAGCCACACATTATCAAGTCTAACAATAAGACAAGTTGCATCTTCCATATCTAGGTAAAACAAATTACTCCTAGTTTGTTTACCTATTCCTATCATATTTCCATTAGTATCATAGATTTTGGTAGTTTTGTTTCCAAATTCTACTTTACAACCTACATTGCCTAACTGTGATACACTCAGCAAATTGTAGTTCAATCCTTCAACATAGTATGCATTACCACATGAAATTTTTTTTGTAAGTTTAATAGAACCTTTTCCTTTGATTTGACATGGAGCATCATTACCAAATCTAACACTATTTCTATCGTATTAGGAAAAGGTAATAAACTTATGTTTGTCTCTTGTCATGTGATATGAGCATCCACTGTCTATGATCCATTTTTCATTCTTGTTCACATAGGTTACCAATGTTGTTGCCTCATCTTCATCTGATTCATCCTTCATGGCTACATAGACTACTTCATCATCATTCTCATCAGAATCTTTTGCAACAATGTAGCATATTTTTCCTTTGTCCTTGTAATCTTTGCTATAATCTTCTCTTTTGTTCTTGTACTTGTTTCCTTCTTTGTAGTTCTTCTGCTATGTACACCTTGCAACAATATGTCCTACTTCATTTCAATTAAAACAAATAATAGGGAGCTTGCCTTTGAATTTACCTTTGCCTCTGTGAAATCTTATGTCCAATAGTGCTTCTAATTGTTCCACATCTTCTTCATCTATGCTATTTTCACTGAATGCATGTTTTCCTTTTCTACTCTTCTTCTTTGATTTCACCTCCTCAATGTCTTTCAATGTTAGTTTGGCTTTGAAAGTAGATTCAAGTTTCTTAGGTCTATAGTTATCATAATTTGACAACTCAAAAGAAGTAAGTCTTCGCGCTATACCTTTAAAGATTAACTGATTTCCTAAGACACACCTTAGCAGGGTTCTTAAATATTTTCTATTGATGGTGTCATCTTCCAAATGACCACCTAGACTCCTTATTGCACTTACCACTTCTTTCATTCTAGATGCATGTTGAGCAACATTCTTACCTTCCTCCATTTTCATGTCATAAAATATCCCTCTGAGGCTTTCTCTCTTTGTTCTTTGAACATTCTAATCTCCTCCATAGATATTTGACAAGGCTTTCTACATCTTGAATACAGAATCACATCCTTTGATGTCATCAAATTTAGCATAGCTGAGTATAGAGGCAATCTCTAGCATTGTCTGATTGTGCTCCTTCCTTTTGTTCAAATCATCTACAAAGAGGGGTCCAACTAGATATACATGTTCCACTCCAATTGAGGTTTTTACATAATCACCTATTGATCCAAGTTGTATTTTCATTAGGCTTTTCCATGCAATGAAGTTATCTTTGTTCAACTTGGGAACTTCTCTCTTGGACATCTTGATCTTCCTACTTCTAATACTTTTAAACTAAATTAATAGATGGCTCAGATACCAATTGTTAGAAATTCTTTAGAATAACTGAGAGGGTGGGTGGTGAATCAATTATTCAAAGTCCAAATGTACAATTAAAACTTTTTCACCAAATAAAGTGATCCTATTAATCTATTCTTTCATCCAAGCTTAAACTTTCCTACTTAGCAAGTTACTGTAAATCAACATGCATGCATCACACATGAAATACAAACACATAACAAAGTGATTTACATGGAAACCCAATTTGGAAAAAAACTTCTAGTAACATGCTACTCAATTCTTACTCTTCTAAAGTGATTCCCTATGAAAGGCCTTCCCTGTTAAAGGCTACAACACACTATTAAATGTGACCTGGTTAATGGATTTATCTACCCTATTAGAAGTGGGTCTTTTTAGAGGACTTTAGAACATTCACTTGGAATGCCACCCTATTAAAGGATTTACAAATTGTTGTTAAACCAACCTAAGTCAATAGGATTTTTACCCTAAATGATACAATCTCTAGAGAGTAACAATAAGGGGTTTTGAAGTGATTACAACTCACAACTTAACTTGTAGATTTTAGATCTCTTATTTAGCTCATAACATTTGTCTGGCTTTCAGTCTCTACAACACTTGATAGCTTGTCCTCCTTTCAAGATTTGTCTCCTTGAGTCTTCATGCTCGATGTACTAGTGCAATCTTCCTTCTAACCACTTATCAAAGTAGAGTCTCTATACTTTTTTCTTCCTTCTCCTCTTGATTTCTTTTCCTTGACACCCTTTAGCCACTTCACAATTTTGGCACACCAGCAAGTCTAGCTTCGTGGCCTGTGACTCCTTAAATAGAAGTCTAGAATTGTTTTTCCTGCTCGATTCTTCCCTCATTTAATTTTAGTTCAAATGGATTAGGTAGGATTCATTGAATCTAACCCACATCTTGTTCCTTTTAGAAACATCGTGAAGAATCCTCTTGAATAAAAGCAGTTTACATAAAATTTTGTGCGACCAACTCATCATCCTTATCCTCCAACTGGTTTGCAAAATTCAAGGTAGCAAACTTGTCAGCTCAGATCTGGAAAATTTTTTACTTTTATAATAATGTAGCAGCTCGACACTATTGAAATTCTACTCCTTGGCACATACTATATTACTAACATCAACTAAGTTTTACTCATGCTCGACACCTCCTATGGATTCACTTGGCATCCACTAAGTTTTTTTGATGCTCAACACCTGAACATGCTCGACTCCTTCTGTATCACTTGGCATACACTATATTTTTGATTTACTTGGCACTAACTAAAAATTTTCTCGGCTTAAACTAGCTTGCTCAACACTCACTAATGAACTTAGTTAAGCTTTACAAACAACCTTGTTGAAACTTAATCTTCCAATGTTTCTAGGTGTGGCCAACCTTTGTATCTTCAAGTATGTTATCAATACATCATTCAACCATTGTCTTAACTAATCCTTGCACTTCATTACAAAACAATAACTCAACCTTTCCCTTAGGTTCTTTTGTTACATCTTGTTGATTAAATCCTCTTCATCAATCAACTAAGTGATAGTACTTAGATCTTATAAGAAATTGTCATCCCAGCAAATAGCAGGTTTGACATCAATGACAAAATAATGATTGAAAACATTCTTTATCAACCATCTTCCTTTTTGCAAAAATATCCCTCTTTGACAATATCCATTTTTCAATTAGATTTCCAACATTCTAGATTCAGGGCTTTCTCACCATAGGGCATCTTCACAATCTATGTTCACATCATTTGATCCTTGTCATACTCCACCTATTTTGATGGGAAATCATACTTACATGGATGTGATTTGAAAAGGAACTATTGATAAAGGGTAGGGATATTTCAAAGATGTGTTGTGTTTACTTCACCTAAGTCATAATCTTCTTTCCATCTATCAATTCAATCATGGAGATAGAAGACGAACTGTGGAATTCACACCCGATTTAGTTTTTATGAAAGACTTGGAAACTAGATAGATCATTGCTACAGGGGTGGTTGATCATGCATCCTAGTTATACTACTTCTTAGATTGTTCTCATGATAATGTTAGTTATTTTTTAGCTGATTTTGATCACACTTCTAGTGTTGATTTAAAATTTGAGGAGGACTTGGGCTACTTGAATTTGGGTATTCTCACATGTGATCAAGTTCTTGAGTCATTAACTTATTCTCCTCCTATTGATATTGCATCTACTATTTTTCCCAATGATATTTGTGTTGGCACTCAAAATCACATTACCATTTTGAGTGTCCTTCCCAAATTTTGAGTTACTTTGAGCCCCTGTGAACACTTTTCATGCATATGTACCTGGTTGTTGTTTTAAGGTCTAGGTGGTTGTTCATGCATATATACCCCATTTTGCCTTTGAATATCTCATACCCAGTTAAGATCCATCACTAGCCACTTTAAGAATGTTTAGTATGCATAATAAAGAAACTATATTACAAGTTTCAAACTATTTCAACTCTATTTGACTAGGTTTCAAACCCCTCAAAGTTGGTGATTTACTATTTTCATACATCTGCATGTTGTGCATATTTCTAAGTAGCCCTGTTTGACAAGCTATAACTTTTGACTAGTTGACCCAAATAAGAAATTTATTTTTACACCATATTCTAAGGGTCAAAGACTTACTACATTCCTAATTTTATTTTATGACAAATCTGTTTGATCGGTTTTCAAATGTGATATCGTTTGCAATTTATAAAGTTTCGCTGGTATTCAGAAATGAAGATTGATTAGGAGCCTTGTTCGAGATGTTATAACTATGAATCCATGAATGCCTAGATCAAATGGTTTATTCCCTTGGATTCTAATCCAAAAATACTACAAGTTTACCAATTTTCAAGTCTTGATGAATCCCTTTGCACACTTTACCAAGGTCATTCCATTTGTAAAAAATATGTTTTTGTTGATGTTCATTGCCTTGCAAATCCAGGTAGCCAACTTGAGACCTTTTCCAAATGTGTCCAGTCATTCATCATCAACCCAAATCATATAATTATTTTCCCCTAATGGAAAAGAACAAATTCCCCAATTTCCAAGACCTCAAACATCTGTTTGCCCAATTTTCAAAGTGAATTCCAAATGCATTTTCCAATTTTCTGACATGTTTATCTACAGGCAATTGTAAGTATGCAAGTTTGAAGGTCTATATCTTTTGACCCTAATGCCATCATGTGACAAAATTTGGCACGCCTATTAAATGTGTCAAAGAGAAAAAAAGTCTAGAGTTCAAAGCCTAGCCAGTTGTTTATGTCAGTTTTTAAAGTTGGTTATCAGGCCTTCCTGTCAGTGAATCATAGTGAAAAGTACAGTGATAAAGAGAGTTTTTCAGTGGTGAACATGTAATCAAATTTGATTCTAGTCAGTTTGGGAATATCAATGGATCAGTTTGCATATCATTTGTTCGAAAATGAATTTTTTTTTAGTCGAACCCACTTTGGGGTTCGACTATTTCCATCAAATTGATTGAGGATCAAATGTATTGTGAACAACAGTGGAGATGACTATTTGCAAAGGATTTTTTAATTTTATTTTTCTAAATCAGAAGCATCCATTAAAACATGTGAGCTATAGAGGATGAATGAATGTTTTTACATGTGGAAATTAAAGGAAGGAGCATATATTGTTGTAGCCAGAGCAAAGAAGACCTTCAAGGTTGGCAAAGTCATCACCCAAACTTGTGAATAAATTCAAAGAAAAGTCAAATAGTTAAACCAGTCAATAGTTAAATTAGAAGATATTTGATTTTTGTTGGGAGAAAATAACCAAGACAAAAAATCCTCATCCAATATACACATCCACAACATATCCGCTACTTCGTACAAGAAACATTTTGAAAATGCAATGAGAGATCCAACAAAACCACTTGTAATAGAGGGCACCATTACAAGTCTAGTGTATATGGTAAAAGAAGGGGTAATCCATGGCTTCTTAGATAGGGGTCCCATTAAATTCTAACTTTTTTTTTTATCTATTTTTTTTCTGTGACTAGAACCCACAATGTTGAAGGGCAGGGCATCTATGTTTGGTACTAAACACTCACAGTAGTAGAAGGAGAGGAAGAGTTTCCAACTAATGAGGGTGACATGGGGCATAAATCTCATGACCATGGCTCCAAGGGAGGAAGTTGCAACACATGTGGACCACCACAGTCTAAAAATTATGGAGCCATTTGCAGAAGGCACCCATGTTGCAAGACATTAGAGTTAGCAAGGAAGATGCCAAGGATAAAATTACAACCAACAAAGAGGATCCAAGTGGTCCATGTGGCTAGAAACAAGGCAACCCACAATGTTGAAGGGAAATTTTCACGGCATAAGGAAAGTGTAGGAAAGCCTCCAACATAGTCCATGCCATATAAGGGAAGCTCCACCATAGCATTTGAATGGTAAAACCCACATCCACACAAAGAAGAGATATTGTTGCCACTGCCCATGCAAGAAGGGGGTATCCTGCGGCAGGGAACCATCTAAAGCACATTAAGACTCATGAAATGGCAAAGTCTGTGCAAAGAAAATGTAGGGGCAAGGAAAAGGCAATGATCCACGTGAATCGTAGGAATCCCACACCAATGGTGTCGACAAATGTAGATAGAAGGAAATCTCACAGCAAGAGGAGGCCACTACATACAGGGTAGATATTTGATTCACTCTCCATATGCAAAATGATTGAAAGCCATAGTGGTTGTGGTCTCTATTCTTTATCCCACATTGGAGGTGTGGAGATATTTTTGTGACCTTAAAACCCTAGTGACTCAGAGAAATAGTGTCTTTAAAAGACACATTTTTTCAAAAGACAGGCATCTAAACATGTGGATGGGTCATGTCCATGGCCAGCATGGAGGAATAAGGGTCAAATTTTTGACCAAATAAAATGCGGTAGATTGGAGGCTCAACGTGAGGTCATAGGGATTGATTTGGAGAGTTTCGATGATACGACGAGTCATAGGATCGGGAGGGAGAAAGAAGCCTATGACCTTATGAATTTTTTAAGGTTGGGGGCACAAAATTGGATGCCCATAATCTTACAAAATTTGTAAGGTCATGGGGATAAAAAATTTCACATAAGATGCTACAGCGGGCCCAAAAAATTATAAAATTGTGACATTGTCATATGATCGAAATAGTTTAAATTGAGAATTGACATAATGAAGTAAAATGAAAGATGGGTTTTTGAAAAATGTTTAAAGTATTTCAAATATTTAAAATGGTGGGGGACTTATTGGATGATGATGGTCAAATGAAAATCTGACAGATGGCATTGATGGATTGGATAGGAATAAAATGATTATTAAAAAAAAAGTTCAAAAAATGATTTGAACGCATGTTTTTCAAACATGAAAGATTTGAATAATTTAATAATGTTATATAGTTTATAATATGTAACTTTTTAAATTTTTCAAATTTTTATGCTTTGTTCACTCTAGGGGGCTGATTTTAAGAATGGTCTAAGAGGCACAATTTTTATCCGAAATGTACAACGTAATATACCGTCAGAACTGGAAAAGAGCAAGTTTTCCATTTTTGCAATTAGATTTTGTGTAGGTGTTTGCTGGTAGTGGCTACAAGAGGTTTTATGATTTTGGGAGCTTCTCAGTGAAAAATGCAGATTTAAAGTTGCAGATGAAATTACAATTAGATATAGCCATGATTTCATCATTCTTGATCTCATCAACAATTTAAAGGATGATTTGATCGGCTTTAAATGCAATTGGAGGCAATTATGTTTTTAGCGACAACACAAGTGAATTGCCCGGCAAAAGTAAAAGTGACAAGCAAGAATCAAATTTTGAGCCTTGATACAGTTTGTGATGATTTCTTGATATTTCTCCATGAGATATTTTGCAGATTATGTAAGTGAGATATATCAAATATTTTGGCTTCATTGATGATCTTAGTTGGAGGCAATGATGGGAAGTTCAATTTTCAGCAACTTCAAATTGAAGACATTTTAGTGGGACACATGTCAAATTCACCTTCTAGATTCTACAATGTTTTCTCTCCTATATATCTTCTTTTTCTGCTCTTTGTAAGGGTTCGAATTCTTTGGATATTTTCTGAGAATTGTGAGACCAATCTAGTTCCAATTTCCTAAGATTTTTCTCATAGTTGTGATACCAATTTTCTCAATGTTCTTCTATTATGAGCAGCAGTAGTGTATTTCTCTTGAGGCATTTCATATTATACATTCATTCATTTTGCATTTACTGAATTTTGGCATACAAATGATGTATTGGTTTCAAGAAAATTAATGCAAGAGCTTAACCTTCTTTGTTTCATTCTGATTCTCATCTCCTTCTTCTGTTATCTATAATATTTTGTGTTTGAGAATGAAGAGCTTGAACTTAGTTGAAATCCCTTAAGGTTGTATGTCTGGATAAACTTTCCTGGTGGAACAAAAATCCATGTAAATGCTTGTTTACATTGACAGGATTGTGGGTTACACTAGGAGGATATCACCATAAGTATGAGAGTTGTTATGAAGATTGATGTCTATTTGCAAGTTAATAGATAGATCATATGTCTAAATATATGAGTATATTTAAAGTATCCATCTGTATGTGAAGGTTTAGTAGATTCCTAACGGATAAGGGATTGGTCAGCTTGGAGATTAAATGTCCTTTGTTGTTGCATACTCGAGTTATGCTGAGATCCAAATAACTTTCCCTTTGTGTTTAAGAGTTAAAAGAGTTTTCCCTCACTTGGTTTATCAGGTTCATATGCTCTGTTATTAGCTATTTCACCCATGAATGCTTTGCATAAAAATAGAAGATTAAGGGATTTTATCTCTTTTCTAGATTTAGTTATATGCCTTCACATTGGTACCATATAAAGAATCTGAGGTCCACCCACCTAGGTCTTACAGAGCTTAAAGAAGAAGAAGGATTGATCCTTATAGTTGGCCCAAGACTACAGTCAAGTGCATTCATTACAGGAATTTGCTAACCTTAGATGTATTCATCTGGTTTCTTGGTTATTTTCAAAACTGTTAAATCAGGAGCCAATAAAATGACAACTCTATTGGGGAGTATTGCAATATAAAGGTGATTCAATACAATTACAAGACAGGCATGTGTAAATTTTGTTATCAATAGCAAGGTCATTCTCAAGTTTCATGCCTCCCAGTGATGTTTTATCCAAGACAACAATAGCTTTGAAGGTTGAAGAAAGATTGTATTGTCACTAGTGTTTCCATCTTTAGTCAATTCCATTGGAAGTGTTTTCAAAATGTTGTAGTCTTCAAAGTCATGGGTGAACAAGCATGGTTTGTTCTCTATTTTCAAGATTGTAAATATATAAGAGTGGTTTGATGATCTATGTTTTTCCTACCATTCAAAGTTAGGTTCAAATTTTGTCAAGTAACAAATCTTGTTTTATTTCTCATGTTTATGAGTGGCGACTCTATCTCTATACCAGTATATCCTAGTTGATTTCATGTCTAAAAGTTAAAGGACTTTTAGTTGTATGGGCAAATTTGAAGCTCTTGTTAGTTTCTTGGAAAAGAAGTGTTTTTTACTATGGTTCAATGTTGTTGTCTCTGCTATTATAAAAATCCAAATGTTTGAAAGTGAATCACAACTATGATTTATTTTGTCCTTTTAAAAGAAGGTGGTGGCTCTACAAGGTTTTCATTAGTGTGTGAAAGAGTATCAGTTCACACTAGTGCCAAAATTAGCAGATGAAAGATTTTGCATCAACATTGAAGGTATTTTACTTTTCATGAGTTTCATTTTCATGAAAGATTGAATGTTAAAAAAAATCAATACCTCAATTCAATGATTTTAGCACTATACAAAGAGGTGAAAATTTTATTTTAAAATGGATTCGAACATTAGGTTTGAGGTTAGTCTACAATTTCTAATAGTTTGAAAATTGTGGCTAGTAATATTGTTATGCTGAATAAGAAAATTCACAATATGATTGTCACTATAGCCAGGGGGAAAATGGGAAGTCTTCAGGGTCTAAATGTTCAACAAGTTTATATAAATTTCAAATCATCAATCAGTATGATGCCTTTGCATTCTAGACTGGAGGAATCTTCCCTACCTGGTATTTTCCTAGAAATTATAGCTCCTGATTCAGTTAATTGCCCAACACCTATAAGGTTACAAGAGCTTTTACAAGCTAAGATATTCATTAGGGAAATGGAAAGTGATAATGATAATGTTAATATTATGTCTCCTAATGATGATAATACATGTGCTGAAAGTCAAGGTAGTCATGAATGTAATGAATCTATAAGTAATGATAATCTATCTTCCAATTGTGAAGAGATGGATTCATCTTTTAATGAATCAAAGGGTTGTGACCAGAATGAAGAAGATGGATATGAAATTGAAAATGAGTCTTATGATAGTGAATATGAGTTTGAGGAAGTTTGTAACAACAATAGAGGTATTGATTGTTATGATGAGAACACATGTTATAATGATCCTGATATTTCAAATTGTTGCATTAATGATTTTGCTGCTATTGTAAGTTCTTCATATCATCCAGAAAATAATCATAGCCAGGAGAAGATTTGTGAGGAAATCTTCTTGAGCTCTGATGAGATTTCAGATTGGTTGGCTTGTGAGTTTGAGAAATTTGTAAGTACTTCTAAGGATGTTTGTTTTTTCCCTCATAGTTTTTCTTCATTTAGTCAAGTCACTTCCCCAATGTTTGATATGGAAAAAGATACAGAATTTGAAAACTCTTTGTCAAACTTTGGAGGTGCATATGAAAACATCTCAAGTGTATATGCACATGATGACTTGATAGATGCAGGGGATAAGTTTGACGGGAAGTTTTCTACTATGTCAATGTTTTCTCATGTTGGTTATTGTAGTGAAATATGTTTTGATCCTTCAAATGCGAAGGAAAACATTGAAAATAATGTTTTTGATTCTGAGTTTCCTTTTTATACTGACAAGTCTTGTAATGATTAGCCTGATGCTAAATTTTCAAAGTTTAATGTTATCTCTAATAGTTTGTTAGATGAAGACAAGGATTGTGATCAATATATTTTGGATCAGCATTTTTAGAACAATTTTTCAGATTTGGTGACTAACCAATTTTTTTAGTGTGAAGAGTTTTTAGCGAGTGGCAAATCTGATGTGATGAGTGATATGATTGCAAAGAAGCAGAGATCAAATTTTATGTACCCTTCACACCCAGATACACAAGGTGAGTTGCATTTCCTTGACATATGCAACTTCATGAACAAAGTGGAATATGAATACTTTGTGTTTCCTCTTGATAACATGCATCCATCATATGTTTATGATGGTTCTTGGTTTAACTTTTATAATCAAGAGCATGCTGATTCACAATTTCATAGTGGGCAAGATGAAGAAATTGATTCAAGTTTTTATATGCACTATGAAAGTGATGATGACAGTTTTGTTTTGCCTAATGAAGTGATTGAAAGTACTAATGTGTTGGGTGAAATAAAGGATAGTCAAAGTTTTAGTTTACCTAAGGGAGATGTTAATGAGAATTAGGTATATGACAGAGGTAAGAAGCTTTGAAAACTTTTCGATGGCCCGGGGTCACCATCTTGTATAGTTAGAATAGGTTTCATGCTTTTAGTTTTATTTAGAGAAAGTTTTTGAAGTGGTATGCTTCTACCAGAGATCTAATTTCTTCCCATGCCTGGAAGGGGCATGCATCCCTAGAGAAATCCATTGTTGGTACTCAAAATCACATTCCCATTTTGAGTGCCCTTCCCAAATTTTGAGTTACTTTAAGCCCCTGTGAACGCTTTTCATGCATATGTACCCAGTTGTTGTTTTAAGGTCTAGGTGGTGTTTCATGTTTCTAACACCTTGCATTCAGCCTATTCATGTGTTCTATGATGATAAACTGAAATTCTAAACTATTCTGTGAAGTCCCACTTTGAGTAGTCTTCAGTTTTGCATTTTTTGCCCAAGTGTCAAATAGTGACATATAGCCCAGTTTTCCTTTGAATATCTTGTACCCAGTTAAGATCCATCACTAGCCACTTTAAGAATTTTTAGTATGCATAAAAAAGAACCTATATTCCAAGTTTCAAATCATTTTGAGTCCATTTGACTAGGTTTCAAACCCCTCAAAGTTGGTGATTTACTATTTTCATACATCTACATGTTGCACATATTTCTGGGTAGCCCTCTTTGACAAGCTATAACTTTTGACTAGTTGACCCAAATAAGAAATTTCTTTTTACATCATATTCTAAGGGTTAGAGACTTACTACATTGCTAATTTGAGTTTATGATGAATCCATTTGATCAGTTTTCAAATGTGATTTCGTCTACAATTTATAAAGTTTCACTGGTATTCAGAAATGGAGATTGATTGGGAGCCTTGTTTGGGATGTTATAACTATGAATCCATGATTTCCTGGATCAAATGGTTTGTTTCATTGGATTCTACTCCAAAAATTCTACAAGTGTACCAATGTTCAAGTCTTGATGAATCCCTTTGCACACTTTACCGAGGTCATTCCATTTGTAAAAAATACTTTTCTGCTAATGTTCACTACCTTGCAAATCCAGGTAGCCAACTTCAGACCTTTTCCAAATGTGTCTAGTCATTTTTCATCAGCCCAAATCATAGAATTATTTTCCCCTCATGGAAAAGAACAAATTCCCCAGTTTCCTGGACCTCAAACATCTGTTTGCCCAGTTTTCAAAGTGAATTCCAAATGCATTTTCTAGTTTTCTAACATGTTTATCTATAGGAAATTTTAAGTATGCAACTTTGAAGGTCAATATCTTTTGACCCTGATGTCATCATGTGATGAGATTTGGTAGGCTTGTTAAATGTGTTAGAGAGAATAGAAGTCCAAAGTTTTAGAGCCTAGCCAATTGTTTGTGTTAGTTTTTAGAGCTAGTTATCAGGCCTTCCTGTCAGTGAATCACAATCAGATGTACAGTGATAAAATGAGTTTTTAGTGGTGAACTTGTAATCAAATTTGATTACAGTTAGTTCAAGAAGATCAATGGATCAGTTTCCATATTAGTTGTTCTGAAATGAAAAAAAATTTAGTCAGACCCACTTTGGCGTCTGACTATTTCCATCAGATTGATTGAGGATCAAATGTATTGTGAACAAAAATGGAGCTAACTATGTGCAAAGGATTTTTTTTTTGATTTTATAAACCAGAAGCATGCATTAAAATGTGTGAGCTATAGAGGATGAATGAATGTTTTTACATGTGGAAATTAAAGAAAGGAGTAGATATTGTTGTAGCTAGAGCAAAGAAGGCCTTTGGGGTTGGCAAAGTCATCACCCAAACTTGTGAATAAATTCAAAGCTAAGTCAAATAGTTAAACCAATCAATAGTTAAATTAGAAGATATTTGATTTTTGTTGGGAGAAAATAACCAAGACCAAAAATCCTCATCCAATATACAAACCCATAACATATCTGCTACTTAGTACAAGAAACATGTCAAAAATGCAATGAGAGATCCAACAAAACCACTTGTAATAAAGGGCACCATTGCAAGTCTAGTGTATATGATCAAAGAAGAGGTCATCCATGACTTCTTAGATAGGGGTCCCATTAAATTCTAAGTTTTGTTTTTCTCTATTGTTTCTGTGTGAACTAGAACCCACAATGTTGAAGGGCAGGGCATCTATGTTTGGTACTAAACACTCACAATAGCAGAAGGAGAGGAAGAGTTTCCAACTAATGAGGATGACATGAGAGATAAAGCCCATGACCATGGCTCCAAGGGAGAAAGCTGCAACACATGTGGACCACTACAATATAAAAATTATGGAGCCATCTACAGAAGGCACCCATGTTGCAAGACATTGGAGTTAGCAAGCAAGACGCCAAGGATAAAATCGCAGCCAACAAAGAGGATCCAATGGTCCACATGGCTAGAAATAGGGCAACCCACAATGTTGAAGGGAAATTTTCATGGCATAAGGAAAGTGTAGGAAAGCCTCCAACATAGTCCATGCCATAGAAGGGAAGCTCCACCACAACATTTGAATGGTAAAACCCACATCCACACAAAGAAGAGATATTGTTGCCACTGCCCACGCAAGAAAGGGGTATCCTATGCTAGGGAGCCATTTGAAGCACATTAAAACTCATGAAATGGAAAAGTTTGCATAAAGAAAATGCAGGGACAAGGCAAAGGCAATGCTCCACATGAACCGTAGGAATCCCATGCCAATGGTGTCCACAAATGTAGATAGAAAGAAATCCCATAGCAAGAGGAGGCTGGTGCATATAGGGCAGATATTTGATTCACTCTCCATATGCAAAATAATTGAATGTTGTAGTGGGTGTGGTCTCTATCCTTTATCACACATCGGAGGTGTGGAGATATTTTGTGATTTTATAACCCTAGTGACATAGAGAAATAGTGTCTTTAAAAGACACATATTTGCAAAAGATAGGCATTTGAGCATGTGGACGAGTCCTGCCCATGGCCAGCATGGAGGAATAAGGGTCAAAGTTTTGACAAAATAAAATGTGATAGATTGGAGGCTTAGCTTGAGGTCGTAGGGATTGATTTAGAGAGTGCCGATGATATGATGAGTCATAGGATTAGGAGGAGGGGAGAGAGAGGCCTATGACCTTATGAATTTCATAAGGTCGGGGGCCTAAAATTGGATGCCCATGATCTTACAAAATTTGTAAGGTCATGGGGATAAAAAAATTCACATAAGATGCTACGGCAGACCTAAGAAATTATAAAATTTGACATTGTCATATGATCGAAATAGTTTAAATTGAGAATTGAGATAATGAAGTAAAATGAAAGATGGGTTTTTAAAAAATGTTTGAAGTATTTCAAATGTCTAAAATGGTGGGGGACCCACTGGATGATGATGGTCAAATGAAAATTCGACAGATAGCATTGATGGATTGGACAAGAATAAAATGATTATTAAAAACAAAGTTCAAAAAATGATTTAAACGCATGTTTTTCAAACATTAAAGATTTGAATAATTTAATAATGTTATATAGTTTATACTATGTAACTTTCTAAACTTTTCAAATTTTTATGCTCTGTTCACTCTGGGGGCCTAATTTTAAGAATGGTCTAAGGGGCAACATTTTTATCATAAATGTATAGTGTAATATACTGTCAGAACCAACAAAGAGAAAATTTTCCATTTTTGCAATCAGATTTTGTGTAGGTGTTTGCTAGTAGCAACTACAAGAAGTATTCTGATTTTGGGTGCTTCTCAGTGAAAAATGCAAATGAAATTACAATCAAATATAGTAATGATTTCATCATTCTTGATCTCATCAGCAATTTAAAAGATGATTTGATCAGTTCTAAATGCAATTGGAAGCAATTATGTTTTTAGCAACAACACAAGTGAACTGCCCTACAAAAGTAGAAGTGACAAACAAGAATTAGATTTTGAGCCTCGATACAGTTTGTGATGATTTCTTGATATTTCTCCATGAGATATTTTGCAAATTATGTAGGTGAGATATATCAGATATTTTGGCTTCATTGATGATCTTAGTTGGAGGCAGTTATGGGAAGTTCAATTTTTAGCAACTTTAGATTGAAATATTTCAGTAGAACACATGTCAAATTCACCTTCTAGATTCTGAAATATCTTCTCTCCTATATATCTTCTTTTTCTTCTCTTTATAAGGGTTCCAATTCTTTGGATATTTTCTAAGAATTGTGAGACCAATCTAGTTCCAATTTCTTTAGATTTTTCTCATAGTTGTGATACCAATTTTCTCAGTGTTCTTCTTTTATGAGTAGTAGCAGTGTATTTCTTGTGAGGCATTTCATATTATACAGTCATTCATTTTGCATTTATTGAATTTTGGCATACAAATGATGTATTGGTTTCAAGAAAATTAATGCAAGAGCTTAACCTTCTTAGTTTCATTCTAGTTCTCATTTCCTTCTTCTGTTATCTATAATCTTTTGTGTTTGAGAATGAAGAGCTTGAACTCAATTGCAATCCCTTAAGTTTGTATATCTGGATAAACTTGCCTAGTGGAACAAAGATCCATGTAAATGCTTGTTTACATTGACAGGATTGTGGGTTACACCAGGAGGATATCACCATAAGTATGAGAGTTGTTATGAAGATTGATGTTTATTTGCAAGTTAAATAGATAGATCATATGTCTAAATATATGAGTATATTTTAGGTATCCATCTGTGTGTGAAGGTTTAGTAGATGCCCAATGGATAAGGGACTGGTTAGCTTAGAGACTACATGTCCTCTATTGTTGCATACGTAGGTTATGTTGAGATCCAAATTATAAATTGAATATCTTTCCCTTTGTGTTTAAGAGTTAAAAGAGTTTTCCCTCACTTGGTTTATCAGGTTCATGTGCTCTATTATTAGCTATTTCACCCATGAGTACTTTGCATAAACATAGAAGATTAAGGGATTTCATCTATTTTCCAAATTCAGTTATGTGCCTTCACACTAGTACCATATAAAGAATCTGAGGTACATCTACCTAGGTCTTATAGAGCCTAAAAAAGAAAAAGGATGTATCCTTATAGTTGGCCCAAGACTATAGTCAAGTGCATTCATTATAGGAATTTGCTAACCTTAGATGTATTCGTCTAGTTTCTTGGTTATTTTTAAAACTATTAAATCAAGAGCCAACAAGTTGTATTCACATAGCCATGGATTCAAGTGATTCAGTGCAACCATATATTCATTTTCTTCCAAACTCGGTTCCATGGGATGACTACTTGATGGATATTTTTAGTTTATTTTTAGAGTCCTACATTGCAGATTTGGGAGACACTATTGATGGCATTCATCTTCTATTTAGTGAAGATGATTTTTCTTTAGTTGTTGTGAGGGAACAATATGACCCTCATCTTCATTCTCTACTTGATCATTATTTTGAGGTTGACATGATGGTGAATACTTTGATACAACAATTGAAGGAGGTTGCTTTCCCTTTAGAGGAGACATTTGAGTCTTTGATACATGTTCTGTAGTCATCCTCAATTGATCCTAATTTTTCTTTAGATGAGTGGAATAGTACACATAATTTGGAGGAGGCGCTTTTAAGTATTGACATGGGGACACTTGAGTAGGTTTTAGAGATTCCATATATTTTGAGGTTTCTTCCTATAGATGGGGGAGGCTTCATTAATACACGTTTTGTTATGTTTCTTCCTAAGGGGAGGAATGTTGTTCTACACTCATGGAGAAATTTCTACATCAAGCTTGGAGAATATACCATAGATGTACATTCTACATTGAGGGGAGGCTACTTGGTCTCTCTTCAACTTCTTCTCTCTTATGGGGAGATTGTTTCCTTATATGAGGTCTTTTTCTCTCTCATTTTCTTTTATTGTACTTATCTTTTTCCAATGTGGTTTTCCCTCTTTCTCTACTTTATGAGAGATTGCATTGTATAACTTTTGCACTTGCATATTGTACATGGGTACCTAACATGTCCTAGTAGTCTAGACCCATCTTGCATTATTATCTAGCTTTTGTGAGCTTAAGTACATTTCCCTAAGTTGCACTTAACGGGGGGTGTTGGTGTATTCACTTTTTACACTTGCTTAAGTATACTTAGGATAATGCATATTCATATTAGTTTTCACGTAGATACCTAGAAGTTATCATATTCATATGAGTTTTCATGTAGACAACATAGTAGTTTGCACTCCAATTGAACACATGTTGTCTACTACATCTCTTTATGAGAAACACCTTTGCATTCTTATCCTCTCATTTTTGCACTTATATTCATGTACAATGTTGGATAATCCACTCTTGGTGGACATGTGCTTCTATGATGTATTTGTCCAATTAATCCATTCTCATTTTATCATATCTTGTCCCTCTTGTGCTATCTCTTTAGCTTCTAGATCTTGGCATTTCATTCCTGTCTTAGGAAAATTCTTACATGGTATCAGAGCTATACCAAATTATTCCACTTTCCTAAAATGAATGGTCTAATATGTTACAAATGCAATCTATTTGGTCATGTAATGAGTAATTGAAAAACTAAGTCAATTCAGAATGATCAATCTTATGCTAGTCTACAAGTTGATAAAGAATTTAATACTAAAGTGACTATGATATGAAGGCATAAGATTAATAAGTCTATTTTCTTTCAAATGGCTCTAGATTATGAAGAAAAGGACTTTTGGATAATTGATATTGGTTTTTCTAGACACATAACAAGAGATAGAATGATGTTTGACAAATTGATTAACTACAAATTTGGCAATGTTAGTTTTGGTAATGATTCTTCAAGGAAAATTAAACATTTGGTTTCTTTGATGCTTAGTGACAAAATGTCCATTCATGACGTGTATTATGTTGATGGATTAAATTACAATCTTCTATGTGTTATTGAAATTTATGATCATGGATATGAAGTTTTTTTTTATGACCATGGTTGTTAAATAAAATTAAAATCTAGACAATTGGTTGCATTAGGTAAAATATTTAAAGGGAATTTATACAATTTAAAAGATATCTCAACTACTAACAATCATGAATATGTTTTTCTTATGGGACAAGTGAATGAAAATTGGCTATGGCACAAAAGGCTTGGGCACTTGAATTTTGACAACTTGGTAAAAGTTAGTAAGTGTCAAAAAGTAAGAGGTATGCCAAGTAAGCTAGAGAATGTTATTTGTGAATGGTGTCAACATGGTAAACAAACAAAGGCATATTTTCTTTCAAAAGAATATTTTTCTTCTAAACCATTGCAATTAGTACATACTGCTTTATGTGGTGCTACAAGGACAATGTCGTTAAATGGTGAAAAATATTTCATGCTTTTTATAGATGATTATACAAGAATGACATGGGTAACCTTCTTAAAGCATAAATAAGAGGAATTTAACAATTTTAAGATTTTTAGGAAAATGGTTGAAAATGAGTCAGACATGAAGATTAAATACTTACGGTCAAATAAAGGTGGTGAGTTTACTTCAGATGAATTTGTTGATTATTGTAAAAAACATGGCATCAAAAGACAATATGCAACATCTAGGACACCTCAATAAATGGGGTTGTTGAGAAAAAGAATTGAATAGTGAAAGAAATGGAAAGGACTATGTTAGATGAATCTAAAGTACCAAATAGGTATTGAAAAGAAGTAGTTCACAGAATAGTGTATATTTTAAATGAGACAACTCAGGGTAAAAAAAAAAGTACACTCCTTATGAGTTATGGTATGGAAATCCCGCTTCTATAAGCATTTTATAATTTTTGGAAATAGATGCTTCATTAAAAATTCTAATGATAAAATAGGAAGCTTTAATTCAAGATGTGATGAAGGAATCTTTTTAGGATATCGTTCTCAAAGCACATCTTACAAATGCTTAATAAAAGGTTGAATAAACTTATTGAAAGTGTACATGTGAAAGTGGATGAAGTTGTACAAGATAAAATAGAAATAAGAATAGATAACACTTTCCTACAAGACAATGATAAAGACTAGAAAGAAAAAATAATAAATTTGATGAAGGTGAAGAAGAGATAAAAGATCAAATAGAAACACCAAAACCCACATGTACAAAGGCTATAGGAACAAGATTAAAGAAGTATCATCCTCAAGAATAGATTATAGGGGATAAACATGCAGATATTCAAATAAGAACAAGAACTACATCTAGTGAATGTTCTAATCTTTGTTTGTTATCTCAAATTGAACCTAAATCATATAAAGAAGCTACTACAGATGTGTTTTGGATTAATGTTATGTTATGAAATAGGAACTAAGTCAAATTCAAAAGAATAAAACTTGGAAATTAGTGCCTTGACCTGAAGATAAAAATGTAATAGTTGCTAAATGGATCTTTAGAATAGGATATATAGGTACACATGGATATACAAGTGGAAGTCGATATTGACATCAATGCCAAAGGAGAAGTATGTTCAACCCTTGGTATTTGGTCTTTGATTGTTGTCATTGATATCAATAATGTAATTATAATGAGCATATAGTTAACATCATGTAATTATCTTATTTGATGTCCTTCAATATTGTTCAAAACATATTCAAGACAAACACTTAAGTGTTATACAATTAACACTTAATGTTCACATTGGTTTAGAAAATAGTTATAAAAATAAATAGTTTTGGTTTATGAAAAATTTGACAAGCATTTTTATTAGATAGACCCCAACTATCATAACTTTTTGGAAAGGGATTTGAGATAGCTAAAATGAGCCTTTGTTAATTTTTTTATCACACATGTATGGAAAGAGAAAAAGTCTATTTATAAAAAATAGTTACCAAATTGTTATGGCAACTTTAGCAGTTTTGAGTAGTTTTGGTCTAATAAAAGTTTGGGGTATGTACCTACCTCCAAAATTTCAAATTTCTTGGTTTATAAGTAGAGGATACATTCCTCTAAAACATCCAATAGGTGTTTTTTTATAGAAGTTGCAAGATTGGTGTGGAATTCCTTGTAGACCAAATAGTTTGGAGGCAGATTTTTAACAACAAAGAAGAGGGTAATGTTTTATGTTTCTTTCATATTTGTGATTTGATTTTCATTGCAAAAGTTTATTAGAGGTAGAAGGGTTATATATTTCTTCTTTATTCATTCATATCATTATTTTATCATATCATTTAATGGAAAAGAAAAATATATTTGGATAATGGATGTTTTGAGGAGAATAGAAGTATGTCATGTATTATGTTTTCAACAAGAAGTTGAAACTAGTGATTCATGATTTGTGTTGTAATACATATGATCCTCTAATTTTATATCTCATTTTTTCATTTTGGAAGTTGATGCTTCTTTTTCTCATAAGGTTGGTGGTTTAGGTGTAAGGAATTGGTGTTCCTTGAAATTGGTGTCTCTAAAATAGGGTGTTGGTGCTTCCCAGAGTTGTAGCTCTAAAATATTTTTCCAAGAGGCCAATAAAGTTTCAGATTCAAAGTGGGTTTTTGTTAATATAAATAATTATTATTTAAACTTTACTTAAGTTTACTTAGAATTAATGCATTATTTTATTATTTATTAGGTTAGGCACCTAGGATTTTTCTTACTCATATAAGTTATCTTGTTGACAACACAAGAGTAAGAAACTCTATTCTACCACATGGTGTCTATATCACTAGAGTTTTCATAATTAACTAAGTTGTCATATTGACAACACAATTGTTCTCACTCTTAATTTAGCACATGGTGTCTACATCACTGGAGTTTGCATAATCAACTGAGTTATCATGTTGACAACATAGTTGTTTGCACTCTTAATTAAGTACATGGTGTCTACAACATAATTTTATGTGACACATCTTTATAGCTTATCCTCTCATCATCGCACTAACTCCTGTGCTTAATGGAGGATAATCCACTCTTGGTGGACATGTGCTTAGTTATGAGGCCTATCATATTGCTAACTCCTAGACATTCTAGAAGCATTCTAGAGGCCTTTATATATAGGCACTCCTAGTGTACTTGTACATCAATTAAATATCACAGTGTTATTCTTATCATACTTTTTTGGTCTATTTTGTGCTAGTTATTGAGCTTTTTGGTCTTGAGTGATTTTTCCCTAAGGAAAATTCTTACAGGGTATCAGAGCCATAAAGGCATCATTCCATAGCCAGTGGGGACCATTCTTTCTTTACATCTCTAAGGACACCTTGATTTAGATCTGGAGTATCCACGGCTATTGGGAGAGTCTAGAGCAAAAGCAAACCTCACCATTGTGTTTGAAGTGTCAATTCATTGAAATTTGACTACAAATTTGCCTATATTGGTCCATAGTCAAATTTGAAGCAAATTTTTTTTGCAAACCAGCACCCGAAGGCCCAATTTGCAAGAATGGTATGATCTATTAGATCTGTGCATTTATTTTGTTTCAGATTTGCATCTTATTTTATCTATATTTTTTGAATTTATATTTTTGAAAAAAAATTGGCCTATCAAGCATGTAGAACATTTTTTTGCAAGAACTAGGTGGTGATATCCTAGCCCCACAAAATATTCTACAAAATATTCCTTAATTTTAGTGGTTTCACATAGTTCGGCCATTGTAAATAAAATTTGGCAAGCTCATCAAATTCTGGTTGACATATTGCAAATTCTAGTGATTGATGAATGTTGGCCACAACCCAACCATAGCCCACCACATATCAACTTTTGGCAGCCTTGACTTGTTTTAAGTCTATGGCTTATTTCTTTCATTTACTTTTGCATTCCACATCACAAGGCATGTGGGATTAATATAATCCCACTCTTGGAACTCTTTGTCGAACTCTCCAAACCTCCCAATGGACATGTAAGCCCACCAACACTAGATTTTCTATAGCCCCCTCTATGTTGATGCCACCAACACAGTGGCCAAGTCAACACCACATGAAAACTATGGACCCCTACCACATGGACCTCCTACATGTGATAGTTAGATTAGCCATGCTAGCACAAACATCCAAGTCAAGAGACTAGCCAACACCAATACGGCACTGCCAACTCAGCCACTAGCTCACCTGTTTGGTACAATATAGTACAAACCACATGGAACTACCACATAAGAAGATAGTGATGTTGTCCTTATATCATCTTACATACAATCTCTACGGTCTATACAACTAGTCATCTACCACTTTAGCAAGAAGGGTATTTTTTGCTGACCTCATCAAATTGCTACATTAAAATTGATGGCCATTTAATTGTCATCAACAGGCCAAATTAAATTGTTGTGATGGTTTTTTGGATGTCAAATTTAACCTAGAAGTTTTTTTATTAGATCCCTCTCTAGATTTAGTTTTGATTTGACAATCTGACTTTGGGAGGCCATATCTCAATCATCAAGGCTCCAAATTAGGTACAATTTTTTTTATTTCTTGAACTTTTCAGCGGTTCTATTATTTTCTAATTTTCGTACATAGATTTATTAGAAATTGTAGTTTTTGGTGACTATACCTATCTAATCTTGCATTTTGCAACTTCAATTGCTTTATATAGGCTCATCTGGACTCCAAACCAAGTTCCATTTTTTTAAAAGTGAATAATTTTTTGTCTACTTTCTAGATCTATAATCAAATTATAGGCTTGTGTTGACACAAATACCACTTTTAGAATTAGGTCCTTTTTCACATTATAATGCTTTGATAAAACTTTAGAATTGTTCTACATCTGAGCTACAATGCTTTGTACCAAATTTGAACTCCAAAAGGGGGTTGTAAATGGAAAATTAGAAGACCACTAAGGCCAAAATTGGCAAGTGGCTATTGTAATTGCACTAAGTATAAAGTTCCAAAATCTCTCATATTGGGGGGGTGTGTTCTTGATTAAGTGGATAGGGGGGTATCCCTTAGTGTTGTGTTCCTCTTTTCTTGCTATTATCTTTCATTTCTTGCATCATGGGAAATCTTAAGATTCCAAAATTAACACCACATAACTATGCCACATGGTTTTTTAAAGCATGGTGTCAATTGATGCATGATGAAGTTTCTCAATAAGTAGATCATTCCCTTCCTAAACCAATAGGTGATAAAGTATGTCAAAGTGATATCAAAGCTTGGGTAAAGGTAGAGAGGAAAGCCCTAAGTGATGTTAGATCTAGGGTTGAAGACAAGATCCTCTATCAAATCATGAAGTATGATACATCCAAGGAAACTTGTGATGCCCTCAAAAACCTATATGGTAAAGTGACTAAAGAGGATCTTTACAAAATTGAAGATGAACTTGTCTCCCTAGATCCTAAGACCTTTGATTCAATACAAGATTTTATCATTAAGGTGAATGAATTAAGAAAAAAGCTTGATGATTGTGGTAGTCCTATTAAAGATTACAGGTTGATCTATTTGATTCATAATAAGATGTCACCTAAGTACTCCACATTTGTCTCTTATTTCAACACCATAAAGACTACCTTAGGAGCTTCCTATAAGAAAATCACTTTTGATGATTATGCTAAACTATTAGAGGATGAACAAACTAAGTTAACAACAATGGGGATTCTCAAGTCTTCAAAGTCTAAGGCATTGGTGGCTAATAACAAGGGTTCTCAAAATTTAGTTGGTCAAAGTTCAAATAAAGGAAAGGAAAAAAAGAAGAAGTGGAAGAACAATAAATAAGAGGATACAAAAAATTCAACACCAACATCAAATAAACAACAAGGTAGGTCTTCCTCAAATACAAACAAGAAGGGGGACACTAATTAGGAGACAAAAAAGTGTGCCTATTGTAAGAAGATGGGTCATGATGAACATCAATGTTATCATAAATAGATTGATTAGGTGAAGAACATCATGAAGAAACACAATGTTCCACTACCTAATGCTTATAAGGGGAAAGAATCTTTAACCTCAAATTCTAAGGGAAAAGGGCATGCTTTACTCACAAACACTATTAGTCAAGGAGAATGGATCATTGATTTAGGTGCCACAAATCATATGGGTATGTCAAAGCAAGATTTTTCTTACATGACACATTTAGAGGTACCACACATCTTTTTAGGTGATCATACTAGAGTGGAAGTTGAAGGTAAAGGTGAAGTTGAGATTAACAATGGAGCATTCAAGGATGTACTATATGTTCCTAATCTTACCTCCAACCATCTTTTAGTCTACCAAATGACTCACTGTGGAGGTGGAAATAAAGTTGAATTTCTTCTAGAATTAGTGGTAGTGAAAAGCATCAAGGATGACTCTATGATTGCAATAGGAGAAGCCAATCATGATTCAAGGCTATGAACTTTCTCCTCCTCTGTGCAAAAATCAAATGCACAAGCCTTATTTTACATTCAAATGTAGAAATCAAACTATGGCATGAGAGATTTGGATATCTCAACTACAAATATCTTCAGCAACTTAGTAGAAAGAATATGGTCAATGGTCTACCTCAAGTCCAATTTTTAGAAGGTGTTTGTTTAGGTTGCTCACATGGAAAACATCCAAAAAAATTGTATGAAAAGGGGAAGTCTTGGAGAGCACAATGTGTTCTTGAATTGGTTCATAGTGATGTGGCAGAACCATTTCCAGTGCCATCCTTTGGCAAGCCTTGCTATTCACTCACCTTCATAGATGACTAATCTTGCTTTACTTGAGTTTTCTTCATGGCTCATAAGAGTGAAGTGTTTGAAAAATTTCTCAGCTTCAAGGCTTAAGTGGAAAATTAGTCAAGGAAAGCCATCAAAGTTCATTGAATAGATAATGGGGGGAGTATGTGAACACAAGAATAATAGACTTTTTCACTCAAGAGGGAATTGACCTTCAACATTCATTAGCATATACACCGCAATAGAATGGTTTTGCTGAAAGAAAAAATAGAACTCTCAAAGAGATGACCATTTGCATGCTACTAAACAAGTCTCTTGATCAAGTCTTTTGGGCTGAAATAATGAATTGTGCTAACTATATACAGAATAGAAGTCCTCATAAAGCTTTGGATGCTATAACTCCTTTTGAAGCATGGACTAGTGGGAAACCTATGGTTAAGCACTTTAGAGTCTTTGGTTGTCCAACATGGGCATGAATACCTCCATAGAAATGCAAGGCATTGGAAGCTCAAAGAAAACCTTGCATCTTTGTTAGATATGTGGACTCACATAAAGCCTACAAGTTAATGCATCTAGAGACACATGATATATTCTTTGAGAGGAGTGCACATTTTGAAGAAAATTGTCCAAGCTTTACTTCTTCAACTCCTCCTTCCTCCTTTGTTGAAGAGAGTGATAGTGAAACTGGTGACTTGGAAGATGTTCATCCCTAACCAACATAGTAGCATCAGCTAGCAGAGGTTGAGGATACTCCTACTACATCTTCTCCCAATATACCTAGATGGGCTAAGTAGACATTGGATGTGGCAAGACTATTGGAAGGGAATCCTTCAGATTCTAGGAGGACAAAATCACAACACAACTCACTCTCACATGCTTATATTGCAGTTGCTTTAAATCAACAATCATTTAAAGAAGCATCAGGTATTCCAAAATGGGATAGAGAAATGGAGGAAGAATATAACTCTCTTATGAGAAATGATATATGGGACTCAGTCTCTCTTCCTAAGGGTCTGTTTGGTAGCTGGAATTAAAATGGAATTGGGGTTCAAAATTTCAAATATTTTCTAATCCATTGTTTGGATATGTAAAAATGGAATTGGAACTGAGAAAAAGTGGCATCCCATTTACCCACCAAAACCAAGATTTGGTATTCCATCTAAATAGATGGAATTGGTTTAATCCTCATTTTAATTCCATTTCTTGCCAAAATGAGGATTATAGAAAAGGTAAAATAGAAAAAATTTGAGGTCCAGATGTGACCTTTTTTTTTTACTCTCAGCCAAACATGACTATTTCTTAGCCTTTCTTGCCCTGCTCAACCATTACTGCCTCTGCATTTTCTCTTCTTAGCCTCTACACAAGTGTGTTCTTTGTTTTGGAGCTCTCATTTGCACTTAGGTTTCGCTCATGTTAGTTTTATTTTGTAGATTTCCACTTGGGTTTTTCTCATGTTGATTTTTTTTGTAGATTTGAGGAGCTATCTACATTATTTCCTATTTGAGGAGTGAGTAAAGCTAAGGCTAGCTTATTTTACCCAGATGCCTAGTTTTCAATTTGTTTTAGGTGATGGCTTGCATAGTTTTCATATTTATTTTGCATTACCCTATTGATCTTGCATACGACTTTTTTTTTGTTTACCTTACATTTTATCGTGGAGAAGACATCCCCTTACAAAGGTCATTTTCCTAGCATGAAATGGTAGGTACTACAGTTTTGGTAGTAGTAAGTGATGTTATCAATATTCTACATAATCACCATATTTACCAGTTTGGGTTAATGTGATGGATTCTTTCATGTTTACGTACCTTGTTCTAGAAAAGAAAGCAAATGATAGATAAAATACAACATTTCTATTTTTTTCTCAATCATTTGTGGTTCTTTTGCACCAGAAAAAGCTTCATATTATAGGGTATAGTGGCTTTTTGTGTGTGGTTTTTTTATATGGTTTTGTTCTTGCCTATGTGGAATATCACATGGTGTTTAGCTCTATGCTCATCCTTGCAACGAGATTGGTGCCAGAAGTAATTTGGAATAGTAAAGAGGTTGAATGAAATTAGGGTAATTTTGAGCACTATTAGATACATGTAGATTTTGTGTCCAAAATTTGTCTTTCTAGATAATTGTTGTTGCTTCTCATCATGTCAGTATTGATACGATTAAAAATATATTAACAATTATATATTATTAAATCTAACCTCTTGTGAGGTTAGTTTCACTTTCCTTGACAAGCCTTTTTCTTTTCCAAATTCTCTTTTTTATCAATCTCACTTCTTATTAGATTAGTCTTGATTGCAGTCCTGGATTGCAATGGGTCTAAGCTCTTCCCCTACTCATCTATCATAGATAGAGATCTTTCATAGCTTGATTCCAAAACTCATTGTGGTATATCAAGCTCACATAATTCACAAAGACACTATTTTCTAACTAAAAAAACTCATGTTTATATAAGTACTCAACAAAAAAATCAAGTAAAGCCACAAAACATGGTTCTGTCCTTGATTAACCACATGGTTAAGAGAGAAAATTAATCTAATTGATAACTAGACACAATTAGTAGGTGTGTGATTTGGTGTAAATTTAAATCTAGGATCACTAGATTGCTTCCATTCTGGTAACCAGAGTATATACCATACTGGAGAGGTTCTCTACAACCGCCCTTTGAACTAAGGCACCAAGTTTCAAATCTTAAACCAATGATAAAATAGCAAACAATTCTTATGGAATATTAATTTCTAAAACAAGATATATGACTGCATAAAATTGCAATTGTAAACTAAACAATTTTGATGGAATAGGCACCTCTTAATCTCTGATAGATATAAAATTAGGGTTCTAACTATATCTTTCTTCATTTGACACAAGATATAAGACTACAATTGTATTCCAAAATTTTTTTAATGAAATAGATACCTCTCTTAATCTTTGGAGATTTCATACTAAACAATTTAGATAACATAGATACCTTTTAATGTTTGACTAAAAGATTTTGATATATACTCCTCCTTCCATATCAAGTACCAAAATTAATCCAAGAATGATGAATCAAAAAATATAGAAAACAAAACACTATGATCAGCAAACCTCTATTTTTTCCCTACCCTACCCAATTGAGCCTTGGGATTTGAATTTGGTAAGACTTTAATATTCAATTTTTTTAAATGACATCTTCATCAAGTTTTAAAAAATTGGGAAGAAAGATATGCAAAAACAAGGTCCAGATTGATATCTTTCATCAAGTTTTAAAACATTGGGAAGAATCATATGTAGAGACAAGGTTAAAGAACATATCACAGATAATTTTGGTCAAATGGATACCATTAATCTCTGATTAAAGAAATATTAGCGTAAGCTCATATTCCCATATGAAATACCAAAATTAACTCACAATAAATAATTTAAAAACAATGGTAGCCATCACACCTCTACATTAGCCCTGCCCTACCCAACTAGGCTTTTCCCTTTGAAATTTCTTAAACCTCAATATACTAACTCTAACATGTTCTTAATCACACTGGTAGCAATTGACTTGAGGTTGTGGATAGTTCTCTATGGTCTTGGGTTCAAAAAAATTTTTGGATTGAAGAGGTCACTAGTCTTGCCCTTGGAGATACCTCCTCATATTAGAAAAAAACATGCTATTTATCACAATACCTGAGCAGGAAACATCTCTATTGTCAAGAACATGAAGCAATGTGAGGGTGTGGTGATTATGGAGGACATTGGAGAGAGCTCACAAGAGGTCCACCTTAGCTTCTCTCCCTTCATCCACCAAAACAACAACTCTCTTGTTGCTATAGCAGGAGCTCACTATTTGATAGTTCTTCCATCTCCTGAGAAGACCTTCAGTAGATGCAGACACAAAATGCTTAGAATTTATATCAAAGAAAGAATACTTATCTTTACACATTCTTCCTCTTCTACACCCAATCAAATGCCTTAGGAACCACATTTCTTGGCTTGCAAGATGATGTTCCAGCTACTTTTATCTTCTTCCACAATGATGTTATAGGTGTTGCGATCTTCTTGCAAAGCTAAAATCCCACAAATGTCTACTTTCTTAGATTTATTTATAGTTCATTCTATATAATTGCATAGCATTTACTAAACAAAATGGGTAAGAATTCAAGTCAGCATTTGACAAATGAATCCCCGCCATCAGCGGAATGGTACTTACTACTAATATAGCCACATCAATGAAATCAACATGTTTCAAAGACATTTTTCTTTATAAATGTTGGTAAAGTTTTGTCCTATTGTAGATATACTTATTATAGATTTGACACATTTATCACATGTTGTAGATGCCTAATGTAGAACCATGATTTAGGTATCAGAGTTTGTCTGTTGTATATTGTTATGTATTGATATTTGTTTTGGGATTGAAAAAAAATTGTGGTAAATGTTGCCATTTGTCGCCATGGCCAATTGGTATAGATTCTCATGTTAGCAAATCATTTCCTAATAGAAAGTTTTTGGCTTAACTTCTCAAATCTATATTCCATCCAAAGTAGTAGATACAGTGGGTCTTCATTGTGCACAAGAAAGCCACAGCCTTTGTCTTTTATTAATTTGCTATAATGACTCCAATATGTTTATGCAGAGTAAACAATGTGTGAGAATAGATTGTAGAATAACACCAAAAATCAAATAATAATCACAATAATTACTATGCCAACTCTTATGCCTTTGTGTTCTTCCTTTCATTGTGGTGATCACTATGCATGTTGCCTTGACTGTGTTGAAGATATATTGTCTCTCTTTGGTAACTATCACCATTAATTATATTAAAGCTTGAATTCTTGTGTTGGTTGAGAAATGCATTTGTTGGTGTTAAATAAATATGGTATTATATCATAAGAAGATTTTTATTTTTTATTTTTTACCTTCCATATACTAATTCTAGAGTTGTCTCTACAATGGTTTTAGGTCATTGATGGATAAACTAAAAGATAAATACATTATCAGACTTATTGCTAGGAAGAGAAGAGTTATTTGTGCTCTTTTAGTTGCTCTAGCTAGCTTTGCTACATCTATAGCAGTGTCCGCACACGAAGGTAGAAGAGCAATACATAAGTGCAAAAGAGGTGAGATTCTCTTTTATAAACATATTATTTACTCAAATGATACTGATTGTCATGATCAGATTTGAATGAGTAGAGGGGCTTTCTTCCATCTAGCAACTATTCTTAGGGAGAAAGGAAGCATCACAAATACGGTGCACTTAACATTGGAAGAACAACTGGTGATGTCTCTCCATACGCTTGGTCATAATTTGAGAAATCATAAGATTTCCCATAACTTTGGTCACTTAGAAGAGACAATTAGTCAATACTTCCATAAGGTTTTGATAGCAATCTTGGCACTCCATGTTGTTTATCTTTTGCCACTCGGTCCATCTATGCCTCTTGAAATTAGTGGGAAGGATTGTTTTCATTCGTACTTCAAGCTAGATATCCTATTTTTGAAATTTAGTTTTCTAGACTCTAATAAATCATTTTAGTGCATGTCCCTTTGGGTTATTAATTTTCATATTGTAGGATTGTGTGGGAGCAATTGATGGAACTCATATTCTAGTCACTATTGATATCAACAAGCAAGCTCCATATCACGATAGAAAAGGGAACTTATCGCAGAATGTTATGGGTGTGTCTTCATTTGATTATAAGTTTCAATACATCCTTGCTAGATGGGAAGAGTCTATTGTAGATAGTCATGTTCTAGCATTGGCTCTATCAAGAGCTAATTCATTAGTAGTTCCTCCAGGTATGTCAAATATGTTTATATAGTGATGCACATCATAATTGTTGCAAACATAATTTAAGTTGCTTTTATTTTATGTAGGTAAGTATTATTTGGTCGATGCTAGATATCCCAATGTACCTAGATTTCTTGCACCTTATCATTGCACATGTTACCACCTAAAAGAGTTCTCAAGAGCAAACCCCATAAACACTCTCAAAGAGTTGTTTATCCACTACCACTCCTCGCTCAGGAATATAATAGAATGCACATTTGGCATTTTGAAGTAGTGCTTTCCTATCTTGATGCATGCGACGTCATATCCAATCATGACCCAAACAAAGATTATTTTGGCATGTTGCATATTGTACAACTTCATTACTGTAGAAGACGACATTCCTTTCAAAGTAAACATTAAGGAAGAAGATGATTGCAATGAGATAAATGTACCAATGCTTGAGACATATGGGATGACTCAATGTGATAGAGAGGATTGGGGGAAGTTTAGAGATGAAATAGAAAAAATGATGTGGGATGATTATAGATCTTGATCTTGGTTGTGAAAGCTAATACTATTTTGTATTAGCTATAAACTATGTGCATTTTGTTTGTTTGACATCTAACTAAAGATTATTTTTTGTTTTAGTTGTAAACTATTTGTATCTTTTTTGTTTGACATTTAAGTAAAGACTCTATTTTGTTTGTCTTTTATAGAGTGTATGTTTCTTTTAGTACTTGTGCATGGTTGTGATGTGGATGAGAATGTTGAGGAATCCCAAGATGCTATACATATGCACCAATATCTAGCAAGGAGTCCAAGTGTCCAATGTCTCATTAAAGTATGTTTATATGGCCTATTTGTGCAATTTTTATGCTTAATTAAATGGTTATACAATTGTGGAAAATTTAGCGATTAGTTGAAAATTTAGCAACACAATGGTGGATGTAAACTGCTCCTTGTTCAAAAAAAGTATTTGCTTCATACAGTGATCCACTAATTCATGATAGAGTTGGATACACTAGTGTGAAAAATGATTTATTAGAATCACATTTTATGCCATTTGATGAATTATTGAAAGTATTATTTACTTGCAAAGCATTTTGAGCACAATAAGCTTCCTATGAGCACCAGTAATTTCACCTGTCCAATAGGTTGTGATATAGTAGATGATTTTTCAAAATTGTGCTAAATTATGATAAGGCTACCATTTGGCCCTATGCACTGTGGAGGATTATGAATACATGTTGATCGGTTTCTTTTACAAGCACTAAAAAAAATAGTGGGATCTACGAGATAAACAATTGGTGTTTTATGTGAGAGGAAAAAAAATGAAAAAAATCTTAAAATATTCACTATTTAGCTTTCTATTGTAGCTGATGTTTACATTAATGTTATACTGTCATGGAAACTTCTTGGTTTAATCTTATGTCTTGATATAGATCTGTTTCAACAGTGTTTTGGTCATAGAGACAAGGAACAGAAGGTGACAGGTTTCCAAGGCATTACCCAAGGGGCATTTTTAGATGACTGCAGGGGACAGTGGTAGACAAATCTTAAAATGTGTAAATTTTTTAAAATATATTAGAGAGAGAGAGAGAGAGAGAGCTATTTTTTTTCTGAGAGATCTGAGCAGTCCCCTGTGGTAGGGATGTAATAGCACCAACTATTGTTTGACTCTTAAATAGTAATAGTCTTTATAATTGGCCTGGTATGAACTCCATACATTTTGCAATAATAAATTAGTCAGAGGCTATTTTTCAAAATTGGCATTTGTATTCTCATTAATTATTTTGAGCAGCGTGAACAATTGTAGTCATTCATTAATTGTATTCCAATATCAAAAATCACAAAGAAAATTAAGGCAAGGAACCCAAGTGTCTAATGTCTCATTAAAGTATGTTTATATGGCCTATTTGTGCAATTTTTATGCTTAATTAAATGCTTATACGATCTATGCTTAAGTGGTCTTTATTGTCCGTCGGGCCTTGCAATTTTTTTAGTTCAGCATTTGAAAGAGAGAGTGGATACTTCTCTATTGTTCTGTTCTATTCAGTTCAGTTTAGTTCAGCAATTTGTTATGTTTTGTTCAATACAGTTCAGTTCAGTTTAGCACTTTGTTATGTTCTATTTGGTTTGGCAATTTGTTATGTCATGAAGCTTCCATTTACAAAGTTGGATAGTTCTCTATTGTACCATATCTACTATACTATTACAACATATCTTCTCTAACTACTCATTTAATGTATCGTAGAGCTGACTTTCATATTATGATATAATAATGTCATGTCTTTGTTCCATTTTCTTTTCAGCATTCGTAATGTCATATGCAGCACTGATGATGAGCATGGACAATGATGAAGTTCATGTTGCTGAAACACTTTCTTCCTCCAAAAAGGTTTTTTGGAAGCTACTCATGGAGCATAAATTTTTTAGACTTACTACATGAGCAAGTCACTCTTGGAAGAAAAGTTGAAGGAGGTTTTAAAAGGGAAACCTGGATAGCCATTGAACAAAAGTTCAATGTAGAACTACATATGAATTTGATGAGGGATAATTTCAAGAACAAGATGAAAACTTGGAAGATAGGGTATAGAATAATGAAGGAGCTAAAAAATACTAGTGGTTTTGAATGGAAGGAGCTAACACAATCTATGGATGCTGAGGACAGTGTTTGGGAAGAGCTCTTGAAGGTAACATGCCCATTTAAATGTTTGGCCTTACTTAAATCTAAGTTTATAGCAATGATAGTTGAATAAGTAATTCAATCTTTATGTGAACATGCAGAGGAAGGAGTTTTAAAATTCCAAATTATTTAAAAGAAAACCATTTTAGTACTTTAATGACTTAGCCTTAATCATGGGGAATGACGTGGCTAAGGGTGGCAACACTACAACACCCCAAGAAACAGAAGAAGGGATCAGTATGGATTACAATATAGATCTTGATGATGATTGCGAGGATGTTCATACACCTATTCAAGCTACAATTGATTTGGATGAGGAAGATGTGAATATTCCTACCTCTAATCAGTCTAGTGCAACAAGTGGAAAACATGTTCATTCAGCATCATCATCAAGGTGGCCAAAGAGGAAGAAGGCCAACATGGCTAGTTCCATGGATGGCATATCTCATTCAATTGATAAACTAAATGAGACTCTCCATTAGCCTTAAGTAATTGAATTGACTGAAGAGCATAATAATCAAAAAGCTTTAGAAGATGTCTATGCTACACTAAAAACCACTGGTGAACTTAGCACTAGTGCTTTGATTGTAGCATTTGACACCGTTGTGGTTGATTCTCAAAAAGCTAAAGGTTTTTTGATAATGAATGAAGAGGAGAGAGTAGAATATGTTCAAATAGAGTTTCTATTGATTTAGTACCTGTTGCTCACATACTTTTATGATCAGTTTTATACGTGTTTGATGCTACTATATTTTGGTGATTCGCATCCCATTTTATGACATTATATTTTAATAGTGACTTATTTACCATATCTTTCCTGTAGATGACATTAATTATCTATTATTTATGTGCTGCCATTTTGTATTGTGGGAAAGTTAAAAATGATATACTATATTGCAAAATCTACCAAGCCTATTTTGCAAATCTATCTAATTTTGTGTGCTGGCAGTTTGACTGAATGCTTTGATATCTGCAACTTGATGGTCAATAATGTTTGCTCAATCAGTTTCTAAGATGTTCTATGTAAAAGCTTTAGAACTATACAAAATGAGATGTTCACTTGGCAAAACCATAGCTTATGTTACAGGGTTTTAGTGCAAAAGCACATTGTGTATCAGAGTTTGCTGACAAATTATTTTTAACTAATAATAGGGTATTTTAACTTAGGAGTGAATATTCAAATTAAGATCTTCATTCTAATTTTAAGTGGCTATTATTCTTCAATGCAATACTGTCTGATTGGTTGCTATATGCCTTGAAGGAGTTGTCTAGGATAAAATGAAGGATGGATTGGTTAGATCCTATGAGACTATTTGAATTTCCTGGGTACTCTGTATCACATTTTTTATATGGATAAATCATTGTTTTCACCAACATTCATGAGGAGAGCTCTTGAATTAAAAATATATCAGCTATCTTTCTCATTTGAAATAGAGGATTTTGAACTAAAATCTTCACATATAAAGGCTAGACATTCTAAACTGGAATATGTTGTTTTAGACCCAGCCTAGGCTTGGGTAGCAATCGATTGCAAATCTGAGCAGATTAGCAGCCATTTTTAGCAACTGGATCACTATATTGTGTCTGCACAACTACACAGCAAGGTTTGGCTCCACTCCCAATCATACATCAATTATCTCAGTGTTTATTTTGTAGATCTAGGTATTTTCATAGGCATAAGTAGCAATACTAGTTGTAAAAATCAGAATTAATGATATCAACATTGAGATGCTAAAGCATTTCAAGGACATGCTGAAAGAACACATAACTCTCATTACTTTGAATCAGACCATACACCTGTTGTGACATTCTTGACATTATTTTCAATTGAATAAATCTGAGGAAATTCTAATTTTGTGGCATTTGTTGCTGAAGTTAGTGTTCCAGTATTTATTTTTTTATTTGACATTTTATTAATTCATTCAAAAACACACACAAAATTGAAGTAACCTCAAAAAATAAAGAAAATTTAGAAAAAGAGATAAGAACTCAAAAACAAATCAAATTAGTCAAAGTTAGAGCTAAGAACTTGAGAAACCGAAATTGGAAAACACCATCTAAGATAATCTATAATTATTAGTATGCTATCTTGAATTTATCTAATTTTGATTGAATATGTTGTTATTTATTTTCTTTCAATTTTGTAAGGAATGCAGCAACAAACTTTATGGGTACTTGCAACAGTCTCTTTCATCAATCCTTATATCATCCTTCTTATAGCAATCTCTTCCATCAATCCTTATATCATCCGTTATCATGTCTAGTATCTTTTTTGTGTTGTTTATTTATTGAATCAAGATTCATTTATTCATTGCTTATACGAATAGCTATTGTTTATTATGTATTGTCTTGTATATGGGTGTTCTTTAATTATTAATAGAAGATTGATTCTTGTATCACATTTTAATAAGTTTTTACAGTGTATTGTTTATTGATATAGGATTGATGGCTTTGAGAGATGTTTCAATTCATGATTTCCCATGTGGTGTTGGGCCATTCCTAGTCAAAATGTCATGCACCAAGGAAAATCCATGGTGCTTCTTTTGGTGTTGCCCTAATGGGAAAAAGGTTACTAATGAAATGCTATATATTTTATGTTCCAAATTAATGATATGCAATCTCTTTAGTATTAACTAATACTAAAACTAATATTTGGTATTGTAGGGGAATGACGGTTGCAAACATTTCAAATGGGTTAATAGTGTACACTCTACAACTGCACATGATGAAGGATATGAGTGGAAAAAGTGTAAGGCACGAGAGGTGGCTAGGGATGAGATAGCTTCAACAACCAAAGCTTTTACAAATGATGAAAGAAATGAGTGCAAAATGTGCAAGACACAAGATGTTGAAATAATGTTTTTATGCTACCTTCAATGCGTAATGACTAGCATTGTAGTCGGGCAAGTTTATGTTGGATCTTTATGCAAAAATGAGCATAATAAAGAGATATATTTGTATTTTGTATACAATTTATAAATTAATGAAGATCTTTGTTTTGGAGTTAGTATTTTCCCTCTGTTAATGACAATAAATAAAATGTCTTTCCAATCTTGCAATTTTACATTTAAATCTCAATAAAATGACAAATTAAAAAGACATTTCATTCATGTTAAAAAAAAAATTGTAGTTGGTATTCCAATTCCAAATGTGCAACCAAACAGAGGAAAAGTGTATTCTTATAAAAAATCCCTTGTGAACCAAACAGTCCCATATCAAATTCCATAATGATAATCTAGATTACAAGTTCCAAAATCTCAAATCAAGGATACCGAATGCCAATCCTCAAATCATATTCTAGCAACCAAATGGACCCTAAGGGAAGAAAATTGGTTCAGTGTAAGTGGATCTATCAGACCAAATTCGTAGTGGATGGAAGTGTTGATAAACATAAGGCTCAACTCGTTGCAAAAGGTTTCTCTCAGGTACCTAGCATTGATTATACTGAGACCTTTGCACTAGTTGCAAAGATGAATTCCATTTGTTTGACACTAGCTAGACTAGTAGCTTAGTGATGTGTTGTTCATCAGATGGATGTGAAAAGTGCATTTTTGAATGGGGATCTTCATGAGGAGATATATATGGAGCAGCCACAAGGATTCATATAGGATACTACCTTGGTTTGCAAATTTAAGAAATCTATCTATGGACTTAAACAAACTCCAAGAGTGTGGTATGCCAAGATGGATTTGTTTCTTCTCTCAATAGGATTCACCAAATATCATTCTCATCTAAATGTCTACATTCTTTAGAGGGATGATTCACATTTTCTTCTTATGCTTTATGTTGATGACTTAATCATTACAGGGAGCGTAGCATCCATTATTGATAATGTCAAGGCTACTTTATAGGATAGGTTTTTGATGATAGACTTGGGTCTACTACACTATTTCCTTCGTATCAAGATACATCAGTCTTCATCAGGGATCTCCTTATCACAACCCAAGTATGCTCTTGATCTTCTTGCTCAATTTCATATGAGTGACTGCAAGGTTGTAAATACCCCATTCCTTTCAGGTGTTAAGTTAGAAACAAAGTGTTCCACTCCACTTGTTGATGTGACTTTGCATAGATATTTGGTTGGAAGCCTCATCTACTTGACATGTAGATGCCCTGACATCATTTTTAGTTGGCATGGTTTCTCACTTCATGCAAGAGCCATGTGAACTTCATTGGAAGGTAGAAAAATAAATCTTGCACTATATATAGGGTACACATACACATGGGATACACTATGCAGCTAGTGTAGCAATTCATTTAGTGGGATATATACACTCTAACTATGCAAGGGATGTTGATTCTCTCAAGTCTACTTTAGGATATAAGTTTCATCTAGTTATAGCCCCATCTATTGGTAGAGTAAAAAGTAGAACACCATTGCTCTCTCATCGACTAAGGCTGAATATCGAGGAGATGTGAATGTGGCAATAGAAGCTATTTGGTTGCAACAAATTCTAAAGGAGTTTGGTTTTGATCTACCCAGACCCATAGTCATTCATTATGATAACCAAAGTGTCATTAAAATCTCAAAACATCCAATACAACATTAGCACACCAAACATATTGAGGTTCATATGCACTGCATTTGAGAGGTTATTCATGAGTAGGTCATTACATTACAGTATTGTCCTATTGAGTAGTAAATAGTCAACATCTTCACCAAGCCCTTCACAAAGGTCAAGTATATTTATTTGTGAGATCTCTTAGGGGTGAGGGATTTTTCACGAGGGGGGTCACATGATCCTTCTCTTCTATATTATATATATCTCTCTTTTTGAAGGAGTGTTTTTCCCCTAAGTTTTTTCCTCTTTCTCCATTTGTAGAGAGATTTCATTGCATTTGTACCTGGGTACCTAACATGGCCTAGTAGTTGGGACCCATTATGTATTTCATCGTAGCTTTTGTAAGCTTAAGTGCATTCCCCTAAGTTGCACTTAAAGGGGGTGTTAGTGTAAATAATTATTATTTACACTTTACTAAAGTTTACTTGGAATAAATGCATTATTTTATTATTTTATGAGGAAGACACCTATGATTTTGTGTACTCATATGAGTTGTCTTGTTGAAAACATAGGAGTAAGAAACTCTATTTTAGCACATGGTGTCTACATCACTGGAGTTTGCATAATCAATTGTGTTGTCATGTTGATAACACAATTGTTTGCGCTCTTAATTTAGCACATGGTGTCTACATCACTAGAATTTACATAATCAACTAAGTTGTCATGTTGACAACATAGTTGCTCACACTCTTAATTAAGCACATGTTGTCTACAACATAATTTTACATGACATACCTTTACAGGCTTATCCTCTCATCATCACACTATCTCATGTGCTTAATGGAGAATAATCCACTCTAGGTGGACATGTGCTTAGTTGTGAGGTTTATCATATTTCTAACTTAGACATTCTAGAAGCAATCTAGAGGCCTTTATATACAAGCACTCCTAGTGTACTTGTATGTTAATTAAATATCATATTGTTATTTTGATCATACTCTATTGGTCTATTTTGTGCTAGTTATTGAACTTCTTGGTCTTGGGTGATTTTTCCCTAAGGCAAATTCTTACATTTTTTTACCCTAAGGGTTTTTCCACATTAAAATATTGTGTCACTTTGTTATTCATTAACTATCATGTTCATGTGTTAAATTTTTATAAGTTGTAATTGTTTCAAGTTTTGAAAAGTATTTTAAACCACTAATTCAACCCCCCTCTTAGTGGTGTCTATATTCCAACAACTATGACATTGGAATCACTTGCAAGTGTCTTTCACAAATTACAGTCCAAATATCAAATGCTTATAAGAGTGTTACAAGGTTGGGAACCACTTCAACATCCTTTGAATGGTTTAAAGGTAATGTCATTGTGGCAGAGGCTTTTGCAACGGAATGTGCCTCATGCTTATGGAATTTACATAGAAGCAAAACTTGCTTCTTGAAATCCTTACACTCAACTCTTCACTGAATTTATTTTTTAATTCCTTGCATACACAATACTATCACCTTGGAAAATTGTATTTCAATTTTGTAGATGAGAATAGCTACCTGTTCATTTTATTTTACCTAATATGATGATAATTCTACAAGAATTTGTAATCAACCCAACTAATCAGCAACTAGATCCATTTAACTAGTTATGACTACTTTCTTTCTAAAAATATCTACTATAATATTTTTTTGTAAAATTCCTTATGAACTCTACCCATTTTTCTTGGTCTACATTGTTTTTGTGGAGGATCTTGAGGTAAGTCACTTAGCCACAGGTTGGCTAAGTTTTTTTTTTTTTTTGAATTCTAGAATATGTATGCAACTAGATCAATTTTTCTATTGTGTAGCTAAGATTTAATAAGCACCTTAAAAAAGATCTCTAAATATACATGTCCAAAAGGAGATATAAAGAAATACATATTTAGAAGGAAAAGAAACAAACATTTATATACCCTTAAAGAAAATCATAGAGCTAGGGCATGGCAACAAAATTCTAGAGCAAGGGCACAACATGGAAAAAAATTTGTAGAGCAAGGCCACGACATGGAAATAAAATCATAAAGCAAGGTCATGGAACTGAAATCACAAAGCAAAGACATGACAATGAAATGTAGATATGACAAGGCCATGGAAACCAAATTGCAGAGCAAGGGCATGGCAATGAAATGCAAAGATATATCATAGGAATGAAATATACCAAGCACATATGCATAATCACAAGGCTCATTCCCTTGTAGAATCCATAACCTAGTTAAATATATGTATATATCATCCCAGCTAATTAGTAACTAGATCCATTTAACTAGTTATAGCTTGTTTCTTTCTAAAAAAATTTGCTATGATATTTTTATAAAATATCTTGCAAACTCTACCCATTTTTCTTGGTTTGAATTATTTTTGTGGAGGATCTTGAGGTAAGTCACTTAGCACTCATTGATTGATTTTTTTAATTTGGATTCTAGAATATGTATTTAGTTGGATTAATTTTTTTATTGTGTAGCTAAGATGTAATAAGCACCTTAAAAGAAATATCTAAATATATATGTTTAGAAGGAGATATAAAGAGATACTTGTTTAGAAGGAAAAGAAACCAAGATTGACATACCCTTGAAGAAAATCATAGAGCTAGGGCATGGCAATGAAATTGCAAAGAAAGGGCACAAGACAACAATGAAATTGTAGAGCAAGGGCGTGGCATGGCAATAAAATTGCAAAGCAAAGGCACAACACTAAAATTGCAGAGCAAGGGTATGACAAAGAAATATAGAGATGACAAGGGTATAGAAACCAAATCATAGAGTAAGGGCATGGCAACAAAATGCAAAGATCACAATGGCACGGTAACCAAATTGCAAAGAAAAGGAATGACAACAAAATGAAAAGATCATAACAATGGAATCGTAGAGCAAGGGCATAACAATGAAATTCATAGATATATCATAGGAATGAAATTCATAAGGCACAAGAGTATGATGACATTCAAGGCCCTCACAAGGGTTCCCCCTATTTATCACTACCTTGAAGATCATATCACATGTAAGTATTTTCATTCATCTCCACCTCATCTTACCTCTTATAATGAGAGGAACACAACACATAAGGATCAAATACAACTAGATTAGGCCACTCCCTATGGGTCTATGAATAGCATATTGAAAAAATTGACATTAATCTAGAATGTGTACTTAAAGTGTATTCCTTGTGACAATGCCATTTTACAACATTTGTTGACCATATACAACTAAATTGGTTGTGAATTATTTTACCAAGAGACCCACACTTTTCTTACTCCTTCAAGGTTTCTTTGTCACTTGAGGGATTGTTTTTTCACTTGTTCATAAATATTAAAAAACATTTGTCTCAAAGTTAAAATAGGGTATGCTTTCATATTCATTTCCTCATTAGATAATTTTACCAAGAGAACTAAAATATTGTTATTATTGCCAAAATACATACACACAAAGGTTAAATTCTAAACCCCTCTAGCATACAAGGAAAAGAAAACAATAAACTACAAAACCAAAAATAAAATATCCCTTTTGAAATCAATTAGAGAGGAAATCCTATAGGGAAATAAATTTGACAAAATTGGACTCAATATGAGAATTGGCCTCTATACAAGCATACTAGTTGTGAACCTTGAATTTATCCACTTTGAGATTTATGATTAGATTAATCCTCTCTCTTTCACAGAATTGTACTTTCATCTTCAAATATTATAAAAATATTAGGCCTATCTTTAGAAACATCTTTAGAAATTTAGATCATAATCCTTATAAAACCTATGCATTAGTTAAACATTATTTAAAATCAATCAAATCCCTTAACTAAAAAGTAAAAAAAAATCAATTGCCCCATTTGGTGTCATCATCCTTTGAGTTTTTCATACTTGCATCTTACAAAATATTCACCCTTGTGGCTTGACCCTTTGGGTAAATATTATATATGATAGATAATCCCATTATTGTGCACCTCATCACCTTGTTCCATAGGTTTCTTCATATTGACTATGTGTATTCCAAAGATCAAAAGTTTATCCTAGGTTGACAATCACTTCCATGTGAAGCTAAATTATGTACGCAACTCATATCATTTTTTACGCCAAGTTATCCTTTGACCCTTAGGAAGTCTATACTTAGGTCTTTAGTTATCATCATCTTAATTCTTAAATTCCTTAAAATCATTATATCATCATTATTCATCATATTTTCATTTTTTGCATAACACATCTTTAGGTTTTAGGAAATCCACATTGTAGTATTAGAAAATTTGATGTCCTTAGTGTAGAATTACCATCATAATATTTGGTTGTATTGTGCACATAGGAATCTACCACCATTTTGAGGATCATTTTCATTTCATGCCATCACAAACATGTTCCAAAATGAGAAAGGACATGGATACCAATCAAGTGGACAACTCTTATGTTGAAATTAACAATGGGAAATCAAACTCTAAGAGGGGGACTAAATCAAAACTTCAAAATTTTAACCATAAAATCATTCACCACACTTCCATCTCACAAGTTATATGTAAATTGAAATAGCTAGCTACACATGTTCATCCATAAAATGAAATAAATAACACATGAAAAAATAAATTTGTTACCTAGAATCCCTCCAATAAGAAGGTAAAACTAGGGTGGGGATGACACCCACAAATCTTCATTACTATAGTTGTAAAGTGTATCCAATGGAGGCTACAATTATTTGATCATAAACTACAATCCACCTTGTGAAAGGTCTACCCTATTAAAGGCTTACAAAGACTATTAAATCTTACCTTGTTAAAGGATTTCAACACTCTTCTAAAAGTCTTCCTAGTTAGAGGATTTCATCTTACAATAAAGTAAGCACCTTATTAAAGGATTTATAAAATCCTACTGGGACTACTCAGCTAAGATATTTACAATAATTCACCTTTTAAAATGTTTTAGCTTTGATCCTTTGGTTAGCACCTATCTACTAGATATCTAATCTCCTCTTTCCTGATGTGTACTTTATCCTCCTAATCAGAAATATCACTTTTGTCTTCTCTCTACTTTCCTCTATTCTCTCTAACTGATTCTACAATTCATAATATGATCATAACCTCCATAGTCACCATGACTTCTCTCTATGTATTTAGCATTTTCCCTTCTCTTCTCATCCACACATAAAGACTCTTTAGGTTTTTCCTTCCTAAAGAAGACTTAGGTGACCTAGGGTTAGGTAGGAATCAATGATTGTGATTCACCTATTTTGTTGCTTAGAACATCCCTTAATCTAACTAGTTGAATGAACTACATAGGGATTCTTAATATACCTTCATATATATTTCTAGAATTTTAATTTAATCCTTAAGTCATCCCATAAATGGTTTACATAGGATTTTGTGCCATTACAAATAACTATGTCTAAAACTATTTACTCAACACTTGAAAGCTCTGATGCTCAACATTCACTATATCCTTAATGTTGTAAATTTGTCACCTAAATGACTTGACATCTACTATTTTACTTAGCATGTGAATCACTTTGTTAAGCGACTTATCCTAAAATACTTTACTAGAATATATCCATACTTGATCCTTTAGTTTTCATTTAATATGCTAATTATAGATCTCCTCTTCCCAATCTCTTATCTAATCTTCAATTTAATATATCAGTATTATACCCTTCACTTCTCTACTCAGTTGTTCTATTTGATTCTCCTTCAAAGTTATCTTCAAGCATCCAAACATAGACAAGCATACACCATTGTGAAAATAAGGTTTTAATCCTCCTCTTATAACCAACTAGAGAAGGTTCTATATAAAGATCAATGATCCATATTTCTCCCTTTTTCTACTTAAACTTTACTTTTTAAATTATTTGATTACCTTTCATAGAGATTGATGTCCTTCAAAAAAATGCATAATCATCTCATTAAATTGCTTGTTAATTATTAAAACATGCAATAAGTTTGCCAAAAATGGTCCACCTTAGTGTTTGTGTAACTCCAAAAAAAATGTCAAAATTGATTCATTTAGCACATGAACACTCTGACACTCAGGCATTACTAATCTTTATGTTTTCCCTCAGCTTCTATATGCTCAGCTCATATTATATTACTCAGCATGAACTAACTATGTGTTTCTCAACATATGTTGTCTTGTGTCTCACTCGACATGTATAGGAGTACTCAATGACCATACACTTTCTTGACAATAAAAATTGATCTGCTTTAACTAAGATATGAATAAGTCTTATATAGATAGCTCAGTCCCTAGTAGGATGGCTTGGTCATAGTGATGATCGACCAACACTTCCAAATGAATGACTAAGTGTTTGACACTAATAAACAACACACCTTAGGGATCAACAAAAATATACTAGAGTGAGTGTTGATCTTAGATTGGTTTTGACAACTAAGTGTCAACACATTTAAGAAATTTACTAAGTCCATGCTGAGCTAGTAAAATATGCCGAGTATAATATGCATAGATGTCAAGTTTCAATGAGTGCTAAGTCACTCATGTACTGAGTAACTAGTAAGTGTCAAGTAGATAGACAAAGCTAAGCAAGTTAAAGTGCCGAGTGAACAATAGATGCCGAGAAAGTTCAAGTGCCAAGACAAACATAATTATAGTATGTGTCAAGCATCAATATCAACAAGTGTCAGGTAACACAAAATTGACCTAGTTGTTTTTTATGGCACAAACAACTCTGTAAACCATTTTTGAGCCGACATATGGATAGATCTTGAAGCTTTGAAGATAAGATCAAATCTATTTGGATTCCCTATGCAATCAACATGCAACCAATTAGAAAAATGGAGAGAATTGTGTAGGAAATTTGGATGAATCTCAATCATAGATTCATACCTAACCCTAAGCCACCAAAGTCTTTTTAAAGGGAAATGAAGCCCCATAATTTAGTAGTGTATGAGAGAGAGTATTTAGAGAATGCATACAAGAACGTGATGATAGCAGTGAAAGAGGTGAATTGATCAACATACATTCAAGGTGGCTTAGAAGAAGGACAAAATTGCATAATTAGTTAGCAGAATTGAGGATCACAGTTACAAAAATTTCATATCAAATTAAAGAGGATCAAGATGAACTAAATTGGGATCTAAAATCAGCAATATCAGATTCTAAGTGTATCAAATCAAACATTCTATTGTACTTTCTAACAACTATATCAACAAGATGAAATCCTTGTATCGAGGTTGATTTAATAGTCATAGAGAAATCCTTTAATAGGATGACATTCCAAGTGAGTGTTCTAAAGTCATTTAGCTAGGCACACTTCTAATAGGGTGTTAAAATCTTTTAACAAGGTAGAATCTAACAATCCTTTGTAAGCCTTTAATAGGGCAGGCCTTTCATAAGGAAGATCACGAGAATGGTCAAATCATGTAACCTTAACATGTGAACTTTATTTCTATAGTAGTGAAGAATTGTGGGTGTCATCCCCACCCCAGTTTTACCTTCTTGTTAGAGAGTTTCTAGGTAATCATATCTATTGTCAAGTATTTATGTGGATACATTTACTTTACATGTTATTTCAATATATTTATGCATGCATTATTTAAAGTTAAAAAAAATTATTGGTTAGAGATGGTTAGAGTTTAATACTTCTGATTACCCCCTCCCCTCTCAAAAGTATACATTTCCAATTTTTATTTCCAACAATTGGTATTAGAGCTAAGTTTTAATTAGGAGAAGCCATATAGCTTGGAGAAAAGATCTTGAGATGGAGGTTTACAAGTTGGGAAAGACCATTTAAAATTAAGAGATTGAAATACATCTCTTATTGCAACAACCGGATGAAGCCAGAGATTCCTTGAGAATTTTTCTAAACAGAAGGAGAGAGATTGACATCGTAGAAAATGACACTCAATACAAGGAGATTGACACCACAAAGTTATTTATAGATGGTAACTCCTATGAATTTGATGTAGCAATTATAGATCTCATGGATAAGAATAGAGCACAAGCTAAAGAAATCAGAAATCTCAAGTTGGAACAAGAATCACAACCTATACTTCTATGTGAGGTGACTAAGAAAAAGAAGAAAGCTATAGAGGACAAGGTCATGATTGAAGAAGACAAAAGAATCTTGGCAAATAGATTGGAAGAAAAATTAGCAGAGCTATCTAGGATCTGAAACATGCATTTAGACACCCTAAGCCAAATGATGAGTGCCCATCATGAGTTGAATGTCAAGGACACTGAGATAACTACATTGAAGTTACAAAATGAGCAATTGCAAAATAACCTAAAAAGAGAGGAGTTTTCTGAAAGTTTCAACAAGCCGAATGAAGCCATCAAATAATTTGAGCAACTACTAAAGTCCCCTAGATCTAGTAAAGACACATCAGGATTAGGATACACAAGCACTAAAGAAGGAGAATCATCCAAAGTTGTTGAGGAAAGAAATAATAAAGGTAAGAATTATAAATCTACTTGTCCTCATTGTGGAAAGGATATATAGCTAATGTTTGCAGGAATAAGAATGCTAGTCAAAATGCCAAGAGAAAGAACATAACACATCATTACTAGTGCAACAAACAAGGTCATTAGGCACATGAATGCAGAAAAAGGACCATGCATGCACCAAGATTTGAAGGACGCTACTACAATTGTTAGAAATTTGAACACAAATCCTTTGAATGAAAATCTAAGCCCACATGGTCATTAGACAAAGGAAGAAATCGTGAAAATTCCTACAATTAGGATTATAATACAAGGCATAGTTGTCATTATTGTGAAGAGTATGGACATATTCCTAGGAATTGCATAAGAACACATTTTAGAGGTAGCTACAATATATGGTTGAGTCAAACTACATGCTTTAGTTGTTTGAAGACTAGTCATATCAGCAAGCACTGCCCAACAAGGACAAAGGCACCTAACACAAAGTTCAATAAGGGATAAGGCAAGGTAGATTTTAAGAACATTAGAGGAGAGATGAAGAAGACATGGGAGAAGAAAAATGGATGCAACACATCAAATGAAGGGATCACTTCACCTGAAAGGTCAAGTGATCATGTTTTATCAAAATAATCAAAAGAGGTATGTGGGACTGATATTTAAATGCTTCATCATACATCAGTTACAAGGTAAGTTAGTGCTGAAAAGGGTAAACTAGCATGAATAAAGATTCAAGGAAAAACTTATGTTAAAAGTTTAAGTTTTTATCCTATTGCCGAGTGTGAAAAAAAATTTCTTCAATTGCCAAGTAAAATTCCAGTGTGTGCTAAGTTGTCAGCCAGAGCCAATTGAAGCCAAGTTAGTAATGGTTGCCAAGTAAAAATAAATTCCTATTGAAGCTAAGTAAGGGTAATACTAAAGGTTCCAAGTGATGGAAAATCAATGGATGCTGAGTGAAATATAATTACATAGAAGTCAAGTTTATAGTTGTACATGCACCATGCATTAAATGTGATATTTTCATTTTTTGTCATTACCAACACAAAGCAAGAGCGAGTAGAGTGAAGAAGTGATTGGTGACCAAAGATTGAAGCTTTTGCACCAATTCCAATGAAATCAAGCATCAATTCATCAATTTACAAGGTACTCCTCATGAGCCGAGTTACGTAGTTATGCAGTTTTATATTTTGAAACTCTAGTTTTATGAAATGGCCTCTAGTTCTAGAAATCCCAAGGATAAGGAACCTTTTGAAGTTTAGTTGGTTAGTAATGAGGTTAAGAAACTAGATTTTAGGTCTATTCCTAAAATTACATACAAGAATGATTTGAGAGGGGCATTGTCAATCATTCCACCCAAGGTTGTAATGGTTCAAGATGTAAGAAAATGTTACAATTGCAAGGTTGGAGGGATAGGAGATATGGAAATTCGATAGGTATATGAAAAATCGTGTGAGAATGGAGTGTTGAAGGAAGAATTCCAAATTGTTGAGAGAAAGGGCCTAACCCATGCCCTAGATTTTCTCACTATCTTTAAGATTGAATAGATATGAATTGTTTTGAGAAAAATCTATGATGGATGCTTATGGTTGGAAGGTGGACCTATTAAACTATCAAAAAGGATTGTACATAGGGTTATAGGATTTCCAACCCTAAAACTACCCAAAACCCTAAGAAGTGATTCTAAAGATGCAATAGAGAAGAATACATGGACAAAGTGGAATAAGAGGGGAATGACTATTGACACCACCAAGGACCCACTTCTTGAATTTTTTATGAGGGTCATATCTCACAAATTTTATTAGTCAAACTGACTGGACAATGTACCATGCATTGTAGTTGATGTAGGATACAAGATTGTAAAGAAAGATCATACTTCTGATCTTGCAAAGCTACAGTTGCAAAAAATTATGGAGAATTTAGGAGCAATAAGGAGATCCAAAGTTGCTCGATGCAAATTTGGTTCAATTTTGGTATGTATATTTTTCTATGTTCAGAATGAGTTTCCTTCTTTTGGTAAGATAGGTTGGAAGACCAGTAGGTCTATGGCAGTACAAATTAATGAGTACATAGAGCAAATGGGAGAAAATTTTGAGTCTATAATGACTAGTTATTTTGAGGATTTCAAGAAAACCATGAAAAAAAGATTGAGAATCCTAGTTTCCCTAGTGGAGAAGTACTACAATGACATTTACTTCCTAGTAGATATTGATTACACATTTATCCAAGCTATGGTACCTAGAGTAAGATGGCTAAGACCATTGGGGTATGAGATTAATATAGATGAATCATTGATAGCTATCACTACATTACTTGTAGAGGACATTGATAAGTCAACAAAGATCATTGGAAACTATGATAGTGTAAAATCCAAGGTAGAAATAGAGTTGAAAATTGCCTCAACTCTAAAGAAGAAAGACAAATTAGTGAAGAAGCTAAAAGCTAAGTTTTGTGAGGGAGCTAAAAGTGTTGAAGGAGGTGATGATGAAGAACAAGAACAAGAATAGGGCCAAGAATGTCTTTCCCTAACATAAGGTATGGGAGAAGATGAAGAAGAAGGTGTTGAGGAGGAACAAGCCAAGGAAGCACCAATAGTTCAAGAGCCAAAGAAGAGAAAAGCTCAGAAATAGCCTACAACTTGGCCCAAGGGTGAGAAGATTGCTAAAACTAGCCCAACTAAGCCTACTGCTCGAGCCACTAGAGCATCTACAAGGGCCACAACTTAGAAGACTAAGGAGAAAACAAAAGACAAGAAGAAGGCTACTGAGCAACCAAGTCTAGTGCAGAAGAAGATAAGGAGGAAATATATTGCACAACCTAAATCTGATGAAGAAAGGGCCAAGTCAGATGACAACAACCAGTTCAAAGTGGTAACTCATGCACCCAAGTCTAATATTGATAATATTTGTGATAATATTAGGGATAATGTAGACTTGACTGGTTTGAAAATTTTTAATTTAATAAATTAAATAGAGAAGAAAAAAATAAGATTGAGGAGTCAGTGTATGCCATGATGGAAAAATTCAAGAATACTCCACTTGAATTTTACACCACTATGCCTTAGGATATATATTCCATTATTGAGAATAAATGGAATTATTGCCTAAAAATGGAGAAAGAAATAAGGGATTCCACATCGGCACAAGTGATGCTAGAACTATCAAAAGGCCAAATAACAAAAGAAAATAAGAAACATGGTAGCAAATTTATACCTAAGTACAAGGCCTTCATCATTCTTCAAAATAATATTGAAGATGTTGTAAAGAAGTCCACACAAATGTGAAAATTGATATATGGGCTAACTACTATCAAGGAAGGAGAGGAGGATCCATTTGAGGGAAGAAATAATGAAGAAGAGGAAGAGAATGACAAAGAAGGTGAAATAGAGAAAGAAAAGGCAGATAACATAGTGGTGGAGGAAACACAAAAAGAAGATGAAATGACAACTATTAAAGAGCAGCAAATAGATTAGAGTGTGCAAGAAACACAATTGCCACCACTAAGCCCTCCATATGACACCAACACACTTGCAGAAACAATCAAAGTGAAGGATGTTCCTAACAACTCAATTTAGAACATCAACCCACTCACTGCAGAGGATCTAAAGAAGACCCTTGACCAATCAACTTTATAGGAAAATTTGTGTGACAATACAGTATTGGTCAGTGTAGATGAGTTGCAGAAAGTAGTAGCTAACCTAACTAGGGACAAGGTGACTACACAAGAAACATCCTCTACCATCCCTATAGCTGCCAGTGGACAACCTCAAGAGAAAGCATTAGCAAATACATTAGCTAAGGTTGACACCATAGTGAAATTTGTCATGATTGGACAATAGACTCAAACTATCGAGGTGCCAACAAAGGAACAAATAGGATAGGCCAAAGTATCTATTCCTACTACACAAACTCAAGGTGCACCACAAATAATTATGATTGATCAAGGAGGATCACAAGAAGAGAAGGAAATTCCAAAGGAAAAGGAGCAGGAAGTCATCCTGACATTAGTTAATCTACCAACTACTGGAACTCCTACAAAATTCATTCAGAAGCCAAGCATTGAAGCAATGCCACTGCAAATTTCAACACTAGGCTTGAGTCCCACAAAGGTTGCAAGGGTACTTCACTATGGAGACCCAACATTAGATGAAGAAATTGTCATACCAAAATATGACTATGCAACCATGAACATCAACTAGATCAATGAGATGCAAGAAGCATTGGAAAGGAAGAAAAACTAAGAAATACTCAAAAAGGAGTATAAACAAAGGCAATCACTACATCAAATCAAATACATCTTTCTAGATGCATTTTTCTTGCAAAGACCTAATGCAACCAAGCCAATATTGGAACAATTGTTAGAAGTTGTTGAACAAGTGACAAATGAAGACTAGGAGACTAATGTAAAACTCATGGAATGGTTTGAGAAGAAATTTCAAGGAAAGGTAAATGAAAAAATATCAAGTGGAATAACACTGTCACAAGTAGAATTAGCTAAAAAAATAGGAAAAGTGAAGAAGGTACTTGAGAATATATTCTCATTGTACACCAAATTGTGTGACCCAACACTCTTCACACAATAATCGAGCCAAAAAAATTTGAGTTTGGAAAGAAACCTTAAAGTATCTGGTACGTAGTTACCACAAAACCCTACGCAAAGTGAGAAGCATTTTCATTCCATGCTTCACACACAAAAGGAACTAGCTATCTTAATAGTAGAAGAGGCTAATACCAGAGCCAAGTTAGTTCAAATTCAAGCCTCCTTGACCCCACACATGGAAATCCTACAAAAATAACTAGCCTATATAGAAACAATACTCAAGAAAGATCCTAATCTTTCAACACTTGATAGCTTAGTTCACCTTGCAGCTGAGACAACCATCCAAAATAAATCATTAGCTATTGCAATAGAAAACTAGGATTTTGCTCTCAAAATTGTAATGGAAGTTAACAAGAACTTCTTAGATAAATACACACTTAGTGTATAGACCCTTTGACATCAGTGTCAAAAGAGGGAGAAATAGTTAAATGAGGAGAAATATCTATGCAAGGGGGGGACATGTGAAAGGGGGAGTTACACAATAAATAGAGAGAAGAAAGGGGGAGAAAATAGTAAGAAATAGGGCATCATACTAGAACACATTAGATAAAGAGTATTAGATGAAGATACACAACGAGTCATAGTAAAGGAAAATCTACTCTACAAGATTTTGAATAAAGAAAAGACACATTAACTCAGGGGGAGTTATAAAATTTTGAGGTATATAGTTCTTTACAAAATTTTGAACAATTTTGAAGCTTTGTATATATGTCAAATTGGATGTACATTAGACTTGAGGAGATTAGAATCATCATGTATAGTTAAGTGTTTTTGTCACTCATGTCAAAGGGGGAGATTGTTGATCTTAGATTGGTTTCAAAAATTGAGTGTCAAAACACTTAAGAAATTTACTAAGTCCATGCCAAGTATATGTATAGATGTCAAGGTGCAATGAGTGCCAAGTCACTCATGTGCTGAGTAAATAGTAAGTGCCAATCAAATAGACAAAGTCAAGCAAGTTCAAGTGCCAAGTGAACAATAGATGCCAAGTAAGTTCAAGTGTTGACCTAGATAGAATTATAGTATGTGTTGAGCATTAGTATCAACAAGTGTCAAGTAACATAGAATTGACCTAGTTCTTTGTGATGGCACAAAAAACTATGTAAACCTTTTTTGAGCTGACATATGGATAGATATTGAAGCTTTGAAGATAATATTGAATCTATTTGGATTTCCTATGTGATCAACATGCAACCAATCAGAAAAATGGAGGGAATTGAGTGGGAAAGTTGGATGAATCTCAATCATAGATTCATACCTAACCCTAAGCCACCAAAGTATTTTTAAAGGGAGATGAAGCCCCATAATTTAGTAGTGTATGAGAGAGAGCATTTAGAGAATACATACAAGAAGGTGATGGTAGCAATGAAAGAGGTGAATTGATCAGCATACATTCAAGGTGACTTAGAAGAAGGACATAATTGTAGAATCAGTTAGCAAAATAAAGGAGCAAGGTTACATCAATTTCATATAAGATCAAAGAGGATCAAGATGAACTGAATTGGGATTTGAAATCAGCAATATTAGATTTTATGTGTATCAGATCAAACATTCTACTATACTTTTTGACAACTGTATCAGCAAGATGAAATCCTTGTATCAAGGTTGATTTAACAATCATAGAGAAATCCTTTAATAGGGTGACATTCCAAGTGAGTGTTCTAAAGTCCTTTAGCCAAGCACACTTCTAATAGGGTGTTAAAATCCTTTAATAGGGTAGGATCTAACAATTCTTTGTAAGCCTTTAATAGGGCATTCCTTTCATAGGATAGATCATGAGAATGGTCAAATCATGTAACCTTAACAGGTGAACTTTATTATTGTGTTAGTGAAGAATTGTGGGTGTCATCCCCACCCCAGTTTTACCTTCTCATTGGAGGGTTTCTAGGTAATCATATATGGTGTCAAGTGTATATGTGGATGCATTTAATTTACATGTTATTTCAATATGTTTATGCATGCATTTTTTTAAAGTTAAAAGTTTTATTAGTTAGAGATGGTTAGAGTTTAGTACTTTTGATTCATCACCCCCCCCCCCAGAAGTATACATTTCCCATTTGTATTTCCAACAATGAGGTTCCCACTAAAATCTCCATAGAAGTATTTATGAACCATCCTACTCATGTCCAAATAATGGATCAAAAAACTTATACCACTTAAGAAGTCCCCACTAGAAATCTCATACCTCCAATTATCTCATAGCAAACTTCCATGTTCACTCCATTCTCAATTCTAGGTGCACAAGTCACTCAATCACTCATGCAATAAACTACCTCCCAACCACAACAAACTGTATCATACTCAATGAGTGGTGCATCCACCTCACACCACTCATAGTATAATGCACCCAAAAAAACACAATAACAAATTCCATAATTCAGAATGGAGATTGCCCTAATATGGTCTATATACTTGTTAGAAATGTTTAGAATAACTAGGGGGGTGGTAGATCAGTTACTCAAGATCAATATATACCATTTGGACAATTAAAAAATAAACACTTCATTGTTCTAATTATCCTATTGTTGCTCGATCTATAATGTAAAACTATCATAAACATAACTTGCACTACATAATGAAAATATTATCAAATGTAAACACACATAAAGAATTCATCAAATTTTTGACACTAGGATTTTACGTGGAAACCTAATTTGGAAAAACCACTAGCAAGATGTCACTTTTCTTCACTCTCTCGAAGGGATCTATGTTAGGAGCCAACCCTATTAAAGGTTACAAAACAAACTATTAAATGTGACCTAGTTAGAAGATGTATTCATCCTATTAGGAGTGGCCTTGTGAGAGGGTGTTGATCATTCCATTTAGAATGTCACCTACTTAAAGGATTTACACAGACTATTAAGTCTTCAAATGACTATTAGGTCAACCTTTGTTAAAAGGATTTCAATACAAACTATTCACAAAGACTAGAAAGAAAATATTAGGCTTTGATATGTGTGATTACAATTCACTTGTGTAGGTTTAGATGTCTGTCTGGTGCTTATGTTGGTTTACTAATAAGCTATCCATTAACATCTCTAATCTTGATTTTCTTGGACAACCTTCAAGAAACTAGTCCACTCTTCTCATCAACACTTAAGCCTTCTACTCTAATGTACTTATCAATAACAACATCATATCTATATGCTTTCTCCTTTAGCTTTCCATTTACTTACACTCTTGTGCATTTCTTATCAACCTTTCTCTATATGTCTCTCTTCACATACATTCTTCAAATATACACACTCACATGCACATGCACATGAACTGTAGTGCACCATCTTTTTGAGTCTATATATGTTTAAATAGGCAATTCATGCTTTACCATTTTCTATATCCACCATAGATCTTAAGGTTTACGATCAGGTTCAACTTGATTCACTATATATGTCCATCTTCTTGACCTTCTTCTAGAAACTTCTCGAGAAATCATCTATTAGATCTTTACCTAATCCTTTCCTTGAATTTAATGATACAACTCATCAATCTTATCTTCTATGATGTTTACATCTCCCAAGAAATCAATTGAGTCAGCTTGATCTCATGATTTCCTTGAATCCATTCTTACACTGTCATTCAAAACTCTCTAAAGTTTGGCACTCAGTCATCACCAAATTCTTCGATCACTGTAAAGCTTGCTGACTTGGCATCAATTGTCTTGCTTGGTCAATGCTAATGCTTTGTCAACACTATATTCTCTTGGCACTAACTATAACTCAATTGACACTAGCATTACTTGACACTAACTATGTTTTATACTTCTACTTGACTTGGCTTAGCCTTCTTGACATAGATAATCATTTTTCTTTTATCAAAGTTTATCTAATCAAATGTCTATTGTAACTTCTTTTTCATAACTCAAATTTTCATCTAGGTGCTATTTTAATGAAAAACTTCTCAGGTCCTCTTCATCAATAAAATAGATATGATATTTAGATTAGCTACCAATATATCTTATCAATAGATTTGACATCAATGATAAAACAATAATTGTTCCAATTGTAAGTTTCCAACAATATCCCTCTTTTAGCATTGATGGAAACATCTCAAACATCTTAATACTAATTATATCTTAGTTACCATACAATCAAAAAGATTTTGTTACTGACAATTTGATTCTTCTTTTCTAAATTGTTCTTTCTGAATCTCTCTTAGGAGTAATTTCTCCCTCATTTTGTAATCTCTCCTTCTATAAATTTCTAAATTTCTCTCTTTGAAATTTCTTGTTGTTGTAATTTCTCCCTATTAAGTAATATATCCCTCTTTGACAATAATTCCAAATATGTGTAGTTATCTCAGCTTCAAAGTCTTCATACATTATAACTATGTACATTTAGCATGTCTAGTTAATATTTGTCATATGTCTATGACTGATTTGTTATGCTGCACTAAATTATCTATCTTATGTTGAAAACATATTGATATAAGTATAAATATGTGTTTCAGTCATTGTTTTGTCACTAATGTCAAATCTTCTCCTTGTTGGTAAGACAAATACTCATATGGTTTAAGTACTATAATTTGTTTGATTGATGAAGAGGATTTGATCAAATGAAGTAACAATATCACCTAGAGGAAAGGTTGACTTATGCTATGGAAAAGGAGTACAAGGATTAGTTAAGACAATGATATTATAGTGCATTGATATTCCACTTAAGGTTGCAAAGGTTGGTTACACTGATTAAGTTCAAAAGAACAAGTTAAATGAAGTTTGTCTTCCAAGCTTAACATTCTGCATAGTGGGTGCTACGCAAAGCTAGTGTAAGCCGAGCAAAAAATTATTTGGAGTTGAGAAAAGCCAATTTTAGCATAATTCAAGTGGAACAATGTAAGCTAAGTAAATTTTAGTTGATGTTGAGCACCAATAAACTTTAGTTCATGCCAAGTGATTTTATAGAGGATGTTCAGTAATGTAGTATGTGTCAAGCATCAGAAGCTAATTAATGTTGAGTGTTAGCATTATGAGAGAGAGTTTGATGAATCTAAGAAACAAGTTTGATTTATTAGATTGTATGAACTGTGTGAAAGATAAGTTTGATGAGATGGTGGCAAGAAAATTCATAATGAACCATTTTGAGGCAAATTCAAAGAGGATTACAAGAGAAGTTTCTAGAAGGGAATGAAATGAAATGAGGGTTAAATTCATTGAGTATTACTTAATCTAACCTAACCCTAAAATGGATGATGGAGGATGAACAAAAAATGATCTTAATTCTCTATTTATAGAGATGGCCAGTCAGAAGTAAAGGTTGTCATGTGCAAGAACCTAAGTAAGAAAAGGAGTCTAGGTTATTTCTTTATTTAGTGACCTAAGAGAAGAGACTATAGTGGCAAGCAAAGAAAGAAGGCTTAAGGGTATGGATGCTTGAAGGGTGAACAAGCTATCAGAGATGAAGTCTATGAAAGCAAAGTAGAATGGAGGACTAAAATAGAGACATGTAATCTGTAAATGGAGTTGTAAATTGTTATCAAGTCAACCCTTACTATTACTTTATAATCATTGTATTAGTCTAGGGTAAATCCTTTAGATTAAGGTTGACCTAATAATCATTTGTAAATCCTTTAACCAAGTGACATTCCAAGTGAATGATCTAAAGTCCTCTAAGAGGGCTCACATCTAACAGGTTGATTGAAATCCTTTAACTAGGTCACATTTAATAGTGTGTATTGTAACCTTTAACAGGGTTGGCCTTATATAGGGCATCACTTCAAAAGAGTGAGAATGAATAACATGTTATTGGTGGTTTCTCCCAAATTAGGTTTTCATGTTAAATTATTGTGTCAAATATGTTATTGAATCCATTATGTTTCAATTTTACATTTCTTTAAGTTGATTTGACAATAGCCTACAAGTTTAAGTGATTGCATAATCTAATGGAAGTATGCATGATGAAATTTTTTTATGGATATGGGTTCATTAAGATATGAAAATTTTAAATTGTATGTTTGGACCTTGGATAACTAATTCACCTCCCTCCCCCCCTCTTAGTTATTCTAAAGAATTCCAACAATTGGTATCAAAGCCATCTACTTAAGAGGACTAGTTTTAAGGTACTAGAAGCAAAAAGATCAAGATCTCAAAAAGAGAGGTACCCAAGCTTAATAGAGATTACTTTCCTACATGGAAAAGTTTGATTAAGCTACACCTAGGATGTTTTGGAGATCATGCACTATCTACCATTATTGTTGAGCATGTTGATCCTGTTGGAGTCTTAACTACTGGAGGTCTGAAAAAGAAAAAAGAACATAACCAAGCAATGTTGGATATTGCCTCTACCCTAAGTTATATCAATTTTGATGATATCAAAGGTTGTGATAGTGCAAAGAAAATGTGGGATGCTCTACACACTATCTACGGAGGTGATAAGAATGTTCTAAGAGCCAAAGCTGAAAGTGATAGAGGTAAGTTTGATGATATGAAAATGCAAGAAGGTGAGAATATTGCTCAATATTTCTCTAGAATAAAGATGGTGTTAATGAAATAAGAGGAGCTACTAGTAAAATAGATGATGATACTATTCTAAGAAAATTTTTGAGAACATTGTTTCCCATCTAAGCTATTAGAGTTTCTATAATACAAGAACTGAGATGTATATTAGGGAATGATCTGACTCCTGAAGGTCTAGTAGGTAGGTTCACAACTTTTGAGCTATCTAATTTTGATAATTATAGACCTTAAAATATTGAATCTTCTTCCAAATCTAAGTTGTCATTGAAGGAACCTAATGAGAAGAAGAAGAAGAAGGAAAAGGAAAAATATGTGTCTAGTGACAATGATACAAATTAGGAATGTGTGCATCAACTTGAAGTACTACTAGCAAGGAGATTTCATAGAGGTAGAGGAAAGTTTGATGGTAATTTACCTATAATGTGTTTCAATTGCAATGAGGTTGGTCATATTGCTATTAGATGTCCAAAGAAGAAGAACTATAGAGATAGGGACAAGTACAAAAGTAGAAGAAATGAAGACAAAAAAGATTACAAAGACAAAGGAAAGAAGTCTTGCTACATTTATAAAGATGAAACAAAAGATGGATCTGACAATTATGATGATGAAGTGGTGTGTGTTGCAATGAAGGATGAATCTTAGGAGGATGATGCAATTGCACTAGTGTCTTGTATGAACAAGAGTGACATATGGATCATTGACAATGGGTGTTCACATCACATGAATAGAGATCAAATTAAGTTCATTACCTTGAATTATTATGATTAAAATAGTGTAAGGTTTGGTTATGATGCACCATGTCTAATAAAAGGAAAAGGTTCTATCTAGCTCATAGAAAAGATTTTATGTGAAAATGTTTATTATGTTGAAGGACTTAACTATAATTTGTTGAGTGTGTTACAACTAAATAATATGAGGTGTAAAGTTGAGTTTGAGAAAAACATTGCTAAGATATATGATACTAATGGAAAATTGATTGGAAAAGGTGATCAAACTAGGGGTAATATATTGTACCTTAATATAGAGGATGCTAATTATTTAGTTGTAGAATGTAATGATGTGTGGCTATGGCACAAGATGTTATGTCATGTTAATTTTGATTACTTGGTTAGTATCAATAACATTAATAGAGCCAAAGGGTTGCCTAAGTTGAAAAATCTTGACAGTATATTTTGCAAACAACGTCAGTTAGGCAAATGACTAAGTCAACCTTTAAGAGTAAGACTCATAGTTCTAAAGGAATATTAGAGATTTCTCATACTGACTTGTGTGGACCAATTGAAGTGCAAAGCTACAAAGGAGATAAGTATATTATGTTTATTTTTTATGATTATTTTAGAATGATGATAGTTATGTTTCTAAAATAGAAATTTGATGCTTTCCAAATGTTTAAATGGTACTTAGCAAGAGTTGAGAAGGAAACTGGTAAAACTCTAAAATGTTTGAGATCTAATAGAGGACAAAAATTTACATCAAATGAGTTTTAGATGTTTTCTAATAATAGAGGAATCAAAAGATAGACATCTATTCCTAGAACCCCTCCACAAAATGGAATTATTGAATGGAGGAACAAGTTTGTAGTGGACTACGCTAGGAGACTCATGATGGAGAAAAATGTTTCTTTGAAATACTGAAGAGAACTTGTAAGTACATTTTTCTATACCTTGAACCATGTACAATTCAAGAAAGGTATTCATTCTACACCTTTTAAACTATGGTATGGATACTCACCCAATTTAAAATATTTTAAGATATTTGGAAGCAAGTGTTATATTCTTAAATATTTTAGGAATGGTAAGCTAGATGCAAAAAGTGAAGAATGTATATTCCTTGGTTATTCCACAAGAAGTAAAGCTTATAAGTGTTTAAATACTAACACTAACAAAGTTGTGGAAAGTGAAAATATGAAATTTGATGAATATACAGAAGTGTATCAGGCTGAACCTATGAAGGAACCAAAAGAATACAAATCATTTGTATACTTTATAAAGGTATTTGTATTGAAGAAGATGTTGTAAACCAAGTTTCAAACCAACATCAAGTTTTAGTGACTACCAAGTCACATACTATGAATGTTGAGTTGCATTCAAGAACCGGGCTACATTCAGGTGCAAAGTTATAGAATAAAGTTGAGGCACATTTTGATTCCAAGATTAGCATACATGAAAGAGATGTTGAACTATCTAGCAAAGATGTACATAGTGATTCAAAATTTGGGAGACCAATTGAAAAAAATATAATAGAACCAAGATTGTCTAAGTATGTCAATAGACATCACCCTACTACACAAATCATTGGAGATAAAGATGCTAGACCAATGAAAAGAAACAAGTTGAGAAATGATACATTTTTTCTAAGTATGCAAGAACCTAAAACAGTGAAAGATTCCTTAGAAGATGTGGACTAGATTAAAACTATGAAAGAAGAGATTAAAAAAATTGAAAAATATAAGACATGGACTCTAGTTCCTAGACCAAAAAATAAAAATGTGATTGGTACCAAGTGGGTATACAAAAATAAGTTAGATGAAAATGGTGAAGTCACAAGGAACAAGGCAAGATTAGTTTGTAAAGGATATGCACAAGAAGAAGGGATAGATTATGGAGAAACATTTTCTCTTGTTGTAAGGTTGGAAGGAGTAAGAACTCTATTTTCTTACTCTACATACAAAGGTTTCAAAGTTTATCAATTGGATGTTAAGTCTACACTTCTAAATGGTATATTGGAGGAAGAGGTTTATATAGAACATCTAGAAGTATTTGTTGATGCTAACAACAAAAACATGATATGTAGAATACACAAAGCTTTATATGGTTTGAAGCAAGCACCAAGAGCATGGTATGAAAGGCTTTATAATTATCTTGTGAAGATTGGATTTGAGAAGACTAATGATAACAACAATCTATACTTGAAGGTAGAGAAAGGAAAAGGTGTTTTTTTATCTAAAATTTTTGTTAATGAAATCATATTTGGAGGTCAAGATACTTTATGTAAGGCTTTTGCAAATGAAATGAAGCAAGAATTTGAGATTCCTATGTTTGGGGAGATCAAATTCTTTGTGATTTTGCAAGTACATCAGATGAAATATGGTATATACATCACTCAATCAAAGTAGGTTAAGGAGATATTGATAACTTTTGGATTGGAAGAGTCAAAGCCAGTTAACATACCTATGGTGATAGGACATAAATTGTCAAGAATGATGATTCAACTGAGGTGAATCAAAACATTGTATAGGTCTATAATTCGCAAATTACAATATATAGTACATAGCAAACTTGATATCACATTATATGTAGGGATAGTTGCAAGATTCTCTACTAACCCCAAGGAGAATCACATGATGGTAGTAAAGAGAATAATGAGATATCTAAAAAGAACAGAAGAGTATGGTCTATACTACAAGAAAAATGAGAAATTTGAATTAAGGGCCTACAATGATGCTAATTGGGCTGGAAACATTAATGACAGAAAGAGCACTAGTAGAGGAGCATTTTTCTTAGGCAAAAGGTTAGTTACATGGACTAACAAGAAAAAAAACTATATCTCTCAATCTACTATTAAAGTTATAAATGTTGTTCTTACAAAAAATTGTACAAACATTGTATGGATCAAACAACTACTCAAAAGTATGGAGGAAATCATTGAACTAGTTATACTTTATTGTGATAATAAAAGTGTTATCAATATATCAAAGAACCATGTGATGCACACAAAGACTAAGCACATTGCAATCAACTATTATTACTTGAGAGAGTTAGTTCAAGATAAAGAGGTGAAGATGGAATATGTTAACAAAAAAGAGAAAATTATTGATATCTTTACAAAAGCATTACCTAAGGATGATCATGAGTATCTAAAAGGTAAACTAGGAGTGATACCCTTATCAAAGGCTATCCAAGAAGCATGAGGAGTTCCCTGCATCAAACAAGTTGATTGACATATGTTACATATTGATGTAGTGGATCTTACTTTAGGAGTTGCCTCAAGTAATAAAAGAAGGTGGAGTTACAAATCAGTCACAAGCTCGGTGATAGAGGGAGAAACTGACAATGTTTATATTTGCATATGAAGATGACAAGTCTTTGGTATTGTTTTCAAAGAGGGAGATAGAATACTAAGGGAGAAATGTATATAGATAGAAAATTCTAGAGGAATCCTAATCTGCCTAATTCTACTGAGGGTGAAATTCTAACTACAAAGGGAGATGAAAGAAAACACAGAAGAAACATGAATACCTAGTAAGAGAGAATTAATGACAAATGAGATATAATAAGTAATCTAGAGGGAGTCATAAGGATGAGTTTATTGATTGTCTATTGATAAGGACATAATTTTGTAACCTATTCAGAAGATGAAAGTTGTTGACTAAGGGAGAGATTTCAATACAAGGAATTATTTTCTTTTTGGTATTTTGTTGGTTATACTGATTTAGTTTAGTTAGTTTGGTTTTCCATCAATGCCAAAGAGGGGCATTGTTGAAAATAGATTGATACAAGTATGAATATGTATTTCAATCATTGTTTTGTCACTAATGTCAAACCTACTTCCTATTGGTAAGATAAATGCTTATACAATTTAAGTACTATCATTTGTTTAATTAATGAAGAGGATTTGATTAAATGAGGTAAAAATAGTACCTAGAGGAAAGGTTGAGTTATGATATGGAAACAATGATACTATAGTGCATTGATATTCTACTTAAGGTTACAAAGTTTGGTTACACTGATTAAGTTTAGTAAAACAAGTTAAACAAAGTTTGTCTACCAAACCTAACAATCTACAAAATGGGTGCCGAGAATAGTTAGTTCAAGCTAAATAGAAAATTAGTTGGAGCCAAGTAAAGTCAATTTTAGTGTAAGCTTAGTGAAATAATGTAAGTCAATCAAAGTTTGTTTGATGTTGAGCATTAATAAACTTTAGTTCATGCTGAGTGTTTTGATCGAGGATGTTGAGCAACATAGAATGTTTACCCTCAAAAGCTAGTTAATGTTGAGTATCAAAATTATGAGAAAGATTGAAAATTCGATGAAGCTAAGCTGACAAGTTTTATTTTTTGGATTGTGTGAACCATGTGGAAGATAATCTTGATGAGCTAGTGGCACATAAATCATGGTGAATGATTTTGAGGTGAATTCAAAGAAGATTAAAAGAGAAGTTTCTAGAAGGGAATGAAATGAAATGAGGGGTAGATTCATTGAATCCTACCCAATCTAACCTAACCCTAAAATGGATGATGGAGGATGAATGAAAAAAGATCTTAATTCTCTATTTATAGAGATGGATGGTTAGAAGAAAAGGTTGTCATGTGCAAGAACCTAAGTAAGACATGGAGTCTAGGGTATTTCTTCATTCAGTGACCTAAGAGAATAGACTACATTGGAAAGCAAAGAAAGAAGGCTTAAGGGTATGGATGCTTTAAGGTTGAACAAGCTATTAGAGATGAAGTGTGTAAAAGTCAAGCATAATGGAGGACTAAAATAGAGATCTATAATCTGCAAATGGAGTTTTAAGTTGTTATTAGATCAAACCTTACTGTTACTTATTAATCATTGTATTAGTCTAGGGTAAATCCTTTGGATTAAGTATAACCTAACAGTCATTTATAAATCCTTTAATTGGATGACATTCCAAGTGAATGATCTAAAGTCCTCTAACAAGGCTTGCTCCTAATAGGGTGATTGAAATCCTTTAACCGGGTAATATTTAACAGTGTGTCTTGTAACCTTTAATAGGGTTGACCTTTCACAAGGCATCACTTTAGAAGAGTGAGAATGAGTAGCATGTTACTGGAGGTTTTTCCCAAATTGGGTTTCCATGTTAAATTATTGTGTCAAATGTGTTATTGAATCTATTATGTTTTATGTTTACATTTTTACAATTTGATTTGATAGTAACCTACAAGTTTAAGTGATTTCATAATCTAATGGATGCATGCATGATAAAAATGTTTTATGGATATGGGTTCACTAAGGTAGGAAAAATTTTAATTGTACATCTAGACCTTGGATAACTAATTTACACCCCCCCCCCCCCAATTATTCTAAAGAACTCTAATACCTTAGCCACTTCCCAAGGTAGAGTTGTATTGTATCACTATGTAGGATATTTTGATTAGTATATGTGATACAATGCACCTTTCCTGCTTAAGTAGCTTTGATTAGGAAAATTTACCCCCAGTTTACCTCTAAGATATTCATGAACATCTTTAGGTAATGGTTTTGTGAATATGTCATCAATATGTTCCTTGGTATTCATATATTCTAGCTTTACTTCTTTGTCTTCAACCAATTCCCTCAAGTAGTGATACTTTATAGCAATGTGCTTTGTGTTAGTGTGCATCACTAGATTCTTTGAAATGTTGATAGGACTTATGTTATCACAATAGATAACCACTAGATCTATGATTTCTTCTTTCATACCTTTTAGTAACTATTTGATCCACATAATATTTGAGCAATTCACTCCAACTGCCAAATACTTGGCTTTAGCTATAGATTGGGAAGTAAAAGTCTACTTATTGCTTGTCCATGACACCAATCTCTTTCCTAGAAAGAATACACCTCCACTAGTGTTTTTTCTATCATCAAAATTTCCTACCCAATTTGATTTAGTAAACATCCTTGGTTCAAACTTATCATTTCTTTTTTTATATAATCTATAGTCTTTTGTACCTTTCAAATATCTCATTATCCTTTTCGTTGTCATCATGTGATTCTTGAAAATCTAGCAACTATCTCAATAGACAAAGTAATATCCGGCCTATTGTGAACAACATATTGCAATTTTCCAAGCATGGATCTATATAAGGTCTAGTTCACATCATCAAAAGCATTAGTCTTAGATAGCTTATGTCTAGTAGACATAGGTGTACTCACTAGCCTAGAATTTTCCATACCAAAAGTCTATAGTATCTCCTTGATATATTTGGATTGTGTAATGAAAATACCAAACTTCATTTGACACACTTGTAGTCCAAAAAAGAATTTGATTTCACCAAACATAGATATTTCAAATTCCTTTTTCATTTCATTAGCAAATGGTTTTCATAAAGCTCCTCTTCCTCCAAATATAATATCATCAAAAAATATTGCAGATAATAATACTTCATTATTCTTACCATTCTTCAAATATAGGTTAATGTTATTATTTGTCCTTTCAAAACTAATCTTCACCAAATAGTTGTGTAATCTTTCATAGCATGCTCTTGGAGATTGGTTTAATCCATAGAGGGCTTTGTTTTGTTTACATACCATGTTCTTCTTGTTTGGATCAACAAATCCTTTAGGTTTTTCAATGTATACTTCTTCCTCCAGTATACCATTTAAAAATGTAGATTTGACATCCATTTGATATACCTTGAATTTTTTGTGGGCTAAGTATGCAAAAAAAGTTCTGACCCCATCGAGTCTTTCTACTAGAGGAAAATTTTCTCCATAATCAACTCCTTCTTCTTAAGCATAACCCTTACATACCAGTCTTTCCTTATTTCTTGTTACTTCTCAATTCTCATTGAGCTTGTTCCTAAAAACCCACTTTATCCCAATAACATTTTTTTCTATAGATCTTGGCACTGAGGTCCAAGTATTATTCTTCTCAATCTAGTCAATTTATTCATTCATTGCATGGATCCAATATTCATTGTTTAAAGCATTCTTTATTGACTTGGGCTCAAAATCACAAAGTAAGCACGTATCATCCTTGATTCTTCTTCTTGTCATAACACTTGATTCATCATTGCCAATGATTTTTTGAGGTTTATGATGTCTTCTAAAATATTTTTCTAGCATATGTAGTTTCCTTCTTTGATCTCCTATAGGTTCATCTTGAAAATTAATCTTGATCTCATTTCCTCTTGCTTTCTCTAGTTTTGGTTCAGGTTCTACATGCTCGACATTTTCTATCTAATGGTCAGAATTTCCCATCTGGACTTAACATCTTTGTTCTATTTCTCAACACCCGTTTTCTATTGCTCAGCAATTTACATTTGCATTCCATCATTTCCTATCTGATGGGAATTTGGAGCTTGACTTATCTGTTCATTTTAAGTGTTGGAAGCATAAGCATCCACATAGATGAATGAACTCTAGTCTTCAAGTTATTCATTACATGAAGTGTCACCTCTTTCTGCAAACTCATTGACTATCACATTTTCACTTTCCAAAACTTTTTTAGTGTTAGAATTTAAACACTTATAAGCTTTTCTTTTAGTGGAATAACCTAGGAACATGCTTTCATCACTTTTTGCATCAAGATTTCCATTCCTATTATCTTTTAGTATATAGCATCTACTACCAAATATTTTGAAATATTTAGCATTAGGAGCATAACCATACCATAGTTCAAAAGATGTAGCATTTGTACCTGTCTTGACTTGTACTCTATTCAAGGTATAAATAGCAATACTAACCACTTCTCTCCAATATTTTTGTGATACATTCTTCTCAATAATTAATGTTCTTGTACAATCCATTATTGATTTGTTTCTCCTTTCAGCTAATCCATTTTGAGGAGGGGTTAATGGTTTTATATCTGTCTTTTGATTTCTCTATCATTGCAAAAGGTATCGAACTCATGTGAAATGAATTCACCAACTCTGTCAGATCTCAAACACTTTGAACTCTTCCCTATTTCTTTTTCAACTCTGGCTAAATGCAACTTAAATAACTAAAAAGCATCAGATTTAGCTTTAAGAAACATCACAGTCATCATTCTAGAGTGGTCATCCACAAATAGAATAAAAAATTAATATCCATAGTAACTTTGAACACCAATGGGTCCACATAGGTTAGTATGAACAAATTCCAAAATATCATTAGCAGTATATGTTTTTCTCTTAAACCTAGACTTTGTAATCTTTTCCAATTAACATTGTTTACACATAGCATTGTCAAGATTCTTTAGCTTAGGAAACCCTCTTAATTTCTTCATCTTGATGATATTCACCAAATTCTCAAAGTTCACATGACATAATCTTTTGTTTCATAACCAAACATCTTGTTGTGTAAATAAACATGTCTCATTTGATAGGTCTAGATAGGATAAGTTACATCTTGTCTACTCACTAGTTTCAATTAGCTTACCATCACTATCATGTATCTTGGACTTTCTATTATGAAATTCCATCACTATCATGTATCTTGGACTTTATATTATGAAATTCAACTCTGTAACCTAATTTTTTTCAGTTATGAAACACTCAACAAATTGTAGTTAAGTCCTTCATCCCAGTAAATATTGTCACATGTTATCTTGTTAGTTAGTTGAATAGTACCTTTACCTTTACCTTTACCTTTTATAAAACATGGGATATCATTACCAAACTTAACACATCCACCATTGTATGGACCAATATCTTCAAATCTATATTTATCACCAATCATATGATTGGAACATCCACTATCAATTATCCATCTATCACTTTTGTTCACATAAGAAATTAAAGCAATTTTCTCATCTTCATCACAATCTTCTTCATAGCAACATACACAACTTCATCATCATTACTCTTAGATTCATTATCAGTCCTTTCTTTAGCAATATAACAAGATTTTGTAGCTTTTTTATCCTTTCTTTCTTGTAGTCTTTGTATTCTCTTCTTCTTTTGTATTTTATTTTCTTCCTTTCGTCCTTATCATCACTGTCAAGACATCTAGCAGAAATATGACCAACTTTTTTGCATGAAAAAAAATGATCAGTAATTTACCTTTGTAGCTACCTCTTTCTCTTCTCAACCTTTTTGCAATGAGGACTTCAAGTTGATTAATCTCATCATTAGAACTATCACTTTCACTCTCCTTAAGTTTTCCTTTCTTCTTGCTAAGAACTAGTTGTGACTTGAAAGAAGATAAAATAGTAGTAGGTGTGTAGTTATCAAAGTTAGACATCTTAAAAGTAGTAAGTCTACCAATTACACCTTCTAAGGTCAAATTATTACCTAGTGTGTATCTCAGTTCTTGGATTGTAGAAACTCTAATGGCATAGATAGGGAGTAGAGGCCATCATTATTTCATCTTTCATTTCTCCATTTGTATCTCAAATAGCATTAATTGATGGAATTCTTTAGAATAACTAGGGGGTGAATTAGTTATCCAAGTTCTAGATGCACAAATAAAAAATTTCATAGCTTAGTGAACTCATATCCTTAAAACATTTTAATTATGCATGCATCTATTAGATTATGCAATCACTTAAACTTGTAGGTTACTATCAAATTAGTTTGCAAAAATGTAAACATGAAACATAATAGATTCAATAACACATTTGACACAATGATTTAACATAGAAACCCAATTTGGGAAAAAACACCAATAACATGCTACTCATTCTCACTCTTCCAAAGTGATGCCCTATGAAAGGCCAACCTTTTTAAAGGTTACAATGCACACTGTTAAATGTGACTCAGTTAAAGGATTTCAATCACCCTATTAGGAGTGAGCCTTGTTAGAGGATTTTAGATCATTCACTTGGAATGTCACCTAGTTAATGGATTTACAAATGACTATTAGGTCAACCTTAATCCAAAGGATTTACCCTAGACTAATAAAATAATTAGAGAGTAATAAGAAGGCTTGATTTCATAATAACTAACAACTTCATTTGTAGATTATAGATCTATGTTTCAATCCTCCATTCTAATTGGCTTTCACACTCTTCAGCTCTGATAGCTTTTTCACCCTTCAAGCATTTGTACCCTTAAGCCTTCTTGCTTTGTTTTCCAATTTAGTCTCTTCTCTTAGGTCACTAAATGAAGCAAATACCCTAGACTCCTTGTCTTCCTTAGGTTCTCACACATAACAACCCTTGCTTCTAATCAACCATCTCTATAAATAGAGAATCAAGATATTTTTTTATTTATCTTCCATCATCCATTTTAGGGTTAGGTTAGATTAGGTAAGATTTAATGAATCTACTCCTCATTTCATTTCATTCTCTTCTAGAAACTTCTCCTTCAATCTTCTTTGAATTCATCTCAAAATGGTTCATCTTCAATTCTATGCCACTAACTCATCAATATTATCTTTCACACAATTTACATAATCCAAGAAATCAAACTTGTCAACTTAGATTCACCAAATTCTTGATCTACCTCATAATGCTAACACTCAGCATTAACTAGCTTCTAATGCTTGGCACACACTACATTTCTTGGCATCCACTACCAAAACACTTGGGCACAAACTAAAGTTTACTAGTGCTTAACATTAACTAAACTTTACTCAGCTTATATTGTTTCACTCGACTTACATTGAAATTGACTTTCTCAGCTCCAACTAATTTTTTCTCAGCTTGCAAAAACTTTTCTTGGCACCTATTGTCCACTTGGCAAGCTTGGCAGAAAAACTTCATTTAACTTGTTATTCTAAACTTAATCAATGTAACCAGCCTTTGTAACCTCAAGTAAATTATCAATGCACTATAATATCACTACCTTAACTGATTCTTGTACTCCTTTTCATATCATAACTCAACCTTTCCTCTAGGTGCTATTGTTACCTCATTTGATCAAATCCTCTTCATCAATCAAAAAAATGATAATACTTAAATCATATAAGCCATTATCTTATTGGAAAACAACAAGTTTGACATTAGTGACAAAAGAATGATTGAAACACAATTATCATACTTGTTTCAATCTATTTTTAACATTAACAACCTCCTTGACTCTTGTGTAGTATTGTACTATGTTCTCACCTTTCATCATTCTCATGTCATCAAATAACCTCATAGGCTTTCTAATTTTGCTCTTAGAAAATTGTCATCACCTCCATATATGGTCTTCAATTTGTCCCATGTCTTCTTTGCACTATCACACTCTTTCAGGTCATCAAACTCAGCATAGCTTAGGTCTAAGACAATCTCCAATATTTCTTGGTGATGTTCTAGCTTTTGTTTTAATTTTTTAGCATTCAGAGGAGTAGTTGTTACCTTTACATATTCATTATCCAAAAAATTCACAATAGCATCACTAATACTAGATATGTTCAACTTCATCAAGGTATGCCATATAGGAAAGTTCTCCTTGTTTAGCTTGGGTACATCTCTCTTATTAGTCATTATCTTTAGCTTTAAGTACCTTCAAACTTTTCTCTATAAGAACTGAGATTTGATACCAATTGTTAGAAATGTTTAGAATAACTAAGATGGGGGGTGGATCAGTTACTCAAGGTCAATATGTACCACTTGAATAATTAAACAATAAACACTTCATTGTTATTCTTATCTTGTTGTTTCTTAGTCTATACTATAAAACTATCATAAACATAACTTGCATTGCATAATGAAATCATTATCAAATGTAAACACACATAAAGCATTATCACAATTTTGACATTAGGTTTTTATGTGAAATCCAAATTTGGGAAAAACCACTAGCAACATATCATTATATTTCACTTTTTCAAAGTGAAGCTCTGTTAGGAGCCAACCTTGTTAAAGGTTACAAAACATATCGTTAAATGTGACCTCGTAAGAGGATTTATTCACCATGTTAGGAGTGTCCTTGTAAGAGGACATTGATCATTCCATTTAGAATGTCACCTAGTTAAAGGATTTTCATAGGTTGCTAAGTCTTCAAATGACTATTAGGTCAACCTTTGTTAAATGGATTCCAATACAAATTATTTACAATGACTAGAAATAAAATGGTAGGTTTTGACTTGTGTTATTACAACTCAATTTTATAGGTTTAGATCTTTGTTCATTCCTTATGTTGGTTTACTGATAAGCCTTCCATTTACATCTCTAATATTGATTTACTTGGCCACCCTTCAAGCAATTAGTCCACTCTTCTCATCAACACTTAAGCCTTCTGCTCTAATTTACTTATTACTAACAACATCATATCTACAAGCTTTATCCTTTAGCTTCGTATTCACTCACACTCTTGTGCATTTCTGATCAACCTTGCTCTGCATGCCTCTCTTCACATACAAGCTTTGCACATACACACTCACATGCACATGCACACATAGCATACCACACCATATATTCAGCTTTGTATCTCTTAAAATAGGAAATTCATGCTTGTCCATTTTCTACATCCACTATAGATCTTAGGGTTTATGATGAGGTTCAACTTAATTCATTGTATTTGTCCATCTTCTTGATCTTCTTCTAGAAATGTCTCTAGAATTTTTCTATTAGGTCTTTATCTAATCTTTTCCTTGAATTTAATGATCCAACTCACAAATCTTATCTTCAACATGGTTTACATCTCTCAAGAAATCAAGTGAGTCATCTTGATCTCACAATTTCCTCAAATTCATTATTACACTGTTACTTGGAAATCTCTAAATTGTGGCTCTTAGTCTTCACCGAATTCTTTGATCATTGTAAGTCTTTTTTACTCAACACCAATTGTCTTTCTCAGTTGATGCTAATGCTCGATCAACACTAGATTTACTCGGCACTAACTATAGCTCGGTTAACACTAGTATTACTCCACACTAACTATATTCTATACTTCTTTTCAGCCTGGCATAGCCTTCTTGACATAACCAATCATTTTTCTTTATCAAAGTCTATCTAATAAAATTTCCATTATAACTTCCTTTTTGTAACTCAAGCTTTTCTCTAGTTTCTATTGTTATAAGCAACTCATCAAATCCTCTTTATCAATCAAATAGATATGAAACTTAGATTAGGTAGAAATATATCTTATCAATTGATTTGACATCAATGACAAAACAACAATTGTTCCAATTGTAAGTTTCCAACAAGACCATCCACTTTTCCCACCATTAAAGTCACATCCACTTGGCCATATGAAATTTTTATAATAATGCTAGCTGGTATAGGTCCTACATATGGCACACCATTTCCTCTACATGCAAAATTGATATCCTCTAGAGTCTTACACAAATGCATGCCTTTGGAATCTAGATCCAAACTCATGTTGTTAGAGTTTAACACAAAATAAAACCTCCACTATCAGTTGCACTAACTCAAACATTCATAAACTACATTTTCATGTCATCATCCCCTTCAACAAAAACACTTCCAGTATCACAACTATATAAGGAGGAAATATGAATCAAGGATATAAAATCCTAATTTCATCACATAAACACATTACACAATTCAAAGAGGGAGGTAAGTCAAGAAGATAAATCCTTTCAATCCCAAATATAAATAACTAGATCTAGAAAGATTAATGATTACCAAATATGAAAGGATCACCAATGTAAACTAGGTCTAGGAAATAATAAGGGAAAAGATAAGATGCATATTCTTGAAAACCCTAGGTGAGATATATAATAAGATAGTGCTAGATATATAACTAAAATAAGGAAATGTGTTGCAAGGATAAATAAGGTAGAATACACACCTCTAGAACTTTATTTTATGTTTTTTGAATTGATCATAATGGATGAAAATTTTTGGATCTAGGCATAAAACTATGTAACAAATAAAACCCAAAAATTGTTTGGCAATCTATTTGGGTTGATCTAGATGATCATGGGTGACCCAGTCACTATTGAAGTGTCAAGAGTTACTGAGCTGAAACTAAAGAAATGAGTTTGATACTTTTTCTATTTTTTTAGTTTTGAAGAAATCCAAAAAGGGTGCTCATTCATTCAACCTCTTCATTAATAAAATATTCTTAACTTGCACTAACAAAGGGTTTTTTTTGTTGATGTTGGGGTGGGGGGGTTTATTTTCCTTGATCAAGCCCCATTTTATAAATTATCCTTGAATTAAAATAATTAAAATTTCATGGATGTAAAGTAAATGTATGAATTCATCTATAATAGTAGGTTATCTTCAATCAAATGCAATATGCTTACTTTACCAATTTAGTTAGATCAAGAGGATGAAGATGAATAGATGTAGAAGATGAAACAAAGAATCTTGAATGGATTAAAGCATACCTTGAGGATTTATCCTACCATTTATTGAATACTTGAATCCTTGATCTTTAATAGAGGAATTTCTTAAAGGATTCTTGAAGGCTTCAAGACTTGAAAACTTGAATTCTTGAGAGCTTAAGAACTTGATTGCTAGAGTTCTTATGTGTGTATGACCTTGCATTGATATGAGACATTTTATACATGAGAAATGGATAAAATATAGGGGTTTATAAAGGGATCATAATTAGCTAACTCTCATAGGTTGACCTACCTAAGAATTAACAACTCAAAGCTATCCAAAAATAGGACATGTATAGAAGACCCAAAATAGGGCTCAATTAGGGTTGCACTACATCCCTAATTGACCAGGGATACACTATGTCCCTAATAACTAGGTCCTAGAACCTCATGGATCCCTTTGAGATCCCAAAAAAAGTCTCAAGTCATGATAATTAAGCACAGAGTCCAAGATATAGTCATTTGAGAGCAGATTGTAGATTCCAAATGATTAAATAAAGGTAAGGGAGGACCTAGGAGGATAGATTCTACCTAAAACTTTATGCCATGAAAATAGGAGCTTTAAATATTTTTTACCCCAATTCCACGTAGGATAAAGGACAAAAAAGAGAACAAAGAAGGAGGGGTACAAGGTGATTGATGATCTCACATTAAATAGGTGTTAAATCTTCATTGAATTGGAGTGCTTCCAATTTAAACTAGAGCATTTATCTCCCACTTTGGTAAGAGTATGGACTTGATCCAAACTCTTGGAAAAGTAGAGAAAAATACATAAGATGCTCTCATTACAATCAAAGAGACAAATAAGTCATCAATCCCCCAAGGGATTGAGTCTTTCCTAACTCCTAGATTATAGTAAGAGATAAATCACTGACTAAAAACAAAAGAAAAAGAGGAGTCATTATATTGTCCAATAGAGTGCCCACCCTTCTATGAATCACTAAGAGAGATATTGCAAAATATGGCATTGAATAGTCTAACAAGGTGGTAACCTACTAGTCAACTCATCAAAGTGGCCATCTATAGATCAATGTTCTTTGTATCACTATTGCATAGTCTCATAAGACTATATTACCCATGCATGGGACTTAGAAAAAAATTATGTGTTATCCATAGATGAGATTTAGCATGTGTATCCAAGGGGGAGAGAGAGAGAGAGAGAGAGAGAGAGAGAGAGAGAGAGAGAGAGAGAGAGAGAGAGAGAGAGAGAGAGAGAGAGAGAGAGAGAGAGAGAATGTCAAGGATGTTATCTTCTCACAAAGAATCAATGATTTAGGATTATGCCTAATATATAAAGGGAAAATATGTGCCAAAAGGAGGGATGAAGTAACAATTTATAGATTTGAAAATATCCTAGGTAGCATACCAAGCCCACAAGGCCAAAGTACCCTAAGCCATACTCAAAATTCATATTTACTAGTCCATGAAAATAATTCTAGAATGTGCAAAGATAGTCAAATAGTCTAGTGATTTTGTACCATGCTAGTCAACCAAATCCAATATATATGAAAATAAGGTGATCATTTATGCCACCCCCCTACCCTCCAACCCACTTAATATGAGAAAATAATTTCTTATTTTGGCATCTTAAGGAAGTGATGAAGAGGGATAAAGCAATTTCAGCATCAAGATAGTATTCACAAGCAACACCTAGTGCAAACTAAAGAGGTCATAGCTCATGTGAGGTCATAGAAGGGTAGAACGCAATGAGACACTATGAAATAAGTAAAAAAATAAAATACCTATAAAGAATATCACACTATTATGAGTATCTAAGGTAAGTGATCTATCTACCATGAAAATTCACTTGTTATTTATATTAAATTTGATATGACATGATAAAAAAATGACACTCAACCAAAGGAAATAATGAATCCTTTAAAGAATGAAAGATGTGGATAAATATCCCTTTACCCCAAGTGTAGGAATAAAGAGAAAATTAGGACCTATTATGATATTCACAAAGTAGAACATGTATGACAATGAGCTCCCAAGAGAGATGCTAACAATATTACATAACAGAGAACAACATAATAGAGACCTAAATTTTATTTAAATAATTATGGATTAACATAAATCTCATCATAAGGAGATATGTGAATAATATTATTATCAATAATTTTCTAACTATTATTATTTAAATATTCACAATCATTAGGAGAGTGATCATTATAATGATGATACATGAAAAATGGAAGATTCATTAGTTATTTATATGTTTCTTTTGATGTTTAGGTCTAGTAATCATCTTACGATGAAGAAGATTAGGAAAAATGAGCTCTTTCCTAGTAGAAGATGATGAAGGACAGGATGTGGACAAAGCATCACATTGTTTCACACATCCTACTATATGATCAAAAATGGTGTTGAAAGAATTCTTATGCCCTCCATCACCTAAGAGCATACTAGGTTTGATAGGCATCTTGTGACTAGAAGTAGAAAAATCATTATTAAAGAGAGGAGAAACTAGATTTCTCATGAATTAAATATGATTAACTCTATGCTCTACAATAAAATTTGGATTAAAATCTAATGTACCCTAATCATCTTCAAATAGAGTAGAAGAAGAAGGATCTTCTTTAGGTTTAGGTCTCCCAACTTCCTGTATAGGAGGAGAAACTTGAGCATATTATGTGTTTTAACAAGGATCGGGCACATCGTCACAATGAAGGGTTTGAAAAATATTATTATAAATAAACCTAAACTTGGGATGAAGAGTAGAATGAATAGCATGCATACAACGCAATTGTGGTTATCCTTATAGAAGGTTATGATTGAAAGTTCTAGGCATAACATGTATAGGACTATCCAAATTACCAGACCAAATTTTACAAGTAGCATTATAATAACCAAATTTCTCCTATCAATGTTATCAAATGCTCAACCAAAGTATTATTTGGTTGAATAGTAGAAATATTAGTTAACCTTTAACATACATATAATGCAAATATTCAAACTAGGATCATTATCATTCAAAGTGTGACTTATGGTATTTTTATTAATAGACACAACAACCATAAGAGGGTTATAATGATCTTGAATTTCTTTAGAAGGAAAGTAATCATGAGTAACTATGATTATAGGTGATACAAAATTAGCATGCATGAATTATTAAAAGGCATCCATGTTATCTTGATTAAGAGGTGGAAATGAGAGATTGGATAAATAATTTTTCAAGGATTCATGGTATGTTCAAGATTTTTGAATAATTTATCAAAGAGAAATCTTGGTGAGTGTTTTATGTAATTGTGACACCAAATTATAATCCAAGCCAATATTTTGAGGAAGAGTGGGTGGAGGAGAAAGAATCTAGGTTGAGAAGGTGGAAGAGAAGTAGAAGGTTGAGGATTATTCCTTGTATTGTAGATGACAGACACTTCTTGAGAATTCAAAGGATCACTAAATTTCCCTTAATAGTTATCTGAGGAAAGTCTATAATAGTGAGAAGAATGGTAACCTTTAATAGTGAGGAGAATTATAGTAACATTAAATTGATTAAGATCTTACATCTCCATAGACTCATGACTAGAAGCAAAAGCATTAAGGATAATGTCATTATCCACGTGTTCCAATTAACCCATAGAATAGGAATTGTATATGTCCATTAATGTTTTTGCTTGAGTAGGAATGCTAAATGAAGGCACGGTCAAATTAATAAGAGTGTTTATGATATCTTCTTCTTGGTCTAAAATATTTGTAAGATATGTGTTAGGAGAATAATAAATATCAAGCTTGTCATGGTGAAAAAAGGTATCAATCATCATGCTAGCTTTTTCATGAGGAAGAGAATAGTCAACATCCTTTTCTATAGGTTTATCACAAATAGTACCATCATTAATAATGGGAACATCTCTATTAATAAAGCAAACCATAGAAGAAGAAGAATCATGAGTCAAAGGAAGGTCCAAAAAGGTGGGAGGATAAAGAAGATATAGAAGAATCCTCAGCCAATGTGTCCCCACAGTTAAGGCCTAAAGGAGGAGAAGAGCCAATATCAATTTGCCACTCATCTCCATAAAAAGGAAGATCATATGGTAAGGATAAATTTTTATAAGCATGGTGTTTAAGGTCAAAGATAAGGGAATGATGTTTAGAATATGCTTCGAATAACTTTGACAACATAAGAAAAAGAGAAGCACATATAGAGTAAATCCAACTAATCATTATTTTATTGAAGTGCATAGAAGATCCAATAAATATGTGAAAAATGAAGCATGAAAAGTGCATGATCATTGTTAAAATATCCATGAAAAAAAAATTAATTAAGAAGATCTCAATGCTACTAATGCAAAAAAGAGTAGATCTAAATACACAAAGAAGAGAAAGAAATCAAAGCTATGAAAACTTAACTCCAAAATGAAACAAAAGAGGGAAAGTGTATGAGTTTTCCAAATAAATATAATGAAGGTGAACACAAAATATAATTCAAGGATCTAACTCCAAAATAAAAATAGTAAATGTTGCATCATGGGTTGACCAAAGATGTACAAGTGGGAAATGTGAATTAAGGATATAAAACTCTAAGATCATCACATAACCACACTTACACAACTCAAAGAGAGAGGGAATTCAAGGACATGTGTCCTTTAAATACCATTTATAAAGAACTAGATCTAAAAATATTAGTGTCAACCAAATATGAAAGAAGCACCAATGCAAACCCGCTATAGGGAAGAATAGGGAAAAGATAACCAAATCCTTGAAAATCCTAGACGAGATGATGAGCTAGGGCTAGATATATAACTAAAATGAGTAAATATGCTGAAAATAAAAAGAAGGTAGAATAAAAACCTATAAAATATGTTTTTATTCTTGTTGCACTGATCAAAATGGATGAAAATCATTAGATCTAGGCCTAAAACTACAAGATGGCCAAAACCTAGAAATCATTCAATAATTTGTTAGGGTCGATCTAGATGATCAAGGGTGACCTAGTCACCATTGACACATTAGTGGTGACCCATTTGACCCTCAAGAAATGAGTGTGATGATGATTATAATTCACAATTTTAAAGAGAGATGAAAAGGGTACTCAGATCTACAACCATGTTTGTTAATCTGTTCATAATCAACAATAAAAAGGGGTTTTTTTTTTATGGGGGATTTTCCTTGGTTAAACCCTAGTTTAGGAATTAACCTTGAATTTAAATAATTTAAATTGCATGAATTTAAATTAAATGGATGAATTTTCCTTAAAATGGTAAGATCTCTAGAGCCAAATGCAATGTGCTTACTTCACCAATTGATTTGGACCAAGAAGATGAAGATGAATGGATGTAGAAGATGCAAAAAAAGATCTTGAAAGGATTAAAGGAGATTTTAATGATGGCTCCCATAATTTATTAAATTCTTGAATCCTTGATCTTCAATAGAGAAATTTCTTGAAGGATGCTTGAAGGCTTGAAGACTTGAAAACTTGAATATTTGAGAGCTTCAAAGATTGAGTGCTACAATTCTAGAATGTTTGTGTGTGTTTGACCTTGGATTGATATGGGAATTTTTGTAAATGAAAAATGGAGAAAATAGAGGGCTTTATAAAGGGCTTTGAATTGGCTAACTCCTATAGGCTGACCTCTCTAGGAATTAACACCCCAAAGCTATCCAAACATGGGACCTAAACAAAGGACCCAAAATATGGCCTAATTTTAGATTCAAAGCATCCCTGATTGGTTAGGGACATATATGTCCCTAAAAATTAGGGCCTAGAACCTATGAGATCCCTTTGGGATCCCAAAATTGATCCTAGATCCCAGAAATTGAGAATAGATTCTAAGATATAGAACTTTCAATGTGGAGTTCCAAGTGAGTAAATGAGGTAAAGGGAGGATGTAGAAGGGTATCTCCTACCTCAAGATTTAAGCCATAAAAGTAAGATCTTTAAAGAGGATGTATTAGGTTTTTTCCCAATTCAACCTAGGAGAAAGGACAAAAAAGGGAAAAAAGGAGAGTTGTAAGGTGATTGATGATATTGTATTAAATAGGTGCTAAACCTTCATCAAATTGGAGTGCTTCTACTTTAAGATGTTACACCAAAAATAAAAATAGGGGCATCCCATTTCATCAACTACCTTTTACCACCCAAACCCCATAACTAGAAATATCCAAGCATCCTACACATATCATAGTCGCACAGTTATTCACCCTACCTACATCTATCAAACATTTGTGATGGAACCTTAGAAAACCACACCTCTATACAAAGTAGTGTTACAACCACAACCCAATAACCTTCATATCCAATAAATGTAGGTGTCATAGTAGTAATCCCACCCATATATATTAGATAAATAATCACATACCTATCCTCTACCACAATACTTATAAAACCCTTAACTACACTGTATCACTCATCTTTCACTATAGAATACATTATAACTTGTATTTGTAGTAGGAAAATATTCATTCCAAACTCCACAATAAACCCATTAGAATCTTCCAAATTCACCTACACCATTTAACACATATCAAATGTCAAGTTAAAATGACTTGGGTATACATCCTATAGCATCTATTAACCCAAAATAGGAAGATATGAGGTATGCAACTAGAGAGCTTAAAGTTGTCACTATAGCCAAATTGCTAAAATTTGAGGAAGTAATTTCTTTCCTATTTGATCAATCTACTATAGAAACACCTTTCCCCAAACACTTTGAAACAAAATAACTTTATGAATACAAGGGGAAGGGAGATCCAATGGCCCATTTCAAGGAGTTTTTCATGGTATGTTAAGAAGTGTCTTATAGTGATGTGTCCCTCATACATATCTCTCCAAATATCTTGGGAGGAAAAACCCTTGAATAGTTCAATAAGATTCCCTATGTCATAGTTATGAAATTTACAGAACTATTAGAAAAGTAGTTGTCACTATATACACTCCTATTCAAAAATAAGATGTCAGTTGTGGAACATTTTCAAACAAATAAAAAGAGAGGAGAGAACTTAGAAAATTGTCTAAAAAGTTGAAAAACACTCACTATATGTATGTCATGCAATATTTCAAAGAAACACATTGTTAAGATGTTCATTGATAATCTACATCCCAAACTTTCCTATCATATGAGCATCAACTCTTTACGTACATAGAAGGACATTACAAAAAAATGGTATGGACCTAGAGAAGGAGCTTATAGAGGATAATATCATTAATATGGATAGAAAGAATCCATCAAGCGAACATATATATGCACAATATAAGAAAGAAAACCAACTTTTTCAACATTCCAAAATACAAAAAAATGATCCCTATGAGAATTGTTAGCCAAGTAAGTCTTTAAATCAACTAGGCCAGCTAAAGGAATGAATCCCACATGAATATCATATGATAGGAATGGTGTAAGAGAAAGGACCACATCAAAAATTCCATCAACTACACAAAACCATGTGAAGGCCCATTAATATGAAGAATAAATAACTTATCCATCAAAATGAACAATACCAACCTAAATGGAAAACTCCACATATCCAAATAAATAAAAAGGAAAGAAGTGAAAGTCATAATCACATAAAAGATCAACAGTAACCAAATTCATCCAAAGGGATGATCCAAAAGCTAATAATACTCAAATAATATGTAAATCAAGTAGGGCCATCAAAATAAAGACCTCCAAGGCACAAATTAGATAGAAAAAGGTCAAAGCATGAAACACAATAAAGAGAAATAATGTCCCTAAACATGTTTAATATTAGTACTTTCAATAATATTAATTATTTCCTATATATTATTGATCAATAAGTTATAATTACATCGATTAATTTTTAATGGACTAATTATTGTTATGTCAAGAGATATTATATTAATTAATGTATCTTGATTAATTTGACTATGATGGTTTCCACAATAATTGAATTGATTATATTACATGGATATTGTTGATCATGATTCATGATGGTCTGCCCCTCCAAAAATTTCTTGTCATCAAGAAAAAATATATTTAACTTTTGATTAAATGAGAGATATTGGTAATTGAACATAAAATAAAAATTCTCTTACTTTTGAGAGAAACTATTTTAGATCAACTAATGTTAGTCCTTGTATGAGTTTTCCTAATACTAAATTTTCCATAGTCAATATCATTTATATAAATGATGTAATATACATACATACATGCATGCATGCATGCACGCACACACACACACACACACACACACACACACACACACATACTTAAAGTATACATGTATATACATGATTTAGATTCATTAGAATGGTTTTTTGTTTTATCATTTTTGTTGATATATTTGTGTGAGCCAAAATTCATAGGATGGCAAGATTATCTTTTGATACCACTATAACTGAAACTATAGATCTTAGGATCAATGTCTTTTCCCTTAAGGAGCTATATTGACCACTTCATAGAGCATTAAACTTATGTAAGAACATCTATATATTATTTACTTGAAAATTTCCACATGTATTTTCTCCTTTTGTGTGTGTATGTGCATATAAAATAATAATAATATAAAATCAATTTATAATATTAAAATAGAATGAAATCACATATCTACAATTACCTTTTAGTCAGAAGGTCCACCTTATTGTCCCATGGCTTTCATACTTTTTTAGTGTCCTTTTATAACTTTTATTATTTCCAACCTAAAAGGTATTTGTTCATTTTCTTCCCCTAGCATATTTATGTTGGTCTCTCTTTGTTGTCTATTAGTGTCAAACATTCAGTCATATACAAGGTAGAGTTAGTCAGTTGTCACTATGACTAAGTCACCCTAAATACATTGAGTCATGTAAAGACATGTAAATAATCATGTATATGTTGAGCTCTATAGGAGTCGAGAAATTCTTTGGTCGCCAAGCACTTCCTTATAAGTTGAGTATAGTTAATGCTAAGTAGGAAGAGCACATAGATGTCAAGTCATATAGAAGGAGTTGGGTCAGTCAAGGCTGAGTAAGAGAAAGAAGAATAGTTATGACTGAGCATCAGAGATAGTGTGTGTCAAATAACATAGAGTGAACAAAAATATCTAAAATGGTACAAGCTTTGAGGTAAACCATTTTTTATCTGACATATAAATAACATTTAATGATTGGTTTGTTACAAGGGTTGTTACCCATTTTGATATGGATCACTAATCCTTATAAGAGATTGTAGTGCCTCCTATAAATTCATTCAGTACCTTTTTATATTTTTGTTTTGAGAGATACTTTATTACTCATGTTATTAGACATTTGAGATGACCTGATGGTCGCTTGTTATACTTCATTTCTAGTATCATGGATGTTGGATTACAATGTCTACATGATGATGCCTTTTTGAGATGATAGAATGTTTTATTATAATATCTAGTTATCTGGTATTTAGACATATCCTATGATTATATTTATATGTTGTATTTGATGCTATGGTTATTTACTTCATTCTTTCTTTGTGATGCTTTATGTGAAAGTGAGTGATGTAAATGGATTATTTTGGTATAATTAATTAAATGGTTAAATTAAGTTATTTAATGTATTTATTGCTTCGGCTATGTTATTATATGTAATTGTACTTGATCATGTGTTTTAGTGTGTAGGACTTATATCTGTGGAAGTGGCACATGGAGTTAGTGATTCAGTTGTTTATATTTATTCAATGTCCTCCTTGTATGGTCAACATACCCTGTTTAATTGTTTAAATTAAACCTTTGAGTGATTTAATAAATCCAAACTCATCTGCTTTATGTTATTACATCCATGAGTATATTTATGCATTTATAGGTTTGCATTTGTCATGAAAGCTATCAAGGAATTATGTGATTTTGTTTTAAGGGACTTTTAGGCCTTATTTTATTTAATTTTAATTCCCAAAAACTTTGCCATAGATGAATTCCAATTACTTGGAATAGTCTTTCTTTTTTGGGTTGATTTAGAGTTTAACTAGGTTACTTCTCTATTTTCCCTAATCCATTATTCACTTGAAAAGTGAATAAGTATCCAAAAAGGAATTTTATTCCTCAGTTTTCACTTTTGGAAAAGAAAATTTCCAAATCCCTCTTCTCTAGGATTACATTTTTTGTTGTAGGAGCTATGAGCATAGTTTCATCATGAGATCAATCTTGATGGATCCAGCTTAGGGAGACCTTGGTTACCACTCACTCTCTCTCTCTCTCTCTCTCTCTCTCTCTCTCTCTCTCTCTCTATATATATATATATATATATATATATATATATATATATATATATGCAAGATTTTTATTTTGTTGTTTAGTTTCTTGTTTTGCCCCTTTTGGCTTTTAGGTGGGGCTCTCATGTTTTATTATTTTAGCTCTATTTCTACTTATGTTTCTAGTAGTTGTATGTTAGAAGGTTGAGAACTAGTGTTCCTTTCCATTTTTGATGGTTAGTTCTACTCAGTTGGTTGGGTATGAGTATTTCCCTATTTTTGGGATGAGGGTTTGGGGTTTAGCACCATTATGTTGGTCATTTTTGCATTCAAAACTCAAACCCAATTTTTATTGGATTTCTATGGCTCATCTACCTCATGGTAGAATGGGTTTTATTTTTTTAATTTTTGGTCAACATTGAATTTTTTGAGGGTTTTTCATCAATTTGTGTGTTGCCTAGTTTTCTCAGATTTTCTTGGCATGGTGTTGGTCATAGATTTAGAATATTAATGGGATTTTAATATAACCATAATTTTATCTTTTATTTGTATTGGGATGCATGCAAAATCCACACTCCCAAATTGAGGCCAGTACAGTGTGTGTTTTTGTCACGTAGCATTTTTGTGATTGGGATTTGTACAGGACTCGTACTCCTAGATTTAGGATGATGGAGTGAGTCATGATGTTTGGTTTTATTGTACTTTGGGATTTAGGTAGAATCTATACTCTTAGATATAGGTTGTTGAGTTTTATTTTCCTAGTGTTCTCATCCAGCCCTTTTTTTATGATCTTTGTGGTGTTGGTGTGCCCACACATGAGCATGTGTGCATGCATTTGTTAGGTGCTTGTAAGGCCCAATCTCCTAGTTGTTAATTATGGAGATATGTTCACTAGGGTTGGGTTGGGAATATGCATTTCCTATGAGGACTCATTGTGAGATGAGAATAGGTATGTAGGGTAGATATGTGGAGTGGCTTCTCTCATGTACCTTGACCCGAAAGTGCTCGATAAGGTAATGTGAAGAGGTTTTTAACAAGTGATAGCAAAAATTAATAAATGGAAAAAAAAATAAACTTAATGAAAGACAAGATTAAGGAGCACCTTGTCTCCAAGGGAGTTGATCAAAGGTGTGTGTTTCTACCTTCTTAAGGGAGTTGATTGAGCACACAATATCTAGCCTCCTATGGGACTTCATTGAAGATACATTCCAAGGCTGGCCTCTTGAGGGAGTTGAAAAAAGGCTTGAAGTACTTGCGCTACCCAATGTAAAGTAATGGCACTCCATTAGAGTCCCTACATAGTTATCTATAGAGGGTTTGACTAGTGACCTAATTTATTGCATTCTCTTCATGAGCATATAGATGTTGTATCAAGTTCTTGATTGGCATGTGTGTTATCCATGGGTGATTTCCTTGTGTATTTTTGGTTGGATCACTATCTCCATCAAAATGGTGGGAGTGGGCCTATGGGTTTGATGTGGTTGGGAGGTGTAGCTACCTATACCACTATTAGGGATCGATGTACAAAGATGATCTATTTCCAATGCAATCGATGCTTGATGTTTCACTTGGTATATTTAGGTTTCTAGAGTATGCTTCATTGTGATTTATGCTTTAATTAGAATTCTTGGATATCATGTTTAGATGATGTTATTTTATTTGATGTATTCCTTTATTATGATGTTTAGCATATGGTTAGTTGGAATATCTATTGCTTTATTGGATTAGCATGTTAGATCTTCTTGTTCTTATGATGTTATTAAATTGTAGTAGCGATGCCCTCATAAGACAGCTCTGACTATCTAGTTGGCAGTTTCAAATGTTATGTGTGGTGGATGGCTAGGGTCTTCAAGGTCTCATGATGTCATCATGGTTGGGAGGAACTACACAAGATTTTAGTTGTTTTTGTACATTGTGATGTTGGTTTCTACATGTTTTCATATACCGGTATGGTTTAGATGGTTACTTGTCTTTTTGTCTTGCTACTCTTGTGTTTGAGTGGCCAAGCCTTGATTTATGGATTTGATACTCCCTAGTGTGGAGGTTCTAACTCTATTTATTCCTTTTGAATGTTCCTTGGAATATTTCTTGCATTCCTAGGTAACAGTACTTCAGCATTGGGTGATACTGGTAAAGTATCGCAAATCCAAAGGAGATCTATCATATGATACTAGAAAATATCACATGCCTTAGGGAATTATATTGTACAATGCTGGAAAGTATCACATGCCCCTTAGAGTTATATTGTATGATACTAGAAGAGTACCACATGACCATAGTCAACTCTATCGCACAAACCCTACAAGTATCACACAACAACTTAAGAAATGTCATATGATAATGGTGAAGTATCATCTAGTCTATATGGAAATATTGCATGGGCCTATGAGAAAACCTTCTTGGGCAAGTAGAGGGAACTTTTCCACTTGATTGAAAGGTCTTAAGAGGTGATTGAGATACCCTCTATGGAGTTCTTAAATCCTAGTGTTTGAACTTTTGAATCCAAGATGTTTCAAATTCGAATGTGTTTTATGACTTTCGTAGCTTTGTCATTTTTAGTTAGTAGTGATTCTTGGAGATCATTGGTGTTTAGATGCTTGTGTAGTCTTTGGTTGTGATCTTTTTGATCCTCGTATGTTGATTTTTGTGGGCATCCATACTTGTTAAAAAAAAAAATCTTGGCTTTTATTCATCCTTGTTCTAAGGATCTTTGGGCAGAGCATTACAAAGATGAACAACCAATCAGATGAAGAGGCAAAAATAAAACATCTATATCATTGATCTTATTCTATAAGACTATATATGTCTTTAAAAGGGAAGATCCAAACCCTATTTTGATATAGAGATAAAGAGGAGAAGCATATAGATCTTAACTAGGTAGACCTCTTACAGCATAGATCATTAGAAGTGATCAAATTTGTAGTCCTAGATGTTGTGATGTGGAGCCTAATCAGAATTAGATGTTAATTTGTTGTATTTTCCCCCCAAATTATTTCTATCGGGTTCAAGGGGTAGTACCCCTTGTGAGGTCCTAGGGTATCCCCCAAGCGTGCTCCCTATTGTAGTGTAGGGTGGGGTCAAGGGACAATACCCCCATGGGGGGTTTCAGGAGTAATGTACTCGGAGCCAAAAATGATCCTACTATTGTAAAGGTGTCACCTTCTACTTTTCTATTGGATGACTTATTCTAGCCTTAATTTTGTAAGTGATAAAAGCTTGTATAAAATGGCTTAGGGTTAGGGGTTTTCATAATGTATAGTGATATTGTAGCTTCTTGCATCAATATTGAGTTCTAAGGGATTGTGGATTGTAATCACTAGATGATAATAATATTGGATAACTCTGTTACTATAGTAGTGAAGATTTTTGGGCATCATGCCCACCCCAATTTTACCTTCACCTTGGAGTGTTTCTAAGTAACCAAAATATTTTGTGTTTTGTGTTTTCATTTCATGGATTTGTTACATAGTTATATTTATTTCAGTGTTTGATATTTCAAGTTATGGTATGCATAAACTAGATATGAGATGGTTAATATGGTGAATGCAGTCAAGTAGTTTTGAAGGTTAAAAGTTTTATAGATCCTGATTCACCCCCACCCTCCTCTCACTATCTTAGTTTCCCAATAAACTTCCAAATTTTGTATCAGAGCATTGGCTCTCTTGAAAGAAGTCTAACAACTTGTGAGTTTGGATCTTGGAAATGGAGGCTTACAAATTGGGATAGGTAATTGACAATCAAATGATTGAAATTTAGCAACTTGAAGTAGTGAGAGAGGAGCTAAATAAATCCCTAAGAAAGAGAAAGGATATGGATATTCTATAGAATGACACACTTTATCAAGAAGTTGATACTCAAGGATTTCTTAATGATGAAAATTCCAATTAAAGTGGTGTAGTCATTGCAGATCTATTGGAGAAGAATGATATTTTCAATGAAGAAATCAGGGGATTGAAAAAAGAACATGAAATCCAGGTAATAAGGTTATGTGAAATGACCAAACAGAAGAAGAAATATGGAGAAGAAAAATTCATGGCCAAAGAGGATAAAAGGAAAATGGCTATTAGACTTTAAGAAAGGTAATATAATTTACAAAATCTCATAAACGCTCAGCTAGATATGATGAATCAATTGATACTTACAAATCAAGAACTAAACAGGAAAGACATGGAGATAAAATCTAAGATCACAAAGTCACCAACTGAGGAATGAGTTAAGATCTGAGAAAGAACTTGTAGAAAGAGTGAGTAAGCCTAGTGAAGCAATAAGATATTTTGAAGAACTGATGAGATCACCTAGATCATATAGTGACACCTCTGGATTAGGGCATATCAAGAATTATTTATCTATTGAAGAAGGAGAATCATCCAAAAGTGGAGAACAAAGAAATGCTAAATCAAAAGGAAGATATACATGTTATCATTGTCGTAAACTTGGACATACTACAAACATTTGCATAAGCAAGAAAGGTATTCAAAACCCTAAAGCTAAGTTTATCAGTAACTACTTTTATTACAATAAACAAGGTCATCTAGCACATGAATGTAGATCAAATATGAATAATACACCTATTGCACCTAGATTTGAGGGATATTTCTACAATTGTCAAAAGTATAGAATTAGAGCACATGAATGCAGATCATAGACAAGGTCTAACTGGACAACCATAAAGAAGGACAATGCACATAAGAAAGTTTGTCTTAGTTGTCACAAGGTTTGACATGTGAATAACAATTACAGGACCTAAGCATCAGTATCAAACAATGAACATATCAAAGAAAAAATCAAAGTGGATATTGAACAAATAAGGAGATGAATCAAACCTACAAGAAAAAGGTGGAATTTGGAAGTAGTGGAACAAATGAACACGGGATTACCTAATCCAATAGAGAAGGTGGTTACACCACCTCAAATTGATCAAGAAAGGTATGTAAGAAATTGTATACTTAATGACTTATCTTACATCAATTCCTAACATAATTCTACCAAATTTCATGAGAAAAGATGCATTAGCACATATTTATGGAAAGAATGGTACAATGAAATTAATAATTTTGGGATTTGAGCATTAGTAATATTGTTTATACTAGATCAGTATTACAATATAGACTAAGGAACACCAACAACAAACTAATGTATTAGCCAAGTTAAATGGTATTGATTGAGTTGTACAATGAAGACTGAGTTCAAAAGTTTAGTAACAATCAAGATAGTTTGGTTTTACCTAACTAAGTACAAATCATTTATGTAAGACCTAACTTGAACAAATGAAGGTATAAATCAAGAACTTTAAGGCATCTCACACACCTTGCATTCAAATTTTAAGAGCAGAGAGCAATTTGATCAATTTGTGAAGTGAATTTCAATGGTGATTGGAAGTGAATCAACAATGGAAGGGTGATTGAGTAGGTTGTGTCAAGTTGTTCATAAGGAAAAGTCTCAAAACCTTGATGTAGAAAATGGCATCTTCAACAACATCAGCAATGAAGAATCAAGGAGAAGTAAGAAATGTTAAAATGGTGAGAAGTGCCACTTTTCCTCCACCAAAATATCATGTTATTCCTAAAATTACCATCAAAGGAGATTTGATGGGTGCATTATCAATGATACCACCTAACGTCATTATGATTCATGATGTACAGAGTTGCTATAAGTGTAAAATTAGTGAAGTGGGAGACTATGAAATTTTTGTGGTGTATGATAAATTGTTTAATGAAGGAATACTAAAGGATGAGTTCAATATTGTTGAGAGAAAAGGGTTAACTCATGCCCTAGATTTTCCAATAAATTTCAAGATTGAGTGAATCAAGGTCATATTGAGTAGAATTCATGATATGGAGTTATGGCTAGAGAATGGAGTAGTTGAAATTACAAAGAAGATGATACATGCTATCACTAGATATCCAACATTTGACAAGATGAAGGAAATGCATTTCCCAAGAAAAGAAACAACTAAGGCAAACACGAAAGCTGAGTGGAATGGATGTGGCATGTCTATTTTAACCATTACTTGTTCATTGATTGAGTTTGCAATGAGAATTATCTCTCATAAATTTTATCATTCAAGTCAACTAAATAATGTGTCATGTATGGCAATTGATCAGGCATGGAAGATTGTGATGAAAGATAATGAATATGATCTTACCAATTTACAATAGTTGTAACCAATAGAGAACTTGATATCAATTGAGAAAGAAAAGAATTCAATGTGTAAGTTTGGATCATTGATCATGTGTATTTTCTTTTATACTCAAACTTATTTTCCTATTGTTGGAAATATTATATGGGAAAAAGTCAAACCTACTACAAGGCAGATCAGTGAATATATTACAAATTTGGGGGAAATGTTTTAGAATGTTCTAGATGGGTATTTTGATGAATTCAAGAAAAAAAAGGAGAAAGAGATTAAGGATTCTTTCATCCATTATAATGATGTGTATTTTATAGTTAATATTGATTACACATATATACAAGCAATTAAGTTGATGGTATCCCAGCTTAAACCTTTTAGTTATGAAAATTGATATTGTTGATGTGAGTGCAACAATTATTGCACTACTTAATGAAGAAATTAATGCAAAGGCTGAGAATTTTGGAAAATATGAAGAAGAAAAAGCTAGAATAAATATGGATATTATAATTGCTTCTACTGATAAGAAGAGATAGAAAATGATTGAAGACCTAGAGGTAAAGCTAGGCACACAGACCAAAAGTAAGGACCTTTGATGATTACACAAAGTCTTGGAGAGGATCAAGATAATGCTAGTGATGTAAAGGAAGGGGAAGAAAGTGCAAATAAATGGGGAAAATCCCTACCACTTATCACTCCACCAAAAAAGAAGACTAAAATAGTAAAAAACCATTGAGCCTCAAGTGAAGAGGAATGTAAAGGAGGTAACACCAAAGCCCCTCTCTCCTCCTACACCACTAGACATAGAACCAAGGTAGTAGCAACAGCCAGTGTCAAGCCACCACTAAAGAAAGTTGTAGTAAAGATTACAAAACCAAGCAAAGGTTCAAGTAGCAAAAGTACAATTAAAATAAAAATGCCAGCCACTAAGAGTTATCCAAAGAGAAGAAGGTTGATAAATCAAAATTATGTTGAAGAGGATGATAGAGAGATAACTAAATCTGATGAACCTTGTCACTATTGAGTCACTATGTACACAAAGCCTAAAACTATTGATAGGTATTTGACAACATCATAAGCTTTGCAGGGTTATCAAATTTTATGTTTGTAAATTATGATAAAATGAGTGATACTGACAAGTCAAGAGTAGAGGAAGCTATATTAGACATGATGAAAAAAATCAAATTGACACATTTAGAGATAAGAAGCAAGATTCCTAGTGACTTGTATAGTAGAATTTATGGTAAGTGGCAACAGGCAAACAAAATTGAGAATCAAATAAGAGAAGGCACATTAGCCAAAATTATGCCTGAGTTGACAAATACAAAAAAGACAACATTTTTGGAGAAGTATAGGAATGGATCTGTTCCTAAATTTAGAGCATTTATGATTTTACAAAATAAAATTGAGGTTTTTGTATAGGAAAATGAATTATTATGGAAAATTTTTTTGGACTAAATATAAAAGAGGTTAACAATATTAGCAAAGAAGACAAATGCGAGAAAGAAAAAGACATAATAACTATTAAGGATGTTCAAAAAGATGAAGAAGATTCAGGTGTATCGAGCCCACAAGGAATTGTATCACCTATTTGTGATACTACACCTGACACTCTTATATTACAACAAATAGAGGATTGTCCTAACATAGGAGAAACACAAGTCCCAATTTTTTACTTTAATGAAAAAATAAAATAGATGGAGCAACAACAACAATGGGCTTCTCAAACCAAAACATTGATAATAGACATCAAGGATTTTAAAAAGGAGAAGAAAGAACAAAAGGACCCAAACAAGGAATCATATGTAGAAACTTCTACTATAGGTCATGAAGGACCACATATCCCAGGACCTCCAATAGAGGGAATTAAGGAGACTTAGCAAAAAGAGAAGGAAAAGGAAATAGAAGAACAAAACCACAAGATTCACAACAATGTCAAGTGTAACTATTGTTGTCTCTAGAACTAAAATACAAGTTAGATCAAGTGGTGAAACCCCCTAACCTACTCTAACTCTAGTAGTGTTGAGCTCTAGCAATTCTAAGAAGTAAAAAGGAAAGAAGAAAAAAGATAGTTCTCTAGGTAATATTTTTACTCTAGATGAAGTTACTAAAATGCCAAATGGGATCTAAACAATCTCACATTTGAATAGACTATCATCTTGCAAGATATTTTAGCAAGAAATAAAAGACAAGAAGAGTTCAAGAGAGAATGACAAAAAAAAGGTGTTGCATGATATCAAATATATATTTTTTGATGCCTTTGATACATAGGCCATCAATGAACAAGCCCCCATTATCTCTTAGTTAGTGCAAATAATTGAAAAATTAACACCAAGGATACTAAAGCAAATGAAAAACTAATGGAAAAGAAGTTTGAAAAAAAATTAATAGAGAAAGTTTTTACTATAATTACAGTAAGAAAGGTTGAAATTATGGCACTTGTGCAAAATATTGAAGAATTTTTTTTATAAAATACATAATCTGTACAATATTCTTTATGTCATTCCAAGATTTACAAATAAATTTCAAGCAAACATTCAGAGGATTCAAGCTGATATGAAATTATTAGGAAATTCAATCTTTTAGTTAGTTGAATCAATCTCAATGCACTACAATAGATTATTATTTTCACAAGGAAGGTTGGCAAAACTACATACAAAAGATAGAAAAATGAGGGCCAAGATTATCTCCATATAAACCATGTTGATACCTCACTTGGAGGTTATGCAAATTGAGTTGGATTCAAAAAAGGATCTACTCCAAAGAATTCATAATCTCTCTATTGCTAATAGATTAATTGACTTAGCAGCCAATTTGGAGATAAAGATTCAAGTTTTGGAATCATCAGAAGCACATAGGATCATGCTCTTGCCATGATCATTCAAACACATAAACCATGTTGGAAACTACAATTGAAACAATTTTTATGTTGTCATTGATGTCAAACCTATTGATGAGACATTTTTTTATCTAATCTAAGTGTCATATCTATTTCATTAATGAAGAGGATTTGAGAAGCTTCTCATAACAAAAGCACCTAGAGGAAAGGTTGAGTTATGAAAGGAAAACTATAAATGGACACTTGATTAGTTGGACTTTGAGAAGATGTATTGATTATTTAAATCATGTTACAAGAGTAGAAGATAGTAAGTACAAGACTTAAAGGTGTGAACAAAGATAGATCAAATGTATGGCTTGACCAAATAATAGAGCAGATGACTAAAGAATTTTGATGTACATGTTGAGTGATGTTAGTATTAATTGAGCCATAGTAACTACCAAGAAAATTTAGTGTTGATTGAGGATCAGTATTGACCAAGTAACAATGTATGCACTGAGAAAGAATTTTTATAGTGACCAAGTAACCAATGATGACCAAGTGACAAAACATAGTGTTGGTCAAGACCAATATTTTAACTATTTATGAGGAATCATAATTTCAAGCTGACTAAGTTGATTTCTTGAGATATTGAAAGTGTGTTGAAGACAAGGATCGATGAGTTAGATCATTTAATTCTAGGAGAGTATTAGGTAAATGACCTAAGTGATAAATAGAATTGTGATTAGATACAATATATTTGATGTATCAAATCATGAACCCTAAGATATATGGTGGTGTTTAAGTGGAAAAAGATAATAATTACCTATTTAAGGAGGTACAAAGGAGAACTTACAATGTCTATGTGTGTTCTTGTATGCAAATGCTTGTGAAGTTGGAGTTGTTACTAAATTTGTTGATTAGAAAATCTAAGAAGAAGGCTTAATCAAGTTGAGAAGAAGTGAAGGGTGATTTATTAAAAGTTTGCGAAGAAAATTAGAGATTGAGATGACAATAGAGGCTAGACAATGAATTAGTGCAAAGGCTTGTGCATGCAAAGTGGGTTGTACTTAATAGATTGTTGGTAACAGTTTGTCTTTCTTGATATTTTGGTTTATACCTTGACTCTTTGATTGCCCAATGGCTTATGGAAAATAAAGGAATTAACAAAAGAATGGTTCAAAGTAGTAATCTATCAAAGACCCTTTAATTGAAAGGTACAACTCACTTATGAGTACAAGATATGCAATGAATTTGTCTTTCAATTTTTTTGGGTACGCTCTTAATTAGAGAGAAGAAGAGGTAAAAACCAATTTGTTTGACACTTTGAACAACCTAGGAAAATAAGGGAGATAACTCACAAAATGAAATCTACTTAGAATAATAATACAGAGAAATCAAAACATGCAAAACTAGCTACAACAATAGGAAGAAAGGAAGAGATGATGAAACAAGTAATTCCCAAATAATGTAGTTAGCTAATATTTTGACAATACCTAGATCACCTATCCTTCAGCTACTCCACACATCAATTTCTAGCTTCATTATGCAATGAACTAAATGAAACACTTAGATCACAAAAAATAGTAGAGAGAACAGAAGACATGCTTATGTTGAAGAGAATAAGACATACAATCTATTGAATGAAGGAAATAAAGCCAAGTTCATTCACTTTCATTCAACCTTGAACATTAACACATTCATTCCATATACTCCATTCTAAACTAAATGAATATTAAAACTTTAAATGACCTTAGAGTCACACACAATAGTCCTAGCTACAAGGGCTTTCCCAGAGTAAATTTTGTCAATTTTATTAACTTCATCAAAGATTACATTTATAGGCCTTCTCAAAATGACCAGGTACATTGGATAGTTCCCTTTCCAGAGCATCTTTAAATAGAATAATCTTAAAATAGGATAAACATGAATCATTTTCCATTATAGAGACTAAAAAATGAAATGAATGGTGACAAAAGAAAGAGGAGGGAAAGAATGATAGATGTTTGGAAAAGCATCAGAACATCATGTCTTCTTAGAACTAATTGATTTAGCTCTATAAGTATTTATAGCTTTGGTAACTTTATCCAACTATTTGTTACTTGGAATGAGTATATTGTTGGCTTAGACCATCTAATAGTCATACATTTCTGTTAGTTCATCAATTTTGGCCATCCTTGACTAGAATTTCTCCACTTCCCTCTTTATAATTGCATCCACTGCTAAGAGTTCTTGGATCTTGGACACTTGGAATTTAAGTAGGTCAACAGCTTCATCAACAAATGCCAAGAACTTGGATTTCATTCTTTTGATGTCCACTAGCTTGATATTAGTAGACATGAAGGACTTTGTGTTCAAGATCTTTTAATACTGAAATAACTTTTCAATGTTATTTTGCACCAGGTCGTGTATATCCATGAGTTCATTTCTAGATCTCACAAAGCTTTCTATGACAAACTCAAAGGATTGCTTCCAGTGGAATAGTGACTTGTTGCCAGTCTTTAGAATCCCATGAGCAATGGCTACATTGGTCTTCATGTCTATCACCTCTTGCAAAAGGGCCAATTTCTCTATCAGCTTGTCTACTACCTTCTATATGGTCATTTGATCATCTAAAGTTGCCTCTCTAGTCTTGTGAGCATCTAGCACTAGGCTTCCCAATTTTTTAACTAATGGGGGACCTTGAGCCTTGATTTGATCTACCCATGCCTAGCCTACCTACCCAAATTGTCTTTCTTATTGCAGCTTGAGGAGTAAGTTCTTGTTCTCCTCTTCATTTGGGTTGAATTGACTAGAAGAAGTACTTATGAGTGCAGACTTTATTTATTCTACTAGCTCTCTATTTGAGGTCTTCAATATCTCCTTATCCACTCTAAGTTCTTCAAGCTTATCCTCAATTTTCTCATTAGTTGACTTCCACATATTCATCATGGAGTTATGATTTGGAATGCCAAGATCGAATGTCCTAATTTTGAATTCATCCTTTGAGAGCTTGTGAAATCTTTCTTCTTTCTAAGGCTCGGCATTCTCAACTAGCATGTGGCCAATCATTGAATCTATAGCTAGTGTTGCAATGGTCTTCTGCTTCTTTATTTTCTTTGATGGCTGGGAGGAGGTGACTTGTGTGATCAACTCCTTTGATGGGGTTGTATCCTCATATTTCCTCTTCTTCCTATCAATGGTCTCTTTGAGCCAAGACTCTATAGAGAGGACATTGATAATAGATTATAATGCAGATGGGTCAAACAGCTTCTTTGAAATCAATGGAGTTGGCTTTCTTTGGGAAGCAATAGGGAAGGCAACTACCGTGGTTACCAAAAGGGATAATGTATCCCCTTTCTAAGATGCTTCCTATTCCTGGCCATCAATGGGGTTAGTATCACCCTCCAAATTGATAACTTGAATAGGGGAAGATGGCTTAACCACTGAATTTTCTTGTTCCTTCCCCTTTTCCTTGTCAATTTTTGTAATGTCCCCATTTTAGCAGTTGCCCAAGTGTGTGCACGTTAGCCTTGTTCTACATGGTCTCGAGGGCTAACGAAGGGTTTAATGGGATCTTGGAGTGTTTTGGCCTAGTCATTTTTAGTTTGGGCCAAAACGAAGTTGATTTACTTAGTTTTAGGCATACTTACTATTTTTAGTAAGTCGGCAGGACACAGTGCAGGTCAATTTTGGTGATTGGATTCGATACTCCTCGGTGAGAGCTTTCCGATGAGCTATCACTCGCATTATTTGGAGTCTGATTACTAATACATTTTAATGCCTGAAGTTTTATTAAAGTAACGTCTAATTTAATTGTAAAATATTAAAGTGTTACTTTAATATTTATTTTATGGTGATGTGTACCCAAGGGAGACATAAGGGGTATTTTAATATATGTTTTATATTACACATCTTTTATCCCACATTGCCCATATGAGTTGAGGGGACCCGTGGGAATAGAATAAAAGGAAGCATTTGTGGCTTCATTAGACAAGTTGAATATGAGAAGAAATTGGTGTGTGAGTTGCAGCTTTGTTTTTGGCATTTGAGGATGTCTATCCTCTCTTGTAACATTCTAGATGTCATTCCCTTGGGGTTTTGCCTTTGGAATTCTTTCTTATTGGCTTCATTATCAGGCAGTTTAGTTGCATTTCCGGCTACAGGCAAATTTGATATTTTGCTCATATCTTCTTCACTACTTGACCGACGCTTATGCCGCTTGGAGGGAATGGTATTATGAAGGTAGTGAACTGATTGGAGGACAAAGTATTGTAGCAGCAAGTTCGTAAGCATGAGCTGGAGTATTATGACAATATTGCTGAAGTAATTAGTGAGTTGATAAATCTGCTATGTATTTGATTTTATGAATTCTGAAAATAACATTTTATTAGCAGCAGTTCATTTCCACTTTGCATATCATTGTAGTTGCTTTCTTGTTTATGTTGTATGATACCAATTCCATGCACGAAACACAACAAACAATAAATGTTTGATTTCCGGAATTATAAGGGGTTTAAAACATTAAACGGAGAAATAAGAAGTTGAATGCAAACTGTTTGACATAATTCCTTTCAGCAATTTGGTTTAGTTTTTTGGGACATCCAGGGGTGCCCATTACAATTTCCTTCTCTTTGATCTTCCTAATGTTCAAAATAGGGTCATCTCTATAGGTAGGGGTGAGTGGCACATTCTTTTTTGGAGGCTAGTCTTTGCCTTGTCCAATAGATTGTAATGGCCCCACATATATCGATGTACTAGTTGTAGTAGTTGTAGCTACAACTGATTGGCTAGCTGTAGCTGATACTCCACCCATAGAGCTATTGCTCCCAATCCTTTTATTCCTTTCTGGGGTCCACTCCACCCATTTTTTAGTTCCTTTTTATCCCCTACATAAGGACCTCCATTGTGTCAATGACTAGATCTGCAAGTGGGGTAGATAGAATTGGTGTGTTCTTAATCTTCTCATAAGATGTGGGGTTCATGTAGGCTCCATTATCTACAAGGTCAGAGACATCAATAGAATCATTATACAATTTTATTTCATCAATAGTTAGTCTTGACCAAAATCTCTTCTGAGTTTTGTACTCATTAAGACACCTAGACCAAAAATCTTCAATTTCTGGGACATGCATATAGGCATATCCCAACTACAAATGATCCCTTACAAAGTTAATTGGATCATATTGAGGCCTAAGCACCTCATAATCTAACAATTTAATCTTACTCTCAAAAATCTTTACCAAATTTTGAGCATTTGATCTAGAGGCACATGAATATTGGCCTACCACTATAGGGAATGGAATCCTAGTAATCTTCTTCACATTTGAACATAGGGCCCATTTGGTTTTTGGAATATAAATTAAGTATTGGCATTCAGGATGTTGGTTTTGGGATTCTAGAATTTGGAATCTAGATTATGATTAGGGAATTCAATTTGGGACTATTTGTTTAACCAAGAATTCATTGTGAGAATATAGATTTCCTCCATTTGGTTGCACATTATGGAATTGGAATACTAGCCAAAATAACATGCAAAATATTATCATTGAGTTGTAGCTTATGGATGCAGGAAGGTCCCTAATTCAAATGGCAATAATATTTCTAAAAAAAATTCTAGCATGGATGGCCAATCACATGCAATTACTTGAAAAATGTTCTTTCCTTTTTCATCTAATCAGCACAATCAAACAACAATACTCTTTATAGGAACTAATCAGGTGCAACGAGCCTAGTAAATAACTCAATTTTGACAATGCTATAAATCTAATACATTTACCCTAACTAAAAATTATTTAAATCAAACTTTTTTGCAGTAACTACCAAGGTCGATCAAGTGGAAAAATCCTGATATATTACTCAACAACAATAATGCATTTAGAGAAAATTGCTCGCCCTAGCTTCAAAAATAATCTGATTACCCAATGGCCTTGAATTAGAAAAAATTATTTCAAAAAGTTGAATGAATCAACAACCATATGCAGAAAACATATGAGCAAGTAATAGTAGAAAATTTCCCCCCATTCTAAAATAAATAAATTTCAAAAAATTGTGCAAAAAAAGGTTGCCCCAAATGGGCTTCTGAAATTCAAACCCAATTAAATTTTACTTTAATTGAAATCCTCATTCTCAAAAAATGGGAATTCCATATAACAAGTATTTTGAAGGAATTTGGAATTCTTATTTTGGGGGTCAAATGGGGATATCGGATTCTACTTTTTCCTAATTCCAATTCTAATTGTGTAGATCAAAATAATGGATTAGAAATTTTTTAGAATTTTGAATGCCAATTCCATTCAAATTCTAGCTACCAAATGGGCCCATAGGGTGCTCACTTCTAAGATTATGTCAACATAGCTTGAATAGAACTACCTTGTCCTTCAAATATCTAAGCAACCTCCTGGGAAATTCATCATAGGCTCCTATTAACAAATAGGAGAAACTTGGAAACCAGATTAATGAGCATCAAAACTGGTTTATAGTTGAAATTTCCTCTAGTGAGAACCTCCTCATAGGGCATCCTTGCAATTCTTAGCATAGCCTCATTGTAAAAGCATCATTAATAGTTATATACTCCTCACAACCCCTTTCCAATTGTAGATGTAGGTAGAATTCATAGACTTTGGTGTGCTCATCATAATTTGGGATGTTAGGGAGTCCAAGTGACAAGTGGTGGGTTGCTAAAGTATATATTAAATAAAATGACATGTAGAATTTCTTGAATCCTCTTGTTAGCCGCAACCATGAGATGAGCTCATCATAGATGATCTGTACCTAGTTGATCTACATATTTTTAATATAGATTTTTTGTACTAGGAATAAGTGATGCTCAATGAACTCCAAAACCTCTTCTTTTCCTTTCAATCTGAGGAGGGTGCGAGGATATCCATAATCTCTCACTTCACATTTGTGCCAAACAGAGTCTTTGGCATTTTTCTCTTCATTGAGCAAGAAGTTTGGAACTAGGACCTCTGCATGTCCTCCTACCTAAGGGTCTTCTTTTCATTGAATATGGATGTGGATGATCCAAAATTGATATCACAATATTGCTCTTATATGGGGTTTCCAAATGCAAACTACATCAGTGCCTTGTTAATTGATATGAGAATGGATTGGTTAGGAAACAAGATCTACTTTATTTTTCTGAATGATTGGGTTAATGGGTTGGGAATTTAGCCTCCTATGAAGATCACCCAAATTGTAGAACTTGAAAGATGTATTTGTAAAATATTTTAACTTACTCTCCAAGACAATTAATCTATCATAACTAGTAGCTCTAGTTTCCATTCTTTATAATTCCTCAGGATGTAGTTATCAATAAATAGTCATTTGAATATAATTGTAGAAACCAATTGCATGCATTTCTAATAAATTCTTTTTTATGAACTAGAACATTGGCGCAACAGGAATGAAATTAAGTTTGGCCAACAATTACAATAGCCAAATTTGTATTTAATTCCATGAGTAATGGTTATTTAAAATTTCCATTCATTTGCACATAAAATACTAAGTTCATGAAAACACTCTCACATTAATTAAAGAAAAGCGATATGACTAAGAATCACTTAATAGTAAAAATACTTTAGCTTTACAAGAAGTGACTTACTTTGCTTCAAAATATAGAAAGTAGATATCCTTAATAATATTAACATGTGCAAGAGAGAAAGAAACATGTAGCTTTTTCGCAAATCAATTTTCCTTTTATTCAAAATCGTAGCACATGGAGTAATCCTTTTGCTAGCTTGCACACTTTGTTATTCCACTTTCTACCTAAGTCTTTTAAAACTACTTTTCCTTCATAAAAGGTTTGCATCTCCAACACTAACTTCTTCAGAAGTATCCTTTGAGTATCTCCAAAGGATATTCATATCTTAGAATAGCTTGACTTTCTATTCTCAAAGATCCTGGAGAAGTAGCCCTTTTCATTGCCTTAGGGTGGAAAAATCCTTTCTCAACAACATTTCCTAGACTAAAACATAGAAAAAAGAATTCAACCTTTTAATTCAATCTAATGGCCTTGATGTTGGATCTCAAGCATGCCTTACTCATTATGATCCTTTAAATAGTTCTTTCAACATTATGCTCAAACTATTTGATTAGTTGAACTAAGAATTGGCTTAAGTTCATACAACCTTAGATATAGAAAAAAAATAGCTTCATTTCCATGAATATGTAGTAGAAAAACCATATACTTTTATCCCCTAGTAGTACTTGATCATATCTCTGTAGATTTGAATAAAACTCACCCTAGCATCTATCCACATCTTCGTAGGTGCTTGGGTGTAGATAAAATTATATTCATGGGCTATTACTCAATGTCACAACTTCATTTTCATTAGGTTCACACTTGATGTAGTTGACACAAGGGGAAGTCACCTTGAAAGCTCAGAATTCATGAGTTATGAAATGTTAGGAAAAGGTAGTAGAGAATGAAATACATAAAATTTGCTTCTCATTGGGAGGATGCCAAAACACACCCCAACCATACCTAAATCACCTAATCCTCATGCACACCAAAAAAATAGGAAAACCACTTTGAAAGATTAGGTAAAAGTATCACAAAAGAGACCCAAAAAATAAAGAAAGTAGAGTACTTTGGGAAAGATGACAATTAATTCACCTAAAACAAACTTAGACACTTCTTCCTTGGAAAGACACTCACCTTAACCAATGACCTCAAGTTTTGTAAGGGTGAGACTAAAACTTGGCAACATAGATTAAACCTATTGTTACTTTCTAAATAGTGTGAAAAGTACTAGAAATCCTTTAATCAAGGTTGAACTAATAGTCATAAGGACTCAATAGTTCATTGGAACTAAAAATTAAAGCATTGATTTTGAGTACCATTCTAAAAGCCAAGTCCAATTGAGCCCCTTTAAGAGTTTTTCATGCATATGTACATGGCTGTAATTTTGAGGCTCATGATGTGTTTCATGTGTTTAAATGTTTCATTCAGTATATGCATACATTATATGATGATAAGTTTTTATTTCGAGTCATTTTGTGGAGCGTCATTTAGAGCATTGATCAAATCTACATTGTTGCTTAAATGTCAAACAGTGATAGGAAGCCTAGTTTGCATGTGAATATCTTGCACCAAGTTATGTTTCATAAATCATCACTTTGGGAGTGTCTAGTATACATATCAAAGAACCTAGATTTAGATTATGAATCATTTTAATATGTTTTGACTAGGTTGTGAATCTATCATAGTTGGTTGTTTACTATTTTCATGTTCATGCATATTGTTCAAAATTTCAGGAACCCCTATTTGACCAGTTAAAACTTTGATCCTATTGAGAAATTTCTCTTTTAGTTGCATTTTAGGGGTTACAAACATGCTATGTTCCATATTTAAGTCGATGAAGAATCTATTTGACTAGTTTTCAAACATGATTCCAAATGCATTTTCTAAAGTTTTACTAGTAACAAAATGATTAGAAGTCTTGTTTGGGGTATTATAACTCTAAAACTGTGATAGTTTGAGAGAAATGAGTTTCACCAATATGTTCTAGACTGAAAATACTTCCAGTATGCCACTTTTCAAGTCTTGATGAATCCATTTACACACTTTCCTAGGTCCATTACATTTACAAAAATCATTATTTTGCTAGTGTACCCAATTATGCAATTCCAACTACCCAACTTCATGTGCTTGCCCTATTATTTTTCATGAGCCCAAATTACATATTTATATTCTCCAAATGGCAATGAATTAAAACACTAGGTCTCATTCTCCCAAGTGTCCATATGACCTATTTCCAAAGCCAAATCTGAATGCAATTTATTGCTCCTTACATTGTTGTTTATAGGACAGTTTGAAGTGAGCAACTTTGATAGTCAATATTTATTCACCTAGATGTCATCAAGAGCTAAGAATTTACAGTGTAAATTTATGTGGACCAAAGAATAGATATGTCAGATCTCAGAGCCCTTTTGTTTGATTCAATCAATTTTTAAGACCAATTATAGAGCCTCTTGACACTAAATGGGAAGTTCTCAGAAAGTGGTAAAAATGAGTTTAAAATGATCCAATAGTGATCAATTTTTGAATGGATTAGTTTGAAATGTCAATCATTTGAAAACAAAAAACAAAAAATTAGTCAGACCCACTTTGGGGCCTAACTGATTCCATCATATTGCGAAGATACTCAAAATATTTGAGATGTTTATAGGACGTTATGACATTTATAATCATTATGTACTTTAGTATGTGCACATATTGAATGGCCAACTGGGCGAGTGTGGTTTCTATACACACAATAACCTTCAAGGAAAGAGTGAGACATATCAATGAAGCCTCAAAAAACTTTTTTTTGTTACACATCTACTAATTATCTCTATTCTAGTTTGACACAAGAAAACAAAGTAGATGCTAGGTCAGAATGATTTAGTGCCACCCTGAAAAATCTTTCCTTAGCCATTTTCTACAAAATTCTGAAGCATAAGAGGTTGAGGGATTGCTATATTGATTTCTTATATCAAACTTGCAAGAGGAAACAAAGCAAAAATCACCATCATCTTTTAAGCATATGCATTGGATAGAACCTGAGAATTGAAGGCATGGTGAACACAAACAATTTTGAGCAATGGTTTATAGGGGATCACTGTTCGAGAAGCATTGGCATGTCCCAAGTGAGAACTAATTGAGGATACATAGTTTGATTCTAATCACTAAGTGGGGCATCAAAAGAACAAGGAAGCATAAGAATTGTTTCAAAACATTCACCACTACATGATAAAATGGGGTTGTTAAAAGCATTGAATTCATTAGATAGACATCATATGTTTTGAGTTCGCTGCCCACATTGAAGTAGGGAAATCACAAATAAATAATACATTAGGATCAAACTGGTAGTGATATCAATTAACATTAGATATGGGGAGATGCACAAGTAAAAAAAAACAATAATAGAATCTCTTCCCATTATTTGCAGTAGGAAAACATCGAAATACATAAACTAGTTGAACTACCCTCTATCACATGATGTAGTAGCCTAACTTGACTATCCAGATGCATAAATATTTGTTCCATTAAAAGTTTCAAATGAACTCTTTAGTCAGCCACTATATTTTACAAACTAGAAGATTGTCATTTCAAAATGGGATAATATGATTGGTCTCTCATGGAAATGTATAGAGATGCACAACTCAAGGATAACTATGGATGAATCCTTTGGTGATAGGTATATTTTGGGTAGATAATTGGGATAATTTGATTGGTCTCTCATGGAAATGTGTAGAGATACACAACTTAAGGATAACTATGGATGAATCCTTTGGTAATAGGTATATTTTGAGTAGATAATTGTGACATGCATTTGAAGGGAAGCAGCAAGATTGTGTATAGAAATGATAGCATGAATACTCAATAAATTTATGGAGGCAACCAAAGTTGTGAGTTGTCATTATTAATTTTCAACTGAACTTGTGCACCAAAACTCAAGCAAGTGGATATATTATTTTACTATACTCTATGATAAACTAAGAAGACCTCGCCAAGCTTGCCAGATATCTATGAAGTTCTTAGAAAGTTTGATGCATGCCTTATTGGGAGATGCTATATGCAAGCTTTGTTAGGGCACAAGGAGAAGTTTCTTTTCACTTCGTGCATTGAGAGCCAGATTTAAATAGAGTATCGTTAAATCTAATTAAAGGATTGAAATCAACTCCTTCCACTTAGTATGTAAGGGAGTGAAGAAACATTTTTGTACATAGATAAGGTGTGTCATCAAAACTTAAATGTAAGTTTGAAATATCTTCCATCAATGTAGTTCAAGTTTGAATGTGATAAATCATGTCTTTAGCTTGGGTGATTTTTTCTTCTCTCATGGAGTGCCTTTCTCCAAGACCAAAATATGATGAAGAGCTTATTTCAGTCAAAAATGTGCTAGGTCTAAGCGGTGATCTAGATTAGAACATTTTAATTAGAAATTTCAGAAATAATTTGTAAGTGTGGCCTTGTTTATTTGTCATGCATGCATGTATTAAGTGGTTTTTAAATGCAAACACTTTATATTCAAGTGTCTAAAACACTTTCTTTATGACATAAGTCACTAGTTTCTTGTGTGTGGGACCAAGTTCGATCAGGTGACAAAGCAAGACCAATTTTGATGAAAATGACTGACAATGTAGAGATGATCATGCAGTAATATGGTGATCTATTAGTGAATAAAAATTGGCCACATGGCACAATCCAAGAAGGTTGAGTTGGATGAGGTGGCAAAATGGCTAGGTGTTAGAACAATGTTTCATCATGAGTTGGAGGTGCCAGAATTGAGAAGTATAGTATTGTCGTGTGGTAGTGGGACCCATAGAGGTGATATAGATGGAGGCACCATGTAGCATGATCTTGCATGCTTGCCAAAGGAATTTTTCAAATTTGAGATGTAGTGAGATCACTCCACATTGCATAGCAGGCCTGAGGTGCTCAATAAGTAGGTGTTGACATGGTGTCTAAGTGGCTTGTGATGTGACAATATTGACATATCAAGCAATGACATGTGGCATTCAAAGGTGGAGGTAATGATGTCAGCATTTGACACATGATGAAATCTTGTACAGTCACAAGCCCAAGCCATAGAGATGAGATGTAGCAAGCTACTTCCACATGGTAGGGATGCCTAACTAGAGTAGGATGAGGTGGATTCTTGATCGTATGCCAAGGACCAATCAGAGAGCACCACATGGCACTAATGTGGTGAGGCATTTGGAGATTCCAACTAGATGTTGATGTAGAAGTGATGATGATTGGGGCATCAATCAAGTTTTGACACATGTCATTGTGTAGTCAACTAGGTTTGACCAGAGACCAAATTTAGAATTTTAATGTTTTGGCTCAAAATGTGAGCACTTATGTAGATTTGGGAATGATTTAAAGAAGTTTTAAATTCAACAAGGCCCAAAAATTTAAATTAAGATCATTTTATTATAAATTTTAGACTTTATAATCAAATAAATTTATTATGAATGGAGTGTACACATTTAATCTCCTACTCTGCTTGGTTTTCAAATGGAGGGTTACCTGCATGATTTTCATCAAAGGTAGGACTATTCTATATTAACGGAAGGCTCTCAAAGTTCAATTTCTATATTCTCCATTAGTTTTTGCATAGTTATTAGTGGGTAGTATATTTTTATAGTTTTATTTGAGTTGCTTCATTTTCAACTATATTCTGGTATGGGTAGTTCAAATTTAGTTTGTGGCCAAACAATGAAGTGGGTATTCACCAAACTTGGAGAGCATCCTATTTTTGATGTCATTTTTCCTCCAAATAAGTTTGGTGTAACTTCTAGCATATTTTTTGGTAGAAAATCAGATATTTAATCAAGAAGGTTATTATCGTCATTCTTGCAGATATTTTTAGAGTTGGTTATGCACAATGATGAGATCTAGGAATTCTTCCTCTTCTACTTATTCTCTTCTTTTTCTCTAGGGTTGGATGTTGTTGGTTCCAAATTATTGAGAAAAGTTTTAGTTGTATTTCCACCATTCTCCTCAATATTTTCTCTTTGTATGAATAGAATTAATGTAGTTTTATTTTATATTTTTGTTCTATTGTGTGTTCTATGAGTCTTTTCATACATCTTGCATGTACTTATTTCAAAGCAATGAATACACAGAGAAGCAAGTTAATTAGTTTGATTTTGATTCTTGTCTCATGTCTATGATGTTTACAATCTTTGGTGGTTTATGAGAAAATAACATAGATCTAGTTGCATCTCATTTTGGGTTTTTTTTTGATATGCTTTTCTTTTGATTCAAAGAATCATGTAAGTACTTGATATATCTTGGCAGTGTTGCAGATTTCATGAGAATGATAGTATGAGTATGAGATTCATATTTGAACATGGATGTCTAATTCAAAAAGTGAAGGGATAGATATAATATCTTATGCATGTTGTGATTTGTGGAATACCCAATGGATAGGGCATCGATCAATCATAGGAACTACATGTCTCTTTTTGTTCCATATGTAGGATTTTTTTATATCAATTAATTAATCAAAATTATTTTTCCTTTCATGTTGTAGAGCTAAAAAGGATACCCACACTTAGCTTTTAAATCTCATAGGTCATGTTGTTATCTCTTTCATATCTATGTCATTTACATAAGCATGGAAAATTTGGGATTTTATCTTCTTTGTTTGGATTTAGATGTATGTTCTTGCAACTGGTACCATATGAATGAATCTAAGGTCCACCCACCTTGGTTTTACAGAGCCTAAAGTAGAAGAAGGACTTTAGCCTTATAGTTTTCCTAGGTTCTAGATAAATTGTGTCCATCATAGGAGATAACTTCCCTTAGATGCAACCTTGTCTTGGTTACATGGTAGTTGAAATCTCTGTTAAATCAAGAGCCAACAACGGGTGACTCTGCTGGCAATTTGTATTGAATCTATGTGATAGAAAAACCTTAAGAATCTAAAAGGAGATTCAATATGCTAGGAAAAAATTCCTACAATAAAAAGGTTGTGATGTGTTTTCCATTTCTTTTCTAAAGAGTCATGTCTCCTAGTAATGCTTTATTCATGATAGTGGTACCTTAAGAGTTGGATGAAGATTGTGTGTTACAACCATAGTAAGTTTATCATCAATTAGTTTTGTTGGGTAATGTTTTAAAGTGTTGTTGTAAAATTTAGAGTCAAGAATAATCAGATGTATTTTTCCTCTTTTCTAAGTGTGTAAATCTCCAAGGGTGGTTTGATGATTTACAAGTTTCTCACAAATTGAAGGTCTAGTTCAAATTTCTCAAGTTACAAATTATGTTTCAAAATATTGTCTCACAAGTGTGAGTGGCAACTCTAAAATATCTTTGTACTAGTTGCAAATTGATTTCATGTGAATGTTAAAATGACTTTCAAGACTTTGGTGATCTGATCTGAAGTTCTTGTGAGTAGTTCTTGAAAAGAGAAGTCATAAGTTCTTGATTTACAATTTTTTATATTGTATGCATCTATTATTTTATGGAATTGCAATATTAGAAAGAAAATCACAATAGTGATTTCTTTCTCCTCTTTAAGGAGGTGGAAGCTCTACATGGTTTTTATGTATGGTGTGAATAAGTTCATGTTTACACTAGTGCCAAATCTACAAATATATTTGCAGCATCAACACTTTAATGGTATTTTAATTTTCATGTGTTTTCTTTCATGAAAATTAAGTGATAGGAATGGTTGCCTCTATTTAGTGATTTTAATACTATGCAAAGAAGTAGAAATTGTTTTAAATGGATTCGTAATTTAAGTTTGAAGGTTATTTACCAAGTCATGAAAGTGTGCTTGAAGAATGTGTTATGTTGAAAGAGGAACTTTGTAATCAGATCATTACCTTCATAAAAAATACTATAGGAAGTATACAAGGTCAAAATGATATTCACGTCTACATGAAGTTTAAGGTAGCACTCATGGATCTTCATGTTTCTTTGAGACCTAAGGAATCTTCGTGGCCCATTGTTTTCCTAGAATTTTTCATGCCTGATTTAGTTCATTGGCCAGCACATTTGAGATCACAAAAGGTTTTGCAAATTGAAGAATATGTGAAATCTATGGAGAGTTCTTTTTTTAAGGATGGATATCAAATTAAATTTCTTAATAGTGATAGTGAATGTATTGGAAATTATAGTGAATGTGATGAATCCATATATGATGGTAATTTATCTTCTAGTTGTGAAGAAAAGGATTCAAGATTTATTGAATCATATGATTGCAGTCAACATAAGAAAGATGGATATATAACTAAAAATGAATCATGTGATAGTATGTATGAGAGTGAAGAAAGCTCTAATAGCAGCAGAATAACTCTTGTGATCAAAATGAATTTGGTAAGATACTTGAAGTTGAGCTATTTTTCAAAAAAGAGGAAACATGTTATGATAAGGCTTCTAATTTTTCAAATTGTACTACTGATGCTATTGTTGTTATAATTATTTTAGATCATCTAGATTATGATCATACCCAAGTAGAAAAAACTTGTGATGAAGTCTTGTTGAACACAGATGAAATTTCAAAACTATTGGCTCATGATTTTGAAAGGTATGAAAATGCTTTTAAAGATGCCCCTACTTTCCCTTGTTATGTTTTTCCCCATGATGAAGTCCTTTCCCCAAAGTTTGATTGTAAAAATAATACAAAATCAAAATGTTTTGTGTCAAGTTTGGGAGTTGTATATGGAAATAGTTCAAATGCAAATACACATGATGACTTATCTTGTGTGAAAAATACTATTAAAGGGAGATTTAGTATTGATTCAAATTCTTCTCATACTAGTGATGTTGCAATAAGCTTTAATTGTTCATATGATGAAAAAGAAAGGGATGAAAGATGTACTTTTCATTATAAGTTTTCCTTTTGTGTTGTGTTGACGAGTCTCATGATGATAAGTTTTATACATTCGAGTTTCTCTCGAATGAGTTGTTTGATGAGGATAGTGATTATGATCAGCATTTTGTATGTGATTTATAGTAGTCCTTATAACTTGGTAACTAATTCATTGTTTGAGGAATGTGTAGGAGTTTCAAAATATTTTACATATTTGGATGACAAATAAGATTGCAAATGAGGAGAAATCAGATTTCATCTAGTTACACAAGGTGAGTTGCAAATCCATGATGTATGTAACTCCTTGAATCAAGTAGAGTATGAAGCCTATGTGTTTACCTTGGATAGCATGCATAATTAATTTGATGTAGAATAATTTTAGTATTATTTTGAAATCCAAGAGCATGTTGATCTATACTTTCATAATGAGAAAGTTGTAGGCAATTTTTCTAGTTTTTACATGCATTATGAAAGTGAAGTTGTGGAGTTGGTTTTACCAAATGAGCTGATTGAGAGTGCTAATCTGATTGGTGAAATGAATGGAAGTGATGTTTCTATCTTTCCTCATGAAAGTGGAAATTAAAATAAGGTCTATTATAGAGGTAAGAAGTTTAGTTGAATTTCAATGGCTCGAGGCCATTGTTTGTACAATTTAGGAGTAGTTCCCTTTCTTTCAATAAAGTTTTTTCAGATAAGTTTTTGGAGTGGCCTAATTATTCCAAAGATATGTATCCTTTTCATGCCCACAAGGGACATGCATCCCCAAAAAAATCCACTATCGGGACTCAAAATTGAAGCATTGATTTTGAGTACCATTCTGAAAGTCGAGTCCAATTAAGCCCCTATACGATCTTTTCATGCATATGTACTTGGCTGTCATTTCAAGACTTATGATGTGTTTCATATTTTTAACACCTTTCATTCATTATATGCATGCATTCTATGATGATAATTTTTCATTCCAAGTCATCTTTTGAAGCATCATTTTGAGCATTGATCAAATCTACATTTTTGCTCAAGTGCCAAACAGTGATAGGAAGCCTAGTTTGCAATTGAATATCTTGCACCTAGTCAAGTTTCATGACTCACCACTTTAGGATTTTCTAGTATGCATATCAAAAAACTTGTATTTCAGATTTCAAATTGTTTCAATGTGTTTTGACTACATTTTTAATCCCTCAAAGTTGGTTGTTTACTTTTGTAATGTTGATGCATATAGCTCAGAATTTTGGGAAGCCCTGTTTGACTAATTAAAACTTTGACCCAAGTGACCCTATTGAGAAATTTATTTTTGAGTTTCATTTTAGTGGTAAGAGACATGCTATGTTTTAGATTGAAGCCTATGAAGAATCTATTTGACTAGTTTTCAAATGTGATTCCAAATGCATTTTATGAAGTTTCACTGGTAACTAAATGTGCAGAATGATTGGAAACCCTGTTCAGGATGTTATAACTCTAAAAACATCATAGATTGAGCTAAATGGGTTTCACCACTATATTTTTAGATTGACAATATTGTTCATAATTTTGGAAAGCCCTGTTTGACTAGTTAAAACTTTGACCCAATTGACTCTATTGAGAAAATTATTTTTGAGTTTCATTTTAGGGGTCAAAGACATGCTATGTTCTAGATTTGAGCCTATGAAGAATTTTTTTTGACTAGTTTTCAAACATGATTCCAATGCATTTGTTGAAGTTTCACTAGCAACTAAATATGCAAAATGATTTGAATACCTATTCAGGGTGTTATAACTCTGAAACCATCATAGATTGAGATGGGTTTCACCACTATGTTCTTGACCGAATATACTTCTAGTATGCCATTTTTTGAGTCTTGATGAATCCACTTACACACTTTCCTAGGTCCATTCCATTTACAAAAAATTATTATTTTGCTAGTGTGCTCAGTTATGCAATTCTAAGTACCCAACTTCATGCACTTGCCAAAATTGCCATGTTATTCATCATGAGCCCAAATCATAGACATATACTCTCTACATGAAAATGAATCAATACCCCAGGTCTCATTCCCCCAAGTGTCCATATGACCTATTTCCAAAGCCAAATCTAAATGTGAATTATTTTTTCTAACATGGTTGTTTGCAAGACAGTTTCAAGTGAGAAACTTTGACAGTCAATATCTTTTGACCCCTATGTCATCAAGAGCTAAGAACTGTTAGGGTAAATCTATGTGGACCAAGGAATAAGTATGTCATATCTAAGGGCCTCATTGTTTGATTTAGTAAATTTTAAAGACCAATTCTAGAGCCTCCTAACACTAAATAGAAAGTTCTCACAAAGTGGTAGGAATGAGTTTGAAATGATCAAAAAATGATCTATTTTAAATCTAATCAATATGAGGAGTTGAATAGATCAGTTTGAAATGTTAGTTGTTTGAAAACAAAAAAAAATTAGTCAGACCCACTTTGGGGCCCGATTGATTTCATTAGATTGATAGGATGCTCTAAGTATTTGAGATGTTTGTAGGACATTATGAGGATTCTAATTATTATGTACTTTAGTATTTGTACATATTGAATGGCCAATTGGGTGAGTGTGGTTTCTATACACATAATAATCTTCGAGGAAAGAGTGAGACATATCAATGAATCCTCAGAAAACTTACTTGTGTTACACATTTACTATTGATCTCTACTCTAGTTTGACATAAGAAAAACAAGTAGATGCTAGGCCAAAATAATTTAGTCCCACCTTGACAAACCTTTCCTTATTCCTTTTTTACAAAAATCTAAAGAATAAGAGGCTAAGGGATTTCTATGTTGATTTCATGTATTAGACTTGCAAAAGGAAACTAAAAGGAAAAGTCATTGTCCTCTTTTAACCATATGCATTAGATAGAACTCAAGAAATGAAGGCACAATGAATAGAAACAATTTTGAGCAATTATTTATAGGGGTTCACTATTGGAGAAGCATTGGCATGTCCCGAGTGAGAACTAATTGAGGATACATAGTTTGATTCTAATCGCTAAGTTGGGCATCGAAAGAACAAGTGTAAGAATTATTTCAAAACATTCACCACTACATGATAAAATGGAGTTGTTAAAAGCACTAAATTCATTAGATAGACATCGTATGTTTTGAGTTGGATGCCCATACTGAAGTGAGGAAATTACTTATCAATGATACATTAAGATCAAACTAGCAGTGATATCCATTATCATTAGGTATGGGGAGATGCCCAAGTAAAAACAAACAATAATAGAATCTCTTCCCATTGCTCACAGTAGGAAAAATATTGAAATAAATAAACTAGTTTAGCTACCCTCCATCATGTGATGTAGCAGCCCAACTTGACTATCGAGATGCATAAATATGAGTTCCATTAAAAGTTTGAAATGAACTCTTTAGTCAGCCACTATATTTCACAAAGTAGAAGATTGTCATTTCAAATGGGATATTGTGGTTTCTCTCTCATAGAAATGTGTAGAGATGCACAAGTCAAGGATAAGTATAGATGAATCCTTTCATGATAGGTATATTTTGGGTAGATAATTGTGCCATGTGTTTGGAGGGGAGCAGTGAGATTTTGTATGGAAATAATAGCATGGATGCTCAATAAATTGATGGGGGCAACCAAAGTTGTGAGTTGCCATCATTAATTTTCTTCCAAAATTGCACACCAGAAATTCAATCAAGTGGATATATTATTTTACTATTTTCTATGAAAAACTAAGAAGACCTCACCAAGCTTACCAAATTTCTATGAAGTTCTTATCAAATCTAATATGTTCCTTATTGGGAGAAGTTGCATACAATTTTAGTTAGGGCATAAGGGGAAGTTTCTTTTAACTTCATTCATCGAGAGCCAAATTTAAGTAGAATATGGATAAATCTCAATAAAGGACAAATTGACCCTTTGTGCTTAGTATGTAAGGGAGTGAAGAAGGATTTTCATAAATAGGTGAGGTGTGTGATTAGAACTTAAATGTAAGTTTGAAATATCTTCCATTAGCATAGTTCAAGTTTGAATGTGATAAATCATGTCTTTGGCTTGGGTGATATTTGCTTTCTCTCATGGAGCACCTTTTCTCTAAGACCAAAATATGATGAAGAGCTCATTTTTGTCAAACACATGATAGGTCTAAGTGGTGATCCAGATTAGAAAAATTTAATTAGAAATTTGAGAAATCCTCTATAAGTGTGGCCTTGTTTTTACCAATAGTAGTAGGTTCTTTTATCTCACATTTCTCATTCATGCATGTATTAAATATTTTTTAAGTGTAGACACTTTATATTTAAGTGTCTAAAGTGTTTTCTTTATGACACAAGTCACTAGCTTCTCACGTTTGGGCCCATGTTTGATCAAGTGACAAGCAAGACTAATTTTGATGAAAATGACTAACAAGATAGAGATAATGTTGTAGCAATATGGTGATCTATTAGTGAATAAAAAGTGACCACGTGGTACATTCAAAGGAGTTCAAGTTGGATAAGGTGGAAAATTGGCCAAGTGTTAGAACAGTGTTTCATTGCAAGCTGGAGGTTCCAAACTTGAAATTAAATGTAGTGACACAATGTGGTTGTGGGACCCATGGTGCCGATAGAGATAGAGGCACCACATAGTGTGATCTCATGTGCTTGTTAAAGGAAGTTGTCAAAGTTGAAATGCACTTAGATCATGCCACATCACATAATGGACCTAGGTCACTCAATAAGTAGGTGTTGATGTGGTGTCCAAGAGGCTGGTGATGTGGCAGCATTGACAAGTCAGAAAATGGCACATGGAATTTAGAGGTAGAGACAGTGATCTCAACATTTGACACATGGATAAACCTCATGGATTCATAAGCCCAGGCCATAGAGCTGAGATGCGGTGAGATGTTGCCACATGGAAAGGACATTGGCATGGAGTTGGATAAGGTGGAGTGTTGACTAGATGTTTAGGACCAATTAGAGAGCTCCATGTAGTAATGATGTGGTGAGCCATCTGTCAACTAGTTGTTGGTGTGGTAGTGATGATTATTGGAGCAACCAATCAAGTGTTGACACATGTCATCGCATGGTCAACCATGTTTGACCAGAGACCAAATTGGAGAACAATTTCAAAATTTTAATATTTTGGCTCAAAAAGGAAGTGCTTATGTAGATTTTGTTAGATTGTGGTGACTAATCAGGAAAGTACTTTACATACTTTATAAATTCTTTAGGGCTTGGGGCATCAGCCTAAAAAAAAATTTGGGACCTATTTTATTAGGATTTGGGGTTGACATGTAATTATTAATTATAACCCTAAAGTGGTAAAAATACTTGTATAAAAGAGCTTAGGGTTAGGGATTGTTATATAGTTGTGATGGGAAATTGGTTCTTGCAGCAGTATTGAGTTGTAAGGGATTACAGATTATAATCAGGTTATAATCAAAAGATTGTAATCATATTAGACTTGTTGTTTGGTGGATGTAGCCCAGTTCCTTGTGTTCTTCTCTGTGTGATCTATTATTTTTTGTTATTGGTTATATTTGTATGTAATTTTTATTTTATTTTTGTGGTTTAATCCTAACAATATTTGCATGTAATTGTTATTTTTTGTCCATGGTTTAATCCTAACAAGTGGTATTAGAGTGAGGTTGTTTTTTTAGTTATCCTTTATACAAAAGTTTCACAGTTAAGTGGGAGTCTCATGGCTCAGTGGGAATGATGGTAGACAAGCATAAATTAAGGGTTGACAGGTTTAATGGGCAGAACTTCTAGTTATGGAATATGCAAATGGAAGACTATCTTTATCAGAAGGATTTATGGAAGCCATTGGTAGGCAAAGAGAGGAATTAGGGATCTATGTCAAATTATGAATAGGATCTTTTGGACAAAAAGGAACTTGGAAGCATTCAATTATGCCTAGCACCATCAATGGCATTTAATATTTAAAAAGTGAAGACAACAGAAGAATTGATGCAAACCCTAGTGAATTTGTATGAAAAGCCCTCCACTTCAAATAAGGTATTTCTCATGAAGCATTTATTTAATATGAAAATGGCAGAAGGTGGATTTGTTGTAGATCATTTAAATGAGTTTAATAATATATTACTAGTCAATTATCTTCTATCGATATCAATTTTGATGAAGAAATTAGGGCTCTCTTGATTTTGTGTTCTCTGTCTGAAAGATGGAATAGCTTGGTAATGGTCGTGAGTAATTATGTTCCTAGATCTAGTACCCTAAAATATGATGATGTGACCAATGTTATTTTGAGTGAGGAAACTCATAGGAAAACCTCAGATGGATCTACATTAGGAAGTGCTTTGAATGCACAAAGAAAAGGCAAAATGATTGATAGAGGAAGTAATTTCAAAAATTATGGGAAATCAAGAGGAAAGTCAAAGGGGAGGAGGTCTCAATCGAGAGGACCAAATGACAACTAGTACTATGGGAAACCAAGGCACAAAAAGAAAGATTGTTGGAATCGAAAGAAAAATGGAGATAAACTAGATGGACACAAGGAGGCAAATGTGGTAAGTAACAATTCCAAAGAGGATGTTTTGCTTCTATCTTTAGAAAGTGTTGATGATTCATGGGTTTTAGATTCTGGTGCTTTATTTCATGCTACAACTCATAGCATTTATTCCATTGATTATGTCCAAGGGGATTTTGGACTTGTTTATTTGGGGGATAATAAACCCTGTCAAACTATTGGAAAAGGAAAAATTAAGATTAAGTTGTAGAATAGGCATCATTGGCTATTACATGAGGTAAGACGTGTTCTAAGGATGAGTAGGAATTTAATTTCAATAGGGCAACTCAGTGATGAGGGTTATGTAGTTACTTTTAATGATAAAAATTGGAAGTTTACAAAAGGTTCCCTCGTAGTAGCAAAAGGTGTGAAAGTAGGCACCTTATATCTTTGTATAGGTCATATTCTTCCTTCTACTTTAATTTTTTTAGAGAAAAATGAATGTTAAGGAACAATTGTTGCAATTGAGCAGGGAGAACAAATAGATGTTGTATATTTTGATATAGCACTATGGCACAATAGACTTGGGTACATGAGTGAGAAAGGTATGAAAGTAATTCATTCAAAGAAAGTTTTACCAAGTCTAAAATGTGTTAACATGGATCTCTATGAAAGTTGTGTGTATGGAAAATAAAAGAGAGTGAGTTTTGTAAAGACTGGGAAGGAAAACAAAAAGGAGAAATTAAAGCTTGTGCATATAGATGTATGGGTACCAGCTCAGGTATCTTCCCTTGGTGGCTCTCATTACTATGTTACATTCATTGATGATGCAACTAGAAACATATCGTTTTACTTCCTTAGATAGAAATCTGATGTATTTCAAACTTTTAAGAAATGAAAATGCTTGGTTGAAAATGAGACTGGTAAGAAATTAAAATGTCTCGGATCTGATAATGGTGGCAATTATTGGAGTCATGAATTTGAAGACTATTGCTCCACTAATGGTATTTTTAGATAGAAAACTATTCCAAGGACTCCACGGGAAAATGGAGTGGTTGAATGCATGAACAGGACTATAATGGAGTGTGCAAGCAGCATGAGGTTGCATGTTGGGTTGCCCTTACACATGTGGGTGGAGGCTGTCAATACTACTATATATTTGATTAATAGAGGTCCCTCTACTCCTTTGGGCTATGTTATTCCAAAGGAAGCATGGACTAGTAAGAAGGTTGGTTATTCTTTTCTCAAAACCTTCGGCTGTGAAGCATTTTCTCACATACATTCTAAAAATAGAACCAAGCTGGAAGCTAAGTCAAAGAAATGTGTATTTTTTGAATATGGCATTAATGAATTTGGTTATAGGCTTTGGGATTTTGAAAATCAAAAAATTGTAAGAAGCAGGGATGTCATATTCAATGAGAAAGTGTTATGCAAAGAGTTGTTGCAGCAACATGAGAAGAAAGAAGATGATTATGTAGTGCTAGATAATACTCCAAAAGATGATGTTCCAACCATTCCTCATGATGTGAAACAATAGCAACAACAAATACCACACACATTAGTGAATGTTAGATGGTCAAAAGGGAAAATTAGACCTCCAAAAATATTTTCTCCCTCTTTGTATTATATTTTATTAATAGATGTTAGTGAACCTAAATGTTATGATGAAGCTATGTAAATGGATACTAAGATTCAATGGGAATCTACAATGAAAAATGAAATGGACTCTTGGATGAAAAATAAGACTTGGGATTTATGAAAAAAATTTGCTGGTAAAAAGGCTTTATAGAATAAGTGGGTTTATAGGTCGAAAGAAGAAGGAGGTAAGAAAAGATTTAAAGTTAGGTTAGTTGTAAAAGGATTTGCCTAGAAAAAAGGAATTGATTTTGATGAGATGTTTTCTCCTGTTGTTAAGATGACTTCTATCCATACTAGTTTAAGTATTGTGGCTACTAAAGATTTGCATTTAGAGTAGCTTGATGTTAAAATAGCCTTTCTTCATGGTGATTTGGATGAAGAGATATATATGGCTCAGCCACGGGGATTTGAGATCAAAGGTAAGGAGAACTTAGTGTGCAAATTGAAGAAAAGCTTATATGGCTTGAAGCAAGCACCTCGGCAATGGTATCTAAAATTTGATAATTTTATGCATGAGTATGGATATAATAGCTCTCATTTAGATCACTATGTTTACTTTAAGAGGTTGGATGATGATAGCTACATTATTTTATGTTTATATGTTGATGATATGCTTGTAGTTGGGTCTAACATGGATCACATTAAGGGGCTTAAATGCCAATTAGCATATGCATTTTCTATGAAGGATTTGGTGGCAATAAAAAAAATCCTTGGTATGAAGATTATAGAGTTAGGAAGAATAGAAAATTGATGCTATCTCAGGCTAATTATGTGTAGAAGGTGTTGCAACATTTTTCTATGGAGAATGCTAAAGCTATCAGCACACCTTTACCTAGTCATTTGAAGTTGACTAAGGAGATGTGTTCCAAGACACAAGAAGAGGAGGATAAGATGTCCAAGGTACCCTATACTTCAACTATAGGAAGCTTCATGTATGCTATGGTATGCACTAGGCCAGATATTGCACATGCAATGGGGGTCATTAGCAGGTATATGAATCATCCAAGAATTGAGTATTGAAATGTACTCAAATGGATTCTCTAATATTTGAGAGGAACATCCAATAAGTGTTTACACTTTGGGTTCTCTACTACTGATTTGCAAGGCTATGTTGACTCAGATTTGTTAGGAGATATTAATACCAAGCGAAGTACTACAGGTTATTTCTTTACTATTGGTGGGGTAGTCCTAAGCAAGGTTTCTAGGTTATAGAAGGTTAATTCTTTTTCCACTATAGAGGTAGAGTATGTTGCTACTATAGAAGTAGCCAAGGAGATGATATGGCTTCAATTCTTCTTGGAAGAATTGGAACACCCTCAAAAGGATAATTATTTTTTTACAAATACTTAGAGTTCCTTTCATATTGCGAAGAATTCAGCTCTGCATTCAAAGACCAAACACATACAGTTGTAGTACCATTTCATTCAATCAATTTTTGAAAATGGATAGTTAAATTTGGACAAGATACATACAAATGAAAATCTAGTGGATAAGTTTACCAAGGTAGTGACAAGGGAGAAGTTGAATTCCTCTTCAACTTCAGTTGGTCTTCTACACTAAACATGAATAAAAGAACAGTAGAGTCCAACGTGGTTAAATCCATTGGGAGCCTCATGGAGTAGTAGTATAGCTACAAGATCAGTCTTCAAGTGGGAGATTGTTGTTTAGTGTGGGCCCTATTCAATCCCCAAGTGGGAGATTGTTAGATTGTGGTGACTGATTAGGAAAGTACTCTATATACTTCATAAATTTTTTTAGGCTATGGACCCTATTTTATCAGGACTTTGGGTCAACATGTAATTATTAATTATAACCCTAAAGTAGTAAAAATACTTGTATAAAATATTGTTATATATTTGTGATGCAAAATTGGTTCTTGCAGTGGTATTGAGATGTAAGGGATTGGGGATTGTAATCAGGTTGTAATCACTGGATCGTAATAATATTATACTTTCTATTTGGTGGACGTAGCCCAGGGATTGGGTGAACCATATTAAATCTTGGTGCCTTGTGTTATTTTCTATGTGATTTTTTTTTTTTGTTATTTTTTATATTTTCATGTAATTGTTATTTTTTGTCTGTGGTTTACTCCTAACAATATTTGCATGTAATTGTTATTTTCTATCTGTGGTTTAATCTTAACAGATTTGGTAATGAAGTTTTAAAGGTGTTTAAAATTCAACTGGGCTACACATTTTTTAAATTGAAGATCATTTTATTATAAAGTTTAGACTTATAATAAAATCATTTTTTTATGAATGGAGCATGCACATTTAGTCTCCTACTCTACCTAGTTTTCAAATGGCAGGTTACCTGCCTGATTTTTCATCAAAGGTAGGACTATTATATATCACCAAGAAGCTCATGGCATCTAATTTCTAGATTTGCCATCAATTTTTTTGCAAGTATTAGTGGGTAGTAGATATTTGTAGGTTTGTCTAAGGTGCTTCATTTTGAACTATATTCTAGCATGGATAGTTTAGATTCAATTTGTGGCCAAACAATGAAGTGGGTATTTGCCAAACTTGGAGAGCATCCAGTTGTTGATGTTATTTTTCTTCCAAATCAGTTTGGTGGACCTTCTAGTATATTTTTTGGTATCAGGTCAGATATTTTATCAAGAAGGTTATTCTCATCATTCTAAGAGATGTTTTCAGATTTGATTATGCACAATGATGAGATTTGATTTGGTTTTTAGTATAGGAGAGAAGAGAGAGAGGCTTAGCTACAAGAGATAGAAGGATTTCAAGTGGAAAAATGGAATCATCAAATGAGATCCAATAATTCTTCCTCTTCTACTTATCTCTTCGTTTTCTTTCTCTAGGGTTGGATGTTGTTGGTTCTATACTATTGAGAAGAGATCTAGTAGTGTTTTCACCATTCTCCTCAGCATTTTTCTCTTCAATGAACAACATTAATAGAGTTCTAGTGTATACTTTTGGTCTATTTTGTGTTCTACGAGTCTTTTCATACATCTTGCATATACTTATTTCAAAGGAATGAATACAAAGAGTATCAAGTTAATTAGTTTGGATTTTATTCTTAACTCTTGTCTTGGATGTTTACAATCTTTGGTGGTTTATAGACAAAGAACTTAGATCTAGTCACATCTCATTTTGGGTTGTATGTCTTGGTATGTTTTGATTTTGATTCAAAGCGTCATGTAAGTGTTTGATATATCTTGGCAAGGTTTCAAATTTCATGAGAAATATAGTATGAGTATGAGATTCATATTTGAACATAGATCTTTGATTCACAAATTGAAGGGATACATCTAATATTTGATGTATGTTGTGATTTGTGGAATACCCAATATAATGGATAGGGCACTAATTAATCATAGGATCTATATATTTCTTGTTGTTGCATATGTAGGATTTGTTGATAACAATCAATAAATCAAAATCATTTTCCCTTTCATGTTGTAGAGCTGAAAAAGATACCCACACTTATCTTGTCAATCTCATAGGTCATGTTATTAGTTATTTTATATCTATGTCATTTGAATAAGCATAGAAGATTTGGGGTTTTATCTACTTTGTTCAGATTTAGATGTATGTTTTGGCAATTGGTACCATATGAATGAATCTAAGTTCTACCCACCTAGGTTTTGCAGAACCTAAAGTAGAAGAAGGAGTTCAACCTTATAGTTGGTCTGGGTTCTAGACAAATTTTTTTGACCATAGAAAATAGCTTCCCTTAGATGCAATCTTGTCTTGGCTACATAGTAGTTGAAATATCTATTAAATCGGGAACCAACATAGTCTATGTAAACCTTTTAACTAGGTGATATTCTAATGGAATGTTCTAAAGTCCTCTAATTAGGACACTCCTAATAGGGTGATTAAATCCTTTAATAGAATTACATTTAATAATTTTTAGTGTAACCTTTAATAGGGTTGGCTCCTAACAGGGCTCACTTTAGAAGAGTGAAAATTGGTGACAAGTAGATAATGGTTTTTCTCAAATTAGATTTCTAGATTAAATCCTATTGTTAAACTTGTGTGGAGGTTATTATGATACTTTACTAATTAATTTTTACATTCTGCATGTTTTTTATATTAGAATAGTGAATAGAATAGTGAACAACTAGATAATATTTTTAATAGTTTATAGTAGAGATCGAGCAATGGAATGATAAGTACTGAAGTTGTTTAAGTGTTTGTTTGTTAAATTGGTACATGTAGACCTTGGATAACTAATTCAACCCCCAGTTATCCTAAATATTCTAACAATCGGTATCTGAGCATTGGTGCTTGTAAATAGAAGTTTGAAAGTACTCAAAACTAAAGATCATGGTGTACAAAAGGGAGGTACAAAAGTTCAACAAGGAAAATTTTTGTGCATGGAAAAAATTGATGTGGCTACATATAGCTAGTATTGGTGATGTTTCATTGGATGTTCTCGATAATGCATATGTGGACATAGCAATCATCCAAGTGCTTAACAACTAAAAGAAAAACAAGAACACAATTAGTCAATTTTGGAGATATCTTTAGCCCTGAACTATGTATTTTGATGACTTGAAAGAGTTCAAGAATTCAAAGGAAATGTGGGATAAAATAAAGACCATCTATGGAGGAGATGATAATATCTTAAGAGATAAATCGAAAATTCTGAGAGGTAAGTTTGATGAAATGAGAGTGACAAAAGGTGAGAACATAGCACAGTATTGTACAAGAATCAAAGAGGCTATTAATGCTATTAGAGGATCTAAAGGAAAGATTGAGGAAATATGTATACTCTAAATAGAGTGCAAGTCAAAAAAAGGTTCAAATGTTATACCTTTTAAATTATGGTATGGATATGCACCTAACGTGAAATATTTCAAAGCTTTTGGAAGCAAATGTTATATACTTAAAGATAGTAGAAATAGAAAATTTGATGCTACAAGTGATGAAGGTATATTCCTAGGATATTTCACTAAGAGAAAAGATTATAAGTTTTTGAACTCTAACATTAACAAAGTTATAGAAAGTGTGAATGTGAAAGTTGATGAATACAAAGAGAAAAATGAAGTTGAATGTAAGATAGAACCGGAAGACTATAGTTCATTCATATATGTGAATCTTGGTACTCCAATCACTCCATCTAGACAAGAAAACAAAGTTGCATATTTTTAGCAGACTGGGAATGTTGACTTGCAATAGCCATTTTCCAAGTAGCAGGTTGTGGGTGTTGAGCAATAGGTAAATGATGTTGAGTCAAAAACAAAGGAAGTCAAACATTAGGAAGGAAATGCCAAGCATGTATAACATGAGCCATAACCTAAACAAGAGAGAGATGATGAGCTTGAAATCATTTTTCAAGATGAACCTATAGAAGAACAAAGAAGAAAAGAGCATGTATTAGCAAAATATGTGGGGAGACATCATGCACCTGAACAAATCATTTGAGATAAAGAGTCTAGTGTTATCACAAGAAAAAGACTCAAAAGTGACATGTTCTTACTTTGTGAGTTTGCACCCAAATATATTGAAAGGTGCTTTGGAAAATGAAGATTTGATATGAGCAATAAATGAAGAAATTGAAAAAATTGAAAAGAATAAAACATCAACCTTAGTACCTAGAACTAAAGATAAAAATTTTACTAAAACCAAGTGGGTATTCAGGAATAAGTTGAATGAAAAAGGTGAGGTCAAGGTGAGGTCACAAGGAACAAGGAAAGATTGGTATGTAAAGGATATGCACAAGAGGAAGGTGTTGGCTATGGAGAAACATTTTTCCCCTGTAGAAAGATTAGGAGTTACAATGTTGCTTTCATATTATTCTTATAAAGAATTTAAGGTATATCAAATGCATGTCAAATCTACATTTCTAAAAGGGATACTTGAAGAATAAGTATGCATAGAATAGCTTGAAGGATTTGTAGATCACAGCAAGAATAATATGTGTGTAAGTTGCACAAATCTTTATATGGTTTGAAACAAATCCCTAGAGCATGGTATGAAAAACTACATAACTATTTGGTGAAGATTGGTTTTCAAAGAACAAATGATAATAGCAATCTATATTTGAAGACTAGCAATGATGAGGGAAAAAAACAAAGAGAAAATGAACACAATAGAAAAAGGGGAATATTATTATCAGAAGTGATATGCTATTAAATTTAGTACAGTGAAAATAGACTCAATGATGTGCCCTAAGGGCTTACAATGTTGTTTGATTCTAGAAAAAACCCTCCTCATAGTACCTTCTCCCAAACTCCACAAAAACTATGTTTACAATGCCAAAAATGAACTTAAGTAACCTGAATTAGATATATGGTTAGGAATACATTCTAGAATATGCCATTTGGAATCCACCTACGAAACAAAAGGTTCTAGAAAATACGTCAAAAGTTGGTGTAAAATTAGAAGAATCCGAAAATGGTAGTCCAAGTACCAGGTGGCATAACTTTTGATTTGGGACTCTGATTGACTAACTATTTACATTTCTAGAAAGCTCTCCAAGCATGTTATAGCCCTATGGACAAGCTACACTCATCCCCCATTTTTTGGGTCTGTACGAGGCCATTTAGTGCCTCAAATCTGGCTTTGAAGCAATCTTAGGGGTCTCTAGACAACTTAAAACTACAATAACTTTCAAACCATAAAGCCTTTTGACATGATTTTTTCCTGGAGTGCTTTAAATTATACTTGACTTTCATGGCAGTCTTTCCCTCCAAAATTTGTGTCTCATCAAGCAACAATATATTGACAATACATCCTCTCTCCAAAGCCAATCACATATGCATATGTATTATTTAAAGAGGGAAATATACATCTAAAGAGGGAGAGAATATCTAAGAAACCAAGAGGGAGATTATCAGAGAGTCGACGTGAAAGAAGGAGAAAGTGAAAGCTAGAAGAGACATTCCAAGTAAGAGGGAGTGATTACTTAGAGGGAGTTCAAAAGATTTACTTGAGGTGTTGCCAGAAACATGAATCAAAATGAAACTAAGGATACTAATGAATATATGATATATTAAGGGTGTTGCTCATCTTGTTCAAAGATTTCAATTCTATGGTAACTTGAAGTATTCCTACAATATTTTAGAGGTTTTTCCATCAATGCCAAAGAGGGAGATTGTTGGAAACTACAATTGAAACAATTTTTATATTGTCATTGATGTCAAACGTATTGGTGATACATTTTTCTATTTGATCTAAGTGTCATATCTATTTGATTGATGAGGAGAATTTGAGAAGCTTCTCATAACAAAAGTACCTAGAGGAAATGTTGAGTTATGAAAAGGAAATAATAAATTGACACTAGATTAGTTCAACTTTGACAAAATCATGTTACAATAGGAGAAAATAGTAATGTACAAGAGATGAAAGTGTAAACAAAGATAGATCAAATGTATAGGCTTGATCGAGTAACATAGTATAATACTATAATTTTGATGTACATGTAAAGTGATGCTAGTGTTGACTAAGACATAGTAACTATCGAGAAAGGTTAGTGTTGACTGAGCATCAATATCAACCAAGTAATAGTGTATGTGTTGAGAAAGAAGTTTTATAGCGACTGAGTAATCAGTAATGACTGAGTGATAGAAAAAAATGTTGGCCAAGGAACAACATTTTAATTATTTGTGAGGAATCATAACTTTTAACTAACTAAGTTGATATTTTGGGATATGGAAAGTGTGTTGAAGATAAGGATCAATGAGTTTGATCATTTAACTCTAGGAGAGGATTAGATAAACGACCTAAGAGATGGATGCTAAGAGAATTTTATAGAAAAGAATAGATAAAAATAATGGTGATTATATACAATGTATTTGATGGATTGAATAATGAACCCTAAGATATATCATTGTGTTTAAGTGGAAAGATATCCTAATTATCTATTTAAAGAGGTACAAAGGTGAACTTATAGTGTCTATTTCTATGTGTATATGTGGATGCTTGTGAAGTTGGAGTTGTTACTAATGTTGTTTACTAGAAAAGCTAAGTAGAAGGCTTAATCAAGTTGAGAAGAAGTGAAGGGTGATTTCTTGAAGGGTTTCCAAGAAAATCATAGATTGAGATAACAATGGAGGCCAAACACTAAATCAGTACATGTGAGCTTAATTGAGATATGTGTTGTACTTAACAGACCAAACTTGTTGTTACTTTCTAACCATTGTGAATAGTATTTGAAATCCTTTAATCAAGGTTGACCTAACAATCATAAGGACTTAACAATAATGAAAATCATTTAAATAGGTGAAATTCTAATAGAATTTTATAAATTCCTCTAACAATGCCACTCTTAACAAGGTGATTAAATCCTTAACAAGGTCACATTTAACAAAGTGTATTGTAAATTTTAACAGGGTTGGCTCCTAACAAGGCTCACTTCATAAGAGTGAAAATTGGTGACATGTTGTTGTGGATTTTCCCAAATTGGGTTTCTATGTTAAATCATAGTGTCAAACTTGTGGATATGTTATTATGATGTTTTACTGATTAATGTTTAAATTCTACAAGTCTATTATATTAGAATAGTGGACAACTAGCTAATGTTTCCAATAGTTTACAACAAAGACTGAGCAATGGAATGATAAGATCTAAAGTTGTTTAAGTGTTTGTTTGTTCAATTGGTACATCTAGACCTTGGATAACTAATTCCCCCCCCCCCCCCCCCCTCCTCTTAGTTATTCTAAATATTCTAACAAAATCATTTTTTAACAAATATGGTTTGATTCCACCTACTCATCCCCAGCAACAGAAATAAGTGTCAAAAATAAGGGGATAGATAAGGAAGAAGTGAGAAGAAATGAAGAACCATAAAGGGGGATACATGTATGGCAAGAAGCATTAGACTATTTAAGTCATGTAATATATGTATTTTATATTGTGTTGTAAAATAAGTTTTTGAAGTTCTATTAGAACCAAGTCATAGGCTTAAGGGGGGTACTATTTTGTAATGTAAAGATGAAATCATGACAAGGTGCTTTTTCCACTAATATCAAAGGGTGATATTATTGGTATCACTAAGTTTTTTTGTATATTAGTGTCAAATAATTAGTCATATACAAGGCAGAGTTAGTCGATCATCACTGTGACTGAATTACTCTATATAGGTCAAGTCATGTAAATACTTATAAATAATAATGTATATGTTGAGCTCTATAGGAGCCAAGAAATTATTTGGTTACTAAGTACTTCCATATAAGTCAAGTATAGTTAATGCCAAGTAGAAAGGGAACATAGATGTCGAGTCATACAAAAGGAACCAAGTTAGTTAAGGCCAAGTAACAGCAAGAAGTACAGTTACGATCGAGCATTAAAGATAGTGTGTGTCGAGTACACAAAGTGAACAAAAATGTCTAAAATGGTACAAACTTTGAAGGTAAACCATTTTTGAGCTGACATGTAAATAAAACTTAATAATTGTAGAGTTTTTTATAATGGTTATTATGCATTTTGGCATGGATCACGAATCCCTATGAGGGATAAATAACCAAACACATGAAGAGACAAAAAGGAAACATCTATATCATTTACCTTATTCTAGAAGACTCTACAGAGGTCTTTAAAAGAGAGATCCAAACCCTATCTTTATATAGAAAAAAAAAGGAGAAGTGTATGTGCAAAGTAAAGTGAAGTATCATGCAAAGAAGTTAGGTTTTGGAAGTTACAAGCAAGAGTTGTGAAATAACAAACTTTAGCAACCTATTGAAGTAGTGCAGGACAGAGTAAAGACATATAAGATTAGAGATTATATCAAAGATTGGAAGGGGGAGATCAGTAATCAACATTGTAAATGCAGACTAAAGGATCAGCAACTGAAACAGTTTTGAGAAATTGAATTAGGGTAAATCTCTTAACATAGTGGTTGTTGGCATAAAGTTATTTGCCATTAGTGACAACACTTTTCTCACGGTCCAAACCGAGCATCGAAGACACAGTTCAAACCGAGTGTTGAAGACTTAGTTCAAATCGAGCGTCGGTGACAATAGTTCAAACCGAGCAGATGGAAGCAGTGTTAACCGAGTGAAAATTGACTTAGTGTTAACTGAGTGTAGTATTAACCGAATGAAATGGAAGCAGTGTTAACCGAGTGTAGTATTAACCGAGTGAAGACGGAAGCAGTATTAACCGAGTAAAAAAGGACTCAACGTTAACCGAGCTCAGTCGGTAAGAAAAGAAGTTAGTTTCTGCCGAGTGACACTATATCTACCGAGTCACCAATGGTTACCAAGTTCCAAGCAACGTTGTATGACTAGTATGAACCGCGCCCCTACCTCTACCTAGTGCATGACGATGCCGTGTAACATGGTGGTTGTCATGTATCAGAAGGTCATCATGTCTGTCTGAAGAACCCGAGTTTATTTTACCATTTGGCTGACTCAATTGTATTTTGTTTACTTGTGTTCAGCCGACCTTGCATCTATTATTACTAGAATGGTATAAATAATGCTTTAAGGAGACAACAATAATAATAATAACAATGAAAGGATGTGTGATGTGAATATAGCAGCAGAACAGTATATTAGCAAGGTCTACAAGGTGCAGCAAAGACTTCATCAATCACAAGAGGTGATCAATTGTAAAAGATCTAATTAAGTTATATATAGATCTGATTGGTTCATCCTAACAGGTGAATCATCTTGTGAATCCTCTAACCAAGTAGAATTAACAGTCTTTGTATAAAATCTCCTAACAGAGTGCATACTTATAAAGTGTGTTTCAAATCCTTTAACAAGGTGGATCTAGCAATCCTTCATGCTCTTAACAGGGTAGATCACTAGAAGTGATCATTGTATGCCTTAACCGACTAACTTCCTACTGCAGTAAAGAAGATTTGTGGGTTTCATCCCCACCCCAGTTTTACTTTCTATTTTGGAAGGTTTTTGGGTCACCAAAATCTTTGTGTATACATGTTTTGGATGTTTATTTATCTCTTACATGCTACAGATTAGGTGAATGAATACTTTACTGGTTTATGTTGAATTGATTAAAAGGTGTATTGTTACTGATTCACCCCTCCCCTCTTAGTAACCTATTATATCTTGAATATTTCCAACAATTGGTATCAGAGCCTTTTTGGTTCTCAGGACAAAGCTTGATAGCTTGAGCAAAGATCAAAGTCAATGGAGATATTCAGACTGGAGAAAGTTATAGAAAATGAAAAGTTAGATCTAGAAATGGCCATGGTTCAACTCAAAGAAGCAAAGCAACATCCTTCTCAATCCCTAAAACGAAGAAAGGGACTTGCAAAACAAATGAATGACCATCTTTATGTTGAAGAAAGGATTGAAGATCTGTTACCATCAAGCAATTCAGAAGAAGCTGACAAAGCAATCAAAGAACTTCTAGGAAAGAATGGATCTCTGCAAGAAGAGGTAAGAAAGCTTAAGAGAGAACAAGAAATACAGTCAATCAGGCTATGTGAAGTTTTGGATCAAAGAAACAAAGCACAAGAAGAACTAGAAGATAGAAGTCATGAAATCTACAATCAATCTCATCAGCATGATGATCTTATAGACCAACTTTCCAATGCAAATGAAGAAATCAGGATTCTCAGAGCACAAAATGAAAGAATAAGGAATGATTTAAACACTGAAAAGCAAATCAATGAAAGTCTACAGAGTGACTTAAGATCTGAGAGACAAATCAATGAAATCTTGGAAAATGACCTAATCTCTGAAAGGCAAGTCAATGAAAGGATGATGAAATCTCAGGCAGATGTGAATCAATTAAATGAGCAGAATCTTCACAGACAAACAGGCAAAGCTGGTCTTGGATACAAGGAAGCTGGTGAATCCTCCAAACAAGGTGAACAAAGGAATAAAAGACTCACTTGTAACCACTATGGCAAGTTATTTCATACATCAAAAAAATGTTGGAGCAATGGGAAAGCAAAATTCAATGGTAAATGCTTCAACTGCAATCAGCATGGTCACAAGGCAAATGAGTGTAAAGAAAAACCAAAATTTGAGGGCAATTGTCACAAATACAAAAAGCATGGTCATAAGGCATTCCAGTGCAAATCCAAATCATTCAATCCAACTGAACAACTTGTCAAAGCTATATTCAGATTGGACTACAACACCTGGTGCAGATGTCACTATTGTGGAGAATATGGACATACTGGCATAAATTGTGCTAGACATCACCTAAGGAAGAAGGACACTACTGTAAGGTGCTATACATGTACAGAACTTGGTCATATAGCTAAAAATTGCATGAATATCAAAAGAATTGAAGATGAGAAGAAAATCAAAGCGGACAACATTCGAAAGCAAATGAAACAACAATGGATTCCAAAATTTACCGAGCAAGATAAGTCAGATAGAAATGTCACTCAAGAAATGGGTGACTCCACCATTTCCAATTAATATTCATATAAGAAATATTGGAACTGCATCCTCCAAGATTTATCCTAAGCAGCTCCAAAGGAAGAAGAATGATCAAATCAGTATTTCAGATGAACTTTGATTCCAATTCTGTTCAACACTTTACCGAGTTCGATCGGTTGTAACAAAGCTTCATTAACCGAGTAGCAATTATCGAGTTGATTTGGTAAGAGACTTTACCAAGTTCGGTCGGATGCAACAAAGTTTCATTAACCAAGTTGTGTCAACCGAGTGAGGTCAGTTCGTGACCTAATCAAGTTAGGTCGGTACTTCAATATTTTCATTCAATCACCGAGTTGATAATATCTACCGAGCCAGTGGATGACAACCTGTCATTTCATTTACCATTGTACCAAAACATTCTCGAGCGAATTTTTCAAAAGGAAGAAAGAATCAGTTCAGAATTCTTCTACACCTACCGAGTAGCAATGGCATCCAGAAGTGACAGCTCCAAGACCAAGAAAGGTTCAGAAATACTGGTTAAAGGAGAAGAATGGAAGGCACCAAACTTCAAATTGGCACCAGCTATTGTAGAATCACTAGACCCTAACGGTGCTCAATCTCAAATCCCTACAAAGGTACTTTTTATTAATGATATCCGCTCTCATTTCAAATGCTCCATTCAAGAACTTGGAAACCTAGAAATTGATAATGCCCTAGGTGAAATGAGCATAAATGGAAACCTGAAACTCGAACATAAACATCTTGAAACAAAAGGGTTAACCCACATTTCGCACTTGCCAAGGAAATTTCATGTAAAATGGGTTAGGTATGTACTCAGTCGGGTTCACAATGGACAATTGTGGTTAGAGCAACCAATGCCCATCACAAAGAAAATGATTAGCAAAATTACTGGACTCCCTATGTTGAGCAAAGCCAAGACTACCAAAACCCTAGGTCGGGAAGAATTGCAGAGACTGACCCAAGCAGAATGGGATGGTAGGGGACTTAAGCTCAGTACAGTAGCTGACGTTGAATTGAGATTTGGTATTCACGTCATTGCTCACAAAATCTATAGTTCAAGCCGTCCAAACAGTGTATCCTGTGAAGCTGTAGATTTAGCATACAAAATAGTAAAGAAGAATGTAGAATTTGATTTATTGGAATTGCTTTTGTTCCAATTCAATAAGAATATGGAAAGCATAAGAACCTCCAAAAAAAATCCCTGCAAATTCGGTTCGCTTTTGATTTGTTTATTTTTCTATATTCAAAAGTCTTTTCCATCAAAGAGGTCAGTAGTATGGAGTAAAGATATTCCAATTCTTTATCAGATAAATGAGTTCATTGCAAAATTAGGCAAAAATTTTGACAGTGTTTTGGATAACTATTTTGAAGATTTTAAGGAAAGAATGAACCATAGGTTCCGAATTCCACCCAGACTTGTTGAAGAATACAAGGAAGAAGTATGCTTCATGGTAGACTACGACAAGGTATACATACAGGCAGTTAGGCCTCGGGTAGCATGGGTGAAACCTCTTCCCTATGAGGTAAATATTGATGAAACCAGGGACATCATAGAAGTACTAGTGAATGAACCAGTAGACCCAAGGCAACCAGTTTTTGGAACATATGATCAAGCTAAGGCCAGAATTGAGCTTCAAATTAAAATCCCTCGGGCCATTAGCAAAGGAAAGAGAAGGGTAGCCCAACTAAAAATAGAAGTTGGTTCTCTTATGATAACAGAAGGCAAAGGAGAAGATGATGAAGAAGAAGAGGAAACTGAGTCAGAAAAAGAAAAAGAGCCTCAACGAAAGAAATGTAAGGTGATCATCACCAAACCTAAAAGGGAAACTTCTGTAGTTTTCTCCAAGAGAACAAGACAGGGGAAGAAGGAACCTGTACTCATTAAGCCTCCACTCACATTTGAGGCAAGATTGAAGCAATTAGAAGCAGGTGCTAGCTTCACAAACTTCAAAGCATTGAAGTTTGAAACCAGAACAGAACAAGAAAATATGCAGATTGAGGAACTGGTACTGAACAAGATGGGTAAATGGAAATACTCACCAGATCAAATAGCCTCTCAGATCTCCAAAGAACTATTGGAGAGGTTGTAATCAAGATGGGAAGCTACAACCAAGATTGTCAAAGACATCTATCAGCAGACCCTGAGGAATCTCCTGCCAAGTCTCACTGATGTTGAAGTGAAGACATCACTAAAAGACCACGAAGGTAACATGATGATTAGATTCCACACCTGTTTGATACTTGTCAAAGATATTGAGCATGTAGTAAATGATGCAACAAACATGTGGAAAAACATCTATCATCTACACAAATCCAGTGATGATACTGTTGAAATCAAGGACATTGACAACAGTGATGATGATGATGATGATGATATTGAAGATATTCTAGGGGATCTCCATTCAATAATGTTAGAAGTTGAAGAAGAATCTAGAAAAGAAATTGAGGAAGAAGAAGCTGAAAAAGAAATGGAGGAAGAAGAAGATGAACAAGACAAAGAGGAAGAAGATCCAGTAAAAATTGCAGCTGAAGTCATTGCATCTCTTCCACACTCTCCACCTAAAACAGTTATAGCTTCTACTAGTGAGATTGTGAGCTCATTGACCTCATCAATTGATCAATCTTCACCTGTCTCCTCTCAGCTCCGGGTACCATCTATGCAAGTGTCAACCACTTCATCAACCGAGCTGCAGCCACCTTCATTGACCGAGTCCTCCTCAGTCACAGCAGTAAGATCATCAAGCACATCAACTTCTACTACAGAGTGTATAGTAAGTGTACCTACAGGTACTACAATTTTGACTTCTCCTGCTCTAATTTTGGCAACTGTTAGTTCTCCCACTCCATCCTGTACAGCAATTTTGGGAGTAACATCAATTTTTTATACTATTAGCACATCTCTCAGTCTTCCTCTACTTAGTCCTATTCCAGTTTTGTCAGCCAGACCTACCTCATCAACTATAATCTTAGTTTCCAAGGGTCAAGGTGAAGTCTTTGCCGGAAAAGCAAAAAGATACATGTTTTCCAGCAAGACAATGGATGAGAAAATTGACTTAGATAAGGACATTGTCATTCCTAAAATAGATCTAGATACAGCATCTTTTGATGAAATGAGAATGCTCAGTCAGCTATTAGAACAGAAGGCTAGGCAAAAACAGCTCAGGCATGAAAGAGACCAGGAATATAGCATTATTGAAAGTGCTAAAAATATAATAACAGAGGCTATAGGTGTTGAAGTAGATTCTACTCAACACATTTTGATTCAGTTGGAAGAGGCTATATATAAATTCAATGAGGATACCTCCAGCCAAGAAAAATTGATTAAAAAGGAAGAGAAGAAATTTGACAATAAGGTGCTTGAGCACATTGCTCAGCATATTGCATTAAAACAGGTAGAATTGTCTACAATTCTGAGTAATTTTGAGAATTCTTTTAATAATGTAACTTCACTTTTTGGAAAACTTTGTGATGTTACCGAGTATACCAAAGAAATCAAAGAAAAGTTGAATAAAATTGATGAGGACATGAAGGTCAGTGCCCAAATGCTGCAATCTGACCACAGTGCAAGTTCATCCCATCATCATAAAATAAGATTTTTGTCAGAGAAACAGGCAAAATTGCTGAGAGAGGAAGCAAGAATCAGGTCTACTCTGATTGATATCCAAAATATGATTCTTCCTATCATGGATACAATGCAGAAGCATATTGCCCATTCCAAAACATTGATCCATGACAACAACTTCTCAATTGCTGATCATATGATTGAACTTTCTGCAAAAATTCAAATAGCACTCTCCGCCAGCAAAATTTTGCAAGAAAATTGGGATAAGACTTTGGCTCTTATTCTCAAATTACATTCAGGATTTATCTCTCATTTTGGAATCTTTGTGTAAATTGTTTGGCATTATTTTCAAAAAGGGGGAGATAGAACTTCAAGAGCTAACTGTGCAAAGACATATGTATTGAATTGTAAATACTGTGCATATTGTATGGGGGAGACATATATGTAGACACATCTAATAAGATTTGCATTTTTGAAAACTTTTGAACTGTATGTCAATTTCTGTACATAAACTTTGATTCATAATTGTTTTTGTCACTAATGCCAAAGGGGGAGATTGTTGGCATAAAGTTATTTTCCATTAGTGACAACACTTTTCTCACAGTCCAAATCGAGCATCGAAGACACAGTTCAAACCGAGTGTTGAAGACTCAATTCAAACTGAGTGTCGGTGACAACAGCTCAAACCGAGCAGATGGAAGCAGTGTTAACCGAGTGAAAATGCACTTAGTGTTAACCGAGTGTAGTATTAACCGAGTGAAGATGGAAGCAGTGTTAACTGAGTGTAGTATTAACCAAGTGAAGACGAAAGCAGTATTAACCGAGTAAAGAAGGACTCAACGTTAATTGAGCTCAGTCGGTAAGCAAAGAAGTTAGTTTCTGCCGAGTGACACTATATCTACCGAGTCACCAATGGTTACCGAGTTCCAAGCAACGTTGTATGACTAGTATGAATCGTGCCCCTACCTCTACCTAGTGCATGACGATGCCGTGTAACGTGGTGGTTGCCGTGTATCAGAAGGTCATCATGTCTATCTAAAGAACTCGAGTTTATTTTACCATTTGGCCAAATCAGTTGTATTTTGTTTACTTGTGTTCAGCCGACCTTGCATCTATTATTACCGGAATGGTATAAATAATGCTTTAAGGAGACAACAATAATAATAATAACAATGAAAGGATGTGTGATGCGAATATAGCAGCAGAACAGTATATTAGCAAGGTCTACAAGGTGCAGCAAAGACTTCATCAATCACAAGAGGTGATAAATTGTAAAAGATCTAATCAAGTTATATATAGATCTGATTGGTTCATCCTAATAGGTGAATCATCTTGTAAATCCTCTAACCAGGTAGACTTAACAGTCTTTGTATAAAATCTCCTAACAGAGTGCATACTTATAAAGTGTGTTTCAAATCCTTTAACAAGGTGGATCTAGCAATCCTTCATGCTCTTAACAGGGCAGATCACTAGAAGTGATCATTGTATGCCTTAATTGGCTAACTTCCTACTACAGTAAAGAAGATTTGTGGGTTTCATCCCCACCCCAGTTTTACTTTCTATTTTGGAAGGTTTATGGGTCACCAAAATCTTTGTGTATATATGTTTTGGATGTTTATTTATCTCTTACATGCTACAGATTAGGTGAATGAATACTTTACTAGTTTATGTTGAATTGATTAAAAGGTGTATTGTTACTGATTCACCCCTCCCCTCTCAGTAACCTATTATATCTTGAATATTTCCAACAGTGGTTTTAACTGACCTTTGTAAATCTCTTAACAGATTCCTTACTTAATTGCAAGTGTTAAATCCTTTAATCAAGGTAGATCTAATAGTCTTGTATAGCTCTTAATTGGGTAGACCTCTCACAAGGTGGATCATCAGAAGTGATCAAATTTGTAGTCCTAACAAGCTAACTTTGTTACTGCAGTAGTGAAGATTTGTGGGTGTCATCCCCACCCCAGTTTTACCTTCATCTTAGAGGGTTTCTAGGTAACCAAAATATTTTGTGTTGTATGTTTACATTTCATGGATGTGTTACATAGTTAGGTCTATTTCTGCATTTGATATTTCAAGTTATGTTATGCATAAACTAGAGATGAGATGGTTAATATGGTGGATGCAGTGGAGTAGTTTTGAACTTTAAAAGTTTTATAGATCCTAATTCACCACCAACACCCCCCCCCCCCCCCCCACCTCAATATCTCAGTTCCCAATAAACTTCCAACAATTTCTTCCTATCATTATAAATAGGGTGAGATTGTCATGATGTGACCCATAGAGGGTTGCCTCCTTTTTTTCATTGCTTTGCTAGTAGTCTATAATGCAACCCGTAGAGGGTCACCTCCTTAATTTTTTGTCACTTTTTTAATGGTTGTATTCTTATTAGTCACTCCCCATAATTTAGTTAATTAATATTTCTCATTTCATCATCAATGTATTATTAGTGGTTATTATTAATGAATTAATATTTCTCATTCAATATATTATTCTATTTTGATATATAAGTAATCTTTGTTCATCCGATAAGAAATATATTAGTTCATTTTCACATATTAATTGATAAATATATAAGTTGATTTTGACATGTTAATTGGTAAGTATATTAGTTCATCTTGAAATATTAAAATTGATTAAATTCATAACCACATATGTTCTATTCTTATCTTAATTGAGGATTGTTATAGTTCCTCCATTTTAATTTTTCTTAGCCTATAAGAATCTCTTCTTTCTCCCAAGTGGCATCCTCATCTTGGTAAATTTTTCCATTTAATCAAAAACTTGATAACAGTCATATTCCTTAGTTTATGTTCTCAGGTGTTGAGGATAGCCTCAGGTACCAAGGTAAGTTGTTAATCATCTAGGGGAGGCAATTCAGTACAATGAATCATTTGTTGTCCCAAAACCTTCTTAGTTAGAAAATGTGAATGCATTACAAATCTTACTATCCTTGGTTATTATGTTTTTTATTTAGTATCAACCTCCTTATTATTATCCTTGATTAAGGATTATTATTTTGTTTAGTTAATTTTATCTATTGATTGGTGTATGAAATTATTATTGATGTCAGTTATATATATTAATTATTTATTTATAATTCAATTGATTATTGATAAATATTCTTATTTTCAATAATATTAATTATTTCCTATATATTATTAATTAATCACATACATTTGTTTTCAATACACTAATTATTATTATTTCTAGAGATAGTATATTGACTAATTGTATGTTGATTAACATGACTATGATGGTTTTCACAATTATAGAACTGATCATATTACATGTGTATTGTTGATTATGATTCATGGCAGTCTTTCCCTCCAAAATTTGTGTGTCATCAAGCAACAATATATTGACAATACATCCTCTCTCCAAAGCCAATCACATATGCATATGTTGACATTAATAGAATATTCTAACACATGGAAATTATATTTATCCTATTCATATCAGTTAGATGGAGACCATACCAATCTCACATATTGGTATTGTAGAGGTTATATCAATCTCCATGGTATTAGTCTCACATAATAACACTATAAATCACAGGATCAGCCTCTTCTACCTTAAGGAGATATATTGACCACTTCATATAACATTAAACATCTTTCATAAGAACATCTCTATATTATGCATTTGCAATTTTCCACATGTATATTCACCAAGTATATATACAAATATATATATATATATATATATATATACATACATATATATACACATATATACATATATATGCATATATACATACACACACACACACACATATATGCATACACATACATACATACATATATACATATACATGTGTGTGTGTGTGTGTGTGTGTGTGTGTGTGTGTGTGTGTGTGTGTGTGTGTGTGTGTGTGTGTGTGTGTGTGTGTAATATTGAAATTGAATGAATCGCATACTCACGATTTCCTTTTAGTGGGTGGGTCCACCTTACCACCCCATGACATTTGTACTTTTGGAAGTGGTCTTTTATAAATTTTATGATTTCTAAATTTAAATTTATTTGTACACTTTCCTCCTTTAACATGTTTGTTCCTATCCCTATAAATAGGATGGGCCTACCACAATGTGACCCATAGAGGGTCACCTCCTTAATTCTTCACCATTTTTCTAGAAGTCTTATTCTTATTAGTCACCCACCATAATTTAATTATTTAATATTACTCATGTCATTATCGATGTATTATTAGTAGTTATTATTAATGAATTAATAATTCTCATTTAATATAATATTCTATTTTAGTATATAAGTAATATTTGTTTGTCCAATTAGCAACATTAATTAAGAAATGTATTAGCTCATTTTGACATATTAAAATTGATTAAATTCATAACCATGTGTGTTTTATTCTTATCTTAATTGAGGATCATTTCACTAGTTGAAGTGATGACTTTGTGGAGTTGTTTAAGAATGTCAGTTGGTCATAGGTACTTGAGGTGTAAGGTAAAGTAGATTTTGTGATCAAATTATGAGAGATAGATTGTTGAAATAGAATTTTAACACTTATACATTGTCTATGAATTTTCCCAATTAAGGTTCATCATGTTATAGAAAATCATATATACACACACATATACACATAAATATTATGTATGTGTATATGTGTGTATGCATATACATATATACATATTTTTATGTATGTATGTAAACTTTATCTCTACTAATTAGACTTTTCGAATTATAAGCTCATTAAAATATGTGTGTGTGTGTGTATTTATATATATGTATGTATATATACACATACATACATATATATATACATGTACATATCTATATATACATGTATATGTATGCATGTGTGTATGTATTTATGTATGTATATATGTATATGTACATATATATACACATGTGTGTGTGTGTGTGTGTGTGTGTAATTTTCAACAATAAAATCTATGAACATAAAATTAAACAAATAAAAATAAATCATATAATATATGTGTGTTTATAAAAACATTACAAGCATAGCTGTTGGGTTTAAGAACTAAGTAAAGGAAAATCATTTCATGAACAAAAGAAAGTTTGAAAAGACTACTAGTAATTAATTTACTTTGCATACTATCCTTCCTATAGTTTTTATAAAAACTATAATTAATGGAAATGGTATCAAATATGGTGGAAGAGGCAGACCAACCTTTGAGAAGCATGACCACTCTTTATAAGGCACATTTTATTTTGCAAATTGGACCAAACAAAATCCCCAGAACACCTAAACCCTCAATCCTCTTGTAAGACCCCTCCTTGTATGTACTTATTTAAATATGAATTTCTTTGTTAAATCCTTTATAGGAGATTTGAATGAATATATGAGCATGACAAGACAATGGTATGGGAAAATATTGTTGTTCTTGCTAAAAACCATGAAGAGGACATTATCATAAATTTTGGCTATCTTACATATAATGACTTGATGATTGATTTTCAATAATATAATTTAATACTTACCCTCTTATGAATCATTAGAAATTCAAAGAAAAATATCATCAACCCACTAGAACTGTCCTTCAAGTAGCTTAATTTTTAAATATTAAAACTACATTATGATGTGTCAAGGTTGTTAGGGTATTATGTACAAGAGATTTTACTTTTGTATTGAGATGAGTTATTCAATTGTTTGAAATTATGGTTTAAATCATAAACATTATGTTTGTTCTCTAGGATACATCTTCATAACTAGGTGATAGAAAGTTATGGACTTAGATAATTATGATGATGGGTATGAATTAAGGTTTTATGGTTTAAGTGTTCTAATGGAAATTGAGATCAGTTGTTATATTCATGTTTTGATACCTATTATTTGGGACTTTCTACATTGTTTGAATATTTAAACATTGAATTGTACTAACCATGCTATGTGGTATTTTACCTTACAATGATGATGTTATTTATGGTACCTTGATCAGTGCAGGAGCACTTTAGGGAAAGGAAAACCCAAATAGGATTTTTGTCTTGTAAATGGCCTATCCAACCATTAACCAAATAAGGACTAGTCATAAAGTCCCAAGGTTTGTTAGAGAGTGTCAAAGAATATTGAGTTCAAGTGTTGGCCATGATCTAGTTGTTAAGACCTAGTTAGGGTTATAAGGTCTTGATAGGGTCAAACTAGGTCAAAGTTACAAAATACCTCAAAAGTGAGGAATAATTGTTGAAATGTGGTCCATTGGTTTTTTTTGATCAAAATGGATGGATTTTAATCAAACTAGATAGGTTTGAGGTGTTAAAATGTCACCTTTGCAAAAATTGCAAGAGTTTCTCATGACAACTTTGCAATTTTGCAAAGTTGTCATGATAAATTTTCCAAAATTTTAGAGAGGAGCACTAAAGAGGTTTGGGATTTGACCTAAGAGTTTGAACATCTATAAAGGAATGAGTAATCATATATATAGAAAATATCATTTTGGTGTAAGACATGTTGTTTTGGATTGATCCTCTAACTACTTTCATCAATTAATTGCCCAATAGCATGTGACTGATCTATGTACTCTTTTTTGAGGATTTTTAACTCATTTTGATAGCTTTTAGTAATTATTGAGTTTTACATTCCATATTGTTCTATACATAGAAACTTGAACAAGAATGGCTATAACTTGAATGCACATGGTTAAAACCTCATGGCCTTTGGGATTCAAGTATTAGTCTATGTACTTTATGTAATATGCATTTTTGTGGTTGTATGGAAATGTTAGCTATTTTTTCAAGAGATCCCTTGAAATGTCCCTTTACTGATTTTATATGATATTTCACGCCTCTAAACAGATTTTCAAAATCAAACAACTAATATCACAAAGATCCACCAAATTTCTCAAGAAACCCCAAATCGGGTATGCCGAAAATAGTGCCAAAAGCTTCACAGCTTCACCTATTATTAATAAACCTGAAAGTGGAATTTTTTACAGAAATTTCAGTAGCATAACAGCCTATAAAATTACATTTTCAGATCTGTATAACATGCACACAATAGCTCCCAAACGGAGGACAAAAACAATGCTCATCGAGCTCTCGAAAATAGCACAAAATAGTCCGGAATCACCACAAAAACTTAATAATCTATCACAGAAGTATAATCATATCAAAATACATATTTTCAGCTCTATTTTAACATTTAAAAGTCTGATATACAGTAGCAACCCAAACTGATATGAAATACTCAACCGGAAACACCAAACTCTTACAAAAAATACACCCGAAAACTCACAAATCTGCACTATTCAGCACAAAGGCAAACTCTGCATGAGCATGCACATGGAATGGATTAAAACTCCCATCCTTAGCCTTCTTAGAAACCTGCAAAATCCCATTCTTGGGTCTCCCTGGAAACCTGCAAACTCTCGTTCTTGGGTCTCCTTCTCCACAAGTTTGGCAGCCTCTGAAGAATAACAAAGAAATGAGCAAAAATCAAATTTTGAAATCAGCCCAAAATGCCTCCAAACTCCTTAAAAGAGGGCATAAACCTAACTCATGTCCAAGAGGGGTTAATAAAACATATTTTAATAATAATTTTCATTTATTAGTCCATTAGCTTCCAAAGATTATCCCCTTTTCCGAAACTTCACCTTTTTGGGCTTGCCTGCCTTAGAAAATATTATTATTTTTTAATTATTTGAAAAGGGGACATGACAAGTCCTCCCCTTCCAAATATTGCTTGTCCTCAAGCAATGGCTGAACAATAAACCAATCAATCCACCTAGATCCCAAATGTAGTCATGAACTATATTATTGTCAATTAACACAGGCTCCTACAATATCCTCTGCAATATAACTAAGAGGAATCCATAATCAAACTGACAATTACTACTCAACCAAACTCCAAAGTCACAACTTCTATAGTTAGAAACCCATGAGACACAAACTCTTAGAACATCAAAACCCAAGTAAAGTGGACAAATCAAACTACCAACACAGTAAATACCATCAACGCATTCCACTGGCCTATACAGAATGTACAATCCAACTCTGCAACAATGGCGAATGCTCTCGAATGAAACTATACCAAGTATGGAGAATCCACACACTGTACAACTCTTGCAGTCAACACAACTCTGTAGATCACTAGCCACTATCTCATAAATATAACTCCCATGCACCCCTGATGGTGAAAAGCCATCACAAGATAAACAGCAAGAAATGGAACCCAAACCAAATTTGACTGACATCAACTCCTCAACACAAGGATCAAATGCTAACTGATGTACATACCTTGCAATATAATTTTGATAAAAAAAAATAACCTTCATCAATAGCTCACCATGAACAAGTGATACAACCCACTGTGACTGATCACCAGCTAAGTCAGGAGATGTCATAGCCAAAGGAGTAGAATCAATAACAACACCCGCTGAAGCATCACTCCAAAACTCCTACTCTAAGTCATGTATTATCAAGCTATCAACTGCAGAACCTATCACCATGTCATGCCCATCACAACTCTCATCTTGAGGCATCAAACTGTCCCATAACTGATGATAAGCACTAGGAACCAAAGTACATCTCTGTATCATCATCTCATCAACATGGTCATCAAAGGTAAATTGATGAGCGTACCTCACAGTGTAATGCTGATAGAATGCTCCAATCTCAATCAGTGGCTTAGACTGTAATCCAGATGAAACTAACTGCAATTGATCATTAACCATGTTGGAACTGACTACTACCTCTGAAGATATCACCAAGGGAGTAGTATTACTAGCAGGAACCATGCCAACTGCTGACTCACCAACATCACACATGATCTTTGATACATCTCTAGTCTCCGTGCCATTAGTACTAAAGGCCACCACCATGTCAGGCATACAAAAATCTGCTACAACACCTAACTCAATTGAACCTGACTCTAGTGGGAATGAACCTGATATGCCAATGTTAGTATCAAGGATGGATGCATCCCCATCTCCACTGTCTCTGACAATCTCGGCCATGGACATCCTCGGATCACCAAACACCACAGCTTGTGACTATATAGAATCAGGTAAATATTGTAGTCGCTCTAACTCCATGGTCACCTTAGCCAAATGAAACTGTGACTCCTTGAAAGCCAACTGTGTACTCTCAAGAATCTCAAAAGTCACCTCAAGCTGCTAAGTAAGCTCACTCACCTCATCTTCCTTGGCCAACAATGCATCGTATGCTGTACTGCCCCACTCCATAAGATAATCTCTATCGGCTACCAACTGCATATAATCCTGTCTCAAAATTTGGATAGCCTCCCATAAAGAGTGGAACTCTGTCAAGGAAAGATAATTGCCTTCTTGCTCATCACTAGTAGGAGAACCCCATCCATAAATTGCTAACAACTAACGAGCAACATCGAAATGCTGGCAAGTGATAGCAATATCTTGGTCACTAACTCTCAACTGATTAGACACATGATGGCACTAGCTTGATTGTCTCCTACAAACCTCCTCTGATGCACTGTCTAAAGGAGTATCCTCAAAGTTACTAGTCTCTAGAGTATTACCATCTATGTCTTGTGAATCAACTCTAAAGCTCATATCAACATATGGAGTATCAAAAACTGTAGCACTACTGTCCAACTCCTCTATACCCAAGGAAACTAAGTCTTCACAACTGCCCACTGCATCCTCCTGCATGTCATCAATGCTAATATGATCTTGGGACTCATCTGTACACACTGCCAAATATGAAAGATCATCAACACATTCCAGCAAGTATGGTCGATTGGATATATGAACAAAGCCCAACATCGGTGTATAAAAACTAATACCAACATCGGATAAGCTCCTGGCACAAGAAAAGACAACACCATGCAATCTGCTAATCAAATCCATGATAGCACCCAAACAATCACTGCTACCAAAAAGTGTTAATGATTTCCAGTCAACTAAATCCAAAATGCCAATATAACAATCTCGAGTCCATATACGTAAACTATAATCAGCTGGTAACTCAAGAAAACTCCTCACCTAAGTAATATGACCAATACCAACTAACTCCACATACTTGTCATGATGAGATAATGAAGTCAAAATACTGTCTTTGTTCACTTTTAGCTGGCTGGACAAATCATGTGAAGTACTACCAGTCTCAACCTCATGTGTCAAAGCATCTAATTGTGCATGATACTCTCTCTCAGAAACTTCATGAATGCTCAATGTCTGCTCATCTCTACCAGGTATCTCACCATCATGCACAACAACATTCTTATAATTGTCATCCTTGAGGTCAAATCTATCTATCACTCTTTGACTAAAATCATCAAATGTAGTTACCTGATCATGACCTTGAGTAGTCATTCCATGATACCACCAATCATAGGCTGCATCTTCCAAGTGTAGACTTGCAATTTGAACAGCATCACTCTCCATGGGGTTAAGTGTGAAGAAGGTTTGTAATTTTTGTAGCTATGCTCTAGCTGAAATTTTATTTGTTCCATCAAAAGTAGGTGATATAAACTTGCTTATTTTATTTTTGAGCTCTCTTCCAGTTATGTCATGCTCCCTTCTGTACTCTTTCTTGGGCATCAAAGTGTTCATCATATCCACATATTCTCTAAAAGGAACTAAACTGCGAAACTCATCATCTAAACCATTGTAAGTAGCTCTTAATGCAATCAAGTTACATGTAACCTCTTCCATGGGATTAAGGGTTGATTTGGCACTGGTGGCTCATCTGCATGCAGAAAAATAGTTTTTGTTGATTGAGAGGGTTTGAGTTTCAGATTTCTTGACTCCTCTGAAGTGCTCCCTTTCTCATTAATAGATGCAACTCCTTGCAATTTTTCTGTCAATACTCGCAAAGCCTCTCTAGTTTCTGCCAAACTATCCACTGTTTGCTTTTGAGTATTTTGGATGTCTTGGAAGAATTTCTTTGCCATCTCATCTAGATTAGCCATACTTTTTTCCTTCCTTAATTTTTATACTTTTACTTTCAACTGGAGGTTTGATCAAAATTTCTTTATTCTTTTCTCACTATAAATATCTCTTTTCTCTTTCACTTAGTTGCATGCAACCATAAATTTTGACATGCAGCTGATTAGAAGCAACATGCAACCACCAAATTCACCAAGAACTAACATACAAATGATTAGAAGTAGAATGAAACCATAAATTTTGACATGCAGCTGATTAGAAGCAACATGCAACCATAAATTATGACATGCAAGATCTGGGTAATTGTCAAAACTGACATGCAAGATCTAGGTAGTTGTCAAAACTGACATGCAAGATCTAGGTAGTTGTCAAAACTGACATGCAAACTTTTACAAACCCTCAGGCTGGCAAGATCATAGCTCTGATACCACTAAAATTTCCCTTTATTGATTTTATATGATATTTCAAGCCTCTAAACAGATTTTCAAAATCAAACAACTAATATCACAAAGATCCACCAAATTTCTCAAGAAACCCCAAATCGGGTATGCCGAAAATAGTGCCAAAAGCTTCACAGCTTCACCTATTATTAATAAATCTGAAAGTGGAAATTTTTACAAAAATTTCAGCAGCATAATAGCCTATAAAATGATATTTCCAGATCTGTATAACATGCACACAATAGCTCCCAAACGGAGGACAAAAATAATGCTCATCGGGCTCTCGAAAATAGCATAAAATAGCTCGAAATCACCACAAAAACTTAATAATCTATCACAAAAGTATAATCATATCAAAATACATATTTTCAGCTCTATTTTAACATTTAAAAGTCTGATATACAGCAGCAACCCAAACTGATATGAAATACTCAACCGGAAACACCAAACTCTTACAAAAAATACACTCGTAAACTCACAAATCTGCACTCTTCAGCACCAAGGCAAACTCTGCATGAGAATGCACATTGAATGGCTTCAAACTCCCATCCTTAGCCTTCCTAGAAACCTGAAAACTCCCATTCTTGGGTCTCCCTGGAAACCTGCAAACTCCCGTTCTTGGGTCTCCTTCTCCACAGGTTTGGCAGCCTCTGAAGAATAACAAAGAAATGAGCAAAAATCAAGTTCTGAAATCAGCCCAAAATGCCTCCAAACTCCTTAAAAGAGGGCATAACCCTAACTCATGTCCAAGAGGGGTTAATAAAACATATTTTAATAATAATTTTCATTTATTAGTCCATTAGCTTCCAAAGATTATCCCTTTTTTCCAAAACTTCACCTTTTTGGGCCTGCCTGCCTTAGAAAATATTATTATTTTTTAATTATTTGAAAAGGGGACATGACATCCCTAAGCAAGCCTAGAGTTTTTTGGCTAGGTATTGAGATGCTTGTAGGAGATTTTTACTAAGTTTTCTCGATTGGTATGAAAAAATCTCGCTAGGGGAAATGAGATAGAAGGAGTAAAGTGATCATAGGCCAAAAAGGAAGTTCTAAGAAGAATATCCGAACACACTATGAATAAATTATTGGAATTGCCTTAAAACCCCTCAAAAATAGAGTAGGCCTAAAACCTACAAAATCCTTGAGTCTAGGTAGTTATGAGACAAAGTCTATAAGGAATCATAGGGGCTTTTTAAGGGATTTTTTGGAGTTATTTCTACTTCCTTGTTTATAGGAGGCCCAATTGGGGCTCATATGGCTACAAGGTCTAAAAGAAAAATATTGTGATTTTGAAGTCTTAGACTTGGAAAGGTAGTGCAAAATGGTTGGAAAATGACCAAGAACATTATGAGGGTGGTCAAAACATTCATTTTACTTTTTCAAAGGGCCTCATGAGTTTATATACTTGCTAAGCACAAAGTTGCATACTTGGGGTTTGAAAGGCTAGGAGTGTAATTTGAATTGATAGGTGAGTTTCTAGGTTGGAGAGGAGTAGGAAAAGATCATCTAAAGTAGGGCATCAAGGAAGAACCCTAGGAAGGCTAAGAGGAGCCTTGGATGGAGAAAGGAGGCTCTAAGTGTGAGAAGCTCCCCACCAAAGTGGTGTCAAAGCCATTGAAAGGCTTGGGAAGTAAGTAGTGGATGTCAATAGAAGGAGAACCCATAGGTGAAAACATCATGTTGACCAATGAAGAGTTAGAAAAGGATCTACATGAGCAGTAAGAAAAGAATAAGATTCTTGAAGAAGTTGTGAAAGAAATGAAGAAAACTCTAGAGGAAGTTGTTGAGACTACAGATAAGTTGAAGGAGTAGCTAGAAGGGGAGAAGGAGAAGGGAAAGACAAAGAGGAAGAAGGTGAGGAAATAGAACCCACAGTATATCCTCCAATAGAAAAGGAACCATTCCTCAAGGCCTTGAAGGCATTAAGTGGCAAAGCATTAGAGGGCATAGATATTTTCACTAGGAAAATGGATGGAGAAGAAGTTATGGAATAGATTGAAGGCATGGAAAATCACTTTGAATGTGATGATATTTTAGAGGCCCAAAACATAAAGATAGGCAAATCAAGATTGAGATGACTGGCATTAACTTGGTGGAAGTTCTTGCAGGAAGAAAGAAAAAAGAAAATAAGAAACTCATAAACAATTGGAAGACTATGGTAGCAAAGATAAAGGAAAATTATCTACCAAAGGATTATGATATCCAACTACATAAGAAAAGAAAAAATTTGAGGCAAAGAGACCTAGATGTGTCTGCCTATACAAAGGAGTTTCAAGAACTAAGCCTTAAGTCCAAAATACAAGAAGTTGAGAGTATTAAACTGGCTAAGTGTCTAAATGGCCTTAGATGGAACATATAGGAGGAGTTGAGTCTCTTTTTCATTACAACACTACATGATTTCTATCAAATGGCCCTTAAGGTGGAAGAAAAATTGAAGAAGAAGCAAGAATCTAGTAATAAGGGTAGAGGAAGAGGTAGAGATTCTAGAAGTGGACATATGTTAGATTGTGGTGACTGATCAAGAAAAAAATTTGGGCCCTATTTTATCGAGATTTTAAGTTGAAATGTGATTATTAATTATAACACTAAAGTGGTAAAAATACTTGTATAAAAGAGCTTAGGGTTAGGGATTGTATCATAGTTGTGATGCAAAATTGGTTCTTGTAGCAGTATTGAGCCGTAAGGGATTACAAATTGTAATCAAGTTATAGTTACTGGATTGTAATAATATAAGACTTTTTGTTTGGTGTATGTAGCCTAGGGATTGGGTGAACCATGTTAAATCTTGGTGTCTTGTGTTCTTTTCTATGTCATCTATTATTTTTTGTTATTGGATATATTTGCATGTAATTGTTATTTATGTCTGTGGTTTAATCCTAACAAGTGGTATCAAAGTGAGGTTGTTTTTTTAGTTATCCTCTATAGGAAAGTCTCATGATTGAGTGGGAGTCTCATGGTTGAGTGAGAGTAATGGAAAGCAAGGGTAAGCTAAGGGTTGATAAGTTTAATAGGAAGAACTTCTAGTAATGGAAGATGCAAATAAAAGACTATCTTTATCAGAAGGATTTATGGAAGTCGTTAGAAGGCAAAGCCAAGAATCAGGGATCTATGTCAAATGATGAATAGGATATTTTGGATAGAAAGGCACTTGGAAGCATTTGATTATGCCTGACACCATTGGTGACATTTAATATTACAAAAGCAAAGACAACAAAAGAGTTGATGAAAACCTTAGTGACACTGTATGAAAAGTGCTCTACTTTAAACAATGTATTTCTCATGAAGCATTTATTTAATATTAAAATGGCAGAAGGTGGATCTATTGCAGATCATTTAAATGATTTTAATACTATTACTAGTCAGTTATCTTCTACAGGTATCAATTTTGAGGAGGAAATTAGGGCTCTCTTGATTTTGCATTCTTTGTCTAAAAGTTAGAATGGCTTGGTAATGGCTGTGACTAATTCTATTCCTTGATCTAGTACCCTAAAATATGATGATGTGATCGATGTTATTTTGAGTGGGGAAACTTGTAGGAAATCCTCAGGTGGATCTACATCAGGAAGTACTTTGAATGCACAAAGCAGGGGCAGAACGACTGAGAGAGGAAGTAATTTTGGAAATCATGGGAAATCAAGAGGAAAGTCAAAGGGTAGGAGATCTCAATCGAGAGGATCGAATGACTACTGGTCCTATGGGAAACTAGGTCATAAAAATAAAGATTGTTGGAATCAAAAGAAAAATGAAGGAGATAAACTAGATGGAGAAAAGGAGGAAAATGTGGTAAGTAACAAATCCAAAGAGGATACTTTGCTTCTATCTTTAGAAAGTGTTGATGATTCATGGGTTTTAGATTCTGGTGCTTCATTTCATGATACACCTCATAGAGGTTATTTCATTAATTATGTCCAAGGGGATTTTGGACTTGTTTATTTGGGGGATAATGAACCCTATCAAACTGTTGGAAAGGAAAAAATTAAGATTAAGTTGCAGAATGGAAATCATTGGCTACTACATGACATAAGACATGTTCCAAGGCTAAGTAGGAATTTAATTTTAATAGGGCAACTCAGTGATGAGGGTTATGTAGTTACTTTTAATGATAAAAATTGGAAGGTTTCAAAAGTTTCCCTTGTAGTAGAAAATTATGTAAAAGTAGGCACCTTATATCTTTGTATAGGTCATATTGTTCCTTCTACTTTAATTGTTTCACTGAAAAATGAATGTTTAGGAACAATTGTTGCAGTTGAGCAGGGAGAACAAATAGGTGTTGTAGATTCTGCTACAACGTTGTTGCACAATAGACTTGGGCACATGAGTGAGAAAGGTATGAAAGTACTTCATTAAAAGAAAGTTTTACTAGGTTTGAAATGTGTTAATATGGATTTCTGTGAAATTTGCATGTATGGAAAACAAAAGAGAGTGAGTTTTGTAAATATTGGGAAGGAAAACAAAAAGGAAAAATTAGAGCTTGTGCATAGAGATGTATGTGGACCGGCTCAAGTATCTTACCTTGGTGGCTCTCATTAGTATGTTACATTTATTTATGATGCAACTTGAAAAGTATGGGTTTTTTTCCTTAGACATAAATCTAATGTATTTCAAATTTTTAAGAAATGGAAATGCTTGGTTGAAAATGAGACTAGTAAGAAACTAAAATGTCTTACATTTGATAATGGTGGTGAGTATTACAGTCCTAAATTTGAAGATTATTGCTCCACTAATGGTATTCATAGATAAAAAATTGTTCCAAGGACTCCATAGGAAAATGGAGTGGCTAAAAGCATGAACAAGACTATAATAGAGCACGCAAGGAGCATGAGGTTGCATGTTGGGTTACCCTTACACATGTGGGTGGAGGATATCAATACTATTGTATATTTGATTAATAGAGGTCCCTCTACTCCTTTGGGCTATTGCATTCCAGAGGAAACATGGATTGGTAAGAAGGTGAGTTATTCTTTTCTCAAAACCTTCAACTGTGAAGCATTTTCTCACATAGATTTTGAAAATAGAACCAAGCTGGAAGCTAAGTCAAAGAAATATGTGTTTTTTGGATATGGAATTAATGAATTTGGTTATAGGCTTTGGGATTTTGAAAATCATAAAATTTTAAGAAGCAAGGATGTCATATTCAATGAGAAAGTGTTGTACAAAGATCTATTGTAGCAACATCAGATGAAAGAAGATGATTATGTAGTGCTAGATGATACTCCACAAGCTAATGTTCTAGCCATTCCTCATGATGTGCAACAACTACAACAACAAATACCACACACACAGGTGAATTTCAGAAGGTCAACAAGGCAAATTAGACCTCTAGAAAGATTCTTCCCTCTTTGTATTCAATTTTACTTACTGATGCTAGTGAACTTGAATGTTATGATGAAGCTATGCAAGTGGATACTAAGATTTGGTGGGAGTCTGCAATGAAAGATGAAATGGACTCTTTGCTAAAGAATAAGACATGGGATTTATGCAAGTTTTCTATAGCTAATAGAGCTTTATAGAATAAGTGGGTTTATAGGTTGAAAGAAGAGGAAGGAGGTAAGAAAATATTTAAAGCCAAGTTAGTTGTGAAAGGATTTGTATAGAAAAAGGGCATTGATTTTGATGAGATATTTTCTCCTATTGTTAAGATGACTTCTATCCATACTATTTTAAGTCTTGTGACTATTGAATATTTGCATTTAGAGCAGCTTGATGTTAAAATAGCCTTCCTTCATGGTGATTTGGATGAAGAGATATATATGGCTCAGCCACAGGGATTTGCAGTCAAAGGTAAGGAGAACTTAGTGTGCAAATTGAAGAAAAGCTCATATGGCTTGAAGCAAGCACCTCGGAAATGGTATCTAAAATTTGATAGTTTTATGCATGAGCATGGATACAATAGGTGTCATTCAAATCATTATGTTCATTTTAAGAGGTTGGATGATAACAACTACATTATTTTATGTTTATATGTTGATGATATGCTTGTAGTTGGGTCTAACATGGATCACATCAAGGGGCTGAAACACCATTTAGCAAATGCATTTTCTATGAAGGATTTGGGGGTAGCAAAAAAAAATCCTTGGTATGAAGATTTGTAGAGATAGGAAGAACAAAACATTGATGCTATATCAGGCTGATTATGTGGAGAAGGTATTGTAACGTTTCTCTATGAAGAATGCTAAAGTTGTCAGCACAACTTTACCTAGTAATTCGAAGTTGACTAAGGAGATGTGTCTTAAGACACAAGAAGAGGAGGATAAGATGTCTAAGGTACCCTATGCTTTAGCTGTAGGAAGCTTGATGTATGCTATGGTATGTACTAGGCCAAATATTGCACATGTAGTGGGAGTCATTAGCAGGTATATGAGTCATCTAGGAATTGAGCATTGGAATGTTGTCAAATGGATTCTTAGATATTTGAGAGGAACATCTAATAAGTATTTACACTTTGGGGATTCTACTATTGATTTATAGGGTTATGTTGACTCAAATTTGTCAAGGGATATTGAAACCAAGAGAAGTACTACAGTTTATGTCTTTACTATTGGTGGGGCAACTGTGAATTGGGTTTCTAGGTTACAAAAGGTTAATGCTTAATCCACTACAAAGGTAGAGTATGTAGCTGCTACAGAGGTAACCAAGGAGATGATATGGCTTTAGTTCTTCTTAGAAGAATTGGGACACCCTTAGAAGGATAATTATTTATTTCTAGATAGTCACAGTGCCATTCATCTTGCAAAGAATTAAGCTTTGCATTCAAAGACCAAACAGATACAGTTGTGGTATCATTTCATTCAGTCAATTTTGGAGGATGGATAGTTAAAGATGGAGAAGATACATACAAATGAAAATCTACCAGATATGTTGACAAAGGTAGTAATAAGTGAGAAACTAAATTCCTCTTCAGCTTCGACTGGTCTTATCAAATGAACATGAATAAAAGAACAACAAATTCCAGGGTGGTTTGATCCACTGGGAGCCTCATGGAGTAGTGGCATCACTATAGGATCAGTCTCCAAGTGGGAGATTGTTGTTTAGTGTGGAGCCTAATCAGTCCCCAAGTGGGAGATTATTAGATTGTGTTGATTGATCAGGAAAGTAATGTACATATTTCATAATTTCTTTGGCCAAAAAAAAATTTGGTCCCTATTTTATCAAGATTTTGGGTCGACATGTAATTATTAATTATGACCCTAAAGTGGTAAAAATACTTGTATAAAAGAGCTTAGGGTTAGGGATTGTTTCATAGTTGTGATGCAAAATTGGTTCTTGTAGCTCTATTGAGTTGTAAGGGATTACAGATTGTAATCAAGTTATAATTATTGAATTATAATAATATCAAACTTGCTATTTGGTGGATGTAGCCTAGGGATTGGGTGAACCACATTAAATCTTGGTGTCTTGTGTTCTTTTCTGCATGATCTATTATTTTTTGTTATTGGATATATTTGCATGTAATTGTTATTTCTGTCTGTGGTTTAATCCTAACAACATAGTGGTGGTTCAAGTGGAAGAGGAAATTAAAATAGAGGCAAAGGGGACTCCAAACTAGGTAAGTGGCCTCATGACTCCAATAAAAAAGGAGGCTATAGTAGAGTCAGAGGTTTTTCTAGTGGTGGAAGTGGCAAGTCAAGTGGATTTGGAAGAAGCTCACATTTTGCTTCAATGAAGTGTTATAACTATGGACAATTGGGTCACCCTACTTACAATTGTCCTAACAAGCCATCATCTTCACCAGGAGAGAAGAAGATCATGTATATGCAAGAGGAGGACTATAGAGAGGTAAGATTGGACTCAAAGAAAGGTGAGAATGTGATTTTTAGAAGAGTTTTGATAAAGGAACCTTTTAAGGAGGAACATAAGCAAAGGAGGGCTCCTTTTAGAGTCAAATGCATGATATTGGGTAAGGTATATAGAGTCATTATTGACTTAGGTTCCACTAATAATGTTATCCCAGAAGAAGTAGTTCAAAAGTTGAAACTTACAAAGATATATCATGTGTGTCCCTACAAGGTCACTTGGTTGAACAAGGGGCAGAACATAGTAGTTAATGAGTAAGTATGGGTTGAATTTTCCATAGGCTAGTATCATGACAAGATACCCTGTGATGTTCTACCAATGGATGCATGTCACCTATGTTGGTCTTAGATTGGTTTTGATAATTGAGTGTCAACACGCTTAACCAATTTTCAAGATGATGCTAAAAATAATAGAGATGTCGAGCTACAGTATGTTTCAAGCCAAAGATTCAATAGGTGTTGAGCGAACTTCAGGTGCCCAGTAAGATTCAAGTTTCAAGTGATAAGTGATGACAAGTGACTATAGGTGTCGAGCAAAGTATTGATACTGAGTGAGACAGAGTCACTACAGGTGTTGAGTGAGGTAGAATTCATATATGTGTCAAGCATCAGAAATTAGTAAGTGTCGAGTAACATAGAATTAGCATATGAGTTTGTGCCTTCACAAACTTAGATGTAAACTATTTTTGAGCCGACTCAGGATGAATCTCGAAGGATCTTAATGAGAAGATTGAATATTTTATATTCCTTATGTAATCAACATGTAGCCAATAAGAAAAATGGAGAATTCATGCAACCAATAGGAAAAGTGAAAGAATTGAGTGGGAAAAGAAGAATGAATATTGATCGTAGATTCATACCTAACCCTAAGTCTTTGAAAACCTTTAAAAGGAGGATGAAACTTCATAATTCACATGTGTTTGTATTGTATGGGAGAATACTAGCAAAATTTAGAAAGGTGTAAGGACTTAGAGAAGGAAGAGCAGCATTGCAGAATCTAGTTGGTTAGAATAGAGCATGAGCACTTTAACTAGTGACATATCAAATCAAGGAAGGATCAAATCAAATTAAATAGAACAAGGATCTGGAATTAGCACTTAAAGATTGTAAGTCATTAGGTCACCAGATTCTAATACTTTCTAGCCATTGTATTAGGAATGAAAATCCTATAATGATAGGTTGGTCTAACAGCCATGTTGTAAGCCTTTCAACAAGGTGCTAAATCCTTTAACAGGGTAACATTCCAAGTGAGGGTTTGTAAATCCTTTAACCAGGTCACTTTTAACAGGGTGTAAAGTCTTTAATAGGACAAGCCTTTCATAGGGCAGACCATTGGAAGTGGTCAAACTTTGTAACCTTAAACAATTACATATTGTTGCAGTGATAATTTGTGGGTGTCATCCCCACCCCAGTTTTACCTTCTCATTTTTTAGGGTTTCTAGGTGACCAAAATCTTGTGTTATCTATTTTCATGCATATCTTTGTTTTTCATGTTAACTAGATATGTTAAATGCATGTGAATAATCTCAGCTAAAGGTTTTAAAAGGTTAAAGTTAGTTACTTTTGATTCAACCCCCCCACCCCCCTCAAAAGTAAACCTTCCCACTTGTAAATTCCAACAATTGGTATTAGAGCTAAGTTCTCACAAGGAGGAGCTTTATAGATTGGAGAAAAGATCTATAAATGGAAGTCTACAAACTTGGTAAGGTCATAGAAAACTAGGTAATTGATACACAACTTGCTTTACATACTTTGGAAGAAGCCAGAGAAGAACTAAGAAAATCTTTAAAGAGAAGAAGAGAGATTTTCATAACTGAGAATGATACACAATACAAGGAGATTGACACTTCAAAATTATTTGTAAATGGAGATTCCAAAGAATTTGATGCAGCAATAGAAGGCCTAATGGAGAAGAATAGAGCTCAAGCAGAAGAAATCAAAACTCTCAAGATTGAACAAGAATCACAAGTCATGATGCTTTGTGAAGTAACTAAATAGAAGAAAAGAGCCAATGAAGATAAGGTTATGTTAGAATATTACAAGAGAAACCTTGCCAGCATATTGGAAGAAAAGTCAATTAAACTTGCAAGAATTTCAAACATGCAGCTAGACATCCTAAGTCAGATGATGAATGTTCATCATGAACTGAATGTCAAGTATATTGAGATCTCCACACTGAAGATGCAAAATAACCTAAAAAGAGAAAAGGAGATTTTAGAGAGCTTTAATAAACCAAATGAGGCCATCAAGTACTTTGAATAACTACTAAAATCACCAAGAGCTAGTAATGATACTTCAAGACTAGGATACACCAGCACTAAAAAAGGAGAGTCATCCAAGACTCCAAAAGAAAGAAGTGACAAAGGTAAGAACACTAAACCTACTTGTCATTTTTGGGGTAAAAAAGGACATACCTCTAATGTGTGCAGGTGCAAGAATGCCCATCAGCATGACAAACCTAAGAATATGGGTTACTATCACAAACACCAAGATTTGAAGGTCACTGCTACAATTAAAAAAAGTATGGACATAGAGCATTTGAGTCCAGATCAAAGCCTATGTGGTCACCTAATCAGCTAGCAAGGGGAAATAATCATGGACATCACTACAATTGGGACTACAACACTAGGTATAGCTTCCATTACTATTAAGAATATGGACACATCCCTGAAAATTGCATAAGAACACATTTCAATGGAAATTATAGTAGATGGCTCAGCCAAACAACATGCTTCAATTGTTTGAAGACTAGTCATATCAGTAGGAATTTCCCAAAAAGGTCAAAGGCACCCAACTCAGAGTTCAACAAAGGAAAAGAGAAGGTAGATGTTGAACATATCAGAGGGGAAATGAATAAGACATAGAAGAAGAAAGAAGGAAGCAACACATCAAATGAAGGGATCACTTTACCTAAAAGGTCAAGTGTTCACACTTCATCCAATTGAGAAAAAGAAGGTATGTGGGGCTGATATACAAAGATTTATCATACATCAGGTACTAAACAAGAAAGTATTGAAAAGGAAAGATCGACATGAATAGCAATGCAAAGTTAAAACTTCAAGTTTTCATTGGTGTTGCCGAATAAGAAAAGTTTCTCTCAGATGTCGAGTAAAATCCTAGTACAAGCTAAGTTGATTGCCTAAATTAGTAGAAGCTGAGTGATTAGTTGCAACCAAGTTGGTAGTGGAAGCTAAGTGAAGGGGAAATTTTAGTTGAAGCCAAACGAAGGATACTTCCATGGACACCAAGTGGTGGAAAGACAATGGAAGCTGGGTAATGCAAAAATGCTTAAGAAGCTGAGTGGATAGCTATAAATGCACTAAGCATTAAATGCTAAAAAATAAGGGTATATGATCATATTTTGAACTATTTTCCTTCATCATGAATGAAGAGAAAAGATAAAGAAGAGTGTAGCACAACTTCAAAGAAGAGAATCTAGCATTTGAACTAATTTCAACAGTGATTTAGCACAATTTCATTGATTTTAAGCTATTTATACTAGTGTCGAGCTATGCAATTTTACATTTTCTTCCTATTTAAACCCTAGATCGCACAAATGGCCTCCAATTCTAGTAAACCATAGGAGAAAAAGCCGTTTGAGGTCCAACTTGTGTCAAACAAAGTTAAACAATGTAATTTCTAGCCAATCCCTAAAGTGGCATACAAAAATGACCCAGTCAGAGCCTTATCTATTATTCCTCCTAAGGTAGTTATGGTCCAAGATATTAGGAGGTTTTTACAATTGCAAGATAGCAACCATAAGAGACATGGAAATGAGAGAAGCATATGAGAGATTATGTGAAAATAGATTTTTGAAGGAAGAACACCAAATCATTGAGAGGAAGGGTTTGACTCATGCCCTACAATTCCCCACTGTCTTCAAAATAGAATGGATTAGAATTATGCTTAGAAAGATTCATGATGGAAGTTTGTGGCTAGAAGATGGCCCAATAAAGATATCAAAGAGGATCATTCATAGATTAATAGGGTATCCAACCCTAGATTGGCAAAAGACCCTTAGAAGTGACTCTAAGGAAGCAATTGAGAAGAACACAGGTGCCAAATGGAACAAGAGAGGAATGACCATAGATACTATCCAAGACCCTCTTGTTGACTTTTTGTTAGGGTTATTTAACATAAATTTTATCAATCTAGCAGACTTAAGAGTGTACCTTGCATTGTAGTGGATGTTGGTTACAAACTAGTGAAAAAGGATCATACTTATGATCTTGCAGAATTGCAATTGCAACAAATCAATGAGAACTTAGTAGCAATAAGGAGAACTAAGAGAGCACAGTGCAATTTTGATTTGTATATTTTTCTATGTAAAAAATGAATTTTCATCCTTTGGTAAAGTTAGCTACAAAACCAATAGGTCTATAGTAGCTCAAGTAAATGAATACATTGAACAAATGGGAGCTAATTTTGAAACTCTTATGACAAGCTATTTTGAGGATTTCAAGAAATTCCATGAAACAGAGATTGAGGATACCTATTTCATTGGTAGAACAACATGTAAATGATGTATGTTTTCTTGTAGATATTGATTATACTTATATTCAAGAAGCCATACCAAGGGTTAGATGGTTAAGATCACTTGGATATGAAATCAGTATAGATGAGGCATCTACAGCTATAACTACATTATTAGCAGAAGAAGTGGACAAGAGTGCACCACATTTTGGGACTTATGATGTGGTGAGATCAAAGGTGGAATTGGAATTGAAGACTACCTCCACACTAAAGAAAAAGGACAAACTAGTAAAGAAGTTAAAGGCAAAATTGGTGAGGGCACTGTTGAAGAAGAAGAAGATGAAGAGGCTGAAGATGATGAAGATGAACAGGGTTAAGAACCATTAGCACTGACCCAAGGCATGGGTGAAGATGCAGAGGAAGAAGAAGGTGTTGAGCATGAAGCACCAAAGGTAGAACCTAAGAAGAGAAAGGCACAAAAATATCCTACTGCATATCCCAAAGGGAAGAAGAAAGTAGCTAAGTTGAGTCCAGTCAAGCCTACCACTAGGGCAGACACTAGGGAAACAAAAAAAGTGGCAAAGGAACAAGAGAAACAAAAAACTACACAACAAGGAGGGCTAGCATAAAACAAAAGAAGAAAATATGTGGCACCCCTAGAGTCAGATGAAGAGAAGATAGAATCTAACAATGATCAATTCAGAGCGGTAATTCATGCCACAAAATCTTACCTTAAAAATGTTTTTGATAACATTAGGGATAATGTAGATTTAACTGGATTGAAAACCATTGATTTGAATAAATTGAGTAGAGAAGAATAGAACATAGTGGAAGAGTCTATCTACACCATGGCGGCCAAGTCCAAGACTACTCCACTTGAACTTGACAATTCTATGCCTAAGGAGCTAAGCTCCATTGTTGAAAATAAATGGCATTACTAGCTAAATATGGAGAAGGAAATAAGCAATTCAATATTGGCTCATGTAATGCCAGACCTTACAAAAGGTCAAATAAATAAGGCTAGTAAGAAACATGGGAGAAAATTTGCATCCAAATATAGAGCCTTCAACATTCTATAGAATAAAATTGAGGATGTTGTAAAGAAGTCTACACAAATGTAGAAATTGATCTATGGATTGACAATATTCAAGGAAGGGTAAGAAGATCCCTTTGAGGAAAGAAATGATGATGAGGAAGAATAGGAAAATGAAAAAGAGGAAGGAGAGAAAGAGAAAGAAGAGGTAACAGTGGAGGAAAAGATACATAAAGGTGATGAGGCAACAGCTAAGGAGTAACACCAAGAACATAGTGTCCAAGACACATAATTGCCACCACCAAGTCCTCCACATGTACAATCTACATTTGTAGAAACTATAATTGTGAAAGATGTTCTTGACACCTCAAGTTAGAACATTAATCCATTAACTATAGAGGGTCTAAAAAAGATCCTTCACCAAACAACCTTGTAATCACATTTGTGCACAAATCCTATTTTGGTGAGTATAGAGGAATTGCAAAATTTTGTAGCTGAAACAACTAAGGAGAAGGTGAACACACAAGAAGCACCTTCACAACCTCCTACAGCTACAAGTGATCAACCAAAAGAGCAAGTAGCACAAGACACAACTGCTAAGGTTGATTCCATAGTAACAATAACTTCAACTATCGAGGAGTCAGCAAAGGAATAGATAGGACAAAAGGATCCTATAGCACAAAGCCAAGGTGTACCTCCTCTGATCACCATAATTGATCAAGGCAAAAGTGAAGAAGAAAAGGAAGAGGAGAAAACCTCAGAGGAAAGAGAGCAAGAGGCAATACAGACATTGGTTAATTTTCCTACTATAGGGACTCCTACCAAGCAGTCAAGCACTGATGCAATGCCCCTACAAATATCAGCACCAAGATCAAGCTCCACCAAGGTAGCAAGGGTACTTCACTATGGAGACCCTACACTTGATGAAGAGATGGTCATACGAAGTTATGACTACAAGATAATGAACCTAGCATAGATCAATGAAGTGCAAGAGGCACTAGAAAGGAAGAAGAAGTAAGAGATACTCAGGAATGAGTATAGGTAGAGGCAAGCATTAATAAAAATTGAAGACATCTTTCTTGATGCATTCAACTTGCCAATACCTGATGAAACAAAGTCCATTATGGAGCAACTATCCAACATAGTGGACCAAGTACAAAATGAAGACCTTGATACTAAAGTAAATTATTAGAATGGCCTAAGAAGAAGTTTCAAATGAAGGTTAATGAAAAGATATCTAGTGAGATAGCACTATCACAAGTGGAACTAGCTAAGAAGGTAGAGAAGGTGAAAATAGTACTTGAGAACATATTCTCATTGTACTCCAAACTGTGTGACTCTTCATATTTCACACAAGAGACTAGCTAGAGAATATTGATCTTGGAGAGGAACCTTAAGATATCAAGCACACAACTACCTAAGGATCTAGCTCAAAGTGAGAAGCATTATGTCACAACACTTCACACTCAGAAGGAGTTAGCTATATTAACAATAGGAGAGGCTAATATTAAGGCCAAATTAATACATATTTAGTCTACAATAACCCCACATTTGGAAGTATTGCATAAAGAAGTGGCCCATGGAAAGAACATTTTGAAGAAAGATACAAATCTTTCTACATTAGAAGGCCTAGTACATATTGCAGCAGAGATAACCATCCAACTCAAAGCATTGGACATTTCCTTAGACAATTGGGATGCTTCTCTGAAGATGATAATGGAGGTAAATAAAACATTTTTGGCTAAATATTCCATTCATTCTTAGGACCCTTTGACATAATTGTCAAAAAGGGGGAGATAATACATTATGTAGATAAAGAGGGAGATGATATAATAAAGATAGGAAAAAATAAGAATGGTGGAGATATAATTGGGGAGATAATAAATGAGACCCAAAGGAGAATGAATATCCAAAGGGGGAGATATTCAAATTTTGAGTTTTGAGGAGAGATAAGGAAATAAAGCCAAAAGGATAACAAAAACTACAAGGAGATATGTGAAAGAGGGAGTACAAATAGAGTAGATACAGACCAGAAATAGAGCAGACAAAAATAGAGGCAAAGGAATGATAAGGAAGATAATGCAAATAGCATGAGACAAATTTAGCTTAAGGAATTTTGGATATAGAAATGGCACATTAGCTTAGGGGGAGTTACAAATTTTTGAGTTATATAGTCTTCTACAAAATTTTGAACAAGTTTTTGAAGTTTTGTACATATGTCAAATAGGATGTGTATTATACTCATAGAGACCAGACTCATAATGCTTAGTTAAGTGTTTTTCCCACTCATGTCAAAGGGGGAGATTGTTGGTCTTAGATTGGTTTTGACAATTGAGTTTCAACACACTTAACCAATTTTCAAGATGATTCAAAGTATAATACAGATGTCGAGCTATAGTATGTGTTGAGCCGAAGATTTAACAGGTGTCGAGTGAACTTCAGGTGCCGAGCAAGATTCAAGTGCCAAGTGATAAGTGATGCCAAGTCAATATAGTTGTCGAGTAGAGTATTTATGTTGAGTGAGATAAAGTTACTACGGTGCCGAGTGAGACAAAATTCCTATATGTGTCGAGCATTAGTAATTAGTAAGTGTAGAGTAACATAGAATCAACATATGAGTTTGTGCCTTCACAAACTTAGATGTAAACCATTTTTGAGCCAACTTAGGATGAATCTTGAAGGATCTTAAAGATAAGATCAAATCTTTTACATTCCATATGTAATTAGCATGCATCCAATAATAAAAATGGAGAAAGCATGCAATTAATAAGAAAAGTGAAAGAATTGTGCAAGAAAAGAAGAATGAATATTGATCATAGATTCATACCTAACCCTAAGTCTTCAAAAACTTTTAAAAGGAGGACGAAACCCCATAATTCATGTGTGTGTGAGTATTGTATGAGAGAATAATAGCAAAGTTCATAAGGGTGTAAGGACTTAGAGAAGGAAGAGCAGCATTACAGAATCTAGTTAGTTAGAACAGAACATTAGCACTTCAAGCAAAGACATATCAGATCAAGGAAGGATCAAATCAGATTGAACAAAACAAGGGTTTGGAATCAACAATTAAATTTTTTTAAGTCATCAAGTCATTAGATTCTCATACTTTCTATCCATTGCATTAGGAATGAAAATCCTATGATGATAGGTTGGTCTAATAGCCATGTTATAAGCCTTTCAACAAGGTGTTAAATCCTTTAACAAGGTAACATTCCAAGTGAGTGTTTGTAAATCCTTTAACCATGTTGCTTTTAACAGGGTGTAAAGTCTTTAACAGGATAGACCTTTCATAGGGTAGACCATTGGAAGTGGTCAAACTTTGTAACCGTAAATAGTTACATATTGCTGCAATGATAATTTGTGGGTGTCATCCCCACCCTAGTTTTACTGTCTCATTTTGGAGGGTTTTTGAGTGACCAAAATCTTGTGTTATCTATTTTCATGCATGTCTTTATTTTTCATGTTAAGTAGATATGTTAGATGTATGTGAATGATCTCAACTAAAGGTTTTAAAAGGTTGAAGTTAGTTACTTCTGATTCAACCCCACCCCCCCCCCCCCCCCCCTCCTCAAAAGTAGACCTTCCCACTTGTAAATTCCAACAACCTACTACTTGGAAGACCATGGCATTATGACAGGGAAGAATTCCATCATGGAATGGAGAACAAGTACTCATTCGAGAAGAATGGAGTCACTTATAAGATTTAGTCATTACTAGAAGAGGAAATTGTGAAAAAGGAAGAAGCCAATCCACTCTTGATGAGTGGAAAAGAATTCTTAAAGGATCTGAAATAGGGAGAAGGAATTGGTTATGCAATCATGGTGAATCCAAAGGAGGAGGAGTCAACAAAACAAACACCTATACCTGCAAAAGTACAAAATTTGTTAGATCAACTTAAGGACATCATATGTGATGGAGAACCACCTAAATTATCCCCAAAGAGAGATATAAGTCATTAGATTGATTCCATACCAGGTGCCCCTTTGCCAAAAAAAGTTACATACAAGATGACACCTGAGAAAAATAAGGATTTTGCAAGTCCAGGAGCTACTTGACCAAGGGTTGATCAAGAAAAGCAGAAGTCCATGTGTTGTTCTAGTTGTCTTGGCCCCTAAAAAGAGAGGTAATTGGAGAATTTATATAGATTCTAGGGTAGTAAATAGGATAACAATAAGGCATATATTTCCTATTCCTAGGATAGAGGACCTAATGGATTGTATTAGTGGAGTTAGATATTTCTCAGAAATTGATCTTAAGAGTGGATATTATCAAATAAGGATGTAAGAGGGTGATGAGTGGGTATATGCTTTTAAAACCAATGAAGGACATTGTGAGTGGTTGGTAATACCATTTAGTCTTACCAATGCACCAAGTAAATTTATGAAGGTAATGAATGAAGTTCTAAAAGATTACAAAGGAATTTTTGTGGTGTTATATTTGCATGATATCCTAATATTAGTAAGACAAAAGAAGAGCATATGAAACACCTAGAAATTGTGTTGAGGAGACTCCAAGAGGAGAAGCTGACCATAAACCTTGAGAAGAGTGAGTTCATCAAGGACAAACTTGTTTGCTTGGGCTTTGTAGTTTCACAAGCTAATTTGAAAATGGACAAGAGTAAGGTGGAGGAAATTTTTAGTTTGCCTACCCTTAGGACTACTACTTAAGTGAGGATTTTCCATGAGTTTGCACAATTTTATAGAAAATCTGTGAGGAGATTCAATGAGATTTGTACTCCTATGAATGACACAATAAAAGGAGGCATGAAGAAAAAAAAATTATGGACAAAGGCAGAAAATAAGAGTTTTGAAAGACTAAAGAAGGAAGTAGCCACTCAACCACTATTGGTTTTGCCAAGTTTTGAAAAATTGCTTATTTTGGAGTGTGATACAAGAAAAATTGTGGTGGGAGAAGTGTTAAGACAAGATGGAAGGCCTGTAGCATTTTTTAGTGAGAGGCTTAATGAGGAAAAGATAAGGTATTATGCGTATGACTTGGAACTATATGCACTAGTTCGAGTCCTCAAGAAATGGAAGCACTATCTGCTACTTAAAAAAATTTTTGACTAAACTGACAATTATGCACTAAGTTTCATAAATACACAAGAGAAGCTCAGCCTTAGGCACATCAAGTGGAAGGAGTTCTTGCAATCCTATACATTCACTATAAAGCACAAGAAAAGGTTCACTAATAAGGTGCTTGATTCCTTAAGTAGAAGGTTGTTGACTGTTCAAGAGGTCAAATTGTATAGTATAGGGATTGAGAAATTCAAAGATTTTTATGGAGAAGATACTAATTTTGTAGAAGCATAAAAGACATGTGGAAATTTTGAAAACCACTTTCATGGTCAATTTTTTGAATTTACTTTACAAAATGGTTTTTTGTTTAAGGTGCAATAGTTGTGTGTGCCAAGAGGATCTATGAGGGAAAACCTTATTCAAGAAAGACATAATGGGATCACTAAGATCCTAGATCTAATAGAAAGATACTATTATTGGCCTAAGATGTAGATGGATGTGAGAAGGTATGTAGAACAATGTGGAATATGCCAAAAAGCTAAAGGTACTTCATCTAATGTAGGACTCTATCAACCATTACCCATTATAATAGGCCTTGGGAGTACATTAGCATGGACTTCATAGTTGGTCTACCAAGAACAAAGACAAGATTGGATATTCTATATGTTGTGGTTGATAGGTTTAATAAGATATTCCATTTTATACCCTACAAAACCACCCATGGTGCTAGTCATATATCTCACCTTTTCTTCAAGGAGATAGTTAGCATACATGGTTTTCCATTTAGTATTGTTGCAAATAGAGATGTCAATTTCATGGGGCATTTTTGGAAAACACTTTGGAAGAGGTTAGGCACTAATTTGATTCATATTTTTTCCTATCATCCTCAAATAGATGGTTAGATAGAGTTAATCAACAGGGTTCTTGGTAACTTATTGTGATGTTTGACTAAGGAGTATGGGAAAGGTTGGAAGCAAGTTATTCTTCAAGAAGAATTTTCCTATAATGACAATAAAAATAGAATCACGGGACTAAGTCTTTTCCAAGTTGTATATGGTGCACATCAAAGGGGTATTATGCAGCTTATAGAGCTACCAAGATATGATAAGGTTAGTGGGCATGAAAATGACATTTCTCAATATATTAAGGAGGTTCATGATCAAGTGAAGCATACATTGATAGAGGCCAATAAAAAATTGAAAGAAAAGAAAGATGAGGGAAGAAGAGAATTATAGTTTCAAATAGGAGACTTGGTAATGGTGTTCTTGAATAAGTCTAGACTGAAAAGGGGCATTCTGATAATGCTTCAAATGAAGAGGATTGGACCATGTAAGGTATTAGAGAAGTATGGTGAAAATGCATATAAGGTTGATCTATCCAAGGACATGTCAATTGCACCCATCTTCAATTTTCAAGACATGAAACCATATAGAGTTCCTAATATTGATGAGGCACAGTACCAGACAAGCCTAAAAGCTACAAGTACCTGAAAAGTTGCAGCCTCAAGCTGAAGGGATACTAAACTCTAGAGTTAAGAAGAGTACTAGAAACAAGGTTTACAAAGACAACCTTATCAAATTGAAAGACACCCCTTATGCTGAAGCAATATGGATTGTAGAGAGTGACTTCAAGAAGCATGGAATCATCCTAGATTTCCTCTCACCACAGGTAACTAAATTTGTTTTCATTACAAGGGAGTATGGTGTAGGAGCACCTTAGGAAAAGGCAAAACCTAATAGGAATTTCTACCTAGTAAGTTTTCTATCCAACCATTGACCAAAAAATTACTATTCATAAAGTCCCAAGGGGTGTTAGAGAGTGTGAAAGAAGATTGAGTGCAAGTGTTGGCCATGGTCTAGTTGTTAAGACCTAGTTAGTGGTGTAAGGTCCTAATAGAGTCAAACTAGGTCAAAGTTGCAAAAAACCTCAAAAGTGAGGAATGGTTGTTGGAATATGTTCCATATGTGTTTTTGGATCAAACTGGATGGATTTGAGTCAAACTAGATAGGTTTGAGGTGTTAAAATGTCACCTTTCAAAAAATTGCAAAAGTTGCTCATGACAACAACTTTTCCATAATTTTAGGAAGGAGAAATAAAGAGGTATGGAATTCAACCTAATGGTCTAAATAGTTAGAAATAAGGTATAAAAGGATAAACCACTCCATTTTGAGGGTTTGGTAATTGTTTTGTACAGACTATCCTTGAGAAAGGACGATGCATATACACAGAAAATGTCATTTTGGTGTAAGACCTATTTTGGATTGATCCTCTAACTATTTTGCATGGATTAGGTTTTTAATAGCATGTGACTGATCTACATACTCTTATTTGAGGATTTTGAATTCATTTTGATAGATTTTAGTAATTTATTAGTTTTAAATTTCCTGTTGGTTTGTACATAGCAGCTTGAACAAGAATTGCTATAACTTGAATGCCCATGGTTAAAACCTCATGGCCTTTTGGATTCAATTATTATCCTTTTTAATTTATGTAAATATTCATTTTTTTGGTTGTGTGGACAAGTTATGTATTTTTGCAAGCAAGCCATAGGCAAGACTGGAGTTGTTTGGCTAGGTATTGAGATGCTTGCAGGAGAGTTTTACTAATTTTTCTTGATTGGTATGCGAAAATATCCCTAGGGTAAATGAGGTAGGAGTAAAATGACCATAGTCTAGAGGGGAAGGTCTGAGAAGAATATCCTATCACACTATGAAGAAATTATTGTCATTTCCTTAGAAACCATCAAAAATATGGTTTTCTACAAAGGTATTGTATAGACACTTTGGAGGCCTAAAACCTAGAAAATTCTTGAGTCTAGGTAGTTATGAGACAAAGTATAGAAGGCATAAGAGGGGCTTGTTGAGGGATTTTTTGGAGTTATTTTGATTTCCTTGTTTGTAGGAGGCCTAATTGGAGCTTATAGGGCTACAAGGTCTAAAAGAGCAACATTGTGATTTTGAAGTCTAGGACTTGGAAAGATGGTGCATAATGGTTGGAAAATGACCAAGGACATTGTAAGAGTGGTAAAAACATTCATTTTCCTTGCTGGGATCCCTTGGTGAGTTTTTCTTGATAAGCACAAAGTTGCATACTTGGAGTTTGAAAGGTTAGGAGTGTAATTTGAATTAATAGGTGAATTTCTAGGTTGGAAAGGACTAGGAAAAGATCCTTTGAAGTAGGGTATCAAGGAAGATGCCTAGGAAGGCTAAGAAAATTCCTTGGATAGAGAAAGAAGGATCTAAGAGTAAGAATCTCTCCATCATTGATGATTATGTTATATGTATTCAGATAGTTCAGTATTTTAATTTGAATGGGTGAATATGTTATGGTATTTCAATAATGCAATCAATTATATTTTATCAAGTGAATAAATGGAAAATTTAACTAAAATAAGAATGTAGAATGTTCAGTCAATTGATTATGCAATTTGGTTTATATATGTATACATGCGATTTTATAGAGTTACTGATATTTGAATTAAGTGTGCAAGAAGTTTCCATGGAAATTATCAAAGAAACAGTGACCAACCATATGTGCAAACTATAAAACCAAGGTTGAATCTAATGAAGAGATTCAAACCTCATTTTTAAGTGATTTAATTCATGATCATAATTTGTATGTATGAATTAGGTGTTTTCACTATGTAATTAGTGGCATGTTAATGTTGTATAATATTATTTCACAGTGTCACTTAACACTTGTCATGTGTTTATGTAACATGTCTACTAAGTTTGGAAATGTAACCATATACCTTACTGACCCATTAGGAACTTAATTAAACCCCTTTGATTTCGAGATACTTATAAAGTCCCACCAATTAGGTTATTTGAATTCAAATATTTCTAGTCACTTCTAAAGGCCAAAAATTTGTACTAGGGGGCAATTTTAGTAAAATACAAGTACCTAAGTGTTAGGAGGATGGGTTAGGAACATTTCTAACACTACTAGAACCCTCTAGTAGCCTTGGTGACCCTTTTAATATCTCATTTCCCACATGCTGCGAAAATTGAGTGAGTGTTGACCTTTTTCCCAAACCCACAGTCCTTTCCAATCTTGCATTTATGATAGGTGACAAAGGAAAAGCCAAAGAACTTAGGGGTCTTTTCTAAATTTAATATTGGTAGGAATTTAGGACTTAAAATCCTTTTTAGAGGGCCTTTGAGGAGTTAGAGGGTGTTCACCCATTCTCTACTTTTAGAGACATTAGGGTTTTGGATTGAAGGAAGCAAAAGAAGGATTAGACTCTTCTCAACCATCATCTTACCATCACACTTGTGAAGGTTGGTCTCCACCATTTCCATGGAATTTTCATTATTGTTGTAAATAGGTTAGTATGTTATTTCATTCTCTTGCACATGTGATCAATGTATTTGTGTTTTTTTTATGTAAGGGAATGGGATTTTGGGTTTTATTTCATGCTTATTGTGTTCATCTTTGATTTGAATGAGGAATTTTTGTGAAGGTTGTAATGGCATTACTCACTCTTGGATAGGAAATAAGTGACCAAGTATGGGGTAAGGGGTTAGTTGGACTCCATGGAAGTGTAAAGTCTCTTATCATGGAGAGAAGAAATGCAAGGTGTATGGGCACTTGCATGCTAATGTTATTGATCTTATTTTTGAGGAGATAACGAGGAGAAAGTAATGAAAGTTTATGTGAATTCTAGCCTTGGAAGGGCATGGTTATTGTATGTTTTACATTTGGCAATCTCCTACATGGTACTCTACCTTCACCCCTTTTTTATGGGATCAAGGTAAATCCCATTGTGAAATCCTTGGATGGGTATTTTTGTTGTTTCGTATGTTGTTTTAATTGGACTTGGTTGTCACCCATTGGTTATTGGTTCTCCTAGCTCGGTGGGTGGTCTCCTTGAGACCTAGATTGGGAGGTGAGCTCCCCATGGTATGTCTTATATTTATTTGCATATTTTATGGATTCAAAGGTGGGAGTGAGCTTCTAAATTGATCTTTTAATGATTTTCTTATGTCACTTGGTGTTGGGAGAAATTTCCATGGTCATGTATCTTCTAGTTACATTGTTGGATCTTTGAAATGAAAGGAATGTTTGTAGTGTTATTGCAATATGTTGAATTGATTAAATATAAAATTGCATATCCAAATGAGAGGGAATGATAGATTATCATGTGAAGAAAGATTTAGTGAATTGATGTAATAAACCAATATTTACCTTCATGATATTCCCAAATCTCAAGTTGAAATAAAAGATATATTGTTCAAATTGTTGAATCATATCATTTTGTGAATCCTTTCCTTTGTAATATTGTTATAGTAAAGAAAGAATGAAAGAAGACATTTTTAAATAGTTTCATTAATTTTCAATATAGATTAAAGTCCAAATTTAAAATGAATTAGATGGTTCATGTCATAAGCAACATTCAAATTGTTACACTCATAGCTTCAATTAAATTTAATCCAATAGATCAAATGGACTATGTAGGGTTTTCTACTTGATTGATTAGATTCCTTGGGTAGCATGTGTAAAAAAATCCTATAGTTAAATAATATGTTGTCTTTAAGCCCTAGAAAATCCAAAAAACTCCCCCTTAAAACCATTGAACAAAGAGAAATGTACTCCTAAGAAATAACTTCTAAGATATACAATTTACCCATACATATTTTGGGAGAGCATATTAGCTCTCTAGAAAATGTATAGAGCAACAATTAATTTACCCTTAAGTTTTCTTTTTGCGATGGAGAATATCCTTCCTAAAGATTTCCATCTTAAAAATAAAATGATTATATAAAATTTACATATATAAACATGACTGAAAAAAAAAAAAGATCTCTTTCAAAAAAAATCATCATAATATAAACATTAGTCTTAAAAGGCTAGTGGGGTGTATGGGATGTGACCCACATGGGGCCCACGCCCCACCCACTACATCATCCTCTTAGATTCATGATGGCCAAGGAAACTTTGAATGGTAAATAACCTAACTTTGCATTGGAATGAGCCTTTATTTCGTGAGCCCTCACTTTCCTTAACACCACTACTCACCCTTACCTTGTGTGAGCCTCCATATAAGCTTTTACCCCCACCTTGGTGCATTGTCCCATGCATCCAAGTGGACCTATAGTCATTAAGTTTGGAGTAAGGGACACTTATAATGAAAACTTTATGGGAAGGGACTTGGATAGTTAGGTTCCCTTCCCCAAACCCCCATACACCTCACTTGAGAGCTCATCACTCCTCACTTAGCCTCCTCTCTCTTCCATGCTTAGAAAAAATGCATACAAACATGGGTCATGTGCCACCCTTTATTGGGCAATGTCAGCTTTGGAAGAAGGGGCCACTTGCCAAGTGGGGAGGATTAATAGTGTAGTTAGAAATACTAGGAAAGGGCTTAAGGGGAGTTGATAGGTGTTAGGATAGTTAAGTATGTTTTAGAGTTAGTTAATTTAGGAATTTAAATTGAGTTCAGTAAATGGAAAGTGTGATTAGAAATTTTTAATCATGCATTAGATTAGGATAGGGAAAAGTAAGTGTTTAAGGAAATTTCTTTTATTGGAAAGTTTGCAGTATCTAGGTTAGTGTTAGTTGATAATATCATGTTTAATATTTAATTGAGTTAGGATTTACTAATTAAGTGAGAGATAATTTTTAGTGGTTTCAAAGTATGTTTAATGTTCCTTGGTTGAAAGTATGAATTGTGTTGGTTAGTTTATAGTAGTAAATATTGTTTTTGATGTTTGATAATAGGATTATTTTAAAGGGTTGTAGTAGTATAGTTGTATATAGTTAGTGATATGTTATCGTTATAATGAGTAGTTAAGTAGGGGTTTAGAGTGTATAGATTTGTTCTTAATGGTGATTATTATTGTTTTGCAATGTAATTTATATGTATAAGATATAATGGAAGGAGTTATAGGGCCATGTGTGAGATTTATGATTTAGTTAGGAATTTAATGTATAGTAGTTTTGTTTTGGATTTTTAAATATTTTTGTGATGAAATTTATATTAGAACTTATGCACCTAAATTTAATTAGGATTTATACATGGAAGATTGTTAGTGCAAAGTTTATTATTAAAGGTTAGGTGTGCTATGAGTTAGATTTGACTGCATAACTTGATAAGATGTGTCAAGTTACAGTAGAAGATGAATTAGATGTCATAAATAGTTTAATGGTAAATGTTTAATATTTTTTATTATTTATAAATAGGTTCATGATAATCAAAATTAAGTATTAGTATGTTATGATAGATTAACCTTTAAATGCAAACTTAGATTCTCTTAAAGATTGACTTAGTATAATGAAATGAATATAAGGTATCATATAAACCTAATGGAACTTACGTTATTGATCAAATAAAATATTGTGTAATGCAATTTAATTAAGGTTGGATTAACTATTAATTAGGGTTAAAACTTGAATATACCAATATTGTGGTGTTTTTCTGGCTTCATGTCAGAAATGAGAACATGTGAATCAAACCTCACTAAACTAAACCTATCCAATTTGAATTCAACTTAAGGACTTGGAAATCCTAAAAAAATTCTCAAGTATGATGGCATATCTTAGCACACATGAAAACTATTTTTAATCAATTGACTTAATCAACTTAAACTAAGTGTTCCTATTCTAGAAATTATAGTTTTGAACTAGTACAGTAAGTTTGGGTACCGACTCTACATCCTTGTGTAATGTTATCAAAGTTCAATTGTTACTTAAAAACTTGTGACCCGAACTCACTTTATCACATTGTCATCTTTTTGCAATGTATTCGATGTTAGTATGCATTTCACATGGTTGTTATTACCTTTTAAAGAAAATGTTGGTGTTTTTTTTCCCCTATTTTTTGGGCATGACACCTCTTTATAAGGAGGTGCAAGGTTTTTTGAAATCGAAGAAGATAAGAGGTAGATTTTGGAGGAAGCTAGGAACATATTAAGGGGAGATGTTACTAATTGATTAGAGGGTTCCCCATTTACTAGTTTGATTTTAGATGACCTTAAAGGCTTCGTCTCTCTCTTGTTTTAACAGATTTAGTTCCCATGATTAAATACATGAGTAAATCCCTCTTTTTCTCAATATCTATTTGAACATATCATTATATGTATAACGCCCCGCCAAGGGATCCAAAGGAATTAACCTAAAGTTTCACTAAGTTTGCTAAACATTTTTCTTTTTTAAAAGTAAGAAAGTATAACATACACATCAAACACATAGTAGCGAAAGCAATAACATGTAATCATCAAAAAACATACATCACAAGTTACATTCCTTAAGGATCCCAAGATGTTGAGTCACATTTAAATTTAATTAATTCTAAGTCTAACAACTACCACATACATATGAAAGAATAATCAGAAAGTCCAATGTCCATAATATACATTTGTTCCGAATGCCTCTTGGAAAATTAATTCAGAATGCTCAATCATCCACTGTACATGTCACAGGGTATGAAAAGCTTAAAAGAATATACATATGTAAAGATAAAGATACATCATCCTCAAATCCATGATACAAAGTACAGTAAAATAAATGAAATCATCCACCATACATGATACATCAATACATCCATAATGATAAAACATCCATGAACAGAATGAAGGTAAATGCCAACCAAGAAAACTCCAGTCACGGTGACCACAGAATGGATCTCAATGGTAAGAGTAAAAAGCACTACCACCCGACCGTGTGGAACCTAAATGGTCCACTCCCACCGCGTTGAGGAGATATTCTCAAGTCCCAAATAGGATAACAAAACCTATAATCATAAATACTCTCTAAGTCCAGAAAATCCTATAAGTATGCTAACTCAAGGGTTCCTAAAAAGATCGACATCTAAACCCAAAGGCACCACAAAGACACGTAGGAAACCACCTATGCAAGCGAGAAATTGTCATCGCAAAAGTCATGTCAGAAGTTACCCGAGAAATCCTTGAGGAATCTCGGGTCCCCTGTGATCCTGCAGCCACTAGTATCCTCTCATACTGACGAGGCATACTACGGAATGCAAGGTCGTAACCAAGTGTTCTCTCTACCCCATCCTAGTCTATACTAGCACTCAAGGCATGGGAGAGAACATACGGTTATCTTATTAGATTCATTTAAGTCAGTATTTAGATGAGATGTTTTCACTTATTAAAACAACTTACCATGAGTTACCCTGGCAGCCACTTAGGGCCCTGGCCCCCATCGCAAGCCACTTCCTGACACTACACATAGATAACCTACCCTAGGCTCATGAAATCACAAATCACAAATATCACCTCAGCCCTATACAAGCGACTAGAAAACATCAAATGATAATCATAATGATCACAACAGTTCTCTATCAACAACTGAAGGCATCAATAATAAGTCACAATATCCAATGGTTCTCCAACGACCAACCAACAAGTATCCCAATAATAGATCACAATATTGATCGAAGACTCCAAAATGGTTAAGTCAAACATGTCACAACATGATATCATCAAGAACAAATCACTTAAAGCACCTCAACTTCACACAAGGAAATTGGAAAGCAATAACAACTAGTAAAGACATCCATAATAGAGCATAGCATCACATTACCAAGGTCAAGTATAAAGATCGAGAACAACTCACCATAGCATCACATTCACAACCCCGAGCCTCTAGTAACATCCTAAGACTGGTCAACATCTAATCAACTCCAAAACATAGATAACATAAACAAAACAATACAGTTCATAGTTTGGGTTGATTTTCAAAAAAAACATAACAGGGTTAACAGTAAAGTTCAGTTTGCATTTCAAAGTACATTCTAAGTACATGAGATTCTCCGCTTAATTTACAAGTCAACCCATAAATTCATTGGCTCAACAATACATATAAGCTTATCCTTAATATTAAATTTACTATCCTAAAATAATTTAGGATTAATCTTTAATTAAATCAAATATAATTAAATTAACTAATAATTTATTTAACTATTATTCATGAATTAATAATTTATTTAATTATTAATTAATAATATAACTTAATAATAAAATTTTGATTTAATAATAATATAAATTTATTAATAAAATTATTAATAATTAATATTATGAATTTAATATTATTTAAAATACCATAAAATAATATGTTTTGAAACGCATGTAAACGAAATGAAAATAAAAATAAAAAAAAGGAAAGCCTTTTTACAAAGGTTGTCGGTGTCAAAGCTGCAGTACCTGCTTTGCAGGGCCTGCGGCGGTCGGGTACAAAGTACCCTGTCGTCGCAGTACCTGCGACGCAGGATACTGGTCGCCGACGGCGACAGGGGGTGGGGCACGGGGTAAATCCCTCCCCCCCTATACCTTTATTTATTATTTTTTTTGTTTTATATATATTATTTCATTATTTTTTTAAAGAACTTCTAAACTTAATTTTAAAATCGCCCCTTTTAAGAGAAATTGTTTTATTTATCAAAACCAATTTTCAATAAATTAGATTTTAATAATATATATTTGTTTATATATATATATATATTTATTTATTTATTTATTTATTTATTTATTTATATATATATATATATATACATTTATATTTTATAAACATTCACGAATATATTCTGATAGAGAAAATAATATTAACCATTCAAATTTCAATCTACAATTTTCATTTATAAGTTTAAAATTTAACCCTTCACCGATTAAATTCAGATTTCTTTAATCTATCAAATAAGAATTCTTGATCACTCTTCTAATTTTTTTATGTATGTTGAATATATTGATAAGCATTTAATAATTTACAATATCGAAATATTTAAGCTTTCATCACAGAGAATTTAGTTATACAATTCGCAGGCACAAAGAAGACAGGAAAGGATAATTGCGTATTTAATCGATGATCAAAACACAAGACCCTACCTGATCCTGATGCTAATATGCAATCCCAAGAACTGTAAGAGAATTCGCTCCTCTTCAATAATCTTCTTCCGAAAATCTTTCTTGGAATTAGCCTTCTGAAATTCGCTTCCAAAAGTTGTCTCCCAAAAATCCCCGTCCAAATTTGTGTTTCCTCAAAAATGAGCCCCCAAAGTTGTGATAAGAAGTTTTCTCCTCAAATCGGGGCACTGATTGTGCATTCACCCAAAAAGACTCTTTGCACAACTGAGTTAACTCAAAATTAACTTTTATTATCTTTTCTTTTATTTTGCATTCATCTTTTCATGCACATTAAGTTGAATTATTAAATAACTTTAGTTAATATTCCACTTGACTTATATTTTAAATTAATTTATTACTTTAAATCTCATGTGCACTTTATGAAATTAAAATAACATTATTATTTTCTATTATTTTATCTTTTAATTTATTTCTCATATTTAAACTCATGCTTAGATCATGCAATCTAGAACCCTTTAATACTTTAATATCTTTCAACTTCTAATTTATTTTAGAAACTTAATTGATAACATATTTAATTAATTTAAATAACCAGTCTCAAGGGGCTGGAAGTTCTAAAAATTCTCCTAACTTCTCTAAGGGTAATCAGGAGAAGCCGGGAAGAAAGTTCTTCCATGGTAACAGTGGTGGTTCACAGTCAGGGAACTATCGCAACTGGAAGCATAGTATGCGCAACAGGTTGGATCGAGTTCCTCGGGCTCTCAGCGAGGATGCTAGTGTTGGTAGTTTTGATCAGTCGCGTGCACCTGGAACTCAGGAAGGCTTTAGTGGAGATTGCTACTTTTGTGGACAATATGGTCATAGAGCGACCAATTGCCCCGATCGTGGACCTTAGTTCTGTGTTGATTCATGTTTCTTAGGAGTGGGCTTCCCGGAGTAAGCCTAATTCTAGGGGGGTTGGATGTAGTGCCTACCCCTAGTTCGCATTTTTGTTATCATTATCAAATTCTTTTAGGTTGATTTTATGCTTTGATTAGCTTTAGAGATACTAGATTTGTAATATCATGATATTATTTCATGACTTTGATTACAAATGTATCAGTTATTATTGCTTAGTTGATTTCATTCATGTGTCGTTAATGATGTCTTAATGATTCCTAATTAGTAAATGTGGTTTCTTTTGTAACAATGTTAACGCGATGTCTTTAATGATGATTATGTTGTATTGATAGAGATGCATTATTACATGTGCACATTTGATATTAAACTTGTGATTTTTATGATACTTACCCCATACTTGCATGTGTATGGTGTGCGTGTTTATTTTATCTTTCTGTCTGAAGTGTTTGATATGGTTAAGGGAGGGAGTCGTAGTCACCTGCTAGTCAGGATCTACATGATGAACCACTCCCTGCCATTGTCTGTTTAGTTTAGATATATTATATACATGTACATGCTCGTCTTTTATGCAGGATGCAGGTACCGAGCATCGACTTCCCTGAATTGCCAGGATGAGCATGCCCTATTACAAATACTCAAATAGTGAGAATGGGAAGATAATGATCAGGTCCAATCCTAGCCATAAGCCTATAATACTTGTCCTGCAAGGAGGACTCATAACAAACTGTCTACCCTTTTTAAACCCGTGAGTATTTTGTGCGTATGTTGTTTTGTGAGTCTTTGATGAATTTCTATTAATTAAGTCTAATTAATAGATTAAATTAATAATTTAATTTAATGGAAAATTATTATGATATTATGAATATTTAGTTATATTTAATTAATTGAGAAATTAATTAAATATAAAGAATTAAATTGAAGATAAAAGTTTTAAGATTAAATTTAGAACGTGATAATATTTATTTAATTTAATAATAATATATTTAGAGTTCATTTTTAAATAAATGCTAAATATTATTGTTATTTAAGTTAATAAATATTTATCAAATTAAACGTTCAAAAATATATTAAAAGGAGAAAGATATTAAATTATGAAAAAGATTTAAGTTCGCATGAATGAGTTTAAAATATAAGAGATTAATTTAAAAGATAAAATATGTGAACTTGATTAAGATATTTTATTATAAAGTGCACATGAGATTAAAGTTATAAATTAATTTAAAGTGAAGTCAAGTGGAAAGTTAAATAAAGTAATTTAATGATTCACTTAACGTGCATGAAAGGAATAATAAAAGAATATCTTAATTAAAAAAGAAAATTAATTGTGCATGAAAGAATTAATTAAATAAAATAATTATAATTTTAGAGTTGTGGAGACAGAAACCCTAAAAGGTAATTAGATTCTATATTAGAAGGTTTCGAGTCATTATTGCACACACAAATTTCAGGACACACACAGGTTTGAAGAGAAAACCAGAGGGTTTGGAAAAGAAGGGAAGTTTTTCGTAGCTTGAAGGGTTTCACTTGCAATAGGAATCTTTATCTAGCTGCCACGGTTTAGCATCAGATCCAGGTAGGATCTCGTGGTTTAATTGTATAGTAGTTTTGCTCTTCAAATTTCTGTCTGCTCCGTGTCTTTTGTATGTGTTGTTTTTCTGGAATGCAATATTGTTCTTGTTTGAGAAATATCTGTACATGGCTTAGATGGATACCTTGTTGAGTTTATTTTAGAGGATTGTATTTGAATAAGAAATTAATTAAATATGAGAACCTATTGGATATTGAAATCAAGCTTGAGATTTAAAAAGATAAACGCCCTCTTTCAATAGATTTTAAGGACAAAAATTAATTTGGGAGAAAGTTTGAAATGAAAAGAAAATTTTGAATTAGAAATTTTAATTGGTTAAATTTGGTTTTCTTATTAGAATAATAATGTACATGTTATTAAATATATATATTATCATGGAGTAGAATGAAATGAGTATCATAAATTTTAATGAAATAAAATTTATAAATTATAAAACAATTCTTAATCTTCATATATAATGATTTACAGAAAATATATATATGTATGTATATATATATATATCACTTTACATTTTAAATGAAATGAAATTTTTTTAAAAAAAATTTAAAATATATATATATATATATATATATATATATATATATATATATATATATATATATATATATATATATATAACAATTACCTTTCTTCACTTACCTACCCCTGGCGGCACTCCCCATGAGTTTGCAGGAATCGCAGTGTACTGCGATGCATTTGGGGCGGCGTTATTAAAACTGTTGCACAGTTTGGCTTTTAAAAGCCTGCGGCAACCTTTTTAAGGTTGACCGTAGGGCTATATAAAGCCAGCGGCTTTATTATATAAAGTGCTTTTTTTTTTATAATTTTGTTTTTAATTATAATTTTATTATTATTAAATTTTAATTAAATTAAAATTTTAAATTATTAAATTTATATTATATTAATTTTAATTTATTAAATGATTTTTAAATCATTAAATTTAAATCATATTAATTTTTTTTATATAAATTATTAAATTTAAATTGTTAAGTTTAGATTATGGTAAATTTAAATTATTATTTGTTAATAATTTTATTGATAAATCTTATTAACATTTAATAATTTAATTAATGATAGTAATATAATTGCTATTTCATTTGAGATTGTTAAATAATGGTAATTATTTAAGAAGATGTGAATTGATTTTATTACTAATTAATGACATTAATTTTTAATAAAATCGCAATTATTTTACTCAAAGATCAATAGGTATTGCTTTAATAATTTTAGTAAATAGTTATGCTAAATTATTACTAAAAATTGATTTAAATCAATTAGGGGTAATTCTATACTTTATTCGAATAAATGATTGGGTTAAGTTATAAGGGCGATACTGAGAATCTTGTATACTTGAAAACGTACATTGAAAACAAAACTGAAACTTTACTTGTAACTCAAACTATAAAACTATATTGTTTTGCTTGTATGGTCTATGCTTTGGGATTTTGGAGTCATTTAGATGTCGACCAGTCTAGAGAGTACACCAGAGGTTTTGTGAGATTTCTTTTATACTAGTTATGTGATTGGATGTCATGATGTGTTCTATGATGCAAATTGAAAATTATGTTTATGAGATGTACTTTCTAGAGCATTTATGTGTACTTGGGTTTGGCGAACCAACTTATTTTTGGGTTGCCTGTTAAAGAACCGAGTTTGATCTTTATGAGTGTTGTGGTATGGGACACAACTGTGTTTTTTATGTGCTTAGGAGAGGTTGTCTAGGTACGTGACTTGGGAGTGGCTTGCATAGGGGTCCGGGACCCAAAGTGGTCAGTACCAGGGTAACCTAATGCAAGTTATGTAATAAGTGATAAACTAGTAATTAAAACTTTTGGGGGGAAAACACACTAAAAAGATAAGTTAGAGATTTTTGATCTACCCATGCCTTGAGTGCTTGTATAGACTAAGGATGGGAATGAGATGAGTGCCTCGTCTTCTTGAGAGGGCTTTCTAGTTTCCATATGTGTGATGTTGAGGGTCTGGGGTTCAGAGTAACCAGTCTAGGGTAACTCAACGCTTGAGGGTCCGGGGTCTATTTAGAGATCAGTCCAGGGTAACTCAAGCAGCCATGTGATGACACTCCCTAGTATGTAGCCTGAGTCTCCTCTGTAGATTTGTGTACCTCTGGTGATGTACTTATTGTTGGTGGTGTACTTATTGTTGGATGTGTTTATAATGGATATTTACTTTCATTGATGAGGATTGATGATTCATGATGTTATACTTTTGATGTGTGGCTTTTGACTTGAGGTGATTATCTCTCGTTGACTTTATCTTATGATCTTGGTATTTGGTTTATACTTGGTTCGTGTATGATGTTTGGTTATGTGGTGTCGGTATTGGTTTGAGTGCTCTTACTTTTGGATTATTTTATCTTCTTGAGTAGCATGTGTTACCTTTGAGGTAGTTTTGGCTATTAGGGGTACCTTGCCTAGAAATGTTTTATGTTTGATAGTTGTTTGTGGATCGTTCATTATCTTCCCTGCACGGTGGGAGTGGAAGCCTGACTAGGTAACCACGCGGTCGGGAGGTAGTGCCTTCTTACCATTTGGGTTCCCCCTTTACATTGACAGCTGTTGGATGTTCATTGTAGAAGATGTACCTTTATCATTCTTATTTCTTATCTTGGAGACTTCTTTTCTGATGATGTATATATGTTATCATGTATTCTGATTTATTGTATCTATTTTCACATACCCTGCGACATGTGCAGTGGATGTGATTTAGTGGATGTACTTTCATTGTATTAGATATACTTATGCTTTGCTTATGCGATTATGTATCTGTTATTTCTTTATGATCATGAGACATTGTACTTGGAAACTTAAACTAATTAATTTAAAATTATTAAATGTGACTCAATGTAAAGGAACCTTTGAGGAATTGAAACTATATCTGTAATTGATTATGTGTATTTGATGTGTATGTTCATGTTGCTTTTGCATTAACATACACATCAAACACATAGTAGCGGAAGCAATAACATGTAATCATCAACAAACATACATCACAAGTTACATTCCTTTGGATCCCTTGGTAGGGCGTTACAATATGCTTGCTATTACATATTCATATATATCTATCATATTTGTGGGAAAGAACTAGATTACATGAAAAAAGTTTACAAATTAGTTGTGATATTTTTTTGATTCACCATAGGAATAAGTAATTGTGTATTCTAATCCTAGTCAACCAACAATTACATTAACTGGTGCTATAGCATATACCAAAATGTTGTTAGCTTGCAGGCAAGACTATGTCTATTAGCACTACTTGGGTAAACAAATATTATTATGACTCTTTCTTTTTGTAAAACCAATTTTGGTAGGTGTAGAAAAAGAATATCGAGTGAAATTAAGTTTTATGCTCAATTGGTTACTTTTAACACTCATCTTGAAAGATCTTACCATCAATTGCCATGAATACCTTACTCATTGGTCAATGGTCACCTAGTTTTCTTTTCTTGAAACCCATTTTATTTTTTAAGCACCCATTAGAGCTATTTATGTGATGATGATGTGAAATGTGTGAATGAACAACCTAGCAACATTATATGCATAGTATTCAATAGAAGAATTTTTAGTTTTTATAGTCATATCATTCAGTGGTATATGGAACCCTTATGGTTACTTTTTTGTTGATGAATTTAATGCATGAGAAGTCTTATATTATCAAAGAAGAATTTTAACCATTATTATCATTATGGTGGAATTATAACTATTATTATTATTATTGTAATGGTTGAATAATGGTTATTGTAATCTTGTTTCAAGTAAGGTCTCACAACCTTCGATTGACATCTACACAATATCCTAGTAGTAATTGTAAGGCTTCTAGAAATGCAATGTTAGCATAAGAATGATAGATAAGAAGTATAGTTGTTTTCACTTACAATAATTCTCTCAAGTAAGATAGAATGTAATGAGTTGATTGTTAAATATTTTACCTTAGATAAGTAGTAGATCAAAGAATGATGACATACGATTTAAAATGATCTTTGCCTTGTCCAACCACAAAAGAAAGGAACATCATTAAAAGGAAAAGGAACTCAATAGAATAAAATCACATCATGTAGATAACTACATAACTTGAGGTCAACCATTTTTGCAACTCACACAAATTAGCTACAAATTCTTCTCTGGCATGTGAATGATAGCCCAAATTTAGCATATGAGGATGAGTATCCCAAGGGTGCTTGTATTTACCTTCTTCATTGGTGTGATGGATACCTCTTCTAATTTGAATAATAAGGAAAAGACTTAGCAAGTATTAGGTGAATAACCATCGTTCAATTTATCATTTTGGGACTAGTTTAAGGATTTGTCTCAAGATTCTTTGTCAAGGTTCTATGCTACTAGCTTTTATTTGGTAGGCTAAAACTATCTACTTTCTAATTAGGATTTTTGTTTCAAATATAGTGCTAAGCTAGGTACAAGCATTGGCTTTTTTAAAAATGGATAGAGTCAAAACTATATGAGAAAATAGCTAGAGGCATATGTGTAGCATGTAGAGTAGTTATCTCTATCTATGACCTACTTAAAATAAGCTTATCCACTTGAGATTGTTTTTATTCAAGGAGTGTAATGTGTTGATGAGAGTGTCAACTACACCACATTAATTATAGATAGATATGGTTAGTTTCCTATAGGTGAGGGAAGCTCATGTTGATCTGGAGAGTTGGACATATTCCACCAAGGGCATGTGGGCTTGTGGCCATTTGCATATTGACGATGGGTGTCCTTGCTACATAATCATGTAATGGACTACAAGGAAAGGAGAGTTATAGTATGGATGGTTAGATAGCTTCCAAACAAACTAACAATATGGTATGACACAACTTATTAATATATAGTATACAACACCTTAAGCATATGGTAATCAGGAGGGGTAGATCAAGTTAATCTCTCACTCATCAAGAGCCACACAATTCCCTTAAAGGGTTGGATAGGGACTAAATCCACAAAAAGGGGATCACATTTCACCTCAAGCTCTCTAGAACTAATTATCAGCAAGAACTTTGTGTGTCCTTGTATAACATAAAGAAAATGAAAAAATGAAAAAAAAATATTATACTACTAAAAATTTATATAATATTAATCCACCCAAATAAATGTTAAGTTGTCATGTCTCACTTTACTACACCCTAGTCTTTTTTCTTATGTGGCAATTTGGTCAGCTTTGACCTAGTCAACTTTGGCTTAAATTTGGATAGTGGAGAGATTAATTTAATTACCATTAGTTACATTACCAATTATTTGATGTATTGATTAGCTTGATAAAAACAAATGGTTAACTAATGCATTGATATTTCATGGAAATGTTTCATTTTAATGTGATTATGTTAATGAATTTATTTCATGATTTCGAAATAATTATGGATGATGTCATATTTTTTGAGTTATGAAGATGATATCATTTTCATAATATGATGTAATCTATATATATATATGTTGGATTATGATAGAAACTAACTCATGGAAATATTGTGAGTGTTTGAGTGGATGCAATATTCGAGGGGACAAGAGTGTGGTCAAGGTAGAGAGGGTTAGCCTTTTGGAAGGAGATGAATCAAATGATCACAACCCACACACACACATCACTTAGATGTTATATGTGATCTTATGTGGTATAGTATTTTATCTCTAACCTTTTTCTAATGTGTTTGCAAATAATGTTGTTTTGGCTTCACAAGTGAAACTCTTAGGAAATATTTACATAATGTTAATTACATTCATGTGCACACTTGTATGGAATGTCCAAAAAGAGTTTAGAATAGACCCTTTTTCATTTATTACGAAATGCTTTTGTTGATTTCTTTTTAAAAAGACAATATGTCCATGCTTGATTAGGTCAGTTATTTTTTTAATACTTTATAAAATAAAACAAGGAAAGCATTTGGGTATCAGTAGTTGGAGAACGACAGCTAGAAGGAGGAGAGTCTTTGGGAATGACACAAGCATAGGCATTACAACATCAAGCACCATCAAGTTCCAACCAATAGTGTAATAATACTTCTATTTCTCTTGCAAATGAAGAAATGAAGTTTCTATTTTCCAATGTATGAATTACAATAGGATTGTGTCTTTGCTATTTAACTGGCTACATGATTATTTCCATGATTCAATTGAGAATAGAAGGTGAAATGTTGAAAGATAGCCATGATCAAATTGTTATAACTAGGCTATATTTTCAGAGCTCAAAAAAATGCCTAAAACATTAGAAAGAAAACCTAATTTATAGTGAAATGGACCGTCAGGTCCCTCTTTCTTTTCAACATAGTTCTCTGAGAATATTTTAAAGGGCTAGGTGTGTTGGGTTTCAATTGTCCCATTTGTACCATTGAATGTGTTTACGACTATAAATGTTGAGGGTATCAATTAAGTTCCTAATCATTTTCCCTCTTTCTATCTGTCCATGATACACATACTTATTGTCATGGTTGTCATATGAAATATTTTTAAATGAAGTTCCAATGTAGTTGTGTCTCATTCTTAGTACTATTAAAGATCGACCCTTTCCTTATAATGACATAGCCAACAAAACAACCATCGTTGTACATACCTCCAATGAATATGAACATGAATAGGTTCTCCTTGAGACAATCTAGCCAAAACCTTTGATAATTATTGATTGAACTTACTCCATTTCATAAAATACTCCATTCAAAACTCTAATACATTTTTTTCTATTTTCTTAAAAACTCTATAAATTGAGACATAAAACTGAAGAAAACTATACAAGGATACAATTGAGTTGTGGATTTCAAAATATAGAAGAACTTGTTTTTGAATGGCTACCATTGAACTAGTAAAACTCAATACCAAAATGTCCCTTGATAGGCACTTTCAGTTGTAATTACTTGAGCTCTTTTTTAGTTTACCATGATATAAGTATAAAATGCCTTTTAAAAGAATTACGATATGGTTCACAGTGTGCAATATGACCATGCTAGAACATTTAGATACTGAAAATATAAATTCTATAAATGTGTGTTAATGTTGGTTGTATACTGGATATGTGATTACATTAAATAGTTAAACATATTGACCTTCTTATGCAATTTTTGAAGTACTAAAGAAAAATGTTGAACCAAGTTTATGTTGAAATCTTGTTATCAACCCATAATATGTGTCGAGTTTGACAACTTCTCTCCTTTATTTGATTATCTATGAATACTACCTTTGAAATTTTATAGATACATAACATGTTTCACGCCATGGTCTATACCAAAAATTCTAGGAAACCTTTGTGCAAAACTCAATCTATGTTAACTTAGGTGATTAATCTAAAAATTAATAACATGTTGAATGTAGTACAGTTGTTGTATAGTGTAGAAGACTGGACTTAGATGGTATTTAATCTAAGTGGGTACATTTATTAAATCAAATTGTGATTTGATTACTTGTCTTGTTGTCATGTGTATGATTTTTTGCTACCTTATGGATGGGTGTAATATAGTATAAGGGAGGGTGGGAATGGATGCATTTTGTTTTTGCTTCTCTCAACTTGTTGAGTTCTAAAAAGTAGTTATGTTTTGTCTCTCTTTTCAGTAATGTTGACGAATTTAGTGCTTGGCCAAGCCATTTATTTATTGCATTTAAGTATGATTTTTCTAACATTAATCATATGTGTGTGACTATGCTTATTTTTATCTCACATATGAGTAGATATGTTTTATTTAAAAGAGATATGTTATAGTTTTTCTTTCACTGCATATAAGTAGATGTGTAGTGTTCTTTTCTTTTCCCTACCACATTGTGTGATTAGGCTACTACGCACATGGTTGTATGCAGTATGTTTGATAGCTACATTAGATCCATCTTGTTCCAGGAAGTTAGGCTTCTCGTGCTAGGGTCAGAGCATTCTTCATGTCAAGAAGAATTTTGAGAGAGTAAACACTCTATGGTTGGTGAGGTAAAACCACCTAAGCCACACTCCCATCTTAGATAGAAGATGGATGATGTCTAATGGCTTCAGAGACCAGATACATTGAAGGACACGTGTCAAGATTGAGTTTCTCATGGTCTTCTATCTTCATCTTGATAATGATTATAGTAATGATGTAATTTTGAGAAATGGATAATTTAATCAATATAAGAGATTTATGTTGATCATATTTGTAATGGGAATTTGATGGATGTTGGATGTTGGATGTGTGGATCAGCACCATAGACATTTATGTGTTATAGTAGTTGACAAACTAATGATTATTGTAAAATTTATTTGCTTAATAACAAATGATTACTTGACTTTTCAACTATGTTTTGATTGGTTACTTTTTGCATTTGTTGTATTTGTGTGATGTGGTTGTTTATTAATAAGACATGGTTCTTACATATGGTATCAAAGTTGTGTTTAAACCCTAGGCCCTTGGGCTATTGTGCTAACATGTGCCAATGTGTAATAGGTGTTTGAGTTATCACCATGGCCACAAGAACTAAACATAGAGGTGGGTCTAGTAGTGGTGCATGGGCTGAGGAACCTAATGAGAGGTTGGATCAAATATTGGCATTATTTACCCAACAGGGGGCTTTGTCGCAGCAAAAAGGCCAAAGGATGGATACCTTAGAGCATGAGACTCTAGGTAGAAAAGTTGAAGAAGAGATCAAGAAGCGTGATGAAGATTAGTGCTCAAAAGCCCTACGTAAGCAGGGGGGACTGAGGAAGAAATGTGAGGATGAGTTGTTGGCACAATCCCTTAGAAGATCTAAGGTAGAGAAAAAGGTAGAAGTTGATTGTCAGATTGCTCTCATTAATACTAACAAGTCATTATATAGAAGATGACTTGAGTAAAGATCTTAAGAAAGTGACTCCACCCACATTTCATGGTAGAGCTTTTGGGGAAGATGTTGAGTCATGGATTACTAGCATGGAGAAGTATTTCCTAGTATAAAATTATATAGGGAAATTTAGATTGATTTGGACCACATTTGAGCTAATGGATGAGGTAGCTACATGGTGGGAAAATGTAATGGCTGAAAAAAAAATTCAAGATGAGGAGGTAACATGGGAGGATTTTTTATAGCATTTCAAAAAGAGGTGGTTACCACAACTATTCTATGGCACAAAATCATTAGATTTCTACAAGCTAGTTCATGGGAACATGAACCTTACATAGTATCATGAACTTTTTTGTCACTTGATGAAGTCTATTCCGCAGTACCAGCATGATGAACTATTTAGAACCTAGAAATTTGTCATGGGTTTGTGACTTGATATTTACAATGAAGTTCAAATGCAGAAGCCTAAGAACATGGATTTTGCACTATGTAAGGCCCTTAAACAGGAGTAGAGACTAAAGGATGCATCATCATGTAAAGCTTCCAACTAGGTTTATAAATGAAAGTTCTAGGATTATAGATCATATCAGGATAATAGGGGTTATCAAGATGATAGACAAAAGGGAAATGGAAAGAAAAAAAAAATCATAAACATGAAGGATAAGGAACAGGAGAATTCTGATAGGAATAGGAGCAAAGAAAACTAGAATAGCAACAAGAACCAAAACAACAGGAATAATAGAAATGGGAATAAAAGAAATGGGGACAACAAGGGTGATCAGAATAGGAATTATGATAGGAGAGGTCCAAGGACAATATGTTTTGTATGTGACAATACCCACTTTATTGTTAAGTGTCCACAGCAATCTGACAAGAGGAACTTTCCACTACAACACCATATTTATGTTGTAGTTGATCATAGATAGGTAGATTATCAAGCCACTCCCATACAGATGACTAGTACACTTCTTCTATTCTTATAGATACCAGTGCTACTAAATGCTTTGTAGATCCTAATATAGTAGCTACGATACCTATTAGGGTTGATTTTATGGCTAAAGTTTGGACTGTAGAATATGGTAACAAGGTTGAGTGTAGGGTAGAGTAATGTTTATTTTGCAATGAGTTGGAACTCCCTAGCTTTTGAATAGAGGTCAAATTATATGTAGCACCTTTGGGCTCATACGATGTCATCCTAGGCATTAATTGGTTAAGTGAACATAACGCCTTAGTTAATTGTAAGGATAAGGTAATTGAATGCCTTGATGACATAGGGTACTTGGTGATACTAAATGGTGTCAAATGATCACTTGAACTAAGACAAATCTCTGCTATGGAATTGAAGAAAGCAAGGAGAAAGGGATGCCAATTATATGTTTCCCATGTCAAGAATCTGGAAGAGATTCCACCTCAATTAGAGGATCACCCTATTTTGCAGGAATTTAGAGACGTGTTTCTAGATGATTTTCCCAAACTACCCCCTAAGATGGATTTTGATGTTTCTATAGACCTTGTGCTTGAGGAGAACCTCAATCAAAGGTTCCATGTTGTATGACCTCCACAAAGATGTATGGTTTGAACACCCAACTATAGGAACTCTTGGATAAAGGTTTCATCTAACCTAGTGTATCACCATAGGGACCTCGTGTAATCTTCGTCAAGAAGAAGGATGGTACCTTAAGGTTGTGCATTGACTAATGTATGCTAAATAAGGTGACCATAAAGAATGTGTATCCTCTCCCATGAATTAATGAAATATTTGATCAAATGAAGGGAGGGATTGTATTCTCTAAAATTGTTTTGAGATCTAGATATCACCATCTTCAAATTCGGGATGAACACATACCTAAGACAACATTCAAAACAAGGTATGAGCATTACAAGTTTGTAGTCTTACCTTTTGCACTGACAAACATGTATGTTTCTTTCATGAACTTGATGAACAACATATTTAGAGACTGTCTTGACAAATTCATGGAGATATTTATAGATGATATATTAATATACTCCAAGAATTTATAAGAGGATGAAGAGCACTTGCACATAGTTTTGCAGTGCCTGAGAGAGAGAATTGTATGGGAAACTCTCCAAGTGTTCATTTTATCAGAAGGAGATCCGCTACTTGGGGCATATTTTATCAGTCGATGGCATAGCAGTGGACCTCACAAAGATAAAAGTCATCCTTGAATGGCCAACGCCATAGAACATGAGTGAAGTTAGGATTTTTATGGGTCTTGTTGGGTATTATAGGAGATTTGTTGAGAGATTTTCCAGCATTGTAGCACCAATCACATCTCTACAGAAAAAGGGTAAAAGATTTGAGTGGATAGAAGCATGTGAGAAAGCTTTTTAGTTGCTTAAGAAAAGGATTACTAGTGCTCCTATCTTGGTTATACCATATCCTAATGGACACTTTGTTGTCACAAAAGATGCTTCAGGAGATGGACTTTGGGGTGCATTAATGCAGGATAGTAAGGTTGTTGCTTATGAGTCCAGGAAGCTCAAATTACATGAAGTGAATTATGTTTCACATGATTTAGAACTAGCTATGATAGTACATGCTTTGTAGATGTGACAGCATTACTTATTGGAGAAGCCATTTGAGCTTAAAACTGATTGTATGGGGTTGAGATATGTTTTCACTCAACCTAATCTAAATGCTAGGCAGAGGTGGTGGCTTGAATTTCTTAGTGAATATGACTTTGGCATTTAGTATATTAAAGGCAAAGAGAATAGGGTAGCAAATGCACTCAGTCGCAGAAGACACAATACCGCTATCACTACATCTCAAACTCATATGAGAGAGTATATTCTTCAATACCTTCCTAAAGATACCCATTATGAATGGGTGAAGTCAGTTTTGGACATTGATGCCTCTAATTCACGATTTGATGATTACTCTTTTGATGATGATGGTGTGCTTAAGTCCCATAACAAGATATATGTTCCCAACTATGAAGGGTTGTGGAAAGTGGTTCTTGAGGAGATGTTGCACTCCATTTTCAGGGCACCCATGGGTAAACAAGAAGATGGCTAATTTGAGACCTTTATACTTTTGGTCAGGACTCAAATGGGATGTGACAAAGTATGTTATCTAGTGTTTGGAATGTCATTGTGTCAAGGCTGAGCATGTCCATCTAACAGGACTTTTGTACCTACATGAGATTCTATAGTATAAATCACAGCTTATTAGCATGGACTTTGTGCAGGGTTTACCCATAACTCGACACATGATTTCATCTTGGTCATAGTCAACAAATGAACAAAAGTTAGCCCACTTCATTCCTAGTAGTCTAAAGGATTAATCTCTAGTTTTGGAAAGGAATTTTGTCCAAGAGATATTTCAATTGCATGGTATTCTAGAAACCATCATCTTTGACAGGGATACTTGAATGACTTCAAGATTTTAGACAACATTGATCTCTGCTTGGGTACATGCCTGATCTTTAGCACAACTTACCACCCTAAGATTGGTGGGTAGACTAAGAGAGTGAACCAAGTGCTCAAAGATTTGTTGTGCATGTACTGCATGGATCAATAGTACAAATGGGAGGAGTATCTTCCATTGGTGGAGTTTTCCTATAACAACTCCCATCATTCTTCTTTGGGTATGGCTCTATTTGAAGCCCTTTACAGATGTAAGTGTCAGACTCCTATCAGTTGGGATAGAGTGGAGGATAGGATTATTGTTGGCCTTGAGATGTTAAAAGAGATAAAGGGGCAGATGCTTGTAATCTGCAGTTAGTTGAACGAGGTTGCAGACCATCAAAAGAGTTACGCTGACAAGAAACACACTTTCTAACAATTATAGACTAGGGATAAGGTGTTCCTAAGTGTTAGACCACAGAAGAGTTCAATCTCATTTGGAAAGAGCTCAAAGCTTGCACCAATGTTTGTTGGCCCTTTTAAAATTTTAGAGGTTATCGACCTAGTTTCTTATCAGCTTACTCTGAAACCTATATTAGCCTACATTCATAATGCTTTCCATGTTTCTCTACTTAAGCCATATCATCTAGATATATCTCCTGTGCTTGACTAGCATGTGTTGGAGGTATAGGATCTAGGGGTAATGACAGTTCATCCCACTTGACTCATTGAGCAGTGTACCATCAAGGAATGAGATAGGGACATCCTCTAGTACAAGGTCCAATAGGATCAATTTGGTGTGGATAGTGTCACTTGGGAGGATGCAAAGGATTTATAGAAATTATTCCCTCACCTTTTTGTATAGATGTTTTTCTTTTTATATCAATACAATTTTGGTTGTGATATGTCACGTCTCACTTTACTACACCCTAGTCTTTTGCTTATTTGGTGATGTGGTCAGCTTTGACCTAGTCAACTTTGGTTTAAATTTGGATCTTGAACAAATTAAGTTAATTACCATTAGTTACATTACCAATTATATGATGCATTGATTAGCTTGATAAAAAAAATGGTTAACTAATGCATTGATATTTCATGGAAATGTTTCATTTTAATGTGATTATGTTAATGACTTTATTTCATGATTTCGACATAGTTATGGATGATGTCATATTTTATGAGTTACGAAGATGATATGATTTTCATAATATGATGTTATATATATATATATATATATATATATATATATATATATATATATATATATATATATATATATATATATATATATATATATATATATATATATATTGTTGGTGTAAATACATACTTTACTATTTACACTTACTTAATGTATTATTTAATTATATTGCATTATTTTATTATTTTTATTTGTGAGACACTTAGGAGTTTTCACACCTTGTGAGTTGTCATGTTGACAACACAGGAGTATGAAACTCTATTTGAGCACATGGTGTCTACAACATTGTTTTGTGTGTCCCACCCTTGTAGGCTTATCCTCTCATCACTGCACTTACTTTCGTGCTTAATGGAGGATATATATATATATATATATATATATATATTGTTGGTGTAAATACATACTTTACTATTTACACTTACTTATGTTTACTTAGGTTAATGCATTATTTAATTATATTGCATTATTTTATTATTTTTATTTGTGAGACACTTAGGAGTTTTCACACCTTGTGAGTTGTCATGTTGACAACACAGGAGTACGCAACTCTATTTGAGCACATGGTGTCTACAACATTGTTTTGTGTGTCCCACCCTTGTAGGCTTATCCTCTCATCACTACACTTACTTTCGTGCTTAATGGAGGCTAACCCATATCTGGTGGACATGTGCTTGGTTGTATGACACATCATGATGCTAACTTCTATGCATTCTAGAAGCTCTCATGAGGCCTTTATATTCAGGCACTCCTAGTGTACTCTTAGAATCAAGTTATTGAATACATTGTTATTATGGTCATACTCTCTCCATTTTTGGTCGTCAGCTGTGCTTGTGTTTGAGTTCTTAGTTCTTGGGTGAATTTTGCCCTTAGAAAAATTCTTACATGGTATCAGAGCTTGGAGATTTTCTCATCACAAGCCGTTCGAGACCTCTTGCTTGCTTCATCACCTTAGCCCGCATCTGGAGTGTTGCAAAAATTAGGAGTGTCTAGCACCAGATCTAACCTCACCATTGCATCCAAAATGTTGAACCGGTGAAAATCGACTATAAGCACACCTACCTTGGCCCAAAGTCAACCGTGAGGCAAAAAAAATTTGCAAATCGAAACTCGGAGGCCCTGATTTGTGGTATGGGTATGGTCATTTTCGCAGATTTATGAATTTATTTTCGGATCTGCATTTATTTTCTCTGTAATTTTCGTCAGCATTTTTAGATTTAATTTCCGTCAGCATTTTCAAATTTTATTTATTTATTTTTTTTCCCTTCGGGCATGTAAGAGGAAATACTTTTTACAAACCCGGGCAGTGACACCCCGGATCTGTCATTTGGACGATATATTTATTTGGTCGTAGGGCATTATTGGCGACCTTATTTTCAGTCTGCACCGCTGGCCAAACCAGCGAATATCGATAGCGATCACCTCACAAACCAGGTGACCGGACCACCGGCGACCAAGCCACTTTCCCAGCGGGCTTCCTTTGTGTTTTATTTCTACGGCAGCTTCTATTTAAACTACCGCAGACTCCAACACCCATTGCATGTGGGATTATATTTGAAACTCTGACATCATAAACAGGTTTCCCAGACAATGATATTGGTTTATGCGGGTGGTTTCGGCATTCACTGCAAATTCGACCATCGCTGTTTACTGTCTCTGGTCTTTCGCAGCGATCTCTCACGGGTTTGATTCTCCGACAGCGATTCAGATTGTTCCTGCCCCCACAGAGTTTTGGTCGCCTGCATTGGAGAACCCGGCAACCGCTGTACATTCTTCGATGATCTGCAGAACTCGGCACTGCAGACTTGCGATCTTCGGCCACGGTGAGCTGTTTGGAAGAAACCTTCGAGCGAGTGCTTCCAATTTCGAAACCTGTTCAAACATTCATGGCACATATCTTTTAAAGAACGCAGACATCAGTAAACCCATGAATGTGAGATAATTGCTAGGAATCCAACGTCACCCTTCCACAGTCCCGAAAATTGGAAAATGAAATCCAGTGATTGGCATCCGCTGTGCGACACGCGGCCCCCAATCATACGCCATGTCACATTTTTGTGACACGTCTGTAGTGACTGCACCATCCAAGTAATCAATCTAGTCAACAATACGTGGTTGCCACATCATCGGTGACTGGACAGACACACTACCCTGCCACATCTTTATCCGTACAGTACGGAAGGCCAAGTCAGCTGCCACATCATCTGTGTGGCTCAAATTTTGCTAACGTCATCAATTTCACGACCTTAAAATTGACACCCGTCTAGACGCAATCACAGGCCAATTTATAACTGTGTTGACGGCCGTTTGACCGTCAAATTTAGACTCTTAGTTTTCCTTCTAGACCCCTTACTAGATTTCTTTTCAGTTTGGCAGCCTGACTTTGCGAGCCCATATCTTGGACATTCGGACTCCAATTCAGGTGCAATTTTTTTTGAAATCAGGTAGAATTTCTTGAATTTTCTAGTGGTGGTGTTGTTTTCTAGTTTTGGTGCATAGCTTTTACAGAAATTGCATTTTTTGGCAACTATACTTGCATAATCTTACATTTTGCAACTTTAGAAGCTCCGTACGGGCACATCTGGTCACTTTTTCAAGTTCTATTTTTTTTTAAAGTGCATTTTTTTTGTCTACTTTCCAGATCTAAAGTCAAATTCTAGGGTTGTGTGGACAAATTTCTCACTTTCAGAATTAGGCCTTCTTTGGCATTGTAATGCTTTGATTCTTTTTCAGAATTGTTGTAAATCTAAGCTACAGTGCTTAAGTGATAGATTTAAGCCTCATAAGGCAGTTGTAAAAGAAAAATTAGAAAGTCCACTTTGTACATTTTGAGAAGTGGCCCATTGTAAACGCACTACTTATAAAGTGCCAAAGCATCTCTTTTGGGGGGTCTTTTGATTGAGTGAAAAGGGGGGGGGTGTGCTGTGTTTTTGTGTCTCTCTTATGCTCTTTCATTTTTTCATCATGGGTTTTAAATGTCCTCCTCTAACTTCACACAACTATTCTACATGGAAAGATACTGCATGGAATAGATTAATGGAAAAAGGATATAGTTTATATGTTAATGGTACAATTACCCAACCTACTGATGCTAAAGAACTCATTGATTAGAAAAGACAAGACCAACAAGCTTTAGGTGTAATTAGGAGTTGTGTACATAGCGATCTACTCTTCCACATTAAAAATTGTTCAGACTCTAAAGAAGCTTGGGATAAACTTGAACAGTTGTATGGTAAAGTGGATGAAGAAAAGGGATTGAAGATTGAAGATGATCTACTTCTCTTGGATCCTAAAAATTATGACACAATTCAGGATTACATCATTAAAGTCAATGAGTATAGGGCACTTCTAAAAGATTGTGGAAATCCCATTAAGGATGATAGGTTGATACATCACATCCTAAAGAAGCTACCTACTGAGTATGCTAACTTTGTTTCAAGTTTTAATACTCACAAGTTGACCATGGGATCTGCTTACCAGAAACCTTCCTTTGATGGATTTGCAGACATGCTGATTGTTGAACAATCTCACTTGGTGGATTTTGGCCTTCTCAAGTCATCTAAGACCAAAGCCTTAGTAGCTCATGATGATCACACATCTAGTCAAGGGGGAAAAAGCAACAACAACAAGAAGCAGTGGAAGCAGAAAACACAATCTGAGACACAACATGACTCCTCTCAACAAGGTGGTTCTTCTCAAAACAAGAAAGGAAGTAATGAAAAGAAGGACAAACTCTTTTGTGCATACTGCAAAAAGCCAAATCATGATGAGCATCATTGCAAGACAAAAAGAATCGATGAGTTAGAAAATCTACTCAAGAAGAATAAGATTCAAGTGCCAGGTACTTCCAAGGATTCTACTCCTACCTCTTCAAAAGGTAAAGGTCAAGCACTTATGGCCAACACAAATTCTTCTTCGGAATGGATACTTGACTCAGGTGCCTCTTACCACATGGGTTCTTCAAAGCAAGATTTTTCTTCATTGAAGCAGTCACAGGTACCACACATCTTCGTGGGAGATGATGCCAAGATGGAAGTTGAAGGGAAAGGACATGTAGAAATGGAAGATGGGGAATTCAAAGATGTTCTCTATGTTCCCAATCTAAGCTCCAATCTCCTATCAGTTTACCAAATCACTCACCTTGGAGATGGTCACAAAGTTGAGTTCCTTCTCGATTCAGTGATGGTGCAAAGTCTCAAAGATGATTCATTGGTAGTAGTTGGGAAAGTTAATGATGACAGGAGGCTTTATTCCTTCTCCCACTTTGTGCCTAAGAGTTCTTCTCAAGCCTTGTTAACTCACTCTAATTCAAACAAAAACTTATGGCATGAGCGGTATGGTCACCTTGACTATCGCTATCTTCAGCAACTTTGCACATACCAAATGGTCAAAGGTCTACCTCAAATCAACTTTTCTAAGGGTAAATGTTCATCAGATTCAGTGGATATGCATCCAGAGGGGAAGTTACAAAGAGGGAAGTCTTCAAGAGCAACAAGTGTTCTACAAATGGTTCACATGGTATGAGCAGGTCCTTTTGCATTCAGCCAAGGTCACTACATACTTACCTTAGTTGGTGACTTTTCAAGGTTCACTTGGGTCTATTTTCTTCATAGTAAGAGTGAAGTGTTGGATAAGTTTCTAGCCTTCAAGGCTCATGTAGAATGGAAATCTAGAAAGGCCATCAAAGTACTCCGCATGGACAATGAAAACATGGATGTGAACAAAAGGCTTAAAGAATTTTGCAGACATGAGGGCATTAATCTTTAGACTCCTTCAGCATTCAGTCCGCATAAGGCAGATGTTGCAGCTTTGAGGATTAGAACTCTTAAGTCTATGGCAATTTGCATGATTCATGCCAAGTCTCTCGATCCATCATTAGAAGTCAAAGCAATCTCCAGTGCCACTCACATTCTTAATCATTCTCCTCATCCAGCCTTAGATGGAAAAACTCCTTTTGAGGCATGCTGCGACAGAAAACCTATTGTGACACACTTTAGAGTCTTCGGTTGTCCTGCATGGGCAAACAGATCTTCTAGGGGTTGCAAGGCACAGTCATCTTGGCCTTGTACTTTTATTGCTTATGAAGACGGTGTGAAGGCATACAGACTTCTTGATCCAAAGACTCATGAGATTTTTGTGGAGAAGGATGTTCACTTTGAGAAAAGTTCACCGAGCTTTTCCTCTACTCCTCTCCACACTTCATACACAGTGGAAACTGATAGTGACACCAGCGATAGTGCTTCAACAGCTTCAGACACGTGGGGTTCTATCGACAGTTGCAGTGAGAGGTCACATCAGTCCAGTCCACGTGCTTACATTACCACAGTTAAAGGTCCATCACAACATGGTACATCTCATCTTCCAGCTCCAGCTTCAGTTGACTTGGGAGACAAACTTGAGGACTTACATCTTCTCATTGATAATGATTCTTCTACAGGTGTTGTGAGGGCTCACTCTGACCCTCATGTCCATTCTCTACATGATCAATCTGCACAGGTTGGTGTGATTGTAGATCCTTATGAATAGCAATAAGTGGAGGTCTCTTTGTCAATAGAGGAGACAGATGGTTCAATGGAACAGGTTCAGCAGACATCCTTGCCAGATCTGCACTCATTCTTTTCAGCACAGTTGGAAGGGGTGAACTTCAGCATCAGCATAGGGATACTTGAGTAGGTTTCAGGGCTACCATACATCTTCAGGACTATACCTTTGGCATTGTTTCTTCCTAAGGGGAGGAACACCATTTTGCATTCTTGGACCAGCTTCTTCCTCGGAGCAGCTTTCACTTCTTGGCATTCTTCTTTTGGGGGGGGGCCTATTTTGTCTCTCTTCCTTCTTTTATTCTCTTTTGTATATACTGGATGTATGTCGTAATGGGGGGGTCTTGATTACTCCATCCATCGATGCATCCTTATTATCTCTCTTTTTGGGGGAGGGTTTTTCCCATGAGGTTTTCTCTCTTTCCCTGCTTTATGGGAGATTGCATTTTCATTATTGGGTACTTAACATGGCCTAGTAGCCGGGACCCATTATGCATCTTCATCCTAGTTTGTAAGCTTAAGGACATTCCCCTAAGTTGCACTTAAGGGGGCGTGTTGGTATAAATATGTACTTTACTATTTACACTTAAGTTTACTTAGGTTAATGCATTATTTAATTATATTGCATTATTTTATTATTTTTATTTGTGAGACACTTAGGAGTTTGCACACCTTGTGAGTTGTCATGTTGACAACACAAGAGTACACAACTCTATTTGAGCACATGGTGTCTACAACACTGTTTTGCGTGTCCCACCCTTGTAGGCTTATCCTCTCATCACTGCACTTACTTCCATGCTTAATGGAAGATAACTTATATCTGGTGGACATGTGCTTGGTTGTATGACACGTCATGATACTAACTTATATGCATTCCAGAAGCTCTCCTGAGGCCTTTATATTTAGGCACTCCTAGTGTACTCTTAGAATCAAGTTATTGAATACATTGTTATTCTGATCATACTCTCTCCATTTTTGGTCTACAGTTGTGCTTGTGTTTGAGTTCTTAGTTCTTGGGTGAATTTTGCCCTTAGAAAAATTCTTACATATATATATATATGTTGGATTATGATGGATACTAACTCATGGAACTATTGTGAGTGTTTGAGTGGATGCAAGATTTGATGGGACGAGAGTGTGGTCGAGATAGAGAGGGTTAGCCTCTTAGAAGGGGATGAATTGAATGATCTTGCAGCGCACACACATACATCACTTAGATGTTAGATGTGAATTTATGTGATATCTAGTATTTTATCTCTAACCTTTTTTCTAATCTGGTTGCAAATAATGTTATTTTGGCTTCAGATGTGAAACTCTTAGGAAATATTTACATAATTTTAATTACATTCATGTGCACACTTCTATGGAATGTCCAAAATTAACTTAGGAATAGCCCATTTTATTTATTATGGAATACTTTTGTTAATTTCTTTAATAAAAAAATATGTCCATGCTAGATTAGGTTAGTTTTTTTTTTTTAATACTTTATATAACAAAACAAGGGAAGCATTTGGGTATTGATGGCTGGAAAACAAGAGCTGGAGGGAGGAGAGCCTTTGGGAATGACACAAACAGTAGCATTACAACATCGAGCACCATCAAGTTCCAACCAATAGTGTAGTAATACTTCTATTTCTCTTGCAAAATGAAGAAATGCATTTATTTTTCCAATGCATTAATTATAGTAGGATTGTGTCTTTGCTATTTAATTGGTTGCATGATTATTTCCCTGATTCGATGAAGAACATAGGGTGAAATGTTGAAAGCTAGCCATGATCAGACTATTATTTCTAGGCTATGTTTTTAGAGCTTTGAAAAAAATGCCTAAAACATTAGAAAGAAAACATAGTTCATAGCAAAATGGACCATCGGATCCCTCTTTCTTTTCCACACATTTCTTTGAGAATGTGTTAAAGGGCTAGGTGTGTTGGGTTTCGAGTACCCTATCTGTACCATTGAATGTGATTACAACTAGGAATGTTAAGGGTATTGATTAAGTTCCTAATCATTTTCCCTCTTTCTATCTGTCCATGATACACATACTTGTCATGGTGGTCATAAGAGATATTTTTATGTGAAATTCCAATGTGGCTATGTCTCATTCTTGGTACTATTAAAGACTAACCATTTCCGTATAATGGCATAGCCAACAAAACAACCATTGTTGCACGTACCTCCAATGAATATGAAAATGAGTAGGTTCTCCTTGAGACAATTGAGCCAAAACCTCTTATTATTATTGATTGAACTTGGTAAAGAAAAATGTTGAACCAAGTTTATGCTGAAACTTTATTATCAACCCTTAATGTGTCAGGTTCAAAAACTTCCCTCTTTTATTTGATTATCTTTGAATGCTACCTTTGAAATGTTATAGTGACATAACATGTTTCACATCATGGTTTGTACCAAAAACACTAGGAAACCTTTGTGTGAAACTGAACCTATATTAACTTAGGTGAGTAATCTAAAAGTTAGTAACATGTTGAATGTGGTATAGTTTTTGTATGGTGTAGAAGATTGAACTTTGATGGTATGTAATCTAAGTGGGTACATTTATTAAATCAGATTATGATTTGATTACTTTTCTTTATGTCCTGTGTATGATTTTTCGCTACCTTATGGATGGGTGTAATGAGACATAAGGGAGGGTGGGGATGGATGCATTCTATTTTTTATTCTCTCAACCCATCAAGTTCTGAAAAGTAGGATTCATTACGTTTTGTCTCTCTTTTCAATAATGCTAACAAATTTAGTGCTTGGCTATGCCATTTATTTATTGCATTTAAGTATGATGTTTCTGACATGAAGCATGTGTGTGACTATGCTTATTTTTATCTTGCATATGAGTAGATATGTTTTATTTAAAAGAAATGTGCATGTGGGTAGATATGTTAAAAAAAATCTTTTACTACATATGACTAGATGTGTAGTATTCATTTCTTTTCCCTGCCACATTTTGTGATTAGGCTACTAGGCACATGGTTGTATGTAGTATGTTTCATAGTTACACTAGATCCATCCCATCTTGATCTGGGAAGCTAGGCATCTCGTGCTAGGGTAGAGGCATTCTTCGTGTCAGGAAGAATCCCAAGGGAGTAAACACTCTATGGTTGGCGAGGTAAAAGCGCCTGGATGACACTCCCATCTTAGATAGTAGATGGACGACGTCTTATGGCTTTGGAGACCAGATACACTGAAGGACACATGTCAAGATTGAGTATCTCAATCTTGTATCATCATCTTGATGATGATTATAGTGATGTACTAATGATGTAATTTTGATAAATGGATAATGTAATCATTATTAATGAGATGTATGTTGATCATACTTGTAATAGGCATTTGATGGATGTTGGATGTGTGGAGCAACACCATAGACATTTTTGTGTTATAGCAGTTGACAAACTAATGATTATTGTAAAGTTTATTTCCTTAATAACAAATGATTACTTGACTTTTCAACTCTGTTTTGATTGGCTACTTTCCATTTTTCATATTTGTGTGATGTGGTTGATTCTTAATAAGACATGGTTCTTATATAAGTTCATAAATCTTAGATAATAAGTATTACTATTATGACTAACATATTTAAAATAATTGATAATTTTCACAAACTCCATAAGTCTATGTAATACAAGTCTTCAAATACATCATACCGGTGTAGTAGTTTATGCAAAGTCATAAACCATCATCAAGTCTCACTAGCTACCATGCAACGAAGGCTAGTTAATGATCAATGAAAAATTACTTAATTTGAAAACATTAAATATCATTGCACTAACAAAACAAATGGAAACCATAACATTTCCTTAGTTTCTTACTTTTTATCAATCTACCTCTAACAAATTGAATTTGTGAAAGAGAATAGGCAACATAACACAATAACACTTTATTGAATGATAAGAGTGCGGTGTGGATGATATTTTGTGAATTTATTAGATCTAATAACTCAAGGGACTGGATTGGCAGCCAAGTGGATTGCCAAAGTTTCACAAGGCAATGAACCTTGGAAAATCTTAATCAAAAATAACCTATATAGGGGCTTCCCATGCAAATCTAAATTCTGGTGTGGTTTGAATATATTGGATTTCCTCACTTTAGATATCAAAACCAATATGAGTGGATCTATATAAGTATTTTATAAAACTCTTCGTGTTTTCTTATTGATATGCAATAAACAAAAGATGGCATACAATCATTAACCTCTTCAAATAAAGAACTTTTCAATCATATGTATCATGAACAAAATTAAAAATAAAAATTCAAATATTAAAAAATTTGAACTTTTCAATCATGTGTATCTTGAACAAAATTCAAATATTAAAAAATTTGTTTTATTACATTTTAAGGGATATTGCATAGTTTATACAAGTTGCTTCCTAGCAAAGATGACAACTCTTTTGGGAAATAGGTGTTACAAGTGTAGTGTTGATAATACTATTTTTCTTTTTCTTGTTCTTTTGTGTTGTGTTTGACTTTATTAAAAAATAGTATATTATCTTAACATTTAATTAGTTATTTTTCTTCTAAGATTTACAATGAGTTAAACATAAGTTTATAATTAATGAACAATATAAGATTGTAATTATAATTGAAATATTCAATGAGATTAGGATTATAATTCTAATAAGATTAAAATTTATGTTTAATAAAGATTAAAATAAATTTTTTAGTTAATGTTAAAAAATGATTCAAATAAAGTTCTATATAAATTTTCAATTCATCTAATGGACATATAGGTAGATTAAATCATAATATGCTAAGATTGAACTTATGTAATGTCATGTCATTTTTATGATGTACAAAGTTATACATTAATATAACTCTTACATTAAAATAGAGTCAATCATGAAAGAATAGTATAAATAAAATATAACTAGTTGCACGCTTTTGTGCTTGCAATGATAACTCAACAGGTGCTCGATAATAAAATTATTTTTTAAAATATAATCTTATGTGAACAAACTAGATTATTAATAATTTTTAATTTAAATAACATAATATTTACTAAAATCTTTTAAATAGATTAATCAATATTATTTATTTAAATTCAATTTATCAAATATGAAAAAAATCATTTAAAAAATTCCTATCAAAAGAATCTATTATGAAAATTTAATAAGAGAAATAAATAATAATAATAATAATAAATCTAACAAATATTCTATTGACTAAATAAATTATAGAAACTAAAAAAACATTTAAAGAAAAATTAAAACGAGATTTTTAAAAATAATAATGATAACTTAAAAACTAAAACCTAAATCAAATTTATAAATCAAAAGTTAAATAAATAAAAATTGCAACATGAGCTAATGTGAGATTAGAAGTAATTGTTTTTTAAATAAATAGATAAAGAAAAACATTAGTTAAAAATGAAAATTTAAAATAGAATCTTGTGTGAACAAATTAGTTTATTAATAATTTTCAATTTAAATAACATAATATTACTAAAAAAATTTAAATATTAATAAATATTATTTATTTAAATTCAATTTATCAAATATTAAAAAACAATCATTTAAATAAACCCCATCAAAAAATCTATTATAAAAAATTAATAAGAGAAATACAAAAAATAATATGAAAAAGTAATGTCTCTACAAACATTTTATTGAGTAAAAAAATTATAAAAATTAAAAATAATATTTAAAAAAAAAAAAAACTAATATAAAAAAATAAACTAAAATCTAAATAGATTTTAAAAATCAAAAGTTAAATAAATAATCAAAAGATGAGCTAATGTGGAGATCACAAGTAATTATTTTTAAATAAATAAAAAAAGAAAAATAATAGTTAAAAGTAGACATAACAACTAATAAATATCAAAACAAAAGTTAAAAGTAGAGTGAGACTAAAAACAATTGGTTGGTAATCAATCAACGGAAAGGATTTACAATTTTTCAACCAAAACAATTTTTCTGGCCAACTGACAACTTTTCTAACAAAAATTCAATTTTTAAAAATAAAGTTCGCAAAAATTGCCCTATCAACTAAAACATAAGACTTCATAATAAAATTGTTTTAATCTTTTTACATTGAATAGCACACCAAAGCTTCTTCAAATGTCATCCGTCCAATTATTATGTACATGAAAGAAAACAGAAAGATAAACTCTTAAAAATGGAACTCTCCACGTATTTGTTTTATTCCGCATGGTGGAAATGCCTAATTCATCTCGTGATAAGCATTGCTATTCTATATAATAATATTTTTATTTCAAGCCATACATTTAGAAATTCTTTGTAATTTTATGAAAAGCTATCCATCTTAAGATACGTCTTTTTGTTCGCAATTCCAAGGAATTGTTTTCCAATTTATTAAAATCCTTCAAACCTCGAAAAAATCAAATAGAATAAAATGAACTGGAATCGTTAGTACAATAGAACTAAAAATTAATAAAAGTTAAGATTGAGATCGATGCCGAGGCACGGAAAGGTCGAAATTAGTTGTAGGAGTGATTCAAGAAAAGGAAACTACCTACGTAGTCTTTTTTGAGTATAATAAATGAGGAGATGACGAATTTAATATTATTTTAAGCACCCCATTGAATTCACCTGCAAGCTATTTGCATTGATGTATAATATCAGGGTGCTTAAGAAGCTATTTGATAAATTTATCATCCTTTGCCAGCTGAACCGCAAAATCAATTATTACTGCAACCAAGCAGAGGGCATCATTTTTTTGTGGAAAACGTTGGCTTTTAACGCTGAATTGACAGCTGTCCATGTTTTTACACTCATACATGGAGGTTATGAGATTGTCCAAGGGTGGGATGGAATGTGCCTACAACGGCACAAAACTGATATAATTGGCCTCAGCTAAGAGTTATTGCTTGCTACAGATTGAAATTAACAATGATATTTAGCTAGGTGTTATTAGGTCCCTTTTCTCAACTGCATCCAATGCTTCTATCTTATCAAATTTTAACCTAAATGTAGGCCATAGAACACTTTGTCACAACTTGTTGCATTCTACTTTCAAGTTTTCACAAAGTTTTGAATATATACAATTCATGCTAGTACTCGGGGGAAGCCAAGAATCAAAGTGGAACTAAGATTTGCCTCTCCCTGCTACTCAATGGGAGAAGAGAGCTCAGTGACAATGAGGACGTTTTATCTGTGACTTCTTAGTGGGGTCCATACTTATGTTTCTAGGTGCAAACGAGTGCAACTGAGTATTAATAATTCGCTCAGCAAATGATTGCCCCATGCAAAATATGTACTGAGGGCAATGAGTTCTATTCCAGCATTGAGTGAATTGAGGAGGATTTACATACTCAAGCCCATGTTCTTCATGGGGGTTTGTGATGAGTTAAGATAGATGCAAATGCAGTGACTTCTTACAACCAAGAGTCTTAGCATTTATTATTTTTAGTGAACATAATTGAGAAGCTTTATATATTTTCTGAAATTTAACTCGAATCATTATCACACTGATGGTATTATAATGGTTCAGATCCAAATGGTCAAATTGTTATACATGGTTCCTTTCAACAATGAAATATGGCAGCTTCCATGAACGATATTTTATTTGGGCTTTTTTGGGCCAATGCTCATTTTTATGAAAGTTGCCCAGTTTGTTTGCCTGTTCAAATATGTATCCGTATTGTACACACCTGTGTCTTTTAGTTTGCCATTTATAACCTTTTAAAAGGTTTTTGTGTAAAATAAAGACGAGCATTGTGGTGACATCCACCAAGGGTTCAAGGACTGGTAGTATTAATCTTCACAATACATTTGAATTTTTTTAATACTTTCTGCTTACAATATTTTTTTTTATCTTTTTATCATTTTAAGAGATAAAATTGAAACTAAGAGTTGCATGTCAATTTAACTCTTAAAGAAAATATAACCCATGTCATATTAAAGGAAAAGGACGATGCCTATACCATGTAAGGATTACAAGGCATTCACTGCAACATTTTTAAGGGATTTCTATCAGCATTTTCCACATTGAGTGAGCCTTACCTCAGGTTTTCCACAGCATGGCCAGAAACCATGATCCATTAAAATACAAATAAGCCTTTAAAACAATACCCAGCATTAAAACAATTATGGAATCTCGGAGTGATTCTCATGTGTGTAAGCTTTCTTGCCAAAGATTGTCATGTTAGAAAGCCTTATACAGTACTAAATAAACATAAACATAAATGAGTTTATGATTGAAAATAGCTGACAGAACAATATGCAGCTTTAAAAATATTATTTAAGGGAATCTCAGAGTGCTAATATGTGTATACCTCCTTTCCAAATATTACATAAGAAAACCTTAACAGTGCCAAATACCTGGCATAATTAATTTATGGTTGCAAATAGCTGACATATTTTGCACTAAGCAAAAGCTTCTGCACACACAGCAGTGCATTCTTTCTCACTTCTGAGCTCTCATGGTCCATATATTTCATGACACGCTCTTTACCTTTCAGGTCTAAAATAATGCCTCTCCCAACTGGATGATACTGAATGAATTGAGAAATATCATAGCAAGCCACAGCAAGTGCCCTCGGATCTCCAGAACTATCAAGTATTGCAATTAAAACACGTAATACCTGCCACCAAATCCATAATCCACATTAGTAAATTTTGTCTCCCCACACCATAAATCAGTTTTTAAAATAAATCCACTTTCTAATCTAATACAAACAAACTCCACATTAACCTTATGTCACAATTGGGTCCTCGGAATGAACTTACCTTGTGCTCAAGGCCATAGTAAGCCCAAATTTTATACTTGTGCTAAAGGTAAGAGGACAACAAGCACGGCTTCTAACTTGACTGGCTGAAACCCAATTTATTATAATTCAAGTGCTAAAATGGAATAGCAATAGTTTGTAATTTGCACGTTAAAAATTTCATGGTTTCCTTTGTACTGCTGCACGATTGGTTGCATTTCTGGAATTGAATCGATAATATTTTTAAGTTATGTTCAGCTCATGTAACATCTACATGCAGAATACTTCTTGAATAAAATGTTGTATGTTGAAATTCTATTTCTGTGTGGTGATCTGTGATCCTCAAATTTCTTAAGTTCCTTGGACCAATGAAACAAACAAGACAACACATTAAGAAGTTTCACTAAAACGTATTAATATTTTGAGTTTACAAATACAGAAACCGAGATGAAAGAACATTGAATAAACATTACAAAAAGATCAATTGAGAGCCCCGTTAACAATCATGGCCATCCTGCAAATTTTGCATAAGCCAGTAGCATGATGCACAAGTGTGCCTATAGTTGGGTTGGTCTTGAATATATTGATTCCTAATTTGGAAAAGCATGCAATGTAAGCTCAATCTAAGATTAAAACGCTGATGCAGAAGCTTGTACAAAATGCCAATAGATAGTGTCTTTTGGGTTATAATACTCCTCCCCACTTTTGCTTCCTAAGACATTTCACGCATTTAAGCATTTTCAAGAAATAATTTTTTAGTCTATTTCAAAATGCTGCTTTTATCAGATCTATGCATTCAATTGAATGATAATAGTAGATCTCAATTAAAAGTAGGACACTAAAATGAAAAAAGGAGGCAACTTTATTTATCTCAGATGTCATGTATAAATCAAAAACTTAGTCTATAACCAGAACAGTCGACTTCTAGACTACCGATACCTGAATGACAAGTTTAGCATATTTAATACAGAAAAACTAGTAACTAAAAAATATAAAATAAATCCAAGCTAGACAGAGAATTTGATCTAATATATTCTCATGAAACGTAGGAATCACACATAGGAAATAAATATAAAGCCTCCACTTCTGATTAACTGTGTTCAAGAATGTATATCTAATGATCAAAGGTATCATTGTCATTGTGGTTTCATTGGAAACAATTCTTCCTATCTGTTTAGGTTGAAAATCTGCAAGTATACTTAGTTCTATACAGACAAGTGCATGCATATGAAATGTTTTCTGGTGATTGAAAAATGACCTTCAACATACCTGGAAGTCATTGTCTTCAAACTTAGTAATATTTTCAGACCAGAATACTGGATCCTTGTGCATTGGGGACCAATCAAGATTTCCAAGCATAACCTCCTGTTTGTACTTGTCAAAAGAACTTAATTTTCTAATGCTATCTTTTAAGCCTTCTTCCAGAACAGTTAACGCTTCAACTAGATCCTGTAATATAAAATTTCGAAAACTTCAGCAATCTAGAGGTTGAGAAACATAAGCATCTGTAGATAAAATATAATTGGATAGGAAATCAAAGAGAGCACTTGTTTCTGACCTCATCACTCCAGGTCTGTGATTTTAGATTTTGCACAATTTGTGGCAACCCAAGATCCACCATTTCACTTGCAAAGGTTCCTTTAATAAGCATGTTTTTCAATGTCAAGGCAGTGACTCTTACAACCTGATAAGATTCAAGAAAGATCAAAACCAGATTAAGGATTCCTGCCACAAACCATCTCAAACTCAAATTAAGCATGCATACAACCCCACACCTTTTCTTTTGTGGAGCTTTTGATGATCTCCACTAAACGAGGTAAAGTACGAGTCATGGCTAATGAATCCATAGCAGCATCATAAAATGAAAGAAGCCATATACAAAGAGCAGTCTCATAGAGGAGCTACAAAAAGATGCGACATCATTAGTTTCAGGATGATTCCCATTGTTGAACTGGAAAACTATATTATAAAATACATAAGGTGCTTACGTAAATATCATACATTTATATATGACAAGATAAAATATAAGATAAATTTTTAGGTCACTGTCAAGTGAAAGACCATGTGACCACCTTGTCTAAGAACTACACAAGGAGATTGATTTTTCATGTTATCTTATACCCTGTTCAACAAGGTGTATAACCTTAACTATTTCCAGAATCAAATATTTGACCACTTTCAATTGCCTATATATATTGTTCAACAAGTACAAACCTACCCCCTTTCAGATCTCAAATGTTTGACCTTCAACTATGGAGTACACATGCCTTCATGATCAATGACTAACCAGCGACAATTTTCAAAATTCTGTGAATAGCAAAGTAGCTTCTTTTCTTAGTTTTTTTTTCCAAAACTTAAACCCATAATATTAAATGTACTGTATTGGTAGAGAGTGGGACAATCAAACGTAACTATCGTTAAAAGTGAGAAAATTTCTTCGAGGTAAATTAATATAAAGCATGACTAATATTCCTGTTTTCTTTGGTTCATTTGTTACAAGTGCGATCTTATTTTGTTGATGAATAAGCATTTTAATTTTTAAGATAAGCTTAGTAATTAAGTACAAAATCAAAGAGAATTACAGATAAAAATCTTTAATCCAATATAAATAAGCACATAGATGTTTGATTAATACCACCAAGAAAAACGCAAATTTATGGTCAGACCCTACCCAACAGGCCTAGCATTTGATCTATCAGATGTCCAGTGTAATTGATGTTGGGTGCAGACCTTATTTTTCTTCAGTACAATATATGTTAATTATGCACAATTTTTCAGTGTATGATCCATGTTTGTCATGAATTTCTTTTGTACAGTTTGTCCTCTTGAACCAAGAACACTAAAGAAATGATTATATCCAACAGCAAGAAACTTCTTGCCTTGGTTGAATCTAGGATTATTTTTGTCCTAATACCTTTCCAACATTAAAGTAAGCTATCTTCATCATTCATGAAAATTTTAACAAATTTCTTCATTCTCATTATACATATGAATATGAAAATGCCATGATGAATGCATTTGTATGTAAATAAATTAAGAGTCGCAAATAATTAAATTATTGGTTTTCTGTGTGTAATGTTGGAATACAAATATTTACTTACAAAACTGCCTATGAAAAGGTTGAATTTTAGATGACGAACAAGCCAGACACCAATTTGGTGTGTGCATCCCCATTGTGGGCTTCAAAAGGGATTTTCTTCAATTTACCTTACAAACTTTTTGTATCTCATCCTCCTAGGTTTTGACTTCATGATCAAGTTCGGAAGTAAACCAATACATTGCAATTCCAATTAACTTTATATGCATAAATGTGTCTGTATATGTATGTGTCAGCTAAAAACGTGTCAAACTGACAAATAGTATCAAACTGTTTGTGTATATTTATTCATCCGATATTTGATTTTTGAGCATTTGAGAAGAATATAATCAGCCAACTTTTACTATACCAGCTCACTCACTAAAATCAGTGTGAAGTGCATCCCTTTCTATGTGGCAGGTAAGCATCACAATTTGTTAAGTAAATTTATACAATACCACATTGACAACTAACGGCTTTAAAATACACAATAAATCAGGAAGACAAGACTACAAATTTTGTTAGAAGAATATTTCAGACTACCTGAACATACTGCTGAGCAGACGCTGGTGAAATGAGAGGAGTTAGGAGTTTCACTCCATCTGCCTTCACAAATAGTGATCTAACCAGAGGTTCTCTAAGCAATGTCGCCAAGGAACTCACAGCTGTAGGAATTCCACGAGTTGGATGTGAGGGTCTTCTTAACTGCAATCCCACAATCAGAAAAGATAAGAAAAAATAAAAGAGCATATTCAACTTATCAGCGACTATATTAAGATGACTGTGTTCAGAATAGTGTGTGCCCTATTTTAAAGTACCACCATAACTAATAATGTCTCCCTTTAGAACAATAGTTAGCATGTTGTTAGTGACTTGGCCTTCAGCATATACATACATTTTCAAGAATGCCAGAATTTTGCAATAAATAAACTACCTTGGGAAGCAAAATTAAGCATAAAACAAGTTACATAATAAAGGGAGAATAGAAATTGAAAATGCAGAATAAGCAGATATTCTCTATGTACTAAAACATAAAGACAATTCATATTTCTCCAACTTTGCTCTTTCGCTGACTTTCCAATGGATGGAGTTTGACAGGGGAAAGATGGAGTCTTTTAAATTCAAATTTAGGAAAACGATCGTGAGAAATCATGTTCCTACAAAATTTCATTTCAGCTGACACTGTTTGTCTCTAATTTGTTGGTCTAGAAAACTAGGTCCAAAAGTTCAAAGAAAAATTATCACTACAAAAATTACTATGTTTTCTATTGATTAGTGATATGACGGAAGCAGTATAATATAAGCTACAATCACTTGTGTTATAGTGACTACGCATTGCACTCTGTTTATTTTATGACATGATTAAAAGGGTAAGGATAATTCAAGCAAAAGATAGTTGAAAAACTAACTATTACAGCCTTTTGTTTCCTAACCCCACAAAACATGCTTGTTTTATACCATAGTTCAAAATCTCATTCTCTGCCACTTATTGGCAAGGCAAAAAAGAATTCTCAGCAAATATCAGAGATAAATCTGTAACTTCTCAGGAAAATATCAGGAATTTTTAAAATGGAAAATTAATTAGAAATGCGTTTTTTTTTGCAAAATTCAACAAGGAGATGCATCTAATGAGACAATAAATTACTAAAAAAAGAAAACAAGCTGATCCAGATATATATTAATACAATATGTAACAAAATTACATCCTCCCGTAGAATGTCAATGGCTGGCAGCCATTAGTTAAAGACTCTGAACTCTGGAGCAAACTAAAAATAGTAAATTGTCTTTGTAAAAATATAAGCAAATACAAATGTCAAGTACAATATGAAACCAGTTTTGTCATTAATTCTTCAAAGCCTCCCAGGTGCACAACTCGCCCTTTTGATTCAGCTTGTCCAAAGGGTAGGAAATCTCTGCAAAGTTCTATATGATCCTCCAAAAATAAATGCTGTGTCTGAGGAAAGACTTGAATCTAGTATATCGATTAGGGATTCCATTTCAATAATTACCCTCAACTTATCCAGATATGTCTTCAGTCTGGTCTTGCATACAATGTGACCGAGCAACATCCCCTGAGCTTTCATACATTCCCGTAGAGCCACTAAAACGGTGTCCAATGCATTGTAGATGGACTAATCGTCTCTAGAAACTATTAAGAAGTAATTGGAAAATACTTGCTTGTTATTAATAGTTATCAAGAGATCAATTTATACAAGAGACTGAACGATGTTTCCATAAGAAACAAAAGTAAAGAATAGAAACATTCTATTCTAGAAATAGAAAACTAAATATTAGAAACATTCTAATATTTACAAAAGATTACAATAGATAAACCATTAGATACTAAACATAGATAATAGAAACTATCTATTATCGCAATACCCTCCCTTAATGGTTAATCTATCTAGAGCATGAAGCTGTCAAAAAGAGTTAAAGGCATATTCTATCTACTCAAGGTGCTCTGCACTGTTCACTGTGGGCTATGAACCAGATTGCTTATAGATAGGGCAGCTAAGCGCTTCTGACATTCAACCTTCATGTGCCCAAACTTGTGGCAATAGTTGCATTGAATGTTTTTCTTCTGAGAGCCTTCTAAATCTGGAGCTAAGGATGTTTTTTGAGAAGACTATTGATGGTATTTTGGATAATGCTCTCTAGAAACTATTATGAAGTAATTGGAAAATATTTGCTTGTTATTAACAGTGATCAAGAGATCAATTTATACAAGAGACTGAATGATGTTCCCTTGAGAAACAATCATAAAGAATAGAAACATTCTATTCTAGAAACAAAAAACTAAATATTAGAAACATTCTAATATTTACAGAAGATTACAATAGATAACCATTAGATACTAAACATAGATAATAGAAACTATCTATTATCGTAATACCCTCCCTTAATGGTTATTCTATCTAGAGCAGAAAGCTGTCAAAAAGCGTTAAAGGCAAATTATATCTACTCAAGGTGCTTCGCACTATTTGCTGTGGGTTACGAACCAAATTGCTTATAAATAGGGCAACTAAGTGCTTCCGACATTCAACCTTCATGTGCCCAAACTTGTGGCAATAGTTGCATTGAATGTTTTTCTTCCGAAAGCCTTTTGAATCTGGAGCAGAGGATGTCTGTTGAGAAGATTGCTGATGATACTATGGACAATGCTCCAAAACTTTACAAATGAGCATAATGCTCCAAAACAAACTGCAAAAAGCCATGATTTTTGAGGTGAAAAATTAATAAAAACCCAACATGATTTTGTGGCGAAAAATCAATCAAAACCCAACATGATTTTTGTGGTGAAAAAGCACTCAAAACCCAACATGATTTTTGAGGTGAAAAATCAATCAAAACCTGACAATACAAAGCTTTAGTTTTTTTTATAAGAAAAACAGTAAAACCCAACAAATAATTTTTGAGGAAAAAATTACAAACCCACAAAGGAATCCCACACAACTTTGCGAATTATAGAATCAGAAATATTTAAGGGAAAATTTATAGAAACCCATGAGAAAGTAAAAAAAAAATTAGGGAAAATATATATGAAAAACCCATTAGAATATTTTTCGAGGAAAATAATTATGAAAGCCCACTAGAATTTTAAGGGAGGCAAAACACGAGACTTTGCATGGTAAAGCAACACATGCAAGTAAATGCAACCCTCAAAACGCAGTCGCCAGCCATTAAAGCTCAAATTTGCAGAAAAATGGCAGAATGTTGTAAAAAGATGCCCGAAAATTGATGATGTTGGTGCTGGAAGAGGCTTTTTTTGCAAGGACAGCACAGTCAATGAAGAATGAACACAAAACGAACAAATTCTTCACCCTAAAATTGCAGAAGGGCAGAATCGTGAGCTGCCTTATATCAGCAAAAAAAAGGGCACCAAAGTTCGGCACACACAAGAATAGACACCAGTTTAGCACACATGAACAGTCACGATTTGGAGAAAGTCGCATTGGGGCAAAGTTTAGATGTGTTTTTGTTCAGTCGTAAGTGAAGAAAATCAAACGGGATCTAGTAAAAAAAAACGAAACTTTGCATCCACGAACCAGGGATTCGATGATGTGCAGACAAATTGGGTGATTTATTTTGCTGAAAAACCCTAGCCGAATCTATTACCACTGCGATTTTCAGACATATTCAATGATTTGTTTTAATGATTCTCCAAAATTCAAACGGAAACCCTAGCCGAGTTTTTGTGAAACAAGAAAACTCAAAAATAATTTCAAAAAATTTTAACAAATAATTTCAAAAAAAAAAAAAATTTAAGTATTGGCTCTGATACCATATTACGAAGTAATTGGAAAATATTTGCTTGTTATTAACAGTGATCAAGAGATCAATTTATACAAGAAAGATCAATTTATACAAGAAACCGAACGATGCTTCTTTAAGAAACAATCGTAAAAACTAGAAACATTATATTCTAGAAACAAAAAACTAAATATTAGAAACATTCTAATATTTATAGAAGATTACAATAGATAACCATTAGATACTAAATATAGATAATAGAAACTATCTATTATTGTAATAGAAACCCCTTCAAGATTTCGACAAACATCTTATCAAAAATGTGCAAGATGATCCTTTCAAAGGTTGCAAGGTCATTGCACAACACAAACAGCGTCCAATTGTAAGGATACACATCATCCTCAACTACAAATGTAGTTTTCAACTTTTCTTCTTTTGTACTCTAGACATGGTTGTCTCATGCCCTACTACTTCTTCAAGGATTCTATACGTAAAGGTGAGGAATGGGTCCTTGATGGTAGTCCACACAAACGAAGATTTGATTAGCATCCTTTTTTAATGAAATCATGATAGAGGAAACCCATTCGGCTGTCTGCACCTAAAATATGCTATTTGCTTCCAACATCTGCTCAATCTCCTTCTTCACCTTTGCTGCATTGTTCTAACTCATCCAGACAGTCGCTTCTACACAAGTTGAGCTCCAAGTACAAGTAGCATACAATACACACATAGCTCTAGAGGCACCCCTTTCAAATATTTGTAGGTCCATGCAAAGACATCCTTGTACTCAATAAAAAAATTAATGGTTGCAGCCTTCAGCACTAGATTCTAATCATCCCCCACCAATATGTCTCCTCAAGTTTGTCTCCTTCAACTTGGGCTCTTCATACCATATGGGTTTATCCTTGTTGAACTAATGTTCAGGAGTCTCATTGACTCAAGTCTCCCCTTCACGATACTCTCCATACTCACGAGGAAACTTGTTCTTTTCTCCTAACTCCTCTTCAATCTACAACATGCTACACGATGGGTGGAACCACTTGTAGTCCTCCATTTGTCAATAGCAGAGCCCTTTCATGGAGTCAATATCATCATCCGAGCAACATTCCAACTCGAGGACACCCTCTTCATTCAACTCCAACCATCATCTTCCTTCATTCATTCCTGTAGGCTCCCCTTCTAACTCTAATCTCGAGGAGGATGCCAACTCCTTGCTCACCAACTGCATTCTCAAGTTGATGACAAATTTTCACTCCTCTCCAAGAACAATGTGTTGTGTTTCCAATTACGATTCACTTTAGCGGTGATGAGCCACCTCCTCTCATGGATAGCATCATAGCCCTTCTTTTAAAATGGAATTACTACAAAGTCAAGAATGGAATATTGTGTACCAAACATTACCCGTTGTGCCATTAAAGCCCCACTCAACTTGATGCCATGTTAGTTTGCGCCCACCAAATTCAATGTTGGCGGCCACAACATCATCTTTCCCTACTTTCAAATCTCCTTCAGTAACACATTCACCCCTGATCTTCCATCAACAATGGTATGGATGAGGATGGCTCCCACGATACCCATCTCCACCACAAGTCGTCACATCAACTATTTGCCACCAGTAGCATTCGATCTATAAAAGGGATAACTAAAACTTCCATGTGGTTTTCAATATGGGTAGGTATATTTACAATGCTCATGATGCTCATTCTCAGTTGTAACATAGTTTCCAAAAGGTCCTCGATTTTCGTAGGCACTTCCATCTGCAACACTTGTGCTATTTTAATCTCCAAAAGAAACTAAGTGTTATCAATGTCATGTGTTTCCCTTCGCTCTGCCATCATTTTCTTCTCAATGTCAGCCTCAACCTCTCGTACCCTCTCCTTGTCCATACAAAGGTTTGGATATGTGACTGCCTTTTCTTGTGCCCTAATGAGCACCAATACTCCTTATTCACTTAACTCGTCGATGTTCAACAAGTTCACTCTTGGCTCTAGGAAATTTGTGCCCTCGTGGTTGTCAGGACCACATCATCGATAGTGATGTTAGGGGTCTTCCTTTTGGCAATATCGTGCAAGGTGTCCCCATTAGGTACAAGCACGACATTAAATCATTGGTCGACCTTTGGCATTATAGTGTTTGTGGCTTCTGTTATTACTATTATTATTATTTTCTTCTACTGCCCCTTCAATTATTTCGGTAGCCACCAAAAGATATGGTTGTATCGGTTGATTGTTGTCAAGTGGTTGCAGCAGCAGCCATCGATGGATGCTCCTATGCAAAGAACACATGAGTGTTGGGAGGTTAGTGCCTCTATCCTCTCTAGGTGAAGGTACTGTTCAGCATAGATCAATGGATTTGTGACATGTGCTTAAACACCTCTTGTGGATCCTTGTCTATGGTTGTTGTGATGTTCATTGACAACTCAAACTTTTGGTGTAAAGGCAACAATGATTCCAACAAGTGGTATCAGAGTGTTATGTTACAAGTTCAAATCCCTCAAGTCATGCTAGGGGGGCATTGTTGGGAGGTTGGTGCCTTTGTCCCCTCTAGGTCAAGGCATCGTTCAACATAGACCGATGGATTTGTGACATATGCTTAACCATCTCCCGTGGATCCTTGTCTTTGGCTATTGTGATGTTCATTGACAGCTTGAACTTTTGGTGTAACGGCAGCGGTAATTCCAACAATGAGCACTTTGGGTCATCATGTTTTATGGGCACTTTGATGTGGAGTGTCTCATCACCTAACAAATGTCATGTAAGGCTTTTTAGCAGCACATACCTTTTGTGTGGCCCTCATCTTTGTAATTTGTGCACCATAATTCTCCTTCACTCTTGTGGTTGCTCCTCTTCATAGCTTTAAATTCTTTCATCATCCAATGTATATCCTTCTACAATGCCTTCACCTTGTTGTTATCTTCATCACTGCAAGCCCCTTCCAAGGAGTCACCATTTGACCTTTTCTTCTTCTTTAAGATATCGTTGCTTTCAATTTCCATGGCTCTATTGTAAGAATTGGTATGACATCAGTACGACAACCTTCATCTTCTTTCTCAAGGATTCCATTCCCTCCACAAGCCAGTGTTTCTTCAATCCATATGTTGGTTGATTCTCCATCTTTCCCAATAACTCCTTGAGCCACCAATTATATGCTCTCACACTTCCATGTTTATTTTGCTCCGTACTATATTTCTTAGCAACAATTTTGTTATCATCGCAATACACTTTCAATTCAGCCTTGATTACCTTCTTCAATTCCACCCAAGTGGTTATCGTGGTTTTGTCAACTTTTGATAACCAGTCGATTACCACCCCACATAGTGTGGCCGAAAACTGCACGACCCAATCATCCCGATCGGTATGCCCATCTGCCAACTGAATTGTTTCATATGTTCTACAAGCCCTACAAGATCCTCTAATCCATCACCTTTAAACTTCGACAACTTTTGGTTTTGACATTGTAGACCAGCTTTATGTACTACGTTGCCTACTTCCTTGAGTACTATGTTTGGATGGAATGGCTCCGAGTCTAATGCACTTGACCCAAGCAGAACATTCTAACTACGAAGCCCCTATGTGCTCTTGACACCTTTGGTCGTGATCATGTCACCTATGCATTTATTCTTTTCTACATGTCACACACTATGTAGTCTTCTTGCCTATAGTCCCCTTAAATCTCTTTTGTACAAGGCTTCTAGTTCTCCCTCTCAATTGTCCCTAAATGTGTCACACATTCTTGCTTTGTTCAAATACATCATCACCATCTACCACTCCCCCTTCAACACGAGCACCCACTTCGTACTCTTCAACCCTTTCTGAATTTCCTTTGGCTAACCCTTCTTCCCCTTCAGGTAGTCCAATCCAAACGTTGTTCCCTCCTCAACCCAATCCAAACCCAATAAAACCAAATGTTCTTTCCAGTCTCCATCTCTACCGCACTCCTTCCTTCACCACACCCCTCTCCTTAGCCCTCTAGTTCACCAACATCCTTCCAACCGCAACCTAAAAGCCCACTTAATTTTTCCTCTAGAAACAAACCAATACCTCAGCTTCTCCATCTCAAGCCACTCCCACTACCCCTATTTCAACCCAACCTACTACTTTTATCTCTTCCTATCTGCAATTTTCTAGTATGGAATTTGCTTCTCCACAAGATGGGTGTTTGTAATCTATCTTAAACATACCTCCTTTATCTACCACTTTTGCATCAAGATCTTTCTCTCTATTGATTCTCCTCATCCTATTGATACCTCTAATATGCTGTTAACTTGGGTATTTTTTTCTTGACAAACTTTGAGGACAATGATCACCTCGATGGCATCACACACTTAGCACTAATTGGTTGCTCCTAGGTATTCTCATTCTTGTATGTTCTTGTTTGTTTTATCGATACATATAACAATTACAATTACAAGCACCATGTATATGTTTGCGTCCCTCTCCCCTATGTATCGTTCTTCCATTTGTGCATTCACCTCTATATTTGCATCCTTCTTCCTTTGATTTGGGGGAAGATACAAAACACCAAGGTGCATTTGACTTTTCCATGTTGATCCAAAACAATAGTACCCTTTGTCGTTTGTTTATTACCTTTCATGTTCTTTCTTCTCTCTATTGCCAAACCCCCTTTTTGCCCTTCTTCCTACAATTTGGGGATGATGATGTTACATTAACAATGCAAAGCCACACCATTAGGTATACGTTAGCTATAATGTTTATAAGCTAAAACTTTTAAAAACAGAATGATTGCATTAACAAATCACACAAATAAATAGAGTTTACAAAGGCTATAAAAAGCATTAATTAAAAAAGAAAACTTGCCTGAATAATGACGATGCGTGAAAATAGAATAGATAATGATGACTAAAAATATAGCTTAAATGACCATTAACTAAGATTCTAGAATTATGAGCTAAATATAGCAAGAACCTAGGATACTAAAAATATTCTAATATAAACAGTATGTTTGTGACCCCCTTCCTTGCGTATTCCCTTCTATATTTGTATACCTCATGCTATGATTTCTAAAAGATGCAAAGCATTGAGATGCTTTTACCTTTTCCATGTCAATCCAAAATAGCAGTACCATTTTCATGCCCCATCTATAACTATATTCTATTCATGTGTTACCTTTCATGTGCTTTCTTCTCTATGATGTCAATCCCCCCTTATGCCCTTCTTCCTATAATTTGGGGATGATAACATGCATTGAGATAAATTTGACCTTCTAATGCAAACCCAAATCCATAGTTCCCTTCATCTCATGCCTTCAAATACTAAGTCCATTTCTCTTTATGTGCTTTGCTTTCATCTCACGTGCTTGTGCAAGTTTATATTTCAAGGACAACGCAAGGCAATAGGGTGTGTCAGCATCCTTTTCATGTAGACTCAAATATAACATCTCCTTCTTGTGCTCCCTCCCTATCCTTCTTATGCTTATGTATTATCCTCTTATCTTACTTCTCATGTCTTTTTTATATGTCTTCTTCCCACAGACCATCCATTTATTATACCTTATTATCCACACCCTCTTTGTTACATCACCCCTAGCCCCTCTTTTCTTTACACTACTCATTATCATACTCCTATATCTCTTCACATCTCATGCTATATCCAATCTCTATATATTTTATTATACATCTCTAACTACAAATGTCATCATGTGCCCTTCATGACTTGCACTACTCTCATGTACCCTGCCCCACTTTATTTGCTCTTCCCATGGAGGCAACCACGTGCACATACTACCTTTCATTGGCATAAGCCTACCTGACCCTACCTACATCATTATTCACACTCTTCCTACCAACTTGGCCACTTTGTCCTTTCCTAATTAAGTTACTTTTACCATTACTCCATGCCTACTCCAAACTTCCATCATACTTGTCTTACAATGGAGGCAAAACCCTTGTGGAACATCACCCTTCTACATCATAATTCACACTTTTCTTACCCACTAGGCCACTTTGCCTTTTCCTATTTGTGTTACTTTTTCTTTTACTCTTAGCCTACCCCACACTTCCATCATACTTGTTTTATCATGGGGGCAAAACCCTCATGGACCATCACCATACCTACATCATGATTCATCCTCTTCTTACCCACTTGGCCACTTTGTCTTTTCCTATTTGTATTACTTTTCTCTTACTCTAAGCCTACCCCACACTCCCATCACACTTGTCTTACTGTAGGACAAAAACCCCTTATGCATCTTATTCCAATCCACATATCCTCTAGTTACAACCTTGCCCTCTCATGTCTACAAACAATTCTTATATACTACTACTATGATTTTCCCTTTTCCTTTTAGTAATTTTATATCCAATCAAATTAAGTGAAGAGTCATTACTATTCTACACATTACAAAAAATTGAAAGCATCTGCAATGGCTAGAACGGTCCTTTATGGGTCCCACACTGTGCAAATTTGTGAGTAGCTCTACAAGAAGCCTACACCACCTCTTTAACTTCAATGGCTTTGTCACAGAAATATATCACGCCATTTAATTATGTCGCATCCATCACAGCCACATCTCATATACATTTTATCATGGCAGCCTTATTAGAGCCAAAGGCAACATACTTTGGCATAGGCTAACTTACTGCCCCTGTATAGATGGTTTCCTAGTAGTTACATAGTACTCTTGATCTCTTAAAGATGGCCTAGCTCTGTGTGTGTGTGTGTGTGTGTGTGTGTGTGTGTTCCCATGATGAACACTAATTTCTCCTCTTGTTTGTACTAAGATGCAGCAGAAACGTGAGACAAACAAATATTGTACAATGCAATTTGTAAGTAATAGTTTATGACATCAAAATAAGGCCAAAATGGATTTCAGGAGCAGTGTAGCCTTGCATTTGACCATGGATTAATCCTCAACAAATGTTACACAAGCATTCAAATCTTCCCCCTCTTAAACTTTCTCTGAATAATAAACTCGAAAAAAAAAACGTAAGACAATCTGAAAATTTAAATATCATAAAATATGGGATAAAACTCTGCAGTCCTTTAAGTCTTAAAATACTTTACCTGGTTACCATATTACTGGGTCATGTCAAATGACTTATTTTGGTCAACTAGTATTGGGATTTGATGAGCCTCAATGCTATGAGTCTCAATATTCTCTTCTTCCAATTCCTATACTTTTTAAGTAAAGATCTTTTACACATGAAAAGAACTTAACCAAAAATCAGAACACTGCACCCAATCAAAGCCCAAACACCACAAACTTGCTGCATAGTATCCTCCAACAAGCAGAATCCAGTCTAATATTATACAGTTCTCTCCAGTTATCATGGGTACACGGTGTTTATTTGGCATTTATGCTAATTTTCTTTCCAAAAAAAATCAAGACATTCATCCAAGAAAGAAAGGAAATATTTAATTTGCTTCATTGTCTAAATGATTTACATGTCACAAACATTTGTGAAAGTTAACGCACCTGATTACATAGCCAATCAACCAAACCTCTAAGAACATCATCAATAGTTGTAAATGTTTGTTTTGAACCTGAAGCTTCCCCGTTGTAAATGATAGTATCTTTCATTGATTTCTTCTTAGAGCTATAACCAACAATTAAAATAGTGGTTATCATAATGCCACTGATTTTTGTACTTAAAAAGGTTTCTATATTAATTCATACCTTATTATCAAAGTGAGTATTTTGCAACTTTTCTCTTGGATGAACCAGTTTCCTTTGGACAGTAACCTGAAAATACACAACCATTTTCCTAAGCAATTTCACGAAGAAACTTGTGCTCCAAGATTATAAGGAAAAAGAAAAAGCAATTCACAATATGTAACACATTAATAGAGTAAAATATGACTGTTGTCCTTTTATTGATGAAACATCAAATTGCATTTATAAAAAGACAAGTTTAAATTACAGTTACCACAAAGGTATGAAGAATGAAGGATACAGCAGATTTGAAAGACCTATATTAATCACCCTCCAAAAGCAAAGAAAGCTAAAACCCCTACATAGAGCAGATATATTTCTGTATAGCCTTTTACACCAAGTCAATTGTACCATGCAATACATTTTCATCTAAAAAACATATGCCATACACATTTGCAAAATCTCCTTGGCCTGTGTAAATTTTGTGAATTGGAGCCAAAAGTTGTATTGAGACTCATCCAAGCTAATCATTTCCATCTACCTTGGGGTTGAAAATGTGAAGTTAGGGTTCTTTGAGGCTTGGCTACGGTCTACCCATGGAAGAATTAACAGATTCTTTCCAATTCCAAACAGAGGCAGCAGTTGTAGGAAGGGGCTTGCAGAAAGAAGAGTTCCATCCCCCAGCACTAAATTGTTCAGATTCTGCTGAATCATTTCAGCCAGTCTCTTTTCTGCTCTTTTAGCAGTGACAATTTGCTCAAATGCCTCAGTCCAGTTTTGAAGGTTGTGATGATTATAAATAAGACAATTCAGAATTGAAAAACTCCCATTTCCTGTTAAAGACTTTCATTTGCAGCTTGAAAGTGTTATTTTTTATGTTTTATGCAATTAATTATTTCCCCAAGAAAGTAATATAGCTCACCACATTCTGCATATCAACTCATCAGCCTTTTACCAACTCCATGTATGCTCTCAAATCACAATCATGGTGGCAAGGTGATGCAGGAGAATCTAGAGGTATAAGGGCAATCTTGTGTCACCCAAAAAAATGTACTTAGACTTAGTTTCTGTTTCATGTGTTTTCATTTCTGGATACCCATTTGGGTCAAATAAAAGTTCCAACTCTCACAGTTCCACTATTAGTGTTCTGGGTTAGAGTTTTTAATCACCTTGGGATACATGTAAATGTTGAAAAATAGGAGTATGTAATTGAGCCATCATTGTGGTGAACTAGAAGGTGTAAATTGGTCGGATGATTGTAATTATAATTTAGAGCATTCCAGAAAAAAAATCAAGTCAAAAGGCCCCATGGTTTGAAAGTTATTGCAGTTTTTCAATTTCTAGAGACCTACTAAGAATGCTTCAAAATTAGGTTAGGGGCATTAAATGACCTCAAATAGGGCCGAAAAATGGGGGACGAGCGAAGCTGGTCCATATGGCTATAGAGCACTTCGAGAGCTTCCCAGAAATGTAAACGGTTCGTCAATCAAAGCTACAATTCAAAAGTTATGCCTCCCGGAAGTTCGGTTACCGTTTCTGGATTCTTCTAATTTTGTGCCGACTTCTAATGCGACTTCTGGAGCCTTCTATTTGGTCAGTGGATGCCAACTAGCACTTTCTAGAATGTATTCCAAATCCTTAACCCTTCGAGGTCTATTTAAGAACATTTCTAGCATTGTAAAAGGCAGTTCGGAGTGGAGTTTGAGAGAAGGTACTGGGAGAAGAAATTATCTCCAGTTTTATGCTATTGTAAGCCCATAGGGCCTGTTTTGGAGTTTGTTTCTCTGTACTAAGTGTACTAGCATATTTTTACAGTTAATCAAATTTTCCCTTTCCTGTTGTGTCCATTTTGTGCTTGGGTTGTGTCCCCATCAAGTGGTATCAGAGCTAGTTTTCCTGAGTATCTAGATAGAGCGCCGACTGCGAGGCAGTTTGCACCAAGACTATGTGGTTGTGGGTTTGAGTTAAGAAGATGCCTCCACGAAGAGAGCATGGTGGAAGGGCCGGAGCTATTAATCTTGAGGAAGTTAGAGCCCTCCAAAGGCAGGTACAAGCATTGCAGGAGGAGCTCCGTAGAGGAACAAATGTTGCTGCAGGCGACGAAAGTGAGGATGATAATGAAGAAGAAGAAATTGGATCAGAAGGGGAAGTTGACAGGGAAGTTCTGAATCAGGCAGAGAAAAGGCTTTTTAGGGCCATTACTAAGTTTGGGAAAAGACCTACAATTGACGTGGGTGTATTTTCAGGAAATCTGAAACCAGATGAGTTGATTGACTGGATCAATGAACTAAAAGAGTACTTTGAGTATGAGGATATCAAGGACCCAAATAGGGTTAAGTTTGCAAAGGCCAAACTGAAAGGATATGCCAAAATTTGGTGGCAAGAGGTTCAATTGGAAAGAAATAGAAGAGGAAAGGAGAAGATCACAAGGTGGAATTGCATGGTGGACAAACTAAAGAAGCAGTTCATTCCTGTTGACTACGAGCTTGATTTGTTTAAGAAGATGCATGGGTTAAAGCAAGCAGGAAAATCAGTCCAAGAATATACAGAGGAGTTTTACCGACTTCTGATTAGAGCGGGGCATGCAGAAGCAAATAAGGAGAAGGTTGCTCGTTATATCAGTGGGTTGCGACCTAGCATCCAGGAGGAATTAAGTCTGGTAAGAATGACCAGCGTTGAAGAGGCATACTAGTTTGCCCTACGAGTTGAAGAGAAGCTAAGTAAGAGGTTTGAAGGGAAACAAAGAGGACGCGGTCAAGGAGGACGGGGTAGTGGTAGGTCATCTGGAGGCCGAAATGAAACCCAAAAGAAAAATGAAGATGTGGGTACTAGCAGGAACCAGAGGAACGAGGGTTTCAACTGCTCCCGCGATCAAGACTTTGGAAATCAGAGAGGAAGAGGTAGAGGACGTGGACAAGGAAGAGGAGGCTTCCGTGGTACCTGTTTCCATTGCAATGAAGAAGGTCATCGTGCCTTTGAATGCCCTCAACGACAAGGGAGGACAGATAGGAGAGTTGAGGGTCAAGCTAGGGTTGCTCATGTGGATGAGGATACACAATCATCACATTCAAAGGATGCAGAAAGAGGAGAGACTTTAGTAAATGAAAGGGTCCTACTAAGTGGTGAGATTGAACCGGGACAAAGGAGGAGTTTATTCCGTACCAGGTGCATGAGGATAAATGTTGTGATGTCATCATTGATGGTGGTAGCACTGATAACTTGGTATCAGAGGAGATGGTCTCTAAGCTGAAGTTCAAGAGGGAGAAACACCCCCAGCCCTATCAGATTGCTTGGGTGAAAGATGATCATAAGGTCCTGGTAAGTGAACAATGTTTAATGAAATTCAAAATTGGGAGTTACCATGATGAAGTTCTTTGTGATGTTATTCCAATGGATGTTTGCCATCTATTGTTGGGTAGACCGTGGTAGTTTGATAAGCATGCAGTACATGAATGTCATGCAAACACATACTCTCTAACAAAGGATGGAGTTCGCCACAAACTGAAGCCCATGAAAAAGGAAGGCAAAAAGGTATGTAGCAATGCTAGGATTTGTCTTGTTGATGGAAGGAAGTTTTTAGATGGCATGAAACATCAACGTATGTGCTATGCTTTGATCCCTAGGAAAGATAAAGAAGGTAGTAGTGAAATACCACTTGAAGTTTCAGATTTACTAGGTGAGTTTGGAGATATCATCTCTGATAATGTTCCAAAAGGATTACCACCAGTAAGGCAAATCAATCATCATATAGATTTAATCCCAGGAGCTAGTTTGCCTAACAAGGCTGCTCATAGGATGACTCCTACTGAAACTGAAGAGCTAAATAGACAGGTTCAGGAGCTATTAAGGAAGGGCTTGATTCGGGAGAGCCTAAGTCCATGTGCAGTACCTGCAGTACTGGCACCAAAGAAGGATGGAGAGTGGAGGATGTGTATAGACTCTCGAGCTATAAATAGGATAACCATCAAGTATTGATTTCCTTTGCCAAGAATGGATGATCTTATGGACTACTTGAGTGGAGCTCAGTACTTCACAAAAATAGATCTCAAGAGTGGCTATCATCAGATACGGATACGAGAAGGAGATGAGTGGAAAACAGCCTTCAAGACCAAGGAGGGTCTTTATGAGTGGTTAGTCATGCCCTTTGGATTGACGAACGCCCCAAGCACCTTCATGTGGCTTATGAATGAGGTACTTAAGAAGTTCTTGGGAAAATTTGTTATTGTTTATTTGGATGATATTTTAATTTTCAGCAAGACTTTGGAAGAACATTTATTGCATATTCGTAGTGTCCTTAAAAGGTTAAAGGAAGAGAAACTGTTAATTAATCTGAAGAAGTGTATCTTTGCAAAAAGGGAGTTAGTCTATTTGGAGTTTGTTATATCACCTGAAGGTCTCAAAATGGATTCAGAGAAGGTAAAAGCCATCTTGGAATGGCCTACTCCAAGGTTTGCTACTGAGGTAAGATCATTTTATGGTCTGGTTAGTTTTTATAGGAAGTTCATTAAGAATTTCAGCGGCATATGTGCACCCCTAACTGACACAATAAGAGGGGATAGAAAAGAGTTCAAATGGACTGCGACAGCTGCAAGAAGTTTTGAATTGCTGAAGAAGAAGGTGACAGAACAACCTATGTTGGCACTTCCAAATTTTAGAAAGGTGTTCCAAGTGGATTGTGATGCTAGTGGCAGTGCTATTGCGGCTGTATTAAGCCAAGAAGGTAAGCCTATTGCATATTTTAGTGAAAAATTGAATGATGCGAAAAAGAAGTATTTTGTTTATGATCAAGAGTTCTATGCAATAGTTCAGGCCTTAAAGAAATGGAGGCATTATTTATTGCCAAAGGAATTTGTTTTATATACTGATCACCAGGCATTACAGTACCTAAATAGCCAAGGTAAATTGAATCAGAGGCATATGAAGTGGGTAGAGTTCTTGCAGAGCTATACATTTGTGTTGAAGCATAGAAGTGGAAAATCTAACAGGGTTGCAGATGCACTAAGTAGGAGACAATTGTTGCTTACAGTAATGCAGGTTGAAGTAGTTGGGTTTGCTGAACTCAAGAATCTGTACCTTGAGGATCCTGATTTTGCTGAAGCATGGAAAGCTTGTAAAGAACCTGTTGCTGTAGACAGAACTAAGTGGTTAGACTATCTGATTCAGGATGGTATGTTGTTCAAGGGCAGTCAATTGTGCATTCCAAGGAATTCCATGAGAAAAAATCTGATAAAGGAGAAACACAGTGGAGGGATGGCAGGACATTTTGGTCGAGATAAGACCATTGCCATTCTCAAAGAACATTATTTTTGGCCTCAAATGTCACAGGATGTGAAGAAGTTTGTATAGAGTTGTCAGATTTGTCAAGTTGCCAAGGGATTTAGTCACAATACTAAACTATATCAGCCATTGCCTGTTCCATCAAAGCCATGGGAGGACATAAGTATGGATTTTGTTCTTGGATTGCCGAGGACACAAAGGGGTAATGACTCAGTATTTGTGGTGGGTGATAGGTTCTCCAAAATGGCACATTTCATTCCATGCCACAAAACTCATGATGCTATCCATATTGCAGACTTGTTTTTCAGAGAGGTGGTAAGACTACATGGCCTCCCAAAGAGTATAGTTTCTGACAGAGACACTAAATTTGTGGGGTATTTCTGGAGAACATTGTGGAAGAAGTTGAGAACAGACTTGAAATTCAGTTCCACGCATGACCCGCAGATTGACGGCCAAACAGAAGTGGTAAACAGAAGTCTGGGCAATTTGCTGAAATGTTTAGTTGGGGATAAGCCCAAGGGGTGGGATTTGATTCTACCACAAGCAAAGTTTGCTTACAATAACTCTATAAACAAGAGTACTGGTAGATCACCATTCCAAATTGTATATGGAAGTAGCCCAAGGACTGCACCAGAATTGAGGAAGATAGAGCAAGGGGAGAGGACAAGTGCTGAAGCTGAAGAATTTGCTGAACATATCAAGCGTCTACATGAGGAGGTCCAAGAACACATTACCAAGATGAACCAACAGTATAAAGCTAGGGCTGATCAAAGGAGAAGACATAAGGAATTTCAAGTAGGGGATCTAGTCATGGTACACTTACGAAAAGAAAGATTTCCAGCCGGTACTTACAACAAGCTGAAGATGAAGAAATTTGGCCCCTACAAAATTTTGAAAAAACATGACTCAGGAAATGCATATGAAGTAGAGTTGCCAGATGGAATTCACATTTCTCCTATTTTCAACATTGCAAACTTAACAAATTATCATGATGAGGAGCTGATGGTAGAGCCATGTCCAATTCCTACTTCTAAGAAGGAGGAGATAGAAGACATTCTAGATCATCGTGTGGGCAAGAGTACCAGAAATAGGCAGTATGAAGAGTATCTGGTCAAGTGGAAAGGACAGCCGATAAAGAACTCAACTTGGATATTAGCAGCTGAGGTTTCCCATTTGGGATTTCCTCTACCATTCATAAAGTGACAGGGTCACTTTTCAATCTACCCTGGGTGTCTGATGCAGGAGCATCCAGAGGTATAAGGGCAATCCTGTGTCACGCAAAAAAATGTACTTAGACTTAGTTTCTGTTTCATGTGTTTTCATTTCTGGATACCCATTTGGGTCAAATAAAGGTTCCAACTCTCACAATTCCACTATTAGTGTTTTGGGTTAGAGTTTTTAATCACCTTGGGATATGTGTAAATGCCAAAAAAATAGGAGTATGTAATTGAGCCATCATTTTGGTGAACTAGAAGGTGTAAATTGGTCGGATGATTGTAATTATAATTTAGAGCATTCCAGAAAAAGAATCAGGTCAAAAGGCCCCACAGTTTGAAAGTTACTGCAATTTTTCGATTTCTGGAGACCTCCTAAGAATGCTTCAAAGTCAGGTTAGGGGCATTAAATGACCTCAAACAGGGCCGAAAAATGGGGGACGAACGAAGCTGGTCCATACGGCTATAGAGTGCTTTGAGAGCTTTCCGAAAATGTAAACGGTTCGTCAATCGAAGCTACGGTTCAAAAGTTATGCCACCCGGAAGTTCGGTTACCATTTCTGGATTCTTCTAATTTTGTGCCGACTTCTAATGCGACTTCTAGAGCCTTCTATTTGGTCGGTGGATGCCAACTAGCACTTTCTAGAATGTATTCAAATCTTTAACCCTTCGGGGTCTATTTAAGAACATTTCTGGCATTGTAAAAGGCAATTCGGAGTGGAGTTTGAGAGAAGGTACTGGGAGAAGAAATTATCTCCAGTTTTATGCTATTGTAAGCCCATAGGGCCTGTTTTGGAGTTTGTTTCTCTGTACTAAGTGTACTAGCATATTTTTATAGTTAATAAAATTTTCCCTTTCCTGTTGTATCCATTCTGTGCTTGGGTTGTGTCCCCATCACAAGGGCCATGATTACCTTAACCCAATCACCATTTCCACTCTTAACCTTGGGTCGAGAATTTGACTCTTCAATCAAGAGTGTAACACTAATCAATTGGAACGGAATTTCCAAGCAAGTAGTGACCGAGGGTTGGCTGTGAACAAAGTTGATGTTCATAGCATGGTGTTACCATATTGTCCCCTTTAACTTGGATTAGCCAAGTGTGGAAGCTAAAGTCAACTATCCACACTACAAACACCTAGCTGGAGTTGCACTATGGGGTCTTGGTGCAGAAAGATCTTGATGTGATCAGAAAAATCAGAAGGCAAAGGAGAGAATCAAGCTCTTAGTAAAAAATGTATAGTAGGATAGAAATAACTGTGCTGGGCCATCATTCTAATCTGTGAAGCACCTTGCAGATGACTGTGGAGATGTTGCATAGCTACTGTCACTTCAGGAATGAAGACAAACTCCTTGTTAATAAGTTTGCCTACAGATGAATTAGCTTTTAAACCTACTAAAATATTAGTCTATGTCTGCACTCTCAAGTTTATATACTTCACTAGTTTCGTAGTTGTTGCTTAGATAGTAAGTTTTGTATTTGTTGTCTCATACAGAGTTATTACTATTAGCAGTATTACAAAGTTTGCACTCCAATAGTTTACAGGCCCTTTGATAGATTTTTCTTCAACCCTAGATCTTCTACAATGTATCACTGTGACTAAACCATTAAAAAGACCTTTTGACGTGACCGTATAGTCAACAAAGATATTATGTTTGTGACAAAAAAGATCAATCAAAATAAGCATCTATAATTAGACTCTGCAATTGTAATTAATAATTATTATCAAATCCTGTATTTAGAGAATTCAGGTGCAAAGAGGTTACACATAAAACAATATAATGATCTACGTTCAGTGTGACACATATGCATAGAGGTGCTTGCACATGAAGTAACATGTTTTAAGGAAAACCACATAAGAGGTTTCTTTCTCAAAATAAGAGGTTCTAGCATCTATGCCATGCCCCACCAAGCTAGGGTTGGCAGAGATTGATAAACAGATCACATCCTTTATGAGATCAGATTTTGGTCTTTATTAGGGGCTGATGTAAGAAAAAGATAAGAATTTATTAGGGGCTGACCTAGGTAAGTAAGGATATCATTATTAAAAAAAAAGTTCATAGTGTTATAAAATCGATATATACAATAAAGATGAAAGGGTCTATTTATAAAAAATTACATGACAATGTTTCTTAATGAAACAATGGTGAACTGAAGCCAGAATTAGAAACTAAATAAACTAAGATGACAATTATAGAAGCATTGCTATATTATTTTAATACAGCTGACCAAGGGTAAATGGTACCACTCAAGAAAAAATCAGTCAAGGCTAAAGGTATCCCTATGATAATTAAGGGACGATTCAAAAAGTATTACAGCTCTTTGAATAGTCACGAGTCTTGAGCATGATATAAGATGCAACAGGATATGGAAACAGAAGGGAATGTGAATTAAGATGAAACATTCTACAATATAATAGCAGATAAGCAGAGATAGATTTTAATGCCGTGAGCAATGAGCAGCAACAATAATACACTGAAAGCGGCAATCATGATATTTTAGAAAGCAATTAAAACCAACAGCACAGATTATTAGAATACTGGCAATCACTCATACTATGTTCTACATAGCAATTAATCATATTATATGTCAGCAGATAGAATATTTAAAAGGAGCCTGAAGTAACCATTAGACAGCAATTCCATTTTAAGAGGAAGCAATGACGAATATAAACTAAATAACACTCTCAGTATGAAGAGTGACTTAAGTTATGCTGACAGTGATCAAACTAACAACATGAAGTGATTGGAACAGATTATGCAAAGGCATTGTTAAAAATGGTTGCCCATCCCTAAGGTCAGGAACATCCAAGAGTTGACTCTCTTCAAGAGACACGAAGTTATAAAGGCAAGAAGACCACAACTGAGGAAGCATCAAGCAGATTAAGTAATGATTCCAAATCATGCATATAGATCGACCCATTGAGCAATAGAATTCATCAAAGAGGGCAGTGACGAGTATCCAAAGAGGGAAAAGACATCCAGTTAGATCAATCTAGATTGCAACAGCAGACTGAGAATATTACTATATAACCTGCACTGATCTTATATTCTACAAGTATAGTAGTAAGTATGAAATATTGGAATCAATAATTATGGTCCGCTAATGTATATATTCTAAATCATTAATCTATCTATAATCCAGCAAGCGATCGTGCAGAGAAAAGGAGGAAATGCAAGAAAGGGGAGCAGATTCAAGATTCTCCTCTGAGTAAACCCCCCTGTGACGGATGTCCAATCTGCCTGCCAATTGGGACCAAGAGGGTGAGTATCCTCTCTTGGGCTTAGATAAGCAGATTTGCAGGCACCCTATTGCAATCCCCTTCCCAACTTCGATGATGGCTGATTGTTGAAGAAATCACAATAATGAATAAGGAGACATGAATAGGCAGGGCAGATACAAGCACCCCACTGGGTAGACCACCCCATGTTGGATGTCCAATGTGCATGACACTTGGAATGCGCGTGCCACTTGGGGCCAAGAGGGTCTGTATCTACTCTTGGGCTTACTGTGAGGATTGCTTCGGGGCCACCTCTTATACAAACCCTATGGTGATTAAATGCTAAAAAATGAATGTACATGTGACACGAATAGGGAGGGCAGATAGAAGCACTCCACTAGGTAGACCACCCCATGCTAAATGTTCAATGTATCGCCCACTGGGGGCCAAGTGGGTAAGTGTCCACTATTGAGCTTAGTGTGAGAATTGCTTCTAGCAACCAATCATGCTCCCTTATTCAAATACTAACCCTAATGGGAATAATGGGTCTTATGAATTATATTTTAAATATTATCTAACATGGTTGCAGAATGTCAACCATGTTAGTTTTAATGGTCTCTGATAGATAAAACTATTATAACAGATATGAACAATAATGAATATCCTTACTTGATCGATTGCAGAAACAGAGATACAGAACTTGGTCTTCAAATGACAATCGATGTGTCTTGATCTTTAGTCTATAACACCAATGGAGAATCAGCAAATCTGAACGTGTAAACCTACAGCGAGAAGTAGGCAGATCGCTGTGACTTGTATTGCCGTGGGATTGATATCTGTCCCAATGATTTGCTTTGCACATATATATCTGTGGACAGTCATGTCTTCGTAGAGTCATGGCTCTACGTGGCCTTTGGCCACATAGGGTCATGCCTCTACGGATGCATAACTAACCATTTGTTTGTTTGTTTAAACAACTTCACACATATCCTTTTTGTAATTGGCGGCAGACCATAAGGTCACCCGATAATGATAATAGCCTTCTTAATATCAGCCCAATATATATATAATCTGAAGAACAGGATTCACATAAAACATAAACATTAAGCATTACTTCAACTGATGCTATACATCAACAAACCAGATTTACCTTGATAAAGACATTTTATTGGTAAATGTATAATGCTAACTATATTGCATTCCTTAATCTGATTGCATTTGTGATTCAAGGGCAAGATTGTGATTTTAGGGCAAGATCCAAGATCCACCCAAAAGTGGCCATTACAATCTATAAAAGCACATCTTTTATCGATATGAGCACATATCGTGAATTGAAAGAATAATTCATTTTCATGACAGGTTTAGGCCAGAAGGCAGAGGTAGTGTGGAAGATTATAGTTGCTCTCTTGCCTTGTAGGCTAGGGATACCATGTGTACATTGTTGTGCTACGAATATGAAACTTCAGGTATTGTGCAAATTTTTGAGTTTTTATATTCATACTGTTATTGCATATAAATTGATATTTGCAGGATCCACAAGTTTGCAATTGCATTTGTTCCAAGAAAGAGTATTGTGTTTCCAGGTCTATTGTGCACATCAGATGAGACTACCCTTTCAATGATTGTGGCGCTTAACAGTGTTAAGCCCATACCCAGAGCTACAATGATTGACCATTTAGTCGTAGCATGCATGAGGTGAAATCCTGCTCAACATTGGGTTCTTTTAATGGGACCCAATAAATATTCCTGCTATGGGAGTGATTCAAAGTTTCTAGTTTTTCCACAGTGCAGATCTTGTTTTTGGGCATACATTGGAAGGAATTGGTGTGTTGCATGCAGTCTATAGCACGCACCTAAGATGAATCTACAGTTTTCATGGGTGTATTGTTTCTTTATTACTGATGCCCAAGGAGGCAAGGAGAACGAGAAAAAAAGAGACAAATATAGGATGCAGATAAAGCATACCACATGCTGACTATATTTATCTGCCCATGCATAGTAGTTGAATTGAACATTCAGAAAGTAGTAAATTAGTTTTGAGCACATAAACATTTGGGTTGGAAGGTCATGCATATTATAAGGCCACATGTAGGAGTCAACTCTCATGCAAGATAAAGCTAGACGTCAGAGGTGTGACAACTGTACACAAGTCAGCTGCCTGGTATAAAAATCAAAGTTACAATATCAAGTTGGAGACGAACATGAAAATACAGAAAAACCAATGCATAAGAAATATAGTTGCTCTCAGAGATTCCAAATTGAAAGCACCATTCACAAATATGTAATGAAGAATATCATATAGCACATAAATAATAGCACTAAATAATTAAGTTGCTGATGTGGATGCGGATGCAAGAATTCGATGCACACACACACATAGAGATATACATATATGCATGTATGTATACATATATATATAATATAGATAGATAATTCAGAACACAGATTCATTCATGGTTGAAATGCAAGTTGGATGAATATGCTGTTCATTTTCCTTCCCTTTACAGCGACATCTATACTTTTTTTTTCCTTGTTCGCAAAAGACAAAATCTTCTCTTAATCTCTTACTGTGAAATATGTCATTTATCATTTCTTTAAAATAGGGGATTTCAATATTATGAATGCTATCAAAGAAGCTTCCTCTTTGTGATTTCATCATCTCCTTGTTCCTTTATTTTTTTTTTTATTCTTGGAATCTTGAACTTGAGTAATTTACTAATTAGTTGAACTATCAATGGTGAAGTATCATACTATGGAATGATTTATGTTTGTATATTTCTTGCATTTCTTTGTATAACTCTCCCAACTCGGTGAGTCTGACCATGCATTACTCAGTCAGGTCCAAGCATATGCTTGCAAGTTTACTCTGCCATTCAAGACTCGGTTCAAGGGGCAAGAGGATTTATACAAATATGACATTTAAGTATTCACTATATTTCTTATACTTTGAGTTATATTTGTATAAATACTATCAGGATGTTTGAGATAGGTTTCAGCTTCATAGGAGTTAAGATGCAAAATTTAAATTTTGGGGTTTTCCGATAAATTCCAAGTTTCAGCACGCCTTTAGCACTCTTACCCCTCATAGCCAGAACAAGGATCGTCTAATGGTTTTCAGTTTTGAACTCATTTCAACCAAAATCCCTTTGGTTTCAATTCCATATTTCTGACAGACTTAACTACAATTTACATTTTACATATATGATGGATTTATCATTTATGTTCCTTGTTTATGTATGTCTATTTGATGATGTCATAGTACCTTTAAGTTTTATTCAATAAAGGGTGCATGTTTAAATTGTAAAAAATCTCTAAATTTCAAGGGGTTTTTTTTAATTTTGCCAAGTCGTTGCCAAGTTAGATCGGCCTTGCCGAGCAGAAGTTGAGTCCAAGTTTGGGAATGATGGTTCATAATCCAGAATTGCATAGGGTGATATGGGTGAAACAACATGAATAATAAGAGCACTATATATAGCCAAGGAACCGTACATTTAAGTTTTGCATTAAAAACTCATACAGGTCGCCATATTTGTATGAGGTAATATTAGTTTCAAATTTGAAATTTCTCTATTTTCTAGCTTGACAATTGTAAGAAATCTTTACATACTCGGCATAGGGAAAAGGCTTGAACCGAGCTTATGCAAAAGTAAGAGTTATTCCTAATAGGTAGCTCAAATGAGAGGTTGCATAGTGTGATGCCATGAAAATTCTTGATGGCATGCAAACATATCAGGGAATTATTTAATAACAGCTATGCCTGCTTAAAATCACTTAGAGAGAAGTTTATGTGTTCAACAGCTGTGACCACAAAGGATGGACAGCTAAACTACTCATGGCAGAGGAATGCTTGTAGATGTACCTAGTTTAAAATTTTACAGTATGTGCAATAATATTAAACATTCCCGTCTGCAAAGATGTATGAATTGATGCATGGCAGTATACAGAGGATGCACAAAAGTGTTGCATGAAACATTGATCGAATTGCATTCCATCAAATCAGGTTATATACATTGTTCACAGTAAAAATTAAGGAACTGAATTCCTGCATGGTATTTTGATGAAGGTTGCCTCCTGAAACACAATTGATGTGATTATCAAGTTAATATGCAACATTGAGTCCAAGTATTTGTGAGTGTTCGTGCTTATCTGTTATGTCAGTGAGGTTATGAACATTATATATCCTTTGTCAAGTTTTCAAAGCAGAATATGATTGTGTGCAGATTCATGTGTCAGCAAGATACACAGATTGTGAGCGTGATTTGAATGGGCTGGCCACCCATGCAGCAGCCTATACTATTTTCTCACAATTCATTATTCATGTCAGCAATGCCTTCTGAGTTTCCATATGAGATTGCAGTGCAGAATGATGATGAAGTCTTCAAAATTATCTTCAAGCAAACAATACAGCATTTGATTTTTGAGTTGCGTGCACAATGGAAGATTGCTGGAGTACATGGTATGCATTAAAATGCACAATGGTAGATGGTGTGTAATAACCCTGTTTGGTTATAGCTTCAAATAACATCAACATTCTTTACTATATAATAGTTTGACAACTCATCAAACACTTGGCTATCATGTGTTGAAACTTTCTCATATTACAAAATGTAAATTTGCTCATCTCAATTAGTCAACCATTCATGTATTTTCAGATAACCATCAGTTACATTCCAATTCCTTACACAAAATTTTCTTCTAGCTAAGTCATGATAATGCTGAAACAACAAACTCCAATTTCTCTTACCATTCACAAAATCCATCAGCCAGTCATTTTAATTTATTTATTTCCATATACACTCCACTATGCTTGTATAATCCAGTAAGAGAAACATTGACAATACCAACTTTCAGCTAATGACTTAATACCATAGACATGTCTACAATTCGATGCTCAATTAGATAATATGTGTCTCAGACCTGGAGTTCATTAGCAGCTATGATAGGTTGTATAAATGCTACAGCAGGTGAATAGATTACAATTCAGTGCCTGAGACCTTAATTTGGAATGCAATTGTATCTGTTCATGCCAACTGATCCCACAGGCTGCCTGGCAGTTGCTCCAGCCTCCAAAGTTCTTGGCGGCAATCACTGTTAGTGACACAGATAGTCACGGTAGGCAAAATTTGTGTGTGATCCAGCCTCCAGTCTGATCGCAGCTCTTCCTGAACACCATGTGGGCTGCCAGCATGCAACGCAGCCCTCAGAAAACCAATAGCAGACCTTGAATTTCCCAATGCAGGTCCCCAACAGCAAGATGCAGACCTGTAAATGATGAACGCGGGCCCTAAACAATGCCCAACAATCTCCCAAGCAAAAAACGCAGGTCACAGTGAATTTCCAATTGATTGGACCTTTCAATTACAAAGATATGTAATCTCTAACTCCAACCAATATTATCTTCTAAACCACAGTAAATACAGACATAGAAGATACACTAGAATTCCTCTGAAATGTAGATCGCTCTCCTCTAGTTGCAAATGGTAATGCAACCAAAACTCCAAACAATATCTCCCAGCCACAGATAATCACAGTACGGGAGACTCAACAAATATTTAGATAAATGAAATCACTATACCTCAGCAGTGATTCAAATACCTCTTACTCTTAGCCCCAAACCCTTATAAATCAGCAAGGGTACAGAAAATCAGAACTCGGGAAAGCCACAAAGGCAACAAAAGCAAATAAATATCTAAGCATGCTTTTCTCAATAAATGGGCTTGTATTTATAACCTCTAGATACCCTTTTTGTTGCCAAAATGTAACTTCACTCAAGAAGCTTCACCACGCAACATTAATTAGAAGCTTCCATTAAATTCTTTCACTTGACTTGGCTTAACTAATTAATAAATGGCTCTTTCCAATGATAACTCGAGTCTCAACTTAAGTGAATTATAAAGTTAAATTATAACTTTATAAGTTTATAATAAGTCATTTAATAAATTAATAATAATTTGGCCACTAAAAATATAATAATTCCCAAAATACTCATCATTTAAATATGTCATTTGAAATAGGAGTCACACTAATTATTTCTCCATGTAACCAAATGCACTTTCCAAAAATAAAAAGAGTCCATCTCAATCAACACCCAACTTACCACAAATAGTAAGTACACAAAACTAAGCCCAAACGAAGTCCAATCTGAGCCAAACGAAGACCAACCTATATCTTACTGAACTGTGGAGAAGACAAGACCCTCCCAAGCCAAGTCACTACCTCAGAAGACCCTCTATCCACAATAATTAACTTACGAGGATCACAATAATAGGCTAATCCCCGAAACTCCAATGCTAACAAAAATGGGGACATTACATGGTGGAATTCACAAGTTTGCAACTTGTTTATGTTTTATAACATTTTTGAGGTATGTGAAATTTTCCAAATTTGGTTATTGGTTTTAAGTTTCTTCAATGCTGCTTTATTATGCATTGTGATGTACCCAATTTTAAACTATTTTGCATTAAATAAAACTGACTCATCACCACCAAAAAAAACACTTTGTTTTGGACCCAAATACTTAATTTTCAACAAAAAGCAAATCGCTCTGTCAAAACAAATTAACTATGGAGTTGTTGAATGTTAGTAATTTTTCAATTGGGTTTGACTTCAATCATTTATTAACAACATAATAATCGGATGCTCTCCCTGAGGCCCCAAATCCGAATCTAGATGAATTCACCTGTGGGAATCCCCAAGCATTTGGTGGCTCAGAATGATAAAAAACGTCAAAAAAGTGACTTCAAGTTTTAAAAAATTACTAAAAACGTGTGCTAAAAGATGTCTTGGCAGAATGTTTGTAACTAAAAACAAGCCCAAGAGGACAATTGCATGGAGAACTAACAAGGAAATCATTTGACACTTCATGAACTAGATCTAAATGTTGCTAAACAAGAACAGAGATTTACTGTGCAGTAGAACTATCCAAAAAGATATAAGTGTTTCTTAAAAAGTTGGAGTAGTTCCTTTTTGCTAGAATGAATCTCAACACAGTATTAATAATAATAGGTGACTCTGAAAGCTAATGAGAGATTCATTAGTCTCATTAAGATGCATCTTAGAAATAATTTTATTGATCCCTTTTGGACCCATTTCCCAAAAAAACATTCTCCTAAAAATAGATGCATATGATATGGTTTATTTGAATACTTGTGAACTGTCAATAAGCATTTGAAATTTATCTTGATCAATGATGAAGTATCATACTATCAAATGATTTAATTTTGTATGTTTCTTGTAGGTTTTGGTACATACATGCATACATGGATGTATGTATGTATAAAGCACACCCAAACGTATCCAAAACCCCAAAAGAAATTATGCGTGCACCCAATTCTCATGCCCACATCCACAACCAAATCGGTAACTTAGATTAATAATTGATTGTTTTTAATAAAATTATGGTTCAAAATATTAATTTTAATTAAATAAGAAATGATATTTTCAGTATCTCTATAACTTCATATTTTTTAAATTAAAAATAAATATTTGTATTTGTCAAAAATTAATTATCAATAAACTAATATTGACAATTAATTCTTAGTTACTTAGTTCTCCCCATGACCCTTCAAACAAGGCGACTTTTGAACAGGTCCTTGGAACTAGTCTCGATCCCTTTTGGGTTCCAAATGAGTTCAAACCTAGGCAAACCGGTTCCTCCAAGCCAAACCTAGTTTAAAGCGTGCTCAAACCAGGGTAGACCCAAGGAGACAGAGTGTGAAACATACAATTCCACTGAGAAACATTCGAAAATTTAGTGCAGAAAAGGATTATTACAAAATTAGAATAAAGATCTTTAACATTACAAAACAAAATTTGCTGAACTTCAAATATTTATTATATCAAATTAAACTAGGCTCTAGCCTTCAAGACTTCTTCCAGTTAAATGTTTATATCCAATTTTAATATTGATTAAATCATATTTTAGACATTAAACAACATCTTCAATAGGTGAAGAGAGTTGCAAGCTACTTATATGAAATATCCCGAACCAAATATTTACTCGATTTCCTACAGTATATTCAGGACTGAACATTGCAGATGTATTACGAACACAATCGAAAACTAGTAGAAATCCCAACAAATATTTAACCATCTTCTTGAATATAATATTCAAAACTCAAATATAGGCATATGTAATACGATACAACAATAAAACCAAAAGACTCTCCACAAGATAATAACCTATTATTTCCCAAATAGCATTCAAGATTTGAGCATATAACAATGCGCTACAAACCAGTAATATAAAAACCAGCAAACTCTTATAACTCCTTAAAATATGTTATTGCATTATACAATAGCAATACAATAACCAACACTAACAAATCCAATCTTAAATACAGTTTAACAGTCAGATTGGAATACTAGAGTAAGAACGTGAAGCGCATATGAAACACCTAAATCGATGTCTCCCCGGGCACTGGGTCTGCGTCCATTATTTGACGGCATGAGGGGCTACTTCCTCATACTCGCTGAAAGCTAAAGCTTTCCAAATACTATAGCAAGCGAGAACTGAAATCTGAAATAATAAATCAAGCATGCCAAATGAAAGAGTCTCTTCTCCTTTTATCCCCATAGTTGTAACTCTTTGGCTTCCCTCTTGGCTTTTCGTCTTATCTCGACTTGTCCTTTTTGCCCACTTTATAATATTAAATTGACCTTTATATTTTGAGTCCACGCTCTCCAAGTCAATTTTGATATTATATTATATGCCTTTAACATTTCTAATGTCCCTGAAAAGGGGAATTATAAATCTCCCCTCCTTAAAATTGCTTGTCCTCAAGCAATCAGTACCAGAATCCCATAAGAATCTGCAAGTAGCTCTCTAGCCCAAACTAAAAACAAATCCAGTCATACTCCGAAGCAAGGTGCCACTCTGCAAACCATCTGTCAACCAAATCCCTAGATCCCATATAACTCTATGAAAAAGCATTGCACCTGTAAGATGTACAATTCTATTCATCGCTACATCCAAACCTCAAACTGAATAGGCTTACAACCAAGTCCTTAACAAGCCATAGATACATACGATCAACACTTGGATCCCAAACCCTGTTGTCATAACCAGCCGATATGGTAAGATAGAGATGTATGAATGAACTATGCATAACCTAGTAGATGGTGACAACCTGGCGTAAATGGATGATGTAAGAAACAAGTCACTCAAAAATTGAAAGTAACACCCTAGGTGCATCAAATATCATACTGTCATCATCAATCAAGAGAACCTCCGGGTACATAGGTACTATGAATAAAAATGAAGTTGAAAAAGCATTCCCTGTGATCAACACATAACTCTCCTCAATCCTCCACCAGGACCCGTTTAACTGCTGAAATAAGAAATCCATCCAACCTATATGTAAATTAGAATTTGGAACCATGTAAAGGTTGTACGAAAGAGAGGCAGCAGTAGTAACTTCACCACACCAATTTGGCAACCAAGGTTCGCTATTAAAAACTGTAGCTTGATCTAAATCTCTAAAGTCAAGGTCATCCTCTATCTCCTCTACCTCAAAAAGCGGGTTATCAGAAATCCAAACAGCATCTACCTCAAACAACATGTTGTCCATAAGTTGAATGTGATCTAAATTTTTGGAACTTGATCGCTTGAGACAACTATCCAAATCATACGTTTGTTGAATGCTATCAAGTTCATCAATTGCCTCTAGGAAAAATTTCTGCCTCCCTTTATCCTCATGTTCCCTAGAATGATTTGTTCTCTGAATCTGATTTTCTGCTTCCTGAAGGGAAACCCGAGCATCATTTAATGCCTCATGAGTATCCTTAAGCTCTTTATTGAGCTCCATAATCTCATTCAATTCTTTATTCAACTGATCGACATGTATTTCAGCAACTTTAAGAATGTTATTTCTGACGAAAAGCAAATACAAATAATCTGATTTCATAGTTTCAAGAGCTGTTTTCATCACATGCAAATCAAAAACAAGCCAATCTGCTTCCACTCCCTTTTGAACCTTCCTGTAGAGATCTTCCACCATTTTGTCAGTGTTGTCATAATGAATCAACGACGCCACAACCCTATGATTACTAACCTTCAACTGATTCTTTAAGGTATGCTTTTCATTATTGTCCTATTGAAGCGGTTCATCATCTTGCAGTGTCATCTTAGATTGTTCCTCCAAATTCATGTCATGGGTATTAGAAATAGCTGGTCCATTATACAAAGATTCCAACTTGCTATTACCTCGTGTGCAACCGACCTCATCAACCTGCTTGTCAAAGCTAATATCGAACTCACCAACATAGAAACTTGCACCCTGTGTAATCTCTTTTGCATGATCAATACCCGAAGGCTGTAACTCGATGGGGGTTGACTGCTCTTCTTTTCCAAGACCCTCTATTAGATGGTTCTAGTCTGCTAGAAATTCCTCATACACATTCTTGCATTGATCTTTTGCAAGGAGATTCTGAACCACTTCTAAATACTTTATTTTTGTCATATCCGTCTTATTTTCTTGCTTTAGATGAAGCTCCAAGTAATCGTTGAATGGTAAGTTATTCTGAAATCGGTTAGGAATTTTTTTTATTCTCTGCATGTTGAGAATTTCTAATCTTATATCAGAATTTCCACTTCTATAGGCCAACTTGTCATTAGCATGTTGTGGATGTCCATGTTTATTATAAATCTTCGTTTTATATTCATTGGTTTTCTTTACTTTTCCCTTGGCATAGTTATCCTTCCTATCCCCTCTATCTCGATCAACTGATCTCAGATCATGTTGATGAGATAGACTAAGTTTTGAGTAATCAAAATTTGTCATTGGGTAGTTGGGGCCTGAGGAGTCAATTTCCATTTGGCCTGATAAGGTAGGAAGTTTTATCTGTTCAATTTCACAGTTTTCAAGTATCTCCTACTTTTGAGATTTTAGCTATTCAAGTTGTGTCTCCTTCACAGTAATCTGTCGCCTCTGTTTTGCAATGTTTGTTGTAACATTACTAGCTTGCTTTTTCAATTCCTATATAACACTTTTGCACTCATCTGCCTTTGATTTCAGCTCCTTAGCTTCTTTTTTCATTTCATCTAGTTCCTATCCAAATTCGTTCATTAATGATTTTACTTCTGCCTTCTTATTTTCTACCCTTTTAAGCTCCTCTTGGACTTTACTCAAATAGGTTGTCAATTTTCAATTGGAGCTCCAGTGTCCCGTTTCTACTCATAGTCGAACTAATATTTCAGTTGTGTCATTTGATTGCGCAACTCAAGTTGTCGTGTAGAAATTTCTTGTGCTTCCCTTAATTGGTTTTCCTCGTACTCACGAATATTTGCCACGCCCATTGACTACCTAGAATCTTTGTAGATTCTGTCCACTATCTCATTGATTCTGTTGTATCAAAATTTGCCAATAAGTCACTATAATGACAATCAGGAAATGATTGTTTCTTGTCTACACTTTGACACCTACAAGCCTTTCCAAGTTCAGTTACAATATGATCTCAAATTTACCAATGAAAATTATGTTTGCTTCCAAACCTCTAAAGATGTTGGCACGAAGACGTTACTAAACTACCCAATCTCATGCACTCAATGACACCAGTTACTCGCAACTGCCCTCTGCCAATAGCCTGTCTTGAGAACCTCCTCTCGGCCAACTACATAGTTCTAACCCTCTATTACGTTGATGGATGGTGGGCATCTAATATGCCTACCCAACTTCTAGCTGTTATGTTTGCTCGTACATCAATACTTAGCTCTAGAAATTATCAACTTCAACTACTCATATTCTGCTAACTTTTATTACCAATAGTTGATAACACCCAATTCACACAGCAAGACAACTCTAGCATATTCATGGCACCCCTATTCGGCTCCTGGAACAAATATCATTATTCTTCAATGTGTCTTCTAACTTCCAGAGTCACGCAACCTTTGTCAACTCTTTTAAGGTAATGACCAAAAAATGAATCTTGACAAAAGCTTTTGACGGATTCGGCATATAAAATCATCTTTATAGCAACAAACCTATTCATGGCATATTGGACTATAAAGTTGAATGTCTTGAGCTCCTATCGACGTCTATTACTTAGTTCTTCAATATTTTCTATTCACGGAAATCTTCATTCACATGCGGCAACCTATCACTTGGTAAAAGAACATTTGAAAGGTTTTTTTTTTTTTTGTAATGACTCCATGTTGTTGACGGCTTTCTATCAAGCACCATCTTCAAATCTCTATCCACAATATAGCCAAAGACAAATAATTTGCTCATATCCGCCAAAGACAAATATCCTCCATGTAAGATGAAACCTTAATGCTATCTATACAAGTCATGGTAGGTAACCTCCATGTCTTCCTGCTTGCCGACGACACCTCTCCTAACATATGGAGAATCTGAAGATGTAACGTTTGCTATCGATTTGGTGAAAATATGACGACTTCTCAAAGTGACGGGTCCTCTAATAGTATATTTGCTCAGGCCAAGAGTTTAACAACGGGTGTGCATTGAAGCTCTTCCTACGTCCCGCCAATTTTGCATTCGATGACCAAAAGAATGAATAGTCTTGTCGATTAAAGGCCAAGACGCACAATTAATTAGCTTGACTTAACATTTCGACCCACTGTATATCCTTTCACATAGAGACACTAATGAAAAAGAAATTTATATGTTACTTTGCTTCCCCTAGTCCAAACTTGTTCTTCCACTAACATGCCTTGTCTTAGAATTTGTTTCAAAATTAACTCTCTCTACTACCATTTCCCAATCTGAGAAATTTGCAAGAATGAACGGCTCTGTTCTCCAAAACAAACACTTTCCTTGCGCACTATTCTAGATTGGATGGACTATAACACAGAGTCAAATGGTTTTCAACCAACAATGAGCAGAATATGCATATGCCAAATTCTGCTCCTAAACTACCCACGACAAGCTATTTTCACCAAAGAAGGTTACCGTATATGTTTACTACTACGGTCTTACGTCTTGTCAAGCAACTGTGAATGGCATCGGCACTCCAAAAAATATTAATGCTATATTTTGTCAACTATTCGAGTCTATCATGAATGTCTTCTCACCTTTAATATACTCATCTGATTATGTAACACCCAAAGCTCTTCAACTATGGTTGTCACACATTTTTTAGACATCTTGTCATTAATCTGTCGTTACCTTCTATACTTCTATAAACGGTTGAAATTTGGACTTTCAAAACAACATTACTTCTCTACACCTTCAACTCTGTCACCAATGATTCCTTCCTCAGAAAAGCAGAGTCTCGGTCGATTCTAACAAAAAAATACCATTCACCCAAGTATAAGAGCCTTAGGAGCATAATTCACTAACCTGGAATAATTTCTTTTCATAGCTCTAAATTTAAATATCAGAATTGATTATCAATGTTCAAGGAAGACCATGAGAGATAGACGTCTCATTCAATAAAGCATGACCATCAAGATTCTCAGCTAGGAGGGCTAAGCTCAATGTTTCTTTAACTTGCTCACTAGCAATCCTTATAAAATCTCACAAGCTGGCCGAAAAACTGCTCTGATCTAACTCCACAAGATAGCAGGCTACTCCGCTCTGATACCACTAAAATATCCCAAACCGGATATTTACTCAATTTCTTTTTTAACAGTATATTCAGGACTGAACATTGCAGATGTATTACGAACACAATTGAAAACCACTTAAATATCACAAACCAAATATTTACTTGATTTCCTTTTTAACAATATTTTTAGGACTGAACATTGCAGATGTATTATGAACACAATCAAAAAACAGTAGAATTCCCAACAGATATTTAACCATCTTCTTCTTGAATATAATATTCAAAACTCAAATATCAAAATTATATTAAATAAAAGAATTAAATTTATGAGATTTAATTAAAGTTTTAATTTTGGCATAATTATACTTATTTAATTTAATAATAATTTATTTAGGAGTTTCATTTTAATAATAAACTCTAACGATTATTATTAGTTAAATTAATAAATATACTATTAAAGATGTCTTGTGATTTAATAAAAGAGAGAGAATAAATTTAATAAAGTTTATTTTAGTTAAAATGCAACAAGTTTGCACATGAAATTAAAATAAAATAATAAAGAAAAGGGGTTTGCATTGTGCAAAGCCGAAACCCTAAACAAGAAAGCTCTTTATTAAGAAATCAGAGCTCATTTCTCCAAACAAAAATTTGGAGGAGCAAATTTCGAGAAAGAGGGCTTTCGAGAAGACGGGAATTCTTGCGAACTCCGAGTATTCATCTGGTTAGCATCAAATTGAGATAGGATCTTGTTGAGATTCACACAATATTTTCCCTTCGAAATTTTTGTGTCTTCTGTATTTTTGTATGGATTTATTTTCAAAATTTATTTGAGTTGAAACCCTTGTGTTAAAATTTATTGTTCTTCAAAAACGTCTATGAACAAAATTATATTGGAAACCTTGTTTGAGAAATTTGGTGATTCGTAATTGGATTGATTAAAATTGAGATGGGGGTTTAGAAAAGAAAACCATGTGTTTTATTATTTTTCACAGGTTTAATCAAAGTTGCTATATCAGACCTATATGGAAAATATTATCAAATATACATATATATATATATATATATATATATATATATATATATATATATAATAATTACCACAGTAATTGATAATTACTGTGATAATTATAATTTATAAAAAAATGTGATTTTGTTCTTTGTGGGGAGGTTTTGATATTTTTTCATTATATATTTAAAAAAATTAAATTAAATACAAAAAAAAACGGAAGGCAAGCCACCACCCCCACCTCCCCCTCCTTTCTTCCTTTTTTGCGGCCTATGTTTGGTAGCATGCGGCTGCTAAGCAAACCGTGGCTACCTAAGCAGTCTGGGGTTGCCTAAGCAATCTGTGACCGCCTAAGCAGCCCACAACGGCTTATTGCAGTCTCATGAATGGTAAGTAGGTAGTTTAGTTTTTTATTTTTTAATTATTTTGTTTTTATTAGAATTTTATATATTATTAAATATTTAATTATTAAATATTAAATATTTAATTATTAAATATTAAATGTTATAAATATTATTATTATTATTAATTATTATTATTATTTTATTAATAGATTAGTAATTAATAAATTTAATATAAATTATTTTATTAATAAATAAATAATTATTATCATTAATAATTAAATGACTTGTTGAATTTTAATAATTTTTAATTGAAGATTTTATTAATTATTTTATTATTAAAATATTTTTGGAAAGTAAATTGATAATATTATAAATTGGCAAAATTGATTTTTTTTACAAACTAAGGTTTTGCTTATAGATGGTTCAATTTTATATGAAAATGATTTCTAATACTAGGGAAATTTTATTACTTTTGATAATTCGAAAAACCTTAGTAATTTTGACACTTGGGAAATGGAAAACTGAAACCTTGCTTGTAAATTGAACTTTTATGTTTTCAAACCAAATGAATTATGAAAACTACATTTGTTATATACTTGATGTGATGTATGGTTTACTGGTGTTGGTTTCGGGTTTGTCTTAGTACGTTGACTAGTTAGGGTGTTTACCAGAGCCTTGGGGGATTTTGTTCTATGGTGTTATGCATATTTTGGTCATGATCTTTTATACTTGACCATTGTGATGTATTCAAATATTTTTATGATGAGTTTTGATTAGCTGTTTGTTAGTGCTTTCCAGTATCTTGTACAGAACTGAGGTGAATGGTGTGATTTTACAGGTGTAACCTTTGAGTTTTGATCAGTTATCTTTTGATGCTTTCCAGTTGCTTGTATAGAACTGAGGTGATTATTGTAAGTTTCTTGTTGTAACTTTTGAGTTTTCGATCAGTTATTTTTTGGTGCTTTCCAATTGCTTGTATAGGAATGAGGGAAAATTCTAATTTTATGAGTTGTACTTTTCATGAGCTTAGGGTAGGTAATCTATGTGTATGTTGAGAAGTGGCTTTCAATGGACACCAGAGCCTTAAAGAGGCTGCCTAGGTAACGCATTGTAAGTTATGTTAATAAGTGATAACATTTCATTAAATGAATTTAAAATAAATTAATAAGAGTCGGTGTTTTTCCTCGGCCATGCCTCAAGTGCTAATACAGGCTAGGATAGGAGTAGAGAGGATGCTTGGTTGCGACCTTGCCTCGTAGGCATTCCTTGTCTGTACGAAAGGATACTAATGCCGAATAGAGACAATAGGGGGTCGGAGTCCAAAGAGGCTGTCAGAGTAACCTTAGAGTTGGCTCATGTGATGACACTTGCCCACTTACATAGTAGATTTCCTACATGTCTTTGTTGCCTCTAGGTTTAGATGTTATTTGTGTCTTGGTACCCTTTGAGATAGATTGCTATCAGGTTTTCCTTGACCTAGATGTTGGTAATGACTTGTGGATTGATATATGTATGGGACTTGAGATTATCTTCTCAGCATGGTGGGAGTGGGCCATTTAGGTTCCACAAGGTCGGGTGGTAGTGTTTCTTATATGATTGAGATCCTACAACTTGATGTCGTTGCTGGATGTACTTATGCAGTTGTTCCCTTCATTTTGATCTTGTATTTTTGTTGGATGGTTATATTCTATTGTACTGTACTTCATTATCAGAGATCTTATGAGATGATGTATTTATTCATGATGTATATTCTTTGAGCTTTTCATAACCTATGACTTGCACAACAGATGATTATGCATTTTGGTTATGCCAAGTGGCATCTTATGTAATTGTATATTATTTAATTGGATTCGTACTTGTGATTATTCAATGATGTGGATTTTGTTATATACCAAATTTAGTATTAATAAAACTTATATATGTGATTTAACATCATAGAACCCTTAAGAGATGTAATCTATTGATGGATTATATGTATGTTTGTGAGTTATTGCTTCCACTATGTTATCTTTTGTTGTTATAATCTTTCAAAAAAATAATGTTTGGCAAACTTAGTGAGACTTTAGGTTAATTTCTTTTGGGTTCCCTGGTGAGGTGTTACATGCTTCTGTTGATGTCTTCTACCCCTTGTACTCTGCCAGACCCAACCTCCCAAATATGGGCATTTATTTAAATTGGCTTGTATTCATTCCAATGCCATTTGAAGCCAATCAGTCATTGAATCCAAGTAATTATATATTTTCTCTAAACACCCAATTGCATGATGTGTCATCCCTTGAACTATATCCTTGTGTATTTGTCATCTTAACCTCTGATTCAACATTCTGTTATATGATGTATCCATCTGGGATATAATGTCCTATGCAATAATAGTCCAGTGTTCTCCCTATCCCTGAACCTTTCCCTCATTTGATTCTATTTTTACACTAACAGTCTAGCTCTAATACCATGTTGAATAGCACGGATCATTTTCTGCAAATGTACTAGCATTGCCATTGTAATTGATATGTTCCAAATGCAGATTTGAATCTCATATAAATATGAGAGGAGGAGAAATGTCTCATGAAGAGACGTGTCTCTAAGGTTTAATCATCATTTAATATATTAAAAATAATAATTTTTATAATATATATAGTATATACTATAATTTATATAACATGAATAAGTATATATAGGAAATGATGATTTACCAATAACAACAATGTATCTCAGCTTGAATTAATCCAACTAGAACTACAACTTTAACATACATGAATCTGAACTTAGTAATATTAGGGCCCCACAGTGACATGGCTTCCATCTTAGCTAGGTTGGGATAATGACCTCGACATCCAGAACCACAAGATTAACCAGGGCTCCATCTGCAGCAATATTAGCCAGTTTATCAGCCGCACAGTTAAGTTCCCTATAGATATGGTGAATGGTGACTTCATCAAAAAACTCAAGTAATTCTAATGCCCTGCCAAGCAACGAGTTTAATTGCAAATTTGGAATTGATATCTGCTCAAATGATTGATGATTGCAAAGTCACCTTCAATTGCGAGTATAGTGATACTCAAAATTATACAAGATATCAATCCTTCCACTAGCGCATTCAATTCTGCCAAGTTGTATGTGGCATTCCCCAAGGAAAGTGTTTTCCTGATTGCTACAATTTTGTCCCGCTGGTGAGAAATACAAAAAGTACCAGCCAGACGCGGATTTCCCAAGAAGCCCCATCGAAATATATATATATATATATATATATTACAGCTCTATTAAACACATTTTTATTTATTCTTATATATCTGTTTAATTATTTGAGTATCAAATAGTATTTTATTACTCATTTCAAATGTATTATTTTTGTATGTATATATACCCATACGTACATATATGTGTATGTATGCATATATGTACAAACCTACCCACACCCATACCCATACCCAAGGATAGAAAATTGCCACATCCACACACCTGTACCCATATCCTGTAGCACCTGTACCAGTATCAGCAACTTACTCAAAGTGTAGTATGTGGATTTGTAGCAAGACATACATTTAAACTAAAAAATTGAATTCATGTTTTTGCATTAACCTATTCTTCCATGGATACTTGCTAAATCTCTGCTTTGAACTGCACAACATAAGCATGTAGTAGTAGGAATTGTTTTTAATCAAAAAGCATAAAATATTTTACGTAGTAATGAAAAAACACATTAGCCTTTTAGCATTGGCAAAACCCAAAAAATGCTTGTACAATTTAAACAACATCAGCAAGATCCACCCAGTATAGATTGTAAAGTGTAAGCGTGTACTATCCAGTTTTAGGTTAGCTTTTATTTACTTGAGGTTGCCCTTCTAATTCAAAGAGAGATTTTGCCATGCATCTATTCCATTTAATGTCACATTAAAAGGTGCAAATTAAAATGCTATTACACTGTGTACTGTTTTGTGAATTGGTATCCACAAGTAGGTCAGGGATGCACCCTACAGAAGAGAAGACATTCGCATGGAATTGGCAGGTGCACTCAATTCATGGAGCTCCTACAATGGAGGCAGAAGAATATGTATATATTGTTAAACATTGTAAAATTTAGAATTTGTGGGTTATCCATTCAATATTATGAGTATGGACTACATTATTTGCATTACAAGGATGTTGGCACTCACATTATCTAAAAGTAAATTTGGTTCTAGCAACAAGGTGTGACCATTTGTTAGCTATTGGAAAAGTTTACTTTCAAGAAAAGATTTAAAATATATATCATTGAGTAGAATTATCAATAAACCTTGTGCCCTTGCCCATGAACTGAAAAGATAGGCAATTTCTTTGTTGGTTTGTGATTTGTGCCCAAAACCCAAAGATTTTGAATCAAAAAAGTACAGCTCTGAAACCTTTACAATATATGTATCACTTCTCGAGTGTTCATATCAGCTTTAACTTGCAAGTTCATATTAGAACAACATGACTCTATTCAGATAGCATACAAAAATTGGAAAAATAAATTCATTGTGATCATTCTTACTTAACAGCATAAAGACAGTACTACCTAATCTAATACAGCATCTCTAGAGACCACTGTAGTCCATCCTTGAGGGCCAAAACCCAAAGATTTAAGTTGTACATAGAATAAATAATAAATAGCAAGAAGTCTTTTCTTACGTTCTAGGACTTCGTAATTCTTACATACAATAAACAATATACAGCAAGAAGCAATGTGCGCTTATCCTTATGCATTATGTCTTCTGTTATCCTGAAAGGGACAAAGTAAACTGCTAGCATGAGTACCAATGTCTTGTTTCTTGTTACAAGCAAGCTTCTCCTCATAATTTGAAGAAAAGCATATCATTACAAATTGTTCCATTTTGTGTTGTCCTAAAAGGAACAAATTAAATTGCTAGCATGAGTACCAACAACATTAATGGAACAAATTAGATCTCAACCATTTTTTAAAATTATGTGGGAAAAGGAAAATTATTTAATTTCCAGTGAAAATAAAGACAAAAAGTCTATACAATAGTTCTAACAAATAAAGCATTGAAAAAAGATCCAAACTCCTTAGAATCACTTGGTTTGGAATCTAATGAAAGGAACTCATATGAAGGGCGTCAAGGACCTAGGGAACCAAATGCTCAAAGAATCTTGGAGTGACATCCATGCTCCAAAGATGAGACATGTTCCCTCAATGATTTGTTCCACTGATGCATAAAAGAATATTCTAACCTAATTGAACTGATGGAGATTAATATTAAAGATTTGATGAAAGACGAAAGGAAGCAAAAGACAATGAGGTTGACTTCCTCTAAACCATCAACTTTAATGTCGAGCTATGCTCTTCAATTCATGGTAAGCAAATTTAGTGTACTATCCCACCAGGCTACAAGTTTGAAATGTACTCAATGTGATCAACCATAAGTTCAGAGAATTGACTATACAAGGATAACGTCAGCATAGAGAATTGAGTACATGTTGAAATACAATAGGCTATGAATAATATCACCCTCAATAGAAAGAGAGACATGGCACAATGTATATGAGCTTTGAACAAAGGACACTTTGACCAAAGATGAAACGCTGGTGTGCAAAACAACTTAATGAATATCTTCATTATACAATCCTCCACCTTCAAGTACCTTATCTCAAATCCTATTTTCATTATCAACCATACTCCCATTGTCAATACGTCCATTACCAAGAGCACTTTCACTACGAGGAGCAACTCCATTGGTCATCAAACTTCCACTGTTGTGAGCAGTTCTATTAGTCATAGTCCCAATGTCAAATGCATTTCCAAAACAACTTAATGTAATGAACATCTTCATTAAATGTACCTTCACCCTTTTAATCATATTTCAATTATTGACCATACTCTAAGGATCAATCCTTCCATTGCCAAAAGCACTTCAACAATCACAGCAATTCCACTAGGAATCACACTTGGATTGTTGGGAGTATTTCCACTACAAATCATAGCTCTAGTACCAAATACACTCCAGTTGTTGACTGTACTTCTGTTCTCAAGTGTGGTCCCATTCTTCCCTATGGTCCTTTAACCAACACACTCCTCCAATTGATCATATGCATTACAACCTAGTCCCCTTAAGCATACAAAATCCATCTGGCATTGTGTGGTCTCTTATGCATGGCTTCTCTCTAATATTCTTACCATACACTAACCTAGAATATAGCCAGTTTCTGCTAAATCCATAATATAACCTTATGTAAATTCAATTCATCCCTATTTGAGCATAAATACCACTTCACTGTATGACTCCACAATATAACTCTTTGTTTCAAACTCTCAACTGCATGCCCATCAAGAATTTTTCACTAGATCATATGATCCTTGCATTCCCTTGTTGAATGGTCTTCTTCGAACAAACAGCCTTTTGTCCAGGTGTTTTTTGTATAGTTTATGCTTCCTCCTATCATCATAAGACTTACATGATAGTTAACCTTTTTTCTTTTGCAAACCTTCAAAAGGGAGAAGCTTGGCATTTACCTTTGTAAAGTAGATTAATCTAATTATATAAGCACTGAAACTCCATGTTGTTGATTTCAGTAGTAAAACAGCTATAATGGAAGTTGGCATTTACAAAATTACATACTCTCCAAACATCTCTCCAAAGAAACAATTACATAAATGCATGCATTTTCTATTTAGCATAGTTACCTCAAAAAAGGTTGATAAACATCTTCATTTGATAGTGAACTGTCATGGAAGAGTTTTGCACGCATTGGGTTTGCTGCCAAACGAATATAAAGAAACCAATAATTTAGATCCTATCTTGCATGCTATGTGGAAGAGCAAAAGATAAAATGTACCATACTTTTACCTGTAAGCATTTCATCAATAAGAGCGAGTACATATTCTAGAGTTTCTTCTTTACTAATGTCACGCAAAATGGATACAAATACTCGAATATAAGCAGGACCATCCTGTAGAAACATTTTTGTCAGCCAATGCTACAACAATCAACCAAAGACAGCTTTACTACAACTTAAATAATTAGAAAGGAGTCTTAAACACTCAAACAAAGATCATAGTAAAAGTACCTAAATGAATTCTAGACTTAAATAATGTCAAAAACCATAGAGCAGAGAATTTGAGACTTCGTAAAGATAAAAATCTTTGCAAGCATACTGAAGACATCCTCCAGCTTGCTAAGAAGAACATCTCAAACAATGCCGATGACATTCAAATCACACTTAAGTATGCAAAATTAGAGGTTTGCAAATTAAGTGATAGACTACCAACTAGAAACATAAAGAATAGCATAACCTAGCAATCCAGTACCAATAAACAGCCTAATTTCAACAATTTAGAGAGTAGAGGACATCCTGATAATTTTAAATAAAAGGATAATAAATCTATTCAAAGTATCCTACAGAGAGATTTTAACAATAGCTCAGCATTAGAGTTCCACTCACATCATCGATTAAAGCTGCTTGAACATTTTCAGGTCTGTGGTCATAGCGCCTCAACAACTGTAGACATGTCCCAGTGATCAACTTTGCAGTCATGTAAGTTTCCCATGGTATATCCCTCTTGAGAACCTAGAAAACATGAAAGGTCGATACATGTTAAATCTGGAAAAAAGGTGATAACAATGTGCGATGGCAACTTGCTTTTAGCTATATCCTTAAAAGTTATCCAAATATATTCTCAAATGACCTTATATCTCATCTCAGCAGAGTATTTCACATAACAAAAACGAGCAAAGATAGCTGCAAGAAATAAATAAAATATGCCATAAACTAGAATCTATCACCAGTAATCAATACTTACGGCCAATTGCACCCGTTAGTTCACATATAGATTCAAATTAGTCAAACCAAAAAGAATGAATGCACTAGACAGCAAATGTATAGGGAAAGAGTCATGTACAAAAATTTAAAATGGCAAACAAATGCCAACTAGTAAGAGAGAGACAATTAGAAGCCTATGTGTTCAAATGTATGACAAAACTTGTGAGGGTTTCAACTTTATTAACATATTATAATAACAGGTTATCATCATATATGGTACCCAAGCAAGATGAGCATATGTGAAAGAAACAAAGCTGGTGTATACTGGTGCATACTCTTAGAACATGCAAAAAAGAGTTATCTAAAATTTAAACCATCAAACTCTCAAAAGTAGGCCATGGGTAGATGGGGCAAAGACAAATTCCCAGAAAATTGACTCAACATCAACGATAGCCAATGGCTGTATTAACAGAAGCAGATATTTCAGAGCATATGGTGGGAATTTCCTCTACGGACTGTACAGTAAAGATTGAAAACATATACCCAACTTGTTTAGGCTGCATGGTTGCAAATCTGTCAGATTTCTTAAATTGTGTTTTGTTGCAAATCTTGAAGTGTAAAGATGGCTGAAAAGACAGAACGTCTTTGCTGATTACAACATCCCTACTTAAATTCGTGCAATAGAACCAAAGGCCTTAAAATGACTTAGTTTCAATTTCCTCCCAAACTGTGCTTCCTCTAAGGTGTTCTCCTTCACTACTTGTGTAAGTGTTATGTGCTTTTTTTAAGAAAATTTTATATAATTGCTTATAGATTGCATAATTGTAGATATGATGATGTTAATTTAAGTTATTTAGAACATCTATTAATGGATTAATGGAATTAATGGTGTAAATTCTAGCAACTAACGCTTCACCATGTATATACCTATTATGGTAAGAAGATTATGTCTAACTACCATTGTGTGTCTAAGTGGATGCAAAGGATTCAATCACCTCGAAAAAGGAAGGGAGACCATCATCATGGAGAGGGCCAAAGACATGGGAAGAGATCAAAGTTGTCATCATTACCAAGGACCCTTGAGATAAGTAACCTTTTAAGGTTTGTTTAATTACCCTAGAGTCATAGAGTCAAGCTAGAGTCATATAATGGGCTCAACATCAAAGATTAGCCAATGGCTGTATTTACAGCAGCAGATATTTCAGAGCATGTGGTGGAAGTTTCCTCGACATACTGTACAACGAAGATTGAAAGCATATACCCAGCTTTGTGAAGGTTGCATGGTTGTTTTCAGTAAATTGCAAAAGTGACCAAACAGTGAACTTTTTCACAATAATGGTAAAGTGACCATACAGTGGGCTTGTTCTCAATAATCAATGGAAAGAGTCACCAATTGGTGAACTTAGTTTTTTCTTTTCTTCTTTCCTACCCATGCCAAGTGTCATTTCTTTTGTTATACCCTTCATTTTCCAATATGGGACCCTTTAAACCTTGGTGTCAAGAACCACAAGGTCATGATTTAGTCATCACACTATGCCATTGCCAGTGAATATTGGACCCATATTTTACATTGGGATTCAACTTCATTATTTTCCTGTGTTACTTTTCCCAACTCCATTAGTTACTTTTCAAGTTCACCAATTGGCCATATTTGTTGATTTAAACAATGAGTGTTACAAATGTGGTTGTCATTGCACCAAAAAATCGACCTATTAATGCCTAATACAATTACTAGTATTATAGAATCCACAAGAGATGGTTAGTCCCATCTCACGAACCTCAATGGAAGCTAACCGTTTTGCCAACAATCTCCCCTTCAATGATACCCGAGGGGATTTGAACTTGTGAACAACTTGTGATACCACTTAATAAAGTGTGGCTATTGTTGCACCAAAAGATCAACTTGTCAATGCCCCATAAAACCACTATACCTATAGATTCCAAAGCAGCTGGTTAGTCCCTTGTCACAAACCTCGGGACAGTGCTGACCATTTTGCCAACAATAAGTAGGCTCCTTTTAACTTCCGTTAGCACATGTATCAATGGACATGTGATGAGAACTTTTATAATTTAAATATTTTTTACTCATAACATCACAACATTGACTCCTCAAGTTTGTTTCAATTTTCAACCAATCATGTTAGGCCTGCAGAATTAATAGCTTCTTGGCATGTCCCTTTTTCAACAATCTCATAAAAGGTTGTTCACCCTTGAAAGTGTCATTTGACACCTGTCAAGAAGTTATTGTTGTTGAGGATAAAAAATGTAAATTCCTTAGTTACCGATTCGGGCACGTGAATCGGATCCGTGGATTCGTGATTTTTTTTTTTTTTCCCGATTAGGATTCGTGGAGGATTCATAAATTAAAAAAAAAAATATATATATATATATATATATATATATATATATATATATATATATATATATATATATATATATATATATTACTGATCTTGCCCAAGCCCCAACTAGTAACAGATATATATATATTTATTTGTTTCTCTCATTTATTAGTATATATAATGCATAAAAAGGTCATTTTAGCACTAGAAAGCAAAAATATATATTTAAAAAAGTCATATTAAATAACTTAGACTCACTTAAACCTGTCGATCCTTGAGGATTCATGCTGGATCCTTGAGGATTCGTGCCTGGATTCATGCAGATCCGGGCAAGATCCTTGTTTTACAATCCGGATTCATGGCCCACGAATCCTGACGAATCCACTGTGTAAAACAAGGATCCTGCCCAGATCTGCACGAATCTGGATCCGGATCGGACCCGAATCCGGATCCGGCCTCTAGGGCACGAATCCGGTAACTAAGGTAAATTCAGTCATGCGGAAAATTGTTGTGTGAAAATACCACCCAACCCGTGCCAAGGACCTAGCAAAGGTCAAGGATCAAGATTGCTACCTAGTGCATGCCAAGGAGCTGTCATAGCTTAGTAAACAAGGTTGTTGCCTGACATGTGCCCAAAAGCTACTGAAGATCAATGATTGAGATCTCTCCTTGACACGTGCTAAAAAGCTATTGAGATTATGGATTGAAATTGTGGCTTGATGAATGCCAAGTTGAAAGGAATAAGAAACTGTGAAACTCCACTAGAAAAAAATTGTAAGGCCTACAAGGCCAACCTATGATGTAGCGTGTAGGGTTCAATTTTAAGCCTTGGCACCATTTTCTATTTTGATATTTTGGGTGAGATAAAACTAGATAAACATTTCATCGTAAGCATCCAAATTATGTTATAATATCATATGGGAACTTTGTGTTCAACTGATCTTTTGTGAGTGAAAATCAATGCTATGATCAATGGATGGCACCCCACTGATTGTTGGACTTAGAGGATTCGAAAATCCTTTGGTTCTTATGGATATTCTCACTCAAGGAGTGCATTGAAATTTACGTTACAATACAATTTAGTCTTTCTATAAGTGCATCATTTGTTTCAATGTTATAATGAGTATCATAAAAGTACTTTTGTTGTAGAGATCTGATCGTGATTAATATTAATTACTGTTGGGTTTGATTCATTGTATGCAATTCATGTGTTGATTACCTACTTAATCCATGTTGTTTTAATATGATTGTTGTTGTTTGGAATCAGTTGGGTTAAGTTGCTTGTTTATGTTTCAAATCTGGTAAAGATTGTTGTTTGTTGCAAATCTGTTAGATTTCTTAAACTGTTTTTTGTTGCAAATATGATGTCTAAAGATGGCTGAAAAGACAAAACTTCCTTGTTGATTACAACATCCCTACTTAAATTCCTGCAGTAGAACCAAGGCCTTAATATGACTTAGTTTCAATTTCCTCCCAAATTGTGATTCCTCTAAGGTGTTCTCCTTCACTACTTGTGTCAGTATTACATCCTTTTATCAAAAACTTTTTACATAATTGCTTATAAATTGTGTAGTTGTAAACTTGTAGATGTGAAGATGTTATTTGAAGTTATTTAGAACATCTATTGATGGATTAATGGAATTAGTGGTGTAAATTCTAGCAACTAACGCTTCACCATATAGATACCTAGTCTGGTAAGAAGATTATGTCTAACTACCTTTGTGTGTCTTAGTGGATCTGAGGGATTCAATCATCTTGAAAAAGGAAGGGAGACTATCATCATGGAGAGGGCCACAGACATGGGAAGAGATCAAAGTTGCCATCATTGCCAAGGATCCTTGAGATAAGTAACATTTTAGGGTTTGTTCAATTACCCTAGAGTCATAGAGTCAAGCTAGTGTTATATTGTAATTGTTAATTTCCAATCAACCAAATTGTCATGAACCCAAACCCAATATCAGAAGAATAGACAACAAAATATGAAATTGTCTTGCTACAGTAAGACTTCACAATGTCAATCCACAAATTATCGCAACATCACCGATGGTCAAGAGCCAGTGATGGCATATGAGTGATTGGGAAATACATATCATCAACAGCTGATATATAATATTATTATCAACTGGTTAAATTAGATCATGCAAGAATGAAAACTTAGTCAATCATCACTGAGGAAGATCAACCACACGTGCAGACTCGGGAATATTGATACAAGAATAACTAGCGACCGCAACAATAATTAAAAACTTAATTAGCAGTATAGATATTGACTAAAAGGAATCGGTTAAGGCATATGGAAAATCTAAATGGAGAACATAATTCCTGGTGTGTGTGTTTGATGTTAGACTGAATATGTATAAATACTTAATATCATATCACTGAAATTCATGCAAAATCTAAATGGAGAAGAGTCATTTAAAATATTCATTATGCAATACTTATTTCATATGATCCTACTACCAATATATCACGTCTGAAATTATTGTTAAAATCTGTTCTTGATGTCTTCCTTTCTTCTTTGCTGATGATGCCTATTTGAGATGTGTTTGTCTTTCAATTTACATTCCTTGTTTGATAGGAAAGGATATTATTACTATTTCAGAAAGGGGACAGTACAGACCATTAAGGAGGATATTAAGATAATATTGTAATATTGATATAATGTTCATCTTAATTGGTACTTAGAAACTTACTTTTATGTCTATCATCATTAGATTTGAAGAGTTTCCTTCCTGTCTACTGTGTTTCCATTCTCAATCGTTATCCTTATGGAAAGATCATCTTGTATTCTCTATTTAAGGAGCCTCTACTTCCTTTATTGAATATCTCAATCAATTATCGTTTCAATTTTATTACTGTCTGGGGACTGATTTGTAGTTGAAATTCAAAACCACAGGTTCAGGTTTTTCAGTAATGTACTTTCATATTTCTGAGCATCGTTGAGGACAGCAACAGAAAGGACATGTTTATTAGGCCTAACAGCACTCTATTGAAAGCTTGACAAGGTCAGCTAGGGCTTGAAAATAATTTCTAAAGAATTTTGTACCTAAATCTGCTTTATTATTCTTTATCTCAGAAACATAAGAGAAAAATCATTATGTTCATTTCTGGACTTTCTAGGTGTTAAAGTTTGTAGCTGCGATAGAGATCTTTACCTCTTGAAATCTGAACGTTATTACCGTTATTGTCATCTTCAGCTGAAAAGGACACTTAAGTTTAATTTGTAATATTAAATGAAAATGACATATGTCATTCACATGCATTGAGGCATAAATATTCGAAGACTTATAATCAATTATAGGAGTTCTGAGAATCTCAAGAGACCTTCAGTTATAATGTGCAGAGTCTCTCGTACTGTTATATATTCGCATCAAGAAAAGGATAAAGTACAGTTGAACTTTTATGATTAATAAAATGATATTTTGTTGTGTGGCTGGGTATTTCCCTTCATTCTAGAAGGGTTTCCTAGGATATTTCCGGTGCTTATTGTTTTTGTTTTGGCTCTTTTCTTATTGTTCTTTATCTTCATCAATTGTTGAGCTCTAGATTTAACATGGTATCAAAGCTAGGTTCTGTCAAGAAAGGAGCTTTCTCATAGCATCTTCAAGAGGACTATGATCTTATTGTATTGAATGAAGCAAGCTATCAAACTATTCAATAGTTACTCCTCCCTGTTTTTTGTGTGGTTTGAAATGTCGTCTGCATCACTCCAATTGCGGCCCGATTGCAATCAGATCAATTGTGGTCTTCAGGTCACCTAGTGTGATGATTTGTTTTTATTGCCGTCAGTTATTGTCTCTCTTTTTTTTCGGCTTTTTCTTTGTATCCTTCGAAAGATGGAGGACTCTCCTCTCTTTCTTGTTGGGTTATTTATCATTCTTGTTTATTTAAGGATACTGGTTGTTCAGTAGAGCTGTTGGTTTCAATTTCAGTATTGCATCATTTGAGATTAATTCTTGGCCTCGTTGTAACCACCGATTCCTCTTCTCCTTCGTCAACTTGTCTTTGTTGACTGTGTCGTTATTTTGTTTGGTATTCTGAAATGCATACCATGACTTCTTCCTTGCGATTGTTTTGGTCTTGCTGTAATATTAAAGGCTTAGCTATGAGTCTTACAAATCTTTTCATGTTGAGTGATTCCATGAATATGACTCATTGTTATAGGTTTTCATGTTGAGTGATTCCATGAATATGAGTAATTGTTATAGGTTTTCATGTTGAGTGATTCCATGAATATGACTCATTGTTACAAGTGTTCATGTTGAGTGATTCCATGAATATGACTCATTGTTACAGGTGTTCATGTTGAGTAACTCCATGAATTATGTTTTGAATTCGTCTAACCAGAGTTTATCATTGACATTTTTTTGGTTGCAGCTTTATGTGACTGTTCAGCTAAAGATCTCTCTCTTGCTAAAAGGGAGTTAAATTTTATAGCTACAATAGAGATCTTTATCTCTCGAAATCTGGACATTACTACCGTTATTGTCATCTTCAGCTGAAAAGGACACTTAAGTTTAATTTGTAGGATTAAATAAAAATGGCATATGTCATTCACATGCATTGAGGCATGAATATTCAAAGAGTTATAATTAATTATAGGAGTTAAGAGAATCTCAAGAGACCTTTAGTTATAATATGAAGAGTCTCCCCTATGTTATATATTCGCATCAAGCAAAGGATATTGTACGCTTGAACTTTTATGATTAATGAAATGATATTTTGTTGTGTGGCTAGGTTTTTCCCTTCATTCTAGAAGGGTTTTCCCAAGATATTTCTGGTGTTTATTGTTTCTGTTTTGGCTCTTTTCTTATTGTTCTTTATCTTCATCAATTGTTGGGCTCTAGATTTAACACTAGGAAAAAATAAAGGAATTTATGCGTTACCGAGTTTGCACACATAAGCACAGAATCGGGTACGGTTATGCACCCAGTTCAAGTGTATCTGTGGATTTGTATTGGGTGCACACCAAGTACACGCCCAACAATGTGGGTGCACCAGGATTTGCACACCTGCAAACCCATGTGGACACAATGTAAGAACCTGGGTGCACCAAGCACAAACCTTGGCACACCCGAATGGCCCCACAGCCCAGCTTTGAAAAAGCAGGCCCAAAGTTTAATAAAATATAATTATTATTGTTTTATTCCTACCCTAAAACAGCCCAATGTGAGGCCTTCAAACACGCTTACATAGATGCAAGTGTAATATAGGAACAAATATTAGAGTAATTGTGAACTAAGTACATAAGAGATACTAGGTGGCATAGAAACCTTAAATCTCAAGCATCAAGCAGTTTGTAAAATACTATGCTAGTTCTGATCCAAAAAATTGCCATTTAAGTAGTCTCTTTGATGGCATGAATGCACAGTTTCAGAGTTCATCGGTTGTGACATTGGTTTAACTATAATATGTGATTAGGCAGATTTCTTTGCTCAAAAATAAAGAGAAACATATACTGGATGAACAAAAAAGATTTGTAATTGCACATTAATTGAAATGACAATGTTCCTTTTTAATATGCAAGAGCTGATAAAATTCTACAAGAAAAGTGATTAAAAATTTTGACCTTTCATTACATGTACCAATTTGTAAATGATTTTTTCAGTGCTCAGAAATACACGGCAGCATATAGGCACTGCATTAAATCATTTATGTTGCTCAGAATTACTGCCATGTCTAGCAATCAAGATTACCAAGACTGGAGTATTTAACATATATGTATAAATATATATATAATAATATATATAGTCACACACACACACATACCCATATGCAACCAAACCCCTAAAAAAATGATGCGCTTTTAAAAAATAATTGTGCCTAGTTCTAAAAATATTATTGTTTTTCTATTATCCCTATTTAAGGATATTAAAAACTCAACCTACCACCTTATAATTAGAATTGGCATATAATTGTTTTGAAACAATAACCATCCTTAATTGCTCTGCACAGAATTGCATCCAATGAAGAAGTCTTAGAAGTTGAGATCCTTCAAAATATTTTAAATCTTACTGACAACCCTTGTATATGAAACAGCCAGAAATCATAATCTGCTACATAAGCAGTGCTAATAGAGAAAATTCAGAGTGAGTCAATTGCTCCAACTTTAACCATTACATCCTTAGTCCATTAGATGGAATGGATTATGGAGTGGCCTAATTGTGGCATCCCTAAACCTAGACTTGGTCAATTTACTATGTTTAATAATATAACAGTTAACCTAACAGGTATCACTAGGTCAACATACCAAAACTATGCTATAAATTGGAGGTAGTGGTTGAGTATTCGGTATCTACTGTCACTTCTACAAATTTTGTTTTCATTGTAAGGTTGTGCAGGATCAACCCCTCAATAAGGCTCACATTCCTATTCAAGATACTGTCATTCATTCACTTGTATAATCATATATCACGGATCTGTTCTATTCAGCTGTTATTTGCAAAATGTTGTTGCGATTGCGTACAGGCTTTTTGTTCAATCTTTTGGAATCTGTAGTGTCTAGACCTCCTATCAAGCACTGTTGTGACCCATTAGTCTGTATGCACTCTTATAAACATGTTTTTGGGATTTCTTTCACTGGAATGCGATTGTTATTGTGCTAATCTGCTGCAGTCAACTTGTCTTTGATGTCTTGAAATGTAATTGGGGGTGCTAAGAGTAGGGCAATGTTGTATAAATGTCTGGACATCGGGCAACTTCTGCAAGATTCCATGATGGCCTCTTTTAGGCCGTACACCTATAAATACCAGCAGGGAGATAGATATAAGAGGAGAAACTGGCTCTTCAAGATTTTTCGTCCACACTGAGTTTCTTGAAGTCATTTCATGGGGTACTAGTACTTGTCATCATATGTTTGCCCTTTAATTCACTAGATCATCTGCCTTTAAAAAATGCACACTTAAACAAATCATAAATTGGATCTGTGATATCCCTTCAAAATAAAACCCATATAATTAGATAACAAATAACTAAAATAATAATGAAATATTATAATATTAAATTTACTATATTCATTGCATGACATATTAATATGAAATACGAGAATTAAATATTATATAATATTTAGATAAATAATCTAAATATATAAAGTAGAAATATTCTAAGTAGTAATATTAACATTAATTTGATATATTCTATATTACTAATATAATATATGTTATTAATATATAATTATTTACATAATTATATTATCAAATATAATATAAATATTATTTACAAAAAGTCATGACTCTTAGAATGAACAAGTATATATACAAAATAAAGAAACTTTGAAAAATAATCATTGAATATGGAGAAATATAAATCTTTGGTCTGTAAAAGCAGAATGGCAAAAATCTATAATGAATAATTTAAGGTCCCAGTAGGGGGCATTACAATTGGTATAGAGCTGGTTTCCTGCCAGCCTGTGAGATTTATCAAAGACCATTAAATTACCAATCACATGCGAGAAAAGATCAATAAAAATGGGGTCTCAACATAAATTTGCAGATGAAGATGTATAATTTTTATATAGAACCATCCAAACAGTAGCATTCTCCACATCCGAATTCCAATAAAGCATTAAAGTCATACCATTGCAGATAATGATCAACATTAGAACAGTCACAATAACATGATAGAATTGTGGTTGAGCAAGCTTCACCACAATCAATAAAAAAAGATCATAGTCATCTTTAGCAACTAAATCTATCAACCCCATGGCGAAGATTGATGGTGGAATTTACAGTAAAAGAAACAGTGATTAATAATGCAGATTGAATCATCACAAACATATCGATTGAGGTGAAGGATGAAGATCCATTTCCAATTGCAGATGAATCTTCTTGGAGAATTTGAAGTTCTTGAGCTATGTGGAAACAACAGAATAATAGGATTTTTGAAGAGGAAAGGGTGTGGAATATTAATTTATCGAGCTTTGCTAAAGTTTCAAGTCTGCCAATTATTATAAGTCCTTGGCAGAACATTATAATTCCAAGGCAATAGTTTTGCGTCAAAATAAGGTTTAACTATTGATTATCGAACAATCACAACTTATATTGTATTGCTGTGAATGAAAGAATTTAATTAATTGTCCAGAGGAGCTTTAGAAATATAGTTTTATATGCAATTCCTTTGGAAATATTTTACATATATTTGTGCAATGAAATAGTAAATTCAGTTACAAATTTGTGATTTAATTTTTGGGTTGATAAACTTAAAGTCTTTTTTTTTTAAAAGGGTGGATATAATATTTGTTATTGGGTTTACTAAGTCAGCAGCTCATGGAGAATCAACGTCCCTAAATATTGTTCACATGTATGATCAAATATCAATAAGTAAGGAGAAGAGACCATTTTTATGAAAAGATGGTAATAAATATCCTTTTGACAGTTAGCATCAAAGTAAAGAAAATGTTTATTATAAACACTAATTGTAAGGAGACTACACATCTGCTATTTGTAATAATGAAGTGATGAGATTTGTGTAAAGAGACAATAATATGCAGATTGAGTGTCTTGACTCCGGCAAGCATCAATGGAAGATAATGACTTGTATGTAAGATCAATAATTAAAATGGCATTGACAGCAATCAATTATCTTACCTTGGGAAGACTAAGAGCTGGTGCGATTAAGCATGGAAGAACAGATCAGCAATTAGTGATGAAAGAGAGTGATGCTTACTATATCTATATGTAGAGATTGGAGCTAGTTATTGATAAGATTACTTATCTTTATGAAGGGACATAAGTCACATTTTATAAATTTCTGGACATCAAGCAAATTCTGCAAGATGTCCATGATGACCTCTTTTAGGCCGTACACCTATAAATACCAGCAGGGAGATAGTTATAAGAGGAGAAACTGGCTCTTCAAGATTTTTCATCCACACTGAATTTCTCGAAGTCATTTCATGGGTTACTAGTACTTGTCATCATATGTTTGCTCTTTAATTCACTAGATCATCATCCTTTAAAAAATGCACACTTAAACAAATCATAAATTGGGGCTTTAAGGAGTAAGGAGTCTTCTCTAGCATATTTTACTTCAAACAGCAAGTATGACAGTCAAGAGTCGATTGGAATAGTAACTGTCCATGTTTGTGATGCAAAGCATGCAACATCCAACCTGTTTATGGATCATTAGGTCATGGAGGTTATAAAGAAACAAAGGGTGGAAAAGCTAATTGATCTTGGTAGAACTCATAACTTCATTAAGATCAAGGTAGCAACAAACCTGGACTGAATTGTGTATCAAGTAAAGGTACTGCCAGTTGTTAAAGAATGTGTTGTGCATTAAAATACAAATGGAAGATTATTTGTTAAATAGCCTATATTTCCATTGCTATGGACAAGAAAGATTTGGTCTTAAGGATCCAAAATTGTTCCTTCAATCATAATAAAGATGAACTTCCATAAGTTCTTCATGCAATTTCATCCAAAAGGTAAAACATTTGAACCCAAGAGAATTAAGCAAAGTTACCACAAATTGTTAATTTCCATCCAAGCAAAAACTGCTCAAAACAGGATCTTTGATATTTGTGGCACAATTATTTCAGTTGTCAGTGTTTGAAACTTGCAACTTGATAAAACTCAGCAGATGCAATTTTGACATGGACTTGGTGACACACAAAATTCAGAAAATTAAAAAAATGCCAAATATAAATATTAGATACCTCGCATAATTAGGTACATGTTATAAAGGCCTGTTATCTGCCTACAAGCAGTTTGACATCATCTACGATTTGGTTCTCACAATGAACTGAAATCATCACTCATCATAGAATAATAGGTGCTATAAGTGCAAAACAACCTCATAGAAATTTCCATAAATTCCATCTAAACCATTTTGAAGCCCTTAGTGCATTGGATTCCTATTTTCATGAGTTTACTGCACAAATTTCTTCTGTCCCTCACCACAAAGAGTAGCAAGAATGGTTTTGAAGTAGATTGGGTAGAAGAGACAAGAATAGAATGTCATTAGATAATACTCAGCAATGATAAATTTGTATCCAAGGGTGACCCTCTATGGCATAACAATAAGCTGTATCTTTGCAAGTGATCTTGTCTCAAGAATAAGGTTTTGGTGGAGTTTCGTGCATCCTCAATTGGTGGATACTCAAAGTCAACACAAAACATATCACGGGACCAAGCAAAATTTATTTTAGGAATGTTTTAAAGGTGACGTACAGAAATCAGAGCCAAAATATTAGGTATATGTAGAAAACAAGATTGAGACAATCAAGACTCCAGGTGTCTTGCAGCGTTTATCCATTCCTAACAAACTAGTAACCTATTTTCATGATATACATAAACAGGTTGCCAAAATTTTAAAAAAAAGGAATTAGAGTCATGGTAGATAGGCTCACAAAATATCAATTTGTGTACATTATTTCACCCATGTACAAGCACAGTTCCCACAGCCCTTGTGGAGATAGTTGAAAAGATAAAGAATAGTCCAAAATTTATGCTAAGTGACCATAATCCCACCTTCACCAGTGATTTTTTGACTAATTTGTTCTCTTGTTTAAGCACTCAGTTAGCTCATAGCTCTTCTAACCAGCCCCAATCTTATGGCCAAACTGACAGTCTTAGAAAATGCTTCAAGGAACACCTTCATTGCCTAGATTTGGGTAAATGATCACAGTGTACTAAATGATTACCACTAGCAGAATGGTGGTATTACAATTCCTTCCACATACTTCCACCAAAATATCCCCATTTATGACACTTCCTCTTTGAAAGCAATAAACCAATAGAAAGTAGCAAGTACTCACTTGTCTCAAAAGGAACCTTGCAAAGGCATAATATACGAAAATATAGGCTGATCAGCATGAGTGCAAGAGACACTCAAGTAGGTCATAGATTCTTTTTGGTTCTTTCTGAGGCTAAATTGCAGAAGTAGATGTCCTTGAAGCAACAAATGAAGGACATCTGATTGCCACCCGAGTATTATGGTCATTGTTAAGTTGTATACGGTAAGGGCAACATTGCATAGAAAAAAGAATTCCCTTAGCCTATAATTATACACCCAATCTTTTCTGCATCTAATTTTTAGAAAATTATTTAGAATAAGATTAAGTCCAAGCAAAGTTACCTAAGCTAGATCGAGAATCAATTGTAATCAAAAACATTAGTATACCAGTTATTTGAAAAGTGGAAACATGTATTGGTATTGGCATTGGCATGCATAACTTTGGACTTGGTAAATTGATAGTTACCATATTTAATAGTTATAAGAGCAGCCAGCCTGATTGTGATAATGGGATTCCCGTAATTTTATTATACTATAAGTAGGAGTTAGAGGCATCATATCTACGAATTTTATTGCCATCGTCAAGCTGTGAGATTGCCCCCTCAAAGTGGCTGAATTTAAGATTCAATATTGTTACTCATTTCACATATACCGTGTGGATCTACCATGTTCTGCTCTTATTGGCAAGGTATTGCTGTTATGCTGTTCATGCATCATACTTCTTTTCACACGAATGCCGTTATTCAGTTTGTTCAATCCAATAATTTCATTGCATTCACCTCCCAAGAAATTGGCACATAAACAACCTTATAATCCGATTCTTCGCGTAGATAGAGTGAGAACAATTATATATTTCAAGGGAACAATAGAACACAGACTCTGCCAGAAGATCAGAGTAAAAATGACTGAACCGATATTAAATAACATATCTACGACCCTGAGGAACGAACACTATCACAAATAGAGTGAAAGTTTGCCTTGACATATATTTTAAAGCACAACCATAATCTGAGTAAATATTTGCACAAAACGAAAATATATTCGCCCCACCTGCTCTGTTGTAAGTTCTGCCTGCTCCATATCTCAGATCAGATCAGACCACCTGCAAAGCAAATATTTCGAATTACGAATCATGCCCAAATCAAATTCGAGATAGTTTAAACGTTTCTGTAGCACCTTTATACCCAAAACATATAGATTTGAATTGATTTGCTTGATAAAATTACTTCGTGTAAATTTCTGGCTTTGGCCAGCGACTCTGTTTGTCCAACCAGTATCTGGCTTTTTATATACCCAAATAGATGTTTGATCCAGGGCAATTAACCGTATCTCTCAATCCGAATCAATAGTCACATGTTGCTTAGTTGTACAGAAAGTCCAATTCAAGGGTGCATGCAGTTTACACCCAAGAGTTACATGGGTGTTTTGGCTTCCATTTAAATTTTATTTTTAGTCAGTTATGGGGAATTATGTCTAGATATTTTTATTTTTATTTATTGTTCTATGGTAAAAATTAATATTTAGAGGAAGTGTAATAATTACTGTTGATATTAATATATATGTTAAATAATATATTAGAGAGTATATTAATATATATGTTAAATAATATATTAGAGAGTATAATAGATTATAATAGATATAATAAAAAAATTTATCTAAAAAATTTCATTGATTTCCATTATAAAATGATTAAAACTTAATTTACTACATTAATGATTAAAGCTTAATTTATTACATTTAAAAATATTTATATTTGAAAGTATAAATACACTAGTATAGATATATTAAAAATTCCTATCTAAAGAATTTCCATTATGAAATGATTAAAACTTAATTTACTACTCTTAAAAATATTTATATTTTTGTATATTTTCATTTATTTATATTGCACTCACTTAAGTTTTTTTTTTTTTTTTTTTCCTAAAAACTATTTTTAAATAAATTTTAAAATATTTATTTTTCATATTTCCATTTATTTATATTGCGTTCACTTAAGTTGTTTTTTTTAATCTCTAAAAAATAATTATTTATATGTCTGAAATTTATAATTTAGCAAATGTTTTATGTAAATTTTACTAAATTATTTTTTTAAATATCTTTTTTTAATAATATATATTATGATTTTCACATGTAAATGGTTGTCAAATTTAAGATAAGTATTAATATTAACACACTCACACCATCTCACTCCACCCTTTATGCTATTGTACTATGAATATTAAAGAAAAGGTGAGAATAAATTATAGTAAGTTTCTTAGAATTATTTATTCTACATTGTAGGTTTTCTACAATTTAAGGAGACAATTAACTTATGAAATAGATTACATTGAGTATATTCGATCTTGATCAAGTCTTTTAAAATCAAAATTAGGATTATAATTTGGTTAGGCTTATGTTTATAATTAATAATTACAAATTGAATCTATGCTACCATCAGGTTTAGGGTTATAAAATTAAGTTTGAGGGTTGGCCTGAATTATAGAACTAGAACCTTAATTAAATCTTAAACCTTGTATAACACCCATTAACTCTAACCATAATATTAGTCGTTGCCCTAATACTTATTAAATCCTAAATCCAACATTGTCTGTAAACTTAATTTAAATCTTAGAAAAATCAATCCCAGACCTAAATGAATTGTAGGTCTAACCTTAATTTAGTTATAACATTAACACCCCACTGGGGAACTTAAGAGAAATTAACCTAACAAGTCACAATGTTTTGTAAACAAATTTTTTTCCTAAAAGTTTATACAACATCAACATAACAATGCAGAAGCAATATAGTGAAAACACATCTCATACAGATAAAGCAATACAATTACAATTTACATTTTTCAAGGGTTCCTTAGTGTAGAATCATATTTGTGTAAATTTTATTAATGAGATTTAATCTTTAGTAGAATGTGTTAGCCCTGACTGATAATGCTATGAATGTATGTGAAAGAGCTATATCAATTGTTATGTCATCATTGATGTCAAGTCTTAGTTGATTAGACATTACACTAATTAAGTAGCTAGTGTCATATCATTTGATTGATGAAGAGGATTTGAATAATGTTGATAACAGTGTATTGAGTTGTATGGTATTCAATGGGAAATTGAATGAGTTGGAGAGTCATGATGTAATATTGATTTGATTATTTTACAATCATGTAATCTTGTGATGCAATGAGTTATACAAGCTACACTGAGTAGCAAGCTAAAAGAAGGAAGAGTGTTCATCGAGTGAATACAAATGTCACCAAGCAGTTGGCAAAGAAAATTAAAGATCAATGTTAACTGAGCAAGTTTAGTGTTAATTGAGTGATGTTTTACCTGAGTGAAAGGTTATTTTCATCGAGTAATAGTTGGATGAACAAGTTTATAAAGATGAAATCTAAGGCCAACTTATGATGAAAATAAAGAATGTTCGAGAGTTTGAAGGCTAAAGTCAAAGTTTGTTACAATATCTACAACTAGAAAAATACAATGATGATTTGATGACAGAGATTGAAACATGATAAGGATGAGCAAAAAGTTCAATAAAAGTTCTATTTTCTAAGTGACTAAATGCAATAAATCTGAGATCGAAAATTGTGGTTAAGCGACAAAATTTGGAAGCAGAGAATCTACCATAACGAGATGATTGAGAAAAAATTTGGTTGTTGATCGTTGGTGGAATTGTCAGAGGAAGCATATCAAAGTGTGAAGTTGTTGAAGTTAAAAGAAGCAAGAAGAATTGAGCAGAATAGAAGGAAGATCAAGCAGAGTTAAGTGCAAAATGAAAGAGTAAAGGAATGAATCAACCAGAAGAAAGAGATCAGAAAGAGACCGAGCAAAATAAAGATCTGAACAAGCAAGGTAGTGCTAAACCTAATAGATCATTTGAACTGCTACTTTCTAACAATTGTAGTAGAAAAAACTCTTAAACAAGTAGACCTAACAAGTCTGTGAAATCCTATATGGTAACATCGATTAGTGATGTTTATAAGTCCTTTTGAGTAGGCCACTCTTTAAACAAGATAAAGGAGTGAACAAGGTCTAGATGATCTTTTTATGTAAATCTTCTAACCAGGTCACATTAAAATTGTGTATGTAAACCTTTAACAAGGTTGGCTCCTAGTAGAGCTCACTTCAAAATACTAAAAATTTTAGGTTGTCAGTCCCAGGTGGTTTTTCCCTTTACAAGGTTCCCACATTAAAATCATGGCGTCAAATGTGTGAGCTTTGTAATGTTGCAAGTTGATTTTTCACGATATTTACTTATTATTGCAAGTCAATAAAATATAAGTAAAAGCTAAGATTGATTTATGATACTTAGTAATAACAGAGGTAGTGAGTTAACAGTTTGAGGTAAATTGATTATAAGAGTTAGTTGTGAAGTTGAATGAGATCACCAAGTAATTACTATTGAATTTTGGTATTGAAGTGTTTAAAGGGATTATAGGATAACTAGTCATAAATGATAATGTTAATAATGATAACTAGGATAATGTTAATAGTCATAAATGATTTATCCCCTTAGTTATCTAGCAATCGATATCAGAGCACAGTGCTTGGTGAAAGAAGTTTATAGGAACTTGAGTTAAAGATCAAAAGATGTATAAGAGAGAGGTACCAAAGTTGAATAAGGAGAATTTATCCTCATGACAAGATAGAATGAGGCTACATCTATCTAGAATTAGAGATAATATTACATACTAGTTGGACAATGAATACACTACACCTGTCACTCCTATGACTATGAAACAAATGATCGAGAAGAGAAATTACAGTAGCCTGATGATTAATATTGCATATGCCCTTAATGACATCAAGTTTGATGATATCAAGAACTGCACACAAATGTTAAACAAATGTGGGACAAGTTAGCACTTGTACACAATAGAGATCCAAATGTGTTGAGAGCTAAAGCAAAAAATTTTAGAGGCATGTATGATAACATGAGAATGAAAAAAGATGAGAATGTTGCATAGTATGTGAATCGAATCAAAGAAGTTGTAAGTGCAAAAAAAAATGTTGGAGGTATTTTTAGTGATAGTGAAATTCTAGGTAAAGTTCTTAGAACTCTCCTACCTATATATGCTATAAAAGTTTTTGCAGTTCAAGAAATAAGAACAATGCCTAGTAATGTTTTGACACTTGATAGTTTGGTTGGTCTATTGACTACATTTGAATTGAGCAATTATGATAATAGTATGGTTACACTTGGAAATACTTTTAAGTCTTCACTTAACATTGGTAATTCATAGACATAGAACAAAAGAAAAGATGAGATTGCTCGTCTAAATTTGAAGATGATTTGGATGAAATTGAATTACAGCTTGCAAGAAGCTTATCAAGAGGTAAAAATAAATTCAAAGGTAAACTAACCTTGATTTGTTTTAAGTACAATGAAGTTGGTCATTTTGATACTAAGTATCCTAATAGAAGTAAGAGTGATAGAAATGAAAAGAAAGACTACAAGTACAAGAAGAAGAAGGATTTCAAAGATAAAGGAAAGAAAACAAGTTGCATTACTAAAGAAGAGCACACCAAGTCTAGTACTAATGAAGAGAAAGAAGTAGTTGAGATGGTTTGTGTTGCTATCAAGGAAGATTCCAATGGAGAAAGGTATGAGATTTAAACTTCTCTTATTTCACATGTTAGAAAGAATGATACATAGATTGTAGATGCGGATGCTCACATGACATGACTAGTGACATAAGTAAGTTTTACAAATTTAAATAAATTGATGATGATGGAACTGTTAAGTTAGGCAATGATGTTCCACGATTTGTGAAAAGTAGAGGACCATTAATGTTGAATGATAAAATCAGATGTGATGATGCTTAATGGGTACAAGGACTAAAGTATAATCTTTTGAGTCTTGCTCATTTGAACAATTCAGGTCACAAGTTGGAGTTTCAGAACATAAAACTCAAGATCTTTGATGATGAAGGAAATCTAATTAGAACTGGAGTGCAAACAAAAGGTAATTTATTTTATCTTGATCCTACTATTGAGACATGTTTATTTGCTAAAGTTGAGGATGTATGGTTGTGGCATAAGAGGTTGTGTCATGTAAACTTTGAGAACACGGTGAAGGTTAGTAGAAAGAAAAGAGTTAGAGGCTTATCAAATCTGCATAAACCTAAGATGGTATGTGTTAAGAATGTTAACTCTATAAGATGGAAAAGTCAATCTTTTCAAGTAACGCACACACTTCTAATGATATTTTGGAACCAGTGTATAATGATCTATGTGGACCTATGGGTATGAAAATTTATTATGTTTACAGATATTTCATCTTGTTTTTTGATGACTATTCTAGAATGATGACTAACATGTTCATGAAGTTGAAATCACATGCTTTTGATATATTCAAATGGTATAAGGAAAAAGTTGAGAAAGAAACTGGTAAATCATTGAAATGTTTAAGACCCAATATAAGTGGTGAGTTTATGTCTACTAAATTCACTAAATTTTGTATTGAGCATGGTATTAAGAGACACCATAATAAAATGGAATTGTTGAGAGAAGAAATAGATCAATTGTGGATTGTGCAAAGACATTGTTGATTGAAAAAGATGTTGCACAAATGTTTTGGAGAGAATCTATTAGCAATGTTGTCTATACACTCAACTAAGTTTAGTTGAATAAAGAAACAAATAAGACACCTTATGAAATCTGGCATGATCATACACATAATGTAAGTTATTTCCATATATTTGGAAGTAGGTGTTATATTCATAAGGATGCAAGGAATTGTAATTTTGATTCAGAAGAAGATGAACGTATGTTCTTTGGCTATTCGTCTAAGAGCAAAGCTTATAAATGCTTGAATAAAGCTACTAACACAATTATTGAAAGTGCAAATATGAGAATTGATGAGTTTGTAGACAAGAATGATGTGGAAAGCAAAAAGGAACCTGAAATTACAATTTTGCGAGTGTATATGAAGAGGCACTTGAGACACTTCCTGAGTTACAACAAATAACTGCCGAGCATCACACAATATTACCCGAGCTTCTGAGTATCTTACCCAAGCATCAAACAATACAACCCTAGTATGAAGTCGAACCCCAACTGGGTTAGAATAATGTTGAGAATTAGAGATTTGAACCTGTATTAGCAAAATATGTGAGGAATGTTTATTTATTATGGAGTAAACTATATATTAGAAAGTGGGGGGGGGGGGGGGGGGGGGGGGGGGGGTGTGGGGTGCGGTGAATCAAATTCTATAACAATTTATACCTTTTCCCAGATTCATCCACATGCAAATCTATAAATGTAAATTTGTTGTAACATGTAAATCAATTCAATCACATGAATGAAAGCATAGAATTTGTTACCCATAAACCCTCCAAGATGAAGGTAAAATTGGGGTGGGGATGACACCCACAAATCTTCACTATTGCAATAATAAAGTTAACTAGTTAAGTTTATAATGTTTGACCATAATATATGATCTACTCTATGAGGAGTATGTCTTGTTGAAGACTTAAGAAACTGTTAGGTTTCACCTTGTTAGAGGATTTGATGCTTACAACTAAGTAAAGAAGTTGTTACGAGATTTACAAAGATCAATTAGGATCACTCTGTTAATAGATTTACCTTGATTCAAGTCTGTTAAAAATGACTCAATCCCTAACTCTCAATTTTCTCTATAAGTTGATTTCAAGTCTTCTCCTTTCTAACTGATCCTCTCCTCTAATATGATACTCTTATCTTTCCCATCCACTTTCACTACTTATGAATAGGTCACTTGTTCTGTTAGATGATAACATAACACTTGAATGACTTATGATATTCTCCTCTTTGATCTTCTCACACATGCACACGATCACTTCCACACTTGATCTAGGTTAAGATCATTGCTATATAAAGATTCCATGAAGAGTCTTCTAGATGGTTCCATGTTTTTCCTCTTCATCCTAATCACTAAGCATACACATGAAGATATGTGATCCACACCATGTAAATGTTCTGTAACAACCTCAACAAGTATTAAATGTTCTATAGCAACCTCTTCAAAAATTAACTAATCCTTCCAAGTCGGCTTGATAATCATTTTTCCTAAAACTTTATTCCATTCCTGACTTTTATGTAGACTCTGCATTGCTCAGCCTCTACTATTACTAGTGCTCATCATTGTTGTTGCTCGACCTTTATTAACTTCCTAATAATCAACACATACTTTATCACTCGGTACTTATATACTTGGAATTTCACTCGATCAATGATAACTTGCTTGATATGAGCTCAATCCATATAGAAAATTTCTCTATGACCATACTTACTCAGGTTCCATACAATTACTTGATGTATATTATCTTATGTACATGACTTGACCTATGTAGAGTAGCTTGGTCGCAATGGTGACCATCCAACTCTACCTTGTAAATGACTAAGCGATTGACACTAATAGACAACAATGATTAGAGATACGAACAAGGAAGAATCCTTCTCCTAAATAAATTATTGGAGATAAAATTGTTAGAGTGATGACAAGAAGTAAGTTCAAAGATACTACATGTTTGATAGTTGAATTTGAACCAAGAACTATTAAGGTTACACTTGAAAGTGAGGATTATAAGTGCTATGAATGAAAAGATTGATTAGATAGAGAAGAAGAACACATGGACATTAGTATCGAGACCTGTAGACAAGAATATGATAGGAACAAAATGTATTTTTCAAAAATAAGATGAATTAAAATGGAGAATTGGTGAGAACATAGAAAGATTGGTTTAAAAAGGTTATACTAAAGAAGAAGGAAAAGACTATGGTGAGACTTTTGCACCTATAGAAAGATCAGGAGGTGTAAGAATATTGTTGTCTTATGCTACTTACAAAAAATTCAAAGCATATCAAATGGATGTTAAATTTGCATTTCTAAATGGAATACTTGAAGAAAAAGTCTACATTGAAAAACCAAAATGATTTTTCGAACCTGATTAGAGGAACATGGTTTGTAAATTGAACAAGGCAATGTATGGCCTAAAGAAAATACTGAGAGCATGGCATGAAAGGTTACACTCTTAATTGATTAAGATTGTATTTGCTAGAACTAGTAAGAACAGTAATTTATATTTGAAAAGTGAATCTAAAAATATGGTCTTGATTGCTGAAATATTTGTGGATGACATTATATTTGGAGGAAATGACATATTATGTAAGAAATTTGATGATCAAATGAGTAAGAAATTTGAGATCTCTATGTTTGGTGAGATCAACATTTTCATTGGCTTACAAGTTCATCAAACAAAGAATGGTATATATGTGACTCGATCTAAGTATGTAAAGGAAATATTGAAGACAATTGGATTGGATGAATCAAAACCAATTAGTACACCTATGGTGATTGGAGTGAAATTATCAAAGGAGGATATTGCTACAAAGGTAGATGAAACACAATATAGATCAATGATTGGTAAATTACATTATACCATGCATAGTACACTAGATATTACACATGTTGTTGGTATAGTTGTAAGGTTTTCCTCTAATCCTAAGGAAACACACATGACTATTGTTAAGAGGATATTCAAGTATCTATAAGGAACTAAAGATTTTGGACTGTAGTATAAATAAGATGATTATTTTACTCTTAAATTATATATGATGTTGATTGGGCTGACAATTTTTTGATAGAAAAATCACAAGTGGTGGACCTTTCATTTTAGGAGAAAAATTAATAACATGGTTAAGAAAGAAACAAAAATGTAGTTCACAATCTATTGTTGAAGCTGAGTATGTTGTTTTTGTAATCAATAGTTCAAATATTGTTTGGATTAAGCAATTTTTGGAAGGTATGCAAGAAGACATAACTAATGTTGTTACTATTTTATTGTGATAACACTAGTGCAATAAATATAGCAAAGAATTTGGTGATGCATGCAAATACAAATCATATATCAATAAAGTACATCACTATATCAGGGATGAAGCACAAGAGAAGCAAGTAAGGCTTAAATATGTGAAGTCTAAAGAAAAAATTGTAGACATATTTACTAAGCCATTGCCTAGGGATGTTTTTGAGTATCTAAGAGGTAAGGTCCTTCCCCTACCCAAAATTTACTAATTGAAGGTGCATGGTGCATCAATTCATGGATGAAGAGGAATATCTTTGTGGAGTTGATGCAAGAGTTCATGCTTTAGGAGTTGTTTCCTGAAGTTGTGAGAATGACTAGAATAAAACTGATGTAAACAATACATGCAAGGTACAAGGATAAATAAAAGGTTTTATAAGTTTCACATTGGAACTTATAGTTACCTTTGGCATTGCTTTCAAAGGGGGAGAGAATGAATCAGTAAAGGGAATCTGTAAAACTAATGAGATAGAGGAGTGGATGACTAAAGGAGAGAATAAGTTAAGATAGAGAGAATAATAGGAAACCTAATATAGAAGATAGAAGATACTATCCTAAGGGGGAGAAATGTTGAAGAAGTTTTCTACTACTGAAGATACACATTGAGCACACCTGATGATGAAATCTATTGCAGAGAACCTGAATGAAGTCAAAAAGTTAAGTAGTTGTATTGTTGTCAATGCATACATTTGATTATCTTATGTAATATTTTGTAATGTAAAATCATATGTTATGTGTTCCCATTAATGCCAAAGGGAGATATTATTAGTTATAACCAATAATACTATGAATGTGTGTAAGATTCATATCAGTTGTTATGTTTTCATTAATGTCAGGTCTTAGTTGATTAGACATTATGCTAATTCAATAGAGTGTCATATCATTTTATTGATGAAGAGGATTTGAAAAAAGTATTTTAATGATAAAGTATTGAGTTGTATGATATTCAATAGGCACTTGAACAAGTTGGAAAATGATAATGTAATGTTGATTTGGTTGTTTTACAATCATGTATCTTGTAATGTAATGAGCTATACAAGCCACTATTGGAAATATAAGGTAGGCTAGGTTACTGAGAGGGGAGGGGTGAATCAGGAACCAAAATAAAACTTTAAACTTACTTGACCAATTAATCCTTCATATATTATTCTAATCTAATTGCATGCATGAAATAATGAAAGAAATAAACATTCATAACACTTTGACACAAGATATGGTGACCCAAAAACCTTCCAAATAGAAAGTAAAACTTGGGTGGGGATAATACCTAAAAGCCTTAGTACTGCAATATAAAGTTGGCCTATTAAGGCTTACAATTGACCACTTTTGGTGATCTGCCCTATTAGGAGCAATGAGGACTACTAGTTCCACCTTTTTAAAGGATTTACAAACATACAGTGAAGTATGCACTCTATTAGGAGATTTAGCAAAAGACTGTTAAGTCCACCCGATTAAAGGATTTGACTAATGCACCTGTTAGGATGAATCAATGGCTGATCTTTGATCTACAACTTTGATTTTCCAAATGAGAATCCTTGAATTACAATGATCACCTAACTATGATAGGTAAGTCTCTGCTATACCATATACTGCTTGTAGCCTTCTTCAATTCGCACTCATATACTTCTTACTTCTTCACATACATTATTTACTTCATTACATTTGGATATGATACAATACATTAGATAAATAACAATCCACTTGATTACCTTCTAAAGTCAACTACAATACCAAATTCATCATAATTCACAAAGTCAACCCTTTGCTATAACTCAGATTCTAAAGACAAACTTAGTGATGTTCTAACACTTGACAAACATTGTCAACACTTGAAAAAATCTAGAACTCGGCTGAAGTTGAAGCTCGGTCCATATTGATCACTTTTAGTAGCACAAACTCGATAAGCACTGTATGACTCGTTGAACACTAAGAAACTTGGTAGATACTGAAATGCTCGATTGACACTGCAACACTCTGTTAATACTGAATTCACTTCAATAACACTATGAGCTCGGTAGACACTAATATACTTGGTTAACTCTACATAGCTCAATTAACATTGTGCTTTGCCTCTGAAGCTCAGTAGATGTTGTAGAACTTGACAAGAACTGCAATCTATCTCAGATGCTTGGTAGACATTATGAAGCTTAACATGAATTGCAATCTATTTAGCTAGATAGCAACTAAAACACTTGATTAACATTGCTAAATGAATGATAAGCTCAGTAGTAGCTGTAGAACTCGATAGCAATGAAACCAACTAAGTATTAAGTCAATAATAGACAAATTGACCTTAATGTCAACAATCTCCCCCTTTTGCATTAGTGACAAAAACACTTATTATACCAAAAATATAATTTCTCAAAATCTTTTCTGATTAGCAGTCTGGATCTTCAACTTGGTTTGACTATTGTCTAATGTTGTAGCTCAGTAACATCTTACTCTGCTTTTACTCTATTTTTAAAAAAAAATTCAAAATTGCTTTTGTAAACATATTTTCTATTATATGTACATTTGTCTCCATATTACTACTCCCCCATACATATATCTGGAGTATGATAGTATTTTCCTATACAAATAATCTTCTCCCCCTTTTTGACATAAATGCAAAAGGTGTAAAATATTTACAAGTTAATACCAAAATGTGACAAGAAATCACTATGTACCTTCAAAATGATTGCCATGGTCTTGTCCCAACTCTCTTGTAATACCTTAGATACATGCAAGGCTATTTGCACTTCTACTAAAAGTTCCATCATGTCATCAACTATGGAGAAGTCATTTTCATGGATCAGTGTCTTTGCATGTGTAATGTGCTTTTGCAGTGCATCCATGTTTGGAAGAATTATGCCTTGAATTTCTGCAAGTGTTTCCCTTATTCTGGCTTCTTCCCTTAACAATCATGCTTGGAGATCTATCAAGTACCTAATCTCTATAAAATGTGCAAAACTACAACTAGGGTCGAGTGACAATTTTTGTGCACTTGCCTTCATATCCTCATCTATCTTAGATAGTTTATCCTTAATCTCCTTAGTAAAGATAGATGTATCACTCGGCTTGATAAACAAAAAAAAAACATTATTTGTACATATGTTTCCATTGTAGCAAGAATAGTAGATAATTCTTCTTGATCAATAACTATCTTATGTGCTACTTGCTCCAAAACTTTGTTTTTCAAATTTTTTCTTTGCCCTTTGTAGAAGTTTTTCTTGTCCATCCATCTCTTTATTGTATTTGTCGACGATTTCAACCAATTGATCCAAAATAGTTGTTTCTCATCAACCTCAATGTTCAAAGCATCAACAAATATGCTCTTGATGTCTTCAAGGACTTGGTTTTTCTTTTTCCTTTCCTCTCTAAGCTTTTTTTTTCCTTGCTCTCTTCTTCCAAAGTTCACCAAGGGTATCCATATCTTTAGGGTTGAGGTTAGAGGTATCCCAATTTGGAATAACAATGTCCTCATCTAGATCAATTTCTTCCTCTTTACCCTTTTTTATAAAAAAAGGAACAATTTCCTTTCCTTTGTTCAAAACTTCAGTGCTTGGTTGAGATTGAATCTCAACTGTCATTGCACTAGCCATGGTGGAAATAGTAGTGGAAATAGTAGAAAGAGAAACTAATTTAGGAATAGTAGAAATAACACTAACAATAGGAATACCTTGTTGTTGCTTGGTCAAGCTTGATGCTGCAATGATCTGAGCCTACTACTCAAAAGATGAAGTGTTAGACACCTCACTCATTGAAGTACTCAGTAAAGTAACTCCAGAGATTGGTTGTGTGCTTGGTAATCCAGTTTTAACCTCAACCAACTTGGTAGGAACATTCTCTAAGCTATATTTCACAAAGGCTTCGCTCAAAGAATGAGGAAGGGAAGTCATAATCTCTGCTACTATCTTCTTTGCATCAGTATCCTCAATATTTTGAATTTCTAGAAGACTTCCTCCTATAGCTTCTTGTTCTTCTTCCTCATCACCATCATTAATATCTACATTTTCTACTTCCTCATCTTCTATTTTTGCATCTTTATTATGTTTTACCATATCTTCTTCTTCACTATCCTTATCATCTATTTACACAACATTGTCACTAGGCTTGTGTAGTCCATAGATGTTTTTCCATGCAATAGTATTGGACTTCACCATAAATTCTATGTCCTTTGACATTACAACAATGCATTAAATTTTGAAGTACACTTCTTCTCATTTCTTCAAAGATTCCCTAAATTCCTTGTCTAACATATTAGGCATAAGTTGCCTCAAGGTTTGTTCTCTAATGTCCTTAGCAACATTGAGTGCATTCTCCCAAACTGGTGCAACTTCCTTGAGAATTGCATTAGGAACTTGTACTTTTAGCTCATAAGGAGAGTACTTCCATTTTTCCATTTGTGCTACTAGGGAATCTTCAATATGTTTCTTCTTGGCTACACTCCTAGTGTCATACTTGAGTGATTTGAAGGATGACACACCTCCTCCTTCTTTTATTATTTTTAGCCTCTCTACAAAGGTAAGGGCAATCTTTTGAAATATGATCTATTCAATTTCATCCTCTTCATCGTCCATCTTTAGTTTTCTCTTCAATTTGGTGGATCTTCTTGTGAACATAGTAGGGGGAGACTTTGCAGGCTTTGTTATAATGACCTTCCCTTTCTTCTTGGGAGGCTCCTCTACTTCAGGTTCTACTTCCTCTACATTATCCTCTTCATCTTCATCTATGTCATCTCCCTTACTTTCAGTAAGCATGAGAGGAGAGCTTGATGACTTGGTGGTCTTCATGATTTTCTTTATCTTCTTTTTACCTCTGTGTATTGCCAAGGGAAACTTAATCTCAAGTTCAATCCTGGCTTTTGCCTCTTCATATGTGCCAAAATAGGTAGCCTTGGGATCCATAGGCTCATTTAGAAGAGCCTCAATTATATCTTTGGTATCATCAATGTTTACCTCATAACCCAGAGGTTTTACCCATGACACTCTTGGCCTAACTGCTTGGATGTAAACATTATCATAGTCCACCAAAAAATAAATATCCTACTCATAATCTTCTACTAATTTCTTAGGAATCCTATATTTTCCCTATATCTTCTCTTTGAATGTTTCAAAGTAGGCATCCATTATACTTTCAAAGTTTTCTCCCATTTCAGCTATGAACTCATTAATTTGATATAATACATGTGTATCTTTCCTCCATACCACAGTTCCTTTAAAAGGGAAAAACTTTTGAACATATAAGAATAATCAGGTTAAAAGAGAACCAAACTTTCACAAATTATTCTTGGAGACTCGAATAGTCTCCATGATTTAGCTCAATTAACTTAACAGTAGCTCAACAAGGTCAAAAGATAAATTTTTTTCACCACCTTCAACATTAGGTCAACTACGTCATAGGGAACATTGTTCTATCTGCTCAAGCTATATATCTTGTGAGTAATCACATGTATCCCAAACTTGATTTCCATGTATGTTACTCCATTAAGCTTCATTCCTCTACCATCTCACTTGGCAAGAGTTATCTTCATTAGTTCAACCCAACCTAGGGTTTTTGTGGTCTTAGCTTTATTCAACATTGGCAACCCAGTAATCCTATGTATCATCTTCTTTATGATCTAGACAGGATGATCCAACCATAAATGCATTTTGTGAACTCTACTTAAAATGTTTCTAATATATTTTCCTTGAAAATCTCATGACATATGCATAATGTGTGTCAAACCATTCATCTCCAAATGTGTATACTCATGTTTCAAAACACCACCAACACAAAGTTCATTAAATGCCTCGTTCCTTTTTAGGGTTCAAGATCTTGAATCAAACAGTGATAAAATGACCTGATATCACGTATAAGAAGTACCTTTAGAGGGATTTGTGATTGCACTATGATTAGGTCAAGTGCCTTTGCAATTTTGAACATAAAAATAATCTTCACCAATTATTTCTTCAAATCACTCGAGGGCTCTAAAATTTCTCTTCACTAATTGCTCTAAAAATTCATGATGAAATGATTTGATGAATTTTCTCCTTTTAACAAAATTTTGTCTTTACAATCACCATTAATGTTTCATACAAATGTTTGCTTGGTGGTAGGCTATCCTCCATTCGGTTTATTCTTTATTGCTCAAAAGACATCTTCATCTCGGTAGGAACTTCAACATGATACAAACCTTGAACTTGGTAGGGTTACCATCGCTTGGTCTAAACTTGGTACTTGATAGAGTTACCAACTCGACATCAATATCCAGAACTAGGTAAATCTAGTGCATCTCGGCCTTTCTCAGTAAGGTCTTAAACTTCCATCATTATTGAGTAATCCTTATGCATATTAAATGTTGATATGGATCTTTTTGCTTGCTGGCTAGAATTGATGTTAGATGACTTCTTCTAAATCATAGTTACAGTGATCTCCATAGTGAACTAAGTTAAAGTGATAGTGCCACCCAACTCATTGACTTGGGTGTCAATAACTTTAGAACTTTGGCTTACATTCTCTGGAGATTTATGCACCCATTTTTGCCGCATTTATTTTCTGATGTTTTTAGCTTTAGCTTTCTTTTCATCTTCAACTCTTCCATGGTTCATATAGTTCTTGTCAAGATGTCCAAGTTTTGTACATACAAAACACCTCTTGGTAGTGTCTCTCTTCCTCATGTGATGTTTTACAAAATTTGCTCCAATGTGTCCAAACTCACCATATTAGTGACATCTACACCATGTGTTGTAATCCCATCTAAATATTGCTTTCACAATTTTCTTTGTTGGGTTCCACTTCTTGGTCTCGCACTCTGAAGATTTGCATCCTTGTTTGTTGCAATTTTGACACTTTCTTTCAAACTTAGGTTTCTCTATGCATTTACTTGCTCTATGTCCATGCTTATTATAGTTGTAACACTTTCCATTGAATTTAGCTTTACCATTGCTCCAACACTAATTTGATGTATGGCCTATCTTACCAAAATGATTGCAAGTGGGTCTTTTATTCTTTTGAGCTCCTTGCTAAGATGATTCACCTTCTTCTCTATATCCTAATCTAGTTTTTCCTTTCTATCTATATTTACTTTGCTCATTCAATTGATTCATGCTTTCCAAAGATTTCATCATTCTCTCATTGGTTTTCTCTTCCATGCTGAGATCATTCTTTAATCTCTCATTTTCTATCATCAAGTTGATAAGCTCCTGATTTGCATCATTGAGTTGATCAATAAAGTTTGTTGGTTGAAGGGATAGTTGTTGAATTTTATTATTCTTTTCTTCTATCTCTTCTTTGCCTTTATCCTTTTGTTCCATGACTTCACACATTCTGACTGATTGAATTTCTTGCTCTCTTTTTAGCTTTTTGACTTCTTCTTGAAGAATGAGATTCTTCTCAAGTAGGTCTTTTATTGTTGCATCAACTTCATCTGAATTTCTTTCTTGTCATAAGTCATCAATTATTTCTTTAATATAGAGATTGTCATCCCTTTGTGCTGCAAGATCTTTCCTTCTTTCCAAGGATTGAGAGAGTTTCTAATTTTCTTTCTTGAGTTGTCCAATAGCCAATTTTAGATCCAACTTTTCATTCTTAATAGCTTTTTCTAGTCTGTATACCTCCATTGCCTTTGATCTTTTCTCAAGCTATTAAACTTCTAATATGAGAACCAAATGGTCTAATACCAATTGTTGGAAATATAAGGTAGGTTAGGTTACTAAGAGGGGAGAGGTGAATCAAGAACTAATAAAACTTTAAACTTACTTTACCAATTAATCCTTCATATATTATTCTTTTCTAATTGCATGTATGGAAGAATGAAAGCAATAAACATTCATAACACTTTGACACAAGATATGGTGACCTAGAAACCTTCCAAATAGAAAGTAAAACCTTGGTGGGAATAATACCCACAATCTTTAGTATTGTAGTATAAAGTTGGCCTCTTAAGGCTTACAATTGACCACTTCTAGCGATCTTCCCCGTTAGGAGAATTAAGGACTATTAGGTCTCCCTTGTTAAAGGATTTACAAACATACAATGAAGTATGCACTCTATTAGGAGATTTAGCAAAGACTGTTAAGTCCACCCGATTAAAGAATTTGACTGATGCACCTATTGGGATGAATTAATGGCTAATCTCTTATTTGCAACTTTGATTTGCTGAATGAGATCCCTTGAATTGCAATGATCACCTGAGTGTGATAGATAAGTCTCTACTATACCATATATTGCTTGTAGCCTTCTTCAATTCACACTCATCTTCTTCTTACTTCTTCACATACATTACTTACATGATTATATTTGGATATGATACAATAAATTACATATATACCAATCCACTTGATTACCTTCTAGAGTTGGCTACAATACCAAATTCATCATCTTTCACAAAGTCGACCCATTTTTGTAACTTGGGTTTTGAAGAAAAATTCGGTGATGTTTTGACACTTAGCAAACACTATCAACACTCAAAAAACTCTGGCACTTAGTTGAATTTGAAGCTCGATCCATATTGATCACTTCGAGTAGCAAAAACTTGGTTAGCACTGTATGACTCGATGAACATTGAGAAACTAGGTAGATACTAAAACGCTTGATTAACACTGCAACACTCAGTCAATATTGAATTCAATTTGATAATATTGCGAGCTTAGTAGACACTAGTATACTTGGTTAACATTAGAGAGCTAGGTTAACATTATGCTTTTCCTCTGAAGCTCAATAGACATTGTAGAACTTGGCAAGCACTACAATCTGTCTTAGATGGTCAGTAGACACTATGAAGCTTGACATGAACTACAATCTAACTGTTTAGCTTGGTAGCAACTGAAACACTTGGTTAATAGTGCTAGATGAATGATAAGCTCAATAGAAACTATAGATCTTGGTAGCAATGAAACCAAGTGACTAAGTGTTAATTCACTAATAGAAAAATTGACCTTAATGTCAATATCTACACCAACTAACAAGGTGAAATAAGGAAGACATTGTTCACTAAGTGACTATAGTTGTCACCCAGCAATTGGCAAAGCAAGTTAAAGATCAATGTTAATTGAGCAAGTTTAGTATTAACCAAGTGATGTTTTATGCAAGTGAAATATTGTGTTCATTAAGTAAAAGCTAGACGAACAAGTTTATAAATATAGAATCTAAGGCTAACTTGTAATGAAAATAAAGAATGTTCGAGAAGTTTGAAGGCTAAAGTCAAAGTTTGTTACAAGATCTATGAATGGAAAAATACAATTATGATTAGATGATGGAGATTGAAACATGATAAGGGTGAGCACAAAGTTCAATAAAAGTTCTGTTTTCTAAGTGACTAAATGCAATAAATCTGATATCGATGATTGTGGTTAAGCAATAAAATCTAGAAGAATTTGGAAGCAAAGAGACTACTATTTAAGGAGATCATTGATAAAGTTTTTGGTTGGTGATCATTGGTGGAATTGTTGGAGGAAGTAGGTCAAAGTGTGAATTTGTCAAAGTTGAAAGAAGTAAGGAGAACAAAGAAGAGTATAAAGAAGATCACATAGAGTTAAGTACAAAGTGAAAGAGTAAAGGAGTGAATTAGCTAGAAGAAAAATATCAGAAAGAGACCAAGCATAATAGGGATCTGAATAAGCATGGTAGACCTAAACCTAACAAATCATTTGAATTTTTACTTTCTAAAAATTGTAGCAAAAAAAAACTTAACCGAGTGGACCTAACAAGCTATAAAATCCTATATGGTAATACTAATTGGTGATGTTTGCAAATCCTTTAGAGCAGACCACTCTTTAGATAGGATTAAGGAGGGAATAAGGTCTAGATGATATTTTGGTGTAAATTCTCTAATTAAGTCACATTAACAATATGCATGTAAACCATTAACAAGGTTGGCTCCTAGCAAAGCTCACTTCAAAAGAGTGAAATTTTTGGGTTGTTAGTCCCAAGTGGTTTTTTTCTTTATAGGGTTTTCACATTAAAATCATGGTGTCAAATTTATGAATGTTGTAATGTTGCAAGTTGGTTTTTCATGATATTTAATTTTTACTACAAGTCAGTAAAAGCTAGATAAAAGATAAGATTAATTTCTAATACTTGTTAATAACAAAAATAGTGAAATAATAGTTTGAAGTAAATTGATTATAATACTAGTTGTGAAGTTGACTGAGATCATTGAGTAATTTCTATTGAAAATTTTGAATTTTGAATTGGTACTAAAGTGTTTAAAGGGATTATAGGATAACTAGACATAATTAATTCACCCCTCTCTCAGTTATCTAACATAATGTTGACATCCATAAAGGAACAATAGATAAGTACATTTAGAGCACATGTCATAGGGTATGTAATGATAATCAAAATATAGTACAATACAATGTATAATCTCATAGAGATCTCAAGATACAAAGAACATTATGCATAGGTATATCAAATGACTATAAAGATCTTCAAGTGATATAAAATAAGAATGGTGCAATTGTAATAATGGAACATTCAACACTAGTACAAGTCCATTAGGAACTCAAAGGAAAAATTATCACTATCACCTGACTATGTGGAACCTAGATACCCCACTCCTACTATGTTGAGAAGATAACATCAGGTCCCACTCAGATATCAAACCACAAAATCAACAACACAAATCCTAGAAAGGGATCTTGAAAACTCTCTACCTCAATGGGAACACAACTAATGATAAAAGAAATAATGACAAATATCAAAATGCTAACAAGTAACAATTCCAACACTACATATTAAACCAATAACTTGATACCTTCTAAATAAAATAGCATGACTAGATAAATAACATAGACCAAATAAATACCAATTACTAGATGAATACCAACCACCAAATAATCACTAGATAAATACCAATTACCAAATGAATAATGATAGAAAAATAAATATGACTACCAAAAATGAATGCAAATTCAATGGAGGATACATGCTACATATTAGGGAGTGTCATCACATGGTCAACAAATTGAATTACCTTGGACTGGTCTTTCTCTAGACCTTGAACCCTCAAGCATTAAGTTACCCTGGATTGGTCAGTCTAGGCCCAAAAGCCTTAATGTGGCCTATGTAGAACTAGGATAAACTCTCATGAACATGAAGAATACTACTATCCCTAATCTTTATGTATCATATCATTCCTATCCTTAACCTTTAGAAGTACTCAAGGCATGGGTGAGGCAATATTGATGAGATTAGGATGTGCTACCTATTTTCCCCTTAATTTTCCATTATTTTATGTTATTCATTCCAAACACCATTTGGTAAGAAGGAATATAGGGATTTAATAAATATAAAAGAAAAGCTAAAACTTAAACTATGAATGAAAATCATGGTTTTTTTTTATTAGATTGCTCAATTGTCATATTAGGTGATTCATAGGTGGACAAGTATATAGAAAGTAAAATTGTTTGGCATACAAATCATATGAATGTGAATATGGAAAAGAAGTAATCTATTTTTGGTTGATAGTTTTGGTGATCATTAAATAGTTCAATTTATTTTTAAACTGTTATGTTTTGATGGCATGTGGTCAGACCAATTAAAGACTATCTAATGTATATGATAAAAAAACTCATGGTATGTACTTTGTAATTAGTTAGAGACAAAAGAAGCAAACTATGGCATATAAATATATAGGTTCGTCAAAATATTTAAGCTGATAATATATGAAAGTCTATTTATATTCCTATTACTATTTTGTTGATTACAAATGCATGGTTTGGAGTAGTAGGTGATTGAAGATTTTAGCACCTAGTGACCAAGAAAGACAGAGTGCCCTTTGCTTGTGTTATCAGGTGACTTTTGTATATAGTGTGGTGTGAGTTATTTGAATGTTTTCATTTGTGTGATTCATGTTGTTGTTTATGGATATGATAAAATAGATAGTTTCATGTGTGATTGATTTGGAATGAGTTAATGGATATGTGAATGTATAAAACACAAAGAAATTCATATGGTCAGATATATTTGGGTATTAATCATGTTCAAAAATCTAATCTAGAAATTGCAAGATAAGAAAAACACACTTATTGGAATATACTATGCAAACTTATGTTTAGTCTAATCGTATAAATTGTAATTCATAAATTTGAGAATCAAACGGGTGATTATTTGACCCAATTAGTTGTAAGTTATAATTTCGGTATCTTTAGAGTCTATTCTACTTCCTGTCAACAGTGTGACATGAAGCAAAACCATGTTTTCCTCTCTCCTAAAGAATAACATAGAGGTAATATCAAGAGGAAATAACTTTATGAAATAAATATATTTTATGTTATAAGATTGTGTTCAATAATAAGGTTTGGTTAAAAGTAATTTACTTCTATTAAGAGTGAACTTATTTGAATGTGAAAGTGGTTTAATCCTTTTAAGTATAGATTTAAATTCATTAGTTAAAAGCTTTAAATTTGGTTCTTTAATATAGAGAGTGTGAACTAAAATGCATACATAACCACTTTACATACTATTTGTCATCCCTTGAGGAAATAACCACTATATCTCTCATTAGTTTACGAGTCTAGAATTGACACATCTAGGTGTAACTAAGGGTATGTGCATCCAGATTATATCATAAATAAATCAATGAAATAGACCCTAGTTTTTCCCTACATTTTTGGTGTCATTGCCAGGGAGATATATTAAAGGAGTGAAGCCATAGTAAGTCAAGTTAGGAATAGTGCACCTTTGGGAAAGCCTAGACAATTGTTACCTCATCTAAGTAATTATCTTAGGTTTTCAATGGAGTAAACCATTTAGGTACATGGAAAGGCCTATAAATAATCAAGAAATATTTATTAAGAAAGAATCTAAGGTAGCTCAAAATCTCAAAAACCACAAAAAGAAAAAGGGACAAATTGAAGATTGAGGTAAGAACCAAGTTGAAACAAGGCAATTCAAGTTCAACTCAACCAACTTTACCTACCATACCTCTTGAAATATTATAGCAGTTTAAAGATTCTTTTGAAGCCTAGTGTAGTAAACCTCTAGAACAACCCTTTAAAACTTCTTATACAACTTGGGTTGTAGAAGTCCTACAAGAAATCATGAGAGAAAACTTAGGTGGAGGAAACATAGATGGAGGGAACCTAAGGGGAGGAAACTTAAGGGGAGGAAACTTAAGAGGAGGAAATGTACAAAAATTATTATCCCAACACAATAATAATCTCATCACATTTGAATTTTTGATCCAATCTCCCGAGGAAGATGCCCCTATGAAAAATATACTCCACTGAATACTTCCAATATTTAGAGGGTCAACCACTGAAGATCCCAATATGTTCTTATTTGAGTTTGGCATGCTCTGTAATAACTATGACTATCAAAATGATGCACAAAAGTTAAAGCTATTTATAGATACACTAAAAGATGCAACATTACAATGGTTTAAGAGCCTCAAAGACATCAAGATGCAAGGACAAATGACGGAACCATTTTTGAGGAAATCTCAAAAGTATTGTAAAACCAAGGAAGTGTGTGATGAAATCTTTTGCATGATCCAAAGGGAGGGAGAATCTATGGAAGACTTCCTAGAATAATTTGCATTTAGCCTACAACACTCAAGATGTTCTAGCTATTAGGATTAACCTCAGATAGAAATAACAATTACATACAAATATAAACAATATCAGGAAATAAGAAATCACACAAAAGAGAACACAAGACACCAAGATTTAACATGGTTCACCCAATCCCTGGGCTATTTCCACCAAACAACAAGTCCCAAGATCTAGTGATTACAACCTGATTACAATTTATAATCCCTTACAACTCAATACTGCCACAAGAAGCAATTTTCACATCACCCACAATGAAATAATCCTTAACCTTAAGCCCTTTTATACAAGGATTTTTGTCACTTTAGGATTAAAATTTGTTACAACATGTCGGCCATAAAATGCTAATAAAATAGCCCCAAAAAAAAAAATTCTCAGGGGCTCTGCCCCTAAATCTTCGATAGTTGTGGCCTTACATCCCCAACTATGTTGGGGGCTACTACCTCCAAACCATCCCTCGGGGTCCAACCTGACCTCAAACCCCACCAAGAAATTATGGATTATGTACAGTAATTCCTTGATTAGTCACCACAATCTAACACTAGCTTAACCCCTGATACCATAAAATGCTCTTCATCTAGGGAATTTGAGACAAGACCATAGATTCCTTGAATTTAGTTGGTAAGGGTAATATCTCTAAATTACCTTTTCAAGACATTTGTGATATTTTCAAGAATTATTCTAGATCCTAATGATCAAGGTGAGGATATTTAGGTAAGTACACTTCTTTGCGTAGTGCAACAAGTATAACAAAAAGAGAAATTGGTAATTTATTAGATGGTCTTAAAATTGGTCTCTTAAATCATATGGGCAAGCAAATTGATACACTTTATTCTCATAGGAAACAAGAAGAGATAGAGAAACTTTGGAAGTATTTTGTCCCACATGTAGAAAGAAGCATAGTAGTGAATAATGTCCCTATAATAGGAAAAACATCTCCTCCCTTTAAGAGGCTAGTAAAGGTGCTAACCTAAAATATTTTCTTGTAGGGACCCCAAATACTGAGTACTTTGAAGAACATGTGTATTTCATGGCACCTAAACATCCTTTCTCCCAACCTATGCATTCTAATGATCACCCTATGGGACAACATCAATCAATTCCCTTTTTCAACCAACATAGGGGATATGGGGGTTGGAAACAATATTCACAACCAACATAATGACAACCATCCCCCCAGTATTCACAATGAATACCACAACTCCTCCAGGCACATTAGTCATGGCAATAGACATGGAGGTCATAATTGCCATAGTCTTCATTTTATCCACCCCAACAACCATATACATTACCACAATACCCATCACCTATAGTAATAACTCCATATTATCCACCACAACAATTGCTATTGTCTATTATGCCACCTTCTAATCAACCATCTAATTCTTCTAAGCCACCTAAAGCAACAACTATGCCAGTACAACCAACACCAGATCCTAATAATAAGGTGAACCAATTCATATACAATAATGAGGTGGCAAGATATTGCACTTATCCAATAAAATCCCTTGAAATTAATGGAGTTCAACTTTAGTCTTGTAAGGCTCTTTATGGCCCAACTATTAGAGGAATTAAGGATTTACTTGATGACACTATTGAGCCTGAAAGTCACAAGCATGATCCTAAAAAAAAACTTTTTCTCGAAATATTGAACAACCACATAAGCCTTTTACATCTATATCTGCATTCGATTTCATGGAAGAACTAAAGAATGCTAATATATGAATTCATTTATTGCATATAATTTAATATATACTAGTCTATACCAAAGTCATTAATGAACTATGTGGAAAGAAATAAAAGAAGAAAGGGGATCCTAAGACTATCAAAGTCGTCAAACAACTTTCTAGAGCTAATGTTAGGGAATATTTCTATCCCCAAGTATATAGATCCAAGGAGTCCAATGATTAAAGTATTTAATATTAGTGATTTAATTATTCCTAGTACACTTGTAGATCTTGGGGAAACAATTGATATATTGACTAATGAAACTAAGGAGAGATAATATTTGCAAGTACTTAGACCTACTCCCACAATCTTACAAATGGATGATCTTTACTTGGTAAAACTAGAAGGTATAATTGAAGATGTCATCATTTATATTAAATCTTTGGAATATCCAATTGATTTTGTGATATTTACATAACCTAAAATTTAGTTGTGGGGATATCCCATCATTCTAGGAAGACCTTGGTTAGATGCTACTAATACTTTTATTAACTACAAGTATAGAAACATGGTGATTTCAAATGGGGATCATACAAAAGAGTTAATCTTATATCCTCCAGCACAAACTTTAATGGAAAGAAAAGAGCCTTTGTGGATTGACAATGATTTAGAAGATTCTTTGCCTATTTTGACTATAGAACAAAGTAGAGAGTTGAAAGGTACTTCTAAGGACACTCTCATTAACCATTTGTTTCAAAATCATTATGTAGTGGATGATATTTTAGAGTCAAGGTTTTTTCTTACTAATGTTAGAAGTAATTTCCCATTTAAAAACTTCCCCTAGTGATTAATTCATCATCCATACAACATTTTATTACTCTACATCAATTATTACCACACACTTGTCAATATAGTCCATTTTTAGTATCCAAATCTAGCATACAACTTCTTGTCATAAAAGATCCTACACAATTTGATCCAACTAAATTCTACCTAGAGAAGCACTCAATATTAATCCAAATCTAAGTGAATCTCAAACTAAAGAACTAATTGAGATGTTGTGCAAATATAAAGGAGCTTTTTCCTAGGACTATCAAGATGTGTGGGGTATATATCTGACCACTTCTACTTATATAATGGAGTGCAAGGCAGGAGAATCCCCAAAGGAGATGTCCTAGCCCCTAGAAAATAACCACATAGTGGAAACACAACAACAATGCAAGATCTAATACCAAATCACAATACTTTATTCATAAATATAATTGTTCACATGTAATGTGCTTGGTTGTAAGACCTTCTAGGTTAGGGCCAAATACAACAACAATTACAAGATAGTTTTGCAACATCCCACAAGATCCAACTCACAATCCTAATCCTAGCTAGTCCAGATCTACACTTTGGAAGAAAACCCCAAGGAAATCTCAACTTGTGCTCACAAGCCCACCAAGCAATCCCCTGGTTTACCAATCCACAACTACTAACCTTTTCAAATTTTGCTCCCACACTTCATCTTCTTCTCCAAGTTGGATTATTATGACTTAAAGACTCCACAAGCCCCCCTACTTATACCCAACTAAGCCACAAGTCCACCTCGTTCATTACAAATTGAATTAAATCCTAACATTAAATATATGTTGATCCACAAGTCAACCTCCACTAGATATTAAATACCAAAATGCCTTAGAAGGATTACAACACAAATTAAATTCACATAGGAGAGATAACCAAGACCCAAATAGGTCCACACAAACTCCCAAACTGATCTAGGTCACGATCACATGCCACATGCATAAAATGATTCAACTTGATCAAGAAAATCTGCAAGAACTCTAGTTGGCACCAACACACTATCGAGTGTCAACAAACTCCCAAGCATTGTCAAGCAACCAACACATGTCGAGCAACAAATACCTACTGAGCATAACAAGTTTCAAGCAATAGAAGATGTCAAACTCCAACAATCACTGAGCCCTTCAATGACCAAGATTCTCAACCACAACTATACCCATCAACAACCAAGCACCACTCTTTGCTAACCAAGTCCACAACTCCTAGCCAAAATACCTTCAACAAGTAGGATTACAAATAACCCTAGGATGCTCCTACATCATTATCATATCTACATAGATGAAGGGAGTAAACTTGTCTTACAACCTTAAAGAAGACTAAACCTAGTCCTCCAAGAAATTGTAAAAGAATACCTTCAAAAACTCTTAAATGTGGGATATTTTTACTCTAATAGTCAATGGGTATCTCCTCTTGTAGTTTTACCTAAGAAGAATGGGAAATGGCAGATATGTGTTGATTATAGGGCCCTTAAAAAGCCACAAAGAAGGATCATTTTCCACTTCATTTGATTGACTAGGTTTTGGACACTTTAACTAGTAAAACATTTTTCTCCTTATTAGATGGCTTTAGCAGATATAATCAAATCCAAATTACTTTCAAAGATCAAGACAAGACTATTTTCATATGCCCTTTGGGTATATTTTTCTATAATATTTTACCATTTGCATTGTGTAATGCCTCAACTACCTTTCAAAGAGTAGACTTGAGTATTTTTATTGATTTGATTCATAATTGTGTAGAAGTGTATATGGATGATTTTACTATCTACGGTGACACTTATGAGGAAGCTAAGGTAAAACGTGAAAAAGTTCTTAAATGATGTATTGATAGTAACCTTTCTCTAAGTCATGAAGTATGTCATTTGTTATTGATAGAAGGGATTGTTTTGGGTCACCATATCTCCTCATGAGGAATTGAAGTAGATCATAAATATATTCCAATTATTCAAGATCTTTTTGTGCCTACTTTTCCAAAAGTAGTACACAAATTCTTAGGATATGTTGGTTATTACCATTGATTTATTTAATATTTTAGTAAGATCACCTCACCACTCTTTGAGTTGTTAGGTAAAGATGAATTTTTTTTCATGACAACTATCTGCCAACAAACCTTTCAAGAAATTAAAGGTAAGATTATTTCTACTCTTGTGTTACGTGTAACAAACTAGAAATTGCCTTTTCATATTCACATGGATGTATTTGACACTTCAATGGGAGTTGTCCTTGGCCAAAAAGAACATAATCTTTTATATTTTATTTATTACATTAGTAAGAATTTTATTGGTGCTAAGGCAAATTGCACAATTATTGACAAAAAATTATTGGCAATTGTATATGTAATTAATAAGTTTCATCGTTATTTTACTGGTTACAAAAAAATTGTCCATACTGATCATTTTGCTATTTTATTTTTGATGAATAAACCAATATTTACTCATCAAGTGATCTATTGGTTACTTCTTTTGCAGGAATTTGATATCACCACATTTGATAAACCAAGACATGTGACTTCCTATCAAGGTTGCAAAATGTAGATGAACCTTAGCTAGTCGATGATGCTTTTCTGGATGAACATCTATTTGTAATTTATGTTAAAATTCCATGGTTTGTTGATATTCCTAATTACCTTGTTACTTGTAAGTTTCCACCTCACTTATCTCCAAGACAAAGAAGAAATATCATTGGGTTTATTGGTCAATATTCTTGGATTAATTATTTACTTTTTCATATTGGTATTGATAATGTTATGCATCATTGTGTTACATAAGATGATGTTATCAATATTCTCTGTGCTTTCCATTCTAAACCTTATGGGGACCACTTTGCATCTGAAGTACTACTAAGAAAATTTTGATTACAAGATATTATTTTCCTACACTACATAAGGATTATAAAAGGTATGTCCAACATTGTAACAAATGTCAATGAATGGATCATCCTACTCATTCTGATGATATGCCTTTACACCCTCAAGTATCTATTGAACCATTTGAAAAATGGCAGTTATATTTTGTAGGACCTATTAATCCCCTTTCTCAACATAAGGAATATATTCTAGTCTATACAAACTATGTTACAAAATGGGTAGAGGTAGTAGCTTTAAAACATGTTAGTGACACTAAGGTTCCTAACTTCTTGTACTTATAATTTTTGACCAAGTATGGAGTCCCACACAAGATTATTATTGATCAAGGGGAACAATTCACCTCCAATATGATAAAAACCTAGGTCCATAAATATGATCTCAAGCAACACAATTCCTTCCCATACCATCCACAAGCCAATGGGCAAGTGAAAGTGACTAATTGAGAATTGGAGAACATCTTAACAAAGAAAATAGCCTTGCATAAATGAGATTGGTTTGATCACCTCCATGAAGTTGTGTGGCCCTACTATACCACTTGGAGGACTACTATTGGGCTCACTCCATGTGAGCTTGTTTATGGTAAAAAAGTTGTCCAACCCATTGAGTTCAAAGTCAATACTCTTTGTACTGCTCTTCAACTTGGTATGAGTCTTAGCAGGGACCAAATGGCTCGATTGGCTCAACTTTATTCCTTTAATGAAATCTACCAAGATACTCTTCATCATTTAGAATTGGTCCAACAATAATACAAACAATGGAATAATCATTTTAGTTGGCCTCATACTTTCTAACGTAATGATTGAGCGTTACTCTATGACTTGATTCTAAGACTTCCAAGGAAATTTCAATACTAGATGGTTTATCTCATATGAGATTAGTTTGATTATGATAATGGTGTTGTTCTCTTGTGTATTGCAGACTTCAAACATAAATCTCTCTCTATAAATGGACATAATTGGAAGCCACATAAGCATTCTCTTTCCAAAGAAAAATTAATTCTTGATGTATCCAAGGAATTCATTGTTGTTTATTTTGGCTTACTTCATGATTGAAAAACCAAACTACTAAAAAAATATGCAATAAAAAGATCCAAAAGTGAAAACCTTTGGGCACTATTGGGAAGTGGGCATTTGAAAACCAATTCTTGGTAGATGCCAACTTCTCTAAAATCTTAGGGGTGAAAATCAGTTTGTCAATGCTTCTAGGCAATGATAGACTAAAAATTAGGCTTCCAACTATCTACTATTGGTGAAAAAACAAAATCTATATACAAGTCAAACTAGTTGCATTATCTTCCTATATTTTGCTGGGTAGGAAGTCTATTTTCTTCCTACATGGTTGTTTTTGTTCCCCACAATGTTTGTCTCAAGTTGTTGAGTTCTCTGTCTAGTATTTTTTTTGCCATTCCTCTAAATGCCTACCATGTTGTCCATACCAATAATGGTATCCCCTCTATGTTTTTCTTCTAGCCACTATAAGGTGTGATCTTATGTCTGATTTGATGCTTATATCACCCAATAGTGACATCCTTTCTTCTATGTCAGCTCCTATGTACTAGTCGTTGTCATATAACCATCCAACCTTTGTGCTCACATCGTCCATCTTGGGCAATCTACATTGACATAATGATTATTAAATGTGCTCATGTGAGGAGAAATATTTTGGCTCCCCTACAATATCTGTAGTCACATTCCTTTTATTTAATAATATTGGCAATCACTCATCATCAATTATCTTGGTATTCATTAAACATTTTCATTTTTTTCTTTTATTTTGTTATTTATATTTATTTCTTATTTTCATCCCTTCTACCATATGGTAATATGCCCCATGGATGGGTCATCTACTTAGTTGAGGGGTCTGCCTATATCTATTAATATAATGCCCATTTCATATAATTAAATTGCATTTTCTTTAAACTCCTTTTCTTCTCATAATTTCTATTCTGTCATCATACCAATATGATCATAATTTTGTGATACACGATAATAATCCTGGCATTAAAGTTGAGATATTTTCCCTTTATTTTTGTGGTTATCTATGCACAATGGTTTTGGAAGATTGAAGGCGATCTCTACAATTGTGATTTTTTTCACAAAACTCTCTGTGATAGACATGGCGGATGAAAGGTGTCCCTAGTTTGAACACATGACAATGGAAGAAATTAGGAAACTAGAGTAGGTGGAGGAATATATGGTATTTAATAAGGCCTATTGGGATGTGTATTTCAAATGACATAGAGGCCATGATAAGTGGACATCTTAGGAGTTTTCAAAAAACTTATCTTTTTCCAAGCACCAAACTTTTGTTCGAAGGTTAACAATATATGTCTCCATGGAAGCTATAGCTAAAGTTTTTGGTTTTCTTATTAGTGGTAAAAAATACTTTCCTAGAATCTTGACATAGGTAGTGGCTCTTCAACCACTTTGAGAAAGTTTTTATGAAAGGAATGAGTTTGTTACTATTGCTAAAGGATAAGGCAACAAATTGGGTTTTTTTCCTAGTCATTGGAAACATGTAGCTAAATTTCTTATTCAATTTATAACATGTGAAGATAGGTATGTTTATGTGTATGCCCACCATTTTTTTTTATTGTTACATTTGGGGATAGAAGAGCTTGTAAATGTTCTATATCATCTTTACTCATCCATGCATCATATGAGTCAAAATATTCAAGAGGGTCATGGTCATTTACTTACAAAAACTCACTCCCCCTAGCAATTGGAATTCCTCTACTAGTTATGATTTAGACCAGGAATCCTCTGATAATAAAAATTCTATTGGGGAAATGAGAGAAGGTAGCTCTAAAAATGAGGAAGAGGGTAACATTGTTAAGGAAGAAAATGTTACTAAAGAATAGGAAGATATGAAGTATTTGAGAAAAAACCTAGCACCCCCTTGACTTTTTCTAAAAGATAGTCCCTTAGAGACTACAATAAACAAAAAAATCAATCTGGTTGTACACTAGTCTAGGGTCCTTATCATATAAGGAGTGCAACTACAAAAGATAGTACAAGTAGTGAACAACCCTATGGTTCTAGGAAAAAAAGGAAAATTCCCTTAGGTAAATAAACTATACAAGAAGATAGGCTTCAAAACCTAGCCAATATAGCTACAACCTGCATTGGTGAAGAAATCCACATTGGTGAATAAACTCACATTGTTGAAGAAATCCACTTTGATGAGGAAACCCATAATGATCAATAAACTAATAAACATCTACAAGTCTTATCAATGACAGTTAAGAAACATGGGAAAGTGTAATGAGATCTGAGGCATATGAATCAAAAAAAGAAAATGGAAAAGTGACAAAGGAAATATTGATATTTTAGCCCTATTTTAAGCCAAGAACATGGTTCTAAATAAAAGCTTCCTTCTCATAGGCCTAAAGGGTATATAAGGAGCCCAAAGGGTCATTTTCAAATCATTTATCTTATTTGAGTTTTAGAGAGAGAGAGAGAGAGAGAGAGAGAGAGAGAGAGAGAGAGAGAGAGAGAGAGAGAGAGAGAGATTGCCCAAAGGAGGATTCAAATAAAGAGGCAACAATTTGAGCACAACTAGCCTCTGTAGTATGGTCCACTGGTAAGTAACTAACATATGAGATATTTTGAGTTTTTTTGAGATTTTTAGCATTTTTCATGTGTTTTAGGTAGGAAAATAAAAAAAACTTGTACGATACTTCTAAGATATTGTATCACTATTGGGAAAACTCTTGTACAATAATTATGTTGGCTAAAAAGTATCGTACTAAAGTCTTAAGTTCTATTGTATAAGACCCACCCATTACTAATAGAATACTAGACAAAGTATTGTACCAACACAAGGTATCGTACTAGTATAGAGAAATGTATCATACGATACTTTTTTAGTCACCTATTATATTTCACTTAAAATTTGTGTGATGTGTTAATTTGAGGACTTAGTTGATTGTTCATGTAGTCATGTTGTGATGTTTTTAGTTTCATTCTAATTATTATATGATAGAGGTTGATGCACTTATGCATTTTTGTGATGTAGAAGGTATTTTCACTACTCACCATTAGGGTACTTGAGGTGGTGTGATTGCGAGTTGTGCCCCAACTAGATGTTGCGAACATAGCTACTATCGAGACCATGGAATTTGGAGGATTATTGCAGTTTTCCTATATTGAGGAAAACCATGGCCTTTCGATAGCTCTAATAGATTGATGGAATAGTGAGAATAACACCTTTTACTTGTTGACAAGAGATACCATGATCACCCTAGAGGATCTGTATAGGATCCTGTGGGTCCCATGTGTTAGAGATCCAATGAGTTTGTTGAGAATTTTTAATTGTTATGCATACTTGATCTCATCAATGTTATAGCTAATGTGAATTATTTTTGTGTCACATGTGTATTTTTATCAATCCTTAGAGAAATATTGTGAGAGGTATTTGGAGATGACATCATCCTAGATCATTGCATAGTTTGGGATCAAAAGATGGAATAATATGGAGATCAGTACCTAGTGGCATGCATAATGTGCTCCCTTATGGGAATAGGATTTGATCATAGATAGGATCCAAAGAGGGTTCCCATGTGGGAGGCTAGTTATGGACCTAATGAGTAGATCAAGGAGTATGGCTTTGTCTCACACCATCCTTATAGGCATGTATCATGAATTTCATGATATTGTCTTTAGGGAGGCAAAAAGTTAGGCATATAGGGCCATTTTGGCATAGGTATGGACATGGGACCACATCACTATGGTGCATCCCAATGTATAGACGTGAAAGAGGGGATGACCCTATATGTGTGTGTTCACAGGTTTCATTGCATAGTTAAACATCGACAATACTACATTCTACCAACAAGTACTTGATGAGCTAACTTTTGAGTGGAGGTCATATGTCAGGTGTGAGGGTTGGAAAGAGGCACATGAAGAGCTATAATACATGTACTACAATAGGCCATTGTTGGGTGGGCATCTTGGGGTAGTAGAGAGGTTTTCTATTAGTTGAGTGGCAACATTTTGGGTGGAAACAATAAGTACCAACAGAGATGATGACCTATTCAAAATACATAGAGGAGGAGGGAATGGGATGGATACTCATGTTGAGCTTCACTTTGTACTAATAGGAGAAACATGATCTAAAGTGGATGGTATGAGAGTGCCTCCTGGTAGTGATAGATTTAGGGGTTTTTGCTAACTATGTGAGGGAGATGAGGAGGAGACCATTCCCTAGGTTTATGGACCTAGATGTAGTGCAAGATGATATAAGCAAGGAAGAAGATGACAGAGATGAAAAAGGATATGGGGGAGACGAGGGAGGGGGTGGGATAGGCCTAGCACACTAAGAGGTCCATTAGGGACTAGATCTTGAAGTAGGGTTAGAGATGAGGAGGAGGAGGTAGCATAGGACAAGAGTCTTGTTATATGGCCTTGAGTGGAAAGGGACATATGTCAGTAGTAGGAGCCACCTAAACTAGTTGAGGGAGAGGAAGTGAGGGACCAAAGGATCATAACACTTGAGGGAGAGATCCACTAGGCTCAGATCAATATAGCCATGAGGAAGAATAAACTAGCAAATGCTAGGGTTGAGGCCCAAGTGAGAGAGGATATTGTGAGGACCTAGATAGAGCATGACAAGATATAGAGAGGCATGGAGAGAGAGAAAAATACTACTATGGTGCCTACATAGCAGTTATACCATTAGAGTGACGAGTTTCCTATAGAGAGTGGGTAGATTAGAGGGAGTAACACAATCACTAGATATGACTTGGGAACCTCCTCCACAACCACATCAGATCTAGGAGGGAAGGAGTTAGACATAGGGTGTATCTTAGGCCTTTATGTCCTCGTGATATTTTGATATATCATTTTGAGATATTGATCCACTCATGTTGGATGTATACTTGATATTTCACCATATATATATGAGATTCTAGATTTTGAGTTTAGCATTGTGTACTTGTCTCATTTTATGCTCATGTGATGGATGGATCCTTATGTTTATGTTTCAATGTGATTGTGATATGTATGTTCATCCTATTTTAATATACTCATGGATGTATTGATGTCTCTCTCTCTCTCTCTCATATGTCTAGTTTTATTTCATGATATGGATGCAAGATTTGAAAATTTAGCACTCAGATAGATTAGATATGATGATTAGACTAACCCCTTGTCATGACATGAAAAGAAGAGAAGCGGTGAGATGAAAAGATCAAAAGGAGTTTGAAGATATGGTCAAGAAGATTCAAGGAAGCAAATGTAGTTGACCAACACATCCATGAAAGATTAAGGAGGCTCTCTCAAAACACAAAATGCAAAGCTAAGCTAAAAATCAACCCTAGAATGTAGACTAGTATGCAAAGGTGAAACTGTAAGGGTTATATAAGTAGGTTCTACTTTTCATTTTCTATCATGAAGCCTTATTAGGGACATTGAAAGATCATACAACCATCACTAGTATAAACTATGAGGATATGAATATGATATATATCAAATAGGAGTATGGGAACCCAACCTATGCATCAAAAATATAAAGGTCAAGATGACAATGTAGTTAGATTCCCTAGGTTTAATGTAGCAATATTTTGCTCACATTAAGACACAAAATTTCAATATGGCCATAAGCATGCACTTGTAAAAATAGATAAGGACATAATGTTAAAGATCCTAAGTGTCGAGCGGGTCAAGAAAGATGCTCAACACACCCAAGATCTAACAAATTACACTCAAAAACATAAATAAAAGGAAACCATGCCCCATGCCCCTAGTCCTCTAGTTCAAGACATCCTCAAAAAAACTATGAGGGATAAAACAATTAGAAAGGAAATAATCATAGACAACACACAAATAAAACAAGCCAAGAAAGTCTCAACCAGTTTATAAGTTTAGGTGTGTGTGTTAGTGTCACATAATTCTCTCCTAGGACTCAAGTCTTCCAGGGAGGAATATCAAAATAACCTAGATTGGAAAAAGTATCTAGTAAGTGTTGAGAAATACTTGATGTCAAGGGGAAGTGTTGAAAAACACTATTTCAAAGAAACCTAACACAACTAAGAGACCCTGATAAGCTTAAACAATTTGTGTCCCCTAGATGTAGAAAAGTGTCAATTCCAAGCTAGGAAAGGAAAAGCAATATGAATGGATATTTTAGAGAGAAGAACAAAATGTTGATAGACATATATGCAAGGGTCTTAAGTGGCACCTATTTCCAGGTTTTCACAACTTGGCAGGATATATATTTTTTCATTTTTTTATGATTATTTTATATTTTTTAAGATATATGTTTGATTTGGCAATATATCAAAGAGCCTATTTCTAGGTTTTCACTAAGATAAATGTTTTTTTCAGCATTACATATGATTTTTTTTGTATTTTTTAGGATAATAAGGCATGTACACACATTGAGTAGCAAGAGCACTAAGAATAGAGCTTATTTATGTACAATATGTTGATGGGCTTAGGGAATTATTCTCCCTTGGGTGTAGGAAGATGATAAGGACTATAGCCAAATATAACTATGGCAATATAAGGACCTAGAAAATGAGGTTTAAACTTTCCCTTATGTTCTCTATTTCACTGATTCTTTGGATTTTCTCTAAGGACAAGGTTTCAAACTTGTAACTCCCTAGGATGAAATTTCTTATTGTATCTAGTAGAAATTCATTTTTGATATACTCTTATGTGATCAAAAGCAGATCTAGGAGTTCAAGCTCTTGTAATCTCATAGCTCTATAGTCCTCATCAATAATCATCCCTTTCAAGGAGACTCACAAGGAAGGAATCTCAACCTCTAATGGTAGAACAACCTTAGAACCATAATCTAGATAAAAAGGTGTAGACCTAGTAGGCATGTGTATGCTAGTCCTATAACCCCAAGTATAGGATTAATCTGTAGATGCCAATCTCTCCTAGACTTATGTACAATTCTATGCAAAATTTTGAGCAATGTTTTATTCAAAGCTTCAACTTGACCATAACCTTAGGGATACTAAATAGATGACCAATGTTGTTTGATCTTAATTTTCTTACAAAGTTATCTAAGGTCCTCATTCTTGAATTTTCCCTCATTATCACTGACTAAAGAGGATGGAATGTCGTAGTGACAAATGATGCGATTCAATATGAAGAGACCAAAATTTTTCCCAATGGCAGCAGAAAGAGGCACAACTTCAACTCATTTAGTGAAATACTCAATAGCTATGATGATAAATGTGTGTCCACTAAAGAACTAGGATGTATCTTACCAAATAAGTCAAAGGACCATTACTAAAAAGGCTAGTGTGTGATAGAGGAAATCAACTCACGTCCATGAGCATGAATCAAGTTACCATAGAGTTGACACTTCTTATAGGACTTAGCATAACACATAGCATCAACTTGCGTAGTAGGCTAATACTAACCAAACCTAAGCATCTTTTGAGAAAGATTAAGGCCATTAGAGTGAGACCTGCAAATGCCATCATGGATTTCAGCTAATGCTGTTTCAAACTCATCCTTTTTGAAGCACCTAAGCAATGTTCTATCTAGAGATTTCCTATACAAGTCACCAGGGGAAAGGGTCTAGTGAGAAGCATTTCAAATGACTTAGAATTTTTCATTGAAAGTTAGTTTGTCAATAATGATTTTTTCATGAAGGTAAAAATAGATAATGACATAGTGAGAGGCATCATGACAAAAAATTGTGCAAATTACTTGGCTATTAGGGGAATCATAAGTAAGGTAATATTGCTCTTCCACTAAGAATTCAAGTCAAGATTCATGTTCTTGTAACTGTAAGATAGATGACAAGGTATCCATAACATTATAATACTTCTTTTCAATATGAGGAATTAGTTGAAAAGTAACAAAGGTGAAATAATTCCTTAGGGCATCAATCAACTTCTTGCAGGGAATAAACTTGTCATCCTCAGTTTGATAGTGATTGTTGATTTGATTTATGAAAGGTTGAGAGTCTGCATAATTGTGTAGCTCATAATTCTCCATTCAATAGCCAATTTAATACCATTTGTGAGAGCCTCATATTCCACTATGTTATTTGTGCAAGGGAACAATAGCTTGTAGGACTTAGGAATAGTGTAGCCATGAGGGGTAATCAACAAAATACCAACACCAATACCATTTTGAGTATGTGATATATAAAAGAACACCTTCCAAGTCCTTTTTGTGACATACATGATACAAGAATTAGGAAAATATATTTTCATAGGACCATTATCTTGTAGTCGATAATTAGCAAGCTGGTTTGTAATAGTTTGTTCTTTTATGGCTTTGCATTCAACATAGTGAATGTTAAATTCAAAAAGAATCATCATCCATTTAGCAAGTCAATAGGTGAGTACAACCTTACTTAGGAGATACTTAAGAGGATCAATTTTAACAATCAAGTATGTAGTATTAGCTAGCATATAGTGTCGATGCTTTTGGGATGCAAACACTACAACAAGACAAGCTTTCTCAATATTATTGTAATTTATCTCATAAGTAACTAGAGTTATATTGATATAATAGATGGGTAATTCCTTTCCATTTTCATCATAGTGTCCTACTAATTCCCCTAGGGAAGTAGTTGTTGTTGAGATATACAAAATTAAAGTCTTTCCCAAAAAATGAGGTGTAAGAAAAGGAGGCTTGGCTAAATATTCCTTGATTTGATTAAGGCTCTTGTCATTTCTTTTTTCCAAACACATGTAGACCTTTTATGCAAGTTACTATTAAAGGGTTGTGATCTATTATCTAGATAAGAAATAAACTCCTCATTTATTGAAGACACCCTTGAAGACTACTTAACTGACTAATATTGTGAGCAGGTGGTTTTCCATGATTGCTTGTACTTTCTCAAGATCAACTTCAATGCCCTTAGCAGATTTGATGTAGCCAAGAAGTTTACCACAAGTGATACCAAATGCACACATCTTAGGATTGAGCCTAAGTTAAAATTGTTCCATGTGGTTCAATATCAAACTCAATTAAGCGAATAAGTGTTTCTATTTTTAGACTTGGCCAATGTGTCATCTACACAATCTTCCATATTTTTATGCATCATATTATCAAAAATTGTTGTCATAACCCATTGATAGGTAGCACCAAAAGTTTTAATCCCAAATTGTATGACATTCTAGAAAAAGATACCCCATGTACAAGTGAAACTAGTATTTTCTTGATCTTCATAAGCTATCTTTATTTGGTTACATCTTGAGAACACATCCATTAAGGAGTACATTTCATATCTTGCAATCATGTCCACTATCATGTCAATATTAGGGAGTCAAAAATCATCCTTAGGAAAATATTTATTTAAGTCTCAAAAATTGGTACACACTTGAATGAATTTTTATGTTTTGAAATAGGTACAATATTTGAGATCTATCTACGCAATCTATAGCTCTTTTGAATTGGCAACTTAGGAGCTTCTCTAATTTAGCTTTCACCAAAACGAAAACATGCAGATGCATTTTTCTCAATTTCTACTTAACGAGCTTGACACTAGGAGCTATAGAAAGGTGATTCATGATAAGATTAGTATCAAGATTGGTAATGTCTTCATATGTCTAAGAAAAGTTTTTTTTCTTCTCACCAAAAAATGAATGAATTGTTCCTTTTCTTTAGCTAATAGAGATTGAGCTAGATTTATAGTTTTTGGAGACTCATTTTTACCAAGACTAATAGGATGCATAGGCTCAATCAATACTGATGATCTATCTTGAAAATAGTTGAATAGACTACCAAGCACCTCATCCTTAGGTGCCTCAAAGAGGTTTCACCCTTGGAAACATCTTTATTTTTACTATTTTTAGGCTCTAATACCAGTACAAAGTGGCTTTTACCATTAGAGCACCTTTTTTATTTATATTTATATTTTATGACTAATGTACTTGATATCTATTTCAATCATGTTGATAGCTGGTTTGTTGGTGGAAGAGACTACATGATTAATAACATTAAGATAACAAGTGATCTCAGAGTCATTTTGGAAGGATAATAACTTGGGTAGTTGACTTTGTATAGACCAATAAATGAGGTCAAGGTGCATGAGCAATACTAAAGTTAAGAATTCTAGGTTGTTGATATGAAGGTAATTGTCTCCAGTGATAAGAAAAATATAATCTGTAAGGAATTCTTCAAAGGTACCCAAATTTGGGTAAGACCTAAGAGAATCAGTGTAGTCCACTAAAGAAAGTTGAGAATCTAACTCATTAAACCCTACAAAAGAATTGTCAACCATGTCAGTTTGATTAGCATAGGTGTGTATGCCATCTATCCCTAGTTCATGAGATGCAACTAAAAGAGAATCTCACTCATATTCATTTGACTCATTGCTTTTATCCCATGCTATAAGGTGAGAAATTTTCCTTCTTATTCTATCTATGCTTGGATCCTCTATGTATGAATCATTGAACTCAAGTTGTCTAGAAGTGGAAGCCTCAACACTATGATAATTATTTGGTTCATCTATTGGAAACTACAATTGGAATAGTTTTTGTATTGTCATTGATGTCAAATCTACTACTGAGACATGTTTCTATTTGATCTAAGTATCATATCTATTTGATTGATGATGAGGATTTGAGAAGTTGCTCATAACAAAAGCACATAAAGGAAAGGACGAGTTATGAAAAATAAGCTACAATGGACACTTGATTAGTTTGACTTTGACAAGATAAAGTGATTGCCATATTGATAAAGGAAAAGATAGTAATGTTCAAATCCTGACAGTGCAAGCTAGGATAAATCACTTATGTAAGGCTTGACCAAGAAACAAAGTAAAAGATCAAGGAATTTTGAAGTTCATGGCGAGTGATGCTAGTGTTAATTGAGCCATAGTAAGTGCTGAGAAAATTCAATATTGACCAAGCATAAGTATTGATCGAGTGATAGTGTTGATGCTAAGCTAGAAGCTCTATAGTGACCAAGAAATTCAGTAATGACCAAGTGTTAGAACTTAGTGTTGTTGAAGAACAACATTTTGAATGCAAATGAGAAATCATGATTTCTAGCCGACTCAACTAATTTGTTGGGATATGGAAAATGTGTTGAAGATAAGGATTAATGTGTTGGATCATTTAATTCTAGGAGAGAATTAGATAAATGATCCAAGAGATAAATTTGATGAGAAGTTTTTAGAAAAAAAGGAAGATGAAAAAATACAATGAACTTGATGAATTGAATCATGAACCCTAAGATCTACGATGATTATGAGAAATGGAAAAGGACCAAAATTACCTATTTAAGGAGCCCCAAAGATGAACTTTAAAGTATGGATGAATGAGATATGTGAAGAAGAGAACATAGCAGAGAAGTTGTGCATGTTCGAAAGGTTTCTAGTGAGATGGACCAAAGATGACGAGGTTGATAAGAAAATATAAGAAGGCTTAAGTTTTTTATGAAGAGAAAGGTGTTTTCTTGAAAGGTTTCCAAGAAAAATCAAGGACAAATGTGACAAGGAAAATTATCAGGGAATCAACACATGAACTGAATAGAGATCCAAAACTACAAAGTGAGTTGTAATCATACAGATCAAACCTTACTATTTTCTTTCTAACTATTGTAAATAATTTGTATCAAAATCCTTTTAATCAAAGGTTGACTTAATAGCCATTAAGGACTTAATAGACTATGTAAACCCTTTAACAATGTGACATTCCAATAGAATGTTCAAAAGTTCTCTGACAAGGCCACTCCTAACAAGGTGATTAAATCCTCTAACTAGGTCACATTTAACAATGTGTATTGTAAATTTTAATAGGGTTGGATCCTAATAGGGCTTACTTTAGAGGAGTGAAAAAGTAGTGACATGTTGCTTATGGGTTTTCCCAAATTATATTTTCACATTGAATCCTAGTGTCAAACTAGTGTTGAATTTTTAATGGTGCTTTACATTTCAATTATTTACATTCAACAAGTCTATTATATTAGGATAGTGAAATACTTTTTAATGTTGTTACTAAGATTATAGTAGAGATTGATTTGCAGTAGGATAAGCAAAAAAAAATAGTGTTTAATTGTTTGATTGTTCAATTGGTACATATGGACCTTGAGTAACTAATTCACCCCCCTCTCAGTTATTCTAAAAATTCTAACAATTGGTATCAAAGCTCTAATGCATATAAAATTTTTTTTTAAGGTACTCCAAGCTAAAGATCATGAATCACAAAAGGGAGGTACCAAAGTTGAACAAGGAGAACTTTCCTGCTTGGAAAATGTTGATGATGTTACATATAGCTAGTATCAGTGATGTTGTGATAAACTTTGTGGACAATGGATATGTGAAGATAGCAACCATTCCTTTGACTGCTCAACAATTAAAAGAAAAAAAATAACATTATTAGGCAATGTTGGAGATTACTTCAGCCCTAAGCTATACTAAGCTTGATGATATAAAAGAATGTGATAGTGCCAAAAAAACACAGGATAAAATAAATACCATATATGGCAAAGATGACAATGTCTTAAGACCCAAATCAAAGAGCCTAAGAGGAAAATTTGATGAAATGAGAATAACAAAAGGTGAGAACATAGTGCAATATTGCTCAAGAATCAAGGAAGTTTTCAATGCTATTCAAGGTGTAAATGGAAAGATTGAAGATAAAATAGTGATAAGCCAGGTATTGAGAACTCTACTTCCTATATATTCCATTAGGGTTTCTATCAATATAAGAGCTAAGATGTACTCCAGGTAACAATCTAACTTTGGAAGGTGTAATTGGTAGACTTACTACTTTTGAGATGTCTAATTTTGATAACTACACACCTGCTACCATTGAATTTTCTTTTAAGTCACAATTGGTTCTTATCAAAAGAAAAGGAAAACATGTGAAGAGTGACAATGAAACTTCTAATGATGAGCTCTTATTGCAAAAATATTTTGAAGAGGCAGAGTTAAATACAAAGGTAAACTACCTATAATTTTTTTTTCATGTAACAAGGTTGGTCATATTGCTATAAGGTGTTTTGATAGAGAAGACAATAATGAGAGTAAGGAAAAAAAATACAAAGGAAGGAGAGATGATCATGACTAAAAAAAGAACAAGGATGATAAAGGTAAGAAATCTTGTTATATTGCTAAAGAAAAAATTAACACTGAATCTAAAAGTAATGATGATGAAGTTGTCTATGTTACTATGAAACAAGATTCTAATGAAGATGAGAAAACAACTTTAATTTCATATGTGAACAAAAGTGATAGATGGATAATTGATAGTGGTTTCTTTAATCATACGACTGGTGATAGAAATAAATTTGAGGATATTCGACCATACAAGGGTGGCTATGTTAAATTTGGTAATGAAATTCCATGTATTGTGAAAGGTACAATTCAATTGTTTGACAAAATCAAGTGTCACAATGTTTACTAGGTGGAAGGACTTAACTACAATCTGTTGAGTATTTCACTCTTGAAAAAATTAGAGCATGGAGTTGAATTCCATCACAAAAAAACCAAGATTTATGATGCTAATGGAAAGATGATTGGAAATGGTGATTAGACAAGAGGTAAATTTTTCTATCTAGATTTATCTAAAGAGACATGTTTGTTTGCACAACAAGAAGATGTTTGGTTATGGCACAAAAAGGTTATGTCATGTAAATTTTGAAAATTTGGTCAACATTAGTAAAATCAAGAAAATAAGAGGGTTGGAAAAACTAAAGAGGCCTAACAATGCTATGTGTAAGCAATGTCAATTGGGAAAAATGACAAAGTCTAGTTTCAAAAGCAAAACATACACATCTAGTGATATTTTGGAATTGGTTCATACTGACCTATGTGGACCTATTGATGTTCAAAGATATTATGGAGATACATATTTCATTATGTTTATTGATGATTACTCTAGGATGATGACTATGATGTTTCTCAAAGCTAAATATGATGCTTTTCAATTATTTAAGTGGTATTTGGCTAAAGTTGAAAAATAAATAGGGAAGAGTCTCAAATGTTTGAGATCTAACAGAGATGGTGAATTTATTTCTAATGATTTCAACACATTATGTAATGACAAAGGAATTAAAAGACAAATGTCAACACCAAGGACCCCTCCTCAAAATGGGATAGCTAAAAGGGGAAATAGACAATAATGGAATGTGCTAGAAAATTGACGATGGAGAAGAATATATCATAGAAATATTGGAGAGAAGCTATCAATACTATTGTCTATACCTTGAATAGGGTACAAGTCAGAAAGGTACAAATACTACACCTTTCAAACTATAGTATGGAATTGCTTCTAATGTGAAATATTTCAAAATCTTTGGAAGAAAATGCTATATATTTAAAGATAATAGGACTGGAAAACTTGATACCAAGAGTGATGAAGGTATATTCCTAGGATATTCCATCAACGGTAAAGCTTACAAGCATTTAAACTCTAAAAATAACAAAATTGTGGAAAGTGTAAATGTGAAAGTTGATCAATTTACAAAAAGAAATAATGTTGAATGTTAGAAAGAATTAGAAGATTATAGTAGATTCATATATGTGGATGATGGTTCTCCCAACACTCCTATTCAACAAGAAAACAAAGCTTTAGTTTCCCAGCAGATAGGAAATGCCAAGGTGCAACAATAGGTTTTTGAGCAACAAACAAACGTGGGTGTTGAGTCACAAATAGATAATGTCGACCATCAAATAGACAATGTCAAGCATACAAAACCAAAACTAGAACTTGAACAAGAAAGATATAATGAGCTTGAGATCATTTTCCAAGATGAACCTATTGAAGAATAGGAAGGAGACCACCTATGCTAGCTAAGCATGTAAGAAGACATCATAAACCTAAACAAATTATTGGAGATGCAGAATATAGTATTATGAAAAGGAAGAGACTTAGAAATGATAAATGCTTACTTTGTGAATTTGAGCCCAAAATAGTGAAAGATGCTCTAGATAATGAAGATTGGATCCAAACAATGAATGAAGAAATTGAACAGATTGAGAAGAACAACACTTGGACCCTAGTACCTATACCAAAGGACAAAAATGTAATTGGAACAAAGTGGGTTTTCAAAAATAAGCTAAATGTAAAATGTGAAGTTACAAGGAATAAGAAAATATTGGTATGCAAAGAATATGCTCAATAAGGAGTTGACTATGGAGAAAAATTTTCTCCTGCAGAAATATTGGAAGGATTTAGAACTTTGCTTGCATATTCAACCTACAAAAACTTTAAGGTCTATCAGATGGATGTCAAATCCACATTTCTAAATGGTATAGTTGAGGAAGAAGTGTACATAGAACAACCTGAAGGATTTGTGGACCTAGACAAAAAGAATATGGTATGTAAACTACACAAAACTCTATATGGATGGAAACAAGCTCCAAGAGCATGGTATGAAAGACTATACAATTACTTGGTGAAGATTGGTTTTGAAAGGTCAAATGATAATAATAATCTATACTTGAAGAATGGTAAGAATAATGAGGTACTATTATCTAAAATTTTTGTTTATGACATTAAATTTGGAGGAAAATAAGAATTATGCAAATCATTTACTGATGAAATGAGGAAGGAATTTGAAATTTCAATGTTTGGTGAAATCAAATTCTTTGTTGACTCACAAGTATATCAAATGAAGTTTGTTATTTTCATTACTTAGTACAAATATATCAAGGAGATATTGATTTCTTTTGGAATGGAAGAATCATGACCAGTGAGCACACCTATGTGTACAGGACATAAGTTATCTAAAAGTGATGAATCTGTTGATGTGAACCAAACACAATATAGATCAATGATTGGAAAATTGTATTATGTTGTTTATAGAAGACCTGATATTGCATTAGTTGTTTAGATAGTTTCTATAATTTCAAAAAATTCTAAGAACTATATGATAGCAAGGAAAAGGATAATGAGATATCTAAAAGGTACAAAAAACTATGGACTATATTACACGAGGAGTGATAGATTTGAATTGAATGTCTTCACTAACTCTGATTGGGCATGAAATATTGATGACAAAAAAACACTAGTGGAGGTGCATTCTTTCTAGGAAAGAGATTGGTGCCATGGACAAGCAATAAATAGAACTATATTTCCCAATCAATAGCCAAGGCCAAGTATGTGGCAGCTATAGTGAACTGTTCAAATATTATGTGGATCAAGCAATTACTAAAAGGAATGAAAGAAGAGGTTACAGATCTAGTAGTTATCTATTATGATACCACAAGTGTTATCAACATAGCAAAGAATCTTGTGATGCACAAAAAAAAAAGCACATTGCTATCAAGTATCACTACTTGAGAGAACTAGTTCAAGACAAAACAGTGAAGTTAGAATATGTGCACACCTAAGAAAAAATTGATAACATATTCACTAAGTCCTTACCTAAATATACTTACGAATATCTTAGAAATAAACTAGGGGTGATTAACCTAAGCAAAGAAACTTTAGGAGAAATAGTGTTATGTATCAAATGTCCAAATCAAAATACCTTACACATTGATGCAGATAGTTCTACTTTAGGAGTTGTCTAAGGTAATAAAGTAAAGTGAAGTAGAAGAACATATTAGTCATAGAAAGATGATTGAAAACAAAATTTAGAGACATGCCCTATCTACATAATCAAGATGTATGAAGTATAAAGATGGTGTCTTTAGCATTTTTTTCAAAGAGGGAGAGACTGATTGCACAAAATACTAGAAGGAGATCATTCAAGAAAGAGAAATTGATTACTTATAGGGAGTTTAGAATAAACCTAAGGATATTAATCAAAAATATTTGATACATTGAGAGTGTCACTCGAAGTCTATATAATTTTGTATTGTATTTTAACCTAAAGTATTTCTACAGATATTCTTGTTGAAATATTGAGGTATTGCCATCACTGCCATAGAGGGAGATTGTTGGAAACTACAATTGGAACAATTGTTGTATTCTCATTGATGTCAAATCTACTGATGAGACATGTTTCTATCTAATCTAATTTTCATATCTATTTGATTGATGAAGAGGATTTGAGAAGTTTCTCGTAAAAGGTTGAGTTATGTTACAATGAGGAAAGGTTGAGTTATGAAAAGGAGGCTATAATGGACATCTGATTAGTTAGAATTTGACAAGACAAAGTGATTGTCATATTGATAAAGGAGAAGATGGTAATGTTCAAGTCTTGATAGTACAAGCCAAGATAGATCACTTATGTAAGGCTTTCCCAAGGTTTATTGAGAGTAAAAGATCGAGGAATTTTGAAGTTCATGCTGAGTGATGCTACTATCAACCAAGCCATAGTAAGTGCTAAGAAAATTTAGTGTTGAATGAGGATCAGTGTTGACTGAGTGACAGTGTTGATGCTGAGCTAGAAGCTCTATAGTGACTGATAAATTCAGTGTGAAAAAGTGTTAGAACTTAGTGTTAGCTAAAGAACAACATTTTGAATGTGAATGAGAAATTGTGATTTCCAACTGATTCAGTTGATTTATTGGTATATGTAAAATGTGTTGAAGATAAGGATTGACATATTGGATCATTTAATTCTAGGAGAGGATTAGGTAAACAATCAAAGAGATATATTTGATGAGAAATTTTTAGAAAAGAATGAAGATGAACAAATACAATGAACCTAATAAATCGAATCATGAACCCTAAGATCTATGGTGATTATGAGAAACAAAAAAGGACCAAAATTACCTATTTAAGGAGGCATAGAGATGAAATTTAAAGTATGTGTGAATGAGATTTGTGAAGAAGAGAGCAGAGTAGAGAAGTTGTGCATGTTTGGAAGGTTTCTAGTGAGATGGAACAAAGCTGTTAAGGTTGATAAGAAAATCTAACCAGAAGGATTAAGTTTGTTGTGAAGAGAAGGGTGATTGCTTGAAGGTTTTCCAAACAAATCAAGGACAAAGGTGACAAGGAAGGCTTATCAAGGAATTAACACATGAACTGAACAGAGATTTGAAACTGCAAAGTGAGTTGTAATCATACAGATCAAACCCTACTATTTTCTTTCTAATCATTGTAAATAGTTTCTATTGAAATCCTTTTAATCAAAGGTTGACCTAACAATCATTAAGGACTTAATAGACTATGTAAATCTTTTAAAAAGGTGATATTCTAATGTAATGTTCTAAATTCCTCTAGCAAGGCCACTCCTAATAGGGTGTTTAAATCCTCTAACCAGATCAGATTTAATAGTGTGTATTGTAACCTTTAATAGGGTTGGCTCCTAAGAGGGCTCACTTCAGAAGAGTGAAAAAGTGGTGACATGTTGCTGGTGGTTTTTTCCAAATTGGGTTTCCACATAAAATACTAGTATCAAACTTGTGTTGAATTTTTTATGATGTTTACATTCAACAAGTTTGTTATATTAGGATAGTGAACTACTAGTTAATATTCTTACTAAGATTACAATAGAGACTGAGTTGCAACAAGATATGCACTACAAAAAAAGGTACATATGGACCTTGAGTAAGTGATTCATGCCCCCCCGCATCTCACAATTATTCTAAACATTCTAACATCATCTTCACCCCAAAGAATAAAAGTAAAAGGTACACAATTCTTTTCTTCAAGAGTGGTGATAGCAATAGGTTGAACTTTAGTTTATGAATCTCTAGTAATGGAAGTTTCCTCATCATAGATGGCCAGATTGTCATGAAAATCAAAGCCCAAACCATTAGCTTCTATGATTTTAAGTCATTTGGTATGACTCATGGGTTCAGTGAGAGCATATTTACTATCAATCAAAGGTCCCTGACCTATATAACGCATCTTTCTAAGTTGCTCATAGTCTTTGCCATATTGCTTAGGGGAAATTGGAGTTTTAAATGTGACCTCCTCAAATGTGTCTTATTCTATATAAATCTAGTCTCTAACATCTTGATCTTGCTTTTCATCTTCTAAGGGAACTAAGAATTGAATGAAAGTACCATATATAGTCATAGTTGAAGATGAAGGTTTGATATTGTCAAACAGTTTTCCATAAGAGTGAGGGGAAACTAAAAGCACAAAAATGGAGTCAAGTGTATATTACCTCATACCAATGCTCATCATTTTAGCCTCTTCTCACAATTAGAAAGCATGGTTATAGCCTCACTAGTAGATCTCTTATTTGGGATTAAAGTTTTAGTAGTAGTAAGCATGTTTATTGACATTGCATTATCTCCAGAAAGATAGAATTCAATACCATTGAGGGGAAACTTGATACATTGATGATATGTAGATAGGATAACTTGCATGCCATGTATCCAAGGTTACCCTAACAAGATGTTATATGAAAGTAGTATTTCAAGGACTTAGAAAACCACATCTTTCTCTATAAGACCCACTTGAATAGGTAGCACAATTAAACCTTCGGAAGAACACTCAACTTCATCATAAGATTTGATAATGATCTTTCTTATAGGTTCAATAGAAAAATCAGAAACATCCAATTATTGCATAACGTTAAAGGAAATTATATTTAACCCTGCACCATTTTCTGTCAACACATGCTTAGCTTAGGTATGATAGATTTGGATTTCAATATGGAGTGTGAGGTTGTGTGGATGGTTAATCACTTTATCATCTTATTCAAAAAGTGTTAGGTAATGTGGAGTGTAAATGTGATTGACCATAGCTTGGAACTTATCCATATTAATGTCAATAGGGACACTAGCCACTTTTAACACTTTTTCTAAGATCTTCTTTTGCAAAGGGATAATTCTAGTACATCAAAGATAGAAATATGTGGGAAGGTACATTGTGATTGGTTCACAAGGTCATAAGTGGACTTAGCTATGGTAGTTTTTTTCTTAGAGGTGGAATACCCCAATTGTTTAGCATGAGTTTTTTTGGAAGCATATGCAACTTTAAGGACAACTTTAGGTTGATTCCTAGTAATGACATTCAATCATTCACCATAAGAAGAAGAGGTGGGACTAGTTAGTCATAAGATAATCTTAGGTATTTTTTCATATGTGTCATAGTTAGGTCCCTCAACTTACTAAAGCCCCATCATGTAAACACTATCATCAAAGGGTTCAAGCATGTGTATAACATTGCCAACATTGGTATATGTGTACTGATCTTAGTGTCATGATTTTTCTTGTTTGTATTTGATGTCTCCCCTTGGTCATAGTTAAGGAGAGGTTCCTTGAAAGCCTTATGATCATATTTTTAACAAGCCCGTTAGTAGTAACTCTTCCTTCATCAATGAGATCTTGTATAACATCCTTAAGCTTAAGATAATAATTGGTGTAGTGCCCTTTATTCCTATGATATTTGCAAAAGTGATCTTCTCTCCACCAAGGAGGTTTAACAGTGTAGTCATAAGGTCTCAAATTGTCTAGAAGCATGATGAGTTTGTTAGAAAGAAATATTTTTAAGATCACCTCATAGGAATCAACTAAAAGAGTCATAGTATGCTTAGGCTTAGATGGCCATGTAAACTTAGGCTTTTTGGAAGAATTTGTTTTTGTAGATTCTTGTTGTTTTGTGGCTAGAATAACATTAGCTAGATTGAAGATGGGCTCTTTAGTTCTAGGAACATCCACTACCCCATAATTGAAAACATACTTATTCTTATTTCAAGGTTTACATTTGTCCTTACCATTTCCATTTGTATTATTTTTATCTTTGTTAAGACTATTTCCCCCTTCTTAACAATGATATCCTCTATGTGATAAGCACTCTCAATCATGTCATTAAAAGTGAGGAACACTTATTTTCTAAGATCATAATGCATCCCAGGTACAAGAATGCTAACAAAGATGTTGATCTTCTCATTTTCATGGTTTTGGCAAGGGTGTCTATCATGTATCTTTCTCCATCTTTGCAAATATGTGACAAATAGTTACCCTTGTTTTTATTTGATGTTGCATAAATCTAGCACCTAGCATGGTGTTGTATGTTATAAGAATAACGTTGAATGAACTTGTGCACAAGCTCATCAGAAGACTTAAGAGGAGTGGAAATTTTTGTGAGCCAATCCATGGATTGCCCATTCAAAATTCTTGGAAAGAGTCTCATTAGGTATGCGTCTTCATGCATAAAATCCATACTAATTGCATAGAATTGTCTAACATGATCATGTGGATCCTGATTTCCATCATACTTGTCACATTTAGGAATCTCCACATCCCTTGGAAAAGGAATCATGTAAAGACTTTTTCAAAAGGAAACACACATATTGTTAGCCTGGTTTTTCACCATTCTTTTTGTATGTATTCAATAGTGAAAAACCCTAAGTTCATGCCTTGAAAATTTTGAAATTAGGTCAAACCCTGGATAAAGTTTTAAAAAAAAACCCTAATGCCTTATCTTGTTTTACCCTAGTTTTTGAAAATACTTTTGAAAGTGCTATTTCAAAATTTTTAGGCGGGACGCATTTACCCTAAGGTTGGGCTTACATAAGGATGATTTCATTAAAATTTGATAAAACTTTATTAACCTTACTTTGTTTGCAGTTTGCTTGAAATATTTTATTGAAAAATATCATTTGCAATGCCTTTTTATCTAGCCATTGATCTTTTATAGATCAATGAATCATGCATCCCTACAATCATGAAATGCAAGGTCTTTAAATAAAGTGGGCATGCGCCTTGATGACATGTAGCCCTTGCCGATGTTAAAACTTCAATGCATTGCAAAAGTTTGATGCATTGTTGATCCTATTAAAATCAAAGGCTAACACTTCTCCACATTTCCAAAATACATGAAAAATAAACAATGCAGACATGCACCATTACAATGTGTGGCATCATGGGCCTGCCTTTTCAGAAGGTTACAACGATGTATCTTCTATGGTAGTTGTCAGATGAGTTGGACTAAAAGGAAGTATTCCATTGGTTAGTTCAGCTGATGCGATGTTATAAAAGTGCATGATCTCATAATCGTTAATCTGTAGGAGATCCATGGTCAGTGCATGCCTGCATTTTTAAATTGCTCGACAGATAAGTAATGCAGGCAAGCAATATTTTGACACATAGCAAGGTGGGATTGAGGATGCAGAATATGTGCCACATTGTGCCAAGCTGTAAAGTGATTGTTGATGTGTACTACTAGTTGTGCCAATAAAAAGGTTTGTCTGTCAAAAAGGGTGGAAGCTTTATCAACTGTAGCTCTTTTAAAAGATGAGTGATTGGCATTTACTCACAATAAGAAACTATTCAACCTTTAAATAATGTGGGCAAGTTCCCTTGTGCCACGTGCCTAAGTGGGACCAGGTTCTGGGAGATTGTTGAGTCATGCCATGTTGTAAGTCCATAAAGTTTCAAGCGCATTCATTGGTTGAATATTACACGTGTGCCTAGCTGGAAGTGATGATATCATGGGCGTGGAAGCTCTAATAATTAATATGGCAGCCAGATTTGTTAGAGCATGAGGGTTAAAAGACATGATTTCATTGGTCCAAGTGGATGTTTCGACCATAAAAGACAAAGGTTGTGATCCGTCGATGATCTTGGTCAGATTAATGAAGGGCGCTTGCCCACATTATGAACATGCAAGAAGTTTAAGGAAAGCGGGTAAGGGCCATGTAGACATGTGTCCCAAGTGAGGTCAGCACATTCATCTTAGACTATCAAATCATCTAGTCATTAGTCTTTCATAGATCAATAGCTGGCACTTACCCACATAAAGAAAATGCTCACTGGTTAAACAAAGCGAGGATGCGCCAACTTGATGCGTGGCAAAGATGACATCAAAAACTCATTTTCTCATAAGATAACATGGGACCTACTTGTGTGGAATTTTTTTAGAAGGCACTAATTCACATGGAGAGTTCTTATTGGTTAGTACAACTAACTGGGCCTTATTCAATTACAGATTTGTATGATCATTGATCTTGTCTTGATCAACGGATAATGCTTTCCCACTTGGTGAAGTTGCATGATAGATAAATAATGTGGGAAAGTGCCATGATGAAATGTATCCCATGTGATGTCATTATCTTCATAGCAAGCTGATTATAAATTTCAAATCATACCACTATTGATCTTTCACAGATTAACGGCTGGCGCTTGCCCACAATTTCAAGTTGCAAGGGTTTTAAATAATGCAAGCATGTGCCATTGCGACACGTGGCATAATGGGGCTGACTATTACCAAAGTAGGGTTAATTTCTACTAGGATGGAAGATTTATTATGCCATCTATGCCACACTTTGTACTTGTTGCCATAGAAATATTTTATTTATCTCAACTGTTGATTTGGAGGAAGATCGATGGCCAGCATATCCTAGCATTTTCAAAATGCAAGAAGGATAAGTAATGCCAGGAAGTGCTTGATTGACATGTGGCCATGTTTTTAAAGTCATAAAGCTTGTTTCCTTTTTGAATTAAAGTCATCCGATCTAGTGAAATTGACATATAAGATTCAAATTTCGATGCAATTCAAGAATAACGACTATTGGAAGTTAATATGGTTCAGAGTTTATTCGTGTGATTTCAATGCCCGAATATAATTCACAATCTCACCATTATTGAACCACAAAATCGCAAAAGGTTATTAGAGCATAGAGAACTTCCAGAGCTAGGGCACAAAATTTTGCAAAGAAATTTAGTCAAACTATAGCAGAGATTCAACAGGAAAGAAGTGTGATTTCATAGGTAAGTACTCTGTAACTTCTGAAATTCAAGAATCTAGTGTTAGATAATTCTTAGGGTTTTTTCAAGATGCCTCCACGAAAGGAATTCTCAAGAAAAACTAATGATCCTAAGAGGGATGTGCATGATGATTTCCTTGAAAAATTCCCACTATCCGTAAATGAAATAACTAAGGGAAGAGAGCTCATCCCAAAAACCCTAGGGTAGCTGTAGTAGAGGGTTTCTATGATAAGGCTCATTGGGTAAGAGACGCCCAAGTCTCTATGGGAGGATTAGACTTGTTCAAGAAATGGTTTTCAAAATGAAAACTTGATACCCCTATGCAATGTCTGGGAGTTTGATATTGGGAAATTAATAGTCCCCACTATTTTCTTTGATAGTGATTTACTAATTGATCTGGCCAAGAAGTATGATCCTATTACGGGGTGGGTGAAGAACCATGCTGGAGTAAATCTTTTTAAGGTTTACCCCGAATTGATTAGTGAAGTTTTCAATTTAAACCCTAACCACACTGTGCATGAAATCATTGATATGGATGACCTTCAAGCAAGGTACGATGCACAAACGATATACTTAAGGACAGGGCCATTGCAAGAACATGCTACCAAGATTGGTACATTGTCTATGATTACTGCTAGCACCCTAGAGCCATTATTGAGGAGGAATTTCAATCTTAGGGCTCAAGCATTATGTTTTTCTCTTCGCAAAATTTTCAGGATGGATGAAACATAACAATCCCAGGCTCAATTGTTCTTATCATGGCTCAGACTTTACAATTTAGGATGAGCACTATTCTTGATTTTGCCACCTTCCTTGCATGAGAAATTTACAATGGTTTGGTAGGGATATCCCAAGGGAAAGTAAACAAACCATTTTGTTGGTACTCATTGCTCATGCATATATGTCTATTTAAGGGAGTCACTTATTTCTCTAAGGGCATGGAGTTGGAAGTAACCAAAGATGGAGAGAAGAATCCAATCTAATTATGGAGTGTTGATATGACCTCAAAGGCTAGAGATGCCAGTTTTGTGAGGTTTGATAGATATTGTGCATCCAAGCTTAGATTGCTCTTGAGAGGAGATAGCCCTAGCATTCCACAATCACTACTAGAATTGGTTAGACCCAAGGACCATGCAAAAGGGATTTTGGTTAGTCATAATTGGGGGGTATATAATCCCATGCAACATTTCAATAGTGATTAGAGTATATGGCTTTTTGGGGAAGCCTCATGTGCTACCATTCCATGTGCCTTTGAAGATAGGGATAGTAGAGTTGTTGTGGCAGATTAGGACCATTGATGAAAGAGATTTTCCCAAGAAAGGTACCTTTTTCCCAGTTGTTACTGTAGTACATGATTTTGTTTTTGTGAGAAAGGGATGGAAACACCTCAGCTTATTTTTGGATAAGTATAACATGGCAGAGTCCCATGCATGATTTATTGATCTAGAAGGGTTTTATAATCTTTTAAGAGAAAGGCCAAAAGCTGCCCGCATGGTGCAATAGGTATATTTTCCTAAAGACATTATTAGAAACATTTTCTCTTTATAGGAATAGGTATTAAGGAAGGAAAAATGGATATTATTTAGTAAAACTTTGGAAATCATCAATGCTTTTGACTCTTCCTATGATCCCTTGAAAGATAAAAGGTATTGAGGAGCTAAAATGCAAGCATTGATGAACAATTTTGCTGTAATAATACAAAAAATGAATGAGCAAAAAGCTACATCTGTTAAAACCTATCTAGACAAGGTTGCAGAAATACAGAGAAGAATAAACAACAAAAACATAGTAGCTCTTGGCCAATATACTTTGCAAAAGAAGGCCAGATATGTGATGGTGCAACATGTACAATAAGCTCCTCCTCAGGAAAGACCAAGGCCAGATAGCCCATCTACTACTAGTGCTCCAGAGAGACAGAAGTTGGAGCAAGGATCTTCTTCCCATGTAGAACAATACTCCCCAAGCCAAACCCCAATTCAAATATATGATGAAACATCTTTAAGTGAGCAGCTGAGGTAGATTGGTGGAGAAGGGGATGTTATTGTTACTACCACAAATTTGGAGAGTGTAGTACCTCAAGAGCCTCCTATACCCTCCTTGGATCTTACAATTGTTGACTATCAAGGTAGGGAGATAAACCCAATTGTGGCTCAAGCTTTTGAGAAATTTATTATTGATGAAAATTTTGTCAAATCTAGAGCTTTTGCACAATTTTTGTGGAGATTAAATATAGGAAAATTTGAAAAAACATGTAAAAAAATAAAAGCACAGCAATCTGATAAACCAGACTCTGTTATTAAGGAGGAGGTAAAATCTAAGTTTTTGAGCGATTTTTCCTAGTTTACACGTGAGGCCAGCAGACAATTAGTTAAGCAATTAAGGGTCCTCATTTTGCCAGAATGGGACATAGTTAATGCAATGATTTTTGATTCAATAAGAAAAGAAAAGGATGTATAGTATAAAACTGAAGAAGAGGTACTACAAGCCCACATGGGGTTCAAATTCAGTGATGATCACTAGGCCCTGGTAATCTGGTCAATTGAAAAAAGAGACAAAACCAGAATGCAGGAAATCTCCACTGCAAAACATACTGGTGCACTAACAATATTCAAGGTTGGTGAGGTTGGCAATAAACAAATTTTGAAATGTCTTTAGAGGTGATGAAATTTGGCACTGTGGTGTTTAGATAGGAAGATGATAGGTTTGCACAACTCAATGCTAGATTTGAGGAAGTTTTGAAAGCGTATGAGGATAGGGGTAAACAGATACAATCACTGGAAAACCAAGTATCTCAAATGGAGAAGCAATTTGGGAAAAGAAAAGTAGGAGAATCAAGCAGACCTAGGATTGTATACCCCAGGCCACCTATTGAAGCCTTTAAGTCAACCCCAATTATTAAGAGGCCACAATCCTACATTGCTGAGGACTTTGAAGAAGAAAAGAATAAGTTATATGCACTGCATGTAGAATTGAACAATCAATATGAAGAGAAAATAAGATAGGGTGTAATGTATTTAATGGATAGGATAGAATGGCCAACATTTTTTGACCAGATGGCAAGGATTGCAGCCATCAGGGATGAATTGAGAGGAAATGAAAAAAGAATGAAACCCATTGTACAGAAATGGACTGAGAGAAACAATGATATTGCCATCATGTATGTATCTATCATCCAGCTATCCTATCACTAGATAGAGAAGATTTTTGACTTGTTAGATAAGTTAGAAAATTTTAATGACAAACAAGATTCTTTTCAAATAAGAGTGATAATTTGTTTCTCAAAGTACATAGTTGAAAAGTTTGATTTATTTCCTAGTGCTCTCAAAACTATTGATAAAGTAAAGGAAAAGGAAGAGTGGAAAAGGGAGCTGGATGAAATATTTTGTCAAAGATTGAATAATGTAATAAATGAAATTGGGCATTTATTATGGGAAATGACCAATGAGGAATTGGTTAAAGTGTTGTTATTTTACAATGTCATCAGAAAATATTTTGCTAAAATAGAAGCAATTGGAAATTCTTTAGTAACTGTACAAAGGGATATCCTAAATTTTGATTGGCCTGATGACACTGTTTACAATGAATGGAAGGAACAATTTATGTCTACAGAATTGATGGAAGAAGATGACGAGGTAGAAGAAGATGCAAGTGTAACTGTTACTTTAACAACTGATGATGAAGACAAGGAGAATCCCCAAGTTAAAGTAGACTTGCAGGTAACTAAAGAGGACACATCACTTTCAAGCCTCATAGCCACTTATTCTGGAGATTCAGAATAACTAGAGAATCAAATCATAAAGCTTCATTGTTCCAAGAGATGTAACAGAAAAGGGGCCTACCAAAAGAATGTAATGATGTTTAAGATTTTCTGTTACACACAATTTTGTCTTTTTGTGGCAGTATCAAATGTAAATATTCTTTATAAAGGATAGCTGTCAATTCTCTACGCCTGAATCTTGTTGCATCTCACATTATATAAGTCAAATTCTAGGGCTAGAGAAGGGTTTGATTTCTAATGCATTTTAGTTTTATACTTAGGGTGTTTTCGGTCCAATCTTTGAGCAAAAACTTTATAATGTATCTTCTCTGCAAATTTTCTAAGAATACATTAATGTGGAGTGATCTTTGTGTTTCTTTCTAAGGTCATTATGAGTTTACTACAATTGTATATAATTTTCAAGGAAAATTAATACAAATTTTGAGTTGTCCCCATATCAGTTCTTATTGGATTTTGTCTCTTTTGTTGTTACTTGGTTATTTTGAGATTGTGTGAGTAAAGCTTGCTCAATTGAATGCAATTCATTTAGATTGTATGTCAACTAATTACTGCTATTAATTCAATGAATTATGTAAATGATTTGATGAATTTGATGGGATTTTCATGGTAATAGAAAGGATGTCTGTAAGAATGAACTTTAGTAAGAATTGTTGATAATATTTTTTGTAAGGCAACAAATTAGATCCATAAAATTGCAGTAGACTTTGAGTCCCAACGGAATAGGCACTGATCTTATTAATTCAGTTTGCAAATAGGTGTACCATGAAGAAGCTTCAAATCTAATATTACAATCAGCTTTATCCTACTTTTCCTAAAGATTTTCAATGGTGGTCAACACTTGTTTGCATGGAATGTTTTAGTCTTAGTTATCCACTATTGCTAGGAACACTTGCAAATCTGTAGAAGAATTGTGACCAAATCTACTATATGGGATGTGTTTTATCCAAAATGTCAAAATCATGCATATGTTTGAGGATATGATATGAGAATCAGAATGAAACTAAAACAATTCTCATACAATAGCATCCAGCCTTGAATCATCCCCTGGGTATACCCACCTTGGTTTTGCAGAGCCTAAAGAGTAGAAAACCATCCTTGGTTTTTTTGAAGTTGGTTCCAAATGGTTTGCACATGTAATTGTTAATAAGAATTGGCTAATCCTTAGGTTGTGTGAGTAATATCAATTTGGTATTGAACATTTTTTTGTTTAGTAGTTATAAATCCCCAACACATATGATTTCAATTAAGATTTAAGCTTTTCTTTTTCCTTTTCCATGCGTTCCAACTTGTTTTGTAAGTCTTGGACTTCTTTCTTCAATATTTCATTTTTGGTATGTTCTCTCTTTTGAATGATCATTTGGACATAAAGTCATGGGGTAGCTTCCATCCTCTAGAAGTCAAGTATGCAAACTATTAGTCACCATTTTACTCTAAATCCTTAAGCATAAGCCTTTTAAGTTAGTCATCTTGTTGGAGCTTTATGAGGTCATCTCTAGAAACTTCATTTTCTTTCTCACTCCTATGTTGTGAAGGTTTTCCATGTTGGGAATGTCGGGGTGGAGGTACATAACCCTCAACATGAGACCTTGGATTCCTTGGAGGGGTATCATTTCCATTATTTCTAAGGTTTGCATGATTCATAAAGGGATTGATATAGGTAGCATTGAAATTTTGGTTTGCAAAAGTATGTGTGTGATGATTCCCAAAGCCATGAGCATTATTGTTGTAAGCATTTTTTTCCTCGTATGTATAAGCATTCATCCTAGAAGCAGCCTGTCTTGCTTGTTCATCTTGGTCATCTTTCTTCTACCTTTCAATTTTTTCTCTCTTAAATGCAAATAATTCATCTAAGTTTTAAGCTCTCTCCTCTTTATTCATGGTGAAAAACACAACACTTTCAGCCCTAGTGGTATCAAGTGGAGTATCAAAGGAGCTACTAAAGTGACTAAGAGGATTGTACCAAGTGGCGGATTTGTCTTCATCTACTTTTTCAAAGATAGGTTCACCCTCAAAATGTTGCTTATGTGGATGTCTAGTTGGGGTAGGTAAGTGTTCAAAGCTAGAAGAACAATGACTTCCTTGACCAAATTGGAGCCTAGTTGTAACTAACATGTAATAGCTTAGCTTTTAGCCTAGTAAGATAACACAAAGCACTTGGAGTCCAAATGTAGGGAATCAAGATGTTAAATTGTCAAAAAGGGGGTAGCAATAAGAATGACTTGTCAAAATTGTCCAAGCCACTTATGACACTAGTGACTTGAGCTAGTTTCTAAGTAAGGAGCCAAATAGAAAAGTAGATAAAATGAGCAGAAATGACAAGTGAATAATCTCTCAAGTCAAGTATGTATCTAATGAGCCAAGGTGATCATTTTCAGCCTAGAACAAAGCCAAACATGTAGATTTTATACCAAGGACACAATGTGATCAAGCACGAACACCCCTAAATCAGCTAAGAAGACATTCAAGGTCAAATTAGGTAAATGCAGAGTCCAAGCAATATAATCTAGAAACCAATATTACAGAGGAATGGAAAATAGTTTTGTATGATAGTTTGTGGGAATTAGTATGATAGTTTAAGCCAATACGATACTTTTTGTATGACAATATGACATCTCAGTATAAAAGTATGACAAAATTTGAATGGTAGAATGATACTTTGTGGTGTCCATAAGTATCATACAATACTTCTTAGTAAGGCAGTATGACAGTTGACCAACAAAGACACTTTTTTGACTTTGTGCCTAAATAGACCTATTTTAAACTGAGTTTTTGACCAATTTGTGAAATGTAACTCTTGTAGTAGAGTTTGTTCCAATTTTAAAAAACAAAGTGGGAGTATTGAAAATAATTTGGTATGTAAACACACATCTTCAAACAATTGTACAAGGAACAAAGAAACCTTGCTAATACAAACATTTGTGAGGTTTGAAAGCAAAAAAATTGTATGAAGACTACCATTATCTATACATTCAAATGATTTCCATGGGTCTAGCACATTCAAAGACACATTGAAGTAATATCTACCTAAAGGACACAACTCATTACTTAATACCTTAGCCCACAACTCGATGCTCCCTTTCCTCACACAAAGTGATTGCCCACAATAGATATTGGCTTTTTCATAGATGGGTTACCCACATCTAAAGAAACACATATGGTGGGTAAAATCTTGGGGTGATCCACTTAGTCCACTAGGATCAATCCTTGCACCAAGATATTGAGCGACTAAAAAGAGTGGCCTCTAAATCCTAAAGTGTCTAGTAAGGGTTGGTTTTGTTCATAGCACCCCTCTTGCACCTAATATGAGAATTAATAATGGGCTTCATAGCCACAAGAGTTCCTTAAGAATACCTACCTAGTGATTTCCTCATGGTCACAATCCCACAAGTAATCTCACCAAGTGAAGTCAAGTATTATGCTCCTCAAGGCTTTCGCTTTTGTCAAGAGGTTTTGGTTATAGTGTGTCTAATTAGTTGGATTTTTCTTATTCCCACTTTGGGTCATTCCTATTGGTATCTTTCCACCAATGGAAGACCTGCTAAAGGTAAAATCTCACTGATGAGATTTTAAAAATGGATTCAAACCAAAGAGCTCAAGATTTTTGATTAACCAAGAAGGTGAAGGGCATACTCTCATATTACTCAATGCTTCCCCCAAACATACCAAGAAAGTTAATTAAGACCACTAAAGAGTGGAATATACCACTCACTTTCTTATTCAATGAAGGGTTGATATTTCTAATTCACCTTAAAGATGAAGAGCATACTTTCCTACCAACAAAGAACCCTTACTAATGTGTTGTATGAGCCTATGAAATGAAACAACTAGTATATGATGTACATGAAATAAAATAAAAATAGACACAATTTTTTTTTTAAAAAAATTTCTTGGGAAGTCGTGCAAAAACATTATTATCCCTTTTGATTTTGCAATTTTCCTTAGCAAGAAAACAAAAAAAGAAGACCCTACAACACAAACAAGGGCTAGGGCATCAAATGATTAGTTAAAATTGAAAACAACCTAGCAAAACCATTGTGAGGACCTATTAGAAAACTAGTAAACTAGAATATGAAATCTTGGAAGTGAAATACAAACTAAAATCTAGATTGAGCAACTAAAATAGACAGAATAATAGTACTAGTTGAACCAGTATCATACAATACTTCCCAATATGTCTGAGAAATATTTCTTCCCAGTATGATACTTTGTACCAAATAGTACTGTACTTTATCCAATTGCAGTATGATAGATTACATATAACTAGTACAATACTTAAACTAGCCATGTATCCTACCCCTTTACAGAATATATCATATGATCATTTGAGAAGTATCATATGATAATTCTATTTGAAAAACTAGAATTTGAGTTCACAAACATGAAAACTAATGAAAAAGAGAAAAATGGACCTAAATAATGATGTTTAGCCCCACGGCGGGTGCCAAAAATGTATACCAAATATTAGACACTTCTTTAAGAAATTTTATCTAAAGGGTCCAATAGATTAGGAACCTCGAATGGCAACTTAGAGCTCTCTATGTATGACATGCAAGAGTTATAAGGGTGGATCTCAAAAAAACCTAGTATGAAACCCTTGCAAGGTGCACCATAGAATGAGATATAAAGACAAGATCAAGTATGCTAGTTTAGAGGAAATGCAAGACGAAAGCTAAATGAAAGATACAAATGCAAGCTAAGTAAAAAATAATGAAAGTATTACAAGATCCTCCTAGTTAAGCTATGTAATCTATGCTAGAGAATAAAGGAAACTAAACTAAGAATTTTATAAGGCTACTATGCAAATAAACCAAGTGAATGCAAAGTGAGTGCAAAAGGAGTGCAAGATGAGTGCTCCAAATGCTCCAAAATCACCAAGAAAACATGCAACATAACATTAGCATAAGTGAACAAGAGATGAGAGAGTGAGGAGAGAGCCTCTCTTTAAAGAGAAATGGATGGTGGAGATTAAGAGGCATAATCAAGGGTGGAGAATGAGACTTGGGTGATCCATGTGCACAAGAATCTCACCTAAGTAAGATCAATGGTTGACTTTAAGAGGAAAATAATGTGTGGAGGAGAATTGCAAATATTTTGAAAATTAACATTCCTCTCATATAGAAAAGTGTGCCCCTCATGTGAGATAAATATGTCTTTTATTTTTTATTTTTTTTAAATAGGAATAATGTTTTTTTATGTGCACGCTTAGGATAAGTGGCATTGTGGGGATTTACGTAATTAAAAGGGAGAAATTTCTTTCAATTAAGTAAAAGAGTTAGGATAAAGAGGTCAAACCATAGTTTATAATCAAATAAATAGCAAAATGATGATTTGATCAAAGATAAGCAACAAATAAATTAAGTAAAAATATAAGATGCAATCTAAATGAAAGATGCAATGTAAGCTACGCAAACAAGAATGAAATTATTGCAAAATCCTCCTAGTTAAGCTATGTGATCTATGCTAGAGCATAAAGGAAACTAAGCTAGGAATTCCATGAAGCCACTATCTAAGTAAACCAAGTGAATGCAAAGTGAGTGAAAAATGAGAGCAACATGAGTGCTCCAAATGCTCTAAAATCACCAAGAAAACATGCAACATAACATTAGCATAAGTGAATAAGAGATTAGAGAGTGAGTAGAGAGCATAAGAGAAATAGACACTGGGGATTAAGAGGCATAATCAAGGGTGGAGAATGAGTCTTGGGTGATCCACGTGCACAAGAATCTCACATAGGAAAGATCAATGGTTGACTTTAAGAGGAAAAAGAGGTGCGGAGGAGAATTAAAGTTATTTTAAAAATAAAGATTCCTCTCACATAGAAAAGTGAGCCCCTCTTGTGAGACAAAAATATTTTTTATTTTTATTTTTTAAAATAGGAATAATGTTTTTATTATGTGTACACTTAGGATAAGTGGGATTGTGGAGATTTAGTTAATTAAAATGGGAGCAAGTTCTTTCAATTAAATAAATGACTTAGGATAAAGTGGTCAAACCATAGGTTATAATCAAATAAATAGAAAATTGATGATTTGATCAAAGATAAGCAATGAATAAATTAAGCAAGAATGCTAGAAAGGGAGCTCATAGCCTAGATGACCATTTTTGGGTGATTACACATACCTTCAAGAGTATACTACCTTGACCAGATAAGATGATGAAAACTTTTGAAGATTGAAAAGATGGAAAAGACATCATTTAAGAATTAACAAGGATATCTTGACCCTTAAATCATTTTACATTTTTGTGATTATCTACTCTAAAAGTATTTGATCCTTATCACCCAAAAGTGATGGGAGGCTAGAAACTAAAGACCTAGCGACACTAGCTACCAATGGCTAGTTAGCACATTGTTTCATTAAAGGTTGATTACTTCTAAGAGAGTGGCATGTGTGTGGATTTATACCAAATGTGATGCTTGAAGGGTGAAGCATCCAACATTTTATTGGACAAAATGTAGGGACATGTATGAAGGGCATAACATGACCCTATATTTTCAAAGAGATTAGATACCAAGATATATAAATTAATAATATCATTTTTACACAATCGTTAATTTTGATTTATTTTTAACTAAATTCAATTATGTATGATTTTTGGCATCACAATTTTGGATCACACTATGTGATTCATCATTAGGATGATATAGTGCATAAGGAAATATGAACTTGACCCTAAATTATGCTTTCATGGCTAGTTAAAAAGGTCTATGTGAAAATTCTATTATTTTAACCCATAAAATATGTCCCAATATGTAGAAAGATAGTATATGAATTATATTTAAAGAAACCAAGGATAAAGATGAAATATTTTCAACCAATTGATGCAATTAGATAACTTGTGGATATTATGATGAAAAAAATCTAAAGATTCAATTAAAAGATCTTTGATTTACCCTACAAAATTGTAATTTGAAAAAAAATCATTGTTAAACCACAAGGTATCATAAAGGATCTAGTTGTCATAGTAGATTCATGAGAATATCCTAATAATTTCATGATTTTGTATTTTAAGTTGATTTGGTAGGATAACCTCTAATTTTGGGATACCCATGGTTGTAAACAATAGACGTCTTCATTATTTGTAGGTTAAAAGGTATAAGAATCCTAATGGAAATGTAACAAAAAAAACTATTCATATATACTCCCATGCACGCCCTTTTACAAAGACAGAATAATCAATTTAGTTAAACTTCAAGGGGATAACAATTCAACCACATTATAGATATTGGTAACAAAAAAGAGTCCCATACTCAATTACAAAATGAAAAAATGTTTCTTCTCATCATTATCCAAAAAGATTATGAAAGGGACCTACAAGAGACTTCTTATTTCGAATACTCATCTTTCTCAATGTACATTATTCTCCCTATAACTTTATTTGTTAATTATCTCTCTAAAGTATATTTGCTTCACAAGTTGCTTAATATGCCCTTGTTTTTGTATTTCCAACTCCACAAATACCCATGTTTAAAAAAATAACAATGTTTCTCTGATTCTTGTGCACTTGAGATTGTGGTGAGAAATGATAGTACAATAACCAAAACAACATATTAATCAAGTGTATTAGAGTGGATTCTTAAATTCCTCAAATAAGATAGTGCATTTTCCAAACCAAGAAACTATACTATGTTTTAGGTGAGTAAATCATAACAAATTGGATTAGGTGATTGTACCTCAAAATATGAGAATAAACCAAGAACTATACTAAGAAACCTCATTTATAATTTATTCTCCAAAGCAGCATCCTAGTTCAAGATTGAAGTTATTGTAATTTTTTACAAGATATAACCAATCCATATTCCTCACATATATTATTGATTTTAATTAAAAATGATTTTCATTTAAATATGTTCTTCTTGACCTACTTTTATTATCATCATCGACACTTGATCATCATTTTTTTGGCTTGATTAAGTGTCAAATCTTGTTTCTTCTTTAACTCTTCGTATTTACTTGTGTATATTATTTTGTTTTTCCTTTTTGTTGGTTATTAATACATTTCATGGAAATATCATTGTCTTTCATATCGTAATGGCTTGTCATATACTTATTTGTATTTTTTTCTTTTTGGACAAATCCACACCATATAATAATATTGTCATGATTATCCATACTGCAGTGGATCCTATCATAATTTAGATTAAACACTACATATGTTGGATCAATCAAGACATTATTTGATTATTTAATTAATTAGGTCTTGAATCTTTTTATTCACTTAAAGTAAAGTTTGAAGTGTTTTTTCCTTTTATTTGATCAGACTAATAATAGCTTCACTTAATAGAGCTAATCTTTGGTTCTTTGGGCTGATTTTAGATCTTGTTTCTCTTTCTTTATATAAAGAAAATCATTCATTGATTAATATCCATTGAATGCATTTTTAGGTTAATCTCAAAATCAAATTCCTCTTTGGATTAATTCTCTCTCAAGGTTGTAAAGTGTTATAGGTATTTTTCTTGTAGGTGATTCATGGGTTTGTGTGATTAAAAACAAATCCATCAATATAGCTCAAACTACTAAAAAGCACAAACAAGATTCGTAACATGAACCTTAAAAGAAATGTAGTCATCCTCCATACCTATATCACCTAGCCTTGATTTTTCTTTGTCAGTTCATCATTTTCTTTCTCACAAATCAATAAAAATGCATTGTACATCATGCCTCCATCGTCTTTTTCACTCATTATTGATATTGATCATTCATATTTAATTTACATATCTAAACTCTGTTCCTTCATTAATATTCTCTTTCTTAACATCCAAACTATTATTAGTTTACCTTGTTTCATCATTAAACGTATTAAAATACTAATCTTATGCTTGTCCTTCACCATAATCTGTAATCTTTGATCCATCCAATTCAAGAACACATTCTCTTCAAACCTACCTATCTTCTCAAGGGGAAATGCCTAAACCAAATCATCCAAATGAATATCAATATTCTGAATTTCAATCTAATTAAAGTTTGGATTTTCAAGACTAATTTTAATTAATCACTCCAAATATCAATCATTATTCACTCAACCTAATTCATCATTCAACTAATCTGAAGCAAGTCAAATTATCAAATCCTAAAATTCAAATTACTACAATGTGAGTGTGTTAAATTAATTTTGTTCCACCAAACGCCTATATTAAGTATTTTTGAAATGTTGTTAATTTATACCATTTTGAATAAATACATAATTTAGATGCTTTAACATCTCCTAATGTCCCATCTAATTAGTCAATAGGCTATATTATCAATGGACATTTCACTCTAAACCTATTTGGCACTTAAAACAACTAAATTATTTTAGGTGGTTTACTTTTTTCAATAAATATAGTATTGAGCATAATCAAATGTTTGATTTGATTGCAAGATTTCTTGGAGTTAATGTTCCAACAATCATAAGTGATTGTTGCATATGTGGTAACCTATGTTTGAGTTGTTGGCAACATAAGTTCAGTTTAGGTGTATGAGACAAAGATTTAGTTTGAAACATTAACTAGTTGTTTATGTGTCATTCTCATAATTAGTTCTCATTCCTCTGTAGTTTGTTGTTAGTAATTTTAGTTTATTTATAGGAAAGTTATTTATCCTTGTAATTTTATAAAAAAGGATCATTTGATCAATATGAGATAGCATATTATTTCTTGTTTTGTCTTCTTTGTTTCTACTATTCTATTTTTCTAATATGGTATCAAAGCCATCTTCCTGTTAAATTGTGATGGTTAGAGAAGACGATATCAAGGAGATGAGGCATGGAGAAGAACCATGAGATCTTGATGGTGTTTATGATTTCATTGAAGAAATTGTTTGATTTTGAAGAGATCAATGCTTTGAAAAAAAGAAAAGGATATGGTATAGGCTAGATGCATGCATTCAATAGTCTAAGAGGCTAACAGACCAGAGAAACTATACCTCATTGGGGTTGTGAGACACACATGTGTGGATTTGTGTCCACTAGTTTAAGGAGATCTAAAAATATGGAAGCTTGTCATTGTACCTTAATGAGGGTTATGAGGTATTTCATGTGCAAATGGTGTTTTGAAGATTGATGATAGTTGCATGACTATACCGATATTCGGGAGAAACTTGAGGAAGTCTTACTAGTCTATGAACTAATTTTCAAATTATAGTTTCTAAATAAATTTTTTTTTTAGTTGTCACATTAAGAGGGGGTGTTGGAGTTAATGTTCCAACTATCATAAGTGATTGTAGCATATGTGCCAGCCTATGTTTGTATTGTTGGCAACATAAGTTCAATTCAGGTGTATGAGTTGTAGAGTTTTAGTTTAAAACAATAACTAGTTGTTTATGTGTCGTCTTTCTCATAGTTAACTGTTACTCATCTATATTTTTCTTTTAGTAAGTTTAGTCGATTTATAAGAAAGTTATTTGTCCCTGTCATTGTCTAAATAAGGATCATTTGATCAATACGAGACAACATATTATTCCTTTGTTCTATCTTCTTTGTTTCTATTGTTCTACTTTTTAAATAATCTTCTAAGCTAAAGGTGAGAGATCTTGTATCATTTATATTCCATACTTCATATTATTGCATGTTGTGTATTACAACATATATATTAATTATCCACTATGGTTCATTATATAAGAATCCCAATCAATATTTGAGCATCAAGCAAAGATTGGACTTCCACAATTGTCTTCAAAATCCCAATCATTCAAATTGGAAGATACTAATGATCCTAAATACCATTTTTTGATCCAAAATTTTGAACATGAGAATTAAATAATGAGTAGGAAGGAAGTATATGTGTGTAGTTGGTTAGTGCATAGCCATATTTTTTATATGCCTAGTTCAATCCTGTTGCATAGATTCTTATGCTTCTCAAAATAGTTCCATGTGTTTCATTGCCAAAGATGATTTTAGTCATGATAACCTAGGTTTATAAAGTTAATGTAGCCTAGCAAAAACTTATATGTCCATGTATGTTGGGCACAAAAAAGGTTAATTGTAAACTTATACTACAGTAGATAGTGCATCCTTACATTAGATAAGATGGAAGATTAAAAATAATTATAATCTAAATTTAGATCATAAAATATTTTAAAAATTTATTGAATTTAAGAATAAACTCAATTTCATTTTTATTATGTTTTAGATATATGTTGGCCTATAATTTTATGGGCCCAGGGGCAATTCTATGGGCATGGTGATTCCTATTATAATACTAAAAGAGTCATTCGAATCAATATGAGTTTCAACAAATAAATCTCCATAAGAAAGCAAATAAAGGCATGTACTAATCTAGTTTGAATAGACTCTTAATGAACTATTTGTTTGATTTTCCTTAATAATTGTTTTAGCATTGTGAAAGCTTGTGTTAAGCCAATTACTACATAATTTGGTTTGAAGGATTTATAAAACTCAGAGTTTGATACTCACCTTTCAGTTATTTTTTACATTATTATTTAAATTAAATTAAAAAATCATATAAATGATAACATGATTACAACATATAAATTATTTATATTTACTTTGTACATGTATGGTAGTTGGGATTTTGTTAGATATGTATATCTAATAGGTTAGGAAGAACTCATCTCTTAGAAGAATTGATGAAACACTTAGCACTCATCTCTTAGCATACCTCTCAATTACTCAAATGTATCTTTAGGTAAAGGCTTCATAAAGATATCTGTAATATGATCTTTAGTACCCACATACTCTAATTTGATCTCTTTTTCTATTACTTTCTCTCTCAACACATGATACTTAATAGATACATGCTTAGTATTAGAATGCAATACATGATTCTTACACATACTCATTGCAGTTGTGTTATCACAATATATGATAACAGATTCTGCAAACTCAATTTTGATATCCTTCAACATCTATTTCATCTACATTGCTTGATTACAATTGTTTGATGTTGCAACATACTCTACCTTAGTTGTACTCTAGGAAATACAATCTTGTTTCTTGCTTAGCCAAGAAACCAATCTTCCTCCAAGGAAAAATGCTCCACCACTGGTGCTCTTTCTGTCATCCATGCTGCCTATCCAATCCATGTTAGTATATGCAGATAGAGTGAAATCACTCGATTTATCATACCAAATTCCATAATCAGATTTTCCTTTCAAATATTTGAATATCCTCTTTACTACTACATAATGATACTCTTTAGGATCAACTTGAAATCTAGCTATAATCCCAACTACATTTTCTATATTTGGTATGGTGTGAGTCAGATATTGCAAACCTCCAATCATGGATATGTACTTCTTCTTCTTCTCAACTGTAGGTGTCTCATCCTCACTAGATAACTTGTAACCAGTTATCATAGGTGTACCAACAAGCTTACAACTTTCCAATCCAAAAATTTTCAATAAATCCTTCAATTACTTAGCTTGTGAGATGAAAATATTGTCACTATTCTGTACAATCTACAATCTTAGGAAAAACTTCATTTCTCCTATCATGCTCATTTCAAACTCATTCTTCATTTCTTCAGTAAATTTATCACTTGCTCCATCATTTCCTCTAAATATGATGTCATCAACAACTATTACTATTATCAGCAAACCATTCTCAATTTCTTTCAAATACAAGTTCCTATCTGTCATACCTTTAGCAAATCCAAGTTTCTCCAAATAGTTGTCCAACCTTGCATACTAGGTTCTAGGTGCTTACTTTAGACCATATAGAGATTTCTTTATTCTACATACCATATATTTGTCTTCTATCAAAGGAAAACCTTTAGGATGCCTAATATATAGGGTGATTTAACATCCATCTAATATACTTTGAAATTTTTATTTGTTGCATAAGCCAAGAACTTTCTTACTATTTTCATTCTGTCTATAGGGGCATATGTCTTCTCATATTCTATGTCTTCTTATTGTGAGTAACCTTTTTCTTGTTTCTCACAACTTCACCTTTCTTATTCATCTTGTTTTTAAATACCCATTTGATTCCTATCACATTCTTCTCTTTAGAACTAGGAACTAACTCCCATGTTTCATTCTTCACAATCTAATCTAATTCTTCCTTCATTGCTTGAATCCAATGATCATCTGTACATGATTCATCTGCACTTTTAGGTTCAACTTGAGAAATCAAACATATTTCTTCATTAACTTTGTCTTTGCTTCCAATTATCTACTCTGGAGGGTGATTCTTTGTTAGATTCATGTTAGGGGTGGGAGTTAGCATCTCAACTCTTATCTCATCTCTAGGTTTAGACCTCTTCTCTCCTCTTTTCTCAATAGTTAACACATCATTATGCAAATAATTGTTAGTCTCAAAGAAAGCTTCAACATTTTGTCTAACAATTATAAAATTATCTTCTTCTTCATCTGAATTGTAATGTAACATATTTTTCTTAGCTCCAAACTTTTCATTAATCTTTACATTTGTGCACTCTACCATTGTCTTAATTCTTGCGATTCAAACATATGTATGTTTTTCTTTTCAATGAATATCCAAGTAACATACCTTCATCAATTCTTGAATCAAACTTACTAGCATTATCTCTCCTAATATAACACTTGCTTCCAAATATTCTGAAATACTTTACTGATGATGAATGACCAAACCATAGTTCATAAGGTGTCTTGCTCATACCTTTTTTGATCTATACTATGTTCATAGTGCACACTGTAGTATTTACTACTTCTCTCCAAAATGCCTTGGATAAATCATTCTCAAAGAACATCACTCTTGCTACCTCTTCTATTGATATGTTTCTTCTTTCTGCAATCCAATTCTGTTTACGTGTCCTAGGTGAAGATAACTGTCTTTTGATTCCATTCTCTCCAGAAAACATGTTAAATTCTCTAGAGGTGAATTCTCCTCCTCTATCTAATCTCAAAAAATTTATCTTAACACCATAATCATTATCAACTCTATTCTTAAATATCTTAAACTCTCAAGAAATGCTACCCACATCATTCTAGTGAAATCATCAATGAAAATCATGAATTACTTTTCACCATAGACTCTTCTTGTTCTAGAGGGACAACTCAGATCTATGTGAACAATCTCCAGCTTCTCCATGGTTGTGAACTTCTTGCTACAAAAAGATAACTTCTTTTGCTTAGCCAAAATACATTCTTTGCAAACCACATTAGTAGGCTTTATTATTTTAGGAAAATTTTTGACTACAAATGTGATACTAACCTTTACAATATTATCAAAGTTTATATGAAAAAATCTCCAATTCCATAACCAAATTTTATCCACTTTAGCAACCAAAAAAATCATTTCAGTGGGATTCAACTGAAATACATTACTTCTAGACCTAGTTCCAGTTCCAATCATCTTACCATCCTTATCCTTGATAGTGCAAGTCTTTTATGTGAATTGTAATTGATATCCTTTGTCCACCAACTATCTGACACTCAAAAAATTATGCTTTAATCCATCAAAAAAATATAATCATTAATGTTAGTTCTTCCATCTAAAGCAATGGATCAAATCCTTGTAATATGACAAGTTGCATTGTTACCAACTCTAACAATACCTCCATCACAGTTTCTAAATTTAACAAACTTATTCATATCACCAGTCATGTGATGTGAACAATCATTGTCTATTATCCAAATAGATTTCTTTTTAACTTGGGAAACTAAAGCCTTTTCTTCTCTAATTTCTCTATCAAGATCATCTTCCTTAATAGCTTCAAATCCTAGCTCATCATCACTTTCACTCTGACCTTTTTTATTAGAGTCCTTTTCTTCATTAGCATACAAACAATTCCCAGGTCTCCTATGATTGAATTTTCCTGTGTACTTTTTCTCTCTTTTAGGAAATTTAGATGTATAATGACCAAAATTATTATATTTCCAACATTTAAAAATATTCTTACCATCTTTCTCTCTTCTCACAAGAAGTTCTATACCTTCTTCAACCTTCTTGTCTTCATTAGATCGCTACTAGCAAAATCACCATGTGTACTTGCACTTCTAGATAGATGTGGTCAAACATTCAAGGCACTAAAAGCTATCCCTACTCTTGTTAGTTCTCTTGATTGTCTTAGTCCTACTTTTGCTTCTTTCAATCTTCCAAGCAACATTTCCCTGATAAACTCTGTAGTATAGGGAATAAGTAGTTGAATCATCTAAGCTACTTGTCTGAATAGAGGTGTCAAGGTTTTCAATATCTTCCATACAACCTCGTCTTCTTCCTTTTTCCTGCCATATGTCTTGATTCTTGCCACAATCTCTTATATTCTACCAGCATAACTTCTTACAGATTCATCTTCCATCATGTTAGCATCTTGAAATGCACATATCCAATTCTACAATCTTACTCTTTTCATATATTTATCTCCTTCAAAAATAGATTCTAATGCTTTCCAAATTTTACGAGATGTTTCAAGTGAATTTACCTGATTGTATTCATTATCTGGAGAGCTGAAATTAAATCTTCTCTAGCTCTCATGTTACACATGAAAAAATCTATCTTTGCTTCACTACATTCTTCAATCTTCTCTTCTTTGCAATTATCTTTTCAGTCTTTGTCATGAGCTAGTAATTCAGACCCATACATGAAAGACGAGTCTTCATCTTCTCCTTCCAACTTTCATAGTTGGCCCCATCAAATCTAGGACTATCCTTTCTAAAAAGATTTTCCATCGATCTCCCAAAGTTGTTAAGATTATCCTTCAAGGACCTAATGTTATGATACCTATTGTTAGAATATATAGTCTACCAATATAACTGAGAGTGGGGGGGGGGGGGGGGGGGTGTGTGGTAAATCAATTATCCAACTATTATCACAAATATCAACCCTAAATAGACTTAACCATATGAGAAATATAATTAGAAATCATAACAAGATACTTATGCATAATAACACAAGATATGTTAACTAGGGAAACTCTTGATTAGAGGGAAAACCCTAGTGGGGATGGTACCCACAAGATGATGTACTAATATAAAAGTTCCTTGTTAGAGGATGGACCCTGTTAGGAGTCTATAAGTACATATTTGTCCCTATTAGGAGACTTTAAATCCCTATTAGGAGATTCCAACCCTATTAGGAGTTGTGCCAACCATATTAGGAGTTGTGGAAGACAATTGGAGCCACTACCCAAATAGCTTCAAGGGAAAGACCAATGAACCCACTACCCAAATGATCTTTGTATTATTCCTTGCTAAATAATAGAAATGAATAGTACTTCTTTCCTCTTTCTTTTTCTTGTCAACCAAACTTCTTCTCCTTCTTATCTTGTAACCAGATCACAAAAGTCACATCCAATAATCCCTTGGATTATTTACTTGCATTCAGTAAACACTCTAGTCCTTTTTGTACTTCGCATTTCATAGAACAATCACAACACATTAAAAACAAAGAAAAAATCTTTCCTTTATACCATATCTTCAAAATAATTCCTTGAGTCAACCTTGAGGGTTTTCCAATTAATTATAATAAGATAATTAATTGATTACAATTACAATAGCACTCTCAGCTCACAACATATACAAAATTGTTGCCTTGGTGGTCAACATCTCCTTTAGGGTTCACAACATGGCTTAATTGCCTCTCATGGATCTGGGTAAGTCTGGTGTTTGTGATGTTTGTTTATAGCTTAAGCTTTTGGTGCAACAAAAAACATACCAATAGTTGGTAGCAGAGCCTTGGGTCATAGGTTCAAATCTCGAGAGGTCTTCTTCATTCTATCAGTGCAGACCCCTCAATTGGTGCTGAGGGGGAGATTGTTGACTTAGTGGTCAACAACTCCTTTGGGGTTCACAACATGGCTTAACTGCCTCTCATGGATCTGGGAAAGTCTAGTGTTTGTGGCATTCATTGATAGCTCAAACTTTTGGCACAATGACAAAAATATCAATAAAAAATTCACACATATGACTTCATGACCTGTACAATTACTGATGTCACCATCAGACTATCCTCTATCACTAGCTAACCATGCATCTTCTTATTATATCACAGATGAAAGATATAATACAAAAATCAAAAACTACTTTCCAAGCACTCTGTCTCTATACTGCTCTAATTAAATCAAGTACAACTTTCATACATCTTTGACTTACGTGCTACACATTAAACCTTGTCATTAGAACACTATACTGAACATGTCCATAAACATGCATCACCAGACACTCAAAACTGTGTTTGTACAACTAAGATCTTTGTCTGCTACTCTGCCAGTCTTCATAGACTTACTACTATGTTGAAATCAATGACAACCACAATTATGAATACATGTCAATATTCTCTAATGCTTAAGATATTCCCCTGAAGTAGTATCATCAACATTCATGCTAACAATATATACATATGCTTTTCACATACCCCTATTCATAAATTACAAAAACAAATCTGGGAGCTAGTTCTTGATGATATTGCCATGTAGTTAAAAGTTATAATACCCTTGAGTCATTAGGAGGGATGTTTTGTTTGTCCATTTGATAAAATAAAATAAAATCTCCTATTTTTGTAGCTACATGTTATTGAAATCAATTTATTCTTGGTCCAAAAATAAACTATCCATTACCTTGGTATGCATACATTAAATTAAACTTACAAACAAAAATATATGTAAATGCTTCAATTATTTTGCTTGGAAAATAATCTACTTTGTGCGTATATGAATTTAAGAGAAAATTATCTATACAACCCAATCATTGTTTAACTATGTCAATTTGACTATGTTTATTTTGTTTTCCTCTTTTACATTCCCATTCATATTATATTAATTGTTTGACAAAAAATTAGATGTGGGAAACCATTTTATATAGATTTGCACCTTTTGTCACTATTGACATTCCCCTTGCTCCTTCACATACAAACTTTACATATTATTTTTATGTCAATATTTTGTCATTATTATTATTTTATATTAATTCTCGTATCTATTTACCAACATTAATTTTGATTAAATAATTAAGTAAATAGGCTCGAACAATTTGGGGTGTCTTATGCCAGAATATATGGACCAATGAAGTCTTTGTCAAAAAAAGAAGTGTAGAATGGTCCCAAGAAATGACAGAAAATGAGGTTTCAAAGTGAACAATAGTTATGGATAGAATAAGGTCATGAAGCCACACTAGATGCAAAGGTGGTTTATTTATTATTCATATTTCTCATAGACCATTGTAACAGATTTAACAATTATACCAAGATAAGTAGAAACATGTTGAAAAATGTTGCATAGATTACAATAGCTTCTTCATGAAAATTATTATCATGTTTTTGCTTACCACGAAATACATCATCTAATCATACTTAGTGTTTAATCACTCATCTAATTTGGGTTTAAATTATTTCTTCATCAATCACATTATCTAGAACTATTTTAGATGAAGGTCACTTCTCCATCATTTTGGAGATTTATGTCATCTATGCACACAAATACAATAAAATTTTAAAATGGTTCTTTATGGTTCACCAAAAAACAAGTTATTTTACCTTATATTTGGAAAGAATTTGCTAGCAGTTTATCAATTTATAATGATATTTTGGCGCATAATTATGTAATTCTCAAGACCACACAAGATACAATGTACACTAACTAATCAGTCTAGCCCAAGAGACGATCTTACAAGATGATAAAAAATTGGAACAATCTTGTGGGTTCATATGTTGCTAAAATATATGAAATACAATTTAAACAATCTAGAAAATCTAGTCCAAAATATTATTCTAAATTTTATCAAAATTGTAATAGTCTTGTTGGTTAAATTGTATCAATTATTTATTAAATTCAAAAAAAAACCTCTACATTTCATACTAAAAAAGTATAGAAACCTTTATCAATAGCCATAATGAAAAGACCCTCTTAACAAAATTGCAATGTGAACTAAGTGGATTTTTAAACCCTAGGCAACCCACAATTCAAACAATTTAAAACACGTAGCCTAAAATATTTTTCTAAATTTTAATTTAACTCTATTAATCTTCTCTATTAAATTGGGTTGTTCGTTAAAACTTAAAGGATATTTACATTTTATTTGGTAGTCTCATCCATCAGAACACAAAGGAATGGAACAGTCAAATAAATCCTTAAGATTATTCAAGTTTCTTAGTAACCTAATTGTTTACTTTTAGATCAGATCATATAAATTTATTATTATTATTTTTCCAATCAAAGATATTTTGACTACAAAAAGATTTATATATCTAATGTAAAAGAATAAAAAAAAATTTAAATAAATTGTTGTTATCTCTAATGCAATCTTGAGGTTGAATATAATTTCCATATATTATGAATTTGTTACCTCTTTCTAAATGATTTCATCTAGAGAAGCAATATCCCCAGAGAGCATGGACAATTGGATTCCTAGCTTCTGCCACGATTAAAATAAAACTTTAGTTCTTGGGGAAGCACATACTTAAATCAATTAAAATAGAGGAGCTTGTCTTTTTATGTACATATTTAAATATTATTTTCGTAAATAGCAAAATAGTGAATGATAATTTTATATCATGTGAGGTCACTTGGATAACGAGCATAAGGGGAAGAGATTTGTGGATTTTCTATAGGTCCTCTTACCTATAGTGATTTTACCAATAACTTGTTCAAATTTTCATTTCAACTACTATTCGAACAAGATGATCATAATTGTAAAGTTTTTATCAAATTTCAAAATAATGCTTACTAATGCACAATTTTATTTGCAAGTTCAAACTCTAATGGAAATGGATCTTATTTACTTCAAAATAAATGTATTACTCTACAATAATATAAAAGAGATGTTCTTAAAATTGTGATGCTTATGTTCCTTTAGATATGCTTGCATTAATAGATTTTGATGCTTAGCAAGATTAGGCAAATCAAACACATTTATGCCAAGGAAAGGGTGCGAGAGTGAATGGGAATGTCTCCTAATGGAGACATGACCATTCATTCATAGACTCATTTGGTGTTTGACTATCATACCCACTCAGTATTATTAGCTATAAAAAAAGTATAATCATATATTCAACCATAATGATGTCAATTCAATCACAACTCGATAATGATAATTATGCAAATCGATATTCATCTAAATGAATAAGGATCATAACATATCTTGATCATTATGGAGATATGATCTTATATATATGAACATTGGTCTAGATGTAGAGATCATCATGTAGAATACGATTCAATTTGGATTATATATATATATATATATATATATATATATATATATATATATATATATATATATATATATATATGTAAATCATACTAGTATATATACATATGTATATATGATTGATCACAGATATTGCCTGACCAAAGCTATATAATTTTACACTCCCTTTTAGCTAGCGAAGACAAAGTACATATATATAAGTTCTCCTTATTTTAAACAGTGTTATCAACTAACTTGTGATATACTTAAGAAAATCAAGTCTCGTGATATTCTTTCCAGTTATGGTGTGTGCATAGGCATAAAGTATCATGATGTCTACTATAAGAGATCATGGTATATCCATAGATATTACGTCTCATAATATCCACCATGATAAGTGAACATAATGATCTTCTATATATATCATGTCACATGATACCTATCAATATGTCCTTTTAACTATCATGACTTGTACATGAATATCAAGTCACGTGATATTTATCATTGTAATAATCTAATCATTATAAAGTCATCACCTTATAATGTTAGAGTCAACATTCTATTATAAAATATTGTCAACTTTTAATAATGTACATAGGATTGTTGGTCTCAGATTGGTTTTGACAATTGAGTGTCAACACACACAACCAATTCTTAAGTTGATGCCAAGTATAATAAATAAATCAAGCTACATTGTGTGTCGAGCCAAGGATTCAATAGGTGCTGAGTCAACTTTAGGTGCCAAGTGAATTCCAAGTGTTGATTGATAAGTGATGCTGAGTCACTATAGATGCCAAGCAGAGTATAAATGCCAAGTGAAATAGAATTACTATAGGAGCTGAGTAAGACAGAATTCCTATATGTGTCGAGCATCAACAATTAGTAAGTTTTGAGTAACACATAATCAACATATGAGTTTTTATCTTCACAAACTTAGATGTAAACCATTTTTGAGCTTACTCGGGATGAATCTTGAAGGATCTTGAAGATAAGATCAAATCTTTTGTATTACCTATGTAATCAGCATGCAACCAATAAGAAAAATGGAGAAGGCATGCAACCAATAGGAAAAGTGCAAGAATTGAGTGAGAAATGAAGAATGAATATTGATCGTAGATTCATACCTAATCCTAAGTCTTTGAAGCCTTTAAAAGGAGGATGAAACCCCATTGTTTGTGCACATGTGAGAAGTGTATGGGTGAATTATAGCAAAGTGTAGAAGGGTGTAAAGACTTAGGAAGAGCAGAACAACATTGCAGAATTTAATTGATCAAGAACAAAGTATTAGAGTTTCAAAGAGAGACATATCAGATCAAGCAAGGATTAGAATAGACAAAGAAGAACAAGGATCTGGAATCAGCAATTAAAGATTGCAAGTCATCAGGTCAAGAATTTCTAATACTCTCTAGCAATTGTATTAGGAATGAAAATCCTATGATGATAGGTTGGTTTAATAGCCATGTTGTAAGCCTTTAAACAAGGTGCTAAATCCTTTAACAAGGTAACATTCCAAGTGAGTGTTTGTAAATCCTTTAACCAGGTGACTTTTAATAAGGTGTAAAGTCTTTAATAGGATAGGCCTTTCATAGGGCAGACCATTATACTCAACTTTGTAACCTTAAACAGTTACATATTGTTGTAGTGATACTTTGTGGTTGTTATCCCCACCCCAGTTTTACCTTCTTATTTTGGAGGGTTTCTACATTACCAAATTCTTGTGTTATCTATTTCCATGCATGTCCTTACTTTCATGTTTATTAGATGAATTAGATGCATGTGAATGTTTTTAATTAAAAGGTTTTGAAAAGGTTAAAGTTAGTTACTTCTGATTCACCCCCCCTCTTAGAAGTAAATCTTCCCACTTCTAAATTCCAACAAGGATAGGCCCATAAGGCATAGAGTCACACATATGACAAAAGATTTTACACTTTAAATGTCTTTATTTATATTAATACAAAATTAAAAATGTTGAGACTCAATCTCATAAGCTCACATTTCAACCATACCAAGTTTCTTTCTAAAATGATCAACTTTCACCTTTGGAAGACACTTGGTGAGAATGTCAGCTATTTGATCACTTGTATTAATATATTCCAACTAAATAGCTCTTTTTTCCACCATGTCTCTTACAATGTGGTAAGGTATTTCTACATGCTTTGATCTATCATGAAATACCAGATTCATGAATAACTTGATGCAACTTTGGTTATCATAGTGAATAATGGTAGGTTTCAAAAGCTCACAAAATAATCTCGCAAGAAATTTTCTAAGCCACACTATTTCTCTTGCTCCCATTTTTGTTGCAATGTATTTTGCCTCGGTTGAACTCTAAGCAACTGAAGATTTCTTTCCACAAATCCATGAGATCCTAAACTGAAACAACATCTGGATGTTCTTTTACAGTCTTTTACACTTTTGGCCCAATCAAAATCAATATATCCATATAACTCCAAGCTAGTATTCTCATATTTAAGTTCATATCGAATAGTTCTTGGAAGATATCTTAATATATGCTTCAAAGAAACAAGATGTACTTCTTGAGGTTCACACATGAACTAACTTAATGCATTAATAACATAGTAGATATTTGGTCAAGTATTCACAAGGTACATCAGAGATTCAATTATTTATTTGTATAAAGTGGGATTGATAAGTTTGGATTCAACAGTTACTCCCTTTAGCTTGTGTAAATTGGTTTCCATAAGTGTTGACATAGGTCAAGTGTTCCACATTCCAAATCTTTTTAGAATATCAATTGTATACTTATTTTGATGTAGAAAGATGTTTCCTAACTTTTGACGATCTTCTAATCCAAAGGAGTAATGAAGAATCCCTAAGTCCTTCATGTCAAATTTAGAAGTCAAATCTTTCTTACACCAATTAATGAGATGGTCTTCTCGTGTAATCAGAAGGTCATCAACATGAAGGATTATAATCAACATATCACCTTTATTTAGTTTAAAATAAAGATGTAGATCATCATCATTCTTGGAGAATCCAATACTTAGTACATATTTGTCAATCCTTTCATACGAGGCTTGAGGAGCCTGTTTGAGTCCATATAGAGCCCTTTTTAATTTACACACATAAGAGGCAACATCATGAGTTACAAACCCTTTAGGTTGTTTTAAGTATACTTCTTCCTCAATAGTTCCATTTAGAAAGGTAGTTTTCACATACATTTGATGAACTTTTCAACCTTTGGCTACTGCAATGGCTATTACAACTCTGACTAGGGTATACCTTGTGACTAGTGCAAACATTTCTTCAAAGTCTATTCCTTCCTTTTGAGATAATCCTCTAGCCACAAAATGGGCTTCATGTTTTTCAATGCTACCATCTGCAGCATACTTAATCTTTGAAGAGCCATTTGGATGAAACAACATATTTTCCTTTAGGTCTAGGAACTATGTCCCAAACATTATTTTTTAGTATTGTCTAATATTATTCTACAATTGCATCTTTCCAAACTTGATGCTTGAGAGCTTCAAAAGCATTAGAAGGTTCAGATTTTGGAATCTCACACAAGAATGCATTGTATGTTAATTTGCGAGGTCTTTTGCTTTCTTTGAATATCCTTGAAGGTGTTGCAAATTCATCTCCTTCATCTATTATTTTTCTTGCCCAAAGTGGCCTCTTAGAATTATTGTCAAGACTCTCTTCTCAAGTCTCTGGAAGGATCTCATTTTCATTTGAAGTCTCTTCAGGGTACTCCCTCTGAATCTCAGGAGTAGGACTCTCTCTAGGAAGTGGGGTGAATCATCTATATCTCATTCATCTAAAAAGTTGGCTCTTTTATAAGCAATCTCTTTTTCAAACATGACATCTCTATCAAGTTCATTTTGTTTTTATCTAGGTATGTAGATTATGTAACCCTTTAGTGTTTCACTAAAACCAATAAGGATTGTTTCCTTCCATTAGGTTCTAATTTTGTCCTTTTCTCCTTAGGTACATGAACATACACGGGACATCCAAATATCCTCAAATGACTAATGTCAGGTTTCATGCCTAAAAAGGCTTCTTCAGGAGCTTTGTTGTCCAAATGTGAGTGAGGACATATATTTTGAATATAGACTGATGTATTAGATGCTTCAACCCAAAAAGACATGCTCAATCTTTTACCCTATAGCATAGCCCTAGCAGCCTCTATAATAGTTCTATTTTTTCTTTCAACAACTCCATTCTATTGTGGGTTGTAGAAAACTGTAAACTCCCTCTTAATCCCAACAATTTTGTAGTATTCCTTAAATATTTCAAAAGTGTATTCTTTCCCATTATATGTTCTTAGAATTTTAATTTTCTTTCCTGAGGGGTTTTCAGTGATAGTTTTGAATTCTTTAAATTTAGAAAGAATCTCTTCAGATGCTTTGCACTTAAGGAAGTATATCCATGTCTTTCTTGAAAAGTCTTCAACAAATATCACATAGTAAAAAAAACCTTCTAAAGTTGGTGTTGACATGTGTTCACATAGGTCAGAGTGTACTAGTTCTAACACATCTTTAGTTTTGCTCAAACTATGAGGAAATGATTTTTTTGTGTTTTTCCCCAAGGCACAACCTTTACAAGATTCATTTTGAATTTGAATTAATTTGGGCATTGCATTTACCAAATTCCCCATAGATGTTAGGGCATGAAAGTTGATATGACTTAATCTTTGATTCCAGATTTCATTTGAGTCTAAGGTTTGATGAACAAGTGCATGATTTGCCTTAGTGTAAAGCTCATATAGTAGTCCTTGTCTTACTCCTATCATTTGAGCCTTCTTTATTGTTGAATTCTTTACCCATGCTTGTACTTTACCTTCCATGAATTTAACTCTATAACCAACATATTCAAGTGTTGATATGGATATTAAGTTCCTTTTAATACCTAATACATATAGAACTTTAGAAAGTTGAATAGATTTTTTTGATTTTAATTTGATGGTGCAAGTCCCAAATCCTTTTACAGAATGTGCTAAATCATTCCCAATTGTAGCTTCTTCATCTATTTCAATTTGCATGCTCTCTAGATTTTTTTGATATCTAGATATATGTCTTGAAGATCCATTGTCAACTATCCAAGTGTTGGAGTTGGTTGATATTTGACTAAACAAGGCTGAGTATAAGGCATACTTCTCATAATCTTGACCTTTGATTGATTTATCATATTTGGAAAATGATGCTTGAATTTTTTATCAATTAGGACAATTTAGTGCATAATGTCCATATTGATCACATCTTAAACATTGAATTTTAGACAGGTTTTTCTTCTATTTTGAAGGTCCTTTTCCATGAAAGTTTCTTTTTTTTTGAAGTTCTTCTTCTTACCCTTCTTATAAGAGTTGGTGTTATAAACATGAATGTATTCATCTATAGTCTTGTATTTTCCTTTATTCATTAGTCTTGACTCTTCTTGAAGCCAATTAGATCTTAATCAATCTAATTTTGGAAGTTTAGATCTTATACCTTGTACAAATGATTCCCAAGCATTTGGTAGCCCTCCTAATTCTATTAGGAATAATTCTTGATTGTCAATCTCATAACTAACTGAAGATAATTAATCTCTCAATTCAATAATTATCATGAAGAAGGCATTTACTGATTCTTCTTTATTCATGCTAATATTATTCATTTGTCTTTTAAGAGAAAGTTTTCTGCCAGTGTTATTTACTATAAATGTGTTTTCAAGGGGCCTTAAACATGCGATATGATGTTACATGTTTTTCCACAATAGGTATTGCTATGATTAACTTTAGACATAAATAATAGTTACATGAAAATATAAACAATATCGAAAAATAATAAGATCACACAAAAGAGAACACAAGAAACCAAGATTTTAACGTGGTTCACCCAATCCCTAGGCTACACCCACCAACAAAAAGTCCAATATTATTATTATCCAGTGATTACAATCCACAAACTCAATACCATCACAAGAAGCTACAATATCACCATTACATTCTAAAATCCCTAACCCTAAGCCTTTTTATACAAGCTTTTTACTACTACCAAAATTATGGCTAGAATAAGTCGTCCAATAGGAAAATAGTAGCCAAAGCCTTTTACAATATAAGGTCATTTTTTGCTTTGGGGGTGCTGCCCTAAAAACCCTGGTGAGGGTGTTGCCCCTTGAACCTACCATGTATTCTGACAAGGAGTGCACCTGGGACACTACCTTAGGACCCTATAGCGGTGCTTCCCCTTGACCTCATCTTGGAGGCATTTCCCCCAAACCCCCATAGAAATAATATGGGGAGAAAACCATGTTGAATAAACCTTCAAGTCTAATAAGGCTCCACATCAGAACAATCTCCCACTTGGAGACTAATCAAACTCCACAACAATAACTTCCCACTTGGAGACTGATCATAGCACTACTAAGCCTATAGCTCCCACTAGAATATATCAAACCACACTAGAATTTGGTGTTGTTTTATTCTATTGAGTTTAGAAGACCAATCGAAGCTAAAGAGGACTTCAACTTCTCCCTTGTTACTACCTTGGTAAACATATATGGTAGATTATCATCTCTATGTATCTTCTCCACTTTAACTATCCATCATCCAAAGTTGATCAAATGAAATGGTACCAAAAATGTATGTGTTTTGTCTTTGAATGTAAAGTTGAATTCTTTGCAAGATGAATGGCACTTTGACTATCTGTAAACAAATAATTATCCTTTTAAGGATGTCTCAATTCTTTCAGGAAGAACTGAAGCCATATCATCTCCTCGGTTGCCCCTATAGTAGCAACATACACTACCTCTATAGTGGATAAAGCGTTAACCTTCTACAATTCAGAAACCCAACTCACTACTACCCCACTAATAGTAAATACATAACCTATAATACTCTACCTAGTATCAACATCTCCTGCCAAATTTGAGCCAGCATATCCTTGTAAATCAATATAGAGCCCCCAAAATGTAGACACTTGTTGGATGTTCCTCTCAAATGTCTGAGAATCCATTTAACTTCATTCCAATGCTCAAGCCCTAGATGACTCATATACCTACTAATGACTCCCATTGCATGTGTAATATCTAGTCTCATACATACCATAGCATACATCAAGCTACCTACAACTGAAGCATAAGGTACCTTGGACATCTTATCCTCCTTTTCTTGTGTCTTTAGACACATCTCTTTAGTCAACTTCAAATGACAAGGTAAAGGTGTGTTAATAACTTTAGCATTCTCCATAGAGAAATGTTGCAACACCTTCACAATATAATTAGCCTGAGATAATGTCAATTTCTTGTTCTTCTTATCTCTATAAATCTTCATACCAAGGATTTGTTTTCTTTCTCCCAAATCCTTCATAGAAAATGAATGTGCTAATTGGCATTTTAGCTCCTTAATATGATCCATGTTAGACCCAACTACAAATATATCATCAACATATAAACATAAAATAATTTAGTTGTCATCACCCAACCTCTTAAAATAAACAAAATGATTTGAGTGACACCTGCTATATATCCATGCTCATGCATAAATCTATCAACTTTTAGATGCCATTGTCGACGTGCTTGCTTCAAGCCATATAAACTTTTCTTCAATCTGCACACTAAGTTCTCCTTATTGTTGACCTCAAATCCCTATGGCTATGCCATATATATCTCTTCATCCAAATCATCATGAAGGAAGGTTGTTTTAACATCAAGCTACTCTAAATGAAAATCTTCAGTAGCCACAAGACTTAAAACAATGCGAAAAGAAGTCATTTTAACAATAGGAGAAAATATCACATCAATATCAATGCCATTTTTTTGTGTAAACCCTTTTACCACTAACCTAGATTTAAATCATTTCTTACCTCCATATTCTTCTTTTAACTTGTAAACCCATTTATTCTGTAAAGCCCTTTTACCTGTACGAAACTTGCATAAATCACATGTTTTATTTTTTAGCAAAGAGTCTATTTCTTCTTTCATTGCAAACTCCCACTGAATCTTACACAATTTCATCATAACATTCAAGTTCATCAACATCAATAAGTACAATAGAGGACAAAGAAGGAGAAAATCTTTTTGGAGGTCTATTTAGCCTTGTTGATTGTCTAACATTCACTAGGGTGTGTGGTATTTGTTGTTGTGATTATTGCTCATCGTGAGGAATTATTGGAACATCATCTTTTGGAGTATTATCCAACTCTATATAATCATCTTATTTCTTCTCATGTTGCTACAAAAGATCTTTGTACAATACTATCTCATTGAATATGACATCCCTGCTTCTTATAATTTTACAATTTTAAAAATCCCAAAGTCTATAACCAAATTCATTAATTTCATATCCAAAAAATACACATTTATTTGACTTAGTTTCTAGCCTGGTTCTATTTTCACAATCTATATGAGAAAATGCTTCACAACTGAAAGTTTTGAGAAAAGAATAACTCACCTTCTTACTAGTCCATGCTTCCTCTAGAATACCACAACCCAAATGAGTAGAGGGACCTCTATTAATAAAATATACAATAGTATTGACAACCTCTTCCCACATGTTTAAGGTCAACCCTACATGTAACCTCATGCTCCTTGCATGCTCCATTATAGTCATGTTCATGTGTTCAACCACTCCATTTTTCTGTGGAGTCCTTGGAATAGTTTTATGTCTATGAATACCATTAGTTGAGCAATAATCTTCAAATTCATGACTGCAATACTCACCACCGTTATCAAATCTGAGACATTTTAATTTCTTTCTCTTCTCATTTTTAACATAGCATTTCCATTTCTTAAAAGCTTGAAATACATCAGATTTATATTTAAGGAAATAATCTCATACTTTTCTAGTTGCATAATCAATAAATGTAACATAATAATGAGAGCCACCAAGGGAAGATCCTTGAGCTGGTCTCCATACATCTATATGCACAAGCTCTAATCTCTCATTTTCCTTTTCCTTCCCACTCTTCACAAAACTCACTCTCTTTTATTTTCCATACACACAACTTTCATAGAAATCCATATTAACACATTTTAGACCTGGTAAAACATTCGTTGAATTAAATATTGTGCCCAATTCTATGGTGCCATAGCATTGTATCTAAATCTAGAGCAATAGTTTGTTCTCCCTACTCAACTGCAACAATTGTTCCTAAACATTCATTTTTCTGTAAAACAATCAAAGTAGAAGGAATAATATGAACTGTACAAAGATATAAGATGTGTATTTTCACACCTTTTTCTACTACAAGGGAAACTTTTGAAATCTTCCAATTTTTACCATTAAAAGTAACTACACAACCCTCATCATCGAGCTGCCCTACTAAAATTAAATTTTTGCTCAGCCTTGGAACATGTCTTACCTCATGTAGTAGCCAACGATTCCCATTCTACAACTTAATCTTAACTTTTCCCTTTCCAACAATCTAAAAAGGTTCATTATCCCCCAAATAAACAAGCCCAGAATCCTCTTAGACATAATCAATAAATAACCTCTATAGAGTGTAACATGAAATGAAGCACCAAAATCTAAAACTCATGAATCATCAATACTTTCTAAAAAAAAAAGCAAAGCATTCTCTTCGGATTTGTTACTAACCAGATTTGCTTCCTTGTTCCCTTCTGGTTTATCTCCTTCATTGTTCCTTCGAATTCAACAATCTTTCTTCGTGTGCCCTAGTTTACCATAGTACCAATAAGCTCTTGGCCCTCTAGATTAAGACCTCTTCCCCTTTGACTTTCCTCTTGATTTCTCACAATTTCCAAAATTATTTCCTCTCCTAGTCATTTTGCCTCTACTTTGTGCATTCAAAGAACTTTCTGATTTAGATTTGGCCTGAGGTTTTCTTATGAGTTTCCTCACTTAGAATAACACAATCACATCATCAAATTTTAGGGTATTAGATCCAAAAATTATATTACTCACAACCATTACCAAGCCATTCCATCTTTCAAGCAAAGAACACAAAATCAAGAGAGCCCTACTTTCTTCATCAAAATTAATACCCATGGAAGATAACTAGCTAGTAATAGTATTAAAATTATTCAAGTTATCTACAATAGATCCACCTTCTGTCATCTTCATATTAAATAAATGCTTCATGAGAAATACCTTGTTTGAAGCGGAGGACATTTCATATAGTTTTGCTAGGGTTTGTGTCAACTCTTCTATCATCTTTGCTTTTGTATTGTTAAATGTCACCGATGGTGTCAAGCATAATCGAATGCTTCCAAGTGCCTTTCTGTCTAAAATCTCTCAATCATTATTTGTCATAGTTCCATGTTTCTTGGATTTTCCTTCCACCGACTTCCATAAGTCCTTCTAATAAAGATAGTCCTCCATTTGCATTTTTCTGTAACTGAAATTTTTGCCCATTAAACTTCTCCACCTTTATCTTACCCTCATCTACCATCACTCCCACTCAACCATGAGACCTTCCTACTTTATAAAAAAATGATGGTCTAGCTAAAAAATGACAATCTGAGCTTAAAATTAAAAAATCACGACTATCTAGTTCTAATACCACTTGTTAGGAATAACCTCAGACATAAATTATAGTTACATGTAAATATAAACAATATCAAAAAATAATAGATCACACATAAGAGAACACAAGACACCAAGATTTAACGTGGTTCACCCAATCTCTAGGATACATCCACCAATAGCAAGTCCAATATTATTATTATCTAGTTATTACAATCCACAATCCATTACAAATCAATATCACCACAAGAAGCTGCAATATCACCATTACATTATGAAATCCTTAAGCCTAAGCTTTTTTATATAAGCTTTTTATCACTTACAAAATTAGAGCTAGAATAAGTCATCCAATAGGAAAATAGCAACTGACACCTTTTACAATATAAGGTTATTTTATACAAGCAGCACACCATGACCCCAAAGGGGTGATGTCCCCAAACTTGCATAGAAATAATATGGGGAGAAAACTGCACCAGATAAACATCTGAGTTTGATTAGGCTCCACATCACAATAGGTACTGTATGATCTCAAACAATATCCACTATTATTTTCATGGCTTTCTCATTATTCTCAATCCATAGATTTTTCTTTGGACCATCTTTTGGTTCTTCCTTTTCTTCTTTTACAAAGGATTCTAATTTTTTTCTCTTTTAATAACATCATTATTCAAAGTTTCCATGATTCAAAGTTGTCAACACCTGTAAGGTGGTGATCGAATCTTAACATGTTTGTCATTTTTGAAGAATAGTAAGAGACTACAACTCAATGTGAAAATTTGATCTCTTATACTTAATAAGATCTCTCCTTAACAAGGCTCTGATACTATGTAAAGTTTCTATCAGATTTCAGAATAATGTTGACCGATGCATGATTTTATTTGCAAGCTCAAACTCTAATGGCAATGGATCTGATTTACTTCAGAATGTATGTATTACTCTATTGTAATATAAAAGAGATGTTCTTAAAAGTGTGATGCTTATGTTCCTTCAGATATGCTTGCATTAATAGATTATGGTGCTTAGCAAGCTCAAGAAGATTGAACATATATATGCCAAGGAAAGGGTGTGAGAGTGAATGGACATGTCTTCAAATGGAGACATGACCATTCACTCACATACCCATTTGATGTTTGACAATCATACCCGCTCAGTAGACATAACAAAAGTCTAATCATATATCAAAGACCATAATGATGTTGATTCAATCGTAGCCTAATAATAATAATTATGCAGATCAATATTGATCTAAATGAATAAGGATCAGAACATATCTCGATTATTATGGAGATACGGTCTTGTGTGTGTGTGTGTGTGTGTGTGTGTGTGTGTGTGTGTGTGTGTGTGAACATCGGTCTAGATGCAAAGATCATCATATGTAGAATACAATTCAATTTGGATTATAAATATGTATGTATATGTATATATCAATATGTAAATGATACTGGTGTGTGTGTTTGTATATATATACACACATGTATATATCATTGATCACAGATATTGTCTGACCAAAATTACATACTTTAACAAGATTTGACATGTCTGGTTCACGAAGAGGATAGATTCATTTTAAGATTATTTTATTTGTATTCATCAAAATTGAAATGGTGATTAACTTAGAAAGAGTAGTTGAAAACCTTTCTTGGAAAAAATAAATTTTAATGTTGACTTTTACAACAAATAAATAAACAATATTTATTTAAATTTATTTAATAGAATAATAGAATGGTTAATATTATTTAAATATTTAATTTATGTAGTTTATTTACAATTATGCAATTAAAACTATTTGCTGAAATGAAAGAATGTAGTTTATAATACTGAATTATAATTCAATCCAAAAAGAATTGTTGGGGTTATTTTGAAACATTTAACTTAAGTTCTATAATATATTTTGAATGTAAATCACTTTGAAATGAATTCAATTCAAATACTAACTTAAATTCAATAATATGTTTTGACTATAAAATAATTTAAAAAGAGTATTTAAATTCAAATATTAAACTTAGAATATCTAATAATTGTTTAATGTAAATTAATTTAAAACAGATAATATCTATTTAAAATAAATCTTGATGACCCGATTGGAGAAATAGTGATGATATATTGATTTCCATAATAAATTATACTAAAATATTGGTCAATTTAATTTATCTTCATATTCATGTTCCCATAAAAGTTGATCTGTTGGATTTACTAATTTATATAAATTAAAATTTTATAATTTTGAATTGATCTCTATTTAGGGGAGCACAACACCTTTTCTTCTCCTATGATTTCACTTCATTTTCTTATCATACAAAGAACATATTATGTAAACATTACCAACCATGAAGTTATGTTGTCCAAATAGCTGGATAATGGTGTGGTTAGTCTTTCAAAGGCTTACCTTCTCTCATCAATTATCTTAAAGTGGGTGAAAATGGAAACACAGATAAATTTAACCAATGGAAATAATATATATTAAATTTAAATGAAATTATAGAATTAAAAAGTGTAATCTAAAAAAAATTAGAAAATAAAAAGTTAAGAAAATTAGTGGAGGGTGAAGAGTATAGTAATATTTTTAATGTTTGTGTTTGGATACTTATGTATTAAAAATAGTCTATTGATATTTTTGAATAATTTAAAAACAGTTTTTGAAGGGATCTGAAACCTTTTACAACTATATGAGCATAAAGATATTCAACGAAAGCCCCAAGAAAAAATGTTGTCAACAAACACAAAGTAGCAACCCAAGACAAACCAAAGGAATAATGCAAAGGACAACGCTATTCAAGACCAAAAGAAATTGATAGAATAGATGAAGAAAAATAGAAATCCTAATCTGCCCAAAGGTTTTAAATCTAGGAGCCCACATTCTGTATAGACCAAGGAAAAAATTAGAATTTTCTCTTGCCTCCCTTCTTCTAGGAGTGCAATGTCATGTCAAAATGAGGAGAGGACTTATTATGATGTTTTCCAACAACTAGGATCCACCCTTCCTCCACTATAAAAGTCTTCTCTTGCCAATCCTGAGATACCAAACCTTGAGACCCCAAGATCAAAGCAAGACAATAACCAACCACAATAGAACTAGCAAGAGAGTTCTAGAAAAAACCACAATGGGACCCTCCATTAGAGGAATGAAATTGTAATGAAAAATAGTAGAATCAATGACCGAACTAGCCATAATAGGACCAACAAAATTGATGTTCTATGTTGTAGGAGAGACAATGAGATTATGTTAGATAGAACTAACAAAACTCACAATAGCATCATGCCTGGTAGTGCCAAGAACAACAAATATCTTAGCGTGATCTAGTCTTGCCTCCGTTAGCAAAGGAGAAACACCAGATCCATCATCACAAAATTAAATAGAGAGACCAACATGATCAACACTCCTACCACATGTAAAAGAATTTGAAGATGCATTGAATAGCATGGAGCTAGCTAGAGCAATACAAACAAAACTACCAAGAACATACAACAACATCAATTCCAGTTGGAGAGCCACCAACAAAACCATCACTAGAAGACACAAGACTCATAGAGCCAACATGCAAGATTCCAGTAGAAATAGAACCAACAACAATAAGGTTCACATCTTTGGGAGACTTCTGTGCAAAAATCTAGGAAAATCTCTTCTTAACAACAACCTAATATTTCAAAGAGGTGCCCTTCCACCAAGAAATATTTTTTTTGTCTTATCCCTCTAATCCGCAATGGGCCGCCAAATGACCCATTTTAAAGCACTCCCTCGATCTGAAGGGGAGCCCTTCATAGTCTAAATTTTGAATCCAATATCCTTTAAAATCATCTAATTTAATCATTTCTAGAAACCCCTTAGAGATTTGCATCCCTACCAAGATCTGTGCATAAGTAGAATGCATAAAATTAGATGACTCATTACCCACCATTAAGAAATCAACAAGAGAATTTCCTATTGCTTCCAAAAAGGAGTCAACCCAATGATGAAGAGGAAGATAGGTAGGAGTCACCCATATCAGAAACTTGGAAAAGTATTCAGAAGAGGGGGAGAAATTGGGGTGTCACAATTTCACCATGAATGCAAAATGATTTTTCCAAGCGAAAGAATGATTGCACAAAATCAACTTTCTATTATGAGCATTTTCAAACTTGGCAATAAAAAATACCTTGGCCATAGGGAAGATGTGAACAGCACCAGATAAAATAGGTTCCCACATAAAGAAGATCCACTTGTTCAAAGCAGAAGACTCAACTAGAAACCTTTAAAATGACATATTACAACATGATAAGAAAAAAAAAAGGAAAAAAAAGGAGGTAGACCTATTGTCTTTCACCACATTCTCCTCCAAAGTGTTGTGGATAGGGTTTGAAATAGGGAAAGTCTCTTCACTTTCACACATACACCACCACCAATCTATATCCCACCTAAAAGAGGGGCAAAAGACCCAGTCTAGATCTTACATGCAGACAACAAGGTCCCAACAAATAGAGAAGCTCCAACATATGGAAAAGGCCCAACATGAGGCAAATTTCCAGTGGGTAGAACCCCAATTGAATCCTAACTAGTAGACAACAAGGATCCAAAAGTATAAGATGGCCACTAATGTCCAACAAATGGAGAAACTCCCACAAATGAAAAAACCCCAATGAAAGCAAGATCAGACAAAAACACTCCAACTAAAAACAACAACCTAGGAGATGAAAAAGCACCAAAGGATGACAGAATCCCATATGTTGACTACAAAACCCCAACTTAAGCACCATCAAATGAAAACACTCCCACTAAAATAATTAGTAATGATCTAGTAGACAATGAAGCACCAGTGGATAATAGAACCCCATCTACAGAAAGCACAACCCTAATTGAAACCAAAAATACCAAAATAGACGATGAAGCCCTTGCAGAGAGCAATGCCCCAACTAAAGCGCCAATAGATAGCATAGCCCTAACCCTAGTGGAGCACATGTCATAAAGATTATAGCAAAGCCCTAATTAAGTAGTTTACTAATGCTATAAAATGTTTATAACATTATGAGTGAACAATAGAAAATTGAATAAATAAAAAATTAGAACTTTGATTGATTATAAATATGATTAGTATTTAGGCAAGGGCCCACAAAGCAGTGATAAATTGTGAGCTTCTCATCGAAGGTCTTGGGTTTGAATCTACTCAAAATTAGCACATAATAATAATTAATATTAACAATAATAATAAATGAATGATAAATAATCTAGGCTTCAGTCGATTACCTATAAAAAAATATTATGATTAGTATTTAATAAAATATATAAATTTAGTTTATCTAAACCTTTGCTTTATGCTTTTTGAAGCGACTTTCTATGGTTTGTTGGGGCACTAAATTCAAGTGCTAGAAATTTAGGTTTGGAAAGTGTTTTGGCCCATATGTTTCAAGTGAAAATCCTTTATTTATCACACTATTTTTCATCCTTCCTTCTTAGTTCCTTATCTATTATCATGCCTTGTCTCTTTTGGCTTGTAGAAACTATAACAGTCGTACCATATATTCTTGGATAGATAAGCATGTCTATGTTGTAATTAGGAATGTAAAGTGCTTTCACTTCTACATTTGAAATCTCACTTGATTGTTTATGTTCCTAAAGAAATCATAAATATTAAGGTGACTTCTAAATTGAGCTTTGGTGCATTTGTTGATCCCTAGCTCAAATATTGGTGCTAAAATGAATTGACAAAAAGTAATAGATATAAAAACATGTCAAAATTAGATCAAATCTACACATAAGTGATTGAAATGTTATTTGATAGCACTATTTATGGTAAAATATTGTGACAAGTATAATGCATATGGAAATGCCTCACTCTAACCAAACAAGCATGTGAACATGATAGAGCTTGGAAATTGTATCAATTAATGCCTCAAGTAAAATCATTGTCTATATATTGTAAATATCTTATTACATGCTCCTTACACTATGCTAAGGATTTAGAAGTGGTTTCTATATATAAAACATATTATTTCTTGCTTCACACAACTTACCAAAGATGTATTAGCCTCGACTTTGGCTCTTCCATCATTTATGGCTGCAACTATGTCTCTCCTACACCTTAAGAGGTACTTTTATTGTCTACATGTTCATAAACTTCACTTTATCTAATTTATATTATGCAGTATTACATTTAAATATATTCTACAATTGATCCTCTTCATATTTTCTAGGATCGTGTGTAAATGAATTCAATAATTTATGATGAGGTTGAAACCATTGCAAAATAGTTGAACATAACATTACTCTCTATTGAACTAAAATGTGTGTGATTTATATGTAAGTTTGAATTAAACATTGCATTATCTATCTCAATTTTATTTTAAAGAACCCTTTTACCGAAACTATCTCTTCCTCAGCCTAAAATGCCCACCAAAGAAGAAGACAAGCAATCCCAATTAAGCATCATGGTTGATGAAGCAAAAAATGAGGAGAGAAAAATGAAATTAAGGCTCAAAGGTATAAGACAAGATAAGATAAGATAAATTTATTAATGTCCAACAAGAGACCAATGAGGGTTTGAGGGACTGGAAATAGTACAAAGGGCAAACGAAAGCAAGGGGAGCACCAAATGGTGTCCGCAGAAAGAACATGAAAGAAAAACAACAAAAGAACCAAGAAAAAGAAATAAAAATAGATAAGAACTCCTCGCAGGTGAGAAGTAGTCAAAAATGGAAAGGTAGACATTAGGGAAATCAGGTACTCTGGAAGGTTGCCTCCGAGGTCTACTCAAGGGATGTTGTTGAGTGTAATCTCTTCATGGTCTCACAAATCTAGTATGAATCGAGATAGTGTAGAGAGGCCACTTTGATCCAAGAACAATAGGAATGAAGAAAGAGGTGATGAGTTGTGTAGGAGTCGATGTCGAGAAAAGATGGAGCTATATAGTGTGCTTGCGATGCCACATGGTCTCCCAAAGGTAGAGTACAAAACAATGCTAGCCAATATATTTGAAGAATGAGGAAAGAGACCAACACTCTTTGAAAAATAGTAGAATCTCCTCAAATCTCATAATAAATGGGACAATGAAAAATAAAGTGACACTCGGTCTTGACCTCCCCAAAGTGACAAAGCTAAAAAATCCTGTCCTCCCTACCAATCTGGTGATCAGTTTGAATATGTAGCTGATGAGATCCCATCCTAAAAGATCCCAAGGAGATGTGAAGAGTGTGAGTCCAATGATGAGTGAAGTACTAGGGACATAAGATGATCCCATCCTAGATATCAAGAAAGTGCTCATCATAGAAGGCCATGTGCAGATGGAGCCCACCTGGGGATTCCTCCATGTCATGATAACATTATATCTGTAGATGTCAAGTCTAACATGCTCATTCAACTCTCGCTGAGGTGGAAGAAGATGGGTAGGAGCGTCCAATGAAAACTAGAAGGGGGGAAGATGATCCAAAATAATACCAATTGAGCCCAAGAGAGTAGAGACCTAGGTGTAAAAACAACAAGACCTATGACCAAAGTCTGAACCTACAACCTTCATAGAGGAATAGTAAGCCAAGTAGGAATATCTATGATGATCGTTGAAGGAATTAGTGAAGCTCTAGAGTCAGTGAAGACACCAAACTAAATCAAAGATGGTCCCCAATCTGAAAGGGTGAGCACCAAACTCATCCAGAATGATGTTGTGTGGTGTGAACTGGTGACATTTGATAATGCACCAAAGGAAAAGAGTTTGCAGTCAAGAAGAGACATCTTATTTGTGGTCTGCTAGAAGTGGTGTTGAAAGCACTATCACTCAAGAATAACAAGGGAGTCGAGCCCCTTGTTGACTCTAGACTACATGGCTAGCCGGTCTCAGGCTGAATTGAGGTCTAGAAAACTTAAACCCCAAGTAAGTATATGAAGATGAAATCTTGATCTCGGTACCTTAGAAGTAAAAATGGAGATCTGATGTCCTTAAACAATTGAAGTCCATAACCAGAGTCTTGCCTAGATTTATAACTAGCTCACGAGAGTTGCAGAAAGAGGCCAAGCCATCAAGGAGCCATTGAAGACCATCGGGAGAAGATGTAGCAGAACCACATCATTAGCAAATAGGAGAATAGAAATCAATACCCAATGTAAATAAATACCATTTCCAGGGAGCGAGCAATCATAGAGAAATGCTTCAAGCTCGTTGATGTAGATGCCAAAGAGAGTGGGGGAGAGAGGATTATTTCACCCTAATAGTGCTATGGATAGGATCAAAGAAGCCATGTGAAGTACTGAATCTTCCCACAACACACTTGTATAATCTCATAATAGTTGTAAGAAGAATCTCTGAGATCCAAATGTCCCTAAGATACTGAAAGAGAGTTTCCCGAGGAACGGAGTTGAAGGCTTTGTGGAAGTCAACAAAATAACAATAAACTTTTGTTGAGTAGTGGTGAGCCTCCTCAATGATGGCCCATAAAATCAAAATGCAATCAGTGGTATCAAAATCTATAAAAAAAACCCAACCTGACCTCTAGCCTGATAATGTCATTGATCAAGCTCATTGGATAAGATGTCGTTCAACATAGTCACATAGAGTTTGGTGAAGGTATGCCCAACCATGATGGTCTTGTAGTTTCTAAGGTTAGAGGCTTGCCCAAATTTATGGACTGGATAGATAATATGTTGTGACCAAGAGTCAGGGAAGCTGACACAAACCACTAAATTAAAGAGCACTATAAGAAAGGAACCCAGGTTAGAGATACCCAACTTGAAGAATTCAGATTGAAATCCTTCCTCATTTGGAGTTTTGCTACTATTCAAAACTCTAACTACCTCACTAATATGGAAAAGGGAGAAGTGGTTACAATGGGTGGGGGAGAGGATGAGATGGAGAGGGGGTTGGCCAAGAATATCATAAAGGGTGGAGGTGTGGGAGGTAAGGGAGTGAAGGTCTAGAGTAGAGGGAGGGAGGTGACGAGGAAACATGGTGTGCCAAAAGAGCTTTGGGGACTAGAAGAACATGGCACAAAGAGACTTACACTGTAGTAAAGTGAACTTCTATTTCTTATGGCGAAGAAAGCGATGATAGTCGAGCCTCAACTGAGAGGAAGAGGAGGAAGAAGTAGTGGGTGGAGTAGAGCAAAGAATGCGATGAAAGGATTTGTAGCCCTCATCAAACCACTAGGTCATGGGGAAATACCTATGAGTAGGGCAAGGAGTGAGTGAGGAGGTGTAGTAGGTAATGGAGAGAAGGACAGACTCCCACAAGGTGGATGCAAGTGAGTGGAACATGGAGGTGATTTCCTTGGAGTTAGTGAAGGGGTCCTAGGGATATCTTAGATGATGGATGAAGAGCTTTGTGTCACCATCAGAGAAGAAAAAAGAAGTGTGAGCATGGGGGAGGGAAGAGGGGGGCAAGAAGAAGTAGATAACTAGGGGGGAGAAGGTGTTAGGGGTCCCCAAAGGGTGATGCTAAGGAAGGCATGGTCAGCTAGAGGAAGGCGAGGGATGGTAAAGCGAAAGATGAGAGGGATGAAGGAGGCAGTAGAGAGAACATAGTCAACAATGCTAGCAGCACCACTATGTGGCCAACAAGTGAAGAGTTCAGATCTAGGAAAGCAAGAGATCCCATTCAAAATCACTAAGTTAGAAGACTCACAAAGTTGTAACAAATTATGACTATACCTATTGAAGGGCCCCTAAAAATCCTTGGAGAGTAGAAGCATACCTACAGAACCAGGATTAGAAGCAGTCGTACACATGGGATCATACCTCTGATCATGGAGAGAGGTTGTAGGTCTCTAGTTCACACATAAAGTCTCCCAAAATAATGATGTCCCCCATGGTAGAGAATCTGATAATGTGCTCAAGAAGGTCCTCATAGGGGTCCCCACCCTCAATGCTATGAACTACATAGTATGAAGATGTTGGCGAGAAGTAGCTGACATCAATATAGGTATCTCTATAGAGAAAGGTTCCTCAATTAATGCAAATCCACATGAATCTAGCATAGTTTTCAAAGTGAACCAAGGAAATTTTACTAAAAAGGTGGTCCAAAAAAAGACAAGTGACCCCACCAGAGCATCTGACCTCATCTCTAAAAGAGGAGAGCCATTGATAGCCAAAAATACTAGGAAGAGGATGCATGGGGCTCTCATGTATCTGTGATAAAAGGGTCAGCATAACCAATAGCATCATTAAGTAAGTCAGGCATGGACCAGAGGATACCATTACCGTTCTAGCAATTGAGCCATAAAGAGCCTGTGCTCAACTGTCATTGAGCTAATCATTTGGCCTTAAAGCCCACCCTCAAAACCCAACCTATAAAAAAGGTGTCATGGATTACTACTTTAAGATCTCTAATGATCGCATATTTACCCTCTTGTCTTGCTGCCATAATGAAGGTACGAGCTTGCTTGAGCTCTGCCACCTTTGATTGGGTGAGGTCCTCATCTAGGCAGATCTTAGGGGAAAGAGAGAATAACTTTTTCTTTTCCCTAAGAGACTGTGATCTATCAGAGAGGGAGAGGAACTAGATGAAGAGAGTACCATCAGGGCCTAACCAACACCTATCAAGAGTGATGTTTGAAATGTCCAACTGATCCTTGAGGAAAGAGTATCCAACAGTAGAGGGATCATCAATGGAGGAGAGACCACAGACTTGTAAGTTTAGTTCACAGGTCTACCTGACCCACTCATCATCCATCTTCCCTTGTACAAACTTCTCAATGCCTGAAAGGGGAGCCTCAACTGCAAAACTGCATAAAGAAGCCCAAGACTTCACCTTTAATTCAGTCTTAGTTAACAGTGAAGAATGCCTATCGACAATCTCTAATTGTTTCTCCTTGATAGTGTCTAACTCCTTGAGCCAGATGGTAGTAGATTCCAGATTAGCCTTGAGGCTTGTATTTTCAACAACTAGAGAATGCACAATATCTCATAGAGTGTGGTTCTTGGATTCCAACAAAGCCAACCATTTTGTGATTTTAACATAAAATGAAGTTGACTGAGCAATAACACTTTGTAGGAAAACATTAGTAGACTCCACTCTAGTCAAGTGATCAATGAGCTACTGGAGTGTAATTGGATCAAAAAAGGGTGCCATGGATTATAAAGAAGGAAGATACACCTGCAAAAAGAAGGTACCCCAAGAAGCTCACAACCTTACCATAGATTAGGCATTCTGTCAAATAGTTTATAGATAGTTATCTAATGCACAACCCTAGCTCACGCCAGAGTCCATGGGACATGGAAAATTTTCAAAAGATACTATAGAAGACCACATGAGCAATGACTCATGGCTCACGGGCAATAGGGTTATAACAAAGCTCGACTCATGGGTGACAGCTCATGGGAGGCATGCCAAAGTTAATGTCGTCAAGAAAAATGGCTCCAACAATGACAAAAACACTTTCACACTACTGGAATAGCATGATTTGATGCCATTGTTCAAAAAGTTCATTGAGTGGCCCACAATGTTCAGATCTAGGTCCACAACAAAACTAACAGCTCCAGAGGTCACAATTCTTCACTGCAAGATTGAAAACTCCCATAGCAAGCATGACAAGGCACAATCATGGCACAACAGGAAAAAGCATGCCACAGCACGAGAAGCTCACGACACAACACTAGAGTTGAACACTAGCAAGAAAGGGCACTGTAGCAAGCTATTGAAATTGGGGAACTATCAAATGTAGTAAGCAACAAGGAATAGATTTTAGCTATGGTGCAAATACTAGATGGAAATTATTTTTTCATAGCCCTAGCAAATAAACTTGAAGGTGACCAAGACCAACACTCAAAGTATTGTGGCATGGTAATGGAGTACATTATGGAGTACCATTCAAACTTTGAGCCTTTTTTCTCTCAAAAAGATGAAATGACTTTTGAAGAATACTATGAAAAAATGATAGAAGATGGGACTTGGGTAGACTATTGTGAGATTTGTGCAAGACTCAAACCAACATTCATGTGCACCACTAGAAGGGCCAAGTATACTAGATCTACAATTTTGAGAAGAGATACTCCCACACTTAATGTCTCATATCATGATGGAAATCGTTGTGGTCCCACAATGCACACCCCATTCCCTACTAGGAATGGGGACCCCCTACCTTTTCAGATCCCTGGACTCACAATTTTGGATATTTAAAAAATTCAAAGAGTCAAAAAGTAAAAATTTGAAAAAATCGAAAAGGCCAAAATATGTATATATATATATATATTGAAAAAATATAAAATTTTAGAATTCAAAATTTTAAAAAAATTAATTAATTAATTATTAATAATGCACTCATGCACCACACATATGTGTGGGGTGCGCACCACCCACGGTGGTGTACGACGCGCACCTGCACGCTTGTGCAGAGGTGCGCCATGTACCTCATGGGTGGGCGCAGCTATAAAGCCCCCCACATCTTCCAAAATTATTATCCTTTTCAACACTTTGTTGAACTTTGAAGTGTTCTTCACAAAGGTGAGACCAAGTGACATTTGTGCAGCATGCGCATTTCATGTTGTGCCAAACAAAAAATTCTCCTCACCTAAGCTTGTGTGCTATGCCCACATGTGGTGCTCTGCACTTTTACATGTACCATGCGCCAAACACAAAACCCTCCACACCCGCGTGCATGCTCTATGCCTCCAAAACCTTACCTCCTTGCTATCACAAAAAACATAAACTTGTGCATGCCTTGCTCCATGTAGGCACTCCAAAACAATGTCATGCACCTCCGTCTACCGCGTGCGCTCCAAAACGAAAAAACGCACCCTTCTTCTATCATGTTGCATGGATTTTGTGCCATGATTGTTAAGTGTTACACGTGTCACCATATACTTCGCACATGCTCACTTTCTTGTTTGCCACCACTACGCGCCTCACAAACCCTAACTGCGTGTGCCACCTCGCGTCAAGCACACCACATAGCGGTGCCCACTCATCTATCTCCACAACCTAAAAAACATTAAGTAAAAAATTTAAAATTAATAAAAAATAAAAAATATATTCAAAAATAATAATAAAAGGACCCATCTTTTAATTTTTATTTTCCATCAATAGTTAATTAAAGAGTAATTGAATGCTTTTACATTTGTTTAGGTTTTCATTATTTTGAGCTAATAAATGTCTTTCCTATATCATGCAAATTAAATGACATCCACATCCGGAGAGAAAATGGCACCAAAGCCCATTGTGTTCAAGTTATAGGGCATGCCATTGAAATCAAGGTTCCATGATGATCATGCAAAAATCAAAGATACCAATCTAGAACATATAGATTTGGGAGAATCCTCAAAATCTACACAAACCCACAAAAAATCTACTCATAATATCCTATTTGATTCATTTTAGGTTGGTAATCACGGTTTCGCATCCAATATCAGTGTAGTCAGTAGAATTGATTATGACATTAGCTCAACATTCTGTTTTTGAAGAGAGAGTGGTTAAGAGTGTAACTAGAGAAGTGGTCCTTGACCTCCAACCCAACCACATTGAGAGGGTCTTCCACCTCCCGAGGGTAGATTAGTTTATAAGACTCTCCTATGAAGTAGCAGAGAGGTGGTATAGGGAACACCAGAAGGAGGCGACATAAATTATCGAATCATCTTACCTCATTGAGAAGCCTCCTTGGGGTAGGATAACAATAAAGGTGGACATGACTCAGGGATACACGAAGGAGGATATTGGCTATTCCATCATTCTTTTGAGTAGAGTCATGTGTCCACCTACAACTGGCCACCTTAGCGCTTTCATGGTCAACTTTATTGAGACAATTAGTATAGCAAGGATGCCACTAAACTAGGCCACCACACTAAGTGAAAACTTGTGTGAGCAATCGGGGGTAGTTAAAGACAAGAAGAAGTTATATATGACTTCTTACATGATATATCTACTTGCAGCAAGGGAAAAAACTACCTTGGTTTGTACAAGAGAGGCAATATACAGGATCCAAATGCCTGGCCATACATTGTCTACCCTCAGCTAGTAAAGAAGTAGCTCTCAACATAGATTAAGGAGTACAGAATCATGAATGACCCATTCATTTTTGTGATCATCTAATTCATAGAAGTTGATTATGCAAAGAGGGTATCTGATGTGGCAATAACACAAATAATAGCTCTCAAGGCCTACTTCATCCACTTTAAGACATTCACATATCTGTGGGTAGTTGGTGCCACTGTTAACCCCAAAAAGCTCCCCAGATATCCTAGTGAAAAATTGGTGTTATTGGAGATTACCTAGTAGATTGAATCTTTATATGAGAGGGTGAAGAGACAACGAAGACCTTGTTGCACATGGCCCATGGTCATAGGACCATACCAAGTGATATAGAAACAAAATATTCCATCCTTTGAATGAGAATGGGAGAATTATCCCCTCGTAGAATACAATTCCCCTAGGCCCTACTTTGATAATATTGGGAGAGCAGAGAGTATGGCCGGTAAGGAGTTCCATCATGAAGATGTTGTTGAAGATCATTGGATGAACACAAAAAATGACTACGATGTCCGCATAAGGGACTATTGTAGGATGACTTTGTATCTAGTAGAGAAGGCTCTCAAGCTGAACATCCCAGAAGAAATAAGGCAACAAGATTCACGAGAGTTTTTGGACCCCCTGTTCAACTCGAACAAAAAAGTAGAGAGGCCCTTCATGAATGTCGAGGTTGACAGGGAGGAGGGCGATGATATTAATCATCGGGTGAGGCATGTTGTTAGAATGACAAAGGATTGGATCAAGAAGCCTTTTCAACTTGATCCAATTCCTAACACCGTGATCTTTCATGCACAAGCTTGCCTAGAGAAAGGTAGAGGGAAGAAAGTTACAATTCCTAACTTTGCGGCCTAATCTCCCATTAGGCCAAAGACAGTATACCAACTTGACCGCCCAATTGGATACTATCATCCTCCAAATAGGAAAGGAAAGAACAAGAGGAAGAGGCCCTCCCCTCAAAGGATTCAAATAGAATAGGTCGAAGCACAAGCACCTTCCTAGCAGCAGGAAGAGAGTGTGCAAGGATCCAAAGATACTAGAGCTACTCAAGTCCAGGATAATCCCCAATTTCCTCCCTTTGTGCCTAGCCAATTAGAAGAGGGAGAAATTCGGCAAGTTTCCATTCCTCCTTCACAAGAAGAGCCAGCATCCCCTTCTACCTCCACAAAACCAAAGAGGATCAAGATCCAAATGAAGAAAAGGAAAAGGGTGACTAGGAGAATGGTGCCTTTTTTTGTTTATTACTGAGACCATTCAAGAAGGAGAAGAGGAGGAGGAAGACGAGATAGATGAAGAAGAATAGTTACCCCTGCAAAGAAGCACCTGGCTAGCCAGAGCCATTAAGCAAGAAAGGAGAAGTACCACGGGCGTATTATCATCCACCCAAGTAGGACCCTTGGAAGTCTATTCTTTAGAAGATGAAGTAGAACAATGGGTGGATGAGCAAAGTGAAGAAGGTGATGACATTTTCAAAATGTTAGATTTTGATTTTATGCCAGTGGGAACAGAGCTAGTTGGGGATAAGATCAGGGATACCCCTATAGGTGAACCTCAACAAGAAGACTGGACATAAATACCACCAAATTCACATGGTCTTGATCTTACTCCCCCATCTCCACCACAAATCACAGTGGTAGATAAAGGCTCGGTTACTCCTCTACCCTTGAGTTTAGAAGAGGAACAAATTCAAAAATCATCAAAAGGGGAGGAAATAGAACAAATAGCAATCAATGAAGTATCGAAAGAGGGACAAATGGTGGAATATTCTCAACCACCTTCCCAAGACATTGAGGTGCAAACTGCAAGTGTAGACACCTAAAAACCTTTAGAAAATAAAGTATTTTTATTTTCTGAAAAAGTCCTGATGACATCATCATTTATTAATTAATTAATTACTTAATTAATTAATTAATTTTTATGCCATTAAATCCCTTTATCTTAATTAAAAATATTTAATTAAGGAATCCCTCCCAAAAATGTTTAAATCTTATTTAAACATTATTTCTTTATTTATTAATTATTTAATTAATAAATTGACCAAAAATCCTAAAATAAATAAAAAAATTATTTTTTGCCCAAAACTTGGCCAATTTTCTTATGACCAATAACCTCTTCCAAAATCTTCTAATCCTTCTTTAATTTCGATTAAAGGCTAATCTCATCATTTCCTACCCCTAACCCCAACTCAAAATATTTAATTAAAATTAAATATTAATCCTCATGTTTATTAAAAAAGTTTTAATAAATATCTCCTCAACCCAAACCCTTGAAATAAATAAAACTTTGTTTATTTCCTAAAAATCTAATTTATCCTCATCCTAAGAAGTTCTAGACTCTTCTAGAAAGTCTTCATCCTCATCCTAGGAAATTCTAGACTATTCTAGAAAGTCTTTATCCTCATCCAAAATCTAGACTCTTCTAGAAGATGTCTTTAAACCTAATCCTAATCCCCTCCTAACCTTGTCACATTCCCTAAACATGGGTTAAAACTTACTAACCCAAGCCAAAGTTAACAAATATCTCCTCCTTCACCCACCCTCATTAAATGCCATCCACTTGCCTATCCCTAAGCTAATCCTAAACCATCCTAATCCATCCTCTAATCATTTGCACAAGCCTAAACAAGCTTAAAACCTTCCTAATCAAGTCCAAGTCGAAATTGCTCTCATCACCCTCAAAATATCTCAAGCATAAAACTTTATGAAGTCCACTAGGTCATAAATGACTCTTACAAGCCCTTTTATTGCTCTTACAAGTCATTATGAGGGTCTTTATGAAGATTTTATCCCTTGAGCCTCCTTTGTTGACTCATCCTTCCCCTTTCCTCCATCCTCTCACCATGTGACATGTGTCACTCCTTGATTGGTTGTAAGGAAGCACAATCCATGTGCTCTCCTCTCATGCAATCTAAGCCCTCCATGAGCTTTTTCCCATCCTTGCATCCTAGCCCTTGATCCCTCAAGCCCTTTGCCTATTTAAGGAATCCTCTCCCAAGCCATTTTAACACAATCCATGAAGTAAAGTCATAATGCCATTTTGAGAAGTCATTTTACATCCAAACCATACACTCACATCCAAATTCCAACTCCATTTGAAGCCCTTTTTGAAGCATAAGCTTGAGCATACATCCTATCTATTTAGACAAAGCCACTCAACAAGAGAGCTTCTCATTGAGAGAGTCCATTAATGGCTCATATTCTCAATTGAGAGTTCATCTTAGTCTATCTTGAAGTTTATGAATTTTGTTTAGTTTGTAGAAGCTTTATTTAAATTTGGTTTCTATTAGCATACTAACATTGCTCATATACAGCAAGGTCTACTAAAACAGAGGTCGTAGAAGAAGAGCCTTCGCAGAGGAAAACAACTCCAAGGAGGAGCGATAAAGGGAAGGAAGTAGTAGAACATACTCCTTCATCCTCGAGAGGCAGGTCTTTGGCTGAGCACATCCCAAGGTAGCTCCAAAAAGAAATAATGAGGAGTACTAGACCTCAATTTTGTGCTTCAGAGGAAGACATTTTTGAAATTGCAGAGATTTTGAATAAACCTGAGTCCCCATCACACGAGGCAAGATTGTTGGCATTTGTCACCAATACACAGGACCAGAAGTTGTTTGTGCAAGTGATTGTTCCTCCTGAAGACACAGATGTAGAAAGCCTTGGTCCTAAAGATTATAAACTCAAAGAGGTTATGCTAGGAAGACCCACACATGATACAGCCTGATTGATGGTGACCATGGGAATCAAAGAAATCCTCAAGAGCATGGAGCAGGAAGAGGTTGAACTGCAAACACTTCAAAGGCAAAATGAGATTCTAAGGGGATATTTGGCAGAAATGGTTGGTCCTCTAGATCCTAAGCACCCCGAGGAGACATTGAATACCATACTCAAAGAAGGGGGAAGTGTATAATCAGACCAATTTCTGAAAGCTTCTCAACAGTGACGAGAAAGTTTTGAAGAAAAAAGAATTTTGATAATTTAGGGGAACCTAAAGTTACTGCATGCTACACAAGAGAATGTGAATAAAATGGTAGTGATTTTGAAGAAGGACTTTAGCAGTATGGATGAAGTAAGGGCCTAGTGTAAGGACTTAAAAAAAATTTAAGCCAAAAAAGGGAAAAGGTACAGAGTTTTGATAGATGTATATATAGGGGAAGAATTGGATATGATTAATGATTGGATAGAGAAAATTGTGAATAGTAATAAAGTGATGGAAACATTATATGTGAAGATCCATAGGCTTAAGGACCAAGCTTGAGAGCAAATTATGGAAGCAGAAAAGCATTACAGCAATGCTTGCTTGGATATTTTTGAAGATGAGGAATGAGAGAAGTTATTGCCTGTAAAGATAGTGGTAGATAATTTTAGGAAGATTTTTGTGGATGCTATTGATGACAAAGATATCCAGCAAGCCTTCAAGATTGAAGAAGCTTTATTAGAATTGGATACCAAACTCGAGGATTTTTTTTTATACCTGAATTCAGGTAGACAATTAAAGACATAAGGTCAAGGAAAAATACAAGGCTTTAAATTTATTGGATGTAGCTAAAATTATTGAGATTATAGAGAAATTCAAGGGCAAACATCCAAACATAGCTTTGGGATGAAGGGGAAATAAACCCAGAGGCCAGAATTTCAATTTTGACACTTAGTAAAATTTTGAGATTTTGGACCATTTTCAGTTGCGTAGGTCCGTAGGTCTGCAGCTTCACAGGTGTGCAATTTCAAAAATTCCACTGATAGTTAACTACCAGTTCCAAAAATAGAGCTTTCCATGCATCGAAAATGCATTCTGATGGTAGTTTAACTATGAAAAATGCCTTATGAAGGATTAGCTTCCAATTTTGGCACTTCCAGACACTTCCACTTCAACTTAGAGCTTTCTCCTTCTTTCTTCTCTCATAATTCTTTGTTTTTCAACATGTAAAGGCTCATGCATCCAATTAATGAATAAAATATGAATGGAGTCCTTCTTAGCACCAGTTAGATTGATAATTTGTATATAATTAATTTGTTTTATTGATTAGAAGCATTTTATTTCATGAAGATATCTCTTACTCTCAAAACAAATTGAGGAGATGATTTCTTATAAATACTCCATTGTAATATGTAATTGGGGTCATCGTTATTTTGCAATAAAATTATGATTTTGGTGCTCTTATTTGGAGTGTAGTGGTTCTTGCTTGAATGTGTCATATTTTTGCGAATTTTGTTCATGGAATTGTGATTGAGCCAAAGGTTTATTGCTTTGTTTCTGGTTGTGCGATCTTTTAGTTCTCGTGTTTGCTACAATTTGATGAATTCCACTGACATAACTAGCTTAAGAAGAAATCATCGAATTGTGCCTGCATAACTCTCTATCTCACATGAGCGCACTTTTCATGGCCTTGCAATTTGATGAAGAGTGAAATATCATACAATTACTAAAATTCTCGCCAACGATTGCATCAATGGAATTGAGGAAGTGTTGCTCCTACTTTTATTGGTTACCTACTGATTTCTTTGAAAGCTTAACTCACAGACATGTTGTTTTCTAGAGCTTATGTCTGTTAGGATTTCAATTCCATGTTATTTTCTTAAACTTCTTGTTACCTTATCTTTTTTATTTTCTTTATTAACCCCATTGTTAGAATAGGATTTCATACTAGTTGCACAGTTAGATTGCATTCATCAAAAAATAAAAATACAGAAACATAGTTCTTTTTTTATTGTTTTTGAAACAATGTGCAGATTATCCATTTTATTCGAAGTCAAAATGAACCAACAAAGGCCTCCTCATGAACATTCACATTTATCTTTGACTTAGCGGATTCTAGTAGGTCACAAGATCACCCAAAACCTTGGAGTCAATTCACAAAATCAACTTTTCAAGAGAGGAGTTCACAAGAATTCCTGCCATTTAGCATCATGTAAAACAACACTTCAACATAAGTGGCACTAGAAGGAAGGCCACACTTTTGATTCTCAGAAAAGGAAGTAAAAATTATCAAAGTTTCAAAATTCTGCACTTTTTGCAAAAATTTACGCTTCGCACAGGTTCAAATTTTTTTTTGAGTTTTGAGGTGCACAGGTGCGCAAGTACATAGATCTGTAGCTATGCAAATTCACTGGTGCACAAAATTTAGTGAGGTTAGAAACTGTACTTTTACAGAGGTGCACTTTTTCCAGAATTGATGCAAACTAGAGGATTCTGATCTAGAATCCCCATTTTAGCGAGTGTTGAGGTCTACGCCAAGTGCACCCAAGTTTCTTAAGCTTACCCACTTCCACAAACCACGTAGTGATAAGGGAATACCCCAAATTCAACCACTTTCATTCAAACTTTCATCATCTTCTTCAACTCCACCTCCACTCCAACCTCCTTGTGGACCACCACATATTCCAATAGCTACACGTCAACATCCACCGTTAAGTCTACCAAACCCTCTGATGGCCTTTTTCAAAAATGTTGTACACTCGCCAATAAACTTGAGAGGTGCACTCCATGAACTCCCTAAGAATCCTAAAAAGTTTTTCCCAAGATTCATCTATGGTGAGACATGAACTACCGAAGATCACATCAAGTATTCAAAGAAATTTGCAACTGCAAGCAAGTTGCTGATGAGGATGCGATTCTTCGTTTATTCCCCTACTCTTTGGGGAAAATTAGCTTTAATTGGTATGCTAATTTGCCACCTAGATGTATTGGAGATTGGAATACTTTTGAAAAATTATTCCTGGAACAATTCAAAACATTCATCAACCCAGTTGTGATACACCAACAATTCATATCAATCAAAAGGGATCAAGCTAAAACAATTTCTCACTTCAACCATCGCTTTCATATGGCATATCACAAGCTAGAGGTGTCATACACTATAGCAATTGAAGCCACTATTCAGATTTATCTGAATGTTATGGATCATCTTACTACTATTTTCTTGAGAAGACTTCCTGTAGTAGATATTAACACATTGGATAAAGTCTTTGTAGAAGTGACTACCTTCACTAAGCAAGCTAATCCTAACAGAGGAGGATTAATGCCTCCAACTCCAGCTATCAAAACATTACCAACATACCCTACCAGAGTACCAATGATGCCTAGTCATTTCATACTTGTGAATCCAGTTCCATTATAATAGGCAGCCACTTTGCAAAGTTCTGCTCTAACGTATCTAGGGTTTGAACCTCTGAAGGCTACCTTCTTTGAGCAAAAGGCATCAACACCCACTGAAGTAGACAATGGTTTTGTTTCTAAATTTGGTCAGATGAAAAAGACTATGTCCCAAATGAATAACAAACTAACTTGTCTACAGTTGTCACAAGGACAAAACAACTTCCAAAGGAACAATGTTGGTCCTTACTGTAGACACCTAAAAACCTTTAGAAAATAAAGTATTTTTATTTTCTGAAAAAAATTTGATGACATCATCATTTATTAATTAATTAATCATTTAATTAATTTATTTATTTTTATGCCATTAAATCCCTTTATCTTAATTAAAAATATTTAATTAAGGAATCCCTCCCAAAAAGGTTTAAATCTTATTTAAAATTTATTTTCTTATTTATTAATTATTTAATTAATAAATTGACCAAAAAACCCAAAATAAATTAAAAAATTTATTTTTTGCCCAAAACTTGGCCAATTTCCTTAAGACCACTAACCTCTTCCAAAATCTTCTAATCCTTCTTCGATTTTGATTAAAGGCTAATCCCATCATTTCCTACCCCTAATCCCAACTCAAAATATTTAATTAAGATTAAATATTAATCCTCATGTTTATTAAAAAAAGTTTTAATAAATATCTCCTCAACCCAAACCCTTGAAATAAGTAAAACTTTATTTATTTCTTAAAAATCTAATTTATCCTCATCCTAAGAAGTTCTAGACTCTTCTAGAAAGTCTTCATCCTCATCCTAGGAAATTCTAGACTATTCTAGAAAGTCTTTATCCTCATCCAAAGTCTAGACTCTTCTAGAAGATGTCTTTAGACCTAATCCTAATCCCCTCCTAACCTTGTCACATTCTCTAAACATGGGTTAAGACTTACTAACCCAAGCCAAAGTTAACAAATATCTCCTCCTTCACCCACCCTCATTAAATGCCATCCACTTGCCTATCCCTAAGCTAATCCTAAACCATCCTAATCCATCATCTAATCATTTTCACAAGCCTAAGCAAGCTTAAAACCTTCCTAATCAAGTCCAAGTCGAAATTCCTCTCATCTCCCTCAAAATATCTCAACCATAAAATTTTATGAAGCCCATTAGGCCATAAATGACTCTTCCAAGCCCTTTTATTGCTCTTACAAGCCATTATGAGCGTCTTTATGAAGATTTTATCCCTTGAGCCTCCTTTGTTGACTCATCCTTCCCCTTTCCTCCATCCTCTCACCCTGTGACATGTGTCACTCCCTGATTGGCTATAAGGAAGCACAATCCATGTGCTCTCCTCTAATCCAATCTGAGCCTTCCATAAGCTTTTTCCCATCCTTGCATCCTAGCCCTTGATCCCTCAAGCCCTTTGACTATTTAAGGAATCCTCTCCCAAGCCATTTCAACACAATCCATGAAGTAAATTCATAATGCCATTTTAAGAAGCCATTTTACATCAAAACCATACACTCACACCCAAATTCCAACTCCATTTGAAGCCCTTTTTGAAGCATAAAGCTTGAGCATACATCCTATCTATTTAGACAGAGCTACTCAACAAGAGAGCTTCTTATTGAGAGAGTCCATTAATGGCTCATATTCTCAATTGAGAGCTCATCTTAGTCTATCTTGAAGTTTATGAATTTTGTTTAGTTTGTAGAAGCTTTATTTAAATTTAGTTTCTATTAGCATACTAACATTGCTCATATACACTTACAACAACAATTATGGCTAAAATTATAACAGGAACTTCAGTAGAAACAACAAAAATAATGCAAGAAACAACAATGGGGGGAACAACTTCAATCCTCCTTATCATAATAATAGCTTCTAAAGATAGAACTGACCATGGAACACTCGGCCAAATAATGGAAGCATTCCTACCGACAACAATAATAACAATGTTCAATATGCAGATATTAATCAGCATGACAATAGTCAGAATGCATCTAACAATGATGGCTCATATTACAATGGGAATCAAGAGATGACTCAAAGCTCACAAGCAAATGGCAATGCTGTTAGATTAGGTGAAAAACTAATCTCCCAAGAACATCTGCATGCATAACCCTGTCACATGGATGAAGCAAAGAACAGAGGCTAGGAAAAATCAAGGAGGCCAAAAAGCCAGATCCATCTTATGGACATGCAAAGAGCAATATCTCATATAATCCAATAAGTGAATGAATAAAATACAAAGAGGTGAATCCTTATAAACGAATCATGAAACCTGAAAAGGGAAACTAAATCCTAAAAAAGCTAGGTTGCACAATATAATTAATAAAATATTAATTATATGCACCTACAAGATAGCTTAAGAAAACAAGAGTAATAGGCAACTTAATTAATTATACCAAAGTGATTTAATTAATAAGTGCGAACAACTAATTACTCTAACACCCCCCCTTAAGCGAAGCTTGGGAGGAAGCTAACCTAGCACAACTATGAAAGAGAATTGGGTCCCGACAACAAGGCCGGATTAGGTACCCAATCACAAAAAAATCTCTATAAAGAGGAGAAATAGAGAAAATCACATGGGAAAAACCCTACTCCAAAAAGAGATAGCAAAGAATGTTCCAGAAGAAGGAACAAAGAGATCAGAAGAGAATCATTGAAGCATGAAGAACTGCAAAAATCTGTCAAAATGCTAATCTGTAGAACCTCCATGGAAATAGAAGGCACGAACCATCAACCAAAGATGCATAGAATAGCAATATAACCTCCCCTTAAGGCAGGTGAGCTGACAGGCAGCTGAAAAGATGGGCCAAGAATCTCCTACAACACAGGAGCCAAACACATTGAGAGTGAGGTATAAAACACCAATAAAGGCACGCGTCATCGACATTGCATGAGGAATTAGAGAAAGAGGGCCTATAAGTGGCAAACAACTATCCCCCCATGGCACTTTATAAAATAGTGCGAGTACAACGAATCACAATGATGAAAAGGATCCTGAAACGCAAGAGTGGCACTTTATCTCAGTGCGTTGCATAAAGATGCTTACAATGAATATCAAAAATGATCAGAAAAAACATAAGGCTGAAACAACAGAAGGTAAAGCCCAAAACGAAGCAACTGAAGCAACAAAATCGATCTCCGGACCTAAAACAAACAGAATATCCACCAGAATGCTAAAATGAAAAATACTGAATAGGATGTGCCTAGAATAGAATCTGGAACAACAACCAGCATCAATGGAAAGAGCATAGAAAGATCTTTCCAACGATATAAAGAAGTCCAAAATTGGAGATCGAAAGCTCAAGATACGCCTCCCGGAGTGTAAAATAGAACATCCAGCTTTGACTGTCAAAACAGGCAACCAAACTGCATCAAAACTCAAAAACACCTATACCATCATCTCCATCTCGGAACCATCTTTCCGGCACTTTTTTTGGATCAAAAAAATACGTCCGTATGCTTAAGTTATGGAGAAAAAACCAACAAGGCCTCTGAAAATGCAGGAAAAATTATTTTTTTAATAAAAAAATAATAAAAAACTTAAAAATCCCCAAAAAAAATGCGCCACCCATGGAGTGGTAGCTGAGCGGAGCTTCTAGTGGCCACGGTGGTGGGCTGGGGGCGCCACTGGCGGCGAGGCCGCTGAGCGGCGGCGGTCACCGGAGCCGCTGCGGTCAGCAGACCGCCAGCGGTTTTACCGCAGGCGGTTACCACTAACCGCTAGCAGTCTCTGTGACCGCAGGCAATTTTTTTAAATTGCTGCAGCAAATAAAATGTCATTTTTAAATTTATTTATTTATTTTTTTGTACTTTTGCGCCTCGATCTACGTGCAGGGGGCCGTACAGGCCTGTTGGACAAAAAAAATTTTGCCTCCCAGATCAACAATGTCCAAAATGGACAAAATTTATATGGATTCTGACTGCAAACGACCTTCTGAATCAAATGGAAGTGTCCGTTTGAGCCCAAAGTGCCCCCAAAAAAAATGTTAAGTTGTCCGTACGGCCTCCCACTGCTCCGAAAAATGCAGCTTCTAAAACACTTCAACAAACCACGAACAGCGAGTAGCAAGCTTACTCTGATACCATGTTAGATTAGGTGAAAAACTAATCTCCCAAGAACACCTGCATGCATAACCCTGTCACATGGATGAAGCAAAGAACAAAGGCTAGGAAAAATCAAGGAGGCCAAAAAGCCAGATCCATCTTATGGACATGCAAAGAGCAATATCTCATATAATCCAATAAGTGAATAAATAAAATACAAAGAGGTGAATCCTTATAAAGGAATCATGAAACCTGAAAAGGGAAACTAAATCCTAAAAAAGCTAGGTTGCACAATATAATTAATAAAATATTAATTATATGCACCTACAAGATAGCTTAAGAAAACAAGAGTAATAGGCAACTTAATTAATTAAACCAAAGTGATTTAATTAATAAGTGTGAACAACTAATTACTCTAACAAATGCTTCTCCTATACAATTTAATGCTATGCTACTAGAATACTATGATTCTACACATAATAGGTGAGTAGAATAACCAGCTAGCAAAGAGTTCTCTTTTCCATTCAGTCAGGAACTTGATCTTCAGCATGAAGAGGTGTTTTCTTTCCATAATGAGAATTGAAATACATATAATCTGAGAAATTGAAAGGAACCTTTGATAGATGGAATTCCTCCATCTTTACAACCAACTCCTCTCGATCTAAGAGCGAGTAAAAATCTAGCACCAATTAGGCCACCATATGGAGGACAACAGAATCATAATCAAGTGAATGTACCAACAATATTGAAAAACCCCGCTTGGTCTACTGAAAAGTATAATGTTGTCGAAGGCTTGAAATGAACCAAAGCAAATGTGTCCATGTTTGACATGTTGCAAAATTGTCCACAACAGCAATAAGCACTCATGAAGAGTTTGGATCATACAAAGGTACCCCACAATATGAATATTGTCCCTCAAAAGACAGTGTCAACAAGTAAATGTTGCAAAAGCAGTGCCCACTATGTCTAAAGACAAGGTTGAAGTACCCTCATTTCTACTTAGCATTAGGATATATGGAAAGAATCTCCACAATTTCTTGATTGATTTGAGAGCCTCATGTAATGTCATGCCACTATCAATAGCACAAAGGTTAGGGGTAAGTCCTCAACCCTCCAACCAGATAGTGATATAGTTGGACAAAACAGAGGTGAAAGTCATTGGCGTATTGAAAGACGTTCGAATACAGTTCATAGTCGATCCTTAGATTCAAGATATCATTGATTTACATGTAGTTGACATTCCAGAGATGTATGGGTTGCTCCTAAGTAGAGAATGGACGAAATGCCTAAGAGGATGGTTTTCTATGGATTTCACTCAGCTTTGGTTGCCATGGAAGGGATTGAACAATCAAATCAAGATAGATGCAAAACGCAAACTAAAAATGATGGTCACAGAATGCAATGCTCTGAATGAGGTGGCCTTCCTCTAGTTTGATTTGGGCTCATACAAAATGATGGAATTTGATATGATTTCCACCAAAACATCAAGAAATCAAGATAAAGAACTCAAGATATCAATCCCAAAGGATGAGATCATGACACAATTCATAGACAACATGGTGACTAATTTGCAATGCTTGGGAGAAGAAGCTGATCCTAGTATCTTACTCCTCATAGGATTTTTCTGAATACACAAAGTTAGTCACTCTAAATTTGAATGCTCATCATGCCAAGAAGTAGTTGCAAAAGTTTTAACACATATGATGCAACTCAAGGATAATCAAATTTCAGAGGGACTCGTGGGAGATCAAAGTCATATAAACTCAACTGAGTCAACAAAGAAGATCGAAGAAGAAATTGAAGATCTAAATTTATCATATAGTGATACCTCTTTAGATGGTGGAGGTTTATCTTCTCCTCCCCTGGGTATGATCAAGATTCAAAGAAGAAGACGGTATGTGAAAGGCCAAGGGTGGACTTCAGTCGTTGTTCATCCTAAACTCAAAACAGATGAAATTAAGGAATTGATAGAAGAAATTCAAGACAAACAAGAAAAACATAGATTTCCTCTATCAACATGTTACAGAGGAGAATCATCAAGTCCACCCCACGAGAAGTTGCAATGTGTTCCCAAGAAACAATCTGTTAACTCTCAAGTGAAAGAGAAGTTAAGAACAAAAAAACACAAGTTTAGAAAGCCCAAGGAAGATCCAATTTGGACACTTCGCTTTGATGGTTCCAAATGTAAATTAGGGGTTGGCGCAGGTATAGAATTGGTTAACCCAAAAGGTAAGTCTTTTTATGCAGCATATCTATTATAGTTTAGATGTACTAACAATGTTGCAGAATACGAAGTGTTGATCCGAGAACTTCTCTTTGCACTCGAAAAAGGAGTCACGGCCCTCATAATCAAAGGAGATTCTCAGTTGGTTATTTGGCAAGTAAAATCATTATACTCTTGCAACGAAAAAAGACTACTTTCCTATAGGAAGAGAGTATGGGATTTACTAGATGATTTTAAAGCTTTCAACATAAAGTCCATTCCAAGGAGGAAGAACATGGTGGCAAATGCTCTCGCTATTTCAACAAGTGCATTACAACCAGTCGAATGAACAAAGTTGAAAAGATTTTCAATAGAGTTGGTCGTTGTCCCATATATTCTAGACAATATTACAAACTTTCATGTCTTTCAGGATGATCAACACATACTTGAATTTATCATCTGCAATGGTCACTTTAAAGGTCAAGAAATTGATGACAATCCGGATGGCAAACCTGAGGAAAATGAACTTGAAGATGAAAATGGGATCTTGAATTTAAAGAATAACATTATTCCCAAGGGGATGGTTGAGTTAGAACACATTTTTTATCATGATGAATTAACACTTAATAAAAGAACGATCCAAGAAAAAGGGATCGAGGAGTGTGATGAATAAAACTTAGGAACTGAAAATGATCCAAGAATGGTCTAAATAGGGAAAGCATTCAATGCACAAGAAAAGGAAGAAATGCTCAAGTTACTTACTAAGTATAAAGATGCTATTGATTGGAGATACGAAGAATTAAAGGCATATGACCCTGAGATTATAACGCATGACATTTTGTTGAAACCAAATGCCAAGCCTTTTCAGCAAAGACAAAGGCTTGTTAATCATATCATTGAACCACTGATAATTAAAGAAGTTAAGAAGTTACTGGATGCCAAGATCATATTCTCCATCTGCCATTCTACTGCAGATGGCATCTCAAATTGGAGAAGAAGACTGGAGAGATTTTCCTTTATGTTGATTTTTATAACTTGAACATGGTATCTCAAAAGGACAATCATCCTTTACCCTCACTTGATGAGGTTCTACAAATTGTAAATGGTTCAAAAATGATGCCTTTCCTAGACGGATATTCAAGATATAACCAAGTGATGGTTGATGAAGGAGATTGACTAAAGATAGCTTTCACAACTAAATGGGGAACTGTTGCCTATAGGAGAATGCCTTTTGGATTGACTAACGTAGGGGCTACATTTTAGCGAGCCATGGATGAAGCTTTTAAGGGATTGGTAAATAAGTGTATAGTCATCTACATGGATGATTTAACCATCTTTTCAAAAGATTGAAACACTCACATTGCAGATTTAAGGCAGGTATTCAATAGATGTCGTAGGTATGACATATCTCTCAATCCCAAGAACTGTTCATTTGGGGTCACTAAAGGAAAGCTCCTGGGTCATATTATTTCTGAAGTCGGGATCTCTATCTATCCTGATAGAATCAAACCTATTCTAAAGTTGTCACCTCCCCATAGTCGAAAAGAACTAAAGTCTTTCTTCAGGAAGATAAACTTCGTGCGAAAATTCATAAGTGGATTTGCAAAAATAGTTCGTCCCCTTAATGATTTTCTCAAAAAGGGGGCTAAGGCAGAATGGGTTCCAGAGATTAAGAGATCATTTGAAGATATCAAAGTGGCCATTTCTATGACTCCAATCTTAGTAAGTCCTAATTATGAGTTACCTTTTAAGATATATTCCTTTGCTTTGGAAAACTCTTGTGCTAAGATCCTGACACAAAAGAAAGAAAAGGAAGATGAGAGACCAATTTCTTTCATGAGTTGCCCTCTAAAGAATGCCAAGTTGAATTACTCAAACCTTGATAAGTAGTCTTTTGCGTTAATCAAGGCTGTGAAGAAGTTCCATCATTACATACTAAGAAGTAAGGTATATGCAATTGTACCTGATCTAGCAATAAAGATGCTTTTGATGCAGAATGAACTTGGTGAAAGGAGAGGTAAATGGATGGCCATACTTCAAGAATTTGATCTGGAAAATCAACCTATGAGATTAGTCAGAGGTCAAGGGTTGTCAAGGATGATAGCTGATAACCAAGACGAAAATGAAATGAATTTAAGTTTGATAGTGAAACAAATGAAGATGATCAGAACAAAATGATTGTATCTCAAGTTGATATTGGTCAAGGTGTGGTGACATACATTTGGTATCAAGATATTGTTTATTATCTACTACAGGATCAATGCCCTATTTGGATGAATAGTTTGCAATGTAGGGGACTCAAAATGAAATGTGACTCCTACATGCAACACGATAACAAGTTATATAAAAGGGATTATGAAGGGATTTATCTAAAGTACTTAAGCCGTGAGGAAGCAAAGGAAGTCTTAGAACATTTTAATGACAAGTATGACATAGGACATTGTTCAGCAAAAGCAACGACTCACATGATTTTAAGATCGGGTTATTTTTGGCCCTCGATATTCAAAGACACTTTCGAGCATGTATGCTCTTGCCATATCTGTAAAACCAATGCCAATAGAGAAAGAAACCCGGTGATGCCATTACAGCTAGTGTACGAGGTGCACCCCTTTGCAAAGTGGAGGCTAGATTTTATTGGTCTAGTTAATCCACCATCATCAACTAGACATGCATTTATTCTCACAGCTACATATTACTGCACATGATGGACGGAAGCAAAAACATTCAGAAACTATACTGCTAAGGTGGTAACAAACTTCTTGGAAGAACACATTGTTACCAAGTTCGGATTGCCATTTGCCCTAGTGTGTGATAATGGGTTTGCTTTCACATCAGTATTCCTGACCCAATGGGCATTTGAAAATCAAGTCATTAATAAGTAGGAGATAATTTCCACAGCAAGTCAAATTATGATATTGCTATCAGGATTTCACTGTGTGATTTTTGAGTCAAACTCATTGACCCATATTTCATTAGTAGTGATTCAACATGAATCCATCTCTCATGAGAATAAATGGAACATTTAACACTCATTGGATCTAGGTGATGCTCACAGGGATGAAGCATCGGGACTTCCCAGGAGGTCACCCATCCCAATACTACTCCAGCCTGAGCGCACTTAACTACGGAGTTTCCTACATGGTTAAACCCAAAGCTTGCAACCCCATTTGCAAAACCTTCACCGAGTGTTGTGCCTTATGAACCATTCATTAGAGAGCCCCTTAAGCTCATGAAATATGGGTCAATGAGTTTGACTCAAAAATCACACAATGAAATCCTGATAGCAATATCATAACTTGACTTGTTGTGGAAATTATCTCCTACTTATCAATTGATGAGCTTAAGGGGCTCTCTAATGAATGATTCATAAGGCACAACACTTGGTGAAGGTTTTGCAAATGGGGTTGCAAGCTTTGGGTTTAACCATGGAGGAAACTTCGTAGTTAAGTGCGCTCAGGCTAGAGTAGTACTAGGATGGGTGACCTCAACTACTCATGAAATATGGGTCAATGATTTTGACTCAAAAATCACACAGTGAAATCCTGATAGAAATATCATAATTTGACTTGCTGTGGAAATTATCTCCTACTTATCAATTGATGAGCTTAAGGGGCTCTCTAATGAATGGTTCATAAGGCACAACACTTGGTGAAGGTTTTACAAATGGGGTTGCAAGCTTTGGGTTTAACCATGGAGGAAACTCCATAGTTAAGCGTGCTCAGGCTAGAGTAGTATTGGGATGTGTGACCTCCTGGGAAGTCCTGGTGCTTCACCCTTGTGAGCATCACCTAGATCCAATGAGTGTTAAGTGTTCCATTTATTCTCATGAGAGATGGATTCATGTTGAATCACTACTCATGAAATATGGGTCAATGAGTTTGACTCAAAAATCACACAGTGAAATCCTAATAGCAATATGATAGCAATATCATAATCAAGTCATTATCAAGTTCTCTTCAAATTATTACCCGCAAGGAAATGGGGTAGCAGAATCTAGGAACAAGAACTTGATCACAGTAATAAGACGAGTCTTGAAGGAAAACCCTAGAGATTGGCATACACAACTAAAATATGCCATGTGGATAGATCAAGTTAGAGTCAAGAATGCTTTGGGGACTTCTCCATACTTGCTTGTTTACGGACAAGAACTAATGTTCTTGCTTAACCTCCAGATTCCTATTCTGAAGTTCATGAGTGGATACACCGAAGATGTTGACAAAGTACAAATCAGATCGATGAATCTTTTAGAGACGAACAAAAAATGGACAACTGCATTAGAGCACATGGCTAAACATCAAGTTGTTGTGAAAAGATGGTTCGATAAGAGAGACACAATAAAATCCTTCAGGATTTCTGACCTAGTTCTACTATGGGATAAGGCAAAAGAAAAGCCAGGCAGTCATACCAAGTTTCAACACTTGTGGATGGGTACTTATCAGATTGTGGAAATCCTCAAAGAAAACACTTTTAGGCTCAGTTCCTTACAGAGGGGATTTCTTCCCTTTCCCGTAAATGGGCAATTTCTGAAACATTATTTTGAAGCCTAGAAGAAGCAAAAAAATAGTTGGGTTCTATTTCTACAATTAGTTAGATTTTTATTTCTGCAATTAGTTAGGCTTTATTTTTTGCAAGTGTATTTATTTTCTACAGGAGTGTTTTCTTTCAAATTTGCATCAGTCCCAAGGGGTAAGGTGCACTTGAGATTTTATCTTGAGATATTTCACTAACCACTCTTTGGTTCCAATTTCAGAGAGGTATTTCTTTGTCAAATATCTGGACGACTATTTGTTTTATACAAATTGAACAATGGATGTTGCTTACAAAAGTAGGGAGACTTTCAGTCCTAAGTTTAGAGTTATGAACCAACGAGCTCTCAACACTTTGCAAACTTAAGAATCAACCATCTTAGATGTTTTTGAATTAAGGTCAAAGATAGGAAAGGACGATTCAAACTCCAATTGGTTCAAACAAGAGGGGTCTTCTCGAAGGGTTGCTAAGATCATTATTTGACGTGAGAGTTTCTAAAGTTCTAAAAGAGGAATGCAAGGGATGTTCACAAAAGATCGAATCCAAGAAATGACACTGATGTCCTGGCTACACAGTCTAAGCGTAGTTAGGATACATAAGATAATTTATTTTATTTATTTTAAAAGGACGGTGTTAAGACTGAAGGATTCTAAAAATCTGACACATCAAAAGATATGTTTTCAAAATAAAGTATCAAGTATCCAAAACATTGCATCATCAAAGAGTGACATTGTGAACTACATGGAACGATTATTCAAAATTTGCCAAAAGTGTAAAAGAAGGTGACATCTTGCTAAGAGCCCTTGAATTGATTCTCTCATTTGGTCAAGCAAATGATCGACAAATAACCTTCCTAAAGATTTTTTAGAATGAGCTAGGAGGAGTGGACGGTTGTTTCTGAGTTGTCACAAAACTTTGATAGACTACATCCTAAGACGTCAAAAAGAATGAATACATGAATCACACACTGAGATTAAAGGTTTTGGATTTTAGAGTTTTGAATACAAAGTCATCCAAAATACACTTGAGCTGTTCGGGGTTTCGTTGGTGTTTGACACACGTTGAAAGGATATTTGCTGATGAAGAAATGCTTTTGTCATTTCTTACTTTTTTCGAGGCTATTTGTTGTGGCCCCACAACGCATGCCCCATTCCCTACTAGGAATAAGGACACCCTACTTTTTCGGATCCCCGGACTCACAATTTGGGATATAAAAAAATTCAAAGAGTCGAAAAATAAAAATTTGAAAAATCAAAAAGGCCAAAAATAGATATATATATATAATTTGAAAAAATATAAAAATTATAAAATTCAAAATTTGTTTTAAAAAATTAATTATTAATAATGCACCCGTGCACCACAGATGCGCGGCATGCGCCGCACGCTTGTGCTAAGGCACGTTGCGCACCCCTTGGGTGTGCCCAACTATAAAGCCCCCCCCCCCCCCCCCCCCCCACATCTTCCAAAATCATTATCCCTTTCAACACTTTGTAGAACTTTGAAGCACTCCACACAAACGTGAGACCAAGTGACATCTAAGTTAGCGTGCACATTTCATGCCGTGCCAAACACAAAATGCTCCCTGCCTATGGTTGCACACTGCACCCGTGCCCATTGTGCGCACTCTATGCCTACTGCACCCGCGCACGCCGTGTGCCAAACACAAAACCCTCCACACCCACGTGCACTTTGCACCTCCAAAACCTTACCTCCCCGCTGCCACACAAAACATAAACTCGCACATGCCTTACTCTGCACAGGCGCTCCAAAACGGTGTTGCATGCCTCCCTCTGCCACGTGCACTCCAAAATAGCACCGCACACCCTTATTCCACCATGTTGCATGGGTTTTGTGCCACGCACATCAAGCACTGCATGCGCCACCATAAATTGTGTGTTGCACAAACCCTAACCACGCACGCGACCTCACGCCATGCACTCATCCGCCTCCAAAACCTAAAACCTAAAAAATATAAAGTAAAAAAAAAAGTAGAAAATTATAAAAATTTTATAAAAATTTTATAAAAATAATAATAAAAGGACCCACCTTTTAATTTTTAATTTTTTGTCAATAGTCAATTAAAGAGTAATTGAATGCTTTTACATTATTTTTAGGTTTTTATTATTTTGAGCTAATAAATGTCTTTCCTGTATCGTGCAAATTAAATGGCATCCACATCAGGAGAGAAAATGGCGCCTAAGCCTGTTGTGTTCAAGTTCCAGGGCATGCCATCGAAATTGAGGTTCCATGATGATCATGCAGAAATCAAAGATACTAATGTGGGACATACAGATTTGGGAGAATTCCTCAGAATCTACAACAAACCCACAGAAAGATCTGCTCAAGTTATCCTCTTTGATTCATTCCAGGTTGGCAAGCGCAGCTTCACATCCAATATCAGTGCAGTCAGTAGAATTGATTATGACACTAGCTCAACATTTTGTTTCTGAAGAGAGAGTGGTTAAGAGTGTAACTGGAGAAGTGGTCCTTGACCTCCAACCCGACAACATTGAGAGGGTCTTCCACCTCCCGAGGGTGGATCAGTTTATAAGATTCCTATGAAGCAACAAAGAGGTGGTATAGGGAACACTAGAAGGAGGTGACAAAAATTATCCAATCATCTTACCTCATTTAGAAGCCTCCTCGGGGCAGGATAACAAGAAAAGTGGACATGAATCGGGGATACATGAAGGAGGATATTGGCTATTCCATCATTCTTTTGAGCAGAGTCATGGGTCTATCTGCAGCTGGCCACCTCAGCGCTTTCATGGTCAACTTTATTGAGACAATCAAGACAGCAAGGATGCCAGTGGACTAGGCCACCACACTAAGTGAAAACTTGTGTGAGCAATTAGGGGTAGTTAAAGAGAAGAAGAAGTTCCATATGACTTCTTACATGATATATCTACCTGTAGCAAGGGCGACACACTACCCCAGTTTGTACAAGAGAGGTAGTATGCAGGATCCTAATGCTTGGCCATACATTATCTACCCTCAGCTGGCAAAGAAGAAGATCTCAAAACAGAGTAAGGAGTACAGAATCATGAATGCCGCATTCATTTTTGCGATCATCTAATTCATAGAAGGTGATTATGCAAAGAGGTTATCTGATGAGGCAATAAAGTAGATAACAACTCTTGGGGCCTATGTCATCCACTTTAAGACATTCACATATCTGTAGGTAGCTGGTGCCACCATTAACCCTAAGAAGCTCCCCAGATATCCTAGTGACAAACTAGTGTTACTGGAGATTTCCTGGCAGATTGAATCTGCATATGAGAGGGTGAAGAGAGAACGAAGACCTTGTTGGGCATGGCCCCTAGTCACAGGACCATACTAGGTGAAGCAAAAACAAGATATTTTGTCCTTTGAATGGGAGTGAGAGAATTATCCCCTTAAAGAATACAATTCCCCTAGGACATACTTTGATAATATCGGGAGAGTGGAGAGTCTGGCCAGTAGGGAGTTCCATCATGAAGATGTTGAAGATCATTGGATGAATGCAACAAATGACTACGATGTCCGCATAAGGGACTATTGTAGGATGACTTTGTATCTAGCAAAGGAGGCTCTCGAGCTGAACATCTTGGAAGAAATAAGGCAACAGGATTCACAGGAGCTATTGGACCCCCTATTCAACTCAAACAAAATAGGAGAGAGGTCCATCATGAACGTCAAGGTTGATAGGGAGGAGGGCGATGATATTAATCATCAAGCGAAGCATGTTGTCAAAATGACAAAGGATTGGATCAAGAAGCCTTTTCAACATGATTCAATTCCTAACACCATGATCTTTCACACACAAGCCCACCCAAAGAAAGGTATAGGGAAAAAAGTTACAATTACTACCTTTGCGGTCTAGTCTCCCATCAGGCCAGAGACAATATACCAACTTGACCGCCCAGTTGGATACTATCATCCTTCAGAGAGGAAAGGAAAGAATAAGAGGAAGAGGACCTCCCCTCAAGGATTCAAACAGAACAGAGCGAAGTGCAAGCATCTTCCCAATAGCAGGAAGATAGTGTGCAAGGATCCAAAAATACTGGAGCTACTCTAGTCCAAGGTGATCCCTAATTGCCTCCCTTTGTGCCTAGCCAATCAAAAGAGGGAGAGAGTTAGCAAGTTTCCATTCCTCCTTCACAAGAAGAGCCAGCATCCCCTTCTACCTCCACAAAACAAAATAGGATCAAGATCCGAATGAAAAAAAAGGCAAAGGGTGACTAGGAGAATGGTGCCTTTTTCGTCTGTTCCCAAGACCATTCCGGAAGGAGAAGAGGAGATAGATGAAGAAGAACAGTTACCCCTACAGAGAAGAACCTGGCTAGCTAGAGCCACCGAGCAAGAAAGGAGAAGAAGTACCATGGGTGTATTGTCGTCCACCCTAACAAGACCCTTGGAAGTCTCTTCTTCGAAAGATGAAGTACAACAACAGGTGGATGAGCAAAGTGAAGAAGGTGATGACATTTTTAAAATGTCAAGTTTTGGTTTTATGCCTGTAGGAATAGAGCTAGTTGGGGATACGATCAAGGATACCCCTACAGGTGAACCTCAACAAGAAAACTGGATGCAGATGCCACCAGATTCACAGGTTCCCAATCTTACTGCCCCCATCTCCACCATAAATCATGATGGTAGATAAAGGCTCGATTACTCCTTCGCCCTAGAGTTCAAAAGAGGAACAGATTCAAGAACCATCACAAGGGGAGGAACCAAAACAAATGGCGATCGATGAAGTATCGAAGGAGGGACAAATGGTGGAATATTCTCAACCACCTTCCCAAGACACTGAGATGCAAGTTGCAAGGTCTACTAAAATAGAGGTCATAGAAGAAGAGCCCTGGCAAAGGGAAACAACTCCAAGGAGGAGCAATAAGGGGAAGGAAGTAGCAGAACATGCTCCTTCATCCTCAAGAGGCAGGTCTTTGGCTGAACACATCCTGAGGTGGCTCCAAAAAGAAATAATGAGGAGTACCAGGCTTCAATTCCATGCTTCAGAGGAAGACATTTTTGAGATTGCAAGTATTTTGAATAAACCTGAGTCCCCATCACACGAGGCAAGACCGTTGGCATTTGTCACCAATACACGGGACCAAGAGTTGTTTGTGCAAGTGGTCATTCCTCCTAAAGACACAGATGTAGAAATCCTTGGTCCCAAAGATTATCAACTCAAAGAGGTTATGTTGGAAAGGCTCGCACGAGATACAGCCCGATTGATAGTGACCATAGGAATCAAAGAAATCTTCAAGAGCATGGAGTAGGAAGAGGTTGAACTCCAAACACTTCAAAGGCAGAATGAAATCCTAAGGGGATATTAGGCCAAAGTGGTTGGTCCTCTAGATCCTAAGCACCTCGAGGAGACATTGAATACCATACTCAAAGAAGGGGGAAGTGTACAATCAGACACATTTTTGAAAGCCTATCAACAGTGGTGGGAAAGTTTTGAACAAAAAGGAATTTTGATAATTCAGGGTAACCTAAAGTTACTGCACACTACACAGGAGAACCGTGAATAAAATGGTAGCGATTTTCAAGCAGGACTTTAGCATTATGGATGAAGGGCTTGGAGTAAGGACTTACAAATTTTACAAGCCATAAAAGGGCAAAGGTACAGAGTTTTGATATATGTATATACAGGAGAAGAATTGGATATGATTGATGATTGGATAGAGAAAATTGCGGATAGTAATAAAGTGATGGAAACATTATATGCAGAGATCCATAGGCTCAAGGACCAAGCCCAAGAGAAAATTTTGGAAGTAGAAAAGCATTACAACGATGCTTGCTTGGATATTTTTGAAGATGGGCAACGAGAGAAGTTGTTGCATATAGAGACAGTGGTAGAGAATTTTAAGAAAATTTTTGTGGAAGCTACTAATGACGAAGATATCCGGCAAGCCTTCAAGACTGAAGAAGCTTTGTTAGAATTGGATACCAAACTCGGAGATTTTGTTGATACCCAAATTGAGGTAGACAATTATAGACAAAAGGTCAAGGACAAATATGAGGCTTTAAATTTATCGGATGCAGCTAAAATTACTAAGATTATAGAGAAATTCAAGGGCAAACATCCAAACATAGCTTTGGGATGAAGGGGAAATAAACCTAGAAGCCAGAATTTCAATTTTGCCACTTAGTAAAATTTTGAGATTTTGGACCATTTTGAGGTGCGCAGCTTCACAGGTGCACATTTTCAAAAGTTCCAGCGACAATTAATTGCCAATTCCAAAAATAGAGCTTTCCATGCATCAGAAACACATTCTGACAACAATTTAATTCCGACCAACGCCCTATGAAGGATCAACTTCCAATTTTGGCACTTCTAGACACTTCCACTTCAACTCAGAGCTTTCTCCTTCTTTCTTCTCTCATAATTCTTCGTTTTTCAACATGTAAAAGCTCATGCATCCAATTAATGAATAAAATATGGATGGAGTCCTGCTTAGCACCAATTAGATTGATAGTTTGTATATAATTAATTTGTTTTATTGTTTAAAAGCATTTTATTGCATGAAGATATCTCTCACTCTCAACACAAATTGAGGAGATGATTTCTTATAAATACTCCATTGTAATATGTAATTGGGGTTGTCTTTATTTTGCAATAAAATTATGTTTTTGGTGCTTGCATTTGGAGTGTAGTGATTCTTGCTTGAATGTGTCATATTTTTGTGAATTTTGTTCATGGAATTGTGATTGAGCCAAAGGTTTATTGCTTTGTTTCTAGTTGTGTGATCTTTTAGTTCTTGTGTTTGCTACGGTTTGACGAATTTCGTTGATGTAACTAGCTTGAGAAGAAATCATCGAATTGTGCCTACACAACTCTGTCTCGCATGAGCGCACTTTCCGTGGCCTTGTGATTTGATTAAGAGTGAAATATCATATGATTACTAAGTTTCTCACCAATGATTGCATCAGTGGAATTGAGGAAGCATTTCTCCTACTTTCATTAGTTACCTACCGATTTTCTTGAAAGTTTGACTCACAGACGTGTTGTTTTCTATAGCTTATGTCTGTTAGGATTTCAATTCTATGTTATTTGCATAAACTTCTTGTTACCTTATCTTTGTTATTTGCTTTATTAACCCCATTGTTAGAATAGGATTTCATACTAGTTGCACAGTTAGATTGCATTCATCAAAAACAAAAAATACAAAAACATAGTTCTTTTTTTATTGTTTTTGAAACAGTGTGCAAATTCTCCATTTTATCCGAAGTCAAAACGAACCAATAAAGGCCTCCTCATGAACATTCACATTTATCTTCATCTGAGCGGATTCCATTAAGTCGCAAGATCGCCCGAAACCTTGGAGTTGATTCACAAAATCAACTTTTCAAGAGAGGAGTTCGCAAGAATTCCTACCGTTTAGCATCATGTAAAACGACATTGCAATAGAAACCACTACAATAGTTTGTGTTTCATTAATATAAAAATGTTAATGTTTCTTGCACCCATTCTTTGGAAGACAATAAAAGTACAACCCATTGTGACAAAGAGCCTGTAAAGTTCATTATCGATGAAAAATGGTGTAGAGATGTTGCAAAGCTTGTAAAACTTGAGAAGAAGATAAATTGTTGAAACAATAGGATGAACCTCAACAAAGGAAAAGTCTAACATGGTGTATTCCATGGGTACCAAGGAAGAGATAATAATAAAGATAAAAATTATCTTACCAATGTTTTAGTGTGCTCAAAAAATGTTATGAGCAAATTCGTTATTTTAGCACTGCAATGCCATCATATATATATATATAAAACACTATCGGCATAACCCTTGCACCCTAGAAAGGTGCAAGTGTTAATTTATATTATTTGACTATTTAAACCAATTGTTATCCATTTATTCTAAAATTAAATCAATTTTAATTTACTCTATACAAATATTTAAAACTCTAATTATAAACGTACATTCAACCTTAAGTTTCTCCCTTTTAAATCCATGCACAACTAATTCACTAAAATAAATAGTTAACCCTTATCTTAAAAACTCACTAAAGAGTCTATATAACACATTTTAGATTATTTAAACCAATAAATATCATTCACTCGTCCCAAACAACCTAAAACACCCTAAAGTAAAACCTATATTATTTTGATCTAGAAGAAAACATCTATAAATCCAAGTTATTTATTCATTTCAAAAAAAATAAGGATCATAAACTTGACCAATACAAGAGGATTGCAAGAATCCTTGAACTATATCTTTTGCATTTTGAACATTCAACGTCAACAGAAGACTGTTCAATTCAAAATGAAAGATGTTAATATTACTTCTTTTTTTACTCTACCTTGGATATACATTATACATGAGAACAATTAAAATAATTACATTATTTGATAAGCAATAATATAACATGCATAATGGCAACAATAAGTATACCACTCCAAAATATCAATGCCAATATCTTGGCCATCTATGTCAAGATTTTGGTCATCCTATTATACCCAACTTATAGTATTAAAAAGCATTCAAATTTTGGAAGAGAATTTTTATAATATTTTTTACATTAACAGGGAGAAAACAAGATCACCACCTTGAAGGGCAAAATACACACAAGCAAGATCCAAAGATTAAAAAGGCAACAATAATGGATCTTTGTTGTCCTTGGACCCCATACATCAATAAGGTCTAGAGTGACATTTGAGGCAAAACATCCTTCCAAAGTATCCTCCTTTTTTCCCTCGTCTTTGTGAAAAGGTGAGATTTTCAAAATTGGGTGGGGAAACTATTTGGATGAGTTAAACAAATAAAATTAGGTTTTGCACTCACATCACTACATTCAAGTATATAGAAAAGTCTATAAATTTTACAAACTTGAAGCACAATAACCAAAAATATGTAGATTAATATTTAGTGTTATGTTCTAAGATATATATAAATAGATGTAAGTTTTTATAATTGCAATATTCAAATGCATTTGTATTTGTCTTGAATTTTTTTTGTATACATATTTTGATAATATATTTGTCTTGTGCAACTTTATGTTATAGTGTAAGTCAACCCAATCAATTACAAATAAAAGTATATATATAAAAACAATTGAGCACGTGAGTATTTGAACAAGAAATTCAACCTAATGCCAAAGATTGAATGTTACATAGTCGAAGTGATATTGGAAGTAGTTGTGTGATTTTTATAAAATCATCTCAAAAAAATTGGTAACCTCATAATTATCATAAGCGATTGCTCAACTAAAATCAAGGCCATTTGGAAGCCTTGATGAGTGGGGTATGCAAAATTGTGCACCTTACATTACTCGAATTATCTACAAGGGCTCACTTTTAGATTGAACAACTAGTCTTGTGGTTCTTTTCAAATATGAAGGAAAAGAAAGAATAAACATGCTAAATAGACCAAAGTTCAAACTTGAGCATTTCACGATTGATCACAATATAAATTGTAGGCAAGTCATTGAAAAAGTTTAAGAGAAAAGGAAGAAGCATTTTGATGATTTCAAAATAATTATAAGTGATATAATTGCTAGTAAGGGTGCTTGTTATCGCCTACCATTTATTTTTGCCTTACAAAAAAAAAGAAAAAAGTTAAACATAATGAGGTCTCAGAGTCCATTTGGATTACTTACATTCCCTTGAACAATTATTTTAGTTCAATGAGAATGCAAGTTAATATTAACAAGATGAATGGATAGTATTCTCAAATAAAAGAAAACATGACCAACATAAATTTTATTTTAAAAGTTATTTATGAAGAGATTGATTACAAATACCTTAGAATATACTTCAATAAAAAATTAAGTTGAACAGATTATAGAAAGAAGCAAACATTAGGACACATATGACTACTCTTATGGCTATACACCTGCTATTGATTACGGGACACTGACTACTCAGAATTATGGGATTGGACGACCATGAAAACTTTGTTTGGTTTGCTGGTCACTCCGGTTATTCTATACGGATGTGAAGTGTGGGGCGGTAGTATGTCCAAACAGAAATGGCGGCAAGTAAAAAGAATTCAAAAACACTTTATCACATGCAATCTTAAAGTCAAGACCACAGTTCCGTATGAAATCCTTTTGGCGGAGGTGGGTTCCTTTCCATTAGAAGTCGTCGCATTGATCCGAATGCTAAGCTATTTAAAGAAAACCCAAGGTCTAGAAACACATCGTTGGCCCAAGTTGGTCATAGAGGGAAAACTTGTGAGGCGGAAAAGCACATGGATGAAACAAAATGACAAATGGATGCAAAAATGGGATATCAATATCCAAGCTTGCCTGGATAACATTAAAGAAATAAAAAAGTTTGTCAATGAAAAATTTCGCAATATTCTGTGGACAAGACACATAGGGAGGAAAAAATCTTATTACATTAAAAAATTTAATCCCACTTCTACTCATGATGAAAAGGCCTATATAAAGGCACCTATTAACTGGAAAGCAAAAATGTTGATGGCACAAATTAGAACTAGTTCACATCAGCTGCGATGTGAAACTGGTAGATGGCAAGTTCCAAAGGAAGAGTGGGCAGACAGAACATGTTTATTCTGCAATATGGGAACAGTGGAGACAGAGCAACACTTTGTCATGGAATGCTTGGCTTACAACGACATCAGATCTGATTATACAAAAATTCTGCAGAACAAGGACTTCAACTATTTATTTGAGGAAGATCAAGTGAAGAGAACAGCGGATTTGATTATCAAAATTCAGAGAAGAAGAGACAAGTTAACCAAAACTTTGCAACTGACTAGTTTGGCTCCTGACTCGGGAGGGCGATTGCATGGGTCCCATAGACTACTTTAGTCTCGTGGACGTCATTAAAATCTATCATATCATATCATATCTCAACTGTATCTTTATTGTTGATGAGTAATCATGGAAAGTAAGATAACGTTGCAAGAACAAAATGAGTAAGCCCAGTAATTTATAACTTTTCAGTTCAAAGTGAACTGCCATAAATGGAGCACATGCACAGGAATCTATTGCTTCGCAAACTTTTAAATTATTCAATACACTTAAAACATTCAACCTAAACACGTAGAATGACGCACTTAACACAAACATCAAACAATCATGAAATTCGAGTATATCAGTAAAAGGCTTCTTGGTTTTTTCGAATAAGAATTAAAAATAGTGAGAGAAACTCTCTTAATAATACACTGAATGCATGAAACACACTTATGGAGCATTCGTCTGCAAGATGCGTCTCTAGTTATGAACAATAGCTCGTTATTGGCCAATGGCCTATAGAAACTCAAAATCCGATCATAAAATACACTCATAATAAACAATATGCTTTGGCAGCTAGTCCAGATTCCAGACATTGCTCTTATTTTCCACATACATGTCGAAAATTGCAGAAAGACATTTGAATGAATAACAAATTTATGCTACAGAAGATTAAACCGCTCCCAGGAAATAAATTGACCATCATGAAAACCGTCAACTCTGATTTCTGGTTGTCAAGAAGAAATATTAGAAGTGGCCACCGACAATAAGATTATGTTTTGTCGGAAAGATTACATATAGTAAAAATGCAGTAACTGTGGATTTTCACATTGCAGAAGAATTTTTATTGCAACACAGCCAGTAGAGCATGTTTCTCCCGATCTGATAAGTCCTGGAAAAGAGTAAAATGGAAAATCTAAAATGTAAGCGTAATTACAATGTAGATGTCCCGAATGAGATTATTCAAGACATTAACGAATATGTAAGACAAAAAAACTATACTGGTTTGTAAGTATGAAGCTATGGGTAGATGAGAATCACAAAAAGCATGCCGAAAGTAAAATAACGAATATAGAAAAGTAAAGCACATAACCTTGACAAATTCAACCGATTTCAAAATTTGAATAATTATCATAGATAGATTAAAATCAACTTGCTAAAAAAGCCATAGCAACTATAGCGTTTATATCATCTTGGTGTACACTGGCATCATTGGGTTAGTTACTAGTGATCCTCTAACTGGGCAAACTTGCTGTTGCCCAAGCCTACTTAACGTATTGAATGCTGAGATTGTGACATTGCTACATACGGCTTGGATAAAGAGCAGCTTGGTTCGAAGAAAGTAAGCTATTTTCTTCAATAAGATAAAAGCAGTAATAAGTAAAAGTGGAGAAAGGAATAAACTGAACCGGGTATATCAACGGACTAGAAAGGAGAATATTTATGGTTACACCGTTGCAGCACTACCATAACTACATATAACCCACAATAGCAGTGACCATCTTAGACTTGGGAAAAGAAAGGGGAATTTCAGTTTAATGTTTACCAATTGTACAGCATATATTGGGACTGATACGTGGAGGTTTACACATTACCACGTATTGTGTCAATGGTCCAGACTCCAGTTTATTGGTATTCCATGGATCATAGTTGTACCAATAACTTTCAAACCAACGGTGCAAATTCATATGCATTAACATCAAACAATGTAACAGGTTTACAAGTTCATAGGATTGGATTAGACCAGAATTGAGATTGATTCATTGAGAGAGAAGCGTAACAGGTTTTCAACTTCATAGGATTGAATTAGAGCAGAATTGAGATTGATTAGTTGAGAGAGAAGCTAACCAAGAGCAACTTGAACTTCTATAAGTTTGTTAGAGTCCGATAAAGTTTGTGGAAGTATAATATAATGTTTTCAATAAAATTCCATGTTCAATTCTTAAAAGATAAAGAAAGTAAACCTTGAAATTGTGGAAAATACATCCTCTATCAATAACATTAATCGGAATACTAAAGAAAAAGGGTATTCTTGCAATTCATGTCAAAATGAAATTTTGCATGAATGTCATTTAGAAAATCGAACAATAGATTATAATAATCATCTTGTCATCAGTCATCCACTCAGTTTACAACTAGCTACATACCAAGAACAAACTAAACTAGATGACTTTCAGGTGAGAAATGTTTACCTGGAAGAGAAGATCAAATAATTGGCGATCAGTTTCAGAAAAATTCTTGAGGAAGTTAACGATGTAAGATGTGAGATTGATCTGTAAAATTAACAAACTCACTCTTAATAGCTCACAGAAATAAATGACATAATCTCAGGATACTCATCTGTCTAGTATCTATCCAAAAAATGAATTTCAGAGTTATACCTCATTAAGAGGATCCCCTGCTGTTAAAGGATCATCCTGGAAATCATCATCTTCAACCTAAAATTCAATAAATTTATTATGAATAGAGCATTCTTGCTCAAGCAAATCATGCATTCAGACTTTACATATTGAGAAAAAACTGGAAAATTGTCACAGTACCTCCTCATTTATTATATGCTTCATAGCATCGATATCTTTATATGCAGATCTTCCATTGGAAGAGGTGTTCAAACAGTGTGTGACATCGGCATTGTTATCATCTTCCTCATCTTGCACATCTTCCCATTCATCATCCTGCGACAGAACACATCAGAATTCCTTTTTGGCTTCCTAATCCAATCCAAAGAAAGATCACTAAAAACAACACTACTTCTAACTTCCATGCACCTCATCATCTTCAACCAAGTTTTGCTCCTTTAATTCAATCAGCATCTCTGCAAGGAGAGAGAGTATCTAGAACAGCAAAAATAGCATCAAATCAAGGACATGAACAACATTTGAGAAGAGAAAGACATTAAATTTGAATAAGTCGGATGGGGAAACCAAGAAACATAAGAGATAGTTTTGGATTACATTCCTGAAATTCATTCTAAACAAAGATGTGCTTATCAAATAATACAAAAGGCTGTAGTTTTTCTCCAAAACCACAGAAGAGGAATACATGGGATCGCTATAAAGAGACTGAAAATATATATATTTGATCATATCCACAATTAGAAAGTAAGCTGGAGAATCTATATAACATGGCAACCTAAGAAAGTTGAGGAATTATACCTTGGCAGGAAGAGACATTAATGACCACTGATCTGGAGCCAATTTAGCCCTCGATCGAGTAACTATGCCACTTGTACTTGACTAAAAATAAATATACAGATATTATATTGTTGTTTGTGAGCTGAGTAAAAGAAACTCAAGAAACTCCTATGCATTAAAAAGAAATTACCTTAATCAGGTGGCCTTGAACATAGACCTTTGCCAACTCTGGATGTCGTGAAGCCAATATTAGACACAAAGCAGTAGTAGTGACCTTGATTTGATAAGTACCATGTATTTCACCTGTTGCCAAAAATAAGCAACAAAAAAAACTTTTACATAATAACAAGAATGAAAAATAGCAAGGCAACTTTACAAGGGATTTCCTACAAGAAAGCACGCGTGAGAATAATAGAAAATATATAAGCCTAAAGAAAAATCAAGTTACTGTTTGTTTACGAGCTGATAAAAACTTAACCTTTCAAGTGTACATTTTTTACGTTGGAAAAATCAGATTTTGGAGCTATTTAATTCTGATGGAAAATTGTAGGAACAACAGCTTTAGGAACAAAATCTATGTCACCCCGAGTTTTTGCAACAGTATGGGTGTCCAGGATGGCAAAAAAAATTGTCAATATTGGGGGAGGAGGCGGGACAGCCATATAAATATTGAGAGATTTAAAAAGATACACTGAAATTTGCAAATATACATGTCATTCATATGAAACTAAGCACAGAGCATGTCATTTAAATATTATAGAACCTTGACATACACCATTTCAAAACTCAATATGTATTAAAATTTAAACTCGTCTATTACGCATTCATAAAACAGTTTCAATTGTCAATATGCATATTAATATGGGAACAAAAATTTAACAGTGAACAATATCATAGAAATCTGGAAATCTATATATACCCAAAGGCTAGAAGGCTGCCATAAAGTTTCATCATCATGTTCAAGATCAACATATAAAATAATATATGCAAAAATGAAGCACACTGCTGCTCCTATTCTGCTTCTGCCATCATGGTATCAAAATCAGTGTCCACAAACTCATATTTCTTATGAATTTAAAGATGTTCTCTGAGGCACAAATTCATCCAAAATAGCAGCAATTTGTGCCTCTAATTAAATTGCAAAAAAATAAGGTTATAACAGTTTTTTTAATAGTTTAGTGCTTTTATGTCGGGGATGGCCGACTGTCCTCAGTACGGTCGAGGGACATCTTTGACATCCCCAGTTATACTGGGGACGGTTGGCCAGCCCCCCTTTTCCCTGTGACATCCCACCATTTCCGAAATGTCTTGGGCAGTTTTTTAGTTTTCGGGGACGTGGGGGGAAATCCCATAGCTGTCCTCCTGTCTCGGGGACGTCCCCATTCTGGAAACTCCGGGGTTTTGGGCGTGAACACATCCCCGGGTAATATAGAACAAAACAGAGATAACCCCGATTGATTCCATTCCCATCATTTGTGATAATAAGAGCCATCAACATATCAAATAACACAGTTTTGCACTCAAGGACAAAGCATATTTCATTTATCATTTCTAAAGGAAGCAAGTCCTGAGCAGAAAAGTTGGTAGTATGTTGCTACAACAAAGCATATTTCAAACATCTTCACAAAGCCTCTTCGAAAAGAGAATTTCACGTACGTGGGAGAAAAGAGAATTTCACGTACGTGGGAGACAAAATGGAAGTAATGTCAGTCTTATCCATTCACTAAGTTCTTCAACTGCAACAAGAGTTCGGGGGTTGATATTCATTGTTTCATTCAGTTAGCCATGTACACCCTGTGCCATTGATGTTTACAGGGAAGAAGCTGACTAAGAGGAAGCAATGCAGTCATGGGGTGCATTTCAATAAAGGAGAGTTGTATGTCCCAGCTACATTCAGATCATTTTTTCAAGGTTACCATCAATGACAAAAGAGGAGATTGTTGGAATTGTTGCTATTGATGTCAATGGCAGAAATAAATGAGATTTAGTATAAATAAAATTTAATGCAGCCCTTCATGCTGGCCAACCCTAGGAGAAATAACTGTCAAAATACGGTGCTATTCTGCTAAATATTGGAATATTGATTAAAATGAGGTTCATCCCCTTGTATACAGTTTGGAATCTTTGGATGATGAAACTGAATAATCATGCAAAAAGATTCACATGACATGACTCGCCCTGTATGCTATAAATAGCATACTAACATAGTAAACTCACTTTAAGTCACAGAGGTGACTTTATTTCAGAAGCCTGCCTTATCTTCTAATAATCATTTGACATTATTCTAATACCTACTCTCAAGGCTAACTAGGGGAAAAGAAAAAATAAAATATATCAAACTAAAAACACCCTAACTAGTGAATTTGTTATTCTTCAGAAGCTTTGCTTTGAGCTCAGACCATACACCAAGTAGAATTCTATCAAGCTGCCTTGAACCCTGATAAGGTGCAACTCTTGAGATGAATTCCCAAGTTCCCGGATTACAACCTCCTAACTTCCAAACCACTGATTTCCCCAACAATTGGACTACAACCCATGCAATGCTAGGCTCATATAGCTCCACCAAGTTGTCTCATGACCCTTGTAAGGGTATGACTTCCAATATCCACCAGCTCTCAAGCCAACTAAGCAACCAACCATTATGAGCTTTGCCTACATTGCCTTCTGACCTATCTTCTGAGCACTACACTTCTTAGAATACATGCAATTTGTTATTCATCCCAGCTCCAGTCTACTCAAGCAATGCAATTAGAGAATCTTCATCATGGCAACGTGTAATGGCCTTAGCTTCAAGAAGTGCCTCTACATATTTAACTTCATGATACCCATAGGCAAAGTGCATGGCTGTCCAACCTACCAAACCAATTCCATCTTTGTTGTATCAAGTAAGAGGACATTCTCTAATAACTCAAGATTACTAATACTAGTTCCAAGACAGAAATTTTAAATATATATATATATCTTTGTATGTATACTCATACTCTTGTTCAAATTCCACTTCATTGCCCCAATCATTTAGAGCAGCTCCAAGGAAAGGGGCACTAATGCAATTATCAGAATAATATTGCTCGTTGCGATAGTAGGAGTCCTTGGATGTATTTATATCGTTATTTCATTTAGTCTGACTCCATTAGCCTTGTTATACTCAGCTTCAGCTGCGATGTCTAATACAAAGGTTGTCATACCAAAACACATGCACAAATGCAAACCAATGCCATCAAGTTCTTCAACTTAGGATACAATCCTACAAAAATTCGAACTGGCCATCTCAAAAACCAGCTCACAAATCAGCCCTGATTTTAAAAGCCTATTATTGTGATCACCAAAAACACTAGAAGAAGTTGATAAACCCCTAGGAGCAGGTTTGAAAATATTATATAACTCTTGAAAGTACCTGCATGAATGTGTCCTAGCCATGGGTAAAAAGCTCCTCATATATAAAATAAATGATGATTTAAAACACAAAAAATGCTGTCTTCAATCTGAAACAAGCATGATCTTTATAAATATCAAATAACAGCAACAGAATTTTTAACATTTAAAAATCTACAGTTTTCAAATAAACTCAGATTCGTCAATGGGCTTTCCAAACATTCACAAATTTCCTTCCAAAATACCATTCATGCATTAAAAACCCTCAAATTGTCTCCTGTGTCTCTAACAAAAAAACTCCTTTGTACATGACCCCTTGCTTTGATACGGTGTTGTGAAAACAAATTGGTCAAAGCATTATTAAAAAGAAATGGAAAACAACATTATTTTATTAAATATGAAGATATCAATTAAGATAGCACCCATCTCTTTAGTAGAGTCTGGAGGATGAAACCAAATAAAGATGCAAAAGGATAAACATGACATTACACACCATGAACACTAAAAATAGTAGACTCGTGCGTTACTAAGATGACTATATTACAAAAATAGGCCTTCTCCTAATCATGATTTGATGTTATTCCAATACATATGCCCAACTCAACAAGAACAATATTTTTAATGGGTTGGTGGCTCCTTAATCCTTTTTTAAGTTTTGAGAGACCAATTGATGAGGTGTCGGGAGCCCTATATTAGTAAGCACAACTTCTAACTAGAGAATGTGATAAACAGCATGGCCACTACAATTTAATTAGTATTTTGATGGCCATATTGTTGATTTTGTCAATATTGGCACTGCCTGTAAGGTACGTGTTTTCCAAAGGCAGAAACCCCTTATATATATATATACAGAGAGAGAGAGAGAGAGAGAGAGAGAGAGAGAGAGAGAGAGAGAGAGTCCTAATTATTGTTTTTATATGTATAATTTCCATGAATTATTATTATCTTAAATTCTCACATAATAATACTTAGAAATATATAAATTTATATCACATTTTATATCTTACATATAATAAATATTAAATATATATTTATATATATCTACAATAGTATTATCTCAAGGTTTATTCAACTAAAGCTACCAAACATTTAGACTCCCTCTTAGCTAGGGAGGATAAACATAGTCCAATAACTTCTGCAAATACAAGTGATAATCATTTGGAAGTTGTCACTTTCTCATGATCTACATAGGGGTAGGCGCATACACACATGAAACCAAAAGTTACATGAAGTCACCCCAGATCCTGCCATGTGGTGTTGTCATGACATCTGCCTTGAACCATATCAGCAAATAAGGTTTTCACCTCAAACTTCTCTCTCAAAGAGAAGAATGTATTAAGAGGGATTGCACTTAGAACTTCTTCTTCACAAAGAAACACTAAACTTTTGACCTCTATGTCAAGGTTACTTCTAATAAAGTGTCAAAACACCCTCTGAATCTGAGTTTTGATCTCCTCATTCAGAGTTAACTCTAATGAAGTGTCAGATGTCAGATTCTCTCAAGTTAATTGAAGCATATCCTCTATCTACTTTCTCTTTGTCCAGGGTTGCCTCTAATGAATTGCCATGCTCCCTCTTGATATAGAAGGATACTCATAACCTCAATCATTGAAAATATTCACTTCAAGAGTCGCAATCTATCTAGCATGATCATCAGATGACTAATGAATTTTGCATCAAAACTTATTTGGAGCTATTGTCATAATATTGAGTTTTGCACAATATTTGGTAGCGTGTAAAGTACCAACCTTCTTACCCTAAAAGTGTTAGAAATATTAAATTCTACTTAGGACTAATTTTCTCATGTCCGTCATAAGATGTTTCTAGATTTTTAGGTTTAGGTATTTTGGCTGTGTCGGCTGTAGTACTTTCCAGAACTATGTAGATATTTTGTCTTGTCAGTGAATGCTAGATATTTATAGAATATTGTACAATGCCTATCAAAGAGGCACTATGTATTCATTTGAATCATCACGGTGAATGAAATACAATCTATTTATATTGTGCCGCAGCACATTCTGTTTAGTGTTTCCATTTTCTTGTGCCTCTGCTCATCCATCAAACAGCAAGAACGTCTCCAGAGACAAAGAAAAAGATAAAGGCAAATAGCTCTTATAGTGCATATAGAAAAATAAGAGAGATTTACTATATTAAAAATACAATACTTAAAATTGTACTCAAAAGAGAATACTGATCTCATGTAGTCAATTGATAATGTACTCCAGATGATTTCTTCAACTATTGACTTCTTACAATGCTTATAACATTCATGGTATTATTATTTACCATATCCAATTCAATATCATATTTTACTTTATATTGCTTTTATACATCTTCCTCCCCTCTTGTGATTACCTTTGATTTGCTTATAGTTCCCAACTTGGAATTGAAACTGCACTCATAAAGATTCTCATACATACTACAGATTCGGTGAGATCTTGATAGTTTTATTTACAATAGTACATGTACTCCTTACTCAATATCATTTAATATATTTCCACCTTTGATATATTGCCAAAATATTTCATATATTCCTCTATCCTAGTGTGTCTTTTCATCTAACGATTCCTCTCTATTATGTAGCTAACTACGTATATTCTATTGTGTCTTTCACTTGCTTGACAATCTTTGAGTTTGTAGTTCTTATTATAACTACATCATAATTCTCATCATAGCCTTGAAATATAATTCTCTCTGGTTTGCTGCTTTTATTTTCCTCTAAATAATATTAAGCTGTTGATCACTTAATCATTTCCTCCTTCACACATTTATTAATTTATATGTGGCTCTTCCCTTAATGTTATACTTTATTATATGCTATGATCGGGAGTCCTAATTCGCATGCAACCCTTCATACATATGAAAATCATTGTCGGACTATCCACCTTTCCTGGTATGACCAAGAGTAATTATATTTTATCTTACCTTATTCATGTGGAAACCTCCATGCCTCCTAATTGTCCAATTCCACACTCAATAACCACTTCAGGGTGTGGTGATATTTCATCAGACTTTTCAAGTATCACAATAAGGAAGTGTTTTACTCTGTCTTCGGTTTCTAACAAGGAATTGATTTTCACATTTTCATATTACTTATCCAGAGTTTATATACGAACTGTAATTACTGTTCTCGACAATTGCTACTTTCTTTGTATTTGGTCTTGCACTATAGTTGTTTACTGTGGTTCAATGATTTCTCATTAGCGCCAACTCTCTCTCTATGAATTAAATTTGCAGACAATTAGTATAATAGTTGTTGAGTATTCGCTAGTCAGCTATTCTTCATTTCAAAGCAATCTATGGTCTTTTCCCTGATCTTATGCCGACTCCTACTAACAAATCCCCCATATTTCAATCCTCTGTATCATGCTTGCTTACCAAATCGTATGTTTGTCCATGTTCAATGCTTGCTTCAAATATTACTGTCTTGGACATTTGTGAATTGCTCACTTGATACGTTCAGGCTAATATGAACAGTCAATTTCTAATCACTCCTGTCAAGGCTCGATTGTTTTAATAACATGAAATAATGCCCATACATTGAGAGGGGCCCATTTAAAACATTGAATCACATCAATTACTAGAATGATTGCAGCCAAACAAATAAACCATAAAAATTCAATTTAATATTTTGATATCTGAAACTCTTCTCCTTTGCATTGCTAAATTTTACTGCATATAGATTCTAACAAAGCCGTTAGTTAAAATCTTTATCTTCAGGATTTATTGACTTGTAAATATCAGAACCTGAAACAATCCTTATGAATTCATCTCTAATGAAGACATACAAATTAGGCATAAATGTGAACTTCTGATACCATGTTGATTTTGCCAAGTTCACTGCAAATATATTCACACTGCCTGTAAGGTATGTGTTTTCCAAAGTATACGTGTGTGTGTGTCTATATATATATATATATATATATATATATATATATATATATATATATATATATATATATATATATATATATATATATATATATAAGTATTATTATGTGAGAGAATTTAATATAATAATAATTCATGGAAATTATATATATATTAATGTGTGTGTGTGTGTGTCTCTCTCTCTCTCTCTCTCTCTCTCTCTCTCTCTCTCTCTCTATATATATATATATATATAATTTCCATGAATTATTATTATATTAAATTCTCTCACATAATAATACTTAGATATATATAAATGTATATCTCATATTATATCTTACATATGATAAATATATATATGTATGTATATATATCTACAAATTACAATAGCATTATTTCAAGGTTTATTCGAGAAGCTGCCAAACATTGACACATATACTTGTCCTTTAAGCAATCAAGTGGGGCACTCTAGGAAGAAATAGCTTGCTCAAAAAGTAAGTATTTAATAAAATGCGCATGGTATTCACTCAAACCGTATTATAATAGAAGGCCCATATTAAAGAGTTCTGAGATAAAAGAAAACTAGTAGCAAGTAGAGCTTGGACAACTTCAAAACCAACAATCTGCTCACACTTGGTCTTGAAACTGGAAAGATTGCTTCAGATACGATCTGTTGAAATTTACTATTATGACTTCATTTGTAATAGCAACCTCGATCATGAAAGAATTTTATTTTATGCAATCAATATATTGTTACTCCATTTGACTTGTAATTTGGAAAAGATTTGAACATTTTTCTGCGTGCTTTCTTGGAAATTTAAGATACTGATAACAAATTTACATCATTGTTTTTAGAAATTTAAGATTCTAGCATCATCTTTAGCACATGCAACCATAGACAATAAGATCTAATTAATAGGCTAAAACATGATAAGCTTGTGAATAATATTGCACTCTTCACCTAAATGTTCCTTAAAAGATAAGTAATCCAAAGAAGTCAACTGCAATATTTCAAGAAAACTGTTGTGGGCCCTTCAGAAGGCCACAAGATGTATGTTCAGTCACTTGTAACTTTTCAATATGCTGTTTTAGCTCTGTAGTATACTAATGTTTATCCGCCTGGCATTAAGGAAAAGATATTTTCATTAAACATTGAAAATTGATGAAGGCATAGAATAAGCATACACTGTGAACAAATTCTATAAATTACTCACCCTGTTGTTTGGTCCATTCTGACATTACATAGCCTAAAGAGTTTTCATAACCTTTGACTGAAATAGTCATCAGTAAATCAATAAAGTGACCAACATCTGGAGAACTCATATGGACCTGTAAGCATAAAAGTAGTATAAAGCCATTGTACAGTAATCTATACTAGAAATGAAGCACATATATACTGAAGAATATAAAACAAATTCGGAAAACCTGGCATACCAGTCTGGCAAAGACAAGCAATAATGAGTTTTTCAAGCCTGCAATCTCTGAAGTTTCCATTCGCCGTACAAGAGCTACAACAAGGTCTCGAAGGTGCTGTGCCATGTATGGTGACAAATGCAAAACAAGCTGTAAAATAAAGCTCCCTACAAAGAGTGATCCAGAACTCTCCATATTTGGGCTCAAAAGTCTACAGTCAAAATTTATTATCAGATTCAGGATCAAGTGGCTATTTACTTGAAAAATTATTTGTCTAAGATCAGAACTGAAATTTTTCATTGTATGGCAAGCACACATTTTTCTTGAGCACCCGATATAATGCCTCAATACAAGATTGAAAAATAGCAAGATAAACATTTTTTAATACAATACAATGATGGCTCAGGTTTCCTCCCTAGCATCCCATTTGCATCAACAACAGTATTATGTACATTTAAACTGTTGGAACCAATGCTTTTATGTTTGTCTCGTGGTATCTACATCCCTTTCTTTTAACAGCTTTTATAGTTGCTTGGATAGTGATTTTTTCCACCAATAAGTATTTAGTATCTTATATCAGAAATTATTTACTTTGGTAGAGTTTTCGAACCTGGTAAATAAGACTGTACCTCATTTATATGTGTATCAACAAATTTTGATTGGATAATAAACCTTCATTTACAACCTGTGCATTTAATGCCAACTTTGATCTGAATCATGAATCCATAAAAGCCATTTAAATACTACTATATGACAGACTACCATTATGCCACTTCTTTAAGTTCATTGTAGAACTCTCGTGCCAATTATCTTCAATGCTATTACAGGGGAAATCGAACATTGTGATCTAAATCTGATTATATGGCAAACTTCAGGGTAGCTTTGCCATGACAACATTTTTAATTTCAACAAGTTGTCATTAATAAAACATACTTTTCATATTTAGAACCTTCTCTAAAGATCTATCCCTGAGATTTATGAACTACAAAAGTATGAGCCATATTACCATTTAAGAAATAACTTGGCAATTCCATTTATATCCACTAATTACAGGAATGGAAGATCCTAACAAGGGGAGCAAGAGAAAACAGTAACACCCTAGGCAACCTAGAAAAGATCAGTACATATGACACAAATACAGAGCATTATATCCATTCGCATAAATATCCATATATAAGCTACAATATAAAAATATCTAAATGATTATAGATTTAAATGCATTGGCATATGGTACTATGCACGAACAATACATCCAATTATTTGCACAACAAACATACACATACACATATAAACAAGAATAGCATTTACAATTCCTAAAACAAAACAAAGACAGATGAACGTGCCACTGTATCTTTGACACAGAAAACAGCTGAATTCAACTTTATCTTACAAAGACCATTGGATGTATTTTGGTGCTTTTATCGGACATGTACTATAATCAATAATAATCTGCATCATGACACATTTTTCTTAAGAGTCAAGTATGCCACCACCTTGCAGTTGCGTCAAGAAGCATCTTCATGGTAATGCTGCTATCACCAGCCCAAGTCAACAACGCATCTTTTCCCCATAATACAAAAGAAGCCAGGCATTCTGTCCCATTCTGAAACAACAGCAAAACCAACAAATCTCACAAGAATAAAAATGGGGATCAAAAAAGAAAACCTGAATAGGCATGAATTCAAGAATAAAATCTTATTAAAAAGTTCACAAAATAAGCTGGTAAAAAGCGGATTCAGTCCTCACCTGCAACTCACTATGATCATCACTTTGAAGAATTATTGACACAACAGAAGAGAAACAAACATCATGTATGATTTTCACAACATCAGATGGTGCATTCTGTATCAAGAAAAGGCAAAAAAAAGTCAAATAAGAATCTAAAAGGTAATAGTGCAAGTATTGAAAATAGTAAACATCCTGCCCACAGATTGACTAAAAATACATGGAAAACTTTGAGGATACGTGCAAGACATGTTGATGGGAGTAATACATGGTTATCCCAAAAAAAGTGATGACTCACTTAAACATGTAGAGTTGTTTCAAGAAGTGGGAAAGAATAAAACTGTAATCCAAAATAAACTGGAAATTTGGTTCATAAAAGGTAACAACCTTCAACAACATGGTGAGAAGATCCAAGGTGCCGGCAACCAATCCTGTTGGCTGCTGTTGCGGCTGTCTCAAACAATATAACACCATGGTAAAGTACAAGAGTAAGCCACATTATCTTGTTAAAAATAAAGCATCTCTAAGCAATATGCTCAAGAATTGCAATGTAAATTCACTTAACTGTAGCACGCCATTAATGTGATAAGAATTTAACTTACATTCGCCAATATAGGGCCAATACAAGGCAGAACCCGAGAAACAAGAGGATGCACGCATCCTTGCACATCCTTGATAGCCTGTTGGAGAAGATGAAGAGAGTTATGGATTTTTCAGAATTATGTCAATCCATAAATAAGAAACTACTGTTGCCTCACAATGTGCCTTGGGATTCGCATTGCAGATCTTAAATGAATTCTTTCAATCTATTATAGAAATTTAACAGTGATTAGAAAAATCAATATTGAAGACAGAACAGGTGAGAATCAGAAAAACATATCCCATCAGCAATAATATTGAAAAATAAGAATTGTTTGGGAGGTTTCAGCTTATGCTTCAAATCATGTTAGCAAAGTCTTTCTTAGGATTGGTTCAGCAAAGCAACAGAGATAATATTCATGAAAATATTAAATTGTTGGATTTCTCAATAAAATGGAATAAACTACAGTCAGACCGAGCTGCAATAATAGCAACTTTTTTCTAGATATTTGCTACTGTTTCAAATGTTAGGCAGTTTGAATATATGTTTTCATTTTGCCTGCTCCATTTTTAATATTCTTTTACCCACAATGTGTTTTAGAGGATGTTGGGGTTAGTGTAACATTTAGGAAGGAAAATTTGTACTGATACTTTTCTCCCTCTATTAGCTGCAGTTATGAATACTTGAGAAAGACAAATACTTTCCAAAATAAGTCATGGCTCGACAACATTCCCATCTTAACCTCCTATCAGCCTTCCAACTTGCCATAGGCTTCTTGTCCAGCTAAATTATGGCTCTCAGTCCAATTTCGCAATTCTAAAGAATTCCAAGCAAATCATTGACAACAATTTGTAAGAATGTTATCACCAAAATTGGTTCTATTACAAAACTTACTTCTCATGTTATCAAGTGTCAACTGAATTTTTCTCTAATTAAATGGAAAAAATGTACGGGTAAGCTATGGAGTACCCATCCCCGAGACGTCCCCACACTGGGTACTCACGTACCCAAGTACTCCCACCTCCGTCATTCCGCAACCACACTGCCACTGGAATGGGGACTTGGATTTCTATTTGAATTTTGATTTTTGAATGTTACTATTGGGTATGTAGTATGTTACTATGTTGAATGTTCAATGGTTCTAGTTAATGTTGCAATTTTGCTATATTCAAGTATTTTAATTTGGTATGCTCTACTAAAACATCATTTCACAACAAGCATTTCAAGTTCTATACGTATAATATACAACACCCCTCCCTACCCCGTCCTCCCCTTGCGGCCATCCCCCTGCTGTCCCAAAAATGAGGCCCATTTTCCCCATCTCAGAAACTTGTCCCAACGTACCCCAGTACTGGTGTTACATTGGTAATTATGTGATTTTGTCACATTACCAATGCCAGGTTAGATATCCTATTTGTAAAATTGCCAGGTTGTCATGTTTAGGTCTAGCAGATTCCTCAACGAAGTAATATGAGTAAGCTCTCAAATTGATAGAAAAATAGGATGGAGGGAACCTCAGATGATTTGGCACCAACTATAAATTAGCGAGCATCAAAAAAATTCTTGCTGCACTTCACCCCACTGGCATGTAAGCCAAAAGGCAAGAAGGAAGAAAATATAGGTTTGATCACCAAATCCAGTATGGCAAGGATCTTCACAAACCACACCATGAAAGAAATCATCAAATCTCGTTCATTATTTCATTGATTTGAAATAGTTGAACCAAGGAAAGATTACACTCTAAATGGTTATGATGCCATGAAAGTGCACAAGGTGGAGATGACTTTTGAGTATTAAGCAGGTTTACCCCAAGTTTTCAGATAGGGATAGCAAGGAACGGACAAGTTTCCGAGGCACCGATTTATTTGCCAATTTTGGTGACAAGAGATGAACAAGAAGATAGTTACATAAGTGAAGAGAAATTTTCTAATGCATAACACAATTAGAAATGTTCATAGGAAAACACAAATAAAGCATGCATATATACCATAGAAAGGAGACTCGGAATCAGCGCAATCCGAGGCAACGATTTTTTTGCCAATTTTGGTGACAAGGGATGGACAAGGAGATAGTTACATAAATAAAGGGAAATTTACCAATGTAACACCGGTACTTGGGTACGTCGGGACAGCAGGACAAGTTTCTGGGACAAGGGGAAAATGGGCCTCATTTTCGGGATGGCGAGGGAACGGTTAGGGGACAGCGACAAGGGGAAGACGGGGCAAGGACAGGTGTTGTATAATATACATATAGAACTCGAAATTCTTATTATGAAATGATGTTTTAGTAGAGCATACCAAATTAAAATACTTCAACATAGCAAAATTGCAACATGAACTAGAACCATTGAATATTCAACATAGTAACATACTAAATACCCAATAGTAACATTCAAAAATCAAAAATCAAAAATCAAATAGAAATTGAAGTCCCGATTCCAGCATCAGCATGGTTGCGGAATGGCGGTGGTGGGGGTACTTGGGTACACAAGTACCCGGTGCGGGGACGTCTTAGGGACATGTACTCCGAGGTTTGGGAGGGGGATGCGAGTACCCGTGTAACACTGAAATTTATAATAGATAACACAATTAGAAATGTTCATAGGAAAATATGAATAAAGCATGCATATATACCATAGAAACGAGACTTGGACTCAGCGCAGACTCGGCAAGGCTGACCTGACAATGATATGTACATTATAGAACCTTAACACATAATATTTGTTTTCAGGAATCAGAATTCATTGTTGACACTCAATATGCATTCAAAATTCATAATTCATTGTCAAAATATTATTAATAAATAATAATTAATATGTGATCCCACTAAACTAGTTCCACAAAATCATTCAACAACTGTGTGCAATCATATGCCTTTCCTTTGGCATACCATGGTTACAGATTTATTCTCTTATTCCACAGTTGTGCTTTTTCATTCCACAACTTTCTGCTTTGAATTACAGCTGTACTTTCTTTCTACAGTTATATGCAATCATACATTTATTCACTCTACAGCTCTATCCAATTGCATGATTGCCCATTGTTGGACAAAAGTTATATTTCTATGTTCTCATTCTGAAGGTATATGCTTTCTTTCTGTGGATGATAGTCAAACTCTGGTTCATTTTATAGCTGACTTGCTCATTATACTGTTATATGAAGCACAAAAAAATCCATTGTCAGTACTCATAACAAAAATAATTCTTTTTTTTTCAATGGCTGCCTGGCCAGGGATGGTGGGAGACGTCCTAGATGTCCCCTAACTGTACCGGGGACAACTGGATGTCCCCAGTGCCAAGCAGCATCCTCCCCAAGTTTCTGGGATGTCTCGAGGAAAAATATGGGACGTCTAGGGGACATCCTCATACCCCAGGACATCTCCAGAACAAGGATGGGGTTTTTCTGACCCAGGGGCATGTCCTGGGTGACATAGGTACTAAGTAAAAGTGCCTTTTTTAGCTGGTGATATTTAAGTATAGTGGAAGGAAGAAGCTAAAATGCATTACCAGCATCAAAGACTTAGAACTGTCAAGTAATTTTATCTTTTCCAATTAGCTATACTGAGGAGATTATGTGAGAAAGTGGTTGCAGTGACTGAAAAATGTACAAGGTAAGGAATGAATAGCATTTAAGTCATAGTTTCACACATGTTAAATGGCAATGCCACTTACAAGCAACAATTAAAATGGTGAGGGTGGTCAAAAGTTAAAGTTAAATGAAAGGAAAAAAACATAAGTACAACTCATCTTTTTAAGATGACATCAGCACTTGAAGATAGCATTTCAAATGGTCAAGATGGCTTTAACTTGTAGCAAACATCAGCCATTTCATATACAAATCATTTTGCTCCTTTGATATGGTTATGACACCCGAAAAGTATGATAGCACTGGTCATGACGGCTCAAAAGATGACCAGCTGAAGACCTGATCCATTCAAGCTCACATCACATAACTAAGGTTGCATCACCACTTAAAAAATGTGATTCAAGGACCAGCCATGGTTAAAATGCATGACCGAGTATCAAAGACCACAACATTAAGTGATCTCACATTTCTAAAGCTGGTCATAACTTAGTGTTCAACAAATGCAACTCAATTGGCCGAGATGTTAAGAGTGTGACCGTTGGAGATTCACGACAAGATTAACTCAATGTTGCAACCCAGCTGGTTATAAATATCAAAAAACGCAACATAGACAATTTTGCATATTTCTAGAGGGTGTGCCAATCCCTAAGAGTGTGTAAGGTGGCAATGGTGACTGAAATGTGTGATAAGAATCATTCTAGACTTTAGTTATCAAATAAAAGCATATTATCAAAGTTAAACAATTAGAAAGGAAACAGCAAGAAAGCTCCAAGGTGTATGGGGAAAATGAACAAGCTTCCTCCATTGTTGGTCTTGTTATAGCTCTCCCTTACAGAGTAAACATTAAATAATGTTATTCACCACTCCTGAAGTATTCATCCTTCATTTTCTCTTATTGGGGTTTTCTTCAGTGTGTTACCATAGGTTTTAGGGTTTTGTTTTATTGTATTGTCTTCCTTAGTCCTTTTTGAATTGATTTTGTGAGTTTCCAACTTGCAGTCTTCTCGTACTAGGAGGTATCACAGTGGTGTGGAGTGTAATGGAGGAAAGGTCAAAAAAATTCATCATGGCAAAATTAATGGAAGAAAAATTGTTCAGCAATTTAGGAAATCACATTGAGATACCTTGATCAACGGTGAGAAAGAAAAGATCTCGCTGGAGGCAAGATTTCAAGTGCAAGAGAGAAGTGATTGATCCTTCAAGGGAGATCTGCAAATTGGGATATAGTTTGCTCTCCTAAATTAAATTCCAGAAGTTCTTTACATTTTTTATGAAAAATTGAGTAGAATCTTAGAAAAAATTTAGATTTTTTTAAAACGAGTTTCTTTCCCTTTTTTGAAATTGCAAACCTCCTTAAGTTTTCATAAGGTTTTCTTTGCAGATTTTAAAGGATTTTCTACTGAGCGCAAGGATCTTCTGCCTCAGAACTATGCATTTTGGAGAATTTGTTTGCCATGTTCGGGGACTTACATGTTTACTCATGGATGTAGGGTTTTCTGATTTTTTTCTCACCAAAAATGAGTTTTCTGAAAGAAAAGAATCATGAAAACTTTCTATCTCATTTCTGGGTTTTGCTCTTTTTATTCCAGAAAAATTGTGGTTTTCTTTGTCATAAAGTTACTATATTTTTGATGTTTTTTTAATCATGGGCTTTTATGCATTTTTACCACGGTATGAAGATTTTGACAATTTTTAAAAATTTCCACAAAATCATGGCATCTTTGACAAAATATTCTGACATTGTTTTGTGAAACCGTAGTTTCTTGTAGAGTGTTTTGTGTTGCACCTTGGGTATCTTCAGTAAATGTTTTTGACGATTTTTTTATAAAATCATGGATGTTGTTGCTTTTGTCAATTTTTGGCAAAATCATTGATTTTCAGAACTGTTGTGGTTTTTGAAGCTCATCTCAGCATCTCTAGTTCAAGGGAGGAATAGCTTTGTTACTCAATGGTAAACTAGGTCATATCCAAAAGTTTTGCTGCACCAAGGAGGGTCTCAGCAGCAAGCTCATGTCGTAGAGTGTTCTGATTAAGAAGAGGCACCCTTCTATGCATTTATGGCCAATGACTTGCAGATTCAATCTTTTGTGGGGTAGTTAGTTAATAAATTGACCGTTAAGGGAGGGTATTAAAATGATATTGTATTATTTACCACATAGTGGTTATTTAAGTCACTTAATGTATCTAGTCATTCAAATAGTTAAGTATACTTCTATTTCAGTTCTTAGTTAACAATTGATTATATTAGAAACATTATCTTTGTATTTCCTTAATTAAAGAGCCCTTGTCTCCTTTGTAATTATTCATTTTTCTTATTGGTGTAGACCACTCCACACTTGCCCTTACTTTCTCCAGCTTCATCTTCAATTCATCAGCAAGAATTATAAATCCCAAATAGACCAATTATGTTTTGATGTTTATCAGCAACTTTTTTCAACCTCTGAAATACTTCTCTAATATGCTGCAAATGTTTCTCCTTATCTTACTAAAAATCAAAATATTATCCAAGTAGACTATGACAAACTTACCCACTAATCGCTTGAAAACTCTATTCATCAATCGGATGAATCTGCTTGCTGTGGTGTTCAATCAAAAGACATGACTACCCACTCATACAATCCTTCATTAGTCTTGAATGCAATATTCCATTCATCTTCATCTTTGCTTCTGATCTGATGGTATTTAATCTTTAGATCTATCTTGGCGAAAAATAGTTCATCACTCAAACAATTCATGATGCCATCCATCTTGGCAATGGAATCTCTATTTAATAGCGATAGCTCGAGTCTGTGTGCATCGTCCATTCTCCATCTTTCTTAGGTGCTAATATTGTTGATACCACACATGTACTTAAGCTTTCTCTTATTGATCCTTTCCTAATCACATCCTAAACATGTCCATTCAACTCCGTAGATTTTTCCCTGTGTTGCTTTCTTTGGCAAACTTGGTCCAAGTATGAGATCTATATGATGACTAATGATGAGGATTGGTGGTATTCCTAGCACATTTTCTGATACAATATCTCAAGAATTTGTCAAAAGTGAAATATGTGGTTCTTCCTTCTTTGCAATGGCATATTCTACTTGGTTGTCACACTTCTTCAAAACTAAAGCAAAACACATATTTTCATGTTTCAATCCATCCACAAATTTTCTTCCTTTGCAATGGCATATTCTACTTGGTTGTCAGACTCCTTCAAAATTAAAGCAAAACACATATTTTCATGTTTCAATCCATCCACAAATTTTCTTCAATCTACTAAACATATTTTAGCATTACAACACACTTCTCCAAAGGAACCACAATATACTTCTTTCCATTCAAGGTCATCATATAGGTATTCTTTCTTTCATCATGAATAGCCTTCCTATCCTACTGTCATGACCTCCCCAACAACATATGACATGTATCCACTAGCATAAAATGATTGTATAAAAACTTTCACCAAGCATTGTAAATTTATAAGTATCTTATGACCATCTTGTATCCGTGTAAGCATATATGGGTTTAGATGTTCTACCCTTTCTCAATTCAACTTTGTCACCATCTCTTCTATCAATTATAACTTTACAACATTTGCCTCTTATATACATATTTTTGTAAACAAACTAATCATTCGCATTGGTTATTCCATTGTATCCATTTGCAAAAGGGCTCTTCACATTATCAATGACTTCAAATGTAGTGATCCAAAAGGTTCTCCATCTACATATGCAATCCTTGCACTGTTCTCTCATCTTTCTTTAGTGCTTACCTGATGCCATTCAAATGCTCAATGTCATCCACATCTGAAAAAAAAAAAACTTTTGAAATGCTTCTTGTCAAATCTTCCATTTGTCCTTTGATATCCATCATTGTGGTAGGTGGCATTCATTTTTCAATCATTGCAATAGAAACTTGTCAGCATTTCCTTGGAATTTTCACTCAATTCATCTATGGCATGTACTTCTTGCCTCGCAATGCCTCTCATGGTGTTGTGGTTTATTCAACTTCGAGCAAAAATTAGTAGGCTTCTTCAATGCTTTCCCAATTCTTCTTGGATGTTTGTTTTGAGTCTGTTTATGTAACATGTTGATTCTTCCTTGCAAGCTTTTCTATGAACAGTCTTAATGATCATAGGATCTTTTTAGTCCACTCCTTCATTCTTCTTTCTCTTTACCTTAGGTTTTGCAATCTTTTCAACATTTTTACCTTATAATCAATAGGTATGAATTGATTTTTCAACTTTGTCACCATTCCATCTTGCTTTTGATTCTTTCTAATTAAACATCTATCCACCAAATGGCAACTTAAATTTAGCAAATCTGACCCTTTTTGAATCATCAATTTCCTCATACTCAAAAAATTGTTCAATGTCTTTTATTCAATCAATTAATTCTTCAAGATTCAAACTACCAAAAAAATTTAAAAAATTCAACTCACTAACTTGTACCGATTTTGGAGATGGCTTTCTAGGATTTTTCCATTCAAACTTGGGGTTCCAAGTCCATCATCACTCTCATCTGCATGTCTAGGATTTAAAACTCTCTTCCTATCTTCTTCTACACCATCTAAAAGGATCTTTATGCTCCTTATCATGTCTATTGTTTCTTCCAACCTTCTAGCAAGCATTCTCTGTGGTGGCTTTTCCTTCAAATCTAGTGCAATTGTTTCAAGTTGGCAATTTGGCTACAAGGTTGCAACTGCCTCACAGTCAACAATTTGTCCACCATACAATCTTCCACAATGCATCTCACTCTCTCGAGATTAAAAACCTTGCTCTAATAGCACTTGATGGAGCCATGGATAGAGGGTCCATCTGATCATTCACTATCCAACTATGTAGCCTAAAGTTAAAACAATGGAAATATATTTACAGCTTACATAAAAAAATAAACTCAAAATAAGAATCAATTCCTGAAACAAACTCTCTTACTTCTTAACCAACTTCTTTCCATAACTTTTCAACAACATTTATATATCAGACTATCGTCAAATAAATTTCAGAGATGTTTGCATATCTGGTTCAAACCATAGCAATGATGCATGTTGGCCACATGTCCCAACTCTCAATACCCTGTGAAATGTGTAAATCAGCTTGATCCTGATGACAAGGCTTCAAACGTTAATGAATCAAGTTGTTGGTCCCATTTAATAATTGCTCTACTCTCAATTTGTCATGGGATGCACACTTGATGTCACACAGTACAAAAATGCTCTGCACATTTCATCTAGTGAATCTTGTACTACCTATTATGTACCTTTATCTTCTACTACTGATATCTTTCTGGAAACTGATTCAACTATCCAAAAATTTGTATGTGTTGTGTATGGCAGGTCATTAATGCTTTGTTCTATTCCACCAGCCAAAGAGATGTGATGTGGAGCAATGTGGTATGATCTACAAAGTTCCTCCTGCATTAATTTGTCTTGCAATGAAAATAGAATGTTTTAGTAGTGGGGAGCCTAAGGAATTGCTAGTGAGAAACAATACTCAACTAGCAATCCCCAAGAATGCTCGGCAATGGAAAGATTTGCACCCAGATGACATTTACTTTGATTAGTTTCCCATCTCCCTTTTGACTTTGTAATGTTTTCAGAGAATTTTAAAAGCATCTTAGTTGGTGACAGGTTATATCAAAGGGCAATTGTGTATATGAAAAAAGAAAATAATAAGGCTTGCAATTTTAAATCCATGTAGCGGAACTTACAATAGAAGAATAAGCCTTAAGCCCTCCTTCATGACTGTTCTCCAAAAAAATTGGGATAGTAAGCGCACAAAGAGTTAAATAATCAATTCAAATTTTGGCAAAGGATTCGTAATGCATTTCCTTATTCAGATCAATGTTGATACAAAATTCTATGAGAAGTGTGTTGGAATGATGGTTCTATTCGTTGTAAAATCAATCCCAAAAAGAGATTGTAGCACATTAATTAACTCCCAATATGTTACCAGGCACCTGAATAATTGTTTGCAATTGAATTTTAACCGGACTCATTGGTCCAAGGTTCTTAAAATTAATTGGTCCCATGTCGTTGAGCGAAAAACAAGGAACCACCCTACTTCACTTTTTCAGACATCAGCTATAAAAACAAAACAGAAAGCTCCCCTTGCTAGTTTGGAGAAAGGAATTTCACTGCTCATTATTCCATTTTGTGTTGTCATGGAAGTCATAAATTAAAATGGCAATGAAAAACTACTACTTTTATTAGAAAAAACATCAATAGTGAAAAAAGACACGTTTGTGGTTATGACAAAACCCATTTATGATTCTATGTGCATTTTTTTATTCTGTGATACTTACAATTTTATATCTGCATTCCTATTTATAAAATAAAAGAATACTAGGATTAAAGTCATTTTCTCTATGAAAAAATACTTCATAATCTTCAGCGAAATTCAACAATGGGTAATAGATATAATCCTTCAATACTATTGCAATCCTTCGATGCTATTGAACTTCACGTATAGTGTTAATTTTGTATTATTCTTCTGTGATAATTTTGTATTTTCCCCCCTCTTGGTCATATCACATCATCCATCCAATCCATAAGGTCGAGCTGACTTCAAATCCCAACTACAAGACCATCACAGTGGGGTTTATATTCTCTAAGTTATACGCCATAGTTCATAATAGGGGTCAAGCGGGCTTCCGACCAAATTTTCAGACTATGGAATATATCATGACTCTTAGAGCTATTATTGAGGAGGCGTGTCATTGTTCATTGAAGGTTTATTGTTGCTTTGTGTTTTTCCACAAGGCATTTGATTTTTTTCCCAAAACAATCCTATTCCAAAGATTGCAAAATATTCGCATCTTGACAACCCTCTTAAGTGTCATCATGAGACTCTATGAGATTGATGTTGGTCGCATTAGGACACCCCATGGGATGTCTAACTGTATTTGGACTCTACATTGACAAGTTAAAGGAGTTCCTTCAAATGCACTCCCTTCCTAGTCATGGCTGTTACTTACACCTGTACTCACCCAAAAAATGATCATCAAGAACATAAGCCCCCTTTCTATCAATTTTTGCATATTTATCAATCACTTATTTTTTATCAAATCATCATTTTATTATTTATTCAATTATAACCTATACTTTGACCACCTTATCCTAAGTCTTTATTTTATTAGAACTTGCACCCTTTTAATTAAATAAATCCCCTTTATCATATGTGTGTACAAAATAAAGGGATCTCTAATTTACAAATAAATAAAAGGCATTTTTGTCTACACTTGAATTCACACTTTCCAAGGCAATGGAATCTCTCTCTTGCCTCTTATTCTCTTCCACACATTTTTTGCCTCTTAAACACAACCATTGACCTTGCCTCTCAAGACTCTTGTGCACCAAAGTCAACATGGGACTCATTCTCCACCCTTGGTTTTGCCTCTTTATCTCTATCGTCCATTACTCTTTAAAAGGAGGCTCTCTCCTCACTCTCTCAAATCTCATGTTTGCACTCTATTGTTAGTTGTCATTTTGCTCACTCACTCTACTTTACTTGCAATAGCTTTACTTGCAATTCTTAGCTTAGTTTCTCTTTTATGCATAACTTAGCTCACATAGTTTAACTAGAGATTTTGTAACTCTTTGTTAGATTAGATCTTGCATCTCATTTAGCTTTACTTGCATTTGCATTCCATACTTGTGATTCTTGGATATTGGCACTCTTGTCTCTACTCCTTTGAATCTTCCGTTCTATGGTGCACCTTGCAAGGGTTGCCTAACAAGGTTCATTTGAGAGTCACCATACTATCATTACATTCCTGTACATCATAGATAGGAAGCTATAAGCCACCTCTTGAGATGCTCTTCATCATTGGTATTCTTGAGAATAATGGTCTATTTCTAGAAGTGTGACACTATTTATACATACATTTTTAGCACCCACCGTGGAGCTCGACTCCTTTGTTTAGCTCATTTTCTCTTACTTTTGTCAGATTTTGCACTTGCAAGTTTTGAATTTTGTTTTGTAGGCATCAATATCGTATGACACTTTTTGTACTGTAGTACGACACTTCTTTCTATTGCAGTACGATACTCTTTTAGTTTTGTATATCGTACTGGCACTCTTCCAAGAATTTATATTTCTCCTACACTTTGTAGATGATGTGGTCCTTATGGCCTCCTCTTCCAAAGACCTACAAAGACTCCTTGATAGCCTTGACTCTTTCTGCATACTACAACAAGTAATGGTGAACCTAAGAAAGACCAAGGCGATGTTCTTCAACTGTCTTAAGACCTCTCACCTCCAATTTTTGTTCAAGCAAGGAGATCAAAATTCCTTCCTCATACAATTATCTGGGGTCAGGTTTTCTGGGCCTTGCTTTAGTTTGTCACCAACAATTGAACCTCGTATCAACAAGGGCTATGGTTCTCTTGCCCTTGTTGAGAGACAATGATTTGGGGGCTTTCTTTACCAGAGTTGAATTGGGCTTTTGTGGAGCAGGTCCAATCTCTTTCGCTTAGACATATTCTCAGATTTAGTCTGTATAAGCAACACATCACTGTTCTTGCAGAGTTTGAGGCCCATCCTTTTAGGCTTGGCACCATTTCTTATTTGGTTTGGTTTCTTATTTGGCCAGAAATATTCTTATTTGGCCTTTTGCTCCTCAAAAGCCATTACCCGCTCAAACCCTACTAGTCAAGCTCACTTTTGGTTGGCTCAGGTGTCGACTTTGTTGGGCTCTATTGAGATTGATATTGATCACCTTCCCCCTTTCTAGTACTCCCTAGATGCCCTGTCTCATCTCTTGTCTTCCTAGCAAGAGTTGAACATGCATATTAGGGCAGACTTCTAGAGACAATATATCCATACTACTTGGACCTATCTACCCAAGGTACTTCCTACTAAAATGTTGTTCTACATGGAGCATTTTCTCGAGTTACAGAACAGGATCATTGTGTGCTTGGTGTACTTGTCTCAGGATTGGTCTCATGCTCTCTATATCTCTCTCGGTCCTTTCAACGTTGGTTCCCATCGGCTCCACATTCAAACCAATCACCATTTGGCTAGGGAGAACAAGATTTGTCAGCTTTATGACTTGGAGGTGGCCGAGACGAAGACTCACTTCATTTTCCATTGTCTCATCTACTACAAGGTCAGAGAAAGATTCTATTGCTCATTCTTAGAGGCTCACTTTCTCACGACCTTCTTCACGTACACAGATCAGAGATGCCTTTTTCTCTACCTCCAAGAGACACGGAGGCTCTGAGACCACACCCTACAGCAGCTCCTTCCCCAGAGATCACAGTCCAACCAGCTCATCACCTCTTTTTTCATGGTGATTTCCCTCATCCATGATACCAAGAGTACATTGGATCAGTCTAGGCCTTTGAGGGCTATGAAAAAGCGCAAATCTACTTCCGTTCATCAGCGGCCTTCTTCTACTACTATCATTGGGAGTTCTCAAAGATGGCTTGGCATTTCCTGTCCTACTGCTGATCCATCAATTCATGATTTGTTCCTGGTGGATCGGACCAGCCAGTTTGCAGGGTTGCTTTGTATGGTGGCTTCTTCTTGCTTTGGTTGTTTGGTACTTTGTTTTTGACTCTGTCTTCCTCTAGACACCATCTAGTGCTCCTACTCTGTACTGAGTTGCTGCTATGTTTCTGGCAGTCCCCTAGGCCCTTTGTTAGTCTTTTGTTGGACATTAGTAAACTTATCTTATCTGTTGTGGAATTGTGGTCTATTAACCATAACTTTTGACTAGACCTAAATTTCATCCTTCAATCTAGCAGGTAAACCATTTGCTGTTCAAGCGTCTTTCAGCAATTAACCATCGCATCAAGCAACCAGTTCTTCATTACAAGTTCTTCATAGAGGGAATAAATAGGAAAACAAAACTGAGATATACTGTATTAAATTCTTTCTGACAGACTCAATCAAGAGGTTCAATTTTTTATCATTACTTAAACAATATCCAAAACACTTTGAATTTAACACCCTTGTTGATAAGGAAATTAGATAATAGTTCAATCAGAAGGACAAAATCAGTAAGAACATTAAAAATGCAACAACCATGCAATTCAGATTCACTGTATTAAATTCTTTCTGACAGACTCAATCAAGTGGTTCAATTTTTTATCAGTACTTAAACAATATCCAAAACACTTCGAATTTAACACCCTTGTTGATGAGGAAATTAGATAATAGTCCAATCAGAAGGACAAAATCAGTAAGAACATTAAAAATGCAACAACCATGCAATTCAGATTCATTTCACATTACCTCTAAAACTTCCACAGCATCAATGCTGATAAAAGGATCTGAAACATGTTGTGCCCATATATCCAGAAGCAAAGGTGAAATAACAGATTCTACCATTACTGTTGTCTGTTGGTCTGAAACAAGAAAAGAACTATAGAACTTTAGTGAACTCATCCATAGCATGACTCAGGTACAACCATGAAAAAGGATTTTACAAAAATCACAACCAAGATGATCATTCCAGACCTGCTTTTACTGCTGCTTGCAAAGCCTCCAAAACCAGATGCAAAGTTTCATCCGAAGCCTGCAAAAAGAAAAACATAGTTAATGAGAAATTCAATTTTTATAACTGTCCAGCTTACAATTTAAATAAAAGGATAAAAGTCAAAAACACTGTCTTTTTGGCTATAAATTCACCTCCTTTAAGAGGGAGGCAATCGCAGAAAAAACAGCCATCATATGTGGACGTAAGATCTCTGCATTTGACCGAGGAAGAAGTTGCGACAATGCTCTACAAGCACCAACCTTCACTGCTGGAGGCCTGTAAGCCCAGAATTTCTTACTTGTATTTCCAATTCAAACCAATATCCACATGACTAAATGACCAATCAGCATGTAGCAATTGCAATACAGAAAAACAAATCTTCATACACATCTGATGCCAACACCCTCATAGAAGCATAAACAAATTCCTCCTGCCTTCCTTTACTAATCTGCAATGAATTTTAAAGATGTTATCTGTCAGAAGAAACTTTTACAAACTTTGTACCAAATTGACAGCCTTTTAATGGCAGCTAAGACGAGATAAACTTGGAAAAATTACCACTGAAGAAAACTTGGAAGCAGCCCAGAAGGCACGCGCATTGAGAAATGGATAGTTTGCCATACCTGTTAATGTATCATGGAAAACAGAAAGAGAAATGTATTATTAGCAAAAAAACAGATAACTGTAAGGTGAACTTAACTAAATGGCTATGTTTTAATTCAAATCTCACCTGTTCCTATATCATGTTCAAGTATATCATCAAGAAACGCTTCTATATCAAACTTGAGATTACCTTCTAACTGCCAAGTGCACAAACATCAATAGATTACTCCAAGACTCTAATCTCTGGCATACCTTAATTAATGTTTTGGAATGATGATTTTATAATTTTGATGCACATTATCTATACCACCATGAATATCATTTCCACAACTCAAGGAAATAGAATGAATCAAAAATGTTGTACTGTTTATTTGATAGCATTTAAAGAATGGCTATATCTAAAAAATTGCTAAGCATGCATGTTAGAAAAAAAACCTGCTGTTCATCTACCAACTCTGAAATTGATCCAAAGGCAAGAATTGCTGCTTCCCGTAACTGTCAGAAAACAAACAAATAATGTAATTGACAATTCAGGTTTCAACATAGAAAAAGCTGATTTCATACAAAAACAACTAAACAAGATGTAACCAAAATATGTATTAAAGAACTGATGGGAAACAATTCATAAACACAAATCGATTCTCAAACAGTATGGAACAGTGACAAAGTATTCCAAAATTATATTAGTGAAAAACTAATGTCACAAACATAATTCAAATGACTAATTCCTAAATATCTACAAGTTGTGCCTTTTAGGGGACTCCCAAGACTAACAGGCTGATTACCATCTTTGTGCATTGCCACTAGAGCTCTCCAATCCCTATATTCTCACATCAATTCTTATTGTTAATGACCATGTAGTTCCCCAAAAATTAGTCAAGGTTCCATGGAGAGGCACATGTTACATGTTTTCTCTGAATCTCTAACATTCGTCAGCCTTATTGGGAATATCTTTCTTCCCTGTAGGATTTTTTATTTTTGCAAAGTATGCATCTTTAATGAAGGTCATTTTCATATGAACATCCTCTACAGTTCCCAAAAATCATATGCAACCAAAACACTTATTACATCTGAAAAGAAAAAGACATGACTGAAGCTACGTGACCTTGAAATGAAATTGATCCAAAAACGAATCTGATATTTGTTGTTTATCTTAGGACTGTTGTAGATGTAATAGCACTGCCATAATGTCTGGCATGTACTTTCCAAATGGTAGTGTCCTCTTGCAATTGTATGTCGAATAAACCATGAGAAGAGACATGTCCCTTTATGAGACATGTCTATTCATCAATTAATTAATTTAATGGCAAACTTAATTATATATAGATATATATAATTATATTAATTTCTCTTTGATCTCACAGGTTTATCCTACTAAAGCTACCAAAACATCAACACTCCCTCTTAGCTAGGGTGGATTAACACAAGACACATATTACACCATTGGTAATATTAGGTATGACAAATTTTAAAGATATCTTGATCGGAAGATATCCACCATTTTGATATCACATATGATATCAAAAGTATTGGCCTTAGAATATCATCATGTGATATTCACCAAAACTCTAAGTAATGGTCTCCAGAATATCAACACTTGATATTCACCATGCACTCAATAAGGCAATGGTCTCTAGAATATCAACATATGATATTCACCATTTTGATATCACATTTGAGTATTGGTCTCCAGAATAACAATATATGATATTCACCAAATACTCTTTGAGTAATGGCCTTTAGAATGTTGAGATGCAAGATATTCACCAAGTACGGTGAGTAATAGTCTCCTAAACATCAAGTTGCATGATATTCACCAAGTACTCTGTGTAATGACCTCCAAAACATCAATTTGCATTACATTCACCATGTACTCAAAAATGTTTATAAGGTATGTGCACACGCATTCTCATATTATGTACCATATAAACATCCACCATGCCTGTGTAATCTATCATGATCTACATAGACATCATAAGATATCCATCATAATAGAAAATTAGGTTATAGTAAGATCGTCACCTTTCAATAACTTCTACAAATACATGTGATAATCATTTGGAAGTCGTCGATTCCTCACGATGTACACAGGGGATAGACCAATTAAAATCACAGTCACGAGGTATATGCATGAATCGCAATCCCCTTGACTGCTATAATTTATTGATCACTGAAGAATCCATCACAACATGGTTTACTATCTCTAAATCAATATGATCAAAATCACCAACGGTTGACTAAATCATATCCTCCATCTGCTCCCTCTCTTTCAAGGTTTCCTTTAATGAAATGTCAAGCTCCCTCTAAATCTCAATCTCCCTTTTCCTGCAATAAGATTCTTGGAGGAAAGATCAAGGCACATAGCTCTTATAATAAATATTGAAATAAGAGAGACTTCAGTGGTTAGATGAATAAAATACTCTAGGATAATAAATTCTCATTTGTAAAAGTTGCTCCAATGAAAGTATTCTAGTTAAATACTTTACCTGATGTATTCCACTTAAATACTTTACCTGTGTCCAAATTCATTAGTTGTTATCTCTAATGTGTTTTCAACACGTGACGAGGATTGTGTGGTTAACACCTATAATCAATAATGAAGAAGTTGGCCACGCAATCATCTATTAAATTGCTTTCTTTAATCAGTTCATGATAATCGATTCTCTGCATAGTAATGCCACCAATCCAAATTGCTTTTTCAATTTTATTCTCGATTAATTCTTTAATACTTGGAGGGAAAAATGCTTATTTCATTCATTGGCACAAGATGTCTTTTACCCACGTCACCACTGTCCATGTCTAGAAAAGGGTCTGATCTACGTGGGGAATGATTTGCGTATAGTCCCTTTTTATTGTCGTTGATATGCCTTAACACATAGTAGGCCACCATGGAATTCTTTCTACCCAACTCACATCCACTACAGGGGATGAGGGTTTTTACATCCCAAATTTTGCCCTAATTTTTTATTTGATCATAATTGATGGATTAACAAATTATTCATGTTCATGTGAAACATGTTAGTTAATTATATAGGTTGTAACAACTGCTAACAGATTATTCCTTTTTCCTAGTCATGTGAAACAAGTTAGTTAAATTATATATGTTGTATTAGCTGTTAACAGGTTGGTTTTTTTCTTGATCATGCGAAACGAGCTAGCTAATTAAATATGTTGTACCAACCAATAGCAGATTATTTCCTTCATATTCATGTGAAATGAGTTAGTTAATATAGACATTGAGGAAAATAATCAAGTAACCTATAACTGTCATTAGATGATTGACAATGATTTTGATTAGAATTAACGATAAATATATTTTTGAATTAATGTCTTGGTGAGAATGTATTGTTTGGGTGATTGCAGGAAGAAGACTGAGGAGAGGGGAAGCATTGCTAAATGAGATAATCGGAAGAGGATGGTCGATGGGTTCAGTCATCAAGATCGATAGGTATGACCTAAGACTACCTTGGAAAGAATACTAAGACATGACCACAGGTTGCATTATAGGACAGCATGAGCTATTAGGAAAACAATAAAATAAAAACTTTAAATAACTTAAATTAAATATAAATCATACCTTGGAAGATTTTTTTTTGGCAATCTCTTATTTAATCATTATCATGAACTCTTAAATACAAATATATATATAAAGATGAAGTGGCACCAATAAATTATAATTATATAATCTATTGATGTCATCTCATCGATACACATATATAAACATACATAAGGGCTTATAATAATGATAAAATAAAGATTGAACCCTTCATCTTTTAATTCATTTCCCTCCTTGTTTCATCTTTTCAAAAATTCAAATTTATGAAGTAATCAAAAGAAAAACTTCTTGGTAACCAATGGTAGCCAAAAGGTCACGATTGACCATTAAAAATCCATCTTTGAGATTGTTTGAGAACAACCTCCTCACTCCTACAATATCTTCCTTCCAAGAATTCTGCTACATTTTTATTTTAACCCTGAGATTTCCGTCCTTTTTGTAATCCATTTTTACCTCTGCAAATCCGAAATTGTCTTTCAGATTTCATTTGAATCCGCAGTACCAGAACTGTCTTCAAACCTTACTTGGCAGGGAAGGGCGAAGAGAGAGAAACCTGAAATTGGAAATCAGGTTATGCACTTCTTGACTTATTTTTCAGTTGGCTTTTTATTTCCATATTCTTCCAGTCTGAAAACAAAATAACAGTCTTATAGAATTCGCATTGCCATTCCTAAATCCTTGAAAGCTGTATTGGATATTGAGCCGGATGTTTATTGGAGAGTATAGTCGAATTCGAAAGTCCTATTCTTGTTTACAATGATAAGTCAAAGAATCTGTAGACGGAATATTGAGACTTCAAACAATCAGTAAATCATTATCTGATCTCATGCATATTCTATCTGGTACTTTATATTTCTTCCTCAATCTAAAACGAATTAATCTTTTTAGATGGTTAAGACTGAAATGTTAAGGTTAGTCCTTTATGCCATCAGCTGATATATGAAGTATGTATAATTTCTTTTCAACTTAACAATAATACTCTAAGATCTCATCAATAAATCAACCTTTGGAACAGAGATAATCATGTATATTGGAAGGTATCCAAATGTTGCTATCTTGCATGGAATTAGATTACAGTGACACCAAGGAAATTCACCTAGCAGAAAGGCCAAAGATTGGTGAAGAGGTGTAAAATCTAACCTGCAATCAAAATCAAGAATGAAATTAGATAACTAAGAAATAAAATACATATAATAGCTCATGCATGTCCTAATGATGAAACCTGTTGTCAAGTCGAGAGGTGGAGATCGGGTTTATGAACCCAATTTGAAATCCTTGGCCAAGGTAGAAATAGGGAGATGTGTCGATCATGAGATCTTTTTTTGTTTGTCTAGATGCTTCAGTTATTTAGTAATAACTATTGGGGCACTCAAACCACCAGATGGCTCAGATGGCTAGACTCAAGAACATCCCAAGCTCGATCCCGAGGTAGAGGGGGTCATTCTATTAAAATAGGATGTGAGGGGATAAGTATGGTCCGCTCCTCTCACCAATGCCAAGGCTTGGACAAGAAGATAAAGGGAACACTTCATCATTTGTGTATGTTCTTTTACCTTTGAAAACATAGAAGCAAATGGATTAGATTCATATGTAGGAATATATTAAATGTTTAATCTTATAGTTGCTACTTTATTTACAGATGAACATGTTAGATTAACAACAATGTGATCATTTATTATTTCCTTTACATTCGTAGATTTTAAATTTACGAATAGTTTGAGTAGTAGTTATTTCTTTCTAGTTATAATTAGTTAATGGTAGTCATTGCCACATGATTTGGAATTAGTTGATAGTTAAATTTTTATTTCACAATGTTTATGAAAACTGGTATGTTACAAGGGTGAAGGAGATAGTGAATAGCGATGTATTTTGGGGTGATGCAAAATACACTATCTCTTTCATCACTCCAATTTTCGAGGTCATCAAATATGGGGATAGGGAAGCAACTACTCTTGGAGAGGTATACGAGTGCATTGATGCTATGCTTAGCCAGATGAGGGTAGTTGTGTGAGAGAGGGACCCCAGTTTAGCATTTTACATTAAGCAGATTTGGCCTATTATTCAGCATAGATGGGACAGCCTCAACACTCATTTACACACGAATGCTTATCCATTTAATCCGAAGTGGTACATGCCTAGGCCTAGGAGAGTTACACCACTACATGATGATGAGTAATCTATTATTAATTTAGTACACTTGCACTTATGAATATTTTATTTTTTTAATTTACTGATTTTAAATTTTGAGTTTCAAGTGAAGGAAGGATTCTTCAAGTGCATTGATAGGATGTATGACATTGAGACAGTAGGGAAAGTTTGCACTGAGTGGTCCAAATTTGATACTCTTAGGGGCTATCCAGCTAGAGCAAAGGCTGACATAAAAACAATGGCACAAGAGAATCCTATTTTGTGGTGGAACTATCATGGACCCAAATCAACAACTACCACACTAGCCATCTGTCTCCTATCTTAGGTTTCTTGTTCTTCAACTTTAGAACCTTTACTTTTCACTTTCAATTTCACTTTAAATCTTAGTCATGAATTTCAAATTCAATTTTCTGATTTTCATACTAGTCATTTGATTACTATCTTAGGTATCTAGTTCTTCAACTTACAAGAGGAACTGGTCTATTTATAACTTCATCCACTCTCTTAAGAGGAACAAACTTACCTCTGAGAAAGTAGAGAAGCTAGTGGTTGTACATCTTGTCTTGTGTATCAAATATCGCAAGACACGTGTGTACAAGGAGAGCCTTGCAGCACAATAGGATATAGAGCCAACAAAACCCTCGCAAGTTGATGAGGATGCAGATACTTCTGATGCAGGTTGGTTGATATTACTCTCGCAGCTCTTACCCTCGAAGAGGCTAAGAGTTTGGAGGATGAGTTTGTTGAGCCTGAACCTCAGGTTGACATGGATGATTAGAGGCCTCTAGGCAGCCTCTACTACATTTGGCAGCCCTTGGGCCATTAGTACTTGACATTTTGTATTTTGATTTTGTAGTTTGTACTTGCGACTCCAAAATACATCACTCTTCACTATCTCCAAAATTTCCGCTTTAATGTCTCGAGACGCAAATTATATGGAATACTTACACTTAAAATCAATCAAACAAAATTTGTTTTCACCTCATAGAAGGAATTTAGGAGCCTAGGTTAGTATTGCCACACAAGACCTTTCTCCTCAAGCTGTGAGACTTAAAAATTCAAGTGATACAAGCTTTGTGCGAATATATCTATTCATTACTATGTGATATTCTTTCTATTGACCATTCCAAAAAACAGATATCATTAATGGACTATTCGTTCCTTTCTTATTAATTGACTTATCTTTTTGTTTTATATCTCCTCCTATTTGATTTTTCTTAAAGATTACCCAAACACCTATTAAAAGATCACTATTTGCATTTGCAGAGCATCGAACAATTGAGGAAAGGGCTAACTATATCACGATTCTCACTCTCTATGTCGCCTTAAAGGTACACTCCTAAACAAACTAGGAATAACCGTCAATAATGCTTAATGTGATGTCTCAAATACTAGACATTTTGTGTTCTGCAACAAAGGTCTGTCAATGCCTACCTCATATACCCCAAGTAATAAGGCCATTGTAAATACTTGAAATTGCATTCATATCTAATCGTGGGTGAGGTTGCCAATTCTCAACGATTTTGATGATTCCTAAATTATATGAGTGCATCAAAATAGCCTATGAGCTTAGTTAGGGCTTATAAAAGTTTGGAAATTGGTGTGACATAGATTATCAGAACTTTAGTATATCAATATTTCGTTTTGGAGTTCCCAAATGGCAAGATGATTCCAACTCGAAGCTTTTACAAATTTTTGAACTATGTTGAGGATGGTTCTTAACTAACATATTGCCCAAAAGTGAGTATCATCAACAAGTTAGAGATTAGGACCGAGCAATGATTTGAACCATAGTTTAAAATATCTGCAGTATACCACCAAAAGCACGAGATGCTCTGGAAAAAGATTTAAACGCCAAAAAATTCAGCAACGGTATTTGCTTAAAATCGCAACGTGAAATTGTAATTAAAATCACGTGTTAAAATCGTGGATGACAAAGTCAACACAAAACAACAAAAAATTAGGTTTGAATGAAAGTCATTCATGTCATTGCATAAGGATTTAGGTTTGGGTTTTTAACATTGTCATCTTGTCTTGTGTTTTTAACATTGTCGGACCAAGGGATTCCGTAGCTCCAACTTCCTACCACAAACTAGGTGATTTCCACGTTCCTAGCTATTGGCCGCGGACTGGTATGACTAGTATCCTGTTTGGGACGGTGATGACGATGGTATTGGAGCAAAATCAATAGAATATTTCACATCCGTTGCTTCCTAGTTTTCTTCCAAGTTTTGAGGAAGTGTAGATAACGATTGCACAAGCATGGACTATTATTTTTTTTCCTAATGACTTAAGTTGTGCTATGCATTCAAGTTTGAACAATCCAAATTCTAGATTGGACATCATTTGCATTTGAACAATTTGGTGCAGAGCACGCATGCAAGGACAAAGAACAAAGGGTCTACATCTTCATCATCCACCAGGATAGGCATCATCATGATTGGATTTGTGATTAGTCATATTAGGTCTTGGTCAGTTGTAGAGGGAAATGCATCAAGATGCTTTATAAATCTTGTTTCCATTTGTCCTATTTGACCCTTAGTTATGAGTTTTTTATTTAAGTTTGGTTGAATAAGGCAAAAAAAGGTCTAATTTATGGTTTTAAATATGTTCTTGAACTTATCTTAGTCATTTAATAAGGTTAGGAGTCGGGTTTTGTTGTTTGAAGCAAAACTGCACTTCTAAAAACTTTTAAAAGTTGCTTAGCAACTTTTTGACAAGAAGTTGCAAAACTTGCAAAACGACCTCCAATGGCCAAAATGTGGTTGTAGCCGTTGGAGGAAGGCTATATTAGGCATGTTTCATCTTTCTCAAGTCAGAGAGCACCATTATAATGAAGGACCTTTTGAAATCAATAAAATATACCCTATTTCTATGCAATTTATGGTGTAATTGCGATTGGTACGGATCTGTACTGATGTTCTGACACCTAGAAGTGACATGGTCTAATAGAGGGGAGAGTTGACATGCTGTTAGAGTTGGTTTGAAGTCATTTCATCAAGTAGGAAGTAAGTTGTGTTGATACTTGTAAAACTGGTCCGCCAAACCCTTGAAACTAGGGTATTCTTCAAAATAGGGCCATAACTTGACTTCCCACTAGTGGATTTGTACGGCCACTTGAGGGCTCAAGTTAGGATGATGACAAATCAGATTCCAAAAGCACAGACTCAGAGGATGGAGTTTGCTATTTTTCCTTCCTTGCCTTGGGCTAAATATCTCAATGTATTTAGCATCTAGCGAAAGTGTTTGAAGGATCAAATGATTAAGTGTTGATCTGGCTAAGTGATGGTGGATTTGGTGTAGTTTGGAGTCAGGCCAGTTGTTGGCAACAGCATTTCAATCCCATGAACCCATTTTAGAGTAGTTCATTAAGAAACCACACCTGATTAGGCCTATTAGGTTTGTGAGTCTTAGGATCATTCTAGAATGCTAAAATAAGGTCGGAGTCTAAAACCTTGTAGTCTATAAGAACTCCCAAAAGGGTATTAGAATCCATAATTCATTTACCAAGTCTTAAGAGAAATATTGAGTTGTTTGGGAATATCGGGTTTGGAGGCCTAATTGGGACTAGGCCTAAAAGAGCAATTTTCTAGTTTTGGAGAGTTGGTGATTGGTGAAGGAAAGTTCTTGTTGGATCTTACTAGGGATATCAAATTGACATTATAGACAAGGAGCGAGAGTTTCATAAACCTTTGTAACCACACTTTTGGTAATCAAGCAATTTCTCAAGGAATTGAGCAATATTGCAACCTTGTGAGAGAAACCATCTTTTGTTGCTATGTCTCTGCATCAAGTGGTATCAGAGTCAAGTTGATTTTGATTTAGGAGTATACATAGGACAAGATGGCTGAAGGTGAAGAAGGGGACAGGGAGATCCCTTTGAGGATGACCAATAGGGAATTGGCCAAGATAATAAAGGAGCCAATGGCAGAAAGTAGAGCAGTCAGGGCTAAGAATAGAGCCATGCGAAGAGAGGAGATAATGAAGAGTCAGAGGCAGAAGAAGTGGAAGAAGATCCACCTAGACTAGCAGACATGCCAGAAGATCAAAGGGCTATGCTTGCAGCCCGAGAGAGGGTAGGGAAGAAGGACCAAGGAGACCTACCTATGTTCCATAGCAAGTTGGAATCAGAGGAATGCATGAACTGGTTGGAGGCCCTTGAAAATCACTTTGAATTTGATGATGTACCAAGTTGAAGGGACCAGCCCTTGGTGGAACTTCCTGCAGAATGAGAGGGCAGAGGAAGAGAAGGCAGTCATATCAACTTGGAAGAGGATGAAGGAGGAGATCAAGAAGCAATTCATCCCAGAGGACTATGAGATCATGGTCCACAAGAAGCTGTAGAATCTGAAACAAAGAGACCTAGATGTAAGTACCTACACTCAAGAATCCCATTCCTTATCTTTTAAGGCAAAAACATATGAAAGTGAGAAACAGAAATTGGCTAGGTACATAAATGGTCATAAATACAGTATTCAAGATGAACTCACTCTATTGTCTGTGGATTTTGTTCATAAATGCTTTCAATTAGCCCTGAAAATTGAGGATAAACAAAAGAGAAAGGGAGATCAGAATAACAGCAGAAGAGGAAATAACTTCAGACAAAGGGGCAGATTTCAAAATAAGAACTTTAACAAAAACCAAGGAGAATCAAGTAGCTCAGACCAAGAGAGGGACAATCCACCAAGGAGCAACTCTAGAGGTGGCAGAGGTAACAATAGGGGGAGATTTGGAGGCAGAAATCAGAATATCTTCACAGGGAAATGCTTCTCCTGCAACCAAGTTGGTCACCAATCCTTTAGGTGTCTAAACAAGGCAAATACTCGTGGAAACAATCAAAGAGGTGATAGGAGGATCCAATTGACACAAGAGGCACAAGAAGATGACTGGCAGAGCACAACCTCCTACCATACCACACAATCAAGGTCTGTTGATCTAGAACAAGGTGAGTGCATAATGTTTAATAGGACTTTCTTAAAAGAACCAGTTAAGGAACCACAACAAAGGAAGTCTTTATTTAGGACTAACTGCAGGGTGAATGGGAAAGTATGCAAGGTTATTATAGACAGTAGGTCTACTGAAAGCCTAGCATCCACTGAGATGATTAAGAAACTTGGGCTCAAAATCATCTCTCACCCCACACCTTATAAAGTCTCTTGGTTAAACAAAGAGCAACAAAATGTGGTAGATGAACAATGTTGGGTAGATTTCCAAATAGGAAAAGACAGAGATAAGATTTTGTGTGAAGTTGTAGGTATGGATGCATGCCGTCTCCTTCTTGGAAGGCCTTGGCAGTTTGATGTGGATGCCCAACATGGGGTAAAAACAAATGTTTATACTTTGACCAAAGAAGTGATGTCCTATTGGTAGGAGAGAAGGAGTTCTTAAAAATCCTTAAGGAGAAGGATACACCCTGTTTTGCCATTGTGGTGAAACCAAAATCAGAACCTAGGTTGAAGGCGAAGAGTCAAGAACCCTTAAGGATGGTAGGACCAAAGGAAGTGCAGGAATTTCTGCAGCAGTAACAAGGAATAGTAGCAGATGAGAGATCAAATACCTTGCCACCCAAGAGAGAGAGATAAGTCATTGTATAGACTTGATCTCAGGTGCCACACTACCAAATAAAGCTGCCTATAAATTGACTCCAGAACGGAACACTGAGATTGCAAAACAAATTCAGAGATTACTAGAGAAGGGATTCATTAGGAAAAGAATAAGTCCTTGTGCAGTCCCAGCAGTGTTGGCTCCCAAGAAGGATGGTACATGGAGACTATGTATAGACTCTAGAGCCATTAACAGGATAACAACAACATACAGGTTCCCTATGCCTAGAATGGAGGACCTCATGGATTGCTTAGGTGGAGCAAGCTATTTCTCTAAGATTGATTTGAAGAGTGGTTACCACCAGATAAGAATAAGGGAAGGGGATGAATGGAAGACAGCCTTTAAGACCAATGAGGGCTTGTTTGAATGGGTAGTCATGCCTTTTGGCCTCTCAAATGCCCCTAGTACTTTCATGAGGCTAATGAATGAAGTCCTCAAACCCTTCAAAAACCTCTTTCTAGTAGTCTACTTGGATGATATCCTAATCTTCAGCAGAGATGGAAATGAACATTTGATCCACCTAGACATGGTGTTGAAAAGGTTACATGATGAACATCTAAAGATAAATTTGGAAAAATGCATGTTTTTGCAGGAAGAACTAATCTTTCTTGGTTTTGTTATATCTAAAGGGCACTTGAAGATGGATCCCTCAAAGGTGGAAGCTATTCTAAACTAGCCTTCTCCAAGAGCTGCAGTTGAGGTGAAAAGTTTTCATGCCCTAGCAAGATTTTATAGGAAATTTATAAGGGATTTTAGTGGAGTTTGTGCACCAATGATAAACACTATCAAAGTGAGGAGAAAATGTCAATTTGTGTGGACAGATGAAGCAAATAGGTATTTTGAATACCTCAAAACAAGGGTGGCCCAACAACCGATTCTAGTGTTACCAGATTTTCACAAAGTGTTCACAATTGAGTGTGATGCAAGTAAAAGCCATAGGAGATGTTTTAGGTCAGCAAGGCAGGCCTGTGGTCTTTTTCAGTGAAAAGTTGAATGAAGCTAAGCAAAAATACTCCACTTATGACTTAGAAATGTATGCTATGGTCCAATTACTCAAGAAATGGAGAGCCTACCTTTTGCCAAAGGAATTTGTTGTTTATACTGATAACCATGCTTTGAGCTTTTTGAATAGGTAGGAAAAGTTGAATCACAAGCATCTCAAATGGGTGGAGTACTTGCAGGCATTTACTTTCACCATCAAGCATAAAAATGGGGTGACTAACAAGGTAGCAGATGCCTTGAGTAGGAGAAATCTTACCATTCAAGAGATCCAATTGGAGAGTGTTGGCATTTCAGTACTTAAAGACATGTACCAAGAGGATGAAGATTTCAAAATTGCATATGAGGTTTGTCTAGAGCTTGGTGACAGGTATCACAATGAATACTCTGATTTTCTCATTCAAGAAGGTCTTCTTTTTAAAGGCAGTCAGTTATGTATCCCTAAATGCTCTTCGAGGGAGAATATAATAAAAGAAAAACACTTTGGCAGTCTATCAGGTCATTTTGGCCTAGATAAGACTATTGAACTAGTAAAGAGATTTTATTATTGACCTAAAATGCAGTCACGTGTTAAGAGATTTTGTGGAAAGTTGCACGTTATATCAAAGGGCTAAAGGAGTTCCTTCTAATGTAGGACTATATACACCTCTACCAATACCTTCTAAACCTTGGGACTCTGTAAGCATGGACTTTGTCTTGGGTCCACCCAAGACCAAAAATGGTTTTGATAGCATTTGTGTTGTTGTAAACAGATTTTCAAAAATGGCACACTTTTTGCCATGGAAGACCACTACTGATGCCTCAAGCATTGCAGGGTTGTTCTTCAAGGAGATTGTGAGACTCCATGGACACTTTTCAAAGACTTTGCGGAAAAGGCTAGGAACCAATCTTGCCATGTCTTCAACATACCATCCACAATCTAATGGTCAGACTGAGGTCACAAACAGATCACTTGGCAATTTGCTTAGATGTCTAACCAAGGATTATGGAGCATCATGGGACACTATACTGCCTCAAGTAGAGTTCTCAAATAATGACTCAACAAAAAGGAGAATTGTATGCAGTCCCTTCCAAATTGTCTATGGGACACAGCCTAGAGGAGTCCTTGAACTTAGAGAGGTGCAGAAAATCGGGCAGAAAAGTGCATTGGCTGATGATTTTGCTGAAGTCATGAAGGATATACATCAACAAATCAGGGAAAGACAAGCAGACCACTATGAAATACAAGCAAGCAGCAGATGTAAAAAGGAGACATGTGCAGTTCAAGGTGGGAGATTTGGTGATGGTAAATTTGAAGAAGAAAGACTTCCCAAGGGCAGATACACAAAGCTACATATGAAGAAGATTGGCCCATTAAAGATTTTGAAACAATGTGGCCCAAATGCATACAAAATAGATCTTCCACCTGATATTGCTCTCTCTCCCATTTTCAATGTTTTTGATATTTATGCCTATAAGTATATCAGTACTAATGATTGTGCTGCAGGACAAAGTGAAGTTGAATCTAAGGAAGCTCTCAAAGATTTGCCAATCCAAACCCCACCAAGCATTGAATGCAGTGTTGACAAGAGGATAAGCAAGCAAACAAGGAGGCGTGTATTATGAATACTTGGTAATGTGGCAAGGCAAAGCCTTGGTGGAAGCCACATGGATGACAAAGGATCAGATTGAAAAGACTGGAGCAAAGTTTTCCACCATTGCAACTCAAGAGACTTGAGTTCAATTGGCCAGAGGAGTATGGTGCAGGGCACCCATGCAAGGACAAAGAACAAAGGGTCTACATCTTCATCATCAACCAAGATTGGCATCGTCATGATTGGATTTGTGATTAGTCGTATTAGGTCTTGGTCACTTGTAAAGGGAAATGCATCAAGATGCTTTATAACTCTTGTCTACATTTGTCCTATTTGACCCTTAGGGATTTTTGCTTTAAGTTTGGTTGAATAAGGCCAAAAAAGGTCTAATTTATGGTTTTAAATGTGTTCTTAAACTTATCTTAGTCATTTAATAAGGTTAGGAGTCGGGTTTTGCTGTTTGAAGCAAAACTGCACTTTATTGCAAAAGTTGCTTAGCAACTTTTTGACAAGAAGTTGCAAAACTTGCAAAACGACCTCCAACAGCCAAAATGTGGTTGTAGCTGTTGGAGAAAGGTTATATTAGGCATGTTTTGTCTCTCTCAAGTTAGAAAGCACCATTGTACCGAAGGGCATTTTGAAATAAATAAAATATACCCTATTTCTGTGCAATCTATGTTGTAACTGCAATTGGTACGGATCTAAACGGATGTTCTAACACCTACAAGTGACATGGTTGGATAGAGGGGAGAGTTGACAAGTTGTTAGAGTTGGTTTGAAGTCATTTCAACAAGTAGGAAGTAAGTTGTGTTGATTTTTGTAAAACTAGTCTGCCAAACCCTTGAAACTAGGGTATTCTTCAAAATAGGGCCATAACTTGACTTCCCACTAGTGGATTTGTACGGCCACTTGAAAGGATCAAGTTAGGATGATGACAAATCAGATTCCAAAAGCACAGACTCAGAGGGTGGAGTTTTCTATTTTTCCTTCCTTGCCCTAGGTTAAATATCTCAATGTATTTAGCATCTAGCGAGTGTGTTTGAAGGATCAGATGACTAATAAGTGTTGATTTGGCTAAGTGATGGTGGATTTGGTGTAGTTTGAGGTCAAGGCACTTGCTGGCAATAGCATTTCAATCCCATGAACCCACTTTAGAGTAGTTCCTTAAGAAACCACATCTGGTTAGGCCTATAGGTTTGTGAGTCTTAGGATCATTCTGGAATGTTGAAGTAGGGTTGGAGTCTAAAACCTTGTAGTCTGTAAGAACTCTCAAAAAGGTATTAGAATCCATAATTCATTTACCAAGTCTTTTGGAGAAATATTGAGTTGTTTGGGAATTATCGGGTTTGGAGGCCTAATTGGGACTAGGCCTAAAAGAGCAATTTTCTAGTTTTAGAGAGTTGGTGATTTGGTGAAGGAAAGTTCTTGTTGGATCTTAGTAGGGATATCAAATTGACATTATAGACAAGGAGTGAGAATTTCATAAACTTTTGTAACCACACTTTTGGTAATCAAGCAATTTCTCAAGGAATTGAGCAATATTGCAACCTTGTGAGAGAAACCACCTTTTGCTACTATGTCTTTGCATCACAATCCAAGTTAGCAATTTTTTGTTTCAAAATATATGTTTATTGATTTATAATTTTATTAATTAGATGATCATTTATTTGATATCATTGTTTTTTTTTTTTTTTTATTATAAATTAATAAATAATATTTCAAAATTTTATTTAAATATTGAACTAGTTAAAATTTAGATTAGATTAATTATATTTTTTATTTTATATAAATTGGTTATTGTAAATAATATAAACTTTAAACAGTAAAAATTATACTAAATTACTAATTATTAAAAAAATTAAAATATATCGAATCTTTGGGAATCTTATAAAACTAGTTGTTGCAATATTAGCCGATATGAAGAGATGGAGCAGCTTGAAGTTAAAGAGGTCGATTCAAGTCGTGAATCTTCTTCCAGTGACGATTTAAGAGCAAACTACAAAAAAAAAAAAAAAAAATTCAACCATCATGAATAAAGAAGCGTATCAAAGAAACCAAAGATGACAGCCACAGAAATTAGAGTTTATGGCGAATTCCAAAGAACCTCTAGTTCGGAAAGCCAAAAAACCTAGCGACGAACAAGGTAGGGCAAGGAAGGACTTTGATCTCCACCCATCCTCTACTAAAAATCCAGCAAAAATCAACTTCGTTGTTAAAGCGTCAAATCCGTTTGCAATCCTGGATGAAACATACGGATTGGAACATCTAGACAAGCAACAAAACAATCACAAAGCGAAGTCAATCGCAGAAGTAAATCCAATAAACAATGAAGAAAGAGCAGGGCATCAAACATTGAAGACACCAAACGGCAATGTTAGCAGCCGATCCAAATGGTGCCCTAATCAAGTGTCTTTGGCTCCTTCTTCCCATGCCAAGATTTATTCTATTAAACATTCGCCTACAATTTAGATTGCAAATAGAGATCCCCGCCCGATTATCTTCTCAACATTTAGTCTAGATAGACAAATCCATTTTTTCAACCTCACCAAATATGCAATTTTTAATAAAAATACCCTTTTTGCTCAACAGACAAGCTTTCTAGCGGATCCCCTTGTGGATCCCGATTCCCTTCTCAAGAGTTACCCCCAGAAGATTGAGAACTCTAGCATCAATCCTCCCCCCTCCACCCCTAAAACATATATTCCACCACACAAAAGGATTGCGGACTCCAATCCCTAGCCCCATTCTGCTTTTCCACCCCTTTCTCCTTTTACCCCTATCCCAGCCAAACCTGAAGAAAAGATCATCATTATCAGCAATCAAGATAGCGAAAAACAATGGTAGGAGTGCTCAAATGTCAATGTATTTGCATTTTGGAACGAGCCTAGATTAGAAATGCTCAATCTTATTACTTGGCTTGAAGTTTTCTACAAAGATCAGGTAAGTATTTCTCACCATTTTGACAAATTGCTAAACATTCACTGTAGGGATAAGTTTATTAAAAAAGATTTCCTCTATGTATCTGATTGCTTCTTCAAAGGATATGCGATTAGATTCTTTGAGTGGTTTCCAAATTGTAAGGAAGATAATTTAGATTTCATGATTCCCACCTGGATCACCCTTCAATCCACACTACCAAAATTAATGCATATAGAAATTATTAGGAAAATAAGTTTTTCAATTGGAGACTTGATTGTATGAGATGACTCTTTTAATTTTTGTAATAACATTCAACTTTTAATTAAATGCAAAGCAAACACCTCGAAGATCAATCCCATTAAAGTAATTACCAACAGATCTCTCGATAAACTAAATTTTCAGAGATGGGAAGGCAAAATCTCAAAAATTATCAAACTAGATGATGAGAGGAAAATAACATTCAAAAAGCTTCAATCTACTACAGATCTCACTTCTACCTTCTACATGATGAATATTAGAAATCAAAGATTACAGCAAAAGAAATCCATTATGGAGATTAATAAGATAGAGTTTCATCAGAACACAGAAATGAAAGTAATTTTAGAAAAAGAGTTGGGAGAAATAAGAGGAGGTAAGCCAACTAAACCAATCCTGGTTTCAAAGGATACCAATTGCCCTCTACACACAACCAAGAAAGTTCAGGGATTAGATCTTAAGCATTATCAAGAGAACATAAAGGGAAAAACTCAAAATACAGAGCTGGAGAATCCCCCTTTATTAGTTAAGGATATAGGTTCTAGTAATATGACAGTCTTGAGGGAATCACAAGACACCAAGCCTAATAAGAAATTCCAGCCTAAGCAAGATGAGATAAACTGCAAAGAACCTAGTGGAAGATTCACTGAAACCAACCAAGCTATGGCCAACATAAGAAGACAGAATTCAGCAATCAGCAATAAAAAGTGTAAAACTAAATCAAAGTATGCGAAGAAGGGTAAAATTCCAAAAGGCCTAAAAAAAGAAAAGACATTTTCAGATGCTAAGCTTAGGAGACAGAATACAAAATCCTCCGGCAACGAAACTAATAGAATAGAAGAGATTGAAAATAGTCTACTATTCTCCACTAGGCCAATTTATGGAAGGAAACATGAAGACCCCACAGAAGCAGCCAAAAGAATCTATGAAGGACCACAGAATCTCTAATATCAAGGCAATAAACATGTTTACTAAATTTTGGCAAACTACTTCTGCAAGGATAGATTCTCCAGATCATAACCTATGTGAACATAAGGCAAAGGATAATGGACAGAGTGAGGCAAAAGGATTATTAATTCAAGATCTTCAGAATTTTTTAAATAAGGATATGGAAAAGATAGAAGATCAGGAAATGGTAGCGTTAAACGAAGCGGAGAAGGAATATTTGGAACTTTTATTTGAAGAATTGATCCAAGTATTCGATTATGAGAATCTAGACAAGAGCAACGAATCATAGAAGGAAGATCTTATGCAGCGAGTGTTAAATCTAGGTCGAGACAACTGTACTTATGAAGATCTAAAAAAGGACTTGAGGTTAATCGAGGAAGAAGAAAAGAACAGTCTAAACCTCAAAAGGCAAGAACATATATCACTAAAAGCACAAGGAGATGATCCTAATGAGTATAGTCCTACAGAAGCAAAAAACTACCAAATGGATAACCATTTAATCAAGGAAATCTTAGTAGAGGACAATCCGGTAACAATAGTATCTGAAATTACAGAAAGAGTAAATAATCAAACAAATTTGGAAAATTTGGGTTTATCTATGAACCAGGAAGGATTAAAGACTCCAAATTATGGTAAACTAAAATAGAAACGAGGACGAAAATCATTAAAAGAGTTAAGGGAGGCAGCAGGACAAGCAAAGGAACAAACTAAGATCATAGATATTCTACAAGGTGGGAAGGGGAAGAACCAAGGAACAATGAAAATCACTACATGGAATGCTAGGGGCCTAAACGCCCCTAGCAAAAAATGTTTATTAAAGCGTAATCTAACACTATTTGATATAGAGATTATATTAATCCAAGAAACTAAATTAAGCAAAGAAGGTCGTCCAAAGTTAGGCCAGAGATTAGGAAATTGGAAATTAGAATTCAAACCATCACAAGGAGCCTCAAGTGGATTGGGTATTATCTGGAACTTACGGACAATCAATATAGAAGACATAACCTCCTAGTTTCCAATACTAAAACCAATCTACAAATGATGATTATTAATGTTTATGGGCCAACACAGACAATAAACAAATTATCAATTCGGAGAGAGATCAGCACTTTCCTCAATACACTACAAAATGAGAACATCATTATTGGGGGAGACTTTAATGCAATATTAAGCAGGGAGGAAAAATATGGAGGGATAAAAACAATATCCAGAGCTACAGAAGAGTTCAAAGAATGGACAAAAAGGAATTCTCTCATTGACATTCCAACAAAAAACGGAGTGTATACATGGAATAATAGAAGACAAGATTTCAGTTACATAGCAGAAAAATTGGACAAATTTTTCTTTAAGGGAGATTTAAGCAAACTGAACAGAGAAATCAAGGCAGAAATTCTACCTATGGCAAGATCTGATCACTTCCCAGTTAAAATGGAGATCACGAAACAAATTAAGCCAAGCAAGAATCCTTTCAAATGTGAAAAGATGTGGTTTATGGACAAAAACTTTATGAACAATATTCAAAAATGGTGGCAAGAAGAACAATTTCAGGGATCCAAGATGTTTTGCTTTGTATCCAAACTAAAAAGCATAAAAGAAAAAATACTAAAATGGAATAATACACAATTTTAAAATATATTTAAAGAAAAGTTAGACATAGAAGAGAAACTGGAAAAACTAAACAAATAAGTTATCAAAAAAGGAATGAATAATGAAACCTATCAACTAGAAAAAAAATATCTACTAAAACAAGAAGAAATACTAGCTAAAGAAGAGGTATACTGGAAACAAAAATCTAGAGAAGATTGGTTGGCAAAAGGAGATTGCAACACGAAATTTTTTCACAACAGCACCCTCCTTCATAGAAATCATAACAACATTTCAAAAATTAAAAATATGCAAGGTGAATCGACAGAAAATCAAGACGATATAGAAAAAATCTTCATGGAATACTTTAAAAATATCCTTAATAATTATGATTCTTCTAATAGATTAGAACAAGAAGAAATGTTAAAAACTATACCTAAGGTGATTTCACCTGACGACAACATAATCCTCAATAAACCATTTACCTTGCAAGAAATTAAAATAGCTCTTTTTTATATTAATCCTAATAAATCACTTGGACCGAATGGATTTCAAACTTTGTTCTTCCAAAAATGTTGGGAGATAATAGGAGAAGATTTATGGAAAGCATTGGAAGTGTCAAGGAACGGAGGAACTCTATTAGCAGAAATCAACCACACCTTCTTGACTCTCATACCCAAGAAAAACAAGTGTTATTAACCATGAGATTTAAGACCTATTGCTTTATGCAATACAATCTATAAAATCTTCTCAAAAACTCTAGCAAATCGTTTAAAAAGCCTCCTGCCTAAATTAATATCAGAAGAACAAATACGATTTGTTCCTAGGAGATCTATCCTAGATGGTATTTCTATCATCCAAGAAACAATTCATTCAGCAATCAAAAACAATGAAGCATGTATGCTACTAAAATTAGATATTCAAAAAGCTTATAACAAAGTAGACTGGAGATTCCTTTGCAAAACTCGAAGCTTTTGATTTTTCGAAACAATGGATTAACATCATCTTTCAATGCATCTCCACCCCAAAAATCTCACTTCTCATCAATGGTACCCCAAAAGGTTTCTTTAATATATCTAGGGGGCTCAGACAAGGTGATCCTATTTCACCTTTCCTCTTTATCATCCTAGTAGAATCCTTTGGAAGAGCAATCAAATCTACAACTTCAAGATAAAATTTAAAGAGTAAAAGTCACTAAAAATGTGGAAAATACCACACACCAGCAATTCGTTGATGATACAATTTTAGCCAGAGCAAGCACTAAGAAAGAGGCGGATCATTTCAAAACAATCTTAAATAATTATACAAAAGCCTCTGGCCAAATAATCGATGCAAAAAAATCAGAAATATTTTTCTTAAATACTCTAGCAGACAGAGAAGACTATATATGCAATAAACTAGCATTTAAAAAGGGTATCTTCCCTTTCAAATACTTAGGAATTTATGTAGATAAAGGTAACAAAAAGAACCAAGGATGGGAGCAGACCTTGGAAAAAATAGATAACCAGACAAAAGCATGGAAAGGGAAATGGCTAACAAAGGCTGGGAAAACAACAAAAATCAAGGCCGTATTATCAGCTCTACCTATTTATCAACTCTCATGCTTACAACTACCTAAGAACATAAATCTAAAAATCAAAAAGAAATTAAGAGACTTCTTTTGGAATGGCCTAGAAGATAAAAAGAAGGCAACATTGATCAGCTAGGAAAAAATATGTAGGCCTAAAGAAGTAGAAGGATTAGGCATTAAAAACCTAGAATGGCAAAATGAAGCGTTAGGAGCAAAACAAGAATGGAGAATTTATCAAGACAAAGATAGCAAATGGGCTAGAATTCTATATAATAAATATTTCAATGCAACAGACAACACTTCATTATTTAGAACTACGAATCCTCCCAGAGGTTTGGCAGCATGAAATTTCATAATAAAGTGTCATCCCATCATAACTAAATATACGACATGGGATATTGGGAAAGGTGATAAAGCATTATTTTGGGAAGATTCTTGGAATGGGGGTCCCCCCCCCCCCACCTTGAGTCCGTTGTTGTAAACCTTAACACCAAAATTCACTTAAAAACTTTATGCTGCAACAAAGTTAAAGATTATATCAAAGAAACCCAAAGCATCACGGAAACCTCCTGGGAGTAGAAACCCCTAGTCAATTGTGGCCTAAACCAAACAAATCAAGAAACCCTTGAAAACATTTTGAAAGATTGGCCAATCATAGTTAAAAATATGGAAGATAGACTCATCTGGGCAGCATCTAAAGACGGAAATTACAAAGTAAAAGAAGGATATAAACAAATTACAAACTCGCAAAGATGGGAATCATTAAATATCCCGATGAATCTTTGTTGGGATCCAACAGGGCTTCCCAAAGCTAGCATCTTCCTATGGGCAGCTACCCAAAATAAAATCCTTACAACGGACAGAATTAGAAAATTGGGAATTGAAGGCCCATCAAGATGTATTCTCTGCAAGGAAGATTCTGAAACAGTAGAGCATCTACTATATCAATGCAAATTTGCAAAGGAATGTTGGATATGGCTCAAATCAAAACTCAATTGGACAGCCCCTCTTCCAGAAAAATGGCATGATCACTTAATAGGATGGCCAAAGACCTCAGACAAGAAAGTATATGGAAAACTCTAGAACATCACCCCAACAATACTAGTCTGGGAGAGATATGGAAGAGAGAAATTGGTGAATCTTCCAAGACAAAGAACTAAACTTTCTATCACTTTGCAACAAAATTGAGGCTACTATAGTCGAGGTAATAAATAGCGACATAAGGAAAAAGATGATAGAAGAAGGATCATTTTCAGAATGGGATGCAAAAATTAAAAAACACTGGAAACCCCTAATCAATCCACCCCTAATATATAAGAACAATAATGCAGCTAGAAAATAATGCAAATGGGAACCCACCACAGAAGGACTAGAAGAAACTGAATTTCGATGGGGCTTGTAGAGGCAACCCTGGCAAGGCAGGAATAGGGTGTATAATTAGGGAAGAATTAGGGAACTGGCTAGTAAAAATAGCAAAACCTCTCAGAATTGTTTCAAATAACATGGCAGAACTTGAAGCAGTAGAAGAAGGTCTAAAAATTTGTATCAATCTAAAAATCAAGAAAATTATAATCAAAGGTGACTCCCATATTATCCTAAACGTGCTTAGAAAAGGGGCAACTCCAAACTGGATATTAAACTCCCAGTTGGAAGCAACATTAACACTTTTGGAAGAATTTGAAGAAATTAGATTCTCTCATATATTTAGAGAAGGTAATGCTGAAGCTGATAATTTAGCAAATAGGGGCACAGATGGAGAACACTTACTAATTTTCAATCATAACTAATTCATAATTTTTTCAGCTTGGAAGTTCTCCGATGTATACTCTGTTAATATTAATTCAATATCCTTCCTTAGTTATTCTCTACTTGTTTAGCATCTGTTTTGGTATTGGCTTCTGGAAGGTTTTGTTTTTATGCAAGCTCAGGTGTCGTAAGTTGCTCTCACAGATTCTTAATTAACTTGACGAATGCTCGTTTCTCAATCGAATAGGGTTGGGCTCGGCCTTTTTGTTTAGTAACTTTTTTTTGTCTGTATATGGACACGAAATCTTGATATTTGAATAGATCAAAATGTACCCCATTTTTTAATCTTTTCTGTCACTCTTTGCTTACTCTCAGCTGGGTTTCATTAATTTAGACCTTATCTCATTAATTTAGATCTTATCACTACAATCAAGCATGCAATTCAGTTCTAGCTTGCTCACCCCTCACCCCGTAATCTTCAATATTTAAAACTAAAACTATGAAGGGTTTTTGTGGCATGTTTGGATCTCTCCATATCTATCACCCACAATAGCTATTAATTGCAAATCAAGTAATAAAATTAAACATCAAAAAAGAAAAGAAAAATAAGCATTACTTCAACATATTAAATCATATGTAGGACAAATACTTAAAATTCAGCTCGGAGACATTTCTATAACATTTTAGAGCATTTAGCTAATCCATTGGCAGTTGGGACTTCTCATTTTTATCCTTAGGTTTTGATAGCAACTTTTTCTCTTTTTAAATTAGTCCTAATCAGGCTTTAGCTTTTATCATTCTAATTTTATTTATGCTTAACCCTCTTGGCTATTAGTTGTTGTTGTTGTTCCTTTACCTTATCGACAACTTTCTAGTTTTCTCTCCATGGATGGTGCTTTCTCTAGCACACTTGGACCCTCTTCATAAGGTTTCCCGCTACTTTGAGCATTACGACATTAAGATGTACTTCTCTCACTGGGGAATGCCCTTTTTATTATATGTATAATATAGGACTTTGGTCTCAAGCTAGACTAGAGGTTTTCTTTCTCCGTTCTTTCCTACCAATGCTTGTCAGAACGAAGAATTTTTGTAATTTTTTGCTTATCTAATCTAATATAAGGCTCCGGCCATTTACCGATCAAAAATAATAATAAAATTAAAATATAAAATTGATAAACAGTATGAGTAAATAGTAGATTATTTTCTAATAATTAATTGTAATATTGTATTTATTCTTGTTCTATTATAATTTAAAATTAATAACAGTAAATACTAAAAATAGCAGTGTTACACCAGTATAGGGGTACTTTGGGATGTCGGGGCGAGTTTTCGAGACACTGGGAAAATGGGCCTCATTTTCGAGACGGCAAGGGGACAGCGACAAGGGGAGGACGGGCCAGAGAAGGTGTTGTATAGTATACATATAGAACTTGAAATGCTAGTTTTGAAATGAAGTTTCAGTAGTTCACTAGAACATACCAAATTAAAATACTTGAACATAGCAAAATTGCAGAATGAATTAGAACCATTGACATTCAACATAGTAACGTATTACATACCCAATAATAAAATTCAAAAATCAAAACTCAAATAGAAATTCAAGAACACATCCCAATGGCGACATGGTTGCAGAATGGCAAAGGTGGGGGTGCTTGGGTACTCAAGTACCCGATGCGGGGACGTCTCGGGGACGAGTACTTCAAGGTTTGGGAGGGGGGTGCGAGTCTCCAGGTTACACTGAAAAATAGTAAGTGTACAATATAAAATTTTATGAAGTTCATGAAATTAAAACTTTGTATATTGTATTTATTTAATACATGGACACGTTGAATGTATCCATTGCCATAAGCATATGACTTCAGGCATAAGCCTACTGAAATACTATCTTGTGAAGATTCCATGCAATGATATTACATGATGTAAAAAATGTTTGGAAGAGATTACAAGAGAGGTTTTGACAAGCCTACAAAAATATGCACAAAGTAAGGCAGAAAAAAGAGGACATTCAAGGTCATGGCAGCCCCAATGGGGACTTTTAGTTCTACAGGATCAAAAATAGGTGGAAAGGGTTCTTCTAGTTGGGCCTCGGATAAGAGGATCGGGAAGTACGAGTGGGTCTCTATCTGACTTTTGGGTTCCACGTAACACTCTTGGTGCTCAACTTGGCTTGCTAGGCACTGCATGGAACAAAGAGATGCATGAGAAGACAAAGGTGGCAATTACAAGCTTTTGGATCTCCAATGATATTCCCTTCAATGCTTTATGTAGTTCATATTGCAATCAAGTGGTCACTTCAATTTCTTTGTCTAGTAAGGGGTTCAAGCCCCCAAATCCCTATGAGGTGAGTGGATCGTTGTTAGATGATGAGGTAAGAAACACTCATCAGCTTGTGCAAGAGCAAAGAAAATTTTGGGAGCAGAAAGGTTGCACTATTATATCTAATGAGTGGACAAATAGCAGGAATAGGATGCTCATCAACTTTATAGTTGCTTCAGGAGGCAATTGGTATTTCTAAAATCAGTAATAGGAGTGGGAGTGGCTAATGTCATCCAAATTGTGACTAATAAAACAATTGCGTATGTGGCAGCCAGTAGACTTATGATGGAGAGATATCCTACATTATTTTGGAGCCCTTGTGTTGCCCATTGTCTTGACTTGCTTTATTCAAAAGCGCTTGAATGACTTAGTTTATGTGAAGTGCAACCTTCTCTTGCATGAGAAGAAGGTGAAAGGGTAAGCTTCATATGAAGCACTAGACTTGGATGACATTGATCCATATTCAGCAGATCAGATTGCTCCTCCTGACGATGAGGATGCGAATGCAGATGTGGGTGAACTTTTATTGACAGATGAGCAGCTAGCACATGAGGAGGAACATGAGCTTGGTCAACCATTAGAGGCTTTTTGAGAGAGAAGCAGATGACTAGGATGCAGATGTGGTAGCACATGAGGAGGAACATGAGCTTGGTCATTCATCAGAGGCTTTTGTCAAGCATGAGGCACCTATTAAGGCACCTGTTGAGTACTTCAACACCACCCACCCAGTAGCAACGATCTCTTTTGAGTTTTATTCGTAGACGCAATTTATGATTACTACTATTAGTTTTCATTGATACTGAAACTTGAACTTAATATGTATTCAAAAGTAGTAGTTTCATGAAGTTTGACTTCTATGTATTGAACTTATTTATATTCAGATGTTGTACTTTTTTTTGGTATATGATTCTAGCACTATGTTAATCTACTATGTTCTACTTGCTATAAATTATCGTTTAACTAAAAATTTTGATTGATAAATGGTGGATATCTCAAATTATTATATATTCTACAAATTTGGTGTATATATGCATTTTTTAGAATATTTTAAGATATTGTATATTTCCAAATGTTCCATAAAAGTGCCAAATTTTTTTGCCGAGTTTTTGCCAATTCAAAGTTTTTCAAAAAATTTGAGTCGGTCAAGATGTTGCCAATATCGAATTTTTAAACTATGATTTGAACCGTTAGAAGTTTAGAACACAACCAATAATATACAAGTTAGGTCTCACTTAAATTAGTTTGAGTCATTTTGACTGCGATTAAATTGCTTCATCTCTGATGTCTCAATTTCTCTATTAAGTGTGAATATGGACTATTTGGAATGTTAACTGGGTGTTCCTCCATTCCTCATTTGTCCTTTTCCACTACTTGTTTATGACTTCTACATTTGCAATTAGATATGATACCATGTTATTTTTCTTAGGACTGCTACAGATGTAATATCACTACCATAATGTCTGGTAGGTACTTTCCAAATGGCAGCATCCTCTTGTATATGTACGAGGAATAAACCAAGAGAAGAGACATGTCCCTTCATGAGACATGTCTGTTCATCAATATAATTAATATAATGGCAAACTTAATTTTATATATATATATATATATATATATATATATATATATATATATATATATATATATATATATATATATATATATATATATATATATATATATATATATATATATATATTTCTCTTTGATCTCACAGGTTTATCCTTCTAAAGCTACCAAAACATCAATAATATTAACCTAAAAATGAATTAGAATACTTATAACAGCATAAAGACAACCCTAGATGAAAACCCTAGCAAAAGATTAAAAGAGAGCTTGAAAGTGTCTGCATCCCAACGAATTTGGCATGTGCTAAATTAAAGTCTATCTCATAAATGATAAATGTGCTCCTAAGTTTAGGTAAAGAGAAAAAAGTAATACAAGACCTAATTAGATAATTAGTTAGATATGTCTTAACTACTCCAACATGTCTAATACAATGAGTTCATAGGAAATTTTTGGTAAACCTGCAACAAAAGGATGAGGCAAATATATGTGATTGAGCCCTTGTTTAAAAGCTATACAAGAAAGGAATCCACTGGAATTCCCTCTAGCATGCTAATCTCAATCAAAAGAAATTGTTGGTGAGCTTTTGATGAAATCGTATCCTAGGAAAGATTACAATAAACAAGAAAGTCATGACAAAGAGAAGAAGGCAAATCATAGATGTCACTACTAAAGGGAACTAATATTAGTTGATAAAATTGTTGAGCACCATCGCGAAAGAAAATAATGACCTTGAAAAAACCACAAAAGGTTAAAAAAGTTGTTGAAAAGGAATGTAGATAGGTCAATCTAGAATCAATTGTAGAGGGTAATTTTACAAACAACAAAACACAAAGATCAACAAAATAAGGAAGAAGCGAATGAGGGAAACAAATAAATTCTACAATATTTGATTAAGTGCAAAGACTAAGAGGATGAAAAATAGATTCTAGGTCACCAAACAAGATCTATGCAAAAAAAGAAATCTTTGGTGATTGCCACCCATGATCTAAAGGCACAACCAAAAGCACAATAACATAAGACAATCAATATGAACAAAGAAAGTATATTGCTAACAAATTGCATGTGGGCAAGGATGGGCATTCATTTGTGTGGCCAAGAATGCAAGCTAGGTGCATAGGAATTTGTGCAAATAACAACTTGAGTATTTCAAAGAGTGACATTTTACCAAAATTGGATTCTCTAGAGGTAATTAGATGCAGAAATTACTTGAGGTGAACATGTAATTGGGTTCGAAGAATGTAATTCCATATGTTGGGAAATGGATGGAATATGTATTGACTTGAAAACATGAAAGGTGAAAGGATGTGGATGCACTTGCATTATTAAATAAGATTCTTCAACTTTCTTCCAAAAAAAAAACAAGCAAACAAACAAACAAGAAAACTAAGTACAAAACAAAAACATACCTCTCACTATTAGCTTAGACATGACAAACTACAAGATGTTCTTCTACATGCAATTTCGTTTTTAGAATTTGGAGGATTTTCAATCATTTCAAATGAGAAGATTTCATCCTATTTAAAGGAAAAATGCAAAAGATATAACATGCCTTTGAACAAATGGACAAAGATGAGGCATATAATGCAACATAATAGCAAAGTTAGCAAAAACACAAGCAAAGTTGAAATCTTCTACTTGCTTGGAGCTCAATGAGCCAAATGTGGAGGGAAAAGAAGTTGAAATGAAAGAGTGTTCTCCGAAATTGGACTCTCCAAGTGTATTTGCATGAAACAAGTCAATAGCTTTTGACCATTTCAAAGTTGCAAATAGAGGTCAAATGCATGGACATTTTTGCATGTGGAAGGCAAAATGCAAGTTAGAAAACCCTTGTAAAGCAAAACATTTTTGCTTGGAATGCCCTTCTTATGCATTTACATGAAACGTTTTTAATGTTCTTGACAAAAAAACGTGGTTACCATATGCATTAAAATGCATTTCCTTGCAAAAATGTATCATGGAAATGCAAATTTCTGGGTGACTTTGGTCAAAATGTACCCTTGGAATGCATGTGCTTGATGCATTTTTAGAAGGAAACGCCCAAAAATGTGTTCTTCAAAGGCATTTGTATGAGTTTTTTATGCATGGTCGGACTCTAAACATGCATTTGCATGTTTTATTTCGCCTTTTTGGCTGGAAATGCATAGTTGGACTCTCAAGATGCAAAGACACAAGTTATTTTGTCATGAAATGTCAATGTTTTGCTTGGTCGAACTCTTGGGATGCAATAACATACGTTATTTTCTCTTGCATTTACAAGTTAAAGCCAAACACATTCCTCCCAATGCAAAATTGCACTCTCTAGGTGCATTTGCATATGTTATTTTTCCTTCTAAGTGCAAATCACACTCTAGAGGAGGCATTGGTTGTCATGTTGGAGAGAGAATGCATGGGCTGGATGCAAATTGCACTCTCCAAGCTACATTGCATGCAAAAAATGTCATGTACTTGGACGTTTCTGGCTTTAGAGTGCAAAACAGGGTCTTGGAGGGTGATTACATGAGTTTGTAGTGCAAAATCGGACTCTCCAAGGTACATTACATGTAACATTCATTGGCTGGAAGTGCATTTTACATGCAAATCGAACTCTTGGAAGCTCATTGCATGTTTTAACATGTCAAACAAATGTATTTTTGAGCCAAAACTGGACTCTACATATGCATTTGTGTAAACATGTAAAATGACATGTTATTGAGTTTGCACAACTTAAATGACCAACTAAGCATATGACTAATTGATTTTTGAGTTAATATTACTTAAAGGGGTCAAAAATAATATTTATACTATATAGTTTATATATGATGCGAAAATATTATTTTAAACATAATATTTCACATAGATGTTTTAAAATAAAACATTAAGTAAAACTCAACATTAAATTAAAACTATGTAGTGACAAAATCACTTAAGTGAAAAATTAAAAAGCAACTCAACATGAAAATATAACATAAAGTGCACTATAGTCAATTAAGTGATAGAGTAACTTAAAAACATAACATATAGTCGATTTATGTTATATTTTTCAAAAAGTGAACCTCAACTATGAAGTATAACATTCATATTTTAAATATGCGATTGCATCTAGAGAGTCCACTCACTTAACTTTATGAAGAGTTTGTAGTTTGCATTCTGATTTATATTTTGCTATCGCTGCTGGTGCTAAGCAGCTATCTTAGATCTAGTTTGATGCATACATCTGATTATTAATTTATTTAAATAAATCATATTTGGAGAGTCTTTGGTGCATTTTGGTGTTATAGTGTTAAAGACTAATTATCATTGTATGCAGAGGTTTGTAACAAATGGTGCAAAGTTGTTTTATCATTTTCAGAACTGATTTAAAAAGTTAAAAGCATAGTTTGCAAACTCTACAAGTACTCCCCATGTTGCCAAGTACTCTCTCTTTGTTTCTGCTGGGTGAATACTCAACTTTAACTCTCGTGTTTTTATAGACACATAAAACCATGGGTAAAAATGTCGATGAAAGTAAAACTCTAGTTAAAATGTGTTTTTTGCATGCTATTTTTGCAATAAACCATGCATTTTCTCTTTCAAGGTGTCAATTTTAAATTGAATACATTTTGTGATTAATTTTTACAACAACATCTCTCAAAGAGATTTTAAGTTTTACTTCTTTCTTAGTTGCTGAGTTTATGCCAAGTTTTCATCGAGATTTCTCCGTTGAGAAGTTTGGGCTTGCCAAGTTCTCTCCAAATCTGAGTCTGCAAACTATGGTTAAGATTTCAAAAAGCTATTATTATAGAGCAAGGAAACCACTACACTGAAAGCTCATAAAAATGATGCTGTCAATTGGCACAAGGAGTGGGCAATCATGGCAACTACTATGTCAAAAGACCAAACTAATGATGAATGGAAGCTGCAAGCATTAAGATAGGGGCTTTCATCCCACCAAAATGCCAAGACAGACCAACCATCTCGTGGACATGTAGCTCTTAGCCCCACCATCTTGTGTGAGTATATGTTTGCCAACAAAACAGAAAAACATCTACTGAGGCTTGGCCAACATACAGGGTTCATCCAGCACAGATATTACATAATATATTTTCAACCTATCAATATTATGAGCCTAAAATAACATGCATAGAGACACCACATGAAGTTGGGGACTTTAGTATACTCGGCACAACTCCATCTTGCTCCTACTACAGATTTTAAAGTTTAAACGGCAACATAATTCTTTCATAGGCAGCCATCTATTTATCAAGCTTGCACTAATAGAGGAAATAGAGAGTCCATAGACACACCAATACTGGAACTCAATAGGTACGTTCATAAAATTTTGCATATGATGCAAACAAACTATAAGAAAACGTCATTCCTATGTTTATAAAAAATTTAATGTGATGCAAACAAACTATGAGAATTTCTCTAACCAATGAGAACTCTATTAGACCTCGTAAACTGTGTATGGACAGAAGAGGAAGGTAAACTAGGAGAGTTCTTGAGTAAATATTAAAGGAAGTCCTCAATGGACTGTTCTCACTAATCAAGGTTTAAGGAATGTTGAAAGAAATGATCATGATGGGAAATATTCATCTTCTACATAAGTATTGAGCAACTTGTTAGTGAATGGGTATCAATTGCAAAGGTTGCAACTCTTTCTCTTGGAACGAGGATACATGGGTACAATAGCAAAGGGCTTTCATCTCGTGCTTGGGAAAACAAACTGCATAGTAAATAATTGTTTGGATTGGCAATACTTGTTGCTCTACAAGTTGGTGGGGCGCCCATGAAATTTTTGTTAAGGTAGTACAAGTGGCTAAAGAATACTCTGAGGTAGCATGACCCAACAACTATTCAGCGGTAGCAATGTAGTACAGAGTTTGGCATAACTAAGACAGTTGGAGAAGCGTCAACTACTGCAAAGTTTCCAGTTCCTGATTCTATCTGAGTAGCACAATGGAAGCAAACTACATCATGATGAGGATCAAAGGTTGGGAATATAAATCTCTAAGTTTATATGGGATCTTGGTAATTATGTATAGCATCCTGATATGCAATTGCTTGAAGATGAGCAACCATGGGATGGATCTACTGTACTGTTCCTTCTTCAATGTAGCCACACTTCAAGCAACTGCAGGCAGCAAGTGGTAGTTATGATTTGTTATTGATGCGAACCACAGTAGGGTTAAAACTGACCTGCTAGCATAACATTGAAACACATTGCAAAACTTTGACACTTATTTTGAGGTTATTTTACAATATATAACAGAATTCAATATGTTGCATTTTGGTTATCTATTGCTCTATGTTTAAACGTTATATATTTTTCACAGATAAGCACATATGTCTACTCATACTAAACTTTCCAAAATATCCTAGAGCCTCATCAGCACTAATGTGGTTGATCAAAATATGAGTTGCAAAATTATTTAAGAGTTGGTTCTTTTATCATATGTAAACTTAAATATCGTTAGAAATGCCTGTGACTGTGACATGAGAACAGTAAGCATCTAAGGTTTGGAAACAAACTACTCATGAAACATGGGTCAATGAGTTTGACTGAAAAACTACACAGCTAAATCCTGATAGCAATATCACAACAAACCAAAATGTTAAAAAATGTCACATTACTCTTGATTTCGTATAATTCTAAGTGCAGAAAAATCATCTATTATTCAAAGCACTACTACAAATTCAACAGCCTAATTTTATACAGTAGTTAAAATAAGTTCCTCTGTGGAATTATACAGAGGGCTCTGGAAAGTGTTGTTTAAAATGAACAAGTTTAGCCTCGGAAATTCAAAAAACTATTCTAAAACTTTTATCTCAAACCTAAAAGCTATAATAACACTCCAGCCAAGTAAACAAAAAAGAACAAGTTATGTAAAGACATTGCACCTTCCACCAATTTAGGTTACCAGCAGCTTTTGCCTCAGTTGCCTCTCCAATACGCTTTTTTACAGCATCTACTATAGATTGAATGCCAACAAACTCATATGCACCAATCAGTTCCTCCAACAAGAGAACACCTGATATCAAAATTGTTCAGATATTGATTAAGATGATATGAACCAAACTGTTCAAGAAAACATAAGCCGTTTTAAATCCAAAGATCTTGTCAAATTTATGCATAGTTTTATAAATGAATTTCCCAATTTTTTTAAGGATTTAAAAGCACCTTCCACATTTTTTTTAAAGTATGTTCCTAACATAAAATGATTCACATAAAATTGTTCAAAAGCTGACTAATCATTTTCTAGATCAACCACCTTAAAAAGATGGTGATCTGGATGTTCTTTAGGATAGTTGAATTCAAAAATCATATATTATGCTAACATGTTCAATTTCTTATAAAAAATGACAATGCTGAAGAGAGAGAAAAGTTGTTTCACATAAGTAGGAAACATACCACAATGGAAATGAATACCATGCAAACACTCAGTATTTATCCTAGAAAGCCTCAAAGAGAGAGAAACCAGGTTTTATGGTGGCAAACCCCTACCACCATATTAATTGCAGAGAATCACCAAGTATATCATGTTGTTTGCATGCAAACTACTCCTTGCTCCTTTAATGGCATTCAAAATCGTCTAAGCCTCAAAAATTCATTATGGACAGCTAAATTCTTCTTTCTTTGATCAATACAACTTTGCTTGAATCTTCCTATATATTTTGAAAATTAATTGCTCTATTTATACAAATTTTATAGCAATAACATTCTTCCTGGCCCTAAAAGAATTCCCATGAATGTTGGAAATCAAAAAGGCATTTGTTCATTTCGAAGTTCTGAGTTAGATAGTCAAATGACACAAGCACAGTTGCAGAACAGTCCTCTATGTTTTCTACACAAACTATTATGTTCTCTGTCCAAAGTCAAAATACATTAGTCTTTATGCCCCCATTAACTTTAAAAACACAAATAGATTTTTAACTGCTTTATCTCAGATGTTTGATTGATTATTGCATTAATTACTGCACAATTCGCCCTTTCTAAAATCATTAAGCCAATCCAGCCAATGATCATTAAATCATTACTCTAACCTCAGCAAGCATGTAAGGCAAATGAGAAAAGAATAGCATATCACCATGAACCTACGCACCAATGCATACCATCACACATTATTAGCTTCAAAAATGTGTGCCTAGAATATACTTCTTAGAGTTCTACAATAGAAAACCTGCATCTTTCCTTGTAGTTGGGATGTCTTTTAAAGCATATTATGCATTCAGTTAGCTATGTCTGGAAAATTCCAGACACAAATCTGTGAAGGAATTGGATCAAATAAGATTTTTAAAAACATATATTTTGACTACGAAGCATTACTGAGAAGCATTAAAGAACTATTCTACCAAAGGAACTCTGAGACCAGACAAAAAGATAACTGATGTTTTAGGGAGGAAAACATAAAAAACAGGGTCTGATAAGAAATCAAAACAATAACAAGAATAATTATAACTCACCAGAAATACGACAACTGTACATAACATCATCTTCATCAGCAACGTATTGGTTAACATCTGACAACCAAGTTTGTACCTGGAGTATAATTTAATAATTATAGTAAACCATAAAAAAATTGCACAAATATAGTGAATTCTAGATTGACATACCATGTGAAATTATTACATTGAAATTAGAAATCTAAACATGATGCCTGATTTCAATATTAATACAGAATACCCACCTGATCCTCAGTTATTTGCATGAAGGCAATCGTATAATACACCAGATCAATTACATTATTCTTTATAACCTGGACATGGCATGCACCTATAATGAACAAAAGAAAAATTGGAAGCCCAACTACTATTTCTAAAACTGTAAAACATAGTAAAATAAGAAAAATTTGATCAATACGGCACATACCTTTGCCATTTTGGTATTTCCAACCACTGACAGTAAAAACTCAAACAACTGCAACACATCAATTTGCCACAAGCAATATTCATGAATTAAATGAACATTCTCAAATACAAAAGCAATGTAACTAAAATAATTTGTGATTGCTGACATAGGTGTCAAATGCCAATATTTTTTATATACAATTACAACACTCTTTTCCATTTTTTAAGTTACAAATTCTAAAAATTTCAAGACACAAAGTTATGTTATTGGTGGTAAACATGACATACTAGAATAAGTGGCAATGGACAAGTAAGCAAATGACAATATCTAAAACCTAGTAATAAACACAATGTTTCCTAGTTTGCCAAATATTCCAGACATTTGGCAATTAATTCATATACCAGCTCAAAAATTCACATTTACGAAAGAAATTCTTTAACAATATAAATAAAAAGAAAAATATTTGATAGGCTTACAATCAAGGTCACTGGGAGACGGGGAGACTTCGAGGTCTCCGGTACTGGTACTGGTACCGGTACGACAATTTTTCAAAAATAGGAGATGGAGGTACTTGGAGACAACAATTTTTTTTAATAGTTAAAAGAGTCTAATACTAAATAGTAAAATACTAAATACAAAATAGTAATACTGTAAAACCATAAAACTGAAGTAAATAATAATAGTAATGTCACATTAATATAGAGTCAAATATTTCAAAACTCACATAATCACATTACTGTATCTCATAGTGATACTTGTTTTCCAAATATTGCATATGATTGTCATCATATCAGATTGATATCGCTGAGATTATCATTACATATTCAAATTTTAAATTCAAAAAAGTATAGTTTGATGCTAAATTGCCGATATGCAAATAAAAATGAACAAACTTAGTACAGTAAACAAACCAGAAATCTATCTAGTACTAGTATGTTGATGGTACTATCATCTACTCCACAAGGTTGTGATCATCCATCTCAAGGTCTTCAACTATCATGCTCTCAAAATGATTTAAATTGTCATTGGTCTTAATTTTTCCATCAAGAAACATTAAAATGAGGGCTAAAATACATAAAATAATTTTATTTTTTATTTTTTACATATATTTTTTATTAGGAGACTTTGGGGAGACTTCACATTTTGAATTAGGAGACTGGGAGACCTCAGGAGACTTCGTCATGAAGTCTCCAACCTTTTTTGAGGTCTCCGGAGATGCGAAAAGTCTCCGAGATGTGTCTTTTAGGGGGGAGAAGGGTCTCTAGGTAACCATGCTTACAATGTTATCCACATAATAAAGATAGAATATAAGAAAAGCAGCTAGTTACACAAGTGTGCAGAGATTCCAAAACACATGCAACAATGCTAGATCCTCTATTCCATACTAACAGCTAGGAGGATAGAAAGAAAAATAATGCTAATATTCACGTGACCAAAAAAGATCAACAAGGTTCAAAAACAGAAGTTGTTTATAAAAGGTACTAGGATCTAATCCCACTGAAAACTTAGCACTAAAAGAAGAAAGGGAGGGTAAACCCAAAGTGATTAAACCCTGCGACACAAAATATGGTTCAAGCATAAATAGTCCTGTGAGAGGAAACCCAACACTGCCAATTCTGTAAGTACAGTTACTGTTTTGGGAGGAGTAACAGGCCCAGGAACTAACATGATACGTTATTGACACATATATAAGTAAACACTAATTACACTGGAATTGGTATTCATCAATACAATAACTAAATTATCCCATTAGATCCACAAACTTCATCAAACAACTGATAACTCAATCAGTAACAAAGCTGTACTAATGAGTGATATATTGGTTATGTAAGCACCATGAGAATTTGACAAGTGTCATTGCATTTGTGTCCCAAAGACTGTGGCAGTTTAGCCCATTTTGTATAAGATGAGAAAGAAACAGTAGAGAATGTAATTTTCTTTTTCTCAACACTTGCAAGCCCTTTCGAGCATGAAAGGACACCTCAATCTTTTCTTATTCACAATAGGCATAAGCTCATTCAAGCAGAATAATCTGAAAGCGGCTTTTAAGTTTTCAAGAGTTCAGCTCACCGAAGAAGCAAGATTTGTCGGTGATAGTAGGACAAATGATTAGTATGCTTTATGTAAGAAACTTTCAACTACAAATGGCCAAACAGTTGAGAGGAAGCTGAGCAATGACCACTTCCAAGTTAAAACTTTCATATAAATTGTCCTGTGTTTTCCTTTGACTATTTCATCTTAGCACAAACATAATGCCACTTTCTTTTCAAAAACAGAAGATAACATTAATTGAATTCAATATTATTAGTCTGAAGGATTATTCTGGTAAGACATTGTACATACCAGTAAGTTTCCAATGAGTATCAAATCTTGAGAGATAACAGATCAAAAATGAATCTAAAAATGTCAACACAACATACTGGTTTGACACTATTGCAGAAGATGGATTTATGCAGGTGAAGGAATTATAATAAGAAAGACATGATAGCTTCTGTCCAGACAGAGGAAAAATATAGAATATGAGTATTGGCTAAGTAAGACAAATCTAAACTCAGTAAGGGCAACAGTTCTGAAATTCGAAAAAATAAAAAACAATATCTACATCTCCATTTGAGTAACAGAAAAAACACATAACAGTAGAATGGATATCAAAGCGTTACTGGTATAAGTGGAAAGCCACTTATTAGAGATACAAAGGAAACAGATGGAATGGGAGAACCAGTTCCAATCCCAAATACTACTGTTTTACATACCAGTGACATAACTTCGTATTGATACAGAAGCAGAAGAATTCATCTATCACAGGCTTGTCCATCGGAATATGGCAGAACTAAAACATTAACAGAAGAGAGCCAGTACAGCCACTGCCATTGTGGATTAAAAAGTTTGTGAGTACTTAAAGAACCCTAAGAAACAGATACATATTTCAAATCAAGAAGATTGAGAACTTGATGTAGAGTTTAAAATGTCATAGTAGTAATATACCCACTAAATGGCTCTATATCATTAGTGCCAAGTCAGCAGAAATATCATATGTCACGAAAAATAAGTTCTAACATGCTCTCATAACAAGCAGATAAGCAGCAAGTTGTTAGGAAGCTATATACAAGAAAATGTCTGGCAAATATACAACTGCAAAGAGCATCTACAATAGATATTTGAAAACCGAACCTATAAGACAGAATCCTCATCAGGCGTTGTATGATCTCCACAGTCTGTATGTATAAATAATAAAAGTGATGGTTTTCCTTAATGTAGTCGCCACAAGAAAACATGCAATCAAGCACTTGGAATGAAATTTAACCTGAGAAATGCTAAACCAATCCTGGAAATTTGGAAAATTTAAGCCAGCTATAAATATGGAGAAGTGATTTTAATATATAGATTTTGTACAGTACCTGAATGATAAATGCCTCAAGACTTTGATCGCCACCATCTGAGTCAGTTCGCCCAGCGTAAGAATCATCCTTCCCTTGAACTGATGCCAACTCATAGACCCTAAGGCAGGAAACAAAGGTCTGCCACAGTGGCTCCAAAACAACTGTAGAGAGGCAACACTATTTTAGAAATAATTGACTTGGAAGAAAGATTTTGCCCTCTCTGTCATGAGATTAAAAAAGGTAACAAAGAGAATTCTAAAAGATGTCACAGAACTATGATCACCAAAAATTTAGTTACTTGTCACCTGAAAATTTGGATATCATTAATTTTGGAAAACTCTGAGCCATCTGTGTTAATGTCTTTAAAACCTGATAAAATGAGTTGCTTTTATATCATGTGGAACTTCAAGAAATTATTTATGCAAATTAAAAAGTTGCATCAAATTATTTAAATTTTCTGAATAGCTTACCTCCATCCTTAGACTCCAGTCTTCTGGATCTTCTGAAGGTACTGGAGAAGATAAAATAAATGAGAATTGTTCCAACCATGTTTTCAACATTGGCGTCATCAATTCCCTGGTTTCTAGCTACATTTCAAGACAGGAATTGCATAACAACATTAAGGTTGATAATCTGAAGACTACCTTGGAAGCAGTATCGAACAGACACTGGACCCTTAGCAAACTGTTACCAACATATGCCATAATTTGCTAGTTGAGGATTGTGAACAAACATACCTCGAAAACTCCACTCATTACTCCCAATGTAGAAATGCAACTATGAAGGATTGCCAGAGCTCTGCGTCGCATAGACAAATCATATACCTTGACAACAACAAAAAATCATCAGAGCAGGTTCAAAATAGATGAAAATCACATCAGAAAGTAGAATGAATGAAAACGTATGCATATTTAATGTCCATAGCCACTACTTGTAGAAAAGCATAACTAGTATAAAAATCACAGAAAATTGGGTAGGGAGAAAAAATGAAATAAGAAAAAGTAATACACCAACTCACATTTATAGACGAAACAATTGTGTGTAAACATGGAAATAGAACAGGTACTAATTTAGGCAAAAGCTTATCATCCAGATCCCCAGAAAAAAGGGCCAAACATCTTAAAGCGCCACGAACTGCCAAGTGAGAGAAGCTATGTTTCAAACAGCATGCAATAAGGAGAGCCTACAACCATATATTGATTGGAGCTTTCTAATTCAAAGAGCAGACAAGCACAGAATTGCATCTCACAAATCTTTGTAATTTAAGAGATGAGAAAAAAATCTGAAGCATACGCGGAACATAACAGATGAGGATAATAGTGAAATTTAAAATTGATTACCACTTAATTTTAAATCATGTGCTATTTTCTTAAGAAGAGAGCCAACACCAATAATTAGGTATGATAATATTGCTAAAAAAAAATCCAGAAGCCAATATATACAATAAAATATACATACCACCATTCATATTTGTTTGATCAGTTATCAATTTCAAGAGTGTTGACATTAATTCTGGCCATTCTTCTGGCCAGTCATACTGTGCAATAGATGCCACTGCCATGCCAACTGCCGTACAAATCTTCCGATGAGGATCATCCAAAGATTGCAGCAAAAGATGTCGGATCACAACCTTTAAATAAAGTGAACAGGAATATTCTCAGCAGAGGTTAAAGTTGAATATTTCTGCATCCCAAATCTCATAGGAACAAATGAAATACAGAACAACACTCTTGGAATGCAGCTCATTACCACGAAAACAATAATAAAACAAGTGAAATATATTTCAATCTACAATTAGATCTTCAAATTGCAAGGGAAATAAATAACATGCCAATGAAGTTTGCTTAAAAGTAGCATCCAAAAAAAGCATTATATCCAAGGTTGCACAGGGACAGGTGTACTTCCAGTATGGGTACAGGTACAACTATTCTTCAAATAAGGGACAGGGGTACTTGGGTACCTCAATTTTTTTTATGTAATTTAATATTTTACAGAAAATTTGTAAAAAATACTCATAACAATTAGTTTCAAAACAAGAATGATGATAAAGTTTGCAGATGTAATGTATTAATTTCAATTTCAGATTCACAATATGTTTGTAAATTGTAATAATATATATGTAAATATTTAGATGCATAACAGAGAAGGCAATATAAACATGAACAAGATCATAAATCCTATAAGAATGGCATATTGCAAATGGTAAACTTCGGACTTAAACAGAGATAAAGTTTACTGTTAGTCAATACTGTATCAAAGTTTCAAACTGATTACATGTTGAATAAAATTCGATAAACAGCAAACTGATATGCAAACAAAAAGCTGAAATAAAAATAAGAAATCTTAATCAAGGTCCTTAGCTATGATGCGCTCCACTGAGTATCGGGTACTTGGGTACATGTACCCAATACCCGGTAAGTGTCCCAAGGGTATGGGTATGAATACCCATGCAACTATGATAATATCTTAAGTTACTATTGTGGGTATAGTGATTCGGGTATTCAGGTAAATCAAAATTGGGATTGGGTTTTGGGTATGTTGCGACACAATTCCTATTGAAATTTCAGCATTCCACAGGAATGCATCAACCCTTACACTTCCCAAATGTGGGGACAGCAACTCAAGAGAAACATCCCCCTACCATTCCGCTAGTATCACCAAGTGACATTTCTAGGCCATCTCCTCAAGGAGGGGATGTGCCCCCTCAAAGAAGGAACATTCCTAGAATGCCCCTTTTTAATTTTGGGGACATCAATAAGATGCAGGACATCCTCAAGTCTCTTAAGGAACTCCTAAGCACACCAAAAATTCCGAGTGTCCCTAGTATCATTCAACTCAAAACATGGGCTTTATAAAAACTAGCACTTGCATCTAGAAGAGGTGCAATGGTTACACTGATAGCAAGATATACCTTGGTTAATTTATAGGACTGAAGCAAGGAAAAACTGTGAGTATTATCCTTCTCTTTCTACCTCTCCTCCTTTTGTTAATTCTTCTCCTTGTTAAAGCTGTAGCCTCAATCGAATTGAAGCATATAGTAGATCATATTGTATATATGTTAATAAATGTATAGCTGTATTACATACATACATACATACATATATGACTGCATATACATATAACTGCACACACACACACACACACACCTAAAAGATTAAGTTTATATGATTTACTATTTGTAATCAGATCAGTCTTTTCCTTATCATCTAATATCACCTGATAACATATCAAATATGTCCGAGTAGCATCGGATGTTTTCATCTTTGTTTCCGGTGGCACTTAAGGCAAGATTATAATAAACAAGTTGTTGGTAAACAGATTTGTTCTTCGTTGAATATGACTCTTGAATGCCCAAATTATAAACAATATCTGATTACAAACAGTTGAAAAGCCACTTATGGATAGACTAGCTTTTCTCTGAATTGATAGGTACAGCTCCCTATGGTAGATTTGCAGTGAATTATGTTTTATTTCTAAGAATCTAAACTAATATGGGGTGTGTTCTTGACCTGAGAACAAAAGAGGTAAAACCAAGCCAGACCTGAACAAGATCTAACTTGGGCAAAAAAAAGGACTTCTGAAGAATTGATTAAGTTTATGAACCCACACATCTTGTGAACTCACAAAGCTTAATAGCATAACAACTAATATTGAACTGAATTAATTAGAATCTAAACTACAGAGAAGAAGTTAGCTAAAGGGAAAACGTTTAAGGGGTTCCTCTTTGAACATGCAATGACACCACTTATCAGATATGTTCACTGCCTTGAAACAGGGGAATGAAACTCTGTTCTTTCCTTGCTTCAATCCAGATTAAAGAGAAAACATATAGCTACAACTAATAGAAATGGAACAAAAAATAGTTGATACAAAATACCATTCAATTAACTCTGCAAAATCAAGTACTTCACACCAAAAATTTGCCGACCTTTTATTAATCTTTCAATTTCATACATATAGGATTTTGAGATGACCGTTACAATAGAAGTTCAATCAATTTATCTCCTCAAAGAATGACAAATGGCAAGAAACCAGTTTGTCGTATTGCAGTAATTACATAAGAAAGTGAAAAGGGGGCAGAATGTGAATCACTTCGTCTTCTTGCCCTTTTCTGCTTTTGTTTTATAGGCCTTAGCAACAACTATGATTGGGATCAGCTCTTCATGCTTAGGCACATGTATATTGGTGTATCTCAAGAGCCACTTAGAATGCTCCCTAGCAACTCCTTCACAGCATTCAATTGATTTGGCAATTCCTCCATGGCCACGTGTATGCATCCGCTAAGTTTTTGGAGTTCCACGACTCTGTTTTGATTACTAGAAGACACATCAATCAGACTATCTAAGAATTTGGAGAAATTCTCTTTCATGACGTTTATCCCAATGAGTGCTTTCCCCTAGCCACTAATCTGTGAATCTGAATGTAGCCCCTTCATGAGTTCAAATCCTCTATCTTGGGTCTTCTTCACTTTATCCTTTGTTTCCTTAAGTCCTTTTGGCAAGATTTTTGCTTCTACGGCTTCCTTTCCCTTCATTTGGATGACCATCTTCAGAAAAAAAATACAATCCTCACACTTCATTCTCTCTCCGACCAGAGTATTGCTATTTGCTAAAATGTTATCCTTCTCTGTTTCTAATCTTAAGATAACATTGCCAATTTGTTCTATAATAGCGACTCCCTCTAATTTGAGCTTCCCAATCCAGTCTTTACCAATTTGGCCAAAGTGCCTATCTTCCTGAAGTTGAGAGATAAGGGCTTGAACTTCGGCAACAATAGGATTTCTTGTTACTGATACTCCGGAGATAGTTGCCAATGGAGTGACATATTGTCTGATGAATCTATTCAACTCTTCTATCTCAGCCTTCATCCTAGCTTTTGACAGCTTCATGTTTTCCAATTGTCCCTTAATTACTTCATTGGTTGACTTCCACAAGCCAACCTTGGTGTCATGTCTGGCCTCTCCAAGGTCCACCGAGTGCAGGGTAAAATCATCAACAGTCATATCTTCAATTCTTCCTTCTTTGTAGGGCTTGGCTATCTCCATTGTTAGGTGCCCTGTTTCTGGATCTTGCCCAAGTATAGATAGTTTTCTACTTCTTTAACTTGGTTAATGCAAACCCAGAATGAACTACAAGGGATATGGTATCCTTCGCAAGGGCACTTTCATCTTTCCTTTTTCTCTTCCTCTCCAAAGTATCCTCTAACTAGGAATCAGTGCCTATCACTTTGTAGGCCGTCCCAAGTGATTCTATGCTAAACATCTTCTTAACTGGAGTGATTGTCATCATAGTTGAAGAGAAGGGATTCTTCGGGCCCTGAGAAATGAGCTTGGAAGAGCTCTGGCCTTTGTCCACCTCTGAGGTTTTCTTCGTTGCCTCATCAGATTCAATAGATTCACTACTACTACTCTTTCCATCTCCCAAATCTACTATCTGTATTGGGAAGCCACTTGGTTGCATAAGTGTAGCACTTACTAGCGGAATTGGGCTATGATGAGGAAAGGAGACTGGTGTAACATGGGGAGAGGGAACTAGTGTAACATGAGGAGAGGGAACTGGTGTAACAGCACTATCCTTTGGCTCCTCTGTCTTCTTCTCTTTAGCACCAGTTTGGATTCCAATAACTAGAAGGGAGCCATCATGACAAGTCTTAGCTATGGGAATGCTCTTGTCTAAAGGTTGGTCACCTCCTCCCAAAGGTTGAGCTGGTCCTTGAGTGATAGCTAGTGTTACGCCAGGTGTAGCACTCTGGAAGGAAGAGGGACTTGCAACTACTGGAGAAGCTTGAGTGGCTGCGCCTTTACTCCAACTTCTTTTGGCTGTCCATTCAACCCACTTCCCAGTTCTTTTGATGATTCGGGCCATCATAATGTCTAAATGTTCCTCAGCATTCTCATAGGGCTCTGAACTGATAGGAGTGTTCCTTAACTTAGTCAAATATGTATTACTATACATATTTTGCTCATCATCCTCCAATCCTTCAACATCAAGATTGATATTATATGTTTTTATTTGCTCCACTGTGAGCCTGGTGAAAGCACGATCTCAACTTTCAAATTCATCTTTACAATCTGCCCAATAGTCTTCAACAATGGTAATGTGTTTGATCACACTCCCAATCTGCAAGACATCCCTAGCATATCCATTCGGATCAAACATAGGTCTCAAGACCTCATACATCTCCAATTTGTATGTCATCTTGAACACTTTGAGCATATTCTTTGCATCAAAGCAAGACTCGCAATTGTAAGCTCTTACTTTCATAAGGAACTCATATCCCTTATTCTTCAAGCTTTCGCTTAGCACATTCACCTGGACCACCTATCTCACGATCTCTATCAGCACGATCATGTCACTCGAATACCTAGGCATCTTCAAGGGGAATCCATCGAAAGCTGCAAGAAGCAAATATGAGAAAGATAAGAATTGGATAAAATAGCTTCCGAACTAACTAATAGCCGCCATTGCCTCCCGACTGAATCTCCTCTCCAGGCATCCTTGGAGTTCCCTGCGAATTCTCATTGTGAATGCGTCATTAACTTTGACATACTCCGCATAACTATTTTGCAATTGCAAACATGGATAAAACTCATAACACTTCACATCATCAAGAAAGTTTTCTATTCTTGGAAGGCCTGGCCATAACTGTAGAGATGCTACCATGTAAATCAAAAAGGAAGACATATAGAAAGTATTGTAGAACTTCGCGGTGCTGAGAGCCTTGGAAAGATTTTCACTTACCTCGTAGGCCCAATCAATATATTATGTATCTGAACAAATAACTTGTACTAGAAAGAAATACTGTTCAACGAAATTTAAAGCTTCTACCTCACCTTTTAGTCTGTGTAGGAGAACCAAAATGTCTACAATCTCAAGTTTGAGATTAGTAATCTTATCTAGAATTTTTGGGACCTTACTCTTGGTGCTCCCCAACTTTTGAAACCAGGACTGCATAATTTCCTTCCTCCACACCATCTTCTTTGTGGAGAACTCAGAGACTGCTCCTCCTACCGTCAAGTCCAAAAACTCCTCCAGTTCTGGAACTCGAAGGCAATTCACCACAGTTTGCCTAGCAATGGAGACTAATACTATATGATCAAGTAACACAATTTGTCTGGTATCTGGACTGTAGTGATTTATGCATTCATAAATCAATTCTGGAGCTTGGACTGCCACTAGGAAACCAACTGCCTCTACTAGTCCACTTCCTCAGAGCTTCTCAGTTATGGGATGAATAGGCTCCGACTTCAGCCTTCTTTGGAAAGCTTGCATATCATAAAAACGGAGTGAAGTATCTGTAAAATTCTGCAATGTGGACTTGATTCCATTTAGTCCATCAAACCCTGCAAATTTGGTTGCCATTCTGTCTGAGAATGAAGTAAATTGAAATTTCAAATTTAGATGAGGAACAAGATATTGAATTCGCAAATACAGAATATTTGAAAGCATTGTGCAATTTAACAGCATAACAGTTCAAGAAAAAGCGGTAGTTTGAATAACTGTTATGTTGCCATCTATATAGGAGTCTCAATTCATCCGTTGATCTTCAGGATTCGCGCCACACGAACGAATTAAAGGATAAATCCATTGAAACAGTAAATGCAGGAGCTTCTAACGGATATTTTGGTGTCTTTTCACTGTTTTCTTTGGCCCAACGGTAACTTTCCTTTCTCTCATACTTGCTTTTCTGTTTTCCATTAAGTTTTAGAGAATTATGACCAGAGTACCCCATAAGGAAATATCCGCCTAATTGAATTTTGCTCAATATACCTTTCCCGCAATGGTTAGATTGTTTCCATTATCATCTTAAGATGTTTTGTGTGTAATTCGTGGGCCCAATCTGCTTACCAAGTTGATTTTCTCTTGAATGCGAAAAATCGTCCTCGTGGGTTGAAAACCCACTGAAGAGAAGACGATTCCCATTTTTTCGCCCAAGCTTTCCTTTAAACTTTATTTTTTGAGTTAATATTTCCTTTGCGTTTGGAAAATCTTGAAAGTACTGCAAAAGTCGAAAAGGGGGCCCACCTCCTTGTTTCTTTCCTTTACAATTACCTTTGGCGAAAATCAGACTTCATGGGTTAAAGCCCGCCGAGGAGAAGTCAACTTTGAGTTTTCCACCTAAGATGATTCTAAGCGCTATGATGAATCTTGAATGTTTCCCAAGGTAGAATATTGTAATGAAAATAGGGATTTTCCATAAAATAGCTCATTATCTTCTTATATAGGCCCTTAAACATCATTTATTGCTCTTCGCAAAAAATTGCCTTCATGGGTTGAAAACCTGTCGAGGAGAAGGCGATGCTCGATTTTCTGCAAGCTTCCTTTTGTCAATGAAAACATGATAAGCCACGAACAAGCCCAGCTTTGTGAATAACTTTTGCATGTTGCAAGAATCCCCATCGAATTAGGTACTAAGCTACCCATAAACTCACAACATCAAGGAAAGCCACCCAGCCATGAAATGTAGGAGAAGGGAAAGATGGAAAATCCAATGGAGACTCTTTTCACCTAAGGGAAATTAAAACTAGACCTAGACATACCTAGGCTTAACTAAGACACAAAATTTTCCACTTTTGCAGAATATTATAGGGTGAAAAGTGGGGCAACACAAGTCATGTCACATAGGGACATGACCCTATGTGGCAATAGCCACGTAGAGTTATGTCTCTACGTGACATGACTTTTGAATACCCTGTTTACCTCTGCTCACTGCTGATGGGAAACAATATCAATATCACAGCAATATTAAGTACCTTCAGCAGCCAACAAACAACTCCAATCTGCAGTCTTCGATCAGTATTAAGACATTACATTCATATTATAGCAGAAGCATTATATATCAGTTTTGATTATTTAAATTGTTCAAAACTGTCACATTCAATATTTGATTCAAACCAAAGTAAGGAGACTTGAACCCAGCTTAGACTCGGCAAGGGTAACTCGACCTATGACCTAGCTCGGACTCGCCTGTGACTTGGCAAAGTGATAAAACCCTTGAAATTTAGAGATTTTTTGGATTTAAATTAATTCCATGCACTCATTATTGAATAAAGATTAAAGACACAATAACATCATAAAATAGAAGGTAATTTGATCACATAGATAACATACATCGATTATGTACCTACAAAGGCAATAAATTTAAAAATCAGCCGAGTCACCCAGCCAAGTCAGCCAAGTCAGCTTAGTTGACCCGCCGAGCCAAGGTCACGGGTCATTTTGACCCGACTGAGGTAACTTGACTCGCTGACTCGGACAACTCGCCTAACTCACAACAAGTCTCATTACTATGATTCAAACCCACGGTTATTCACATCAGACCTTCAGTCAAACATCATTAGATTATTGCTCCCTTACTCTATCAAGGATCCTATATTACTTTACACTCCTACCCAGACGACTCCTTCACCACCTTCTCCTCAATCACCTCTTTCTTTTATTCCCTACTCCTCCTTCCCTTCTTTTTTTGTCTCCTTCCCTTCTCTTTCTTCTTGTTCTCATTCTCTTTCTTCTCCTCACCCTTCTTCTCCTTATCCATTAAATCAAAATTTAACAAAACATAATATATAAAAAAAAATCGAAGTGGAGCTCCAAACCTATTTATTTGATATACTCTAGTAGAAGTTATTTTTCTTAAATATAAATAGTATTAGCTTTAAAATTTATATTATAATATATAAATTTCTCATTGTAATATTAAAGATTTGTATATAAACAATTTCTTTTGAATTTTAATATTCTTACAATGAAGAGACCTCAAGATAAAATTAAAATCAAATTAATTTTAAAATGTTTAAATATAAAGGTTATTTTTTGAAATATAGTATTATCAAAACTAAGAAATTGCCTATCAAAAATAAAAATCATCTAAAATCGCATTATTAATTTATATATGGAATAAATATAACACATAGAAATACATCCTTAAAAAATATTAAATAACAATTGTATAATTTATTGTAAAAAATTAATAAATCAGATTAAATAATATTACAAATTAAAAATAGTTTATAAATTTTTTACCTCAACCTATACATTGAACTTAGATTTATATCAAAAATTATAACTCCAAATGTTACCGTTTGGGCAAGTTTGTGGAAAGGAGATTAAAATGTATACACAAGCATTTTTGCACAATTAAAATTATAAAATTAATAATGAAAAACATATGTGCATATAAATTAAAAGGATAAATTTTTACAGACAACTAAAAAAGTAATAAATTTCAGGTTTGAGAATATATGGATTTTCAATGGGGACCTTCTTTGGCATACAAAACCGTGATAGTGGCAACCGCTTTTCCCAGCTTCAGATATCTAGTCGGAAAAAAATTATGTGAGTTATCACTTTTTCTGTTTAAAGTCCCCTATATTATAGCCAAGTAAGCATGTTGTCACCTTGCAAGTGTCACATCACTTTCAAATGGATGTATTTTGTATTAAATTTAGAGATTTTGATATCAATTTTTCTTGCAATATTGTTAATATGCTAAGTTACTGGTACGAGTTTGGGTTCGAAGAACCAGTTTTGCTAGTACGGCAAAGTTTGTGTTCGCTAGTACAAAAACAAGTAAAAATTTTACATTTTATGCAAACTAAAAAAATGAATTAAGATTAGAATGCCACACGGTATAATAAAAACAACAAAAACACTATAAACTTGTAATCATAGCATCATATCAATTATCAACATCAAAATATTAATATAATATTGAGTTCAAGTGTCATTGTTTTGACTTTCAACAATTAGAACTTTATACTTCAATAATCTAATGGATTATCTAAATCTTAATCTTCTTCTTCTTTTTATTCATCAAAGGCATTAGTTGATTCACAAACAATGCCGATGTCGTTGGAATTAGCTGCACTAATAACATTCTAGCTTTCCAAGTTATCAAATGCTTAATACTTTTTCATTTTACAAAGAGCTTGTTTGTTTGTAATTAACAACCTACTTGAAAAATGTTTTATAAGTAGTTTGCAACTCCCTTCACGTATTGAAGATATTGTTTAATATTTAAAATATGATTTATCAATATACGAAGCTTCCAATTAACCGAACAGGGGTCATGATCAGCAATTGCAAATAAAAATTTCACTGGAACAAATCCTGAGGGCTAGTTTAATTTGATGTAATAAATATCTAATCTTCAGCTAATTCTGTTTTGTAATGCTAAAAATATTTATTCAGATTCTGTAATAATCATTTTCTGCACTAAATTATAGAATGTCTCCCAACAGAACTCTACCTAGTTTTCACTCAGTCTGCCTGGGTCTGCCCTGGTTTAGCTTGGTGTAACCAACCTGCCTGGGTTCAACCCAAGTGGAACACAACAGGAAACCAAGACCAAGACCAAGGCTTCAAATTCACCTAGGTCGAAGGGCTGGGGGGAAGAACTAGGCAACTAGGTCAATTTTTTTTGTTTCGTACTGGCATTGGCGGTGCTACTTTCCGAGGCTTTGTGTTGATAGTATCTCGATGTCTCTAAGCCGAAAACGAGAACATGATTTGAGTCTTGGGTCATAAGAGTACAGTGTGAAGGAGAAGAAATGGTTAATATCCATCGAATTTTCATTTTGGTGGGTATGCATTTCGTAGGTTTGACATTTGTTACCAACTTTTTATGTGCTGGTTTTAATTTTCTGATATGAGACATCACCACAATCGGTGAAAGTCACCACTATAATAGCCTATCAGCTAATAATTAGAAATAGCAAGTACTTGAGTCTTTTAAGTCTGATTTTATCATTCTCATGGCTAAGTTTGATCATTTAATGGTCCTTAGATTGCTTATTCAATTAACAACTTCCTTTGGACGGAATTTTTAGTATTCATTGCATTGAATTCATGGACTAATTCAAGGATTTATAGGTCTGAAAATTTATTGTTTTGTTTAAGTTCCTTTAGACCATACTAACTTTGAGCTTTGTGCCAAGAATCATGTCTGGATCAAAGGCAAGGATTGTTGCAAGCAAATGAATTAATGAAGATGGAAGACAAGTTCAAGATCAAAACCCAGGATAGCAATGAACGAGTACTTGCCTAAAAGCAATTGGGTTCAAAAAACAACACGTCAGGATAATACACTTCAAAGTTGGGGCAAAGGAAGAAAAATTCAAGTAGGTTTACCTCCATTTGGGAGATCAATGATCAAAGAAGGCACAATCCATCTCACAGCCCATTCAAGCAATAGGATACCACATCAACCCCAAGATTTTCTTCTCCATTCATTTCACGAATGCTAATAGATAGGTTATGGAAGCTCTTTTAACACACACTGAGAGGACGATGAATTAGAAGAGCTTATTGATTTGAATGAAATTGGTCTCTATAGTGATCAAATCATGCAGGATGAGGGGCCCTCCTTGTTTAAAAGGACAAGATAGTTGATTTTGAGAGATTGAACAAGAAGGATCAGGTTGTGGAGAAGCAGAAAAATCTTGGTATAGTGCCTCTCTCATTTGATTACTGTAAATCATCCTGATGGATGCAACCTTGATGTTCTTGTTTGTTGAGTGATCACATTGGAACCCATGGGTAGTCTACACCCTTGGGGTGATCAAGTGATCAAATCATGCAGGATAAGGGGCCCTCTTGTTTAAAAGGACAAGATAGTTGATTTTGAGAGATTGAATAAGAAGGATCGGGTTGCAGAGAAGCAGAAAAATCCATTATAGTTATCATAATGCAATCTTGGTGTAGTGTCTCTCTCATTTGATTACTATAAATCATCCTAATGGATGCAACCTTGATGTTCTTGCTTGTTGAGTGATCATGTTGGGACCCATGGGTGGTCTACACCCTTGGGGTGATCTGATTTATGTAGTTGCTTCAACTAAATGATTATGCTTTAGGCTAGATTTATGAGATTATGATGTATTAGATGGTTTAACTAAGGTTTGTGCGAGTGGTTACCTGGATGTATATGGTATCATGATTTGTTCCATGATTATCCCTAAGATGTGAACAGTGGTTGTATTGTGTGTCACTTGGTCTGCAGCAGCTGACTTGGTTTCTGCAGCAATGTTGAGCAGTGTTGACTCTTATGTTTGACCATGTTGACTTATGATATTTCGACCATATCTATATGACGGTCCTTTATGATGTTATTTGGTGCATTCTACATTTGAGGTTTATAATGTTACTACAGGATGATTATTTGAGACCATGTGATATATTGTCCCTTATATGTTGTTGAGTATTCAATTGATATTTCCATTGTTAAATGCTTAGAATAATTGGAAAATGAGTTATTCATATTGGATTCATGAATTATTGTGCTATGGATATTTATCTTGTTCTTACAGTAGATTTATACGATGATTCAAATTGATTATTTAAATGGATTACTTAGATGGTAATGATTAGATGCTTTATTACGTGAATATGTGTAATTGTTGCTTCAGCTATTACATATTGTGCATATACACTCGATGTTGTTTGTTTACCATACGGGACCTATATCCTTGGCAGTGGCACATGGAGTTAGTGATTTAGCCTTTCATGTTGAGCCAATGTCATCCTTGTATGTGTGACGTATCTTTATATTTGTTATTATTAACCCTCGGATAATTGGTAAATCCAAATTCATAATGCATTATGTGAGTAGACCCGTGAGTGTCTGTGCATTTGGGATTCCCTAGTTGTCGGGAAATATATTAAATTAATGCTGATTTAATTGGTTTGGGAGATTTTAGTTAATTGATATAATTATTTTATTTATCGGCTAATTTGTCATAGTTGAATTGGAATTGCCTAATTTAATTTGGGAAAGGGCTAATTAGTTTATTAAGTGATTTAATATTCTAATTTATAAGTCACTTTAGTAAAAGTGCTTATATTAGGCAAAAGCAAGTTTTCATTTTCACTTCTCACTTTGTTATTTCATGGTTTTGGAGAAATCCCTCCAAACCCTCTTTGGAGCTTTATATTGTTTTGCTCAATGTAGGAGTTTAGCTCAATGAATCTTCGCAAGATCGGTATCATTTGATTCGTGTCAGGATTGCTCCACTTTGCCAAAGATTTTACCCAATTCGGCACGGTATTCATTTATTTCTTTTGGTTCTTGGTTTTTACCGAACATGAGAGGTAGGGCTTTCTGATCTAAATAGTTTTACTTCTCGTTTTCGATTGCTAAATGTTAGGGAGTGGAGAACTAGTGTCCCCTCCTTCTTTACACAATTCCATCACCTAGTTGGATGGGGATGAGCATTTCTTGATCATAGGTTTTTTGTAATGCAAGTTTGGACATTGTTATGCTTTCAAAAAAATTTGCGTGTATGCCTAGAAGTCAAATTTTATTTGATTTTCCTTAGTTTGGGCATGATTGTGAAATGGGTTTTCGACTTCATTGAATTCCAAGTTGTTTTTGGCATCGCCTCATTTTGTGTCGTCCAATTTTCACATGTTGCCTTGATTGTCTTGATTAGAGTTTTGATTTAGTAGCCTTTGCTACAACAAGTAGGATTGTGGAATCAGAATGGTTAGAGAACGTTCCATAGTATTTTATTTCCCTATCCAAAATTGTCTTTTCATATTGTTTTGATGGAGTTGTAAACCTTACCAGATTTGTCAGATTATGATTCAAAGCTTGGTTTGTGAATTCTATTGGACCTTTGGTCTTTGGACCATATCTAGAGATGGGTTTTCAGTTTTATTGGTATTTGAGAAGTTTGAATTTTGAGGATTTTCCTCTTGCCTTGTTTTGTGTCACTCTTATTTTATTGGGATTTTGGCGGCATTTGTTTAGATTATGGAAATGGATTGTATTCCATGTTTCCTTTCAAGTCACGCTTTTGCTTTATACATTAGGGTCTGTGTCAAATTTGTACTCCTGAATTTAGACCAGTTGAGTGAGATATTTGTACTTTGTGGACATTGAGATTCGTGTTGAATCCATTCTCCCAAATTTAGGTCAATTGAGAGAGTTATCTTGTACTTGTATCATTTGTGGCATTTCTCATATCCAACCCTTGCATGTGCGTATGATGAGATCTTGCGAGACCCAAACTCCTAGATATAGGTTGGTTGAGAGATTGTCCATTTGGGGGTTGAGTTGGGAACTTGCATTCCTATGAGTACTAATTGTGTGATGAGCATGGGTATGTAGGGTAGACATGTGGAGTGGCTTCTCTCATGTACCACGACCTAGAAGATGGCCAACAAGGTAACATGAAGAGGTTTAAACAAGTAATAACCAAAATTAATGAATGGGATAACAAAACTTAATATAAGATATTAGATCTCCCCATCCGGACGACAGTCAAGCATCCCAAGGGAGCAGGAGGGTAGTATGTTCGAATGACAACCAGCCTTCTACTGAAGCTAGTACGAGGGCACGGTGTGATGACCACTTGAAAGATTTGAGTGTCGCACCCTATACAACTTGAGCTTTCCAATTCCAAGCAATTACACTACACTAGAGTTCCTACGTAGTTGTCCTATAGTGGGTCTAACCAATGACCTAATGTGCTGTATTGTCTTCATAATCATATATTTGTTATCAAACTTTAATTGGCATGTGTGTGAGCCATGGGTGATTGTCTTATGTGATTGTAAACGAATCACTATCTTCATCAGCACAGCAAGTGTAGGCCCGAGGGTACCACGTGGTTGGGAGGCATAACTACCTATACCACTATTGGGGACAAATGTATAGAGATGGTTTGCTTCCAGTTTTGAGGCTCGAATTAGATGTTCCTTTGGACTCTTTGGTTATCCGAAGTATGTTCGATGTGGTTTATGCTTCCCTTTGATGCATTTGATATCATGTTATGCGATGTTGTATCTTATTGTTTACGTAGTGTTTTATTACCATTGCTATGGATTAGAGATGTTCTAGGTAGAATAGCTTGTAGATGCTCTTGATGTATGGATTCCTTTGGACTTATGTTGTTCTTATTGCACATGTATTTGGTGCTTATTGCTTTATCATGTTGTGGTATATCATGGCTTAAAGTAGAGATTTACCTTGTGATTTAATATGTTAGATCTTTTGATCCATATCTAATACTCCCCAGTGTGAAGGTTTTACCTTGTTTTCTTACTCCTTTGCCTTTATGTAATGTCATCCTGACGTCATTTTGGAGTGCATTTTGTCGTACGAAAATGCATTTCGTCATATAACAAGTGCATTCTATCGTTTGGGAGCGCACCAACTCATACAAAGATGCACTAGTCTCTTACAAGTCTGGTAGTGAATTGTCTAGTTTATGTAGTTTGCTCGTACAAGAGCCAATCTTGGCTCATACAAGAATTCAAGTTGTTTTGTCGTACGGCAAACAATGGATGTTTCCATGCACTTCAAGAAGATGCAATTTGTACTATTGGATACCCCTTTGGGCCCTCCATCTTCCTAGATCTTGACAAATCGGATATCAAGTTTATTTGGGAAAAATGACTTTGGGATTCCCATCGTGTTAATTGGAATGAACTTGTATGTTTAATCATTTAGGAATTTGTACACTTGGTTTTAAAATGAACATCGTATGATTAACTCTAGTAGATGGAAATGTTTTGCATTAGTAAGTAATGAACACTTGGGGATCTTTGGTTGGTTGATTAGTTATGTGTCTTCAGTTGTGATCTTTTGATTATGGTATGCTTGTATTTATGCTTTAACTCTACAAAAAAATATGTTAGTCTATCTTTATCCTTGTTTCCAATAATATCCAAGCAGAGCATTACGCTTGTATTTTATTTCTAATCAAATATAATAGAGAACGGGATGAGAGGCCCTCCTGTTTACAAAGGACAAGATAGTTGATTTTGAAAGATTGAATAAGAGGTTGGGATTGTGGAGAAGCAGAAAAATTCATAATAGTTATCAACTAGCTATTGTATTTTCATAATGATGCAATCTTGTACTTTATTTATATTCAAACATCATAGAGAACAGTTCCCTGGCGTTCTATGGACCTATATGATCATTTCGTAGCTGAATTTTAATGTTTCCTAAATCATAATTTTTGGTGAAGTTTTCTTCAAAAAGAACACAGTATTTTTTCTGTAATAAATCAACACTGACTTTATGGTAATACACTTAGTGGCATAATTTTATGCACCCACCAGCATTCACCAAGATTTTATCCTTAATTGAATTCCAATATTAGTGATGGGGTATTGGGTAAACCAAAAATATTGACAGAATAGTGACATAAAAATCTAACCAATTATTACAAGGCAATTGTTTCTTTGCCTGCAAATTATAGGCATCTATATTACACAAGAATCTTAAGGATCTATGTTGATTTCATATGGAAACAAATTTAAGATCTTCTGACATTTGAAATTCGGATGTATTGAACCTGATAGCCTTGTACAATACTCCATACCATAGTACAGAGAATTTTTTTCCTGGGAACTACAATATCAGATATTGTGTTCCCGGGCAGTTTTAGGATGGATCTGTGGTATCCTTTGCAATTCCACTGGGTACCCATACTCAAAACATCCCATGCCCAAAACATTTGTACCTACTTTCAGGCAGTTTCCAGGCCAGTACATTAACAAGAATAAAATCCTATAAGCCTACAATCCAAGCATATTGAAAAATAAATTATTTGCCTTCTCAAAGGATGCTTAAAACTAAACTATGCAGAAATCAACAAAGAAAAATGCAAAATTAGAAGAAATAGAAATTGATATAAAAAAACTTAATCTGCACTTCCATTGAACTCAGAATCACCTTATCTGCTAGTATAACTGTTGGAGGGACATAGTTTTCCTCTCCTTCTTGCCAATGTTGTTTTACATACTGTTTCAGCAGAACTGCAGCTAAGTAAAAATGTAGCGTCAAGGCATTCCATAAGTAGAAAAACATATAACAAGATTCCTTGACTGTAGCATGTACTGTGCATCATGTTTAAAACTAGTTTGTCAGCAGCACATAGATGCCTCATCAATGTTTCGAACACAAAACTCATAACCAGGGCAAATGGACAAACTCACCTATGTGAAAGTTTATTAAATCAATCGGTCATTTATATTAGTATATAAACAGCAATAGAAAAAGACTGCATTAAAATTATCAAAAATAGATAATATTTATATTGAAGGATATCTGTCGTAATCCCAGTGGCAGCCCTCTGTTTACAGTGATCTTTGCTAAAGCAACTCCAAATCCTGCAGAATAATCAAACGTTATAAATCAGACATAATGTTTTGACATGTTAAAGAACAGCTTGCTCTCACAATTTTTAAATTAACCACCAAATTGATAGCACATGGAAATGACAACCAAGAAAGAAGCGTGCAATTTTGAAACATTAAATTAAAAACCAATGATACCATGTAGTCTCTGTGATGTCCCCTTAAGTAACCAGACCTTGTACAAATGGGTACACAAATGCCACAACTAAATGAAACTAGCAACTAGTCCGATACCACTGATCCAGAGCCAATGAGTGATCTTGGGAATAACACACTAAAATGACATTTAATGTGTTATGAGAACAAATATTATGAAATTTAGCAAAATTTTGTTCCTGATGATGCATCACTGTGTATGACCCAAATCACAGATCTAAAAAAATCTTAACACATTTTTTCCAAAAACCACTTTTTCATTAAAATCTATGAAATGTGGAAAGTTTACCTCCAATAACAACAACAATCAAAGAGCCTCAAAGAGCCTAAAAAGAAAAATAAAGGAAGAATTGAACATGATATAACTGTAATGCATGATTATAGTATGAATCTGCGAGTTCTGTATAATGATCCAAGCAACTGGAAACTTAGATGTATCCACCAAATTGAAGCCAATCATTTAACAGATACATATTGCTTTGAATAGGCTTGAGAGTTACAAGAAAAGCAACTGCTCACCTTCCATAGGTTCATATTCTTCATTCAATCATTGTCTAAATATATGCATAACAAGTACCCTGAATAAGGTTAACATTTGGACTAGAACAGATATGACAAAATCAGCTATGCAGTTCTGAATATGTGTGCTTGATACCATGAGAAAAACAGTGATGAAGACAAAACTTGATTTCGATTACTAACATGACAACATAATATGATCAACTTCAAGTTCTCCTGGATCACCCGACCTAAATAAAGTTGAGAGAAATCCAGATCGACCACAAGAAAATGTCATTTACTCCATCAATTTATCAGTCTCTTCTCTTCATAAAAGTGACCTCTATGGCATCCCAAATCACACCCAAACACCCCCTATGCTATTGTCACACCTTTCTACACAAAATTGTGAGAGGTTAAGTGCAAAGTCCTATGGTGAAAGAAAGAAAATCCTGTGCAGCCAAAACTAAAATGTAGAACAACATAATATGGAAAGTGCTTTCTAGCAAAGTAACAAGACTCGCCACAAGTTGGGCAAGTCAGCGAGTCGAGTTACATCAGCCGGGTCAAAATGACCCGTGACCCTGACTTGGCGGGTCAACTGGGCTGACTCGACTGACTCACCTAGCTGACTTGGCTGACTCGTCTGATTTTTAATTTTTGTTTTCATAATTTTCTTAATACATCTAATGTTTACCTTTGTACTTATGTAATCAATGTATGTTATGGATGTGATCAAATTACCCTCTATTTCATGATGTTATTATGTCTTTAAGCTTTATTCAATAATGGGTGCCTAGAATTTCTTTAAATCCTCAAAAATTCTAAATTTCAAGGGTTTTGTCACTTTGCCAAGTCACTTCTGAGTCATAGGTGAGTCCGAGTCGGGTCACGAGTTGAGATACCCTTGCCGAGTCCGAACCAAGTCTGAGTCTCGTTACTTTGTTTTCTAGTATAACTAATAAGGGAGAAAAAGAAATGTGGGGAGAAATTACCGAATGAACACAAGGTATAGTCCCTTATTTACACAGCTATATTTCAATGAAATCAAGAAAATAATTATATAGCCCATATCCCAAAATATGGTCATCGAAAGGTATACCACAAATTAGCAACTCAACATTCTCCTTAAACCCAACTTAGACAAGGAAAAGAGGCATTTAAAACCCTTGCTCAAACATCTCCTTAAAAAAGTTAACACATTGCATGGAGGAATTAATAGGAAAGATGTTAAAAAAGCAAAGTGTCTAACACTAACATCCTACTTAAGAAGCCTAACAAGGCAATCACCAAATGCTACAAAATGCAACATTTGGATGAACAAACCCCCAGGGTGTAGTCTAAACTCCAAACAGCTAAGTCATTGAAAGGCATTAACAAGGATAGCAGGTCTAAAAGGCAAGCCACCAACACAAGGATTATTGGGGAGAGTGGGGTGGTACCTATTACGGTGTAATAAACTAAGGGATTCCAAACTACTATGATTAACAGAGAAAATAAAAATATAATGTTAAGGTGTAATAACCTAGGGGCTTCTAAATTCCCCTGGGTAAAAGAGAAAGGAAAAAAAGGAGAAATTAAACATTTGAATGAGCTAATCCAACAAAGATTTGCATCTCACAACCATTGAAGTAACAAAACACTCAATATTGTTCAAGATATAAACTTACCAAAACCAAAGCATAGTTTTTCTTTAAGACATAGCTTAAGATGAAACATTTTTTCAAAAATAGTACACGATAATATTTCACAATGCATTCTAACACTAGGAAAAAATACAAGTAACAAAATAAAACAAATCTTTGTGCAAAATTAATCTGCTAGAATCAGGTAGCATTAACTACAAATGCATTATTAAAAGTATAACATGCTTAGATGAAACAGTCTCACAACCATTGAAGTAACAAAACATTCAATATTGTTCAAGATCTAAACTTACCAAAACCAAAGCATAGTTTTTCTTTAAAACATAGCTTAAGATGAAACAATTTATTCAAAAATAGTACATGATAATATTTCGCAATGCATTCTAACACTAACAAAAAAATAATAGTAACAAAATAAAAAAATTCTTTGTGTAAAATTATTCTACTAGAATCAGGTAGCATTAACTACAAATGCATTATTAAAAATTAAAAAGTATAACATGCTTGGATGAAACAGTCTCATAATACAAATATACTAGGACAACATCAATAATGACAAAAAGCACCACTCCCCTAGAAGCCCAAACAAAATAGAAAGCATTAGTAGTACAATGACACGTTAACCAAAAGCCTATAACTAGATTAGATTCTCTCCTTCCTAGGGGGTTTCTTGAGTGGGTACCATAAGCTACTCTAGCCTCATGGACGTTAATAAAATCTTTCATTTCATTTCAAAGGTTGTGATATTGCTATCAAGATTTAACTGTGTGATTTTTTGAGTCAAACTCATTGACTCATGTTGCATGAGTAGTGATTCACACATGAATCCATCTCTCATGAGAATAAATGGAACACTTAGCACTCATTGGATCTAGGTGATGCTCACAGAGGTGAAGAACCAGGACTTCATCACCCATCCTAGTACTACTCTAGCTTGAGCGCACTTAACTACGGAGTTTCCTCCATGGTTAAACCCACTCTACTTACAAACCCATTTGCAAAACCTTCACCAAATGTTGTGCCTTATGAACCATTCATTAGAAAGCCCCATTAAGCTCATCAATCAATGAGTAAGAGATATTTTCCACAGCAAGTCAAATTGTGATATTGCTATCAGGATTTAACTGTGTAATTTTTTGAGTCAAACTCGTTGATTCATGTTGCATGAGTAGTGATTCACACATGAATCCATCGCTCATGAGAATAAATGGAACACTTAGCACTCATTGGATCTAGGTGATGCTCACAAAGGTGAAGCATCGAGACTTCTCGAGAGGTCACCCATCCCAGTACAAAAGGTGTTACCAAATTCAAAGTTGGCAGGCTGATTTTATACTTTAACACAAAAAGCAAAAATCTCTCAACACCATATGCACAATTGATTTGATATCTAATTTTGATACCATAAAAGTTAATATGCATACCAGTGCAAAATAACTTAGACTCGCCAAAGACTAAACTAGCTTTGGACTTACTAGCACTCAAGCTCAAAGGACTCATTAAGAACTCAAAGTTTTGTAATCCCAGTCAAACCAAATGCACCATTGAAATCGTGCTATAAACATAAGTTAAAAGACTAGGTGACCAAGGAACAAGAGAAGCACCTATAAAGAACTCAATCATCAACTCAAGTCCCTCTATACAAAGAGGGTTCTTGGCATGAAATTTATTACAATAATAGATAAGTCCTCTACTATTAGTTAATGATTATCTTGTAAATATCTTAAGCTTTAGTTTGCTTTCGTTTTTTGTTGTCTCTAGAATAGAATGTTTCTATTCTTTATGATTGTTTCCTAAGAAAACATCGTCTCATTCATTTGTATAAATTGACCTTTCGATCTTTGTTAATAACAAGCAAGTATTTACCAATTACCTCGTAATATGGTATCAGAGCTAATACTTAAATTTTTTTGAAAAAAAATTATAATTTCTTTTTAAAATTATTTGTTTAAATTTTTTCAAAAAAATTTAGTCGATTTTCTCTAAAACCCACCTAGGGTTTTCTGCCTGGAGAAATCTCAAGCTAGGGTTTATTATCAAAAATCGTTTTATTGAAAATCTAGCAAAATCATGGTTGGGACTGGACCAAATTTTTCTTGAAAACTACGACTAGCAAATCACGTCTTCAGTGTAACCCGCGATTTGTTGAAGAAATAATTGCGATTTGCTGCTGTCTAAACTCGCAATTTGCAAGGTTCAGTAACGAGTCCAATCACTGCTCTGCAAATCACGAAAACCAAACACACAAGTCATTTTTTTCGGAACAAAAACGTGTAGTTTTTTCCTAATCTTGTGACTTTCGGGCATCAATCTTCAATCTCTTTGCCATCCATGCAAAAAAAGTCTCAGTTCTGAAGAAAAACGGGCATTTTTGACTTGCAACACCATTTTTTGTTGTTTTCGACCTCCATAGCCACTGATTGATATTTTGCTTGAAACCCTAATTTTTGGGGTCGGAAAAAAATTTTGATTGCAGATCCTTGGTGGGTTTTGCGAGAGCTCAACTGGGTTGTCATTTTTTGGGTGTCTCGATTTTTGTGCCTCAATTTTCGAGCTAGCAAATCCAAAAAACGACAGCAAATTCCTTTTGGGTTTCCCGAGCTCTCTTCTAGGTCACTCTTTGATTCTTCTAGGTCCTCTGTATGTTTGCCTCAAAGAACGTGCCTTCACAGATTTTCACGTTTTTTCATTGAAAAACATGCCATGGCATCTATGACAAATATTTTGCTCGAGCATAACTCCAAATTCAATGGTCGCAATTATGGAACCTAGAAGCAACGCATCATCACAATCTTTGAATATCGGAACACCGATCAACTTGTTCTAGGTGTTACGAAGCGTCCGACTTCTCTAGAACTTGATCAAGATACATGGGATCTGAATAATTAAGAGGCAATAATGCTTCTCAAATTATCCATGGCTGATGATCAGCTTTCTCAGATTCCATCCGGCAAGACAACTACTGAAATTTGGACACACCTCAAAGGTCTTCATGAGACTTCCAACAAGAGCAGAGCCTTCTTTCTAAAAAAATTGTTTTCTATTATCATGGATAAGCGCACCACGCTCTAGGCACACCTGAATCGGATTCAAGAAATTCGTGATTAGCTACCTGCCATCGGTTGCAAGATGGAGGAAGAGGGTATTGTGGTAATCACTCTTTGCAGTTTACCAAAATCCTATGAGCATTTTATCGAGACTCTCAACATAACATCTACTGGTGTTGATCTGAAATTCACTAATCTCTGCACCCTGCTGCTTCAGCAAGATCGATGGAAACAACAATTCAGTAGCAGCTTCAATTCTACCTCCACTAAGCAAGCCTTTGCTACAAGATCCTTTTAGAAGGATAAAGGCAAGTTTCAACAACCATCTTAGCAGACGTCTTCTGCTCCAACATCCGATGGTACCAGAAAGAAGAATATTCAATGCAACTACTGCCACAAGTTTGGTCACATGAAGGTTGAATGTCGGAAATGCTTAGGTGCCCAATCTAAGCAATCAGGTTCGCAGCCCAAAGCAAACAGTGCAGAGCACACTGAACAGGCGAAATCTGCCTTTTACGCCTTCATGGCTAAAAGACCTGTCGATCATGTGAAGTCGTCTGCCTGGTACATTGATTCAAGTGCCTCTCGCCATTTCACTCACCGCAAAGACTGGTTTACTGACTACTAGCCTTGTTCAGATTCTGTTATTTTAGGCGGTAGAGAAGAGTGCACGGTTGTCGGTAGAGGCAACATTCAGATTTAGTCTATTGGGAGGAATCTCATATTCCTTGAGGAGGAATCTCATATTCCTTGATGTGTACTACATTCCAAGGATGGAATTAAATCTACTCTCGGTCAATCAGTTGTTGCGACATTCTCCACACTAGGCAATCACCTTCAGTTCACATCAGTGCACCATCATTGATCGGGCGACTAAGTCTATTGTTGCAGTAGGTCTTGAGGATCATGGTCTTTTCAAGCTTACTGATTCTGGTGATTCTCAAGACTTAGCTATGGCTGCTCGGCGATCTTCTGTCAACACACTTTGGCATCAACAATCTGGGCACTTAAATGTGCATTATCTCTCACAACTTGCTCGAGATGAGCTTGTTCTTGGATTGCACAGAGATTCAGACTCAACACCTTGGAGTTTGTGATGCATGCCAGGCTGGGAAGCAACATCGCACACCTTTTACCAATGACGATTCTTGGCGAGCTTCTCAGGTACTTCAGCTTGTTCATGTCGATATCTGCGGCCCTATGGCCACTCCTTTTGTTCTTGGGTCCAAATATTTTCTGTTGTTTGTTGATGATTTCAATAGAAAAATGTGGGTGCATTTCGTTAAAAAGAAATTAGATGCATTTCCTGTATTTCAGAAGTTTAAACCCTTAGTTGAAAAAGAGTCTGGGAAATCTATTATTACTCTTAGATCAGACAATGGGGGGAAATTTTGTTCTAATGCTTTCTCCAGCTTCTTGGATACACATGGCATCAAACGACAATTAACCACACCCCACACGCCACAACAGAACAGTGTAGTTGAACGTCGGAACCGGACAATCACCAACATGGCACATTCCATGCTCGAACACAGACATGTTCCAAAGCAATTTTGGGCAGAAGTAGTTAACACTGCAGTTTATCTGTTGAACTGGTCACCCACAGTGTCGATCAAAGGTAAGACTTCAGAAGAGGCCCGGTCAAGTCGCAAGCCCAAAATCAGTCACCTGAAGGTTTTTAGCTCTCTTGCTTTTGTTTGGATCCCTGATGCTTCACGCACCAAGTTGGATGCCAAGAGTCAGAAACTGATGCTTGCTGGACATAGCAATCTTCACAAAGCCTACCGCTTGATTGATGTTGAGACATCTCATCTCATATAGAGTCGTAATGTAGTCTTTGATGAGCAGCGAGGACCATTCATGCCTGTTTCTCCTGTTCCTAATCCAACAGACCAGCCTATGCAGGCTCATGATTTGGGAGTTCAGCTTCCATTAGGTCCACCTGATGGGAGGGCTCTAGTAGCTCCTACAGCTCCAGCTCTTCCAATGATACCTGTACAGACTCCTCCAGCTTCTCCTATAGGATCACCTCACTTTGTAGATGCTTCACCTGAGTTTGATCCAGCTTCTTCTGATGAGGATCCTACTGATCAAGCATCTCCTAGTACTACTGTTGGTCATTCTCCTATCCGACCTAAGTGGTGGGCTAAGACACTTGCTGATCTTTGTCATGATGAGCTCATTGATGGGAGAACTGCTCGAAAAAAGAACAAAACTACATATTCTATTAACTTTACTCTTATGGCCAACATTCACAACGTGTTTGAAACTCAAGCATATTCTGAGGCTAAAGGAATTCCTCAGTGGGAACAGGCCATGACATCTGAACACTAGAACCTGCTAAAGAACAACATTTGGGTCGTTTCTGATCTTCCCCTAGAGAAGAAACCCATTGGTTGCAAATGGGTCTACAAAATCAAATACAAATCAGATGGTACTATGGATAAGTACAAAGCTCGTTTAGTGGCGAAGAGCTTTTCTCAGTGTCAGGGCATTGATTATGAGGAGACCTTTGCTCCTATTGAAAAGATGAGCACCATCAGATTAGTTCTAGCCATGGCAGCATAGTTTGGCTAGAAGGTCCATTAGATGGACGTCAAGAGTGCTTTCCTGAATGGTGATCTCCATGAAGAGGTCTACGTGACACAGCCTCTTGGTTTCAAGGTTGCTAGTAAAGACCATCAAGTTCTCAGATTGGTAAAATCTCTCTATGGTTTGAAGCAAGCCCCTTGGGCATGGTACATCAAGATTGATAAGTACCCCAGTGATCAAGGCTTCAAGAGGAGTTCTTCAAACTCAAATCTGTACATCAAGACTAATGACAGTGACATCATCCTTCTGGTTATCTATGTGGATGATCTAATCATCACTTGCAGTTCGGCATCTTTGATTCAGGGAATCAAATAGAACTTACGCCAGTCTTTTGATATGACTGACCTTGGGCTGATGCATTATTGCTTAGGTGTTGAAGTTTGGCAACAATCTTCTAGTATATTCATCTCAGTCCATATATGCCAGGGCCCTATTAGACAAATTCCAAATGCAGGATCGCAAATCTACATCTACACCTATAGAGAAAGGTCTCAAATTATTAGCGAAGTTTGATTCTCCTTCTGTTGATGATAATACATACAAACAACTAGTAGGCAGCCTCATCTACCTCTCTGCTACTAGGCCTGATATCAACTTCGCAGTCAGCTATATTTCACGCTTTATGACAGCTCCTAAGGCTGATCATTGGATGACAGCAAAGCGTGTACTTCGTTATGTGAAGGGCACTTCAAATTATGGACTTTTGTACTCTCGGAGTTCTAATCCTAAACTCGGTGGGTTCACAGATTTAGATTGGGCAAGCTTTGTTGATGATAAAAAGTCAACATCTGGATATGTGTTCAGTTTGGGATCCGGTGCAATCACATGGACCACCAAGAAGCAGCAAGCAATTTCTCTCTCTTCTACAGAGGCTGAATACAAAGGGACTGTTAAGGTAGGATGTGAAGTTGTTTGGCCTTGTCAGATGCTTGGGGATATGCAGATGTCACCAGTAGGACTGACTACTCTGTTTGTTGATAATGAAGGCGTTATAAAGTTAGCACAGAATCCAATCTTCCATGAACGAACCAAGCATTTGGATGTTCAATGTCATTACATACGACAGCTGGTGGAAGACAGAACTATAGATCTGCAGTATGTTCCTACCACAGATCAGACTGCAAACATTCTCACCAAGCCTCTTGGTCCTGATAAGTTTGTCAAATTCAAAGGACAACTTGGTGTGTTCGATAGATTAACCATTAAGGGAGGGTATTACAATAATAGATAAGTTGTCTATTATTAGTTAATGGTTATCTTGTAAATATCTTAAGCTTTAGTTTGCTTTTGTTTTTTGCTTTCTCTGGAATAGAATGTTTCTATTCTTTACGATCATTTCCTAAGGAAACATCGTCTCATTCTTTTGTATAAATTGACCTTTCGGTCTCTGTTAATAACAAGCAAGTATTTACCAATTACCTGATAATAAAATTTGTATGAGAAAAAGTAAATGACGAAAACTAAATGTTTGTGATACTAGTTTCCAAATGACAATTGAAATAATTGACTTGGTGTCATTGTGAAGAGGTTATGAACTTATTGGATAATACAAATAGAAAATTGCATGAAGTCACTGAATAATACTTTAATTTCTCTGTGGTCAATTGGATACAAGTAGACAACACAAATTCATGTTCAAGCCCCTTTTTCTTTGATATACTAGCAGTTCATTTTGTCAAGAAGTGTTTCCTTTCTCGTTATTTATTTATATTGTATGATTTTTACTTATTTTAGTATTCAACATTTTTATGCATTTTGATATTTTTACAGCCTTCACACTTTTTGGTATTTCTATGGTTTCAATCTATTGCTTCCTAGATTTAGTTTTCACTACTCTGATTTCAATTTTTGAAATTCTTTCTAACAATTCTAATTAGTTATTTTACATTTATGTACTTTTTATTCTAATTGCACTTTAGCCATTTAAAAACATTAGTCTACTTTCTTTAATTTTCTTTTATAATTTCCCAGAAGGTTAGCAACGTTGGTCGGTTGTAGTTTGGACCTAGAACCGGAAAGGACATTGGTGGCTGCTGCAAATGGTATATGTGACCATAATTGTGCATCTTAACTACTTTGATTTTGTCTTGACTGGATTGTCTGATTAGCAAATTGGGCAATACACAACACTTCTATAGAAGATCATTTGACTAATATTCACAGGAAATGAGAACAAAAAAAGCACATGATAAACTATTGCTTGATGAACTCAAGTCTTATGGTCTGGATGTCTTAAAAAAAATTATGGATGCAACTTTATTGAATGGACCAGTAATGATTAAGAGGTTAAAACAAGAGCAAAAATAATAGATTTTTGACAAATAAAAATATAGTGAGCATAATCTGCTAGGTTAGAACAATTTTCTTTAACACAATGCCCAAACTACAGATCCAGTCATTTTTTATTCCTTTTAAGGTGCCAAAATGCTGAAAGGTTTGAAACTGTCTACAGGATGCACAACTTCACATTTAAAAATAAGATTTTATAAAAACCAACCTGGCTGAGCAGATGCTTGTTTTAATGAATCCTCTGCAGATGACCTGATCTCCTGATTGATGTCAAGAGTTGCATTTAGACAGTTCAATAGCCACAGCTGGTCTCCATCCACTCCACCAATGCTATCCATCTTAACTGTCATTTAATAAACAAGATCCATTTTCTGTCAGCATTCAGCCCCACAATAAGAATACTCATTACAAATACCAATTAGACCTATGAATTTCTCTAAGAAAAACAACAAACAAAAACAAAGGAATTAACGTTAGCTTTCTCATAGCCTATCAGATATGGCTTCATTGTTTTTAATGATAAGCCAATCATTTATGTTAAAAAGACATCTTAAATTTATACTTTCATCAATCAAAAGAAAAAGGTAACATGTATCAACACTGAGTCTCAGAATCAACTGAACCAAGAAAAATTATCATGCTTCAATAACAAAATCAAAACCCATATCCTACATTATCTAAGAAACAGAAATGTTCAATCCAAAAAGCATTGATATTATCAATCGTAAATGGCTTCCTTACCATGACATATTTTACAATAACAAGTTTCCAATCATTTGTCATGTGTATAGAAGCTAAATCAATCTTTGGTCGCATTAGTCCATTTAAACAAAAGCAACACTCATGTCAGCATTAATCCTCAGAATCAACTATCATCACTTAATATCTCCACATTTTCTGATAGTAAAACTGTATTTTTTCTAAGGGCGCACAATTTGATCTGATAGGCATTGCCATTAGCAATATCCTGTCCTCTCAGATAATATCCATAATTGTTGTTCAAAAGATAGCAAGTTCAGTAACATGCATTGAAAATATCCGATATCAAGTTAAAGCACTGTTTGATCAGATAGACATTGACATTAAGGAGAATATGTCATATATCCAAACTTATTTTCTTCAAAAGCAGCAAGTTTATAATTCAGACCAAATGTTGCCATTGATATAACAACGATCAACAGGCAACTATGGACACTGGTTGTGTAATCCAATCAGATTTACCCAAAAACGTTTTCATTGCAAAAACTGCTTCCGTATGATCATCTGGACCAGATTTCACATACAGCAACATAGAAACTCTAATTAAAAATTAGAATCTGGACTCAAGCAATGGACAAAACGTGCCTATATAGAATAATTAAGCTTTCAAAAGATCAATTCAGCCATATAATGTTTTGCATACTCACAATTCTACATTAATTCTCGAAGCTCGTTGGTCAGAAAAGAGTTCAATCAGAGAGGCATTGCCATTAGCTGTACCATGTCCTATCATGTAGACAAATTTGGTTTATCCCCAAAAAACACTAAATCTAAAAACAATGAGCATTCGGCCCAGAAATTCACAGAAGTAGTATTACGAAACTTTAAAAGCTAAACTTAAAAATTCAACAAACGTGATCAAGTAGGATTACAGAAATTTTGAGCAATCCAAACTACTTGGGCACTTTTTATCGTGCAAATTAATAAAACCTTTTTCCTACTGGGAGAAGCATTATTGAATGAGACAGACAGCGACATTGATGTATCAGGTCGTATCAGTTATAACTAGAATTATTTATTTTATGAAAACAGCAAATTTTACACACATCCAACCCAAAGGCTTGCGTGCAGAGGCATTGATATTTTTTTAAGCTACCCTAGAGCACTGAACACACGTGATCTGAATAGGGTAAAACAGAATTTAAGAACTTCAAATGGCTTTAGTACTCAATTATATGTGTGTAAATGCGGCTTACCAGTAGGAAAAAACAATCAAAAAAACATTACAAGTAGCATGAGAAATACCACAAAACTATTTCAACAAAACAGCAAGTATTGAAACATCCTACCCAAAATTTAGATACACAAGAACTGACATCTTAAAAAATTGACTGAATTTCACCTGAGCATTGATGATCTGGATAGAGAAACATGGATTTTAAGAAAAAATTTGACAATTTTATTTGGATACTCACGCTTTTGTGGTCGACTATGGAACACTTGCTGTGTTGGAGTGTATCCAAATGAACAATAATCGTGTGCAATGGATCGGGAGACAAAATTGCTGTCCCAATGAAGAAAAGAGGAAGTGGATCCTCCGTTATTGCTTTGTTGTAAGGTTTTAGGGATAAATGCTAACGTAGGAAGTGATGCTTATTTGTAGCTTCCACTTTCCCGCTCATGTCGGCCAGTCTCCAGGTTAAAAGGAGTATGCGCGACAGAACCACGTAGGGAGGGACGGAATTGTTTTAGATATGTGTGGAGCAATGAAAATTGCGTACCTTCCTTTTTCCGGTGGAATTGATCACTGTGTAAGACTATTTTTTTTTTTTTTATGTGGAACCCAACCAATTATATCTTACCATGTCTTTGTCATTTGTTTTATTTTTTTGAATCAAATTTTAATTCTTACAAATAACTGTTCATCATTAGTTGAAATATAAGTGTAAAGAAATAGTTTTCTTGAGCCTAGTCTATGATGGGGTTTGGTGTTTCACTACTATAAAGAGTAGTGTGAGTGCTCCATTTAGTGATATGAGCTTGTAAATCTTGTAATAGTTATGGTTGGAGGTGATTATATATAGGGTGTGGTTGTTAAGGTGTGTTTATCTATCAAAAAAGAATTCAAATACGAATGTAAAATTTATATATCGGTTTTATAATTAGATATTTATATTTTAAATATTATTTTCATAATCTCATAATTTTCATCATCGCATATTTATGTGAGTCTAAGAGGCGTGAGAAAATGATTCGAGACTCTTGATCTGCCTCATTTTTACTCCCATTTCCTCTCTGTAATTTTCACGATTTTAATTATAATTATATTTAGTCTATTTCTATTTCACGATTTTAATTATAATTATATTTAGTCTATTTCTATTTTGTTTTTTCTGACATGTAAATGAACGTCAATTTTTTTTCTAAACGAAAAATGTTTGCATTGAAGATTGCTCCCACTATAGAAAGCCTCTCAGCTTAATTATAATTTTTTCAAATTAGGTTTTATAAATCTTTTTATGATTAAGTGTTATTAGTCTACTAAAATTCAATTGTATTTAAATTGAATGTTTGGAGTGTGTAGTTGATAATTACTCCTAATTGTTTAGAGTCAATCAAGAACACATCAATTGCTCAACTTTTTGAGTAGCAATTTGTGGAGTAGGTGTCCCTATAGATGCTATAATTTGTTGTTTATTTTTAAACACTATTTGGAAATAGTATTTTTATATTAAAAAGTTAAGATTCGGAAGCAAAGGAAAAAAAAATAGAATACTGTCGTTTTTCAAAACAAAATCTCAATAAAGTGTAAGTTTCGCACACATTTAATGCAATTCTATAGTTTATTTGCATTTATCTTCTATTTTCCCTCTATTTAAATAATTCATTTCATCTCATTAGACCTTTTATTTATTTAGAATTTATATAAATTGGTTAGACCTTTATTTCTCTTAAAGATTATATCCTAATTTATTAATTAATTAAAAATAATATTTAAAATTGGTCATATCTTAGATAATATTTTATACCCCCTATTAATTAGTATTATGTGTCTCCTCTTATTTTATAAATTGGGGTAGACCTTTATTGATTCAAATTAATAAGATTCATTTTTTTTAATCCTTCATTTACTTCTCGAATGAATCTTATTATGGTCAAGAATTTATTGCTCTGCTTTAAGATGGGTCTCACTTCATTTTAGGCACTGGCCACTTTGAGACCTCTATAAAAGGGAACCTTCTCATTTCATTTTTACATCAAGAATTCACACACAACATCGAGCATTCACAATATCATACATTCATAAGATCAAGCACTCGTGCTCAAGCTCTCAAGTACTTGAGCCTTTATGCAACTCCTCTGTTAAAGATCAAGGATTCAAGCATTCAAGCATTTGAAAGAATTTTATCTATCAAGATCTCCTTCAATATCCTTTGTTGCATCTTCTACATCCATCCATATTCATTTTATTGATCCAAATCAATTGGTGAAGTGAGCACACTATATTCGATTCGAGAGAACCTACCATTGCAAGGTGAATTCGTACATTTAGTTTACATTTCTACAATTCAATTATTTCAATTCAACGTTAATTCCTAAATTGGGGTTTGAACAAGCCCTCCCCCCCCCCCCCCCCCCCCGACATCAACAACAACAAAACCCCCTTTTTTACAAGTTTTAGATCTCGAATTGACTAACAGGTTACGGATTTGGATACCCTTTTGGGCTCTCTATAGAATTGTGAAATTGAATCAATGTCGCACACAATCAATTAGGATCGCAGTGCACCCCTAATGCTCCCAGTTCGTCCCCCAATTGATCTAGTTTGCCCCTGAATGCACCCAATTCACCCCTGATTAATCCAAATTGACCCTAATTGATCTAGGTTGACCTTGATTGATGCATTTTTACCCTTATCAAGGAGGTTGACCCTGGCATCTTGCTGAATGATTTATGGGTTTTGTCTATAGTGATATTTTAAATTGAGTTAGCAAGAGTTAGCCCTCTCAATGGTTGTTTCATAGCCCATTTTTCATATTTTTCACAAGGTATATCATTTTTCTTGTTTTATTTCAATGCACTTTATCATTGCTTTATAAATCTTAGTTCTACATTACACATCTACTTAGTTTATCTTCATAACTCTTGTTACATTAAGGTTTCAAGCAATTTTGTATAATTTGTCTAACACTATAACCATTAGATATTTGTTTACATTAGTGATCCTTTATCACTGGATTGGCACTAATCTTCCTAGATCTAGTTGCCTTAGAGTTAGAATCAAAAGGATTAATCCCCTTGACTCTATCTTTGATATGTGTAAGTGTGGTTATGCAATGAACTTAGGGTTTATATCCTTGATTCACATTTTCCCCTCAATAGCTACAATGCCTAAATTATCTATATTAGTATTCACATTTTGTACACTATTTTCTATTGTTACATCTTCTATTTCTTATGTATCTTCTTGTAGCTCTTGCATTGTTTTATCACTTATTACCTATTCTACAATTTTATCCTTCTTTTTATTAGTAGTATCATTCAAATACTTTGTGTTAGATAATAGAGGGGGTGTTTAATCAGTTATAACTAGTTATCCTACAGGCCTTAAAAACACTTTTGTACCAACTTCAAAAACTTTTAGATCAATAACTTAGCAACCACATCAAACATCATAAATCAAAATTATATGAACTTCGCATCAAACTATTATCTCACTATTTCTCAACATACAGAGTATCAGAGTAATCATGTAGCTTATATCGAGTTGCAACATTGAATAGTTGACATGAAATAAATATGCAACACAATAAGCATTCACACATTTGACACAAGTATTTAATGTGGAAACCTTGTAAAGGGAGAAACCACCTAGGAATCGACAACCCAAAAAATTTCACTCTTCTCAAGTGAGCTATGTTAGTAACCAACCTTGTTAAAGGTTACACACACATTTTTAATGTGACCTTGTCAGGGGATGATGTAGTACAAGGCAAGAGAATCCCCAAAGGAGATATCCTAGCCCCCAACAAATAACCACACAACAGAATATAAACAACAACATAGAGATTTAGATCCAAAATAATGCCAATCCTCATAATGGAATCATCATATTTACATCCAACATGCCCAACTCTAAGGCCTTTTGAGTTACAAATATAGAAGCAATTACAATAATAATCTGCAAGAGCTCACAAGATCCAAACTCTAGCTAGCCCAAGTTACAATCTAGTAGAAACCTCAAGAAGAATCTAAACTAGGGGGAATCAGTTATAACTAGTTATCCTATAGGCCTTAAAATCACTTTTGTACCAACTTCAACTTCAAAAACTTATAGATCAATAACTCAACAACCACATCAAACATCGTAAATCAAAATTATATGATCTTCACATCAAACCATTATCTCACTATTTCTCAATATATTGAGTATCAGACCAATCGTCTGGCTTATACCGAGTTGCAACATTGAATAGTTGACATCATGAAACATAATAAGCATCCACAAATTTGACACGAGTATTTGATGTGGAAACCCTATAAAGGGAGAAACCACCTAGGAACCAACAACCCAAACATTTTCACTCTTCTTAAGTGAGACATGTTAGGAACCAACCTTGTTAAAAGTCACACAGACATTTTTAATGTGACCTTCTTAGAGGGTGATGCAGTATAAGGTAGGAGACTCCCCAAAGGAATTATCCTAGCCCCTAGTGAACAACCACACAACAGACTATAAACAACAACATAGATATTTGGATCCAAAATAATGCCAATCATCATATATACATCCAACATGCCCAACTCAAAGGGCTTCTAGGTTACAAATATAGAAGCAATTTTAATAACAGTTTACAAGATCTCGCAAGATCCAAACTCTAGCTAGCCCATACTACAATCTAGTAGAAACCTCAAGAAGAATCTAAACTTGTGCTTACAATACACCAAGTAACCTTCATGTTTCCCAAGCCCACACTTACCTATTAGCTCTGCTCAACTTTTCTCTTGTCCACTCCATGTTGAATGGATAATGACTCTAGACTCCACAAGACCCTCTACTTATACTAAATCAATCCACAAGTCAACCTAGAAAATTACATTAAATAAATACTCACATTAAATACACACTCAAGTCACAAGTTGGCTTGCAACAAACATTAAATACATGAAATAACTAAATACTTGGGACAAACCCCAAGTCTACAATGCATAACTATCTCAAATGACAACATAAGAGTATGTGCCCTTATGCATGGGTCCATGTGTCATCCAACAATCCAAATCCAAGGGCGCACATGCCAACTCCCTCATATCAAAACTCGTGAATATAATGTCCAAAGTTTGCCAGTAAATTAAAAACATGCTACCAGTAGTCACCAAATCAGCTCTAGCTCCAAGACAATAACTCTGAACTCTATGCACACTTAGAACAAGGTTCCCCAATGTGCCTTGAAAAAATCCCCAACTACACTAACCATAGATCCACAAAATCTGAGCTTGATGCTCCTACATCAAACTCTCCAGGTAGATGGAAAAGTATGTCTCATACTTTGATACCAAAGAAATATATGCAACCAACTTCATCTTCACCAAAGGCTTCCAATCCATCAAGGACAAAACAACCAATATGTACATCAACCATCTTTGCTTCGTCCATTCAAACATTAAAATCAAAAGAATCTCAACAACTCAATCAACATGTGCTCACTCCTAGGAACAAACTAAACATAATGCTTCACTAATAATTCTTGCAGCTAATCACAAACAGCAATAGTAATACACTCAAACATCAACAACATCACGTAACTTCAATACCAAGTCAGCAAGATTTAAGCTTAAATCCACAATAAGAGCAACATATTAATCATCAACCATGTCCACCACAAGCAGGTCCACATCAGGAACATATAGATCCAAATCAACAGTATCATGTAGATCCTCAACCACATCAGCAACTAGTAAATCCACACTAGCAACATCCAATACCAAATCAACAGTAACAATAGAGTCCTCAGCCATATAAGCAACAACATATGAATTCATATCCATATTAACAACCATATGATAATCCAAATCAGCCATATTAATAGTAACCAGTACATCCTCAATCATCTCAATAGGAACATATGAATTCAGATCCATATCAACAACCATATGTACATCCTCATATATGTGTAAATTGCCACCAAGACATGCCAAACTCACATCAGCAATGCCATTTCTCACAGCAAGATGCTCTGCAACATGTAACTCATCACCCACAACAACTTGATTATCCATGACCAGGTGCTCTACAATTTTCATGTCAAATCCAATCAACTAATCATGAAAATAAACCTCCTTTTCACTCTTAACAAGGTTGGGAACTTCTTCAACAAGCTCAAGTATCTCAGCAACAACCACAAGTTGATCTATAGGTTTCATATTAGACTCAACAAATTGATCAACAAAATCAACCACACGTACCTCTTCAACTTCAACAAAGTCATCCTTTATCTTTTCCTCAGCAACAAAGTGTCTCCTTCTTCGAACAATCTTCTTAACAGGCCATACAATTTTTTTCTAATCAATAGACTCCAACTCTAGTAGCATACAACTTTCTTTTCCTTATCTTCAACTCATTTAGACAAAGCAACATCCACTCGAGAAAATGCCTTGATTATCTTCGTCTCCACCACATCTATGCAATCACCCTAGGGTCCAATCTTTTCAGAGGCATCTTCCAAGATCTTCACAAACTCTTTACAACAAATCTCCAACCAAATCCAATCTTCATTCTAAAAGATCAACCTGCCATCTTCACAACCATCTCTTCATATCAAGATCCATCTGCAAGTCCTCTACAATTGTAATTCAGAACCACAATTTGCCACCTCACAACCAAGATATCTAGGACTCTAGAAAGAACAATACATCACAAAATTGAATTCTGCTCCAACCTTCTCTTAACAACTAGATCAACAACCAACTCTGATGCCACTTGATGCAGTACAAGGCAAGAGAATTCCCAAAGGCGATATCATATCCCCCGACAAATAACTACACAATAAAATATAAACAACAACATAAAGATTTAGATCCAAAATAATGTCAATCCTCATAATATAATCATGAGATTTACATCCAACATGCTTGATTGTAAGGCCTTCCAGGTTATGGCCAAATACATAAGCACTTACAATAATAGTTTGCAAGATCTCGCAAGATCCAAACTCTAGCTAGCCTAGACTACAATATGGTAGAAATGTCATGAAGAATCTAAACTTGTGCTCACAAGCCACCAAGCAACCTTCTTGTTTCCCAAGCCCACACCTAGCTACTAGCTCTACTCAACTTCGCTCCTCTCAGATACTTCATGTTGAATGAATAATGACTCTAGACTCCGCAATACCCTCTACTTATACTAAACCAAGCCAAAAGTCATCTTAGCAAGTTACATTAAATACACCCTCAAGCCACAAGTCGCCTTGCAACAATCATCAAATACATGAAATAATAAGACTCAAGACAAGCCCCAAGTCTGCAATGCATAACTAACTCAAATGACAACATAAGAGTATGTGCCCTTAGGAATAGGTCCACATGTCATCCAACAATCCAAATCCAAAAGCACACATGCCAACTCCCTCGGATCAACACTCATGAATACAATCTCAAAAATCTGTCAGTAAATCAAAAACATGCTATCAGCAATCACAAAATCAGCTCTAACTCCTACACGATAACTCCAAACTCTATGCATGCTTAGGACAAGGTTCCTCAATGTTCCTCTAAAAAATCCCCAACTGCGCAAACCATAGGTCCACAAAATCTTAGCTCGATACTCTTGCATTGGAAGGTTTTCACCAAAGATCGTCTAGACCTTATCACTCCTTGACATTTCTAAATAGTGGCATGCTCTAAAGTACTTACAAAACATTCAAAATAATGCTACCATATAGGATTTCAAAAACTTGTTAGGTCCACTCAGTTAAAAGATTATTTTGCTACAATGCTAAGAAAGTAATTGTGAAATGATTTGTTAGGTTTTAGCACTACCTTGCCTGTTCATGTCTCTACTTTTCTTTATCTCTTCATTATGATCCCTTTTTGGCTGGTTCACACACTTTAACTTAACACTTCCTTTGCTTGATCTTCAAACTATTGTTTTGGTCATTTCACCTTGTGTCAATAATTTGATCAATACCTTCCACTTCAACAATGATCAACAACAAGAAGCATCTTATTTATCCCTTTAAATAGATAATGTTTCTCATTCCATAATCTTCCATATTTTTTCACTTAATCATGATCATAGATATCCATCGGTTTGAATTCAATGAATCTAGATGCTTAGGAAATAGACCTCCTTGAACTTTGTGCTCCAAATCAAATTGATAGATCTTTTCCATTTGATCTTCTTTGAATTACTCTAGTCGTTGATCTCATAACTAATCTCATCCCTATCTTTTAAACTTCTCAAACATTTTTTATTTTTACCAAATGTCAAACTCAAATTAATCTTTTACAAACTTGATCTTCATGTTCATGCTTGGTGATCATTACAACTTTCTCGATCAATACTTGACTTAGTTAATGTTCAAATTACTCAATTAAAAATAAACGTCAACACTTCTTTTCAGGTGCTTGGTGACAACTATAGTAACTCGGTTAATATTGCATTCCTTCATCCACCGATCAAACTATCTTGTATATACATCTTGCTTAAGATTGTGTAGAGAAATCAATCCAACATTATACTATTAGAGTCTAACTCATTCAAGTGTCCATTGAATATTGTACACTTATCAACACTCTAACTCATCATGCTTTCTTCAAATCATTTTCATCAATCAAATCCTCTCCATCAATTAAATGATATGAGACTCTAATGAATTATCATAATGTCTAACCAATTAAGGCTTGAAATTAATGACAACATAGCAATGGATATAACTCTTACACATTCATTAACAACATTATTAGTTTGGGTTAACACTTTCCCACTTTGCCATTGATGGCAGCACATAAACATAAGATCTTACATTAGAAAACACTACATCATAAGATAATCAAATGTATGTATTGGCAACAACACAACTCTTCATCTCTCGGACTTTATTTGGGTTCTGTACAAAAACTTCAACATCAAGTTCTCCACTTTGATAAATTCTCTCACTTTGGATTTTTGTTTACTTTCTCATCTACCTCTTTGTATTCATTCTTCTTCTTATCACTTCTCTACTTTTACGAATTCTCTCCCTTCTTACATATTATCTCCCCTCTTACAAATTATTTCCCCCTCTTACAGATTCTCTCCCCCTTTGACAACAATGTCAAAGGTAACTATAAGTTCCAATGTGGAACTTATAAAACTTTTTAGTTATACCTTGTACCTTGCATGTACTTATTACATTAGTTTCATTCTAGTCTCTTTCACAACTTTCAAAAATAGTCCCTAAAGAGTGAATTCTTTCATCGACTTCATAAAGATATATCTAATCATCTATGAATTGATGCAACAGGCATCCTTTCTTAGTGAATCTTGGATAGGGATAGGACCCCTAACTTACCTCTTAGATACTCAAAATTATCCTTAGGCAATGGCTTTGTTAATATGTTTGCAATTGGATCCTTAGACTTCACATACTCTAGCCTCATTTGCTCCTCCTGTACTTTCTCTCTCAAATAATGATACTTGAGAGATATATGCTTAGTTCTTTCATGCATCATAGGATTTTTGGATATGTTTATTGCACTTGTGTTATCACAATAGATAGTGACAGGCTCAGTAACTTCCTCTTACATTCCTTCCAAAAAATGGTTGATCTAAACAACATTTGAACAATTGACTGTACCAACAACATACTTAGCTTCAGCTATAGATTGTGATATGCAACTTTACTTCCTGCTCAACCATGTCATCAATCTTTTTTCCAAAAGGAAAGCTCCAACGCTTGTATTTTTCTTGTCAACTACATTTCTATCCTAATTAACATCAGTGTAAACTCTAAGTTCAAAATCACCATCATGTTTGTACCAAAATCCATATTCTTCTATTTATTTCAGGTATCTGAATGTCCTTTTAACATTATTCATGTGTGTTTCCTTAGAATTAGAGGAGAACCTTGCAATTATACCAATTGCATGTTCAATAGCAGGTCTACTATGCACAACATATTGTAACAGTCTAATCATTGATTTTTATTGTGTCTCGTTCACTTCAGCAGTAGTATCCTCTTTAGATAATTTGCATCCTATCACTAGCCTTGACTAATCCATACAACATATCTTCAAGATATCCTTGATGTACTTAGATTGGGTCACATGTATGCCTCCTTCTATTTGATGAACTTGTAAATAAATGAAAAACTTGACCTCACCGAACATAGACATCTCAAATGCCTTACTCATTTGATCAATAAATAATTTGCGCAACAAATCATTCCCACCAAATATGATATCATCCACAAATATTTCAGCAATAAGTACCTTATTTTCAGCTATACTCTTCAAGTACAAGTAATTGTTCTCACTTGTTCTAACAAATACAATCTAAGTAAGATTTGAATGCTACCTTTCATACCATGTTCTCAGTTCTTGTTTTAGTCCATACAGTGCTTTGTTTAGCTTGTGTATTAGATGATTTTGATTCGGCTCTACAAACCCTTCTAGTTATTCAATGTATACCTCTTCCTCGAGTATTTTATTCAAGAATATAGACTTAATTTTCATTTGATATGCCTTGAATTTATCATAAGTTGCATGTGCCAACAGAGTTCTAACTCCTTTGAATCTTGCTATAGATGCAAAGGTCTCACCATAATCAACACCTTCTTCTTGATCATAACCTTTACAAACTAATATGGCCTTGTTCCTTACAATTTCTCCATTCTCATTTAGTTTTTTTATAAAAATCCAATTTGTTCCAATTACATTCTTATCTGTGGCTCTCAACACTAGTGTCCATATTTTTTTCTTCTCAATCAGATCTATTTCTTCATTCATAGCATTGATCCAATCTTCATTGCCAAGTGCAACTTTCATAGTTCTTGGCTCAAACTCATCAATCAAACAAGTATTATCCATCAACTTACATCTTTTCATGACTCCAACACTCTTATCTCTATTTATTTAGGTGAGTGGTTCTTTCTAGCATACATTTCTAGTATAGGTTCAACTCTTTAATCTCCATCATTATCATTGCTCGGTTGGGGCTCAACATTCTACTCAGGTTATTCTATATGTGACTCATGTAATGCATGTTAACACTTGGTTGCTCTCTATTGTTTCTCATGTATTTTATTAGGTTCATTTTCATCAACATGTACAAACTTTATGTAATTCTCAGGTTCCTTCTTGCTCTCTTCTCATTCTTATCTACAAACTTATTGATTCTCGCATTTGTACACTAAATCACAATGTTAGTAGCATTAATTTAAAATACTTGTAAACCCTGATCATTGAAGAGTAACCTAAGAATACGCATTCATCACCTTTAGAATCAAATTTACCATTCCTTGCATCTTTATGGATATAACACCTACTTCCAATTATTTTGAAATAACTTACATTCAGTGTATGGGCATACAAGAGTTCATATGGTGTCTTGCTTGTTCCTTTCTTTGACTAAACTTGATTGAGAGTATATAGTGCAATGCTTATGGCTTCTCTCCAAAAGATTTTTGCAACAGCTTTTTCAATTAGCGGTGTTCCAACACAATCAACAATTGATATGCTTGTTCTTGTAAGAATTTTCCTAAGGGAAAAATTCACCCAGGAACTAAGAACTCAAACACAAGCACACAATAGACCAAAATAAACAAAGTATGATCAGAATGACGATATTCATTCAATAACTGGTTCATAAGAGTACACTAGGAGTGCCTGTATATAAAGGCCTCTGAGATACATCTAGAATGCCTCATAATCAGCACCATGATGTGTCATACAACCAAGCACATGTCCACCAGATATGGGTTATCCTCCATTAAGCACGAAAGTAAGTGCGGTGATGAGAGGATAAGCCTACAAGGGTGTGACACGCAAAATAGTGTTGTAGACACCATGTGCTAAAATAGAGTTGCATACTTCGTGTTGTCAACATGACAACTGAAAAAGGTGTGCAAACTCCTAAGTGTCTCAAAAATAAAAATAAAAAAATAATGCAAAATATTAAAATAATGCATTAACCTAAGTGAACTTAAGTAAGTGTAAATAGTAAATTACGTATTTACACCAACAGTTCTTATAGCAATCTCATTCTACTTGGTAGTCCTTGGTGCAGATAGTTGTCTCTTAATTCCATTCTAAATATAAAACTTAATGAATTCATTAGATATAAACTCACCACCTCTATCGTATCTCAGACATTTCAATTGTTTGCCAATTTCTTTTTCAACTCTAGCTATGTATCACTTGCACATTTGAAATGCATTGGATTTCAGCTTCAAAATATTATCATCATCATTCTTAAATAATCATCAACAAAAAGTATAAGATATGTTTCTCTGTTATAGCTCTAAACTCTCACTTGACTCATAATAGTGTGTTATCTTTTATAGGGATCTACTTTTTCACTTCTTGCACAGTGTCGCATCGTATTCTACCCTTCCAGGACCTCATAGGAGTTGTGAGCTCTTTGGTTTGGACTGGGTGTTCCTTGTGGATACTAACTTGATATTGGAATTGCTTTAGCTTTCTTCATCACCTCCTTAAGATGCCAAAAAAAGCAATTTTTTTACCATCTTAAGGGAGGGCATACATCGTCCCCTTATTCTTCATATGTCTTGGGATTTGATTGACTAGCATGATATGCACACTTGCTAGACCATTTGACCTATCCTTGTGCTTTCTCAAATCATTGTCATGGAGTAGTTGTGACTCCACACGAGGAAACCCAAAAGAAATTAACCTAAAGTTTCACAAAGTCTGTCAAACATTTTTTTGTAAAGATAAATAACATCAAATAATAGATATAATATAGCAGAAGCAATAAACACATACATAAACACAATCCATAAAACATATTACATCTCTCAAGGATCCCATGACGTTGAATCACATTTAAGATTAATTAATACTAACTCTAATACATAACAAATCCACATCAAAGAATAACTACAAGCATGAATCTAATAATATACAATTACAAAGGATGCCACTTGGCATAACTAGAATGCATGATCATCCATTGTATACATCATAGGGTATGAAAAGCCCAAAGAATATACATCATCTCATAAGATCTCTAATAAATCAAGTACAATATAGCAAAATATAATCATCCAACATAAATACAAGATCAAAAAGAAAGGAACAACTGCATATGTACATCCAACAAAGACATCCAATGGTCAGATCTCAATGGTATACGAAAAATGCACTACCACCTGACTTCATGGAACCTAAAAAGCCCACTCTCACTGTGCTAAGGAGATAGTCTCAAGTCCCAAATGGATTTCAAAACACAATTCACAACCAAGATCTAGGTCAAGGAAACACCTGAAAGCAAACTATCTCAAAGGGTACCAAGACACAAGTATCATCTAATTCCAGAGGCAACAAAGACATGTAGGAAATCTACTATGTAAGTGGGCAAGTTTCATCACATGAGCCAACTCTAAGGTTACCCTAGCAACCTCTATGGACTTCGGCCCCCTATTGTCTCTGTGTGGCACCAGTATCCTTTTGTATAGACAAGGCATACCAACAAAGCAAGGTCATAACCAAGTATCCTCTCTACTCCCATCCTAGCTTGTACTAGCACTCGAGGCATGGGTGAGGAAAAACAATGACTCTTATTAGTTCATTTAACTCTCATTTAATGAAATGTTATCACTTATTAAAACAACTTACAAAGGGCTACCCATACAACCACTTAGGGCTCCAACCTCCATTGCAAGCCACTTTCCAATGTACACATAGATTACCTACCCTAGGCTCATAAAAGTACAACTCATAAAAAACACAATTTTCACCTCAATCCTTTACAAGCAATTGGAAAACACTTATAGATAAAAGATAGTATTCACCTTAGTCCTTTACAAGCAACTGGAAAGCACCTAAAGACCAATCTCAATATCACCTCAGTCCTGTACAAGCAACTAGAAAGCACCAAAAGATAAAACACAATAATCACCTCAATCATACAAGGAAATAGAAAGCATCAAAAGATAACTGATTGAAGACTCAAGGGTTATGCTAGAAAAGTCACACCATTCACGTCAGTTCTACACAAGAAAGATGGAAAGTACCACAAACATCTGAACAAACTCATCATAGAAAACAACTGACACATCACCATGGTCAGGTATAAAAGATCATATACAAAACATCATCATAGAACAAAAACCCCCAAGCCTCTGGTAAACACCCAAAATTGGTTAACACTCCAAGTCAACCCCAAACCCAACAGAAAAGAAATCATACAACATAACGGTGTGGTTTCATAGATTCTGTTTGGTTTCGAAAACATATAATTTTGACTAAATAGTAGGGTTCAAGTTTATGTACTTCATTTATAGTATAACCCTAAAAGTTCATCATATTCATTTAGACAAATCAACATTAGGTTCAAATAACTAGTTTAATTACACCCAGTTGATTTAACACTAAAAACCCCATTTTTTGAAACTCAAGATTTATTTAACTAAACATATAATTTTAAATTCATATTAACCAAATTAAATAATTAATATTTTAAATAATAATTATTAACTATTAATAGATAATCTTAATTTATTAATAATCATCATTACTATAATAATAAATTAATATTAACTAATTAATATTACCATATCTTTTAATTTAATTAATTAAAAATTGAATTAGTTTAATAATAATAATAAAACTAAATTAAAAAAAATATTAATTTAATAATTTAAAACAAAATATGCAATAAAGTGTTTTAGGTCTATCGACCAATGACACGTTGTCGTAGCAGTGTATGACAACAACTACAACTGTCGTGCAACCTCCATAGGTGTCATGGGTGGGTGGGGGTTTTGTGACTCCCTCCACCATTCTATGTATGTATGTATGCATGTATGTATGTAAAATTATCACATTAAATTTATTTACTGTGGTAATATATATATATATATATATATATATATATATATATATATATATATATATATATATATATATATATATATATATATATATATATATATATATATATAACATTCTTGATTTCTTTTCCACACCCTACCGGTAACAAAATACAATTTTGTAAAAAAATCATACCAAATGCGGGTTTCTAATTTTCAATTCATATACAAATGATTCTGAAACGAAGAACAATGAAATTTGCAACAAGGGTTTCAACCCAAATAAACTTTGAATACATATCCACAATCATAGAGAAGACAAAGAAATTTAAAGAATGAAAACTATTGCACAAAACCCACAAGATCCTACCTAGATCTGATGCTAAAACAATGAATACACAGAGCTCACGAGCAATTTTCCCTTTTTCTAAAAACCCTCTTTTCAAAAATTGGCTCCTCCAAATCTTGGTATGGAGAAATGAGCTCTAATTCCTTAATAAAGAGCTTTCCCCAATTAGGGCTTCGATTTTGCAATCACGCGCAACCTTTTTCTTTAATATTTTATTATATTTTACTTTCATGTGCAACCTTTTGCATTTTAATTAAAATAAACTTTATTAAATTTATTCCTTTCTCTCTTTTATTAATTCACGAGATATTTTTTATAAAATGTTTATTAATTTAACTAATAATAATATTTAGAGTTTATTATAAAAAATGAAACTCCTAAATATTTTATTATTAAATAAAATAAATATGATTATGCCAAAATGAGAACTTTAACTATATCTTTAAATTTAATTCTTTTATTTAATTAATTTCTCATTAATTAAATATTGAATTTTCTTTATGAATTTTTCATTAAATTAAATCATTAAATTATCTTTTAATTTGATTTAGTTATAACTAAAAATCACAACAGACCCACAAGACTAAATACGAAAACCCATCATAAAGAATAGAGCATAGCTTCAAAATCCAGGGTCAAATCACAAATTCATCTCACTTGACGAATTCGAAAGGGTAAACAACTCATATACTTGTCCTACTTTCTAGGACAATTGACTTAGGGTTAGGATTTGGACTCAAGAATTATCTCCCCTCTTTTAGCATTGATATACTACAATAGGGCACACTCATTTTGGTGATTCAGGGAAGTTGATGCTCGATAGCTGCAATTTGCATAATACCCAAGCATGTACATACACATATAATCTAAACTAAATAGGCAATGGCGGGGAGTGGTGCATCGTGCAAATCTCGAATAGCAAGTGACTACGACTCCCTCCCTCAACCACACCAGAAATGTCAATCATAAAATAAAACATACATGTACACCATACACATGCAAGTATGGTATAAGTATCCATATAAACAACATATAAATCATACATCTAGCTATCGTCATGGAATAACTAAAATCACTGTATGCACATACATGTATCATCATCAAAATAATTCTTAACAAATGAAATAACTAAGCAACTCATTAGATAAATCAACTGAGTATGAAATAACATCTAATCAAATATGGTAACCAAGTACCACTAATCATAAAACATAATCATAAAACTGGCCTAAAAGAATCCGACAATCCAATATGAAAAGTAAACTAGGGGTAGGCATTACAGTAGTAAATACAGTTTTTTAGTATGGCTTATGGTACTTTATCCCTGTGGGCTTGGTATGCTTCCTAGGTTATCTTAAAAAATATGCATTGCTACTTCATCCCTTCTTTTATCACATAATTTTCCCTTTATGGATTAGGAATAATCCTAAAGCATGGATTCTTTGTGGGAAGAGATCTAGACCATCATTGCTCCAATTCAATAAAGGTTTAGCACCCATTTAATGTAATTCTATCATTTATTTGTGTTTATCTTCTATTTTTCCTCCATTTAAATAATTTATAATTAATATAAATGGGTTAGACCTTTATTTATCTTAAATATTGTGTCCTCGTTTATTAATTAATTTAAATCAATATTTAAAATTGGTCCTATTTTAGATAATATTTTATATCCCCTATAAAATAATATTATGTTTCTCCTCTTGTTTTTAAAATTGAGATAGACATTTATTAATTCAAATTAATAATCCTTCATTTTCTCCTGCAATGAATCTTATTATGGTCAAGCGTTTATTGCTCTACTTTAAGATTGGTCCCACCGCACTTTAAAGTTTGAGGCATTGGCCAATTTGAGATCTCTATAAGAGAGCCTTCTCATTATATTTTTACATCAACCATTCACAACATCATACATTCATAAGATCAAGCACTCACACTCAAGCTCAAGCATTCACACTCAAGCTCTCAAGCACTTAACCCTCCAACCATTCTCCAAGCAATTCCTCCATTGAAGATCAAGGATTCAAGCATTCAAGCATTTGAAATTTTTTATCTATCAAGATCTTCTTCAATATCCTTTTTTGCATCTTCTACATCCATCCATCTTCATCTTCTTGATCCTAATTAATTGGTGAATTGAGCACACTATATTCGATTGGAGAGATCCTACTAATGTAAGGTGAATTTGTACATTTACTTTACATTTATAAAATTCAATTATTTCAACTCAAGGTTAATTCCTAAATTATGGTTTGATCAAGGCAAACCCCCCATCAATAAAAAAACCTTTTTCTTTGGCGGTTTTTGATCTTGGATTGACAAAGAGGTTACAGATCTGGATATCCCTTTGGGCTCTCTGCAGAATTCTGAAATTGAAATCGGTGTCGCACACAATCAATTAGGGTCATAGTGCACCACTGATGCTCCTTGTTCAACCTTGATTGATTTAGTTTACCCCTAACCCCGAATTCATCTAGGTTGACCCTAATTGATCTAGGTTGAACATGATTGATCTAGGTTAACCTTGATTGATCCATTTTAACCCTAATTAAGGAGGTTGACATTGACATCTTGTTGAACAATTTCTGGGTTTTATCTATAGTGCAGTTTTTAATCAAGTTACGAGAAATCAACCCTCTCAAATGTTGTTTGATAGATTGTTTTAAAAGTTTTTCATGAGGTATATCATTTCCCCTGATTTTATTTCAAAACACTTTATCATTGCTTTATAAATTTTACTTCTAGATTGTACACCTACTTAGTTGCCCTTTATAACTCTTGTTACATTAAGGTTTCAAGGACTTTGTATACTTTCTCCAATACTATAAACATTAGATATTTATTTACATTAGTGTTGCTTTATCACTTGGTTGGCACTAATCTTCCTAGATCTAGTTACCTTAGAATTGGAATTGAAAGGATCAATCTCCTTGACTCCCTCTTTGAGTTGTGTAAGTGTGGTTATGTGATGAACTAAGGGTTTATATCATTGATTCACATTTCTCCCTTAATATATATAATAACTAAATTATCTATATTAGTACATTTTGTACACTATTTGATATTGTTACATCTTCTATTTCTTCCTTATCTTCTTGTAGTTCTTGCATTATTTTATCGCTTATTACAAATTCTAGAGTTTTATCCTCTTCTTTTTTAGAAGTATTGTTCTAATACTTTATGTTAGATAACTAACAGGGGTGGTGGGGGGGAGGTGGAATAAGTTACAACTAGTTATCCTATTGGCCTTAAAAATTATTGTGTACCAACTTCAACTTCATAAACTTTCATATTAATAACTTAATAACAACATCAAATAGCATACTTCAAACTTATATGAACTTCACATCAAATTATTATCTCACTGTTTCTCAACATACCAAGTATCAGAGTAGTCATATACCTTATATTGAGTTGCAACATTGAATAATTAATATGAAATACAAATGCAAAATAATAATCATTCACACATTTGACACAAGAATTTAATGTGAAAACCCTGTAAAGTGAAAAACCACTTGGGAATCGACAACCCAAATATTTTTCACTCTTATGAAGTGAGCTTTGTTAGTAGACAACCTTGTTAAGGTTTACAAACACATTTTTAATGTAACCTTGTTAGAGGGTTTTCACCAAAGATCATTTAGAACTTATCACTCCTTGGCATTTCTAAAGAGTGGCCTACTCTAAAGGACTTAAAAAACATTCAAAGTAATGTTATTATTGGAACTACAATTGTTATGTTTTCATTGATGTCAAACCTCACTAGTAAGACATTTTCTAATAGTGTAGATTGGCATATTATTTGATTGATGAAGAGGATTTGACAAGAGAGATAACAAGATGAACTAGTAAAGCGCTTGAGTAAAGAGGAGTAAGTATTATGGGATTACAAAGGGCACATGATCAGTTAGTATTTAACAAGATAACATGTTGTTTGATCATTGTATTAAGTGAAGAATAATGATGAGTTGAAGTGTAGAAGAGATGATTGATGCAAGTCAAGTACTCAAGTAAAACTCTAGTTTGACTGAGCAACGTGTTACTAGGTCAATGAAGAAGTTGAGCACTGCCGAGTAGTAGATTAAGGAACTTAAGTATTAGCCAAGTTGTGGAAATGACCGAGCAAGATGAAAGAGAATTGAAGTAGTGACAGGCATAGTGATGGTTGAGCAAGCCAGTACAAGTTGAGTGAGACAGATTAGGAGTGACTGAGCTACCCAGTGATGATCAAGTTGAATAACATAGTGATGATCGAGTGTCAACAAATTAACAGTTTGAGAAAGAATCAAGTGTTGAGGCCGACACAATTAAATTTATGGAATAGTCAAAACATGTTAAAACTAAGGATTGATGAGTTGTTGTATTTAATGTATGAATTAAGTTTGTTAAGAAATCTAGGGTGAAGATTCAATACGAAGATTTAAGGAATGCAAAAGAAAGACAAAAATGATGAACAAATTCAATGAATCTAATCAAACCCTAAGATCTACGGTTATGTTTAAGTGGAAAAATAAACCTATCTATTTAAGGAGGCATAAGAGATGTTATATAGGTTGGCTAGTGAATTTGTGAAAAATAAGTGGAAGAACAAGAGTTGTAGAGGAAATGTGAGAATTGGTGAAAGTGAGATTGCTTGAGGTGTTGCCAAGAAGATCAAAGATGGAGAATGTTATGAAGAGCGATCAATGAACCAAAAATGAGTTGCGTAAAGATTTGAACATGCAAAGTGAGTTGTAATTTATTAAATCAACCTAGCTATTACTTTTAAACTATTGTGACAGTAAAAATCCTTTAATCAAGGTTGATCTAATAGTCATGTTGTAAACCCTTTTATCAAGGTGACATTCTAATGGGATTTTAAAGACCTCTAACAAGGCCACTCCTAATAGGGTGATTATATCTTTTAATAGGGTCACACATAATACTGTGTTTTGTAACCTTTAACAAGGTTGGCTCTTACCTGAGCTCACTTCAACAAAGTGAAAAAGTTGTAGCATGTTACTTGGTGGTGTTTTTTCCAAATTGGGTTTCCATGTTAAATCTTAGTATCATACTTGTGTGAATATTGTTTTCATGTGTTATGTTAATAATTGTTATACATTTATGTAATTCGACTAACACTAAAATAGAGAGCTAGGCGTTGAATTACTGATGATTTGCTATAGTTAGCGAGTGGATTTATGAGTTTGATTAAGTTGTTTGAAGTTGTTAATAGTTCAATTTTTACATCTAGACTTGAGGATAGTTGAATCACGACCCCCCCTGCAAATTATTCGTATAATTCCAACAATGGGTATTAGAGATGTGGCGCTTACAAGGAATGTTTGAAGGGACTTAAGCTAAAGATCAACATGTTCAAAAGAGAGGTACCCAAGGTAAACAAAGATAAACTTCCCATCATGGCAACATTTGATGAGATTACATCTATCTAGAGTTAGAGATTTTGCACTGTACTACTCGAATAATGAATACATAGAAAAACCTAGACTTATGACAATTGAGAAAAGAAAAGAAAAGTAGGAGCACAATCAAGTGATGATAGATCTAGCATCTTCCCTAAGTTATGTTGAGTTTAATAATGTGAAGGATTGTACTACTGCAAATAAAATGTGGGATAAGTTGGCGCAAATTCATGGAGGAGACAAAAATCTGTTAAAGGGTAAAGCTGAAATCTTGAGAGACAAGTTTGATGACATGAGAATGAAAGAAGGATAAATTGTTGCCCAGTATTGTGGCCAAATTAATGAAGTAGTGAATGCAATGAGAGGTGTTGGAGAAGACATAGCTAAAGAGACTGTAATCAGTAGCGTATTAAGAACTTTACTACTTTTTTATACCATTAGAGTATTTGCAATACACGAACTAAGATGCATACTTGGTAATGACCTAAGTTTGGATATTCTAGTTGGTAGACTCATTACATTTAAATTGTCAAATTTTGATAATTAGACAACTTTTAGTGTTGAATCTGCTTTCAAGTCTCAATTAAACCCTTAATGGATCTAAAAGAAGAAAAAGTTAAAAAGTACACTTGTGAACAGTGATATTAAATCAAATGATGACCTTGAGGATCTAGAAGCATTAATTGCGAGAAGGCCACAAAGAGGAAAAGGAAAATACAAAGGTAAACCTCCTATAATATATTTTACATGTAATAAAGTTGGTCATATATTTGCAAAGTGTCTTGACAAAGATGAAAAGGACAAAAGGAAAGTTGATTGATATTGAGGAAGGAGAGACTATGAAGATAACTGAGGTAACAAAGACTATAAGGGAAAAGGTAGGAAATCATGTTGCATTTTTGAAGAAGACGGTTTTGAAAGTGATTCTAAAAAACATAATGAAGAAGTTGTTTCAGTTGCAATGATAGGTAAATCTGACGAAGATGAAAAATTTGAGGAAACTGTTCTTTTTTCACATGTTAGTAAGAATGATAAATGGATAATTAATAATGGTTTATCACATCATATTATTGGTGATACAAGTAAGTTAAAAAAGATGGAACACTATAATAGAAGATGTGTTAAGTTTGGAAATGATGCACCATGTTATGTGAAATGAAAAAGATCTATTATATTGAATGACAAGATCAGATGTGACAATGCATATTGGGTTTTTTTAGGATTAACCACAAACAGAAATAACAGCTTCATGCAAATATAACCAATATCAAAAAATAATAGATTGTACAGAAGAGAACACAAGACACATAGATTTAACTTGGTTCACCAAATGCCTAGGCTACATCCACCAACATCAAGTCCAATATTATTATTATCATCCAGTGATTACAATCTATAACCCCTTACAGCTCAATACTACCGCAAGAAGCTACAATATCACCATACATTTTCAAATCCCTAACCCTAAGCTATTTTATACAAGGTTTTTTGCTGCATACAAAATTAGGGCTAGAATAAGTCATCAAATAGAAAAATAACAGTCGACTTACAATATAAAGTTTTTTTTGGCTTTGGGGGCATTGTCCCCGAAAACCCCTACGAGGGTGTTACCCCTCGATTCCACCATATACTATGACAAGGAACGCACCTGGGGTGTTGCCCCAAGACCCCATCTTGGGGGTACTAACCCCCAAACCCTTGTAGAAATAATCTAGAGGGAAATTGTGCCAAATAAACCTTCGAGCTTGATTAGGCTTCGCATCACAATAGGTTTCTGGACTAAAATACAATCTGTTGTAGGAATTTTGGCTTGTAAATGACCTAGCCAACCATTGAACAAATAAGGAATAATCATAAAGTCCCAAGGTGTGTTTAGAGAGTGTGTAAAAGGTTGAGTTCAAGTTTTGGTCATGATCTAGTTGTTAAGACCTAATTATTGCTATAAGGTCCTTATAGGGTCAACTATGGTCAAAGTTGTAAAATACCTCAAAATTGAGGGATAGGTGTTAAAATGTGGTCCATAGATTTTTTTGGATCAAATTGGATGGATTTGAGTCAAACTAAACATGTTTGAGGTGTTAAAAGGTCATCTTTGCAAATATTGCAAAAGTTGCCCATGACAACTTTTCCACAATTTTAGGAAGAAGCTCCAAATAGGTTTAGGATTCAAGTTGATGGTCTAATTGGTTGAGAATAAGGTACATAAGAATGATCCATTCTATTTTAATAGTTTCAATAGTTTTAAAATTAACCAAGAATCTAGACCAAAACATCTAAGGCTAGCAAATTCCTATGATGGATGCACTCGATTGCAATCTTGGGCCAACTATAAGGCATAACTCCTTCTTCACTTCAGGCTCTGCAAAACCTAGGCAGGTTAACCTTCAAGTTTTAATATATGGTACCAGTGCAATTAAACATATAATCTGAACCTATTAACAACAGATGTAACCCTTATGTCTTTTGATACTTATGTAATAACATAGGAACGAAATAGCTACAAATCATAACCTATGAACCCATAAGCTAAGTGAGAGTTAATTCCTTTCAGCCCACTACAAAAAATGAAAGAATTGAATTGATTTGATTAAAATATTTGTGTGAATGACCTTTATATTAGCTTGCATCTAATTTAGTGACCAATGCCTTATCCATTGGGACATAGAGTCACTACCAATAGGATGACCTAACTTGATTGCCTTACAATTAAGTTTATCAATTAAAATCCCCAAATTTAATTCTTACTAGCATCCCCTCCATACACCCAAAAACCTTATCAAATCATTGAAGGATTTACTTAACTCCTTAAATTAAAAGCAACAACAAATCTGATACACAACTCATCCAAGCTGCCTTAGATTCAATGAACCTTATTCATTCAATCACAAAATTAATAACATATGAAGAATTAGGAAACAAAATAAGAGAACACATATAATTCATTATAAATCCCCTTTTGTATTTATCCTTGGAAAGACTAAATACATTAACTTTGTAATACTGAATGCAACTCAAGATATGTCACATGACCTATCATCAATTTCCATTATCTTAGAGAAACAACACAAGAAATTAAACTGAAACTTGCACAAGAGTGGATGTGTGGTCTTCATAGCTAGAGCTCTGCTCAATTAGACAAAAAGTAAAACCAACAACAACCTAATATCACAGCAGTGAGAAATTTCTTCAAAACTAGAACCCCCACAATGAATGAGAGAAAGAAAGATATATAAGAGAATGAATTCCCATATTTGTTGTATATCTGACATGTGTCCACTTGGAAAACTTCCTCATGAAGTTAAAAATATCTCTCTAATCTCTCTCTATTACTACACATCAGATATTTTAATTTCTGCTTGAGAATGCCTTGAAAATATCTCCATAATGATTGAAATGAGTAACTAATTTTGATGCCAGATCTAAGATCAAGGCAAAGGAAAAAAATCAGTTAAATGACCTTTAGAGGCAATATAAAAAATTTAGAATCATTTATCCACATTCATGTTTCAACAAACTTTAATATCTACCGCCCAACCAATTTTGATGCTCAATGATGAATTCTGACCATTTTATTGAGAATGTCGTGGAAAATACAAATATGTTTATAGACTAAACCACTGAACATCTATGCAAATTCTGACCCCATATTCAAAAAATTCATTTCATTCCAGTTCCAACAGTATATGGAGTCCATATTTCAAGCAAAAAATGCCCCCAGTAGTCATTTGAAAAATTGGGCCAGGACTATGAACAAAGCAATTTAAAAGAGTGAAATTTTAAAATTTTAAAAATCTCTATAGTTTGAACTATAGAAAATTCATTTTTGGAACAAAATTTTCAAATTTGGGTTTGGATGCTCAAGACTAGAAATAAACAAAAAGTAATTATTAAAATATTTCTCCTTATACCTCCCTTGGCCACTTAAATAGTGCCACTTGTCAGATTCTAATTGGTCCTCACCACATTGCTGGATTTCTACTTTTCCGGGAGGTCGCCATGTTAGTACTGGCGAGATCCTCTCATTTTCTAGTGGCAACATGGTGACCACTGGAATCCAACCTTTTTTTGGCACCTTCTTTGGTCAAAATATGTTTGACTTTGTTTCCACTTGACTGGGCCGGCTCCACCACGTAGGCCAAGGCTTCCCAAACCATGTGTCTTTTAAAACACTTAACATTGGAGTGTTGTTATATTTAAACATTACAAAATCCCCCAACTTGGGCAAAGTGGGATATTGGTTTGTGGGTTTTCCCTCTGCTCATGACCTACTCTTTGCTTGTTGATTTCATGGATTCAAAGGTCCTCATTAACTACGCTCTCTTTGAAGGGTGTGCTCTCTACCTGTTGGAAAAAGAGGAAGAGAGTTACCAAATAACCCTTGCACCACTAGTATGGCCAAATGATTACTTTTCTCAAGTAATTTCTTTATCTTGGTTGAATTCTCTTGTTGCAAAAATTCATCTGTTATGTTTTTCAAAAGCAATGTAAATGCTATCATCTACTACTAAGAGCCTGTTTAGACATTCTTTTATAAAAATGCAGTCAGCCACGAACCTTGGAGGGATTACCACATTTAGCAATGGATATTGAACCTTAGGGCATATCCAATCCCACCCCTTCTGGGGCTTTCTATTCTTGGGTGAATTGAGAATTATCCTATGTGGGAGAGGTGGGATTGATGATAGTAGAATGTCTAGCTTACCCACTTTCTCGTATGCAGATAGCACGTAGGCTGGCATCTTTCGGTGGATTCCTTAAATGTTTCAAAACCTTTTCTAGATTATGATTTTTTGACCTATTTATGATCTTTAAATTTAGCTAGAACTACTGATTTTTTCTATGTTTCACCACTACAATCTAGTTGTTCCATAAGCATTTCCTAATTTATTGATTCACTAGGTACTTCCATATTAGCATTTGTCACCATTCTCATATGCATTACCATAATGTTTTTGAATATGATTATCTACCTTTGGGAAAAGAGTTGTAGCTTTGAAATGTCTTACTACATCATCTCTAACAAGATAGGGTGGTAAATGGTTCCCATCAACCTCTTTCTACAAATTCTTCAAATTTGCAAATGTTTCACAAAACAATAATGACCTTCCACTTATATAAGAATGAAACTAGTGCCTCTATGGCCTACTTTCCAATACCAGTTTCCTTGTGTCTAATTTAAAATATAAATTTCTACTTGGTGTGAGGCATTTTCAGGAGTAACATGACGTCTCAAAATTGCCGTAGATGATCTACTGATGTTGCCTTGGATTGCTGTGGCTTTTTCAACATGAGAGAGAAAATGTTCACATGTCATCTCAAATTAACCCAACTTTAATGTGATACCACATTTCTTGGAACATGAATAATGAATAGATCATTAACAAGACATATGTCAGATGAAAAAGATGGAGGGAACCTAAGATAATGCTCGATATATTCTACAAATTCTGAATTCTTTTGTTTAGTAATGAAATGCACTGTATTAGTAGGTCCACATTTATTTAGCCCAATCATAATGGGGTATGAAACCTCATTATCAAACTCCTTTGGCTTCCATTTCTAGCTATTGATGACAAATGTGAGCCAAACTCGGGAGAATATGTTTAGCATAGCTTGCATAGATTATCAAGATTCAAGATTTTCAAAAGAATGTTTCTTACAAACATGTGCCACAAGTAGTTGTTCCCCAAAATTATTATTCAAAAGGTGCTCTAACGAGAGTAACATATCTCCATAAAGAACCAAAGCTTCAACTAAGAATTGAGTGGCCATCCAAGATGCTCCACATAATACCTCCTTGTTAAAATACTTTTAAAACCCCAACTTTCTATTCAGACTGGTGCAATTAGTTGGGCCCACAAAAGTGGGTCCGACTAAAAAAAATTTCATTTCGAACAACCAATATTCCAAACTGATCCATAAATTTATTGATATTGACTCGAAACAAATTCAATCACTGGAAACAATTTTTAAAACTCGTTATATATCTTTCTACGACTTAGCAACTTTATGTTAGGAAGTCCTTTGATTGGCTTTAAAAACTAACAAAAACACTTGACCGAACTTTGAAATCAAACATATTGATTCTCTGTTCTGCATACTTGCACCCTGTTGAATCTCATCTCATGACAAATTCTTAGTCAAAAGATATTGACTGTCAAAGTGGCTCACTTAAAACTAATTGCAAACAAACATGTCAGAAAATAATAAAATGCTGTTTGGATTTGGTTTTGAAAACTGGGTAAACTGACACTTGGGGAAATGAAAATAGGGGCATTCGTTCACTGTCATGAGGAGAGTATTAATCTACTATTTATGCTCATGAAGAATAACTGGGTGTGAATGGCGAATGGTCAAAGTGGGCTACTCAAATTTGTGGACTGGAAACACTGGCAGAAAAGTATTTTTCTCAAATGGAATCGACCTAGGAAAGTGTGCAGATGAATTTGTCAAGACTTGAAAACTGGCACACTTGAAGTATTTTTGGAGTAGAACATAGTGGTATAATCCATTCAATCTCACCTATCATGGATTCAAAGATATGACATCACGAACAGGGGTACTGACTAATCTGCACTTTATGACACAAGTACAACGTTACAAATTGTGTTTGGAATCGCATTTGAAAACTAATCGAATGGATATTTCATAAGCTAAAAATTGAAATGTAGTAATTATTTGACCTCTAGAATGTAATGCAAAAGGAATTTTATCATTTCAGTCAATTGGGTCAAAGTTATGACAAGTCAAACAGGACCTTCCAGAATTCTGAACAATTCACATCAGCATGACAACAATAAATGACCAACTTTGAGGGATTCAAAACCTAATAAAAACATATATAAATGACTCAAAATCTAAAACATAGGTTTTTAGATATGGAAACTAAACACTCCCAAAGCAGCAAGTCATGAAACGTTATTGGGTGCAAGATATTCAATTGCAAACTAGGTCTCCTATCGTTGTTTGACTCTTAGGCACAAATGCAGATTTGAACATTGCTCAAAATGGGACTTCATAGAATGACTTGGAATGGAAATTTATCTTCATGGGGCAAGTGGATATACTAAACACAAGGTGTTAGAAATATTAAACACCTCTTAGGCCTCAGACGGACAACCTGGTAAACATGCACCAAAAAGCGCTTATAAGACTTGATTTTTTGAATGGTACTAAAAATCAAGGCTTCAATTTTGAGTCCCAATAGTGGCTCTATCTAGGGATGCATTTCCCTTGTGGGCATGGAAAGGATTTATATCTTTGAGAGAAATAGACCACACACCTGATAGCAAAAAAATTCTCTCAAACAACTTTATTGAAAGCAAAAATAACTACTCTTCAATTGTATAAACAATGGCCCCGGGCCACCGAACTTCAACAACTTTTTTTTACCTTTGTCATATATCTAATTTTCATCTAAACTTTCATGTGGTAAGTTGGAAATATTTCTTCTATCAGTTTCACCAATCAGATTAGCATTATGAATCAACTCACTTGGCAAAACTGAATCTACACCTTCACTTTCATAATGTATATAAAAACTATGATCATTCTCTACAACTTGTTGATTATGAAAGTTTTGATCGGCATGCTCGCCAATATCAAAATCAAACTAAAACTCTTCTTCATTTACTGAATCATGCATGATATTAGTCTTGAATATGAAAGTTTCATACTCAACTTGGGGAAAAAGGTCACACATACCTTGAAATTATGTATCCTTATGCATAAACAGGTGGTATTCAGATGAGCAATCAGATTTATACTCACAAATGTCATCAATGTTAGAATCTAAAACTAATTTGAGATCCTCCAATGGTTCTTTGAAATCAACAAATGGATTAGTTGTCGCATTTAAATATTCATCATAAAACTCATTACAAGATGCATACTAATTTTCAATAACAACTTCACCGAACACCTTGTTATAAGTCTCATGAGATGCAACATCATCATTTTCACTATCATAGCTGGAAGAAGAACAATCTGACCCCTTACAGTAGTAAGACAACGTATCATCATTAAACTCATCCTCAAATAAATATGAACATTCCATGTGCTCTTCAAAAAGCGGGTTGATAATTCCATGCAAAGCTCCTTTGTAGGCATTATAACAAGTGATGTGTTGATCAACATCAAACTCTTCACCATACAACAGATTTGTGAAAAATTTGAAACCATTTCTAACATAAATGTCATAGACACTTTCGGAATATGAAGAAGAGAAATCAAAATCATCATAAGAAGACACACCATTCACCCCATCAACGAAGCATGTAGAATATAAATACATGTTACTTGCATTGTCTTTATTAAGATGATTCAGATGTCTTGAAAACCAATCATCTTTCATCTTACCAATAGGTGTTGATGAATTAATCTTAGGATGATTTGCAAATTAATGAATACTATTGCTTGCAACTTTATGACATTCATCTACACAATTAAGTAGCCTTTCCTTATAAATGATCTCTTTATCCTCATATTGTGTAGACAACTCTTCTTCATAACTTTCAACCTCAAGTGGATTTGCATAATTCTGAAACAAAACTTCACTTTCAAATTTAGAATAAGAACTTCTACCTTCACTAGCATAACAAGACTCACTTCCATCATTGCTTTCTTCTTCCCAATTTGCATCAGATTCATATGAAGATGAACATATACTATCCCTATCCTCTTCTTGACTTGAGTGACCACTCTCATTGTTGTCTTCACATGATGCTTCTTCATAATATATCAAATCAACAACTTTATCTTCATCACTTGAAGCATGACTTTCAGCTTCCTCATCCTCATACTGAGATGAACATCTTTCAACTTCAAATTTATAACATTCTCAACATGATGCAATCTATCAATAAGAGAAATTGTTTCTTGCATATCTAACTGATCAAGTGAATCCACCTTATCATCCACTACTGAAATGCTACAAACATGTGCACTCTATTCATCAATAGTAGAATCATCTCTTCTTTGAAACCAAGAAACTTCATCTGCAAATGTCTTTAATTCTAAATTTTCAACAAAATTATCTACCATAGTAGGGGTACCTACTTGCTAATACGAATTTGAACATGCTAAATAAAATTGATTTCTCCTTTGAACCTCATCTTGCTAGAAAACACTTCTAGAGAAATGACTCCTAGTTAATCTATACTTTATGTTATTTTCAATCTCTATTGCTGTCATGAATGCCTGATGCAAAATCTTACGTTCTTTATCTCTTAATAGATAACTCATCTTCTTATCAAATGCGTCAAGATAAATGATTAAACACATTTGATCATCCAACTTACCATTTTCAGGAATCTCATTTACAACCTTTTAAAATCTAATATTGAATTCAAGAACAAATTCATCACTTTTGATTTGAATCTTCAAGAACTTATCAAAATAATTAGAGATGCTTACTCTTTCTTTGAATTGCTTCATGAAGGCTAAAAGTAATTCATCCCAAGATGAAATAAAACATGTTGGCAGATCGGCAGAAAGGAAAACCAATCCCTAACATCACCTTCTAAAGTTTGAACAAACAACTTCATATGCACATCTTCATGAGCAATCTCGAAATCACCAATCAAATCATCAAACATTTGAACATGATGACTAGTTGAATTTTCATGTTTCCCATCAAACTTAGGCAAATACTTTCTAAGAATAAATGGCATAGGGTTTGGGAAACCATGAATACCATAAAAAATCAATGGCATTTATCTCTTGGTAGAAATAGATCTACAATTCTCATCTATAGACTGCATACTAGGTGAAAAAAAGAAATTTGCCATTTCTCACAAACTTAAAACTCATTCATCATAATTACTTTTAGAATTTATTACTTGTAGCAGATCTAAAAAATTTCTACCAATTCAAACTCTTAACATACTTCAAAATATAAAAACACTTGCTGAATCTATCTTTCACAAAGTATGTTGAGATGTAATAAAACCAATCTCCTACTTAGTGCTGAAAAAACCACTTGATGGAGAATCTTTTGTAGAACTTACTTTCATGGAAAGGAAATCTCATGAAAGTGGAAAAATACCTTGAGTATTGATGTCTACAAACTTAATCTGCTGATTGGCATAGGTGCAAACTTCAATTCTTCACACCACTGATCAAATCCTTATAGAGTTGCCATCTCCTTGAGGAGAAAAAAATGAAATCACTGCTGTGATTCACTGTTAACTTTCAAATTTCTTATGACAGCAGATCACATACAACACTTCAAAGCTTAATCAATCAAGAACTTATACATTTTCTCTTCTTTCCTAAATCTTATCATAACATTCAGATCTACATAACCAAGCTGAGAACTCTTGAAAGAAACTATATAAAACCAATTTGCACTAGTATAGAGATCTTTTAGAGAGTCGCCATAAACAATTGTGAGAAAGATTCTGAACATGATTCATAACATGACGCATTTGAACTGAATTTTTAACTTTTAGAACTTTGCAAATCGTTAAACACTTAGAAGAGAGAAACCACTTTTAAACAATTATGACTCTGAATTTATAGCAGTACTTTGAAAATAGAACTAGTTGAATTGATTGAATAAAACTTAGTAGCAATATAATTTGTATTCAACTTGGAAAGATACTATTGTCCTGAACAAAACATCATTGGGGTGCATGATACTTGAGTAAAAAATTGGAGAACACATTAGATAACTTACTATTGCAAATTTTTTCATGCACTTCTCCTGCTGTATTGAATCTCCTTTTTTCAAATTCTCAAGGTTTGTCTAACATTCAAGCTCAATATAGTCCCCAACAAAGTCACCATTTTTTTGGTTCCTAATTTAATACTTTTAAAATTAACCAAGAAACTAGACCAATACATCTAAGGCTAGAAAATTCCTATGATGGATGCACTCAATCACAATCTTAGGCCAACTATAAGACATAACTCTTTCTTCACTTTAGGCTTTGCAAAACCTAGGTGAGTTAACCTTGAGGTTCTAATATATGGTACTAGTGCAACTAAACATATAATCTGAACCTATTAACAACAGATGAAACCCTTATGTGTTTTGATACTTATGCAATAACATAGGAATGAAATAGCTACAAATCATAACCTATGAGCCCATAAGCTAAGTGAGGATTACTTCCTTTCAGACCACTACAAAACATGAAAGAATTGAATTGATTTGATTAAAAGATTTGTGTAAATGACCTTCATATCAACTTGCATTTGATTTAGTGACCAACGCCTTATCCATTGGGACATAGAGTCACTACCAATAGGATGACTTGGCTTGATTGCCTTACAATTAAGTTTATCAAATGAAATCCCCAAATTCCATTCTTACTAGCATCCCCTCCATACACCCAGAAACCCTATCAAATCATTGTCGCATTTACTTAAATCCTTGAATTAAAAGCAACAACAAATCTGATACACAACTCATCCAAGCTGCCTTAGATTCAATGAACCTTATTCATTCAATCACAAAATTAATAGCATATGAAGAATTAGGAGACGTAATAAGATAACACAAACAATTCATTATAAATCCCCTTTTCTATTTATCCTTGGAAAGACTAAATACATTAAATTGGTAATATTGATTGCAACTCAAGATATGTCACATGATTTGTCATCAATTTCTATTATCTTAGAGAAACAACACAAGAAATGAAATTGAAATTTGCATAAGAGTGGATGTGTGTCCTTCACAGCTAGAGCTCTGATGAATTAGACAAGAAGTAAAACCAACAACAACCTGGTATCACAATAGTGAGAAATTTCTTCAAAATTGGAACCCCCACAATGAATGAGAGAAGGAAAGATATAGAAGAGAATGAATTCCTGGATCTGTTATGTATCTGACATGTGTCCACTTGGAAAACCTCCTCAAGAATTTAAAAACATCTCTCTAATCTCTCTCTATAACTGCACATCAGATATTTTCATTGCTACTTGAGAATGCCTTGAAAATATCTCCATAATGATTGAAATGAGTGATTGATTTTGATGCTAGATCTGAGATCAAGGCAAATGCAAAAAATCAATTAAATGATCTCTAGTGGCAATATAAACTTTTTAGGATCATTTTATCCACATTCAGGCTTCAAAAAACTTCAATATCTACCCTCCAACCAATTTTGATGCTCAATGATTAATTCTACCCATTTTGCTAAGAATGCCCCAAAAAATAAAAATATGCTTATAGATTGAACCACTGAACATTTGTGCAAATTTTGACCCAATATTTGAAAAATTCATTTCCTCCTAGTTCCAATGGTAGATTGGAGTCCATATTTCAGGCAAAAAATGCCCCCTAGTAGCCGTTTGAAAAACTGGCCTAGGACTATGAACAAAGCAATTTAAAAGAATGAAATTTGAAATTTTTTAAAAATCTTTATAGTTTGAACTATATAAAATTCATTTTTGGAACAAAATTTTCAAATTTGGGTTTGAATGTTCAAGACTAGAAATAAAAAAAAGTAATTCTTAAAATATTTCTCCTTATACCTCCCTTGGCCACTTAAACAGTGCCACTTGTCAAATTCTAATTGGTCCTCACCACTTTGCTAGATTTCTACTTTTCTGGGAGGTCATCATGTCCCTACCAGCAAGATCCTCTCATTTTCTAGTGGCAACATGGCAACCACCAGAATCCAACCATTTTTTGGTGCCTTCTCTGGTCAAAATATGTTTGACTTTATTTCCACTTGACTGGGCAGGTTCCACCACACAAGACACAACTTCCAAAATTGTGTGTCTTTTAAGACACTTAACATTGGAGTGTTGTTATATTTAAACATTATGAAATCCCCCAACTTGGGAAATGTGGGATATTGGTTTGTGGGCTTTCCCTCTGCTCATGACCTACTCTCTGCTCATTGATTTCGTGGATTCAAAGATCCTCATTAACTACTCTCTCTTTGAAGCATGTGCTCTCTGCCTTTTGGAAAAAGAGGAAGAGAGCTACCAAATAACCCTTGCACTGCTAGTATGGCCAAATGATTACTTTTCTCAAGTAATTTCTCCATCTTGGCCGAATTCTCTTGTTGCAAAAAATCATCTGTTATATTTTTTAAAAGTGATGTAAATGCTATCATCTCCTACTGAGAGCCTGTGTAGACATTCTTTTATAAAAATGCAGTTAGCCACGGACCTTGGAGGGATTACCATATTCAGTAATGGATATTGAACCTTAGGGCATATTTTATCCCACCCCTTCTGGGGCTTTTTGTTCTAGGGTCAATTGAGAATTTTCCTATGTGGGAGAGGTGGGATCGATGGTAGTAGAAGGTTTGGCTTACCCACTTTCTCACATGCAGATAGCCATGTGTAGGCTAGCGTCTTTCAGTGGATTCCTTAAATGTTTCAAAACCTTTTCTAGATTCTAGTTTTTTGACCTATTTATGATCTTTAGATTTAGCTAGAACTACTAATTTTTGATGTGTTTCACCACTACAACCTAGCTATTCCATAAGTATTTCCTAATTTATTGATTCACCAGGTACTTCCATATTGACGTTTGGCACCATTCTCCTATGCATTACTACAATGTTTCGAAATATGATTATCTACCTCTGGGAAAAAAGTTGTAGCTTTGAAATGTCTTACTACATCATCTGCAATAAGACAGGGTAGTAAATGGTTCCCTTCAACCTCTTTTTGTAGATTCTTTAAATTTGTAGATGTTTTACAAAACAATAATGACCTTCCACTTATATAAGAATGAAACAAGTGCCTCTATGGCCTCCTTGCCAATACTGGTTTCCTTGGGTCTAATTTCAAATAAAAATTTCCACTCAGTGTGAGGCATTTTCAGGAGTAATATGATGTCTGAAAAATGTTGTGGATGATCTACTGATGTCACCTTGGATTGCTCTGGCTTTTTCAACATGAGGGAGAAAATGTTCACATGCCATCTCAAATTAACCCAACTTTAATGTGATACCACATTGCTTGGAACACAAAAAATGAATAGAGCATGAACAAGATAGATGTTAGATAAAAAAGATTCAGGGAACCTAAGATAATGCTTAATATATTCCTCAAATTCTAAATTCTTTTGTTTAGTAATGAAATGCACTGTATTGGTAGCTCCACATTTATTTGGCCCAATCATAATGGGGTATGAAGGCTCATTATCAAACTCCTTCGGTTTCCATTTATAGCTACTGATGACAAATTTGAGCCAAACCTGGGAGAATATGTTTAGCATAGCTTGCATAGATTATCAAGATTCAAGATTTTCAGAAGAACCTTTCTTACAAACATGTGCCACAAGTAGTCGTTCCCCAAAATTACTATTCAAAAGGTGCTCTAATGAGAGTAACATATCTCCATAAAGAACTAAAGCTTCAAATAAGAATTGGCACCCATCCAAGATGCTCCACAGAATACCTCCTTGTTAAAATACTTTAAAAACCCCAAATTTCTATTCAAACTGATGCAATTAGTCAGGCCCGCAAAAGTGGGTCCGGCTATTTTTTTTTGGTTTTCAAACAATTGATATTCCAAACTAATCCACTAATTTCCTAATATTGACTCGAAACAAATTTTATTATTGGAAACAATTTTTAAAACTCATTATATATCTTTTTGCGACTTAGCAACTTTATGCTAGGAAGTCCTTTGACTGGCTTTAAAAACTGACAAAAATACCTGACCGGGCTCTAAAATCAAACATATTGATTCTCTATTTCACATACTTGACCTTGTCAAATCTTGTCTCATGAGGAATTCTCATTTAAAAGATATTGACCATCAAAATCGCTCACTTAAAACTGACTGCAAACAAACATGTCATAAAATAATAAAATGCTATTTGGATTTGGCTTTGAAAACTGGGTAAACTGACACTTGGGGAAAAAAAACTTGGGCATTGGTTCACTGTTATGAGGAGAGTATGAATTTGTGATTTGGGTTCATGATGAATAACTAGGTACAAATGGGGAACAGTCAAAGTGGGCTCCTCAAATTTGCGAACTGGAAACACTGGTAGAAAAGCATTTTTCCTAAATGGAATGTGTGCAGACGAATTTTTCAAGACTTGCAAACTGGCACAATTGAAGTATTTCCAGAGTAGAACATAGTGGTACAATCCATTTGATCTTACCTATAATGAATTCAGAGATATGACGTCACCAGCAGGGGTACCGGTGAATCTGCACTTTATGACACCAGTAAACCTTGACAAATTGCATTTGGAATCACATTCGAAAACTGATCAAATGGATTCGTCATAAGCTCAAAATTAAAACATAGTTAGCCTCTGACCTCTAAAATACAATGAAAAAGATATTTAATCATTTTAGTCAACTAGGTCAAAGTTATGACAAGTCAAATAGGGCCTTCCAGAATTTTGAACAATTCACATCAGCATGACGACAATAAATGACCAAGTTTGAGGGATTCAAAACCTAATCTAAACATATCAAAATAACTCAAAATCTGAAACATAGGTTCTTAGGTATGGATGCTAAGCACTCCCAAAGTAGCAAGTCATGAAATGTTACTCGGTGCAAGAAATTCAATTGCAAACTAGGCCTCTTGTCGCTATTTGACAATTACGCACAAATGCAGATTTGGACATTGCTTAAAACGGGACTTCACGGAATGAATCAGAATGGAAATTTATCTTCATGGGACAAGTGGATATACTGAACACAAGGTGTTAGAAACATTAAACACCTCTTAGGCCTCAGACAGATAGTCAGGTATACATGCACCAAAAAGTGCTCATAGGACTTGATTTTTTGAATGCTACTCAAAATCAAGGCTTCAATTTTGAGTCCCAACAGTGGCTCTGTCTAGGGATGCATGTACCTTGTAGGTATGGAAATAATTCAGGTCTCTGGGAGAAATGGACCACACACCTAACAACAAAAAACTTCTCTCAAACAACTTTATTGAAAGCAAAAACAACTACTCCTCAACAGTACAAATGATAGCCTCAAGCCACCAAACTTCAAAAATTTTTTTTACCTCTGCCATATATCTGATTTTCATCTAAACTTTCATGAGGTAAGCTAGAAATATTTCTTCTATTAGTTTCACCAATCATATCAGCATCATGAATCAACTCACTTGGCAAAACTGAATTTGCACCTTCACTCTCATAATGCATATAAAAACTATGATCATTCTCTACAACTTGCTGATTATGAAAGTTCTGATCAGCATGCTGACCAATATCAAACTCAAACTAAAACTCTTCTTCATTTACTGAATCATGCATGCTATCGATCTTGAATATGGAAGCTTCATACTCAACTTGGGGAAAAAGGTCACGCATACCTTGAAATTGTGTATCCTCATGCATAACCGGGTGGTATTTGGATGAGCAATCATATTTATACTCATAAATGTCATCAATGTTAGGATCTGAAACTATTCTAAGATCCCCCATGGTTCTTTAAAATTAAGAACATTGTGAGGGTGGTCAAAACACTCATTTGCCTTGTTAGGAACCCTTGGTGAGTTTGACTACTTATTAAGCGCAAAGTTACATTTTTGGGGTTTTGAAGGGTTAGGAGAGTTATTTAAATTGATTAGTGAGTTTCTAGGTTGGAGAGGACTAGGAAGAGATCATTTAAAGCAAGGTATCAAGAAGGGACCCTAGGAAGGTTAAGAGAAATACTTGGTTAGATCAAGTAGGTTCTAAGTGTTGGCAAGGGATCTGAACGAGCAATAAGAAAAGAATAGGCTTCTTGAGGAAGTTGTGGAAGAGATGAAGAAAAAACTAGAGGAAGTTGTTGAGACCGTAGATAAGGTGAAGGAGTAGTTAGAAGGGGAGAAAGACAACAAAAAAGATGAAGAAGAAGAAGAGGTAGAACCCACACCAGATTCTCCATTAGCAAAGGAACCTTTCCTCAAAGCTTTGAGGGCACTAAGTTGCAAAGCATTAGAGGGCATACCTATTTTCATTGGGAAAATGGATACATAAGTAGTTATGGAATGGATTGAAGGCATGGGAAATCACTTTGAATATGACGACACTTCAAAGGCCCAAAGAGTAAAGATAGGAAAATCAAGATTGAGAGGACATACATTAACTTGGTGGAAGTTCTTGCAAGAAGAAAGAGAAAAGGAAAACAAGAAGCCCATAACAAGTTGGAAGACTATGGTAGCTAAGATAAAGGAAACTTACCTACTAGAGGATTATGATATTTTGTTACATAATAAAAGACAAAACTTGAGACAAAGAGACCTAGATGTGTCTGCCTATATGGAGGAGTTTCAAAACTTAAGCCTTAGGTTGAGAATACAAGAAGTTGAGAGAATTAAGGTGGCTAGGTATTTGAATGGCCTTAGATGGAACATATAGGAGGAGTTGAGTCTCTTTTCCTTTAAAACACAACATAGTTGTTATCAAATGGCTCTTAAGGTGGAAGAAAAGCTAAAGAAGAAACAAGAATCTAGCAACAAGGGCAGAGGAAGAGGTAGAGATTCCAGAGGTGGACATAGAGGTGGTTCTAGTGGGAGAGGAAATAAAAACAAAGGCCAAGGGGAGTCTAAGTTAGGGAAACAAGCTCACAAATCTAGTAATAAAGGAGGTTATGGTAGAGGAAGAGGCTTTTTGAGTGGTGGAAGAGGAAAGTCATGTGGATTTGGGAGAAGCTCACATTTTTCTACCATGAAATGTTACAACTGTGGACAATTGGGTCACCTTTCCTATAGGTGTCCAGATAAGCTATTATCTTCACTTTGAGAGAAGAAGATCACATATGTGAAAAGAGGAGGACTATAAAAATTTAGAGGTAAGCTTGGACTCAGAAAAAGGTGAAAATCTAATTTTTAAAAGAGTGTTGATAAAAGAACCTATTAAGGATGAGCATAAGCAAAGGAGGACTCCCTTTAGAGTCAAATGAAAGATATTGGGCAAGGTATGTAGAGTCATTATTGACTCATGATCCACTAATAATGTTATCTCAGAAGAGGTAGTTCAAAATTTGAAACTTACCAAAGAACCTCATGTGTGTCCCTACAAGATTACTTGGTTGAACAAGGGGCGGAACATAGTAGTTAATGAGAAAGTACTGGTTGAGTTTTCCATAGGAAAGTATTAGGAAAAGATACTGTGTGATGTTTTACCAATGGATGCATGTCATCTATTTCTTGGAAGACCATGGTAGTATGACAGGGAAGCAGTCCATCATGGCAAGGAGAACAAGTACTCATTCAAGAAGAATGGAGTCACTTATAAGATACACTCATTACTAGAAGAGGATAGTGTGGAAAAGGTAGAAGCCAATGAAATCTTGATGAGTGGAGAAGAGTTCTTAAAGGATCTAAAATAGGGAGAAGGAATTGGTTATGCAATCATAGTGAAACCAAAGGAGGGGAAGTCACCAAAACAAACACCTATACACGCAAAAGTACAATAGTTATCAAATCAATTTAAGGATATCATATGTGTTGGAGCACCATCTACATTACGCCCAAAGAGAGAAGTAAGTCATCAGATTGACTTTATACCAGATGTTTCTTTTCCAAACAAAGCTTCATACAAGATGACACCTGAGCAAAAGAAGGAGATTGCTAGACAAGTCTAGGAGCTACTTGACCAAGGGCTGATAAGAAAAAGCATAAGCTCATGTGTTGTTCTAGTTTTCTTGGCCCCTAAAAAGGGAGGCAAGTGGAGAATGTGTATAGATTCTAGGGTAATGAATAGGATAACAATAAGATATAGGTTTCCTATTCATAGGATAGAAGACCTAATGGATTGTCTTGGTAGAGCTAGATATTTTCCAAAAATTGATCTTAAGAGTGGATATTATCAAATAAGGATGAAAGAGGGTGATGAGTGGAAATATGCTTTTAAAACCAATGAAGGACTCTATGAGTGGTTGGTAATGCAATTTGTTCTTACCAATGCACCAAGTATATTTATGAGGGTAATGAAAGAAGTCCTAAAAGACTACATAGGTGTGTTTGTGGTAGTGTATTTGGATGACATCCTAATATTTAGAAAAACAAAGGAAGAGCACATGAAATAATTGGAAATTGTGTTGAGGAGACTCCAAGAGGAGAAGTTGACCATAAACCTTGAGAAGAGTGAGTTCATGAAGGAGGAACTTGTTTACTTGGGTTTTGTAGTTTCACAAGGCAATTTGAAAATGGACAAGAGTAAGGTGGAGGCAATCTTGAGCTAGCCTACTCCTAGGATTGCTACTAAAGTAAGGATTTTCCATGGGTTAGCCTAATTTTAGAGAAAATTGGTGAGGAGATTTAGTGAGATTTGTGCTCCTATGAATGACACAATAAAAGGAGGCATAAGACAAAATTTGTATGGATAGAAAGTAGAGTAGAGCTTTGAAAGACTAAAGAAGGAAGTACCCACTCAACCAATATTGGTTTTACCAAGTTTTGAAAAATTGTTCATTGTGGAATGCGATGCAAGCAACATTGCAATTGGATGAGTGTTAAGCCAAGAGGGGAGGCCTGTAGCATTTTTAGTAAAAGGCTCAATGAGGAAAAGACAAGGTATTCTACCTATGACTTAGAACTTTATGCATTGGTTCAAGCCATTAAGAAATGGAGGCACTGTCTATTACCAAAGGAATTTTTTGTTTATACTAACAATCAGGCACTTAGCTTCATAAACACACAAGAGAAACTCAACCTTAGGCACATCAAATGTATGAAATTTTTGCAATCTTACACATTTACCATAAAGCACAAGAAGGGGCTTAATAACAATGTGGTTGATGCCTTAAGTAGAAGGTTGCTGGTTGTTCAAGAAGTCATGTTATAGAGCATAGGGATTGAGGAGTTTAGAGATCTTTATAAGGGGGATGCTAATTTTGTAGAGGCACATAAGGTATGTAGTAATTTTGAAAACCACTTTCATAGTTAATTTGCTGAAATTTACTTTACAAAATGGTTTGTTGTTTAAAGGGAAACAATTATGTGTTCCAAAAGGGTCTATAAGGGAAAAACTCATTCATGAAAAATATAATAGGAGAATGAGTGGTCATTTTGGCCTCATTAAGACCCTGGATGTAGTGGAAAGGTCGTACTATTGGCCCAAGATGCAGAGTAATGTAAGAAGGTACGTAGAAAAATGTGTAATATGCCAAAAAGATAAATGCATTTCATCTAATGTAGGACTCTATCAGCCATTACCCATTCCAAATAGGCCTTGGGAATGCATTAGCATGGATTTCATAGTTGGCCTACCTACAAAAAAGACAGGGTTAGACAGTGTATTTGTTGTGGTTGATAGGTTTAGTCAGATGAGATATTTTATTCCCTACAAAACCACACATGATTCTCTTCATATAGTCCACCTTTTCTTCAAGGAGATAGTTAGGATACATGGATTGCCAATAAGTATTGTTGCAGATATAAATGTCAAATTCATGGGGCATTTTTGGAAAACACTTTGGAAGAGGTTAGGCACTAATTTGGCTCACAGTTCTGCCTATCACCTCCAAATAGATGGGCAGACAAAAGTAATCAGCAAGGTTCTTGGCAATCTACTAAGATGTTTGACTAAGGAGTATGGGCAAGGTTGGAGCAAGTTATTCCCTGGGAAAAATTTGCCTACAATGACAGTAACAATAGAACCATAGGAATGAGTCTTTTTCAAGTTAACAGTAACAGATTTCCACAATCCATTTGTAAAGTACTGAGTTTTCTGGATTAGATTGTGTTTGTTTATTTCATCAACGTTTTGGATCACACTACATGATCCATCATCAGGATAAGAAAGTGCAGGGTAGTAAGATATGCAGACTGGACCTTTCTCAAGAATTATAAGAAGAGAAGGGGGAAGCTCGTAAAACCATGCAATGCTAAAAAATAGAAAAAATAGCAAAAAGGTACCCCCACCAAAAAGTATAAGAAAGAGGAAAAAATGAAAGAAAAAGGTTAAAAAGAAGGAAACTAAATAGAAAGAATAGCTACATATATAAGAAACAACAATTAACATATATCCTGCCTATATATATATATATATATATATATATATATACGTATAATAGCTATTAATATATTGGCTATTATATAATAAAATAGCTTTTTCAAGTTGTATATGGTTCACATCCAAGGGGTATTATGGATCTCAAAGAGCTAGCAAGGCATGACAAGATCAGTGGGCATGCAGATGACTTTGCTTAGTCAATGAAGGAGATTCCTAATTTGTTTGTAAAGAGCAAAAATTATTCATAAGGTCCAAAAGTTGTCAAATATTTTTAAGCAGATAAAAAGTTTCTAAGATTGAGAAACTAGTGTACTTGTTCCCTTATAGGGTCCTAAGGGTCCTAACTAAGGTCCTAGAATAGGTCTAGGGACACCCACTTGCTCAAAACATGGAAAAGAGAAAAATTTCTCAAAAGTTGTTTGAGCAACTTTTGCAATTTTTGCAAGAAAGTTGCAAATGAAGTAATGGGTGTTTGTAATGACCCATTCTTGGTTATTTGAGCATGGGATGGATATTTTTGAAATTTAGAATGAATTTCAATTGTAGACCACATATGTGAGCAGATTGTATAGACTTTTTCTAAGTTTTCTTTGTATTTGTAGAGCTTTTTGTACTTTTGTACGGTTGCATACAGATTGGGATGCATGATATAACTTCATGGAAATGTAGTGTTCTTTGTTATCTTTCTTTTTCATATTCAAGTTGTTGGGTTGGAAAGTTACAAAGGTTTCTAGGTGACTAGACTATGATGTCCATTCACAAAGTTGCTGAAACAAAAATGGCCCTAACTTGATCATCCATAGTTGAAAATGCATGAAACCTTGTGGAATGATAAGTTAGGCCTTACGCATAGTGTTTTTGTTTTCATTATTTTTTTCTCAACTAATCTTCTAGTCATGGAGTGATGCCCTAGGCTAATTGCTATGAGTAGGTGAGTCAGGACTGTAGAAAGATGTGTTGGAAGAGCACACCAAGATCTAGTATGACCAATCTAATGGCTTGGTTAAAATCCATACAATGTACCCTTGAAGAAACAAGTGGTTGTATGGGTTAGTGTGAATTTTGAAGACTTCTATGAGACATTTTGTGGAAATTGGTCTAGAGGTCTAAAGAATAGCCTAAAAACTAGGGTCTAAGAGAAAATAGGGTTATGGGTGACTTGGAGCTCTATAATTTTGAATTCCTGAAGTGTTGGGTGATATATTTTAGAATCATAGGGTCTTCCATATGGTTGTGTGGAAGAATTTGGAGAAATTGACCAAAATAGTGTAACTAGACCTAATACAATTAGGCCTGATTAGCCTTATTTGTGGATAGTGATAGTTAAGTGCTTGTTAGTGTAACCAGAATTGTTTGAAAGCACTGGGAAGGATGTGAAGGATATCTTCTACATCAGGAAGGGCCTAATAATGGTGAGGAAAATATCCTAAGAAGGGGTTTGGAGTTCTAATGGAAGGAACAAGACACATAAGGGCTAGTAGGACTAGTTCCTAAATAAAAAGGTTAAGTTCTAGCATCAACCCAACTATACATAGGAGGCAAGTTGAGGTGAGGGTCTTGGAGGCCAAGTTTGGTGGAGAGAGCATAAGAGGAAGGAACCATTGGATGGTTCAAAGGATTAAACCCTAACTAGTATAAGTTAAGTTCTAGAACCCTAGACCCTCTACATCATTGAGTGTGGCACAACTAAATAGTTCTAGCTACCAAGTTTAATTTATAAACAAGAAGGAAAATATCTATGATGCTAATGGCGAATTGATTGGAAGAGGAGAGAAAACAAGAGGTAACTTGTTTCATCTAGACCTGTCTAAAAATACATGTTTATTTGCACAATTTGAAGATGTTTGGTTATGTCAAATGAAGTTTGATAATTTGGTAAACATTGGTAACATGGAAAGAGTAAGAGGATTAACAAGATTGAAAAAATCTGATAAAGTGATGTGCAAACAATGTCAAATGAGAAAAATGACAAAGTCTAGTTTCAAGAGCAAGACCTATTCTTATAATTATATTTTGGATTTGGTTCATATTGATTTATGTGGTCCTATTGGAGTGCAAAGTTATTGTGGTGACAAGTACTTTATCTTATTTGTTAGTTATTTCTCTAGAATGGTGATAGTGATGTTTCTCAAAGAAAAATATGATGTTTTTCAAATGTTTAAGTGGTATTTGGCTAGAGTTAAAAAGGAAACCAATAAAAATCTAAAATGATTGAGATCATGTAGAGGAGGTGATTTTATCTCAGATGAGTTCAATACATTTTTCAATGAAAAGGGAATCAAAAGACAAATGCCTGCACCAAGGACTCCATCACAAAATGGGATAGCTGAAAGAAGAAACAAATCAATCATAGACTGTGCAAGAATATTGATGACGAAAAAGAATATTTCACAAAATTATTGGAGAGAAGTTGGAAGAGAAGTTGTAAGTACATTTGTTTATAAACTTAATCGATTTCAAGTCAAGAAAGGTAAAAACAAACCTATTTTGAATTGTGGTATGGCTATGAACCTAATGTACCTAATGTCAAATATTTCAAAGTATTTGGAAGCAAGTGTTATATATTGAAAGATTCAAGGAATGGAAAACTTGATGCAAAGAGTGATGAAGGTATATTCTTAGGATATTCCACTAAAAGAAAGGTATACAAGTGTTTGAATACTAACACTAACAAAATGTAGAAAGTGCAAATGTTAGAGGTGATGAATTTACAAAAAAATAATGCAAGAAAAAGCTCGAAGATTTAAGAAACTCTATATACGTCTATGAAGGTGAATTAAGTACCTTACCTGAACAAGAGAAAGAGGTTGTTGAGCTTCTACAGATAGACACTGCCAAGTTACAATAGAGAATCTCTCTTGACCATTAGCAAGCTATTGAGCATTAGGCTATAAAGTCTAAATCATAGATAGAGGAGACCAAACATCATACATAGGAAACTAAGTTAGAAGAGGAAATACTTGGAGAAGATGATCAAGCTAGACCTAGTGAACTACAAAAAGGAAAAATAAGATATGAACTTGTTTTTATCCAAATATGTGAGAAGACACCACACACATGATGAAATCATTTGAGACAAAGATTCATGATTCATGACAAGAGACAAGTTGAAGAATTATGCATGTTTACTATGTGAGTTTGAGCCAAGAACAATTGAAGTTGCATAAGAGAATGGATATTGGATTAGAGAAATGAATGAGGAGATTGATCAGATAGAAAATAACAATACATGGACATTAGTACCAAGGGCAAAGGATAAGAATGTGATTGGAACTAAGTGGGCATTCAGAAACAAGTTGAATGAGAAAGGTGAAGTCACAAGGAACAAAACAAGATTGGTTTACAAGGGATATGCACAAGAGGAAGGAATTGACTATGGAGAGATATTTTCTCTACTTACAAGGTTGGTAGGAGTAAGAACATTACTTGCATATACAACTTGTAAAGGATTCAAAGTATATCGAATAGATGTCAAATCTACATTTTTTAATGGAGTCTCAGAAGAGGAAGTCTACATTGAACAACTTGAAGGTATTGTTGAACCTAGCAAGAAGAACCTGGTATGTAAGTTGCACAAAGCATTGTATGGTTTCAAACAATCCCTAGAGCATGGTATGAAAGATTACATGCATATTTGGTGAGGATTGGTTTTGCAAGAACTAATGACAATGATAATTTGTATTTGAAAAGTGAATATGAGGATAAGATATTGTTAGCTGAAATATTTATTGATGATATCATTTTTGGGGGGACGAGATTTAATGTACAAATCATCTGCTAATGAGATGAAGAAAGAATTTTTGATGTAAATGTTTGGAGAGATAAAATTCTTTGTTGGTTTGCAAGTCTATCAAATGAAAGCAGGTATATACATTACACATTCAAAATATATCAAGAAATTACTAAAGACATTTGGAATGGAAGATTCAAGACTAGTTGGAACACCTATGACTATTGGACATAACCTTTCAAAGAATGATGATTCTGCTAAAGTAAATCAGACATTATATAGGTCAATGATTGGAAAATTATAATATGGCATCCATAGTAGACCTGGCATTGTATTAGTTGTTGGAATTGTTCCAATATTTCCTGCTAATCTTAACGAGAACCACCTGATGATTGTGAAAATAATATTAAGATATTTGAAAGGAACATAAAACTATGGTTTATGGTATAAGAAGAATGACAAGTTTGAGCTGAAAGTTTACACAAATGATGATTGGGTTGGAAACATTGATGATAGAAAGAGTACAAGTGGAGGAGATTTCTTTCTAGGCAAGAGATTGATTTCATGGACAAGTAAGAAAATAAAATGCATTCACAATCCACAACAAAAGCTGAATGTGTTGCTACAACAATTAATTGTTCAAACACAATGTGGATCAGTAAATGGTTGAAAGTTATGAAGGAATATATTATTGAACCATAAAGCAAGCACTATAAACATATCCAAGAAGAATCTTGTGATGCACACAAAGGCAAAGCACATTGCAATCAAGTATCATCACTTAAGGGAATTAGTACAAGACATAGAATTAAGACTTGAATATGTGAATACAAGGGAAAAAATAGCTTATATATTCATGAAGGCATTACCCAAGGATTCATTTATCTATCTAAAAGGGAAGTTAGGGGAAAAAACTAAGAAGGGATGCAACAATGTATCAATTGTTATGATTAGAATATCTTACACATTGATGCAAGAGGTCACACTTTATGAGCCGCCTAAAGATGGTAAAAGACAAACAGTAACATTGATTGATAAAGCTACAAGTAGGCACATGGTGATACAGTTAAAAAAAAGGTGATGAAAGAGGGAGAGATAATTCAAATATTAGTTAGTACAGAAGATAAAGAATTCATGTAAATGGATTTGGCATTATTGTCAAAGAGAAAGATGTGTACCAAGTTACCATCCAATATCTAAATAATATGAGAGTTGTGTCAAAGAGAGAGCATATGAGATATTGCATGGATGAGAATAAAAATGAAGCCAAGGATATTAATGAAGATTTATACAGACCATAGAGGGAGTTGATAGTTAAAATCCAGAGAACATTTTTGTCATTGCATGGTAACTAATGATGTTTCTATCAATGCCAAAGAAGGAGATTGTTGGAACTACAATTGGAACAATTGCTATGTTTTCATTGATGTCAAACCTTACTGGTAAGACATTTGCTAACAATATAGAGTGTCATATTATTTGATTGATGAAGAGGATTTGAAAAAAGAGATAAAATGATGAACTAGTAAAGTGGTAAAGTAAAGAGGAGCAAGTATGATGAAATTACATAGGGCACTTGATCAATTAGTATTTGACAAGATAATATGTTGTCTGACAATTCTATTAAGTGGAAAATAAATATGAGTTGAAGTGTAGAAGAGATGATTAATGCAAGTCAAGAAGTCAAGTAAAACTCTAGTTTGATCGAGGAACAGGTTACTAGGTCAATGAAGAAGTTAAGCATTACTAAGTAGAATATTGAGGAACTTAAGTATTATTTGGATGATGGTAATGACCAAGCAAGATGAAGGAAAATTGAAGTAGTGACCAAGCATAGTAATGGTCGAGCAAGCCAATGTAAGTTGAGTGAGATAGATCAGTAGTGATTGAACTACCCAGTGATGACCAAGCTAAAGAACATAGTGATGATCGAGTGTCAACACATTAACAATTTAAGAAAGAATCAAGTTTCGAGGTCAACATAGTTGAATTTATGGAATAGTCAAAATGTGTTAAAGATGAGGATTAATGAGATGTCATATTTAATGTATGAATTAAGTTTGTTAAGTAATCTAAGATGAAGATTCAATAAGAAGTTTCCATAAGTTTCAAGGAAAGAAGAAGAAAGACAAAATGATGAACAGATTCAATGAATATGATCAAACCCTAAGATTTATGGTTATGTTTAAGCAAAAAAAAATTAAACTTATCTATTTAAGGAGGCATAAGAGATATTTTATACGTTGGCTGGTAAACTTATGAAGAATAAGTCAAAGAGTAAGAGTTATAGAGGAAAAATAAGAAATCGGTGAAAGTGAGATTGCTTGAGGTGCTACCAAGCAGATTAGAGATGGAGAATGTGATGAAGACCAATCAATGAGCTAAGAATGAGCTAAATGGAGATCCAAACATGCAAAGTGAGTTGTAATTCATTAGATCAACCTAGCTCTTACTTTCTAACCATTGTGCCATTAAAAATCCTTTAATCAAGTTTGACCTAAAAGTCATGTTGTAAACCCTTTTATCAAGGTGACATTCTGATGGGATGTTTTGAAGACCTCTAAGAGGCCACTCCTGATAGGGTGATTAAATCCTTTGATAGGGTCACACCTAATAGTGTGTTTTGTAACCTTTAACAAGGTTGACTCTTAATCGAGATCACTTTAGAAGCGTGAAAAAGTAGTAGCATGTTATTGTTGGAAGTATTTATTGGGAGACAAGATACTGAGAGGGAGAGGGTGAATCAAGATCTTAAACTTTTACTTGCAATTTTTTTTACTGGTTTCACACCTAATTCATCTCATATCTTAGATCTAACATCAAAATTGTAATGCTGAAATGAAATCAAAACATGACATCCATCAAAATTTTCAACACATAACACAATTGATTTGGTTGCCTAGAAACACTTCAATGTGAAGGTAACATTGGAGTGGGGATGAAACCCACAAATCTTCATTGTTGTAACAATAAATTTAACCTATTAGGGTTACAATGTTGATCATAATAGATGACCTACATGATGAAGAGTCTGCCATGTTAAAAGAATTCAAGACTATTAAGTCTTAATTTGTTAAAGGATTTTATACTTACAATCAAGTAAGGACTTTGTTAGGAGATATAAGTAGATCTATTAGGATCACTTTGTTAAGATATTTTCCCTAACTCAATCTGTTAAAAAAAAATTAGTACCTGACCCTCAGTTTTCTCTAAAAGCTAATGTTGGACCTCCTCTATTCAATGTCTCAATATCTGATATCTCTGTTTTGTCCTTCACTACTTAGATTTCTCTGTCTGATCTCCTTTCAGACTTAGCCTTCCTTTTTTTATTCTATCCTTGTTTGCTCCTACACTTGTGCATTCGCTCATTCATTCACACATTATTGATCACCCATACTACATTCTCGTATTGATCCTAGGTTTAAAACCCTCTTTAAATAGATAATATTTGAAAGCTCTAGATCATAATCAATAGTCCATAATTCATTCCTTTTTTTGTTTCCCTTTTGATTGGTTGATATTCTTTCCTTGAGATCAATACCTTTTTTAAAGATGCGTATACTCCATCGTGACTATCTCTACAATCATTAAATGTTGTATTAAAGTTGGCCAAAATATTTACATAGGTGTTTGTGCAATTACAAACTCATATGTCAAAATTGCTTTACTTAGCATTTGAAGGTTTTGACCCTTAGTCCTAACTAACATTCATGTTGTCATTTAGCTTCTACACACTCGATCTATTCTGTATACTCAAAAAAATGTGTCTTATAATTTTCTTAGTCTCAACTATGTATGATCGGCTTATATGTGTACTCAGTCTCAATTGGGGTGCTCGATAATCTTTGACTTGCTTGGCATGTGATGTAAAAAATAAATAAGTCCTTATGTACTCAGACTTTACTATATGACTCGGTCATAGTGATGACTGACGAACCTTGCCTAGTAAATGATTAAGTGTTTGGACACTAATAGGCAACTTAGGTGTAGAAATCAACAATACCCCCCTTTGACATTAGTGGAAAAAACACTTTGTCATAAGTTATCATTCCATACAATAATATTCCCCTGAGACTATAATTTGGGTCTGCAATTTGGATTTGTTGATGTTGTTTCATTTGATGAATCCATCTCTGATTTCTGTTACCTTCTTTATTTCCAAGTCACATCTTCCATTATTTCCCCTAATATATGTCTTAATATATTTCTCCCTTTAGTATATTCCCCCCTTATTTTTGATACTTATGGCTTGGGGTTTGCTGGGGCTATCTTATACTTATCAAAGAATGGTTTATGACTTGCCAAAGTTTCTTCAAAACCTTTATTCCATTGCTCCTTTACTTTTTTCAAAACTTAAATACAAATTTCTAGCTTGACAACTAGATAAATTAAGCTTTCAACATTTGAGATATGTATGTATTTCTTCAATATATTTTGCGCTATAGACACTTCCTTCTTAATAATCTCCAAATCTAGTAGCAACATGAATTGAATAAATATCAGTTTGTTCCTCATTTCACTGTCTCTAGATGTAAGCTTGGCTAACCTCTACTGACCAAATGTTAACTTATTATATGAGGGTGAACTTGAATTTGTGCCCTTCCTAATGAAATAGTACATGCCTTCATGTCAATGTGCAATAAATCAATAGATTGTTGATTCTCCAATGTGATGAACTCAACATCACAAATCTTCATATACAAGGAATGAATAGTCTTCAAAATTTCTTCTAACTATGTGACTAAATTAGAAAGATCTACTTGTTTATTTACATGTTCTCTAGAGACTTTCTCCAAAACTTTGTGCTCAAATTTTCTTTAAGACCATTGCATCAATTTGTCATTGGTCTCAACATCCTTTGATTGAACTTTATCAATTATATACACTAACTGATCCAAAATTGGATTTTAATTATTCAAGTTAGCGATTCCAAATGCATCAACAAAAATGTCTTTAACATTATGTAATACCTATTTCTTTTTGTGCTCTCTCCTTAGCTATTCTTGCTTTGCCTTGTGGCTCAAAAAAGTTTGCATTTCTTACATTTTATCCAATGTCAAGTTATTTAAGTCATACATGGGTAAAGTGATTACCTCATCTAGACTTACTGGATCATCTGTCATCTCTTTTGATTGAGTCATTATCTGAGATTGTGGGGTTGTATCACTAGGTAGTGATATTTGCAATCTTTTACCCTTTTCAATCAATCTAGATACCTATTGTTACTCCTATTGAGTAGATATTATCTATTTTCTAGATGTACTAGTTAATGGTTTTGACAGTTTAGCACTCAACAATTATATGAGAGTTTGTATGGCTTCTTGCTCCTTTGGTTTTTCATTTTCTTCTACTGACTCTATTTAATTTTCTTCTTTAATCTTCTAAATTATTGGCATACAAGTAAATTGTAGAAACACAATTATAGCCTTTCCTTGTTGCTCGACACTTGTATCAACGATAACTGATGTAACTTGAAATATCAATTTTAGCACTTTCAATCCTTGGGTAATCTATGATTTGTAGCAAAATTGGATTAGTGCTTAGCAATGAGGGGTATGACATCACACTTTGTATGTCTTCCTCGGTTAATACATTTTGATTTTGCGTAAGTGAGTTAGAAACATATTTGATCATGATAATATCTTGTTGTTCACACTCACCTACTAATTGCTAGATTTTTTTGTGAGTTGGGAAACTTTTTCCTTATTCTGCTCTTCAAACTCTATTACATTTCTCCTTTCTATGTCTTCTTTTTTTGTCGATGGAATAAGTAATCCAAATGCTTCCTTCCATATATGAATACTATCTTGCTTAACTTCATGAGCTTTATTCTTCATAATTTTGTATTCCCTTTTTTTGGTATGAATTTCTTTACAAAATCTTTGATGACTATAGACATATGTGTCTTCCCTAAATTTGACATAGCTTGTGCCAATGTAGTTTCTCTTATTTTCTTCTCAATGGATAATACCCACTTCCATTTGCATCTATATGTCCTCTTGATCTTTAAGCTTCTCCTAATTTTCTTTATTCAAAGAATCATAATGAATATCTTTAAGTCGTGCTATACTAGTTGTATCTCTAATCTTTGTACATACCAGATCCACAATCATTGGAGGTAGTCTGGTTTTAATTAGTAGTTTACTTTGTTCTTCAGACTCAATTTCTTCATCATCTTCTTCCTTCTCTTTTGCCACGACTAGCTTTCTCGATCTTTTTGGTAGGCTCTGCTTAGGTGAGCTGGCTGGTTTCCTCTTTGATGAACTTCCTTATGATTTGACAGCCAAGGGTTGAGTTGTCTTTGATCTCGTTATTATTCTTCCTTTTGGGTCTTGGTGTGTAACCATGTTTTTCACACCTTTCTTTAGATTATCTTTGATTTTAGGATCAACAATTATTACCTTCTCTTGTTTTATTTCCTTGGGCTTGGAAACAACTAGCTCTTTGCCTTTTCCATAATTGGCTTTAGCTATTTTTTTAGATCCTTCCCCTTCTTTATCATATTTTCCCTCAAGAAATTTGATTGTCTTTTTCATTTTATTTTCTATCTTGGACTCACTTGACTCTGTAGTCATCTCAGCCTTAATTGTATCATATGTGCCAAATGGCTTAGCATTCATCAACATCTTCAAACAAAAGTGCATTCACTACTATTATGAGTTCATCAACATTAACCTCATAAGGCATCGACCTTAACCATGCAATTATAGACAATACTTCTTGTGCATATACAAAATATACAAAATCTTTATCTACTATGAAATATGTTTCCTCAAAATATTTACCTACAACAGACCTAGGAATCCTCACTTGATTTCTCATCTTATTTTTGAATTCCTCAAAATAGTTGTCCATAATTGCTTCAAAATTTTCTCCCAACTAACTTATCAAGTCGTTTATCTGTTCCATAGCTGGCCTATTCCTATCTCATGTTATTGTACTAGTTGTAGGAAAATAGTTTTTTACATAGAAAAATATACAATCTAACAAAGATCCAAAATTACATGATGTGTTCTTTACTTTTTCTTATTTCTCCAAGATTCTTTGTTAACTATTGCAATTGCAACTCGACAAGATCACAAGTATGGTCCTTTTTGATAATTTTGTAGCCTAGGTTTATTGCAATGCATGACACAATGTTCAATCTACTGGACTGAAAGAATTTGTGTGCTATCACTCGTACTACAAATTCAATCATAGGATCATTAATCCCATCAATTGACATCCCTTGACCATTCTACTTGGTTCTAGTTGATTTCTCAATCTCATTTCATGTTGCACATCTTATGCTCTTTGGTCTATCCAATATAGGGTATCTAGTAACTCGACGTATTATGGCCTTGTTAATCTTGATTGTTCTGCCTTCTAACAATATCTTCGTATCATGAACATGACTTAATACAATCTTTATCCACTCTATTTTTTAATTTTTTGGAAAACCTAGGGCACGTGTAAGCTCTTTTTTAACAACAATCTTATATTCATCCCTTAGTACTCCATTATTACACAACTTCCCATAAGCTGCTCTCAACTCAAAATATTTTATTTCTCCAATTTTGCACATGTAACAAGATCTCAAATCCTAAATTGTCAAAACTCTTGTTGGAATTGATGATGAGGCACCAATTTCATCTTCAGTTACTTCAATGTTTGAATGATCCCCAAAATTAGGTAGGGGAGAGTGGTTATTCCTCATGATTTATGCATTGCTTTCTTTCAACATTTCGCTTATAGTCGCCATTTTGAACCAGGATTTTCAAAAGAAAACTTTTTTTTAATAACAATTAACTCAGCACTGAAAGTTTTACTTATTGACTTTTATCAAATTGCCAATCTTGCACTATGATTTGCTTACTTTGTTGTTAAATTTTCCTTGATCACCTCTGAATCACCTGTGCACTCTAGATTTTCTTGGTGAAGTAGAAATGAATACCTAGATTCGATAAATACCTTCAATTTGACATTTAGGTCTATAATAAATGTGTTCATACTTTGATAGGTGTATGATAGTTGTCTTAGTCTCCATGCTTCTTTAAAAACACTCAGTTGTTGTTACTTTGCTTGGCCAATACTAATTCACTCAGTCAATACATCATCTCGATCAACATAAGTTCTTGATCTATATTGCATTGCTTGGTCAATACACATTGTATTATTGATGTACGATACTCCATGTTGTATATGATTCTCTTTCACTTCTCTCTCCACATATTTTTTCTTAATGCATCTTTTCTTATTTAGTTATGAACTTTGGCACATTTTATGTTAGGAATTGATGTAAGATATATCATTAAGTATATAGTTCATACGTACCTTCTTCATTTAGTTAGTTGTGGTGCGATCACCTAATCCATTGGATTGGGTGATCTTATCTTTTCTTGCTCCACTACTTCCAGCTTTCACTATCTCTTTCCATGTTTTCTTTACCTCACCTTACCTTTAGTTTTGGCATTTCCATTATTTGGTGCTAGTACTCTAGTTCTATAGTTTCTACTAACATGTCCACTTTGAGACAACTAAAACAAACTAGTTCTCCATTCAACCATTTCTTGTAATTTCCTCTGGAATGTGTCTTAATGCAATTCTCTTGAATGTGTTCATATTCACCACAATAATGACAATTATACCATGTATTGTAATCCCAATTGTGAGAGTTACCTTTCCGTGGTGCATGTATTTTTGTTTTTCAGATGTCTAGTTAGATTTAATCTTAGATCTACACTCATGAGCTCTATGTTCATATTTTTGGACAATTATAGTAATGTCCTTCAAATCTAGATGTCCCTTTAGCATTTGTTTTGCATTCATGTTCTTGGTGTCTTATCTTCTTGCAATTAAAACAATTACCAATAAACTTAGGTTTATAAGTTTGCATACCATTCTCGCTTCTACAGATGTTGGTTGTGTGCCAAGTTTACCACAATGATGTCATTTACACTTGCCTTTGGATTTTTAATTCTTTTTTCTTTCCACTCTTTGATGATTCTCCTTCTTTAGTAGATAAAAATTCCTAGATGTTTCCTAGTCTAGAAGTATCCCTTGGTGATCTCATCAGTTCTTCAAAGTATTTGACAGGTTCACTCGATTTGTTCATTCTTTCCAAAAGTTCCTTTTCAGTCTTCAAATCATTTCTTAGTTGCTCATTTTGTGACCTTAAACTTGTCATCTCCATGTCCTTCATATTTGCTTCCTAAGTTACAATTATCAACTAAATCATCATGTCCAATTGATTGCTTGTGAGCTTCTCTACTTTAAATGATATTTCTTCAAGTCTAGTTGTCATTTGTCCTTTGTCTTATTCAACCATGATTTTGTCTTCTTCTACTTTCTTTTTCTGCTCAGTCACTTCACATAGTCTTGTTGAATGGATTTCTTGTTCTCTCTTGAATCCTTTTACCTCTTTTCTCAAAATGTTCTTCTTCTTCTGTAATTGTGCTATTGCTGCATCACTATCACCGATTTTTCTATTGTCGAGTAGTATTACCTTATTAATTTCCTTGTATAGTGTGTCATTTTGTTGAATGACCATCTCTTTCCTTTTTCTCAAGGATTTTCTTAACTCTTCTTTTTCTCCTTCAAGTTGTTACAATATGATATGGATTTCAATCATTTGATTCTCAATCATTTTTCCCATCTTGTATTCATCCATTTCCAAGGTTTGATCCCCTTAAGCTGTTAGACTTCTTCCAAGAGAACTATGCTCTGATACCAATTGTTGGAAGGATTTAATGGGAAACACGATACTGAGAGTGGTGGTGAATCAGGATCTTAAACTTTTACTTATTTTTTTAATATTGATTTCACACCTAATTCATGTCATATCTTAGATCTAACATAAAAAAAAAGTACCTGTTTTACTTGATGTGATGTGATGAATATTTGGTACCTATTTTACTAGTTTGCTTTCAGCTTTCACTTGCTCCTAGTTTCTACCATTCTCTGTAATTCTCTAAAAATGAGAGGTGAGCTACAGAAACAAGAACCCAAAAATTGTGATGAATGGAAGGCTAGGAAGGATGTTTGGAAGATTTTGGAGAAGGGGAAGGTGACCAATTATTTGGAATGCCTTCATGGGTTCAAACCGCATGTCACCATGACCTTTTTCAAAAACTAGACTGAGGATAGGGTCTCTTTATATGGTGTTACTATGAAATTGATGGAGGACTTCATAGCTGAGATAACTGGTCTACCCATGGAAGGCATTAAGTTCACTAAACAAACTAGCATTTCAAATGTTGCTTTCAAAAAATTCCTTAAAACAAATGTTGAGGAGAAAACTCTGGAAAAAAGTGGAGATTTCTACGATGTGGAACAGATAAAGGAAATTTGGCGGGATGTTCTCTCCTGTACCCGTGATTATTTCATTCTAGATGGTAGAAATAAAAGAGTTCATAAATTTCATTTTGTCTTTCTCAATAATTTTAGACACAAGGATAGACTTTCTTTTCCTTTCTATTTGTGGTTTTCTTTGCTTCAAAGTCTGCATGCTCATAGGAAGAAGAAGTCATGTCCTATTTTACATGAAGGTTTAATTCTTCTAATTGAGGGTTACTGTAAAAGCAAGTCCATTGTTTTCACTCCCTCATTAGATAAAAATAAGGGTTCTGGTACTGATTCTCATTCAAAAAAGAAAAAGAATGAAGATAATGTTAAGGGTAAGAAGAGGATTCTTGAACAAAAACCCTTGCATTCTCAAAAAGATAAGGTGGAATTGAACACAGAGTCTGAGACCTCTGAAAGGAAAAAGGATAATACTCCTGAGGATGATACTCAAGAGGAAGTAGATAACACAGATGTTGGAGATTTTAGCTCTAATATGGAAAGTTACTCGAAGAGCAAAGGAAAATGTGGCAAAGAGGATGAGGAAGACAATAGTGAAGATAATACAGAATAGGGGAACAATGGTGATGAGGGTAATCAGACTGATACTAATGCTGGTGAAGAAAAGATGGAAAAGGATAAAGAGGACCCTGTTACTATGAGGGAGGAGGATTAATCTATTAAGATTTCTTCACCCACCAGAGAGGTTGTGGAACAGGACAAAAATGAGGACCCTACTACTATAAGGGAGGAGGAACAGACAAATAAGATTGCTTCTACTACTAGAGAGGTTTTGGATGAGGACAAGAATGATTCTTTATAGAGGGAAACTATGCTTTCCTTTTTGCACTCTGCTAAGCAAAAAGTTGATTCCATTCTCCAAGTTGATTCATGGATATATAATGAAATTATGGGTTTGACAAAGAAAATGGATATTGTGCAACAAAACCAAGATATAGACCATGCCAAAATTAGCCAACTAGAAGTGTAGGTGGCAAACATCCCAAATAAACTTAAGGATTATGAACAAAACCTTCGAATGCTTATAAAGGAAAGTGGTAGTAAAATGGAACAGGTGACTTCTAGTATCTGCGCTACTACTGCTAGTCTTGGAAAATGAACAAATGAAGAGATCATATCACCAGGGGGTCCAAGCAAGAGAACCAGGCAAAGCTCTAGGAAGCGGGCTCAGGAGGTTGTTGTTGCTGATTCCATTCAAGACACTATAGAGATTGGAAAAGAGGTTGTCAAAATGATCAAAGAGCTGTAGTAGCAACTCTCACTGGGTTTTGATCTCTGGTTTTTGTCCCAGCTTTTGGTCCTTTTTACTAGTTGCGATTAATGGTTTTTGTCTTTGGTTCTATTTTCTAGTTTTTGTTTGGTCTTTAATCTAGGTTCCAGGTCCTTGTAAAACCTGGGTACTTTTATTGATTATTTTTTGTGGTTTCAGGTCCTTGTAAAACTTGTTTTTGATGTTGTTTCTCAATAGGTTTTAGGTCCTTGTAAAACCTGGTGGACTTTAATGCTTTATCTTTTCTGCTTTTGTTAAAGGGTTTCAGGGTCCCTTCAAAACCTATTTTTACCATAATCTTCAAAAAAAAAGAAGTAATGTTGAAATAAAATCAAAACATAACATCCATGAAAAGTTTCAACACATAACACAAATGATTTGGTTACCCAAAAACACTTCAATGTGAAGGGTTTGCCTTGTTAAAATAATTTAAGATTGTTAAGTCTTACCTTGTTAAAGGATTTTACACTTACAATCAAGTAATTACTCTAGTAGAAGATTTAAATAGATATGTTAGGATCACTCTGTTAAGATATTTTCCCTATCTTAATCTATTAAAATCGATTCAATACTTGACCTTTAGTTTGCTTTGAAAGCTGATTTTCAGATCTCCTCTGTTTAATGTTTCAATTTGATATCTTCATTTTGTCCTTTACTACTTAGATTTCTCTATTTGATCTCCTTTCACACTTAGCCTTCCTTTCTCTATCATGTCCTTGTTTGCTCCTTCACTTGCACATTCACTCATTCATTCACACATTACTGATCACCCATACTACATTTCTTCATACTGATCCTAGGGTTAGAACCAACTTTAATTGGATAATCTTTGAAAGTTTTAGATCATAATAAACAATTCACAATTCATCCCTTTTTCTATTTCCCTTTTGATTTAATAATTGGTTGATATGCTTTCCTTGGGATCAATACCTTATGCAAACATGTGTAAACTCCATCTTAATTGTCTCTACAATCATTAAATGTTGTATGGAAGTTAGCCAAAATGATTTACATAGGTGTTTGTGCAATTAAAAACTCATATGTCAAAACTAGTTTACTCAACATTTGAATGTTTCAATACTTGGTCATAAATAACATTCATGTTGTCACTCAACTTCTACACACTTGATCTATTCTATTTACTCAAAAAAATTATCTTATAATTTTCTCTCTCTCAATTGTGTATGCTCATCTTATATGTGCACTCGGTCTCAACTAGGGTGCTCGAAAATATTTGACTTTCTCAACATGTAATGCAAAATAAACAAGTCCTTATGTACTTGACCTTTACTAGATGACTCAGTCACAGTGATGATCGACCAAACTTGCCTAGCAAATGACTAAGTCTTTGGACACTAATAGGCAACTTAGGTATAAAGATCAATAGTTACTTAGTGGTTTTTCCCAAATTGGGTTTCCACGTTAATTCCTTGTATCATACTTGTGTAAATGTTGTTTTCATTTGTTATGCTATTTAGTGTTATATGTTTCTATAATTTGGCTAACACTAAAACAAAGAGGTAGATGTTGATATGAATAAATTGAATTATTGATGATTTGATATATTGACCGAGTGAGTTTATGAGTTTTATTAAGTTGTTTGAAGTTGTTAAAACTTTAAACGGCACATTTGGACCTAAGAATAAGTGATTCACCCTCACTCTTAGTTATTCTAATAATTCAAATAGCTACCATATAGGATTTCAAAGACTTGTTAGTTCCACTTGGTTAAGATTTTTTTTCTACAATGGTAATAAAGTATGAAATGATGTGTTAGGTTTTAACACTACCTTGCTTGTTCATATCTCTACTTTTCTCTATCTCTTCTTTCTAATCCCTTTCTAGCTGATTTACACACTTTACACTTCAACGTAGCACTTCATCCACTTGATCTTCACACTATTGTTCTACTTAGTTCACCTTATGTCAACAACTTGATCAATAGCTTCTACTTCAACAATGATCAACAATAAGAAACATCTTGTTCATCCCTTAAAATAGATAACTCTTGCTTTTCCATAATCTTCCATATTTTACCATTAATCATGATTATAGATCTCCACCAGATTCAAATTAAATGATTCTAGAAACTCAAAAATAAACTTCCTCCTTGAACTTTGTGCTCTAGTACAAATTGATAGATCTTATCCATTAGATCTTATTTGAATTACTCTTGTCATTGATCTCACAACTAACTTTGTCCTTATCTTTTAAACTCCTTGAACATTCTTAATTTTTACCAAATTTTGGCCTTAGATTAATCTTTTACAAACTTGTTCTTTATGTTCATGCTTGGTAATCATTACAAATTTCTTGATCAATACTTGACTTGGTTAACATTGAAATTACCTAATTAACACTAAACTTCAACACTAGTTCTTTTTAGGAGCTCAATGACAACTATAGTAGCTTGGTTAATATTGTATTCCTTTATTCACTAATTGAACTATCTTGTATAGACATCGTGCTTAAGATCATGTAAAGTAATCAAACCAACATTATACTATCAAAGTTAAACTCATTTAAGTGCCCATTGACTACCATACACTTATCAACACTCTAACTCATCATACTTTCTTCAAATCCTTTTCATCAATCAAATGATATGTCACTCTAGTGAACTAGCATAATGTCTAACCAATTAATGCTTGACATTAAAAACAACATAACAACTTATATGACTCTTATCGATACATTAACATCAATATTAGTTGGGGTTAAAAATCTCCCCCTTTGGCCTTGATGGCAACACATAGACATAAGATTTTACATTACAAAAAACTGCATCATAAGATAATCAAATATATGTATTGACAACAACACAACTCTTTAGCTCTTTGACTTTATTTATGTTCTCTACAATAGGTTTAGCATTAGATTCTCCACTTTGACAAATTCTCCCCCTTTGGATTTTTTTAACTTTCTCATCTACCTCTTTGTATTCTTTCTTCTTATTATCACTTCCCCAATTTTATAGATTCTCTCCGTTCTTATAGATTCTCTCCCCTCTTATAGATTCTCTCCCCCTTTGACAATAATACCAAAGGTAATTATAAGTTTAAACGTGAAACTTATAAAAACTTGTAGTTAGATATTGTACTTTGCATGTACTTATTACATCAATTTTATTACAGTTTGTTTCACAACTTTAGGAAGAAGTCGCTAAAGAGTGAATTCTTGCATCAACTCCAAAAAGATATATTTGATGATCCATAAATTGATGCAACATATCCTTGCAATGTGTATGTCTTCTTGCCAAAACATTTGTGCAACCCATTTTTCAATTAGTAGTGTTCTAGCACAATCAACAGTTGATTTTTTTTTCAACAATCCCATTTTGTTGTGGTGTTCTTGGTGCAAATAGTTGTCTCTTGATTCCATTCTCAATAGAAATTTAGAGATTTCATCAGATATAAACTCACCACCTTTATCAGATCTCAAGCATTTCAATTGATTATCAGTTTCTTTTCAACTCTATATTTATACCACTTGAACATTTGAAAAGCATTAGATTTTGATTTCAAAAACATTAATGTCATCATTCTAGAAAAATAATCAACAAACAATTTGAAACATCTACCTCCATAATAGCTCTTAACTCTCATTGTACCAAATAAATAAGTATGAACTAGCTCTAAAATATCACTATTTGAATGTTGTTTGCTTGAAAAACTAGATTTAGTCATCTTACCAAGTTGACATTTCTTGCACATAGCATTCTTAGGTTTATGTAGGTTCGACAAGCCTCTCACTTTCTTCTTTCTACTTACTTTGACCATATTTTCAAAGTTGACATAACATAGTCTCTTGTGCCACAATCACATATCTTCAACTTTTGCAAACAAACATGTACCAATAGTAGGATCAAGGTAGAATAGATTACCCCATTGTTTATTCTCCAGTACTAATCAAATTTCCATTGTCATCATACATCTTTACTTTTCTATTCTGAAATTTCAACTTGTGACTTGTATTATTCAAGTGAGAAACACTCAATAGATTATACTTTAGTCCTTGAACCCAATATGCATTATCACATTTGGTTTATCATTTAACATCAACGAACCTCTATCTTTCATAGGACATGGAACATCATTCCCAAGTTTAACTATTCCACAATCACACTCTTCTAGCTTATCAAACTTACTTATATCTCTAGTCATGTGATGTGATCATCCACTATCAATAATCCCTATATAATTTTTTTTTTTGATTGGTAAATGACCGAAGCCTAGATTAATTATTCTTATTTATTGTAATTAATTATTTTTTTGTGTTAAGCAAATTTGAACCCAAGACCTCCCACATAAGAGGCTCACAAGTTACCATTGTGTTGTAGGCTCTTGCCTAATCCATGTATAAATTTTATTAACATGAGATATAAGGGTTTTTTTTGTTCCTCATACCTTTTCTCATTAGGATCTTCTTTAACAACAACTTATACCACTTCTACTCCTTCCTTATCATCTTTTGTGTCTGACTCGATATGCTCTTCCTCAACAATGTAACATGAATTTGTCCCTTTCTCCTTGTAGTCCTTGTTTTTTTCTGTATCTGTGCTCCTTCTTATCATTCTTAACACTCCTATTCTTATTAGGACATCTAGTAGAAAAATTACCAACTTCATTGCGTGTAAAACATATCAGGGGCAGTTTACCTTTGAATTTTCCTTTACCTCTCAGTAGCCTCCTTACAAGCAATGCTTAAATCTCATCCAATTATTCCTTTGAATCTAAATCACTTTCATCGTTAATGTTATTTTATTTATTTGAAATTTCAATGGTTAGTGATGGATTGAAAGCATTCTCAATCTTAGGCACATTATTATCATAGTTACTAAATTCAAGCAGAGTCAAATGACCAACTAAACCATCAAGAGTAAGATCATTACCAGACATAGCTTTAAATTTTTGAATTGCAGATATGCTTATAACATAAACATATAATAGTGTTTTGAGAACTTTACTTATAACTTCTTCATTACTAATGACACCTGTAACAACTTTGATAACACTATCAAATTCTAGTTGACATACTGCACAATATTTTCTCCATCTTTCATCTTCATATCATCATATTTGCCTCTTAAGCTTTCTACTTTGGCTCTCAAAGCATTCTAATCTCCTCCATGCACGAGTATCATCTTGTCCCACATTTCTTTAGTAGTAGCACAATTTTTGACATCATCAAACTCAACATCATTTAATGCAGAAGAAATCCCAATCATGAGGCTGTTGTGTTCTTTCTTTTAGGACATCTCATCAACTATCATAGGTCCATTGGGAGGGGTGTATTGATTGTCTAGATAGAATAGTGAATTGTCTCCAATCCTAGATAAATAAAGCCTCAATTTGGTTTTCCATCAAGAGAAATTCTCCTTGTTCAATTTTGGTACCTCTCTCTTATACGTCTTCAAATCTTTAGCTCAAGTCCATTCCAATGTCTTCTTTCAAGCACTCAACTCTGATACCAATTTTTAGATAATTGAGAGGGGGTGTGAGGGGTGAAGGGGTGAATAAGTTAAAACTAGTTATCCTACAGTCCTTAAAAACATGTTTATACCAACTTCAAATTCAAATTTTTAGATCAATAACTTAGTAACCACATCAAACATCATTATTCAAACTTATATGAACTTCACATTAAATTCCTATCTCATTGTTTCTCAATGTTTTGAGTATAATAGTAATCATCTAGCTTATACCAAATTGCAACATTGAATAGTTAACATGAAATAAACATGCAACACAATAAGCATTCACACATTTGACACAAGTATTTAACATGGAATCCCTATAAAGGAAAACACCATCTAGAAATTGACAACCCAAATATTTTCACTCTTTTGAAGTGATATCTGTTAGGAGCCAACCATGTTAAAGGTTACATAGACATTTTTAATGTGACCTTGTTAGAGTCTTTTCACCAAAGATCATCTAGACCTCATCACTCCTTGACATTTCTAAAGAGTGGTCTACTTTAAAAGTCTTACAAAACATTCAAAATAATACTACCATATAGGATTTCAAAGACTTACTAGGTCCACTCAATTAAGATATTTTTCTGCTACAATGGTAGGAAAATAATAGTGAAGCGATATGTTAGGTTTTAGCACTACTTTTCTTGTTCATATGTCTACTTTGCTCTATCTCTTTCTTCTAATCCCTTTATGGTTGATTCACACTCTTCACACTTCAACTTAGCATTTCGTCTACTTGATATTCACACTACTACTTTACTTAGTTCACCTTCAGTCAAAAACTTGATCAATACCTTCTACTTCAACAATGATCAACAACAAGATACATTTTATTCATCCCTTTAAATAGATAACTTTTTTCATTCCATAATATTCTAGAATTTTCTTCTTAATCATGACTATAGATCCCCATCATATTCAAATTTAATAAATCTAGACTCTCGTGAAATAAACTTCCTCCTTTGAACTTTGTGCTCCAATTCAAATTGATAAATTTTCTCCATTAGATCTTCCTTGAATTACTCTACTCATTGATCTCAGACATAACTTCATCCTTATCTTTTAAACTTGTTGAACATTTTTTATTTTTACCAAATGTTGACCTCAAATTAACCTTTGACAAACTTTTACATCATGTTCATGCTTAGTGATCATTAAAATTTGCTCGGTTGAAACTGAAATTACTCAGTTAACACTAAACTTCAACACTTCCTTTTCAGGTTCTCGATGATAATTGTAGTAGCTTGGTTAATATTGTATTCCTTCATTCATCAATTAAACTATCTTGTATATACATCTTTCTTAAGATCAAGTAAAAAAATTAAACCAATATTATACTATGAAGTCTAACTCATTTAAGTGCCTATTGAATACCATCCACTTTTCAACACAATATAACTCATCATACTTTCTTGATTTTTTTTTAATCAATCAAATCCTCTCCATCAATCAAATGATATGGAACCCTAGTGAAATATCATAATGTCTAACCAATTAAGGATTCAGATCAATGACAACATAACAACTAATGAATCTTACACATACATTAACAACATTATCAGTGAGGGCTAACACTTTGTTTGATCCCCATATCTTTTACCATCAATATAATCCTTTATTTTTTTATGGTGTTAAATGGACTCCAAACTCTTCCCACCATTGTGATGTATCAGCTAAATTATTCTCCAATTTATCTTTATTCGACCCATTACATATTTCATCTTAACTCATTTCATCCCCGATCCTTATAAAAGTATCTACTTCTTTTGGTGCTTGGTTCTAATTTTTCTTCTTTCTCCCTACCATCTCTTGATGCTCACTCTATTTTTTGTCATCTTGAAATAGTTTTCCTCCTCCTATTGGAGTTTTCCAAAACTTGTATAATATTTTATTCTTCTTTTTAGATTTTCCCCTTATCTCATTAGATTCACCATTGTCCATTTGTCTGTTTATTGCTTTTGTTAGAGGACTACTCTCATTTATGTTTTCTCTTATTATGTCCTCTTCAAAATACAAATTAGTCGTTCAAAACTTTAACCATAAATTCATTCACCACACATTCATCTAAAAAGCTACATGTAAACTAAAATACCTAGCTAAACATATTCATCCATAGTATGGAGAAAAATAACATTCAACACATGTATGACACAAGATATTTGGTTACCCAAAAACCCTCCAATGAGAAGGTAAAACTAGGGTGGGGATGACACCCACAAATCTCCACTACTGTAGTAATAAAGTGTATCCAATTGAGGTTACAATGTTTGATCATGAAACATGATCAACCTTGTGAAAGGTCTGCCCTATTAAAGGCTTACAAGATTGTTAGATCTTACCCTGTTAAAGGATTTCAAAACTCGATTAGAAGTGTGCCTGATTAAAGGAATTTAACTTAAAATGAAGTAAGCACCTTGTTAAATTATTTACAACAACCTGCTAAGAATACTCTATTAAGAGATTTAACCGATTAACTTGTTAGAATGTCTCAGTAATGATCCTGCAGTTAGCACTCTGCTACTAGATAATAGATCACCTCTTTCCTAATGTGTACTTGATCCTCATTGATTAGATGGATCTCTTCTATCCTCTAATTTCTTTCCTCTATTCTTCTCTAACTAATTTTGTAATGTATCTCAATTCACAACTCCTTAGTCACCATGAATGCTCTGTTTGCACATGCAAACTTCTCTCTTTTCTCCTTTTACATTCATAATTTTTTTAGGGTTTTTCCTCCTTAAGAAGACCTAGGTGACTTAGTGTTAGGTATGAATCAACAATTGTGATTCACCCATATTGTCGCTTAATCCTTCTCTTTTTCTTATTGGTTGCATGCACTACATAGGGATCCTAAATAAAGATTTTTCCTTATCATCTAGGATCACAAAACAATCCTTAAGTTGGCTAAAAATGGTTTACAAAGAAGTTTGTGCCATTACAAATAACTATGTTCAAAAATGTTTACTCGACACTTGAAGTGTCTGATGCTTGGCATCCACTATCTCTTTAATGTTGTAACCCAACCTCTAAATGACTTGGCATCCACTGATCACTCAGCATCAAAATGATTCGACACTCACTATCTGCACGATACTTGAGTGACTCGACACTTACTAGTTACTCGACATATACTATATATCTCTCGCTTAGCATATACTATCTACCAACTTATGCTCAGCATGCATTACTTGTTCGACATCAACTAAGTAAATGACTTAAGTATATTGGCACTCACATGTCAAAACTAATCTAATATTAACACTACCTTGTTTAAGCACTCCTTGCATTTTCTGGAACTAGTATTTTGTTTTCCTTTTTCTAATAAATCCTAACTCTTATTTTCCTCTTCATTGCCAATCTTTTCTATGTTTAATCATTTTGGGCTTATATCCTGATCCTTGATTGCTAATAAATCTAGCGAAGGATCCTTATCATTTTCCTTTATGTTGGTATTTCTTTTTCTATACTATTTTCTTCATCATTATTAGCCTAGATTATGAGTAATGCACTTTGTTCCATTTCTATACAATTTTGATCATAATCAATTTCTTGTGTTTTCACTTTGTTTCTACCATTTCAATCATGTTCCTTAGATCCTTAGTAGTCTTTTTTATAGTAGATTGAATCATATGTACTTTATGCTCCTCTTCCAATAAGATTAATTGATTGCTTATATCATTTGGAATTAAGATAATTCTTGAGTCAATTGTCTATATTTATTCATTTTTTTTTAATATCTTCAATATACATATTGTATTGTTTGTAATTCTTACATTGTTGAGTTTTACTAATATTCTCCTCAAAGTTTCTTTCCTCATTGGCATTTCTTTCATCCACACTTAAATTATTATAAATATTATTTCCTAGATCTCTATTGGAAGATTGTTCCTATCTTGGATTCTTAGTACTATTATGAAAAAGGTTGTTATCATAATTTGTATTCAGATCTTCCTCCACTATTTCCCCTTCCTCAATGTCCTCTTCTAGAAGGCATATTTTACTCAATAAACTAAGGTTATGCTGATGTCATAGTCGTTATATGGGTCTAACTTGTATGTACATATTTTCTTAAGCAAAAATTATTTCCTTATCCTTTATTATGCTATCTATTTTTGGGATGATCCAATTTAGGGTAGAGTTTATACTATCAATGAAGGGATTCTATTGCTAGTGCACTCGACACATATTATTGCTTGGCTATGCTTGTGTGAGCTCAGTTATGCTTGGTGGATTTTCTAGTACTCAGAAGTGGTTCTTCTTATGCTCGGTCATGTCTTGGCTCTTTTTAAACTGAGTTTTCTGTGATCAGTTTCTAGTTTGAGTTGACCTTGGTATTTAATGTGGTTGCATGTATTTGATTTTTGTTGTGAGTTGACTTGTGGCTTAAATGTGTATTTAATGCAAGGGTTTATTTAATTTGTAACTTACTAGGTTGACCTATGGCTTAGTTGGGTATAAGTAAGGGGGTCTTGTGGAGTCTTAGGGCATAATCATCTAGCTTGGAGAAGAGGATGTGGTAGAGGAGCAAACTTTGAAAAGCTAGTAGTTGTAGCTTGGGAAATAAGGAGATTACTTGGTGAACTTGTGAGCACAAGTTTAGATTGTCCTTGGAGGTTTCTACTAGAGTGTAGTTTTGGACTAGCTAAGGGGTTTGGGGTTGGATCATTAGGGATCTTGTAGAACTATTATTGTAATTGTTATTGTATTTGGTCATAACTCAGAAGGCCTTACAGTCGGGCACATTGCATGTAATCAATTATTTTATGAATAAAGAGTTGTGTTTGGTATCAAATATTATATTATGAGTTGTGTTTCCACTATGTGGTTATTTGTTGTGGGCTAGGATGTCTCCTTTATGGATTCTCCTACCTTGCACTATGTCAGGTGGTATCATAGTACATTTGTTCCTGAGCGTGTAGACAAATAACTGAAGTGAAGGTAGTTTACACTAGGACATGGGGTGAAAATCATTAGAGCGAGGATTCGGTTGAGCTTGTGGACTTGTTGCAAAGGATTCACAAAAATCTTGGAAGATGCCTCTGAGATAATTAGACCCTAGGGCCATCGAAGATCTCTTTAATGTTATGGAAGCGAGGACCTCAGAGAAGATTAAAGTAGAATTCAGATCTGAGATCATGCTAATGAAGAGTGATGTGATCACTAAAATTGTAAGTGCTATAGGTGGTGTACCTTGGAATGTGGGTACTAAAGATGGTTATGAGGAAGTTGCTAAATACTTTGAGGTTGCTGGATCAAGTGGTGAGGACATAAACTAATTTTATGGAGAGACCTATGGGAAATAGGGCTAGTTAGTTTCATAGATATGGATCTCAGTTAAAGCTAGAGCAAAAGTTGGAGGTTTCTAATTTCTTAGGTTCTTTGAATCCTAAAGACCCGATTGATTAGATTGGAGAATTGGAAGACTAATTTGAGTTAGAGGATATTGGAGATCTGCTTAGAGTGAGATTGGTACAGATTAAGTTGAAGGGACATGCTGCTCTTTGGTGGAAAGAATTACAAAGAGATAGAGAAGAGGAAGGTGAAATGAAGACCACTCATTGGAAATTGATGGTGACTAAACTGAAGGCTAACTTCATTCTTGCTGATTATGAGCTTGAGTTGTGTATGAGGTTGCAGAATCTGAAGCAAAAGGATATGTCTGTGAAGGATTATACCGAGGAGTTTTACAAATTGACTATTTAGTCTGGGCATAGAGAATTGTCTAAGGAGAAGGTGGCTAGATATATTAATGGTTTGAGATTCAATATTCAAGATGAGGTTGGTATGCTGAATATTGCTTCAGTTGAGGATGCTTATTAGTATGCTTTGAGAGCAGAAGAGAAGTTGAAGAGGAGACATCAAGGTAATCCTTAAGAGAAGGAGAAGAAGGATCACTTGGTGAAGAACAAACATATTTTTGAAAATGAATCTAAATCTATTGAATAGAGGAAGAGGATAGAAAAAGGTGCATTTAAGGGTACTTGCTATAGATGTGGTGAAGAAGGACATGAAGCTTATGAATGTTCATAGAAGGATGCTGATAGGAGAACTGTTGCTATGAACGAGGCTGAAGATCATATCAATGAACTTGATCAAGGGAATTTTTTTTTAGCTGGGTGAGTATTGTTTGGAAAGAGGACACTAAAAGCTTGTCAAAGGCATAATTTGTTCAAGACTCTTGTAAGTTTGGTGGTAAAATCTATAATGTAATTGTGGATAGTAGTAGTATTGATATTCTTGTTGCTAAGGAGATGGTTCCAAAACTTGGTTTGAGGAGAATGAGACATCCTTGTCCTTATAAGATTGGTTGGTTACAAGATGAACATGCTTTGGAAGTGAGGGAGCAATGTCTTGTTGATTTTTAGATTGGGCTGTATAAGGATCAAGTGTTGTGTGATATTATGGACATGAGTAATTATCACATATTTCTTGGTAGACTTTTGCAATATGATTGTAGGGCTATGCATGAGTGTGTCAAGAATGTGATTACTATTGTAAAAGCTAGCATGAAGCATTCCCTGATTCCTTTACAAAATGAAGAACTCGATAGGAGGAACTTGAGTATTGCTAGCTGAGTTTAGTTGAAGGATTTTGAGAGGGTTAGAGATTAGCATGGAAAAAAAACTTGTGGCACACTAAGGGTGGATGTAAACAAGAAAAAGTGGAACAAAGGAAAGAGTGTGAAAGTTGAAGACTTGAAGGACATGTATGTGAAGAAGCAATTTGGGATTTATCTGTTGAATCCCAGAAGATGTTCTTCTAGCTACTGAGGACATCTTTTTGCACGTGGGGTGTCTGATGTAGCATCCTAGGATTGTTAGCAATCCTATATGTTGGAGGGATTTTGGATTTGGTATTGATGAAGCTCGGTCCCTAAAGGTACTTGGTGATGCTTATGGGAAGTTAGCATACACTGGGAGCTCAGTGATGCTTGGTTGCAATGTTGACCGAGTAGCTCAGTCAATGAAGGGACTTAGTTGCTAGTGGACTCGTCACATACTAGTGCTCGGCTATGTTTGTGTGAGCTCAGTTATGCTTGGTGTATTTGGTGATACTCAGAAGTAGTTCTTATGATACCCAGTCATGCCTTAGTCCTATTTTAACTGAGTTGTCTATGATCAATTTCAAGTTTGAGCTGACCTTGGCATTTAATTTGGTTGTATGTATTTAATTTTTGTTGTGAGATGACTTGTGGCTTAAATGTACATTTAATGCAAGGGTTTATTTAATTGGTAACTTACTAGGATGACATGTGGCTTAGTCGGGTATAATTAAGGGGGTCTTGTGGAGTCTTAGGGGACAATCATCCATCTTGGAGAAGAGGATGTGGTAGAGGAGTGAATTTTGAAAAACTAGGAGCTATGGCTTGGGAAATAAGGAGATTGTTTAGTGGGCTTATGAGCACAAGTTTAGATCTTCTCTAGAGGTTTCTACCAGAGTGTGATTCTAGACTAGCTAAGAAGTTTGGGGTTGGATCATGAGGGATCTTGCAGAACTATTATTGTAATTGCTATTGTATTTGGTCATAACTCAGAAGGCCTTATAGCTAGGCACATTGCATTTAATTAGTCATTTTATGAATAAAGAGCTTTGTTTGGTATCAGATCTTATATTATGAGTTGTGTTTCCATTGTGTAGTTATCTGTTGGGGGCTAGGACATATCCTTTGGAGATTCTCCTACCTTACACTCCATCATCAACTATGCCAACCTTCGCTTGCTCTTACTCACTACTGTCAAGTCTTTAGTAATTGTTTGTGGAATATCAAATTTGTTTGCTATCAAAATTGTGTTCTAGAGTGCATATTTTTTTTTGGTCAAATTAATTGGGTTCATTATTTCTATTGAAGTTCACTCTTTTTCTTGGTAGAGCCATTTTTAAAAACTATTTCCACTTATCCCTTATATATGTGTATTCTTTGTATTTTCTCTATCACTAATGTGGTTTGCTTCGATTGTAACCACATCAATTATGATCACTAAGCAAAGAAATGATACAATGTTTGATGGATGTCCACCAATATTCAGATTTTAGAATTCTCTAGATTGTGGATGGTCTAGATTTTTATCTCTCACACCACCCAATTTGAGTTTGATTTACTGAAAGAGACCAACTTCGTGCTAAATCATGTCTAGCCCCTGGATATGATCTGTTGTCCCAAATTCACTACCCTCTTAGCTAGAAGATTTTTTGATGCTTGAATTATGGTAGAATTCACTACCTAATAATATTTCAAATTGCATGGTCCTATTCTTTCTTTGAGAAAGTTCATATTTTACTTGTACATGCTCATTTTGTCTTCTGATGAGTTTATTCTAAGTCTGAATCTTTTGATTTTGATCAATACATGGGAAATGTAAGGAAACTTGGCAATAAATAATATAACCATTTCCACATAACCCATAATAGATTTGAAATAAACATGAAATTAAAATCCACATGCAAGAGAATAGACAACATACCCACAAAATGTGACACAAGATATACCCTGGGAAACCCTCATTGAGGGAAAAACCCAGCCTCCAAAAGCATCCATCATCATGTATTATTCAGCAAAAAAATACCATTTCCATACAACCATGGAAGCCTTCATGGCCATAGCCACAACCGAGAAAACTATGTGAACAAGCATGAATTCACACATCCCATGCCATGCTTTCAACCTTCACAAATGCTCCTTTGGCTAACCTGTCAAGCCTTGTCCTGCTCAACTCTTGCCTTTTGTCTTCTCCTTGTCACTCTCTCTCTCACACAACAACTACCGTTGTAGCTACTTATATAGTAGCAAGTCCCACAAAACCACTAAGTGGTATTACATAAACCATGTGCTAAAACCATGTGCTACCTAACCCACTGACCCCACATTTAATATTGGGCATTTAATTCTTTTCCCCCAATATTAAATAATTACATAAAATATTTTCACAATGTTACAATACAACTCATCAAGAATATTCTATGGGAATCTTTACATGTTGCACATCCATCTAGGTACAACATTACATAATAAAATAAAATAATAAAATAACAATATTATGCAATGTGTGCAACACCCATTATCTCAACAATCTCCCACTTGTTGTATACATTGCATAGGGTCAATCCGTAGCCACATAAATGAACAAGGGAACAATCCCTCCTAGCACATCCACCATCATGGATCAAAATACACCAAGTGCTCCATCCTGGTACCCACAACAAAATCAAAGTATCCAGCATCTCGAACATGAATGATCTCACCTCCTATTATGCCACTCCCACTAGACATACATAGAAGCCATCCAAAGAGAAAACCGCCCAACCTGTCACATTAGAAGATCATAAAATCCTATACCAATTGAAATTCCAAGCACAAAAACCTAATCCAAAGGTAATCACATGCATCCATAGTTGTCAAAAAATATCCACAGCTGAAATAACACCCACAGGAAGTGCCAAACCCATCCAACTATCCATACCTCAAAGGTATAACAAGTGAATCTTATATCACTGACATATCCAATCTATAAGCTACAATCACAAGCCTCAAGAGCAATACCTGCCACATATATACCAAGAAGCTCCCACTGCAAAAGATAATGTCAAATCTATAACCAATCCACTCAACACATCTCAAAGAAGTGAATCCATGTAGCATTAAGGACATCCACAATACATAAATTGATATCCTGCAAGAACAAATCTCATAACAAGTCTCCAATAGTCTCCCAAATTCTCCACAACCAACAAAGGAAAGAGATAAAGTAATAACCATGTCATCTCTCACATGACATACATGAGCACAAACCAGTGATCACAATATCCAACCAATCTCAAAATCCAATGTAAGCAAAACTGAACATCCAGGAAGATAACCAAGACCAGAGAAACCATGCAAATCATAACTTGTATCATGTCCTTCTACACACACCTCTAGATGTAAACTGTGCAAGTATGATCTCCTCCATAAAACCCCAACAAGAAGCCTCAACAACACCCAAACCATACCATATAGCTAATCATGGATGTAAGACTCTCACAAGAAGATCAAACTCAATAAACCATTCCTAAACCAAGGAATAACCATTCCTAATCCAAGGAATATGCCCAATATAAAACCATCTCCCAAACTCAACTAGCATAACAACATATGCACATGGAGATAACCAGTGCTAAACCATCTCTCAAATGAACCCTCCAGAACTAACTCATGTACCATAGCTCAAGATCCATATCCATGAAAGACAAGCATAAATATAATGCAACTGAGAGAAACAATGGGCTATACCTCTCAAGTAGCAAATCGCCGAGTAGACCAAGAGTGGGGAATGAGAATGCTCATCAAGATACCCAAGTCTCCAACCAAGACTCATCTAAGAACAATCTCCTCTCAAGTCCATATCAGGTAACTGCCCCTCGGACTTCCTGCTGAAACCATCAACCATCCCAATAAATACTTCTCTAATCTAAGAGAAATCAACGTCACCACCGTCTCTAAGTATCCATGAGCACCTGTAACCAATCAATTCATGCCAACTCCCAATGCAACATAGCAATATCATGAAGTATACAACTTATGATTAGTGTACTCAATACCAAGAAACTAAACCAAGATCAATGTCAAAGTTCCAACCATGGCCTCAGGAACATAAACATGACAACATGATCTTACCATCTCAACTAAAGAGATAACATGCTCCATATGAACATACTATAACATGTCACAACTCTAAACGCGTATCAAGAGTATACCATGACATAATAAAGAAACCATCCTCACACCAAGGATAACATGCCAAATAAAAGCATAAACCACACCTTTACCAAGAACCCTGTGAGTCCTCAAGATGCAATCATCTCCACACACCATAAAGAAAAACCATCTCCACATACTAGGAAGAATCATCTCCACATACCATGAAGATAACCAAGAACTTCATGAGTCCTCAAGATCTAACCATCTTCAAACACCATGAAGATAACAAGTGCATCATGCAAATGTCAAAGACGCTTCTGCAGCAATAGGATCTAAGACAAACCTCCAACATCTACACACACTCAATAAATATATCAATGCCAACAACTCCCACTCAACCATGGTACCAAGTCACCTATGGCATCATAAAATCCATCTCCTATATGAAGATTCAAATCAAACTAGGAACTAATCCTGCACTGTCACCCCATCACTGTCACAAGCTCCCACTAAACCATGTATCCAAGCTATCCATGACATAATGATGAAAAAAAATCCATCCTCTAACAATGAGAATCAACCAAGGCATCAAACCATCAAAGAACTCAAAAGTGCACATCATGAGCTCCTCAAAAGAAACCAAATAACCATGATCCTCAACCAAGAAGATATACCACCATAACTGAATCAAAAATCCAAGCTAATGAACATCAAGGATGTACCTGTATAACCAATCATGTCATGCCAAAATCTATGACACCATGATCACATCCATGAACTAAGCATCTGGTTCTCATAGTGTCCAACCTGTCAGCATAAAATAGTCAACCACAATCCTCCACCATGACTGTACTTGGTAACAACATCTCATCCTTTATACATGAATAAAATAGTAAATCATGTGACTTAGGGCATAGACAACCCAAATCCAAGCCACCAATCTGAATATGCATCAATAATGAAAGATCAATGGGCAAAGACAACCCATAACCAAGCTATAAATGCAACCTGTAAGTATAGACCGCTTACAACACTGCACAACTTGTAGACCCAACAAGTCATCATGCATATCCAAACCAAACACTGATAACCATATCATCATGAGACCAATCTGAGATATGAATTGAGTATACAATGACATCAAATCTTAAATCTCCAATGCCATAAACTCACAATGTTACCATAGTCAAAATATATCAATAAACTATTTAGATCAATCTATCACCAAATAAATCATGCCAAACTTGCACCAAATCTAAACCAATGTGTAGAGCTCTCCAAGAGATTTCCGTTGACTACTCGAAGTCCAAAATCTGACTCTGTATGCCCAAGTTATGCCCTAATCCGTGCTCAAAATAAATAACATCTGACTTTAGGGCTCTTAAAACCTGAAATTTTTTAAAATCACAGAACCAAACCTACACCATCTTGTAGTGCTCTAAATTAGCTTTCCAACGCCTATAAGAACTCTGAAATCTGATATTCTGAGAGAAAGTTATGGCCATTTTACTAAGATAGTCTTTTTACCATTTTGCAGTATGATTTTTTATTTTTTTATTTTTTCAATGACGAAAATTCCGACGAGATTAAATTTGACGGCCATCATGGGCTGAAACCAAAAAACTCTTTCATTTCCTCTGAACATGACCAAACTAGGGCATATTATATATCAAAATTTATGGAAATGTCGACTCGGATCCAATGGTGAGGTATGTTTTTACTGAGGAGGTCATTTCTGCAAGCTACCCCCCAAAACCCTCATTTAAATGAAACATCCGAAAAAATATTTTTGTCAAACAATTTCACATGCCCAAATATTTTAACATCCCATCATAACAGCAAACCCAAAACTCTCAGATCTACAATAATTATTCATATATCTTGCCCTTTTCTTTTATCCTCTCATGCATTCCCATGGATTCAACCTAGGGTTACAATAATAAAACCATAGCTCTGATACCACTTGTAAGGAAACTTGGCAATAAAGAATATAACCATTTCCACATAACCCATAATAGATCTGAAATAAACATGAAATTAAAATCCACATGCAAGAGAATAGACAACATACCCACAAAATGTGACACAAGATATACCCTAGGAAACCCTCATTGAGGGAAAAACCCAGCCTCCAAAAGCATCCATCATCATGTATTATTCAGCAAAAAAATACCATTTCCATACAACCATGGAAGCCTTCATGGCCATAGCCACAACCGAGCAAACTATGTGAACAAGCATGAATCCACACATCCCATGCCATGCTTTCAACCTTCACAAATGCTCCCTTGGCTAACCTGTCAAGCCTTGTCCTGCTCGACTCTTGTCTTTTGTCTTCTCCTTGTCACTCTCTCTCTTTCTCACAACAACTACCGTTGTGGCTACTTATATAGTAGAAAGTCCCACAAAACCACTAAATGGTATTACATAAACCATGTGCTAAAACCATGTGCTACCTAACCCACTGACCCCACATTTAATATTGGGCATTTAATTCTTTTCCCCCAATATTAAATAATTACATAAAATATTTTCACAATGTTACAATACAACTCATGAAGAATATTCTATGGGAATCTTTACATGTTGCACATCCATCTAGGTACAACATTACATAATAAAATAAAATAATAAAATAACAATATTATGCAATGTGTGCAACACCCATTATCTCAACAGGAAATGCAAACTGAGAAATCTTGTATTTTTCATGAGGCTTCCAAATCCTTGAATGCTGGAGGCAATTTGTTGGTGGGGGGGAAATGCTTTCTTGAAGGCTCTATTGGGTGCTATAGTGCTTTTTCTTTTAGAGACAAAGATAATTCTTATGCTGGTAGCAACTCATTGTTGCAAAGTCCTAACCCTGCAAGAACTACAAGTTTCTCAAACATTTAAACCTTCTTATGATAGATCCCACAACCTCTATGATTGGATTTTTTTGGTGTGAGATTCTCTAAATGTCAAAAAAACCTAGATTGTAGAAGCAAATGAATAATATGGATTAGGTGTGTTGGATTGTCCTAATCAGAAGTCATTGATTGCTAGGATGATTAACAATGTATGAATCTGAAGATCATCTATAAATATTACATGGAGAGGTCTAACCAAGTTAGGATCTATGTGTCTATAGTGGGAGCAACTCGACATAATATCTCTGGCAAGTCTTTGATGAAGGATCTTCAAAAGAATATTTTACGATGATTTATTATTTTCCTCTTTATTATTGTGATTTACTTTGTTCAATATCAATCTGATACCATATTGGGATTATTCACCATTATCAAAGATATTTCATAGGATGTAATTTATTGTTTATATAATAATAACATTCACTAGATATATATCATTGGTTGCTTATCACTTGTTGCTGGCTTCTTTTTGCTTAGATAAAAGCTATAGTTGCATTTATTGTTTACTATTCATATTTTTTGTATGTTTTTCTTTCCTTCTTTGGACCTAACATTAAAAAAACTTATATATGGGAACAATTCCAATTTATCCTTTTCTCTGAATCTTACTTTTATATGGGACTATTTTGATGCTCAAACTTAAGCAAAAATTGTATATAAGTTATTGCATCAAGACATGGAGTAAAATTGTATTATATGCTTGTTAATTATTATTGGTAATGGTTCATTGTTGTTGAATTAGTTCATCTAGGGGTTTCATTAAGAATAAGGTGAGCCTTACCACTCACAATTTTTACAAGGTGTTTGTAAACACCATTTGTTCTTATCCAAATATTGTTGGAAATAATTGATTAATTGTGTATTATGTTTGATGTTACACAAAATGTCATATCATTGCTAGTCAGTGTATGTTGAGTTCACTTGGGCATTGAAGATAGTTTCCTGTATCTTTCAAGCATTCTAGAGTTTACCTAGTTCAGAAGACAGTGTCTAATGAGTTAACTCAGGCCACAAAGGAAAGTTTATAGAAGTTGAGTGTTAATTGAGCTTACTCGATTAATGAAGGAAATGTTGGATGAAACTAGTGTTAACCAAACTCACTCAGTGACCAAAGGAACTTTGTGAATATGCAATGTTAACTAAGTTCACTTGGTTAACATAGGAAAATCACTTTGAGTTAGTATCTACTGAGCAGGGTCAGCTAACAAAGGATTTTCTTATTTTACAATATTGAGTTCAATTGAATTGTTTGTTTCTTCTAGCCAATTGAGAAGATGAATATTAATTATTCTAAGTTATATTTAAGATGACTTGAAAATTTGTAAGAAATAAATATAAGGTCAAGTTGAGGATTTAATGTGTGGAACATAATTGAATATTTGATGATGCTAAGAGGAAGCGAATTAGAAGGATAAGAAAAATATCCTTGTTGAGATGCAAACATACATTCCATCAAGAAGGATCAAGTATACAAGCCATAATTAAGATCTGTAATAAATAATTTAATTACATCGTAAATCAGGTCATATCATTGTTAGTCTTTAACCATTGTAGCAGTGATCTAAATCTCTTAATAGAGTTGGCTTAACAATTATTTGTAAATCCTCTAACAAAGTGACATTTCTATTGAATTGTCTAAAGACCTCTAACATGGCCACTCCTAACAGGGTGATTAAATCCTCTAACAGGGTCACACCTAATAGTGTGTTTTGTAACCTTTAACAGGGTTGGTTCCTAAGAGGGCTTACTTCAGAAGAGTGAAAATTAGTAACTAGTTATAATTTGTGGTTTTCCCCAAATTGAGTTTCCACGTCAAAATCTTGTGTTCATGCTATTTCTCTTATGTGTTTGCAACTATGTTAAAGTAATATCAATCATAGATGATATTTTGGATTTTCATATTAAGAATTTTTTGAGCTATTTTAGTGTTTACCAAGTTACAACATTTTTCTTGTGTGTTTACTAAGTTTCAACAGAGTTTAGTTTTGATTTATATTGACATCTAAGGGATCTAAGGTTTATTTTTGTGGTAACTAATTCACCCCTTCCCTCTTAGTTACTCCTCTTATATTTCCAACAATTGGTATCAGAGCTTTTGGTGCTTGTAGAGAGGGTTTTAAGGACCAAAGCTAAAGATCACGATGTCTTACAGAAGAGAGATTCCCAAGTTGAACTAAGACAACTTTGTAGCATGGCAAGGACTTATGAGGTTACATTTGGCAACTATTAGTGATTCAAGTTGTAAATATCTTGATAGTGAATACTAGACTCCTACTAGAACATTATTAGTTGAAGATATTGCTGAAAAGAAAAGTCATAACATCATGATGATTGACATAGCTCTTGCTCTTAATTATGTTGAATTTGATGAAGTCAAAAGTTGCACTATAGGTTCTGATATGTGGATCAAACTAAAAGCCATCTATGGAGGAGATGATAATGTAAGAAGAGATAAAGACAAAAATCTCAAAGGACAATTTGATTAGATGAAGATGAGAGAAGATGAAAACATTGCAAAGCATGTTGAGCGAATTAAAGCAAGTGTGAGCGCAATCAAAGCATTTGGAGGAGACATTGATGACAAAACAATTGTAAGCAAGGTACTCATAACCCTTCTTCCTATCTATGCAATTAGAGTATCTATTATTCAAGAAATGAGATGTGATCCAAATGGAAATATAACTTTGGATGCTCTAGTTGGAAGAGTGATAGCTTTTGAGTTCGATAACTATGATAACTATGTCCTTAGTTCCAAAGGTATTGAGTTTGCATTTGAAGAAAAGCTTTTACTCAAGAAAAATGGTAAGAAATCAAAGGCCAATTAATTAGAAAGTGAAGAAGAAGAAGAAAGTTTAGAAAATGATTTTGAAGTTGTTGAAGCCCTACTTGCAAGGGAATATTCCAAAGGTAGAGGAAAGTACAAAGGTAAGATTCTTCTAATCTATTTTTCCTATGAAGAAGTTGGTCACATTGCTGCAAGGTGCCCAAATAGAGAAGACAAAGATGAAAATAAAAGCAATAAGTACAAAGGAAAGAAGGAATTCAAAAACTATAAGGACTACACAGACAAAGGTAAGAAATATTTTTTATGGCTAAAGATTCTGATAACAATGAAGATTAAATGGTAAATATTGCCGTAAAAGATGAATCTAATGATGGAGATAAAATGGTACTTATCTCTCATGTTAGAAAAAATGATACATGGATTATTGATAATGGCTGCTCACATCATATGACTAGAGACAATAAAAAGTTTGAGCACATGGAACATTATGATGGTGTGGTGTGAGATTTGGAATCAATGAACCATGTTGCATAAAGGGAAAAGGATGTATCTCATTAAACAATGAACTTAGATGTGATAATGCTTATTGGGTTGAAGGAATAAAGCATAATCTACTAAGTGTGGCACAATTGAATAACATTGGATTCAAGGTAGAATTCATGAATGAGAAGGCAAAACTCTTGGATGGAAAAGGAAATCTGGTTGGATCTAGCAAACAAACAAAAGGTAATCTATTCTATCTAGATCTTAGTGAAAGTTCATGTTTTATTACCCAAGTAGAAGAAAGCTGGTTATGGCACAAAAGATTATGTCATGTAAACTTTGATAACTCAGTCAAGATAAGCAAAAATAGAAGAGTAAGAGGTATTCCTAGCTCGAGGAAACTTTATATGGGTCTATGCAAAAATCGTCAAATTGGTAAGATGGGAAAAACTAGTTTCAAAAGCAAAAACTATGATTTTGAAGAAGTCTTAGAGCTTGTACATACAGACTTACGCGGACCTATTGGAATAGAGAGTTAGTGGAGATAAGTTTTTCATTCTGTTTGTTGGTGATTATTCTAGAATGATGACTATTGCATCTAAAAGAAAAATCTGAAGCTTTTCAAAAATTTAAGTGGTGTTTGGCAAGAGTAGAGAAAGAAACTGGAAAGAAGCTGAAATGTTTGAGATTAGACAGAGGTGGTGAATTCATTTCCAATGAGTTCAATGAATTCTACATTGAAAAAGGTATTAAGAGATAGGTATCAGCCCCTGATACACCTCAACAAAATGGTATAGTTGAAAGAAGGAATAGATCCATCAGGGATTGTGTAAGAATATTGATGATAAAAAAGAATGTTGCAATCAAATACTAGAAGGAAGCAATTAGTATTGTAGTGCATACCTTGAACATAGTACAATTGAAGAAAGACTCAAATCAAACTCCTTATGAACTATGGTATAGCTACAAACCTAATGTAAGTTACTTGAAAGTATTTGGTAGCAAATGTTATATCTCGAAAGAAACTAGTAAAAGTAAATTTAATGTCAAAGGTGATGAAGGCATATTCCTAGGATAATCCTAAAAAAGTAAATCATACAAATGTTTGAATTTTTCTACTTATAAAATCATAGAAAGTGCACATGTGAGAATTGATGAGTTTGCAAAAAAGAGTGAAGAAGAAAGCAACAAAGAACCTGAGGATTACAAAAGATTTGTTTACTATGAACCTAATACTTTGACAAATCTATTTGGAAGTCAGGAGGCCTCACCTCTCGAGTCCCCAAAATCTCCAAAAGTTACTAAGTTGCAATTAGTGCAACCTGAGTCACAATTTGAAGGACCCGAGTCACAATCAATAGCTATTGAGCTATTGTTAGAACAAACTGAGTCTGATGGACCCGAGTCACAGATAATGGGACCTGAGCTTAATACAAAAGATCATGAAGAAATTAGTGAAACAAATTCAAAATCCAAAGTACTTGTGTTAGCAAGATATTTTAGAAGGCATCATGCACCTGATTAGATCATTGGAGACTAGTTAGATGGAACAATGACAAGAAACAAATTGAAAGGTACATGTTTTCTTGCTAAATTTAAACCTAGAAATATTAAATATGCTTTGGATAATGAAAGTTGGATTGAAGCAATGAATGAGAAAATAGAACATATGAAGAACAAAAATTGGACTCTTGTTCCTAGACCCAAGGATAAAAATGTAATTGGCACAAAGTGGAAATTTAGAAATAAGCTAAATGAAGATGGAGAAGTTTCTAGAAACAAAGCAAGGTTAGTATGTAAAGGTTATTCTCAAGAAGAAGGCATTGATTATGGTGAAACTTTTGCTCCTATTGCAAGATTAGAAGGTGTTAGAACTTTACTAGCATATGCAATTCATAGAGATTTTTAAGTTTATCAAAAGAATGTAAAATCTGCATTCTTGAATGGAATCCTTGATGAGGAAGTCTACATTGAACAACCTGAAGGTTTTGTAGATCCCAAAAAAAGAGATATGATCTACAAATTACACAAAGCATTATATGGTCTCAAGTAAGCTCCTAAAGCTTGGTATGCAAGACTTCATAACTACTTGATAAAGATTGGTTTTCAAAGAACAAATGATAACAATAGTCTATATATCAAAGAAGGACCAGACAAGAAGATTGCGTTGGCAAAAATATTTGTGGATGACACTTTATTTATGGGAAATAATGACTTGTGCAAGGCATTTTTAGAAGAAATGAGTAAAGAATTTGAGATGTCTATGTTTGGAGAGATAGAATTCTTTGTTGGATTGTAGATCCAGTAGAAGAAAGATGGTATCTACATTTCTCAATCTAAATATATCAAGGAGATACTAAAGAAATTTGTAATGGAATACTTAAGACCAGTTGGAACTCCTATGTCTACTGGACATAAACTTTCCAAAAATGATGATTCCAAGGAGGTAGATCAAACCACATATAGATCAATGATTGGAAAATTGTAGCATGTAGTGCATAAAAGGCCTAATATTGCATTAGTAGTCAGTATGGTGGGAATATTCTTAGCAAATCCCAAAAAAAATCACATGATGTCAATCAAAATAATCATGAGATATCTAAAAGGTACTGAAGAATATGGTTTATGGTACAAAAAAGGAGGCAATTTGGATTTGAAAGTATTCACAGATGTTGATTGGGCATGAAGTGTTGATAAGAGAAAGAGAACCAATAGTGGAACATTCTTTCTTGATAAAAGACTAGTATCTTGGGCAAGCAAGAAACAAAATTGTATTTCTTAGTCCACAACAAAGGCAGAATATGTGGCAGCAACAATCAACTATTTTAATATTATTTGGTTCAACCAACTGTTGGTAGGTATGAAGATAGAGATCAAGGATCCAATGGTTATATGCTATGATAACACCAATGCAATTAATATATCAAAGAATCTAGTGATGCATACAAAAAAAAACACATTGCTATAAAATATCATTTTTTGAGAGAATACAAGATAAAGAGGAAAGATTGGAATATGTAAATACAAAAGAAAAAATTGTAGACATATTCTCTAAGCCATTACCTAAGGATGCATTTCTATATCTAAGAGGGGGTCATTCCCCTATCCAAAGCTCACTAAATGAAGTTTAGTGATGCATCAAATAGAGCATGTTGAAGATCAATTAGTTGAAGTAGTATAAACAAAGGCACATTTCAAATGAATGAGTACATGAGGGACATTGATATTTACTCAACATTGTCTTTGGCATGAGATGTCAAATAGGGAGAAGTTTGATGTCATATCTATCAGAAATTTTATCACTTCAAGAGATAACAAAGAGGAAGATATCAAAGGCAGAAGTTTGCAGATAGAGGGTGAAACTGAAGGAAGAAGGTGTTCACACTAGTAGAGGGAGTTCTCATGGATGAGAATCAGACTAAAACTAAGAATATGTTCCTTACTTTATTCTTTCTCTAAAATTTCATTGCATGACATGTTGTGTTGCCATCAATGCCAAATAGGGAGATTATTGGAAATAATTGATTAATTGTGTATAGTCTTTGATGTTACACAAAATGTCATATCATTTCCAGTTAGTTTATGCAGAGCTCACTCAGGTATTAAAGACAGTTTCCTATGTCTGTTGAGCATTCCAGAGTTTGCCTAGTTCAAAAGACAATGTCTACTGAGTTCACTCAGGTGACAAAGGAAAGTTTGTAGAAGTTGAGTGTTAACTGAGCTCACTCGATTAATGAAGGAAATGTTGGATGGAACCAATTAATCAAGTATACAAGCCAAAATTAGGATTTGTAATCAACAATTTAGTTGCATTAGAAATCAGGTCATATCATTGAACTTAGTACTAAGGTAGTTTCGATCGAAACTATGGAAACATAGCATGGGATCTCGCCTAGTCCGCCCCTAGGGGTGTTTCTCTAGTTGGCCCCTAGGGGTTTTTCCCTAGTCGGCTAATAAGGAGGTTTTTTTAAAGAATTTAAAAAAAATATAAATATGAGTTTCATTTTTTTCAGTTTACATTTATGTGAAATCAAGTTATTGGCTTTTGAATTGGGAAGAAAGAAATATTTGACAAACTTCAACCTATTTTTAAAATTTGGAGGAAGAATTTATGACATGGGCAATAAAGATAAAAGAGCAAGTAAATATGCACGAAGAAGAACTAAGGAACAAGAAGATGAAAATCATCAAAAAACACTAGCAAGATACTATCTTAGATCAAGTACACATGCACAATCTTTTTTCCAATGTATTTAATTAGTTTATTTAGTTAGGATTAGGGTTTAAATCCAATTAGGAATATGATATTTATCTTAAATTAGCATTACTATTAACTTAATATTAAGAGTTTATTTGAAATTATGTTCATATTTAGGCCATTAGGGTTTATTCAATTATGTCCATATTTAGTCCTTAGTGTAAATATTACATTATGAATAAATTTAAATTATGAATTTATTTAGCACGAGAATTACCTTGTTTATTCAATTATGTTAATAATTTATAGTTCATTAAGGTTTATTAGATTATGATTAAATTTAAATAAATGAATTTATTTAGGACGTAGTCAACTAGGACAACCTATTGACATTAGAGAAGGTTCATCCCAAGTTCAAACAGGTACATGTGCATCTCTTGCAAGTATATAATATAGATCTCTCTAGATTTCTAGGTCTCTATCAAACTTTATATCTTTAATTTTTAAATTTAGTGAGCAATATTTCCCCTTATAAACTTACTTGATTTTATTTGTTATATCGTGCACGTGCAACTCTAGTAGATGATGAAAATGTTGGACATGAGGAAATTGAAGATGAAGCAATGGATATTGAAGAAGGACCATCTGAAGGTTAGATAATTTAATCAAGTACATAATATTTAACTCAAGTTAAACATGTATATATGTATACATATATGTCCCCTAAAGAGATTGTATCTTAAGACTTTGTTTCATTTTTTCTTGTGCAGCCTGATATCAATCAACAAATGAGAATGTTAATTTAGCTCAAAGATTGAAAAGAAAAATTAATCATAGAAACATAGATCATTTAATTGAAATTGATGTGGAAAAATTGGGAGAATATGCTAATCAACCTACACATACTACGAAGAGGAAATTGAATAAAAAGTCTAAAGACATAATTGTGCAATTTGAGAATCTATCAACAGTGGAGAAAACTCAACTATTATCGATTTCACTTCTTAAAGATGAATTAAAAGAGCCACTGAGACTATTGGGTATAGATACAAGTAAAAAAAAGAGGACTTCTAAACTAGAGAAAGATATTGTTGAAAGTGTTAAGGAAGGGTTAAATTCCATTGGGAAAAAAACTAGATCTGCAGATAAATCCATTGCATGAAGAGTGATACTGACATCTATTTTAAATAAGAAAACATCCCCAAAAAGATAGATCTCTTCATTATCATCTCATTTCGGGTATATTCAGAAGATAGTACTACATTATCTGAAAAGGAGAAACAATTTGAATGATAGTACATTAGAAGGCAATTGGGCACTAATGTGTAGAGCTCCTCAATTCGACAAGATTGGGGAAATAGTTAAGAACTTAGTTATTCAATTTTGGATTGATAATACTCGTCCTTCACCAAATATAAGAGATATCATCAAGTAGAGGATTGGGCCTAAGGAATATATTCAACACACAAAACATTGGTTGGATGTCACTCAACATGAATTGTATCTCTCATTTTGTAATTTAAATCCTAACATAAAGATTGGACAAACAATGTTTGAAAGATTGAAGCCCTATTTTGTGAAGATAAATAAATCTTTTGAAACATGTTGTTGTCAATATTATGTTGAATTTGATTTGTACCATGAAGGGTTTCAAAAGATGATAGAAGAAAGTGGTGGAACTTCTCAAAATACTTTTCCTAAACGACTGAGTCAATTCATAACATCAATCTTATGTGAGAAACCAAATGATTGTACAATAAGTGTTCAATAGATTTCATAAGAGGAACTTGTGAAACATGTGGTAACTTGACTAAATTTCCTTTGAGAGAAGAAGATACTAATATGACAAGGATGGTAAAATGTAAGAGATATAAGTACATAAGTTAGAAACAAAAGCTAGAAAAAAATAAAAAAGGTTAGAATATGTAGAGGATGAGATATCGGCTGGAGAATTTATGTCAAATTTTCATAAATTGATTCAACCATATATACGCCATGCATTTTTTGCTAAGTGGCAAGCAGAACAATTTTAAACACTAAGAGAAACTTTCCCACTCGGAACAATTCTATCTTTTGTTGACTTTGTAGAGAATTACTCTTTTGTATCTCAAAAAAAACTTCAAGCATAATACTACTATACAAAGCAGGTTACTATTATGGTTCAAGTGTCTTATCAACATGCACAAATTGATCTGGATGATGTGGAAAGTATAGATCAAGCACGAGTCATTAAAAAAGAGTATCACTTTTACATTAGTGATGACAAAGAACATGACACACATTTTGTGGAACATTGTTTTAAGACATTTTTTGAATATTTGAAAAAAAAAAACATTAAAATAGATTTTTTTTTTGTATGGTCAGATGGATGTGCAACACAATTTAAATTAGCTAGACCATTTTATGCATTATGTAGATATCATCGATACCTTAATATACCACACATTTGGATTTTTTTTGAGAGTGGACATGGAAAGGGTGAGCATGATGGTGCAGGAGCTTGTATCAAACGTGCTTTAAGAAAGTATCAAATGGACTATAAAGGATATGACATTAATAATGCTCATGATGTGGTTGAGTGGTGCAAAACACATTTTTTGGTGCCAACAAATATAGATAACACATCATCACAAGTGGATTGAGTCATACCATTTAGAGTGTTTTGGGAGGTATCAGGTATATATAAATTAATTTGTTCATATTTTTGAATTGAATCTTAAATTTATATTTAATATGTTACCTTAGATGATCTCTAACTAAATTATGGACCTTGTGTACATTCAGGTGTTGATAGAAGATTAATGCATGCATGTAAGAGGGTAGAGAAGACACGATCTTTGCATTCAGTTATGAGTACAAATAGTAATGTGTGGTCATTTTACACAAGAGAATACTCATGTTTTTGTCCTAATTGTATTGATGAAGACTATGATGGTTGCATTAATCAAGAACGTGGATATGTGGGTGAATGGACTTTGGTGCCACTAGATGTTATTAATACGAATGAGTTTGAGGATGAAAACTATGATGATATTCCATTGATCTCTAGTGATTATAACTATATTTTAGGATTGATTAGAGTTGGTATGTATGAGCTATATATATACTTGGATCATGTACATGTATAAATTTTTCATAATTTTGGTTAATTTTTATTATATATATGTACTTATGTACATGACATGTATCCAGAATTTTGACATATATAAGTTTGTGTAGGAAATGTTTTTGTAGTCATGGCAGAATCAGAAAATGTAGAAGGTATTAGCTATTATTTATTACGTTGCACCATGGAAAGAGAGAAGCTAACAAAGACTGAAAAAAGTGATGAAATTATTTTTCCCACAGGTTAGTATATAGTTGAATTATGTACATGTATGTCAAGTATCTATGTTTTTTATGAATTCAAATTCTTTGACTTAAATTCAAGATTGATGTATTTTTTAAATGTGTACATGTGTAGGTTCTATTGTTGTACAGGGAACATATTTGAAGCAAAGAAAAGTACTTAAAAATGGGATTCATTTCACTGATTATCAACCTAACAATAAGGTATATCAATATAGTAACCATGTTATTGCCACTGGTCTAACTCTTCATCTAGTCAAAGGACCTGGAATATGTAATTGGAGGCTCCATATTGATGATCATGAGAAAATATTAAATGTTATCCAAGAATGAGACGATCCACTTGATATGAGATAGAAACAAATCCTAATTTGAAATGTAATTCAAGAACAATTTGAAATTTGGTGGAATAACTAATTTTCTAAATTGAACTTTTACTCTTTCATTTTTAACTCGATGTGTTCAATTCAAATTGTCATAAAGTAACTAATTATGAAAATTATGAACTTATACGTATGTGTGTACACTAATTACCTGACATGTGCACCTTGAGGGAAATAAATTCGAACACCACTTGTCTTAAGGGGATGAAATTAGGAGTCTGTAAAATTAATTATATTGAACTTTCTATTTCACTTAATTTGTCAATTTTAGGACACATGTACGCTTTCAATTTAACTAATTAGGACACGTGCTTTCAATTTTAGGACATGTGAGCTTTCGATTTAACTAATTACCTGACATGTGAGCTTTCAAGTTCAAATTACGATTTGTTTAACTAAATTTTGAACATGTACATGTTTTAAGTTGGACTTGAATTAGAACATTGGGCTTAAGGGGATAAAATTCTAGGATATGTGTACAAATTAAAATTTCACTATGATTAAAATTTGAAATGTAACTCAAGAACAATTTGAAATTTGGTTCAAACTATTTGAAATTTGGTTGAACAATCATTTGATCAATTTGAAATTTGGTGGAATAACTAATTTTCTAAATTGAACTTTTACTCTTTCATTTTTTAACTCAATGTCTTGAATTCATTTAACTTTCTATTATATTGAACTTTCTATTTCATTTAACTTGTCAATTTTAATAGAACACATGTACGGTTTCAATTTAACTAACTAGGGCATGTGATTTCAATTTTAGGACATGTGAGCTTTCAATTTAACTAATTACTTGACATGTGAGCTTTCAAGTTCAAATTGTGATTTGTTTAACGAAATTTTGAACATGTACATGTTTTAAGTTGGACTTGAATCAGAACATTGGGCTTAAGGGGATAAAATTCTAGGATATGTGTACAAATAAAAGGGACGAGTTCTATAGATTTACTCAAGTTAGGAATTATGTACAACTAATTACCTGATACTTGAACATTTAATACATGATATATTACCAGGTCCATTTAAATTACATGAACTATATATATATATATATATATATATATATATATATATATATCTAAATTTAATCAATATATTTCATGTCTACATATCTAAATAAATTACTTACATATCTTAGATAGAAACAATTTATAATATACTAGATCTAGATCTATAATGTATTAGATTCCACAACATAATGTAACATGTATCAATCATCTCGAGAAAAAATAACAAAAACATGTATCTATCTAGAGATCTATCAAAAGATAATATTGAATATAAATAGCGTGCACACATGTAGACATGTAGATCTAGGTACATATATGTCAAATCAAATATAAATATAACATGCATCATGTGTGTATATAAAGTGTCTATCTAATATATGAATGTCTCTCTGGATGAAAGTATAGAACAAATCATCAAGATAAAAAAAACTATAGATCATTAGGTGCAGGACTATCATCGCCATGCCTCCTCACAACGCAGTTTGAAGATTGACTATCAAGGTGCTCACTAGGATGTGCTGACCCCTATATATAAATTCAAGAGAAAGTGATATCAATACATACATACATTTAATCAAGAGAAAGTGATATTGAAATACATGTACACATAATCAAAACATAAATAAATATTACATGTCCACTATTGACATCATCCAATGAGTCTTCACGACGTATACAATCTGGCATCAAAGCTAGAGTAAAAAGAGGCATGTCCCCCTACATTGTACATGTGCACGTGCAACGCATCAAATTAAAATTTCTTTATGATTACAAATCTACATGCATTATATACATACATGTGCATTCATGCACATGTGTAAATCAAATTAGTTTCAAATGATTGAGATTTTAACATGAACAATTTTTTTTTTACCTATGTAGATGGTGGCATCTGATAATACTCAGACTGCCTAGCATCGATCGTGTCCACTAATGCATCCATATTTTGCTGCATCGCATCAAGGTCCATCTCTACATCTACGCGAGCCTCATGACTGGTGACTGGCACATGTCCTAATAATGACAAGCCAAGTGGACTATGTAGATGAGATGGCATAGAAGTAGAATCATCACGTGTCAACAAGTCCATCCATCTTGTGGTCGACAAGCTCAAATCAACATCATTAAGGCCCACATCTGAACTTTGAGCCTGCCTTGTAACACTGGCTGAAGGGTCTGTGATATGTATATGTCTCTCTAGAGCAAAAGAGTGGTTAGTAGGTGGATCATCATGTGCACTACCACCATGACCACTACCTGATCGATGAGAGGAATATGGTTGAGGATGTGTCCTAGTACTATCATGGACATGACCTCGAACATCTGATATGAGTATGCCAAGATGATCTGATACAAATCTATATGTATCTAATAGATCCTTAGCTATACCAATCATAGTATCTCGTGCCAAAACTCCAGTGAGACCCTCTAAGCTAGCCACTGAAGGGATGCCTGCTGTATTGTACAAGTATCCTAAAGATGAAGCATAGGATGATGATCTGGAATGCCAATGAGACATCAAATACTGACCAACCTCATCACTCAAAATAGATCTAATAGCTGTTGTAATCTCTCCAACACCTTGAATGACCCCACATAACTGAGTGCTACACATGGCCTCATCAGCCGATGGACCTAACATAGGGGAAATAGTAGGCACTCTCTCTTCGATAATCGATCTATGTGCCAGTGGGGGATGACTTGGCTGCCTATTAACCAGTCTACCATGCCCATATCCTAAATGTCCTGGTAAATCTGTGTAGTTCACCACCCTGTGTAAGCGAACCTCTACATAAAGCTGTCGAGCAAAATAGAGTGGAATTTGGCTGTTATTTGGATAACGACCATGGGCAGCAAGGAAGCATGGGTATATCAATGTAGCCATCTATGGATTTGTACACTTAAGGGGAGAATACCCCTTCACTTACTTTTGTGAAAGATAATGAGGGAAACATTCCCTCTTCAAGACATCTTTGGGCACCAAGCCTTGCACCTCTTGGAGTGAAAGACCAAAGGAGACCTCTCATCTCTTACTGTCAAGGGTAGCCTGTATAGTCTGTGAAGAATATGGGGTAGCACCATGAATCTCATCTCGAATAAATGTCAGGCTACATAAGATACTCTGGCATGACCACTATAGACACTAGAGCATGTGCCACTAGTCAGGGATTCTTGAAGTCTATGAATCTCTTGGTTAGTGCGATCATAGAGCTCCTGAGGTGGGATAGGTAGCTAATCACAGGGGACATGATGCTGCTCAGGGGGGATAGTTTGCTGCTCAGGGACTGGGATAGGCTGCTCGGGCCTGGGTATAGGCTTCTCGAGGGGGACAGGTTGCTCGGGGGGGATAGAAGGCTGTTGATCAGCCATGTGTCAATGTATGTAGGTGCGTGTATAATGTGTAAACCTGAAAATTAAAATTAAAATATAAGACATTTAATAAACTTGAAATTTATATTAACATATGTATGTACAGTTTGATAAAATTAAAAAACTTGTATCTAAATTGTTTTAATAAAATTAAACATGTGTACATGTGTACATATATATAGAAGTCCTAAAACATAAATGAACATGTACCTTAAAAAAACTAAATTTTAAAACACACATGTTGTTATATATAATGTTTGTAACTCAAGGACCTTTTAAGAACTATGTGTGCAAGTTATATTTCTATCTAAGTTAGATTGAATGTTCAAAGGTTTTAGACATACGCGTGCACATAAACTTGTTAAGTGTAATTTAGGTATATATAGATATATGCAAATATATGTATATATAGATATATGCATATACACATGATATGTATATTTGCACATATAGATCATGTGTGTGTGTATATATATGTGCATATGCACATACACACACACACACGTGCATGATATGTGCAAATATACATATCATGTGTATATGCATATAGATCTACATACATACATACATACATACATACATACATACATACATACATACATACATACATACATACATACATACATACATATATATATATATATATATATGCATACTCTAGGATAAAGTTTACCTGTTTAGGGTTTTGCATTGAGGTTAAATGGTGTGGTTGTTTAAATCATGGTTAGCAAATTAGAGTTAAAAGTTGGAATAAAAATATAGTTAGGTTTGGGGTTTGGGGATGGCTAGCGTAAGTGTTACTACTAATATTAAGCTTTAGGGTCAAGGTTAGGTTTAACATCATGATTAACGTTTGGGTTAGGTTAAATTGTATTAGCGATATAGTTAGGTTTAGAATTATTCTTAGGTTAGAGAAATACTTTTCTTAGGATTATTGTTAGTGTAACTTTGGTTATGATTAAGATTGTAGTTAAGGTCAAGGTTTATGGTTAAGGCTATAATAAAGGCTAGTGTTAAGATTCATATAATGCACCATGTAGGGTTAGAGTTATGGCTTTGATTAGGGATAGGGTTACGATTAGTGTTTATATTATCTCTTAGTTAGGGAGAGAATTAGAATTTGGTTGGGTTGAGGTTTAGATATAGTTTGAAAATATTATTTGAGGTTAAGGTTAGGGTTTACATCATGGTTGGTCACGAATAGGGTTTGGGTTAAAATGACATACCTAGGTTTTATGTTTGGGTTATGGCTAGGGTCAACATTAGGCTTTATGGTTGAGGTTTTACACCACATGGTAAGGGTTTGGATTAGTGATATATAGTTAATTTTAGCATCATCTTAGGTTAGAGAAATAACTATATTGGGGTTTTAAAAAATTAGGGTTAGCATTCCAATTATGATTAAAATTGGAGTAAAGCTTATAGTTGAAGTTAGAATTAGTGTTAGAGATTTTTTTAAAGGTCATGTTTATGGCTAGTTTTAGAGTTTATATTAGGTAAAATAGTTAAAGTGTACTTAAATAAACTTTATTAAAAGATAATATTATATATTTAGATAATATGGATTAAAAAATATCTTTAAAATCTAAATAGACGTAAGGATTTAGAACAATATGAAGAGACAAAAGGTTAAGACTACAACGAGAATACTAGTTGAAGGAGGAGGGAGTCATGTTTCCCAACTTGCCTCATTTATATCAACAAGATAAAAAATAACATCAAGATCAAGTGATAATAATAATGAGAGGAGATTATCATAGATCACTCACATACTTCATACACCATAGAGTCTAGAGTGACATTATGGGCCTAAGAAATAACTATATAATTGGAGGAGGTGGTTGTATCATCTACTTGCTTTGTGCATTAAGAGACCACAATGACATTAGAGGCCTAAGCAAGAACAATAATTGAAGGAGGAGAGTTTGGTCATCTACTTTCTCTCTACATCATGGGATCCAGAGTGATATAGTGGGACTTGGAAAGAACAATAATAGAAAGAAGGGGGATCCTAGATCATCTACTTACTCCATGCATAATTGGACTCATAGTGAGATCAAAGGTCTAAGCAAGAACTATAAGAAGAGAAAAGTGACAGGTAGTCATCCACCTATCTCACATAAGAGTAGAGTGACATAAAAGAATTGAGCAAGGATGGTACTAGGAGGCAAGACCCAATCATTTACTTTTCCCACTATAAGATCTAACATGACACAAGATTTAAAATTCCAACAAAAACACAAGTTGCATACAAAGTTGCAAGTCAACAATAAACAAGCACATCTAAGTAAAATCAATAATAGACTACATATTCAAATAAGATATGATACATCAATAATCAATAAAAAAATCAACCAACCTGTTGAATACAATAGTTAATTTTTTTTTAGAAGATTTTGATTATCTTAACGAATACATCAATTTTTACAAGTGAAAAATAGACTGGAAACAAGAGATAAATTGAATCACATTCTACATAAAGAATACTACAAGAGCCTTCAACTAGGCTAACATAAGTATGCATATATACATATTTATAATAGATCAATGGGTTGAATACATTGAAATCAAAATTTATCAAAGAAGACCATGTAGATAGGACCTCTAGACACTTGTTTCACTCAACACAATAAGAATGAGAATATTGCCAGACTACATTTCCACCCTACCACAAAGAAACTTTATGCTTGAACCCAAAATATTTCATGATGTAAAAGATCATCCAATCTAGTGTGAGGAAGACTAACAAGATAATACATGACAAGAGTAATGAAATTGGTGTAAAGTGGTATATATACTCTCAAACATTAATTTAATGATATCATTTCATAAATTTGAACTCCCTCTTAATCAATAAGTATCCAAAGAGGCAAGCACATCATTGGCTCATCTAATAAAACATACAAAATGCACAAGATACATATTAAAGAAATAAAATAAATTAATATTAATATATTATCTATTATTTCATAGAATTTTATTTCATATCAAATATATTAAAAATATAGTGATGATGACTGAATCAAGAGGACATCTTAATGTAATCATATTTATTAATGAAGCCAAGATTCATAGTACATGCAATGTTTATCATGAAAATGTCTATATCTATCTATAAATATTTGATAAGTTGAGAAAATATCAAACATCATGGTAATAAGATCAAAACTCTCAATCTAACACATCTAAAATCTACAATGTATATGGGTTTATTTATGGTTAAGGTTAGCCTAAGGGTTACAAAATATTATAGTAAGGGTCTAAAGTTGAGGTTAGGATTTGTTTCATACTTAATGTTAACATTAGATTTTTGGCTGAAGATATAGTTACATATAGGGTCATCTATAGGTTAGAGATATAGTTATAGTTACCTAGGTTAGGTTTAGGTTTTAGGATATGGTTAAAATTAATGTTACGATTAGCAAAATGATTTAGTGTTATGGTTTAAATTATGGTGAGTGATAACATTATGATATATACATATATATGCATTTACACACACACACACACACACACACACACACACACACACACACACACACACACACACACACACACACACACACACACACACACACACACACACACACACACACACACACACACACACACACACACACACACACACACACACACACACACACACACACACACACACACACACACACACACACACACACACACACACACACACACACAAAGTGCATACATAAAAAACAATAAAATATACAAAGAAACATATATTTAAATACTAAAAACACATAAATTTTAACTGAAACAACATAAGAAGGGAAAAAAAAAGTATTGCATACCTTTTTCGGATGGTTGATGGGGTGGATGCCAGTCACTCTCTTTGTTTCGATCAAAATAATGAGTAGACAAGAGGCTGAACCCCCTTTTATCTCGCACAGCTTAGGGTTTCGATCAAAACTTTATTTCAATTTCGATCAAAACTAAGAAACTCGAGCGCGGTTTTCCAACCACCTGTGGGTTTCTAGTTTTGATCAAAACTTTTTTTCTACTTTCAATCAAAACTAACATATTGAGTTAGTTTCGATTGAAAGTAACGTTCAATAGAAAGTAAAATATTTCGATAGAAACTTTTAATTTTTGTTTCTATCCAAACTCTTCCGATGATTTTCCCGTGCACACTTTTTTGGAGGGATTTCTTCCTCCAAAAAAGTGTAACCCACTATTGTGGGTTCACCCTATTACTCTCTAACTATTGTAGCAGTGATCTAAATCTCTTAATAGAGTTGGCTTAACAACTATTTGTAAATCCTCTAACAAGGTGGAATTTCTATTGAATTGTCTAAAGGCCTCTAACAAGGCCACTCCTAATAGGGTGATTAAATACTCTAATAGAATCACACCTAACAATGTGTTTTGTAACCTCTACCAGGGTTGGCTCCTAATAGGACTCACTTCAGAAGAGTGAAAACCAGAAACTAGTTGCAATTGGTGGTTTTTCCCAAATTGGGTTTCCATGTTAACATCTTGTGTTCATGCTATTTCTCTTATGTGTTTGCAACTAAGTTAAAGTAATATAAATCACAAATAATATCTTAAGATTTTCATGTTAAGCATTTGTCGAGCTATTTCAGTGTTTACCGAGTTACAACATTTTTCTTGTGTGTTTATTGAGTTTCAATAGAGTTTAGTTTTGATTTATATTGACATCTAGGGGATCTAGGATTTATTTTTGTGGTAACTAATTCACCCCTCCCCTCTCAATTACTCCTCTTATATTTCCAATAAAGGTACCAAAAATTAAGACCAACAAATTTTGCACAGTAAAATTGTTCCATATTACATGTTTAAATTTTAACATTAATTTTTGGTCTACACACTCAAAAATCACTTCTACATTCATGAAATTGAACCCATGTAGTGCATAACCAAATCATGGTACCTAGGAAAATGGATAATCCATAATACATAGACAAAGGCATTGACATCAAAATCAAATATAAGTACCCATGCATCTACCATATGTGTTTATTTTATTTTAAATAGTGAACCCCTCTCATTTACCTAAGACAGTTGGTATTTAGTTTCCTTATATGATTTTATATAGAAGGTTTTTTTCCTTAATTCAATGTATATTTTTAATTGATATATTTCATATAGGTCTTTACCTTCTATATTTTTATGCACATGGCCACTTTCTCACCACATTTGAGTTTCAACATTAAGGTATATTTTTTTTTGTCCTTGCCATGTATTTTCTTCATGTTTGATTAGAGTTTAGATCCATGATTTTGTATTTGTGCATCATGGATATAGCTCTATTACAATTCAAGATTGTTTGTTTACTCTTTATTCAATCCCTCTAATTGAACCTTCAATTTTATTTTGTTGAAACATCTAGATCTTGATCAACTATAAATATACAAGCATATCTCATTGTATGAAAATGGTGTCTCAGCCATGTAATAATGAAAAGGTTATTTTTGATTCTCGAGCGATGACAAATTTGGGGGCATCACCCCAAACTTGGGGGTTATAAGGAGAAGCCTTAGAATTTTTAGTCATAATATTATCATCGTGAATCAAGGTCAATTATCATTAGGTTATAAGTCTGATGGTGGATATTGTGTGCACCTTTATTGGGTGGATTTAGCTTAACATCTTATAATATTGTTTCATGATTTTATGTTGTATATCTCCTATATTAGGCATGTGAGATTCATTACCCTACTAGTACGCTGTAATATACTATTAGCTTTTGAGTAATATATTGAATGACTTTTGGATTGTTTAGTTTTTCTCCCAAACAGGTTTTCCCTACATAAATAACTATGTTATTGTATGAAATGTTCAATGATAGTTTGTAAATTTATTGATTATGTTTAAACCTTGTTTAACTATTCAAGTCATGTCTATGTTGCTTAGAATTGGATACTTTGTAATTTTTAAGACTTACATGTTGCACTTTCATATTTGCATGTATATCTAATCTAAAACATAATTGTATCTAGTTATTCATGGAGCTAAATATAATTCAACGTTGTGGATGTGGTTGTTGTACTAACTAGTTTTGCAACATTTGAGCGTGGAAAACTAATATAGTACTACACCATATTACTACTAAATACCATGCAGTCATAAGGGATGCAAGATTAAATCAATCTTACCAAATTTGTTTGTCCCTACTAAATTGTCAAATTATGAAGTTGATGAAGTCTTATTCCAATTATAATTTATTGTTTATAACAAACTAGTTTATTACTATTATCAACGTGTATGAGATTGTTAGTTGTAATTTAATTGATTAAGGCTATTCAATTCCATTAATATTATTTCACATTATTATGTTATCTTCTTCGTTCTTAAATAGCTCTTATAAATCTAGGGAGTCAATTGCATGTGATGTTGAATATTTTAGACTTCGAAGTTCTATATATTTAAGTTTCATTTTTGTAATTGCGGATGCTATGTGAAAGAATATATGGATGATATAGTTAATATATTTGTTCATATCATCGTACATTTATGACTATTCCTTGTTCTTTCATGTACTATCTTAAATTGGAAGCACCTCAATTTATGACTATTTAGCACATATTCGATGCAATTTAATATTAAATATTCATTTAAGATGAATTTTCATATCTCTCTTATCCTTTTCTTAAATAGGATCTAGGTAGGGCCTAACAAGGCATCCTTGGTATTCCCATCCTATAGCAAAAAAATCAAGGTAGGATCTATTTAATTAGATCCTCCTCTTCCTCTTCTTCCAATCAATTCAACTCATTTTTTGCACCAAAATGGGATTTCCTTGAAATCTACACATGATTTTTAAGTTTCTAGACTTGTTCTGTGATCCTGAGGCTCCCCCAAGGATTGTCGCACCTAGTTAATAGGGATGTATTGCCTCCTTGTACAATTAGGGATGTATTATTTCTCTATGACAATAATCAAGGATGTAGTACATCCTTGAATGGTTCTTGTTTTGGGTCCTTCTCATCAGACTCATCCTCAAGGTTTGATCTGAAACTTGGTCATTGTGCTTGGTCAGTTTGTAGGAGAAAGTTAATCCAGAATCCTTTATAATAACCCTCAATTGCTTCATTTGGCACATACACATGAGGTGATATGCGAGCACATCCAAGCAATCAAGAAAGATCAAGTAAGCATGCATGCAAAAACTTCATGTGGACAAGCCATTGTGGACATCCCAATTTATTATAGTATGAGGCTTGGAAACATTCTTTGAAGCAAGAGATTTCTTCCTCTTCTCCTTCCATTATACCATTAAAGAATTCAAGATTTAATACCAGAGTATAAAATACATATTATGAGTATGGCCTAGAGTACTTTATCCTTGCAAACTTGGTATGCTATCTAGGTTATCCTCAAATCAATACATTGTTTCTTCATCATCATTCAAGCAAAAAATTAATGCTAGGGTTTGGATTTAGGGTTTTAGATCTTGGCACTATATGCTCAAAGCTCATACTCGAGCATCACACACATTATAATTGATTCAATAACTATTCATGGAGGTGGGAATAATCGAAATAAGGGGTTGACTAATGCAAACCCCTACATAGCTGCCCAAAACACCCTATTTCATATATCAATAGATCTCAAAAGGCAGAACTAGTTATAGATACAAATACCCTTTTTGTCATTGATTAGAAATACAAAATTAGAATCAAGGTCATACATAATTAATCAGGGACATACTACTCCCCTACTTTAAGAGAAGGTCACCCTCACACAAAAGTCAACTTTGGAAAATCATCGAACAATGTCTGGGTTTTGTAGATTTGGTGGTTTTAGGTCCAGATTTAGCTTTATTCGTCCATGAGAGAAACAAAACAAGCATAAATTCAAATTTAAATACTTGAGATAGGTTCTTCACCTATCTTTATTAGCTCAGCACTTGAAGCTTTTACTTTCCATTATATACTTTGCATAGATCTAGAAGTAATTAATTTGGATCTCAAGGGCAACACGCTTAACTTTAAGAATCCCTCCTAAAAAAATAACTAAAATGTTGGCAAATCCAACATCTTATGGGCATAATTTTTTCATGTTGAGGGTAATTTTTTTGTTACATGTAGGGAAATAAATTATTATATGTTGGCAAATTTTTTCTTACCTAACAAAAATTACTTTAAATGTGGTGAATTTTTTTAAAAATCTTGCTAGCACATAAATAAATGTTGGCTTTTTTTTTCTTCCCAAAAATTAGTTTGTAATGTCAGAGGTGAATGACTTGTTTCATAGGAAAATGAATAATAATGGTCTTGGCTAATCTTTAATGGTAAATGTTAACAGAAAAGCTTGCACCCTCGCCTAAAGTCTTACCTAAAGGCATCCTCGTGTAACATGGAAACAATCTCAAAAGTGTGAGACTTTGCAACTTGAGATTGAGTCTCTAGAGAAGGTCGACTTCCTTACTATCAGGATGCACCTAACTATTTCTTGAGAGGAAAAGGGAGAAGGAATGCATGAAAGAAAACTACCTAATTTAATCTAAGAGGAGGTGATACACCAAATAGTACGTTCAACCTTATCTCCACCCAAGAATGCACAGTTCATCAATATAACCTCAAAGTATACAAATTCAATCCTTGCTTAATCTAACAACCATATGTAGATTAGAAACCAAAAGAATGCCATAAGGAAGAGACTTCACTTCTTATCATTCAAAAAGCCAAGTAGATACAATCATACAGTTGAGAAATGAAGACAATACATTAACACAAAGGCAAATAGGTATTGTACATTATATTAATGGAAGAAAGAGATACAATAGAAGAGTATATTAACTCAGAGGCAAAGGAAATTACAGTAGCAGAGCATAGATATACAATTCTATAGAATCAGAGAAAAGATCAACCCTAAGAAGGGTTACAAAATATTTTTTTATAGTTCAAGCATAACTCAAATAGCTTCCACCCTAAGGTAAAACTCAACAAATGCATTTAAGATTGTAGAGAAAAATCACTAAAAATCTGGGAAAGATCTGATCATGGCACACATCCAGATGTAAGAAAGTCATATTATCCACCAAATAGAACCTTGAGAAGACAGAAATGATAGCCATTATCATTTTGACTGGGTAGATAGATCACCAAGCAACAATGGAGTCTCCCTTCACATTTATCAGGCATGGGGAATGACAAAGAGTGGTTGAAGGAGATTAAAAAGATTAGATCTACCACCAAAGAGCTACTTTCTTTATCATCATCATGCCAAGTCAAACATGTCATCGATCAACTAGAGTCAATCCTCGAGCTTCACCATGTGGACCAATCATACTTTATCATTCTGCCACTTGACCACTCTTCTACCTTTCATGTTGACCTATTGACCACCATTGATCATGGTTTCAAAACCCTTTATCTTTATTAATTATTTTATCTTGTGAAATCATGAATAAACCATATCATTGCTTCACAACTTATCCTCAACATCTTCTCTTAACTACCATGATCAGGCGATAATGTGAAATTGGCATCTCACAATATCACCATGGTGAGGGCTTTGAAATTTGTTTTATCTATGATACTATAAAGCCAAAACCTTTACTTTATTGCATTGTCACAAATTAACATTCAACTAGCATTAGATTCCTGCAACCATGCAGAACCATGATCCATACTACCAATATACCATTCATGTCATTGTGGCCTAAACCTCAACTTAACATGAAATGTATACAACTTTGCAAAAATGGATTTAACCACCATTGCTTACTCACCACTCGGGCCCACTGAGACACGTGTTGCATTGTTGTTATCTTGCTATGTATTTTTATTGTACACTTTTTCTTAGCGACATAGTGACATGCATTGATCTTGGGAGATTAGATGGCCAAGGGAAAACCATAGTTTACCACCCATATCAAAACTTCTAACTAAGTGATGTCGAATCATCGAAGACATTCATATGGTGCCATGCTACAACCCCTCAACCTTAACCTAGGATTATCTTTAACTCATCATGACCATGCGAATAGGAAGAGATGCATGATCATAATACTAACTATGGTTCAAGCCATAACTCCAAAAAAGATGTGACAACCATCTGGTCTACTCATTTCATGTAATCACTATTTCACATCTTGATCCTTTAACCCATCACTGACCCTAGTGACTAAGCACACAAGGTAATTGGTGACTTTCCATCCTAACCATGGTTAACACTAAACACTCTATGATCATAAGAATGATAAGGGTCGCAACATCACAACTTAAGTTCTAATTCAAGATCATATCCCTATAACCAAGTGATAAAGAGAAATCACTATGTTGCCACCCATAACTAGATATTTGCCTCCTAAACTGTGAAGTTGCACTGATCATTGAAAGACTATGCTGCACATTCACACCTCTCTTGACGGTTAAGCCATAGATTGTAGTGACTAAGCGATGAAGGATAGTTACATAATCACAACTTGAGTCTCCAAGGGGATAAAGCATGAAATACTTGAACTTAGGAACACAAGGGATAAGCCAAAGTTTTAAATATATCCTTATGTCATTTGAATTATTTGAATATTTGAATAGATATGACTATTGGCCATGCTTGACAGGCAAAACCCAATTTTTTGGTGGGAGGGAAAATATGGCTAACAATTTTGGCAACTCAAAGGGGATACTAGCCTACCATGTATATGACCAATGACCTAAAGTATCCATTGGGCTATGGAGTTGTAAAAAAATGAGATACTATACACTATGAAACTATAACTCTACCTCTGACTTCTCTACAATTGTAAAACTTCAGAACTTGGCTATGTTATAGAGATATAACCTATGCTCAACACTTCTTGAAAAACTTGAAAAACTACTTTGATTTATACAAAAACCCTAACCCTCTTTAGAAGCAAGGTTTGATGTAAATCTCATTAACTGGAATGGGTAGAACACCACCACTGGGCCTAGATAGTTGGAAAACGTTGGCCCGTTTACAACTGGTGATAACATAGGGTCCACTCCAGATAGCATCAAACTTAGAAGGCCTTTTTGGCTTGGCTTTGTATACATCCCACTTGAGAACAAGATCTCCTTCCTTGAAAATCCTAGCTATAGCCTTCTGTCAAAACTTCTTTTGAATTGTTGACAAGCCTCAAGTGCATGGATAGCTTGTTGCCTTTTTTTTTCTAATTTAATCAATTTTGCTAACTTGATTGTCATGGGATCATTTTCCTCTAGCTGCAATTGATGAGCCACCTCAAGAGAGGGGAATTCTAGTGATATAGGAAGCCTTGCTTCCCTTCCATAAGATAGCATAAAAGGTGAATTCTCTTCTACTCTCTTTGGTGTAATTCTGTCAGCCCAAAGGGCTATCTTCAACTTGGCATGCCAAATCCTTTGATTGTCTTCAATTTTCCTCTTCATGATCCTAATGAGATTCTTGTTAGAGGATTTTTCTAAGCCATTTCCTTGGGGATAATAATTTAAGGAAGTGCTCAAATATATCCCATATTATAGGGCCCAAGAACATATATGAGCTCCAATAAAAGATTTGGCATTATCAGATATAATAGTTGAGGCAACACCAAATCTTGTCACAATTCCATCAAGGAATTCAACTACCGAGGCCTCTGTTGCATCCTTTAAAGCCACTACTTCAATCCATCTTGTGAAATAGTCTATAGCTGCTAAGATCCATTTATGACCATCATTGGAGGGTGGAGTTATTAGACCAATGAAATCCAAACCATATCAAGAAAAAGGTTGGTCAACTTGAATGGGATGGAGGGGAAGGGTAGCCAATCTTTGCTTTCTTGAGAAGAAAGCACATTTTTCACACTTCCTTACCCACTTATGGAAGTCATTAAATAGGGTAAGCCAAGAATAGCTAGCCCTTATTATCTTCATTGCAGTGACTCTGGCTGAGAAATGACCACCAGTAGGGCCATCATGAAATTCCTCTAGCAACCTGCTAACCTGATATCTCTGTATACATCTTAGCAGGACTCCATTAGAATCCTTTCTGAATAATACTCCATCCACCAAGACATAGGGAATAGCCTGCAATCTAAACTATCTCCTCTTGGCTCTATCTAGGCCTTGGGGGCATCTTCCTTCTGTCAAAAAGGTAGTCATGTCCTACAACCAATCAATATGATCTTCATTCTCCATTGGTTGCTCATTTTGGATCAAGAGGGAAACCTCTTCATATGTCTCAACAGATGAAGCCATCTACTCACATAGTCCCCTACCTCTTACCAACTCGTTGATCTTAATATCAATATTATATTCCATGACTCCGGCAATCCATCCAACTCTCTTCTCACTGATATCCTTGTTCAAGAGGAAATCCTTTACACTTGTATGTGGAACTAAAAGCTAGACTTTGTTGTGAGACAAGAGATGTCTAATTTTTTTGAGAACCCTCACAACAACAAGGACCTATTTCTCTACATAACTATATCTTTCCTCATAATCATTAAGCCCTTTACTGAAGAAAGCAATGGACTATTCCAAGATTTCATCATTTAACTATGTAAGAACAACTAAAATGCTTGACTTTCCTCCAAGGTAGTGAAGGATGAAATCTCTATCAAAATTGGGGTTGACAAGAGTAGGGGCTAATGCAATTGACTTCTTGATTTCTTCAAAACTAGCCTTTCCCTCTTTGGTCCAAGTGAAAACCAGGTACTTCTTTAACATAGACGCGAGAGGCTTTACCATAGAAGCAAGATCAAGGATGAACCTCCTTATGAAGTTGATCCTATCAAGGAAACTCTGCAATCCTTTCTTATGGGTGGGAAGTGGGAGAGAAAGAATTGCTCCTACCCTCTCTAGATCTATTATTAAACCATTTCTTGACACAATATGCCCTAACAACTTTCCTTGGTCAGTAGAAAATACACACTTCTTGGGGTTTAGGGACACACCATACTCTCTGCATCTTTTAAATACCTGTCTTAGATGATCAAAATGATCTACTGCATGCTTTGAAAAGATAGTTATATCATCCAGATACACTAGCACAAATTTTTCCAACACACCCTTGAAGGCCTTCTTCATTTCCTTCTAAAATGTGGCACCTGCATTGGTTAGTCCAAAAGGCATCTCACAATAAGAATAGGTGCCCCACTTGGTAGTGAAAGAAGTCTTATATTTGCAAACTCTTGAATCGGTACTTGGTTATGGCTTGAAAAACAATCTAAGAAAGAGAACCTTTCTGAACCACTAACCTTGGATAGGACTTGTTTTATGGAGGGAAGGGGGTGGTGATCCTTAAGAGAAGCCCTATTAAGGTCTGTAAAGTTTACACATAGTCTAATCTCTCCACTCTTATTCCTAACAGGAAGCTACCCATGAGGAGTGCTTGATAGGAAAAATAATGTTGGCCTCTATAAGGCTTGACAATTCTTTTCTCGTTAGTGGTTCAATCTTAGGGTTAACTAACCTCTGCTTCTACCTAATAGGCTTGAAATTATCATCTAAATCTATGGTGTATTAAGATAATTTTGGGTCAAAACCCTTTAAGTCTTCATATGTTCAAGCAATAACATCATTGAATTCTTGAAATAATTTAATGAAGACCTCTTGTTCAATATTAGTGCATACCTTTCCGAAGTTAAGATTCCTTCCATTAGCAACAATGATAGGCATATGATCATCCTTACTTGCAATCATATTTGAACCCTTGCCCTTTTCTTGATCATCGGAGTTGAAAATGTCCTCCAAGGTGACAAGACCTTTAGGTAACTTGTTGGAGTTCAAGTTCAAAATCTGATCCCCATACTAACTTTGGAACTTAGACTAATTTTTAGCAGAGAACTCTACTTCATTTTGCAAGAAATTGACAATCTGCACATTAGAATCAAAAACCTGCCAGTTTGTGCAATTATTAGGAACAACAAGTCTTACAACAATTCTAAACTATTGCTCCTTTTTATCAACAACATGCTCTAGTATATCATAATAAGCACCAATTGTTGCAAGCTTGTCAGCATGTTTATTTTCTCTCCTAAGGACACTTTGGATGTTGAATGCTTGGAAGTCCTCAAGAAAATCCCAAATTTTATGCTTGTAAGATTTAAGGAGGTTGTTCTTGGTAATATTCTAGCTTCTCACTTGATTAATAACTAACTTACTATCCCCAAACACCCTTAGAACCTTGATTCCTCTCCTTTGGGCTAGTTGAAGTCCCTAAATTAGAGCTTCATACTCTACTATATTATTGGTGCAGCTAAATTGGAACCTATAAGAGAAAAAGTACTTCTCCAATTTAGGGGAAATGAGCATGACACTAGCCCTTGAACCATTTTTATTTCTTGAGCCATCAAAGAACATTTTCCACAATCCATCAATATCTTCTTCCCCTTTTATGAGATTGGGAATAGGAGCATCCCTCTCTAATATAAAAAATGTGCCAAGGCCTATCTTTATCCAAAAGAAAGTTAGGTACCTCTACCAAAGAAGTGATAGGCTCATGTGCTATGCCTCCATCCTCTTCTTAAAAAATAGTGCAATTTATGTTTATGGGACTAGGGGTGTAGGTTTCTATATGATTCAGGGCCAGAGACTCTACTCTTATGGAAAATTTTGTTCCATACCTTGTTCTAAAAAACATGTAAGACCAATTAGATGAAATATAGTCACCTATTTGTGTAGTAAAGTCTCTAGAAAGACAGATTACAAAATGTGGTTTGACCTCAGCTACTAATATATCTTGTGTAATAGTAAAACCAAGGCAAGCATGCAATGCCATCTCTACATTTTTTAAGACTCCTATAGTCTTGATAAAGCTGCCATCTAATTGTAGCACATCTCTAACCATTGGTTCATATTTAATACCCATGAGGCAGGCTACACACTAGTCATTATAAAGCTACTAGCCCTTGAATCAATCATGCAATTACAGACTAGTTTATCTCCTATAATTAAAGATACATAGAAAGGAGGAAGCCTAATTTTCTTACTTGTTTCTCCTTCTTTTATTGGAAAAATTAGACTTATTGCATTCTCCTTTTTAGGTGGTTGATCCTTCACCTGTATACTTTCTAACAACTGTTGTAGTAGCTTCTTCTGTGATGGTATAATAGCAACAACATCCCATTTGGAGATGTTAATAGTAGTCATTATGTTTTGATCTACCACATTGAAGGGAGCATTAGATGCTTTAATTGAAGCCTTGGGAGCTGCATGGATAGGTGGCTGAATTTGAGAAATCTGAGGTTCAATAGACTTCTTGTTGCTCATATCTTGTCTCAATTGAGGAGTAACATTAGATTGTACATTCATCACTGTCACATGAGGAGCAACATCTAAAGTTGAAGCTTGAATTGGTGGAGGAATGACATTCTGAATAGCTCTTCTCTTACTTTTGATGTTTTGAGCTATAGCATTATTATTAGCATGGCAATGTTCCTCAGAATGATGGTTCATGAAAGAACAATCACCTTGTTGTCATAGATGAGAAGCATCAGTAGGTTGATTAGCATTATGTAACTGCTCTACTACTTGTTCTTGTGTAGGTAGTGTTTAGAAAGACTTTTCCCTCTGACACATTCAATATCCATAGGAGTAGTTACAAGAAGGACATAAGTCTTCATCTTGAGCGATATTATTTTGAGGGACTAAAGCCCTATTTAGGTTGGTATTCATAGCAGGGGCATTATCAATAGGTCTATTATGATTGTAGGAGACATGACTCTGGTTTGGGGGTCTATTATGCATGTGAACCTGATACTAAAGTTAGGGAGGGTTATTATTTCAAGATTGTTACCTCTTCATAGTTACCAACTCCCTTACTCATTTTTTGCATTACTATACTATTGTCCTCCATCCTCTTTTCTTGATCCTGCAACTTCTTGCCTATATTCTAAATCAATGTTTGCATCATGGCCTTAATCTTATCACCTCCATTAGAAGATGTGGAAGCTGAAGGGACAATAAATAGGGGTTGAATTCTAGATGTGGTATGAATAGGGGCTATTGTAGGTTGATGATTGGGCATGTCAAGAAAGAAAGGAATTGGAGGCCTTGGAGCTAACTTCCCTCCTTGAATCAGGATATTCTTTGCTCTTATAGAAATTTCATAAGCAACAGACAAAGTGCCTCCTCCCATGGATTATAGAGTGGTAGCAATATCACTACTAAAGGCTCTAACGTAATACAAGATAACATTACCAGGAGAAGGATTTACTGCAGTGGGTATTCTATCCCATGTCTTCTGGAATCTATAATTAAAATTAGTCATATATTCATGGGGTGCCCTTTTGATAGTTTTCAGCTGCTCCAAAAGTGATAGGTGATCACTTTTGTCCTTGAAATGCTTACAAAGCCCTACTCTTAACCCATCCTAATCAGTAATAGAGCTATGAGGCAAACCTCTATACCATTGTAATGCTTTTCCTTTTAAGGATGAGGCTAGAAGCTTAACAAAAAAATCATCCTCTATAATACCATGTATATTGTAGACATTTGAAATCTCTTGAATATGTTCTATAGGAGAGGTGGAAGTTTCACTAGTGAAATCAGGTATATTTTTGAGAGTTGACATTGGGATATCATGTCTTTGAGCCAATAGGAGAGGGCTCTCACCTTTAAGGTTGAAAATGCATGTGATGTAGGTTGTGCCATATGAAATAATGATTTATTTAGATGAAAATATGGCAACTTAGGTTGTGATATATCATTGGGAGGAGTGGAGAGAGATCTTGCAGGTGTATTTGTTACTTCTGCACTCCTAACTAGTGATAAAGATAATATATTTCTGTTTCTTCTAGGGTTTGAAAATGAGAGCTCAGTGTATTGAAAATTATCTCTAGAATATGCCCTTGTATGAGTCTTGGGAATGAATCACAACAAATTGGTCTAGAAACTAGATGTATTTTAGAATATTATCACCAAGTACTTGCAAATAAGCCTCTTGGAGGCTTGAACATACTAATAGCAACACTATCTTCTTAGCGTGTATTGGAACTTTTCTTCTTTGACACCAATGACTTATAATGCTTCAAATTTTTGGTCCCACCAGGTATGCACCTCACTTAAAGTCTTACCTAAAGGCATCCTCGTGTAACATGGAAACAATCTTGAAAGTGTGGGACTTTGCAACTTGAGATTGAGTCTCTGGAGAAGGGAAACTTCCTTACTATCAAGACACACCTAACTATTTCTTGAGATGAAAAGGGAGAAGGAATGAATGAAAGAAAACTACCTAATCTAATCTAAGAGGAGGTGATATACCAAATAATATGTTCAATCTTGTCTCTGCCCAAGAATGCATAGTTCATCAATGCAACCTCAACGCATTAAAATTCAACCCTTGCTTAATCCAACAACCATATGTAGATCATAAACCAAAATAATTCCATAAGGAAGAGACTTTACTTTATATCATTCAAATAGCCAAGTATACAATCATACAGTTGAGAAATGAAGACAATACATTAACACAAAGGAAAGAAGGTATTGTATAGTATATTAATGGAAGAAAGAGATATCACAAAAGAGTATATTAACTTAGAGGCAAAGGAAATTATAGTAGTAGAGCATAGACATACAATGCTATAGAATCAAAGAAAATATTAACCCTAAGAAGGGTTACAAAATTTTCTTTTATAGTTCAAGCATAAATCAGATAGCCACCCTAAGGTAAAACTCAACAATTATATTTAAGATTGTAGAGAACAATCACTGCAAATCTAGGGAAGATTTGATCATGGCACACATCCAGATGCATGAAAGTCATATTATCCACCAAATAGAACATTGAGAAGACATAAATGATGACCATTATCATTCTGACTGGGTAGATAGATCACCAAGTGGTGATGGAGTGTCCCTTCACATTTATCAAGCACGGGGAATGTCAAACAATGGTTGAAGGAGATCGAAAAGATCAGATCTACCATCAAAGAATTCCTTCTTTGGTTATTAACATGCCAAGTCAGCCACATCATTGGTCAATTGGAGTAAATCCTCAAGGTCCACCATGTGGACCAATTATACTTTATCATTCTACCACCTAACCACTCTTCTATCTTTCATGTTGACCTATTGACCGCCATCAATCATAGCTTCACAACCCTTTATCTTTATCAACTATTTTATCTTGCAAAATTGTAAACAAACCATATCATTACTTTGCAACATATCCTCAAAATCTTCTCCCAATTATTGTGACCAAGAAATAATGTGAAACTGGCATCTTGTAACATCGCCATAGTGAGGGCTTTGACATTTGTTTTACCTATGACAATACGAAGCCAAAACCTCTACTTTATTGCATTGTTGCAACTTAACATTCAACTAGCATTAGATGCCTGCAATCATGCGAAACCATGATCCAAACTGCCAATATACCATTCATGCCATTGTAGCTTGAACCTCAACTTAACATGAAATGCTTATGACTTTGTGAAAATGGACTTAACTGCCATTGCTTACTCGCCACCTAGGCCCACTGAGATGTGTTGCATTGTCACTATCTCACTATGTATTTTCATTGTACACTTTTTCTTAGTGACATAGCAACATGCATTGATCTTGGGAGATTAGAAGACCAAGGGAAAACCATAGTTTACCGCCCATGTCAGAACTTTTGACCAACTCAGTGCTACCACATCATTAGAGTCATTTGTATGGTGCCATACTGCAACCCTGTGACCTTAACACAGGTTTATCTTTAACTCATCATAACGATGCGAACATGAAGAGATGCATGATCACAATACTAACTGTGGTTCAAGCCATAACTCTAGTGAAGCTATGATGATCATCTGATCTACTCATTTCATGTTATTTTTGTTTCACAGCTTGATCCTTTAATCCATCACTAACCCCAATGATCAAGCACACAAGGTATTTCATGACTTTACCATCCTAACCATGGTTAACACTAAACTCTTTATGATCATGTGAAATGAGGAAGGGTCATGACATCACAACTTAAGTCTTGAATTAAGATCATAACCCTATGACCAAACAATAAAGGGAAATTACTATGTCACCACTCATAACTGGATATTAGCCTCCTAAATTATGAAGCCACATTGACCACTGAAAGACCATTCGCACATTCACACCTCTCCTAATGGTTAAGCCATAGATTTTAATGACTCAACAATGAAGGATAGTTGCATGATCACAACTTGAGTCTCCAAGGGGATAAATCATGAAAAAATTGAACTTAGGAATACAAGGGATAAGCCAAAGTTTTAAATATATCCTTATGTCATTTGAATTATTTGAATATTTGAATAGATATGACCGTTTTCCATGCTTGATAGGAAAAACTCAATTTTTTGGCAAGAGGGCAAATATGGCTAATAGTAAACTGAAAAATTATTTAATTTGAAAGTTAATTCACCGAGTGTATTGGCTAGTGACCTTTAAGGCTTTATGGTTGCCAAGTGCAATGACTAGTGTATTGTCTATTATTAATAATGTCAGTATCACCATTACCAACTCATGTTCCATCACTTTGGTATCATTAATACATTACTTTAATCAATCGTTGATTAATTAGAGATTAATGAGAAAAGATGCATTTTGGGGCTAGTTGCTTGAAAAGACTTGGAGCCATATGAAATTATCTGAAATGGAGACACGTTGCTTGAAAAGACTTGGAGCCATATGAAATTATCTGAAATGGAGACACGAGACAAGTTTTGCACGACAACCATTAAAAGAAATGTAGTGAACATCATCTAAAGATTAAAATCATAAATGCAAGACTGACAATTACAATTAATACATTCCATTTCTAGCCAACTTGGCAGTCACTCCGACTGTCTGGCATTAATGTGAGTACATTTCCCATGCTTTCACTATCATTTCTTAAATTCTCAATTCTATTTTTGTTTCTTAGGAGTTAGTTATGTTAGTTTCCAGAGTTTCTTAGGTGTAGTCTATATAATATGTAGATTTGTTTGTAGACTCTAGGACCTAGGTTTGTAATTGTCATGAATACACCAATTGGTTGAAAATATAGTACAATGGGTTTGCAAAAGTCCTTTTTGGGCATGCTACCTGAGGATGTGCTAGGAATGGTTTGCCATGGAATCTTAAGAAATGAGAAGAGGTACAATGTGTCCATGGAAATTATCTCCTTCTTCCTTGTGTTTCTTCTTGACCTTTGAGGTAATCAAGTAGACATTTTGATGCTTCTGGGTAACATTTTTAAGGAAACATTTATTGAAGATGGCATCAAAATCCTTGTATTGGTTGAGTAGGTACTGGGGTCAAGCATTGGCATCCCTTTTGTAGATGTAACAAAAAAGTGTTGGAAGCAAGGCATAGGGAGAATTGTATTGAAGCAACCCTTCCTACTCGAAATGAATGAACACCTATTGACTCACCATCAGAAGTGGGCACAATTTGGAGGGATTTTTTGGGGAAGTGGTTGTTGTTGGATGACATTAGCGGCACCAACTTTACATGGATGCACAATTTTAGCAACATTATCATCTCCAAGATATTCCTCGTAGAGAGGCTTGAAGACCTTTCTAGTTGAAGGCTTCAAACCCTCAACCAATGGCCCTATTCCATGGTCCTTGTTTCCTAAATCTTGTTTTATGAAACCTTGTTCCTTAACTTGTGGTCCCATTCCCTTTGGGAAAAAAAAGTTCTTACAAGTTTTTTTGTTGATAAAAATAATTACTAGTTACTTCGGGTTGGGCCTTGCCCTTGAATGTAAATTATAAAATAGTAAAATAAGCTGATTTTAATTGACTATTTGAATATCTATGTTATGAATATGTACATTGTGTTGGTGTTTAAAATTGCTGAACAACAAAATTTTCAATACCAAAGTGATCGTACTCACATAACCTAAGGATTAGCCACTTGCTATTAACAATTACATGTGCAAACCACTTGGATCCAACTTCAACAAAACCAAGGATGGTTTTCTAGTCTTTGGGCTCTATAGGACCAAGGTGGGTATACCTAAGGGATGATTCAAATGCATACTATTGTATGAGAATTATATTAGCTTCATTCTGATTCTCATCTTCTATCTCTAATCACATACACAATTTATCCATTACTTGACATTCTCAAATTCACATACATCCCTCATAAGCAGATTTGGTCACAATTATCCTTGGGTTTACAAATATTTATGGAAATAGTAGCTACGTGAGACTTAGAAATTAGATATAAATGAGTGTTGACCAACATTTATAACCTTGAACAAAATGGAATGAAAATGATTTAGAATTTATAATTGATTTGATATGTAGTGGTAGAATTTACTTTTACTTACTTCTAACTTATGTGACTAGTGCCTTATCCATTGGGCAAAAGGTTATCTATTGGTAGGAGATTTGGTTCAAATAACTTGTAAATGAATCTATCAATTGTAATCACCCATTTCCATTCTTATGAAATATCCATTTCATAAACTCATAAACTCTACTAATTTACTGAAGCATTTACATAATCCTTTGAATTAGAAGCAATAATAGAACCAGTATACAACCCATCCAGACTGCATTCAATCAATTAAACCTTATTCAAATGACTTCAAAGTAAACAAACTCATAAAATAGAGACAAAAATTGGTGACATAGATATAATGTAAGTACCTCTTTGTATTATCCTTTTAGATGACTAATACAATAACCAATATAAACTCAATGAAAAGTCCAGAATATCTTGCTGATTCTGTCATTTCTAAATATTATCAAAGAGTACATAATTGAAAGTAAACTCAAAACAACTACATACAACTAGACTGACTATACTTTTCTTTGAAAGAAAACAAAATTATACAAGCCATTCAGACCCATCACAATGCCTTGAAAAATCATTTATATAAGTATGAGTTGCAACAAGCAAAGGGTAAATGTGACTAATAGGTGTCCTTTCACAAAAGATATCTACATTTTGCTAATAGTTACAAAGGACAAAAACTTTGTGTTACAGAAAGTTAAACATCAAGTAATTCTTTGGTGGGTTCCATTTCTATTACACCTTCACAAGCTATTGGTTCTTTGGTTGGCCACTACTATTCTGAATCTTTGGCATATGCAACTACTATAGTGGCCAATGATGAATCTTGTTGTAGCACTTGCAAATCAATTTCTACTTGAGGGTTTTCACTATTTTCATCTTGAACTGACAAAACTACTTTTAATCTTGTTTGTTCCTCTGTCATGTCCACATCCTCAGCTTCCAAACTTGTAATTGAAAATGATTTTTGACCTTTATCCTTGTCCTCTCTCTGATTTGGTGCTATTATATCAACAATCTATACTTCATCTTCCTGCACCTCATCATCATCTATTTCAGCTTCTTCCAACTGTTCATCAGAAGCAATATCTACCATCCTTTAATTTGTTAATTAAAACAAATCTGATGAAAAATTAGCCATATATGATCTTAATTTCATCTGAAAACATAATTCTGCACTTTTCACTAAGAAGCCCCCAAAATCACAAATTTTCCTATAGCTACTTCTAGCAAATACTTGCACAAGATCTGACTACAAAAATGTATAGTTCATTCTTTGTCGATTCCAACAATATGCTACACTGCACATTTTGGATGAAATTTGTGCCCTTGAGACTGAATTGAAAGTTTGGCTCCTAGACTGTGAACAGTCATATAAGATTGGAAAAATTAAAATATCATATAGTTAAAACTATATAACATCTTAAAATAATTCAACTTTTTTATTTTTGAAATTTTGTGCATTGAATTCTTTATGAATTTTGATTTTTATTACTTTTTCACTCTCCCTCCAATCTGCAGATGCCACATGTCCATCTCTGATTTTCTAATTGTACTTGGGTGGGCTCCACATAACACCAAGTAGTTGAAATATATTAGACTTTGGAATATATGCATTTTCATAATATTGTAGTAATGAATTTTTCTTTCCATGAACTTCCCCTTCTATGATATTACGATGAGCTCTTCATTTGTCGTAGCATCAAAAAGCTCTCAAATTCAATCTCTGATCTCACAATTTGGCGTAAAGTCAAGCCTCTTTATTCACTCACCCATGATCTCCCAACAATAGGCCTATCATAGCATCAAGGAACTTTGAAAATTGGCTCCCGACCATATGACAAACATATCATTTTCATAGCATTGCAGGGCTTCAATTTTGGCCATCCGACCCTATGATTAGTCGTATCATCGGGGCACTTCAAATTTTGCTTGGCAATCCTACAATTGGTTGTAAGATCATAGATCCTCCTCATTAGCTTCTCCAATGATATGATGAGCATCCTCCCTACCTTATGACAAAGACAAATTCATAACATTGCAGGCCCTTGAATTTCACCTTGCAATCTCATGATTGATTGTAATATCGCACACCTTTGCTTTTAACTGCTTGATCTGACAATGTGCCTCCTAGAGCTAACACATGAAACTCCTCCATTTGAATGGTTCTCTGACCATATGATGGGCTTATAATCATACTATCTCATTCCATGATCCTACAAAACTTGTAGGATCATAAGCCTTCAAAATTCCCTCTTTTGATCTCATGATGACCCCATTTTGAAAATTATGATGATCTAGATAATGATGCCACATGGCACCTTTGGCTTGCATCAATTACCAAAATCCACTCTTTATACTTTGTCAGCTATCTCCACACTGGGCCCCGTTGTATCATCATAAGCCGCTTTTCTTTAACTTACGATCATACGATCACAGTCAAGCTCACCTCTCATAACATCATGTTAGATTCCTTTTTTCTTCTACAATATTATGGTGACCTTGAAACTTTATATCACATCATCGAAAACTTATCATTTTTCTTGTGCGATCTTACGATCAAGCCCTAGTCATGACATCAGAGATCCTCTTTCATAACCCTAAGATCTCACGATGAAGGATTCATTGTAAGATCAGAGACCATAATTTGTTGCCCAGCTTAAACTTTTTATGGTCTCACTAATTTTGACATCAAACACACCTAGCACTCATACACTTGTTCTATCCAATCAGGAAACAGACACTTGTTTGATAGCTCATCACTTTATTCACCTTTATCACCTTTATGATCCTATGATAACACAGTATCATGTCATTGCAATGCCTTCATATTTCTTTTATGATCCCACAATGAACACCTTGTTGCAAGATCGTAGATGCCCCTTTAATTGCTCTTGATACCACATTAAACATTTCATCATAACATCAGAGAAGAAAATAATGCAAGCCACTCAAAATGTTATACAATCATATGATACAAAGGATATTGTATGATTGGGGAAACTCAAAATTCTATCCATGATAATACAACACAATAACAATTGTGAGATTAGAAAAGGCTAAAATCGTTGCTTGCGATACTCCGCTAACGCTCCATTGTAACATTGTAAGAAACAATGTATTTAAAGAAAAAGGAACCTGTTCATTCAAATGGCTTAGGGTTATGGTTAGGGCTTGAATCAATCTATTAGGTTTATGTAAAAACTAGGGTTTAACAATTTTTTCAAAGGTTATTAAAATGCAAGGCCAAAGAACCAAAAACCTTACCAAGAAAAAAATGAATTCAATTCTAATTTTTAACCTAAGATTTGGAAAATTTTATTTTGTAAAAATCAAACCAACAATGGCTCTGTTTGGGGATTATAGACTACTTGAGTCTATGCAAGAATATAGAATCTATGGTTGAGTAGACCACACACCTGACTTTCCTTAGAGCCTGACAAAATTGGGAGAGCAACAAAAGGGAAAAACTATGTACAAGAAACTACACAAAGACCAAATGATTTACAAATGTACAGAAAAAACCTAGACTATTGTTCATGGAATAAACAAGTATTTTTTAGGAAAAATACCTCTTCAAGAACTGTTCATGAACTGGTAGTTCAAGAATGTTGCCTGACAAATCCCTTAGAATATAAGAGTCTTCTCCCCACATATTTTCAATAAGATAGGAGCTTAACCATATGGGATCAAACTTACCATGTTTTCCTTTATCTTCCATCCTAGCATTCCACATCAATACCATATCACCTAATTCAAATTTTTTGTCAATGGCCCTCTTGTCATATAAATGCTTCATCTGTGACTGTAACTTGGCATTTTGCATAGAAGAATCTCTTCTTGTTTTTTCTGATTGTAAGATATCATCCATTTTGAGTTGCATCTCATCAATGATATCATCTTCATAAATTTGAATAAATTTATACATTTCCTTTAGATTATTCTGTGGAAATCTAGCTTGTATTCCATAGACCAAATCAAAAGGAGCACATCCAATGGCCTTTTTCATAGTAACCCTATTAGCCCACATAGCTAATGAAAATTTTGGATCCCAGGCCTTCTTGTTCTCTCCTAAAATCCTCTTAATGATTTTTAATATACTTTTATTGCTTGATTTTTCCTAACCATTTCCTTGGGGGTGATAAGGTGATGATGTGTATTTTGTATTTCTGTACTTCTTACAAAAAAATTTATATTCCTCAAATCTAAAACACATAGAATTATTAGTTACAATCTTTTGTGGGCATCCAAACCTTGTCACAATATTATTTAGAAAGAAATTAATCACTACTTTATTTGTTGCATTCTTAGTAGGAATTGCTTCAACCCATTTAGTGAAGTAATCAGTAGCCACTAGGATCCACGAATGGCCACTACTGGATTTGTTAGAGATCTCACCTATGAAGTCAATTCCCCATTGTTGAAATGGTGTTTGCACTTCAATAGGTCTTAATGGTAAATTTCCAAAAAAATTTAACTTTCCACTAAACCTTTGACAAGAATCACATGTCTTCACAAACTCATGAGCATCTCTAAAAAGTGTTGGCCACCAAAAACCAACCCTCAGAACTTTATGAGCAGTTGTTTTAGCCATATAATGACCACCACATACACCTTAAAGCATATCTCCTAAGATCCTTTTAGACTCAATTTCATCTACACATTTCAAAAGGACCCCTTCCATATTCCTCCACCACAATTGCCCTTGTACTATAACATACCTTATAGCCTGCAACTTTAGAGATCTTTTCTAGTTGTTTGTTAATCCAAGTGGGGATTTCATGTTCTGCAAGTAATAGATCACATCTCTATACAAGTTAGAAGTATCTATATGACAAAGATCATCCCTGCAACTATCATCAAGTTGATTAATTTGGTTTGACTCTAAATTGGCTTCTGTCATCAATTTGGCCAAACCTTGACCCCTAACTAGTTTGGTGATCTGAATATCAATGTTAAATTCTTGTATTCTATTAATCCACCTACATCTTTTGCCAGATACCTTTTGTTGTGAAAATATATCCTTTACAGTATTAGTAGGGACAAATGTAATAATAGTGGCTCCCATTAGGTAACTCCTAAAAGCCTTTACCCCTTTCACTAGTGCATATACCTATTTTTCATTTATATCATACTTGAGTTCTGCTGGTTGTAATGATTTGCTGAAGAATGCAAGTAGCTGCTCATAACCTTCTTCATTTTTCTGTAACAATACAACAACAACAATGTGAAATCAAGAAAAAGAAAATATACGCATTGACTTATCATAATTAGGTGCCCTAAGAATAGGAGCATCTTTAATAGCTTGCTTGATCTTCTAGAATGCAATGGCAGGCTCCCCATCCCATTTTATCTCAGATCCTTTCTTTAACATCCTTGAAATAGGCCTACTAATCTCTACAAAATTAGTCACAAATCTTCTGAGAAAGTTAATTTGCCCAAAAAATGACTAAATTCCCTTAACACTTTTAGTCTTTTGAATTTTGTCTATTGCTTCTACCCTTTCAGGGTCAATCCTCACTCCATGCTTACCAACTAGATGCCCTAAGAACTTTCCTTCAATAACACCAAAATTGCATTTCCTTGGACTTAAAGAGATACCATATTTAAGGGCTCTGATAAATACCTTTTCTAGATGCATGCAATGATCATTCTCATCCTTGGAATAAGCAGTTAGATCATCCTAATATACAATGAAAAATTTATCAATAATATTAGCAAAAGACACATCCATAGCCCTTTGACAAGTAGCCCTAGCATTAGTAAGCCCAAAAGGCATCCTAACATACGCATAAGTACCCCATGGAGTAGTAAAAGTAGTCTTAAATTATTATGATTCCTTAACAAGCACTTGATTATAACCTGAAAATCCATCCATCATGGACATAAGTTTAGAACCAGTGACCCTTTGCAACATAACTTCCATATTTGGCAATCCATAATTATCCTTTAATGAAGATATATTAAGATTCCTAAAGTCAACACATAATCTTATGTCTCCATTTTTCTTCCTAATAGGGACTAAATTGGACACCCAAGAGGAGTGTCTAATAGACTTTATGATCCCTGCATCTCTTAACTTGATTAGTTCCTCTTGCATTTTGGGAGCCAAAGTTGGATTTATTGGCCTTTGTTTCTGCCTAAAAGGTTTAACATTTGGTTTTAAAGGGATTTCATGCTAAAAAAGATCTTCTCTATAAACTTTTAGGTCATCATATGACCATGCAAACACATGTCTATATTTCCTTAACAAATCTATCAAGTCTTGCCTAATTTTAGGAGGCAATTTCTTACCAATATATACCTTCTTAGGTGTTTCCTTAGTTCCCAAATTTACCTCCTCTAGATCTTTAGCATCATACTTACTGGCATCAACCTATGTACTGGCATCAACCTATGACCTGTCTTGGTTGTGAAAAATAGTTTCTAAAACAACTAATTCCTTTGGGATTTTGTTTGTCTTCAATTGCACAACTTCCTACCCAAAAATAATATCTTTTCCATTTATATTTTCTACATAAGCTACACAATCAATTTCTTGTCCTGACAACATATTCTCACAATTTAAAAATCTCAAAATATCCTTATCATCTTCAAATACTTTCCAATTCTAGACATTATTAGGAATGAAGGGTCTAGTTTGAGTCTCAATTTTAGATATACCAGCAAATGTAATGTCATCAAGTTTTATTGCTATATTTGCTAGCAAATCTGCCATCTTGTTATTAGTCTCATCTTTCCAAACTATCCCAAATGCATCAAAATGTTCAATCATGTCCCATAAAACATTCTTGTATTGTTTTAATCTTTTGGTTTTTTGACACATAATCATTCCTTACTTGGGATACAACCAATTCAAAATCTCCCATAACATGCAAACATTTTATCCCATGCTTATGAGCTAATCTAAGGCCTAATAGAAAAGCCTCATATTCTACTATATTTTTGGTACAAAGGAAACTCAATGTAATTTGTATGTTACCCCTACTGGAGATATCAACAAAATACTGACACCAGATCCATCCTTGCAGCATGCACCGTCAAAAAATATAGCCCATAGATCACCTTTGTCTGTCTTTGTGTCAGCTTCTATTTCCATTTGAGATTTATGCTTGGATTTCTTCAAAGCCAAAACCTCAGCTCAGAATGCATTGATATCTATATCCACAAAGTTTGTCATATCATATTCTATCTCCTCTTCTATGATATATATACTTTTAGGCTCCCTATTTACTTTTACCAAATTCCCCTCAATGTTGAAAGTAGCAAATGATAAATCACATTGTAGACTCCTTCCCATGGCAACACTCCACTTTCTAGATAACAACATGCCATACTGTGGAGGAATATCAACAACCAACACACTCATAGTAAGCTCTTTGTCAAGACAAGCTATCAGTCTATATGGTAAAGCATTAATAGTACCTATAACTGACACTTCTCTTTTATCCGTAACACAACTTCTTCCCTGAGTAGTATCAACCTTCAGACCCAATTCCTTCATTATTTCAAAAGGCATCATAGTATTGGAAGCACTAGAGTTAATCACGCAATTTTTTAATGTTTTTCCATTTACTAAAATACTCAAAAAGAATGGCTCAACATTTCCCAAACATTGATTTATAGAGTTATCCAAAACCATCCAAGAAATTTGAGACACAACTACTTCAGCTTCTTTGTCCTTCACCTTTTCTTTATTGCTTTCCTTGGGATTGTGATTTTCATTACAATCATGTCTTTCCTTTATATTAATATCTCCCAACCATGCTATGGCTTTATTTTTGTGTTCAGGGATTCTTAATAATTTAGACAAAGGAACTTTGACAATGATTTGTGATAACATAGTAGTCCTATCTATAGAAGAATCAGATGGTCTATCAATAACCATACCCTTTTTGTCATGATGTTTATCCAAAATGTTTACAACACCTTGTTGATTCTTGTCACTTATAGTGATTGCTTTTGGTATCTTCTCATCTAACTTCTTGGGAGCATTATTTGGGGACTCAAAAACCTTGGGATTATCCACCTTCTTTGGTTCCCATTCTTTATTGGTAATTTTAACCTTCACAACAGGGATTTCTTTAGGCTTCACAACTTCCCCTTTTTAAAGATTAACTTCTTTTATAAACATACCAGCCACCTTGTCATTACCCTCTTTTTGAGCCATGTTTCTAGTCTACACTTGAGCTGTCATGTTGGCAGTAATTTAATTAATCTCTTCTCTAGTAGGCTTCCTTAATGTCACTTCTTCTTTGGCATTTACCACATTACACACATTATCTTCACCATCATTCTCATTAGAAAATACTTGCTGCTATATTTCATTCTAAAATTGGCTTTTCTCATTTACATCTCTATTATAATCTTCACAATTAGAATAATCATAATGTGACTCAAACATATTACATCCTACATCATCATTATTTTCTTCATGTTCTTGACACTCGTCTACTATAGTCTGATTTCTAGGGAAGAACAAGGCTATTGCACAAGATTCAGGGGCATGGGGTAATTGACACAGAAAGCACCATGTAGGCTCAACAGTAAACTCAGGATCATCCACCAAATTTACAAAGTTTTTGGATAAGGGATTAGGGGTCACCTTGTTGTTGGAATTCTCAGGAGGAGGGACGCTAGGCTGACCATCTTTCCAAGTGGTGTTATAGGGGAAATTTTGTAACCTATTTTGTCTATTGAAATTTGATTAGTAAGGGACCCTATTTTTAGTGGGACTCCTATTATTCTTTACTTGAGGAAGATTTAGGCTCTTTATAGCATTTAGAACTTGACTTATCTCACTAGGCTCTTGCTTTTTTCCACCTACACTTTTGTGATCTTCCTTTCTATTTCCCTTATTCCCAAACAACCTAGGATCATCTCTTTTACTTTCTAACCTCCCTAAAATTCTTAAGTAGTGGACCATATACTCTACCTTTGTAGTGGAAAAAGTGACCACAACTTATCACTTTCTCATCCAACTAATTGCACCACCAAATAATGTAAACACACATACACTGGTGGATCTTCTTCTATCAACATCACTGGCCCAGTCTAAATCCACATAGCCTCAAATATCCAAATAATGCTCATATCCTATTCCATGAAAACATATAGAGTATTTTGAGGTACTCTGCAATTATCTAAAAACTCTTTTTACTACATCCCAATGTGCTCTTCCTGGATTAGACATATAACAAGAAAGTACTCCCACTGCTTGGGCAATGTTTGGTCTTGTACAGACCATAACATGAATCAAACTTCCAACAACACTCTGATATGGTACTCGACTCATCTCTTCCATCTCCAATGGGGATGAAGAACACTGTGACCTACAAATATTTTTTCCCATAGTAATAGTAACACTCAATGGTTTGGAATCCTTCATCTTGAATCTTTTTAGAATATTTCCAACATACTTACTATGTCCTAGCCAAAGATTTCTATTTTTTCTATCTCTTATAATCTCCATTCTTAGAATGCACCTTGCTACACCAAGATCTTTCATTTCAAACTTTGTAGAGAGCTCAAATTTTAATTCTACAATCAAACCTTTTCCTTTGCCAATAAACAACATGTCATCAACATATAAGGTAATAACCAGGAAATAATCACCATTAGACTTGTAGTATATACAATGATCAGATTTGGATCACACAAACCCCAAACTCAATACATATGTATCAAACTTTTGGTACCACATCCTAGGACTTTTTTTTAGACCATACAAGGATTTCTTCAATTTACAGACCAAATAATTTTTACCTTTCATTAAAAAGTGCTATGGCTATGTCATATAAATTTCTTCCTCCAAATCTCCATGAAGGAAATTTGTCTTCAAATCCATCTGCTCAACTTCTAGATCATAAGCTGCTACAATAGAAAGTAAAAATTGAATGGATGTCATTTTTGCTACAAGAGAAAAAAATTCACCATAATCAATTCCTACAACCTTGGGGTAACCTTTTGTAACCAAACATGCTTTATACTTCTCAATGCTTCGTTCTGAACCCATCTTTCTTTTGAACACCCATTTACAAGCAACAAGCTTTTGTCCTTCAGGCAATAGTACAAGGTCCCATGTGTCATTCCTCTTCAGAGCTACCATTTCTTCTTCCATGGCTATCTTCCAAGAATACGAATCATTCATATCAAGAGCATTTTCTATAGATTTTGGTTCATCAATATTAGCATTCAAAGCAAATATACACCAAGCAAATATACACCTCCAACCATTAGGAGAATATCAATATCTTTTTGGTGCTTTCCTCTATCTAATAAACCTTCAAATAAGATTTGGTTCAAGTTTAGGTTTAGGTTCATGATTAGGTTCTCTCTCTTCCTTTGATGATTTAGAACTCATAGAGCTCTCTTCAACAACTCATCTTTCTAAAGGCCTCGATTCAACTTTCTCAGGTATAGCAGGAAGTTGAATCACATCTTTCTTTTGTTTTATTTGTTCTAGTTGAACTGTAATAGAAGAAGGCTCAGTTTCTCTAAAAATGACACTTCTGGAGTAAAATACCTTTTATGCAACAGGATCCCCAAGTTTGTATCCTTTCACACCATAACTATATTTGATGAAGATACATTTGACAACTTTTTTGTCTAATTTTTTTTGCTTCTCCTTTGACACATGAGCATATGCCTCACAACCAAAAACTCTCAGATGTCGAAGTGAAGGCTTGTGGCCCAACCACACTTCCATTGGCATCTTATCAACAAGAGCTAATGTAGGAGACCTATTTATTAGGTAGCAAGCATCAACTACAACTTTAGCCCAAAAATTTTGTTCCAGTCTAGCTCTACTCAACATACTCCTAGCCTTCTCCATCAAGGTCTTGTTCATTCTTTCTACAACTCCATTTTGTTGTGGAGAATATAGAGTTGTCTTCTCTCTTTTAATACTACAATCTTTACAAAATGTGTCAAATTCATTAGAGAAATATTCACTACCATTATCAATTCTCAAATGCTTTATCTTCTTTCTAGTCTACAACTCAACCATTGCTTTAAATTCTTTGAAACCCCTGAAAAATTCAGCTTTACTTCTAAGAAAATAAACCCATGTTCTTCTACTGAAATCATCAATGAAAGAAACATAATAAACTGATCTACCAATAGAAGGAACATCAACTAGACCAAATACATCTAAATTCATTAGATGCAAAATACATGAGGACTTATGAGAACTTGAGTAAAACTAAATGTGGTTTTGTTTACCATAGATACAATGCTCACAAAAATAAAAATCAAGATTGCAGTCATTGAAACCATCAACAAGGTTTTTATTCTTTAAGGTTCATAGACCTTTCTCACCTATGTGGCCAAGTTTCCAATGCCATAACATAGTCTTCTCTATAGGTAGCTTTGATTTAGTAGATAGAGCACCCTTGGGTACTTAGAAACCATGACCACCTATTGAAAGAGAAACCTTGTCCTTCTCCAACAAAGTAGACAATCTTATTAGAAGTACTATTGCATTCAACCATGCATGCATCAAGTGTTGGTCTTAGATTGGTTTTGACAATTGAGTGTCAACACACTTAACCAATTCTTTAGTTGATGCTAAGTATAATACAAAAGCCAAGCTACAATGTATGCCGAGCCAGAGAATGCAATAGGTGATGAGTGAACTTTAGGTGCCAAGTGATCTTTAGGTGCCGAGTGAAGTTCAAGTGTTGAGTGAAGTTTAGGTGCTGAGTAGAGTATAGATGCTGAGTGAAATAGTATTATTATAAGTACTGAGCAAGACATAATTGCTATAGGAGCCCAGTGAGCCAATTTTCTTATATGTGCTGAGCATCAACAACTAGTATGTGCTGAGTAACACAGAATCAACATATGAGTTTGTGCTTTCACAAAATTAGATGTAAATAATTTTTGGAGCTGACATGGGATGAATCTTGAAGGATCTTGAAGATAAGATTGAATCTTTTGCATTACCTATGCAATCAACATGCAACCAATGAGAAAAATAGAGAAGACACGCAACCAATAATAAAAGTGCAAGAAATAAGTGGGAAAAGAAGATTTAATATTGGTTGTAGATTCATACCTAACCCTAAGTCTTCAAAATATTTAAAAGGAGGATGAAACCCCATTTATGCATAAGAGAGAGAATGTGAAAGAAATAAGTGTATGGGTGAATCATAGTGAAGTGTAGAAGAGTGTAAAGACTTAATGAAGAATAGAGCAACATTGTCAAATCCAATTGTTGAAGAATAGAGTATCAAAACCTTGAAGAGTGACATATCAGATCAAGCAAGGATCAGAGCAGATAGAGTAGAACAAGGATCTGGAATCAAAAATTGAAGATTGCAAAGCTATCAGGTCAAAGACTTCCTAATACTCTCTAGAAATTGTATTAGATATGGAAATCCTATGGAATTAGGTTGGCCTAGCAACCATTTGTAAATCCTTTAACAGGGTGGCATTCCAAGTGAATGAACAAAAGTCCTTTAACCAGGCCTACTTTTAGTAGGGTAGTTAAATCCTTTAACCAGATCACTTTTAACAGGGTGTAAAGTCTTTAACAAGATAGACCTTTTACAGGGAAAACCATTCGAAGTGGTCAAACATTGTAACCTTGAATAGTTACACATTGCTGCAGTGATATTTTGTGGGTGTAATCTCCACCCCAATTTTACCTTCTCATTTTGGAGGGTTTCTGGGTTATCAAATTTGTGTGTTATCTATTTTCATGCATGCCTTTACTTTCATGTTTATTAGATAAATTAGATGCATGTGAATGGTTTCAACGAAAAGGATTTGAAAAGGTTAAAGTTAGTTACTTCTGATTCACCCCCCCTCTCAGAAGTAAATCTTCACACTTGTTAATTCCAACATCAAGCTAATGTACCCAATATGCTTCCTCTTGCTATTACCATAACAACTCTCACCATTTTCACATCTACTTTAGAAAACTGTACATGCATACCCACATCTATTAGTTTACTAACAGATAAAAAATTCCTCGCTAGTCCCAGGATATGAAAGACACCATCAAATCTTCTAATTCTACCATCAGAAATTTTTACATGAATATTTTCACGACCAACAATATCAAGAATTGAGTTATCACCCAAGTACACCTTACCACCATTAAACTTTTCATATTTACTAAACCAATTTCTATTAGGAGTCATGTGAAAAGATGCACCTGAGTCAATCAACCATGCATTATCACCTACATGAGTGGCCAAGGATACAATGAAAGCATCTCCATCTTCCTTCTTGGATTTAGAATTATAATCTTTCTTCTTCTTCTTTTTCTTTCCTCTTTGTAGTCCTTTCAGAAGCATCCAGGTTTGCCACAATTCTAGTAGATTGCCTTGGACTTACCACAAGTTTTTGATCTCTCCTTATTCTTGGACTTAGAATGTCCATGCTGCTTCTCATTCTTGCCTTTGTCCTTTGGTCTTCCTCTAACATTCAAAGCCTCTTTGGCATTTAGAGAGACCTTCCTTCTCATCTCTTCAGAAAGTAGAGAACCAACAACATCCTCCATCTTCAAGATGACTAAGGTGCTCCTTATGGCCATGACAAGGCTATCCCATGAGTTTGGAAATGAACATAACAACATTTACCACCTTTCCTCTTCATCCATTGACACCCCAACTGAGGTCAACTGAGTCACCAACATTTTAAAACTTTCAAGATGCTTAGAAATCTATCCACCTTCTTCTATTCTCAAGGAATACAACTTCTTCCTATAGAAAATCTTGTTCACAAGTGATTTCACTTTATGGATCTCACTTAGCATCTTCCAAAGCTTCTTTATGATAGGTTCTTCATGGACATTAATCAATATAGGGTCTGCAAGGCACAATCTGATGAGACCTTTAGCTTTTCTATCTATCACATTATACTGTGTGGCTAAAGTCAGATCTGTGGGCCTCAGCTTCTTTTCATCAACTGCATCCCATAGATCCCAATCAATTAATAGATCTTCCATCATTAGCTTCCACATTTCAAAGTTTGTACTAGAAAACTTCTCTACATCAATCCTCCCTGATGGCTTTGCAATCTTTCAACATAGAAATAAAACCTTTGCACAAGCTCCCACTCAAACCTTGATTAGCTCAAAAAACCCTGTACCCAACAAATAGAACCAAAAATGGCCAGGCTCTGATACCACTTTCAAGGAAGAAAAGGTGTGTGAAATAGCTTCCTACACTAATATTTGAGAGGATGATTATGTAAATTTGACTAACTATTGTAGAGATCTCAAGAAATGCTTAATAAAATAATCAAAATAATAATGAACTCATAAAACAATGATTATTGTGGGGAAACCCTTCTGGGAGAAAAACCCCACCCTTTAAAACCTGCACAATGTATTCTCAAATCTATAAGATTACAATACACTTGCAATGCAAGTTCTTATAGGAGTGCATCGCCATAATTTTATCCTCTAGTTTAGACCCCCATAAAAAAAGTCATATAATGAGTTGTTTACACTCTAAAAATAGCCCTTCTACATTGTTCTAGAGACTAGACACATTTTTAACAAATCATTCACCTTTTTTTTAACTCATAAACATGTGGAAAACTACCACAAACAAATTCTATCATTTTCTAATTTTTTTTTAGAGTTTTCTAGCTACAATTTTCTAGAGTTTTATGGAAAAAGAACTTGTAAAGTTGAGACATAATTCTCACTAGTTTTGTGGAGTCTTAGGGGATGGAATGCAAATTATACAACTTAGAGAAGAGGATGAAGTATAGGAGTGAACTTTGAGAAGGGCTAGTAGCTGTGGCTTGAAAAACTAGGAGATTTCTTCATGGGCTTGTCAGCACAATTTGAGATTTCCTTGGGGTTTTCTTCTAGAGTGTAGATTTGGACTAGCTGAGATTAGTATGGAGTTGGATCTTGAGGGATCTTATAGAGTTGTTTTATAATTGCTGATGTATTTGGCCCTAACCTAGAAGGCCTTACAACTGGGCACATTGCATTTAATTAGTTATTTTATGAGTAAAGAGTTGTGATTTGTATCAGATCTTGTTTTGTTGTTATGTTTCTGCTATGTGGTTATTTGTAGGGATCTAGATTACCTCCAAAAGGGGTACCCTTAAATTCTTGCTACATTAAGTGGTATTAGATCAAAGGTTGTTCCTGAGTGTGTAGACCAATCACCGAAGTTGAGGTAGTTTGCACCAAGACCTTGGGTTAGAGAAGGTTGATCTTGTGGATCTAATTGATCTTTTGGATTTGTGGATTTTTTGCATAGGGTTTGTGAAAATCTTGGAAGATGCCTCCAAGAAGATTGGACCCTAAGGTGATTGATGATCTTAGTAATGTTGTGGAAGAAAGGATCTCAAAGAAGGTTAAGACATATTTTAGATTTGAAATGGAGGAGGTTAAAGCTAGTTTCATATCTCAGGTGTTGATGAAGATTGACATAATTTCTAAAATTGTGAGTGCCATAGTTGGTGTACCTCGGCATGTGGGTATTGAAGGTAGTTATGAGGAAGTTGCTAAAGATTTTGAAGTTGTTGGATTGAGTGGCAAGGAAAAAATTGATTGAGTTGAGAGACCTATTGGAACTAGGGTTGGTCAATTTGTTAGACTTGGATCTCAGTTGAAATTGAAGCATAAGATAGAGGTTTCTAATTTCTTAGGTACTTTGAATCCTAAAGACTTGATTGATTGGATTAGCAAATTGGAAGACTACTTTGAGCTTGAGGATATTGAGGATCCACTTAGAGTAAGGTTAGCACAAACTAAGTTGAAAGGACATGTTGCTCTTTGGTGGAATTATCTACAAAGAGAAAGAGGAGGAAGGTGAAATGAAGATCACTAGATGGAGGTTGATGATAACTAAGTTCAAGTGCCGATTATGAACTTGAATTTTTTAAGAGGTTGGAGAATCTGAAACATAAAGATATGTCTATGAAATATTATACTAAGGAGTTCTACAAGTTGACTATTCAGTCTAGGCATAGAGAGTTTTCAAAGTAGAAGGTAGCTTAGTACATTAATGGTTTGAGATTCAATATCCAAGAAGAGATTGGTAAGTTGAAGATTGATTTGGTTGAGGATGCTTATCAGTATTCCCTAAAGGTAGAAGATAAGTTAAAGAGGAAAATTCAAGGCAATTCTAGAGGAAAGGAGTAGGATAGCTCGACAAAAGCTAAACTAAGTGTAGAAGATGAAGCAAAACCTATTGATCATAAAAGGAGGATAGGTGTAGGTGAGATCAGAGGTAAATGCTATAGATGTGGTGAAGAAAAACATGGATCTTTTAAATGTCCTCATGGTAGGAGAGATGCTTTTGTGAATGAGGTTGAAGTCCAAGATAATCAACCTGAGCAAGGAGAGAGTTTTTTGACTTGACAAGTACTGATTGATCAATGAACATTGGATTCTTATTAGATGACTAGTTTGTTCAAGACTTGTTGTAAGTATGGCAGTAATATCTATAATGTGATTGTGGATGGTGGTAATACATATAACCTTTTTGTTGAGGATATGGTTCAAAAACTTGGTTTGAAGAGAGTGATACATCCTTATCCTTATAGGATTGGTTGGTTGCAAGGTGAGCATGCTTTGGAATGAGGGAGCAGTACCTTGTTGATTTCTAGATTGGGCAGTATAAGGATCAAGTGTTGTGTGATATTGTGGACATGAACAATTGTCATGTGTTGTTGGGTAGACTTTGGTAGTATGATTGCATGGTTGTGCATGATTGTGTCAAGAATGTGTTTACTATTGTGAAAGGTGGTAGGACAAATTCTCTGATTTCTTTGTAGAATGAAGAGCTCAATAGGAGGAACCTGAGTATTGGTAGCCAAGTTGAGTTGAAGGATTCTGAAAGGGTTGGAGATTAGCATGGAAAATAGACCTGTGGAACACTGAGGATGGATGCAAAGAAGTAGAAGAAGAACAAGGGAAAGAGTGTATATGTTGAGGAATTAGAGGATATGTATGTGAAGAACCAATTTGGGATTTATGTGTTGAATCCCAAAAGATGTTCTTCTAGCTACTAAGAACATCTTTTCAAACTTGGGGTATTTAATGTAGGAGCATCCTTAGATTGCTGGAAATCCTACATGTTGGAGGGATTTTGGCTTGAAGTTGTGGACTCAATCACCAAAGAAGTGGTGCTCAGTCATATTCAAGTGTAGTTTTGGCTGAGGGGCTCAGTTATTGAAGAGGCTTGGTTGCTAAAGGAGCTTGACAGATACTGTTGCTTGACATTCACTATAGTGCTTGACATGCACTGGGAGATTGACATGCATTTGGAACTCAGTTATGTCTGGTGGGATACTAATGCTCAGCTTGGTTTCTCTAACAAATAATTTGGTCTTGGTCTACGTGGTGCCGAGTTGTCTGTGAGTCAAATTTTTGCATTTAATTTATCTATGGGTATTTAATTTGTGTTGCAATCAACTTGTGGCTTATGCAAATATTTAATGTAAGGGTTTTAATTTAATTTGTAAGGAACTAGACCAACCTATGGCTTAGATGGTATATAAGTAAGGAGGTTTTGTGGAGTCTTAGGGGATAGAATTTGAATCATCCAGATTAGAGAAGAGGATGAAGTATAGGAGTGAACTTTGAGAAGGGCTAGTAGCTATGGCTTGGAAAACTAGGAGATTTCTTGGTGGGATTTGCGATCACAAGTTGAAATTTCCTTGGGTTTTTCTTCCAGAGTGTAGATTTGGACTAGTTGATATTAGTGTGGAGTTGGATTTTGAGGGATCTTAAAGAGCTATATTGTAAATACTGATGTATTTGGCCCTAACTTGGAAGGCCTTACAACTAAGCACATTGCATGTAATCAATTATTTTATGAGTAGGGAGTTGTAATTAGTATCATATCTTGTTTTGCTATTGTATTTCTACTTTGTCGTTATTTGCAAGGATCTAGATTACCTCCAAAAGGGGTACCCTCAGATTCTCGTTGCATCAACTATGAAGTTCTTGAGAGTTTGAGATTGTAGGATTTTAAACTTTTCAAAGACTATGAGTCACTAAATTCTAATTTTTATTTTGAAGACTGAAAACGTGAAACTTGAGGATCATAGAAGAGCACTAATTATTTGAGTCTCTTCTAGAACCAGTATTATCGAATCTCGAATTTGGGTGTTTAAAATTTTCAAATTTTTTTTGTAATGCACTTGTAACAATAGAAGTCTTATTATCTTGGGTTTGCACTTTACCATTTTTCAAATTAGGGCTTGAAGAAGAATTTTGGGTAATAACTAATGCCAGTAGCACATATGGGAAAAACAAAGTCAAAAACATCTAGTAGGAGTGAAAGAAAAAAGGGAAAGAAAGATATTATAGAGCTCAGGAAGGTGTTAAAAACCCTAGGTTTAACAAATGAATATCATGATATTTTTTATCCTATTATCCATGGAGATTTAGGAGTCATGAGAATTATACATTCATTGTTTAATAAGTGGAAAGATCCACATAAGTGGAGAAATTATTTCAAATTTAACAAAAGTATTGGCACACATACAAATAAACTACTTGCCTTGGTTAATGGATTAGCAAACCTTTTTGTATCTAAAGTATTCCCTTGCCCATAAATTGCAATGTTATGCACTCAGAATTATGATGAAAATAGAAAGAAAATTGTAAACCAAAACACTCAGGAGGAAATTTTACCCATAATTGAGAGTGAATTCTTCACTATGTTAGAACTAAGGCTAGGGTTTAAAGAAAAAACTTTAACGAGCACATTAAGTCGGATAAAATAGCATATGTTTATGACAAACTAGAAATAATTTTTCAAGGTTCATATATTAAGGGTTTAATAAAATCAGAGTCATCTACTAATCATACTAGTGTTAGTCTTACACTAGACATAGATCATAAGCCTCCTTATTAGTATGATATTTTTGTGCCATAGGTTCATAATAGTATTTCTTAGCTATCATTTTTTTTGGGATTGGATAGTAACAAGGAAGTGAGGGCCAGTGTTCTTGAAATGACTTATAATATTCATTGTTGAGGTTAGTCAATTGACAAGGTAGAAGTAAGATATAATTTTCAAGACATTGTTGAATCTATGCAAGAACAATTACTAATGATTAAAAAAAGTACAACTACAAGAAAGATGAAGATATTTAGGTTCACAAGTTACTTGTGCTACCTTCTTTTAGAAAATAATCACCCAATATTTGAGATTGAGAACACCAAGCTTGATATTGAGGTCTATAAGTTTGATAAGAAAACCCATAAGAAATTAGAGACTCCAAGTCTAGTGTATTAGTGGACACATAAGATGAGGATGACTACCAACAATAACAAATACAACCATTTTGTAGACTACTTATGTTGGAAGCATGAATACTGATGATATTTCTATGGGGAAGTATTGTAGAAACATGATTAGATCATTATCATGATGATATGTTACATTCATGACTGTGTTTGTCATTGATGTCAACATAGTAGTTTTCTATGGTATTGGACAAAAGAACAATGAAAAGATCAAGTTGGTACGGATAGATTGTTGAGTACTTTCACTAAGCGAGGTTAAAGGGAGATACTACTAAGTGTCTAGTATATGTACCTAACCTCAGAAGCACAAGATATTATTTTTGGAAGAAGTTATGCAAGTTTTGGTGAAGATTGTTCTGAGATAGAGTTTACAAAGGCATATTCTGGTAAACTTGTTATATCTCTTAGCATATTTTCTATTCTATGAAGTTGAAGTTATAGATGTGAAGAAGGCATTCTAGAGATGATGTAGGTAAGCTCACTCATCATAATATTGCATGTACAAAAATTTATTCAAGTTACAAGGCGAAAGATTAATGTTATCGCTAAGTGTAATGTGTTCTTAATGAGGTCCTATAATAATTAATTGAGAAGGTGTAATAGCTGACTTAGGGAATTGTTTTATGGATTTGGTATAAAACAAGGACATTTTCCTTTATCGTGATGATATGTGAATGAGATGAGATGAGATGTATGAATGATTGGAAAGAGTGGAATGTGAAGGTAGGTAGAGTAGAGAAAATGTGAAGGAAACTTCATTACTGAGATAACATTGTGTGATCTGAAGTTTGATACTTGGATCTGAGGTTTGTGACCTAATCTACAAGGTTAGAAAGTGATTGGTCTAGTTGACAAGATAGAGGAAAGAAGCTAAAGTACAATACATACAATTATTCTACAAGGAATAGTTAAGAGATCAGTTGGATAGCGAGTTTTTTGATCTTGCCCTAGAAGTTGCTTTTGATTAAGGAAAATAGGTTTTAATGGGGCCCTAAAAGCCTTACACAACATAAGATAAACATAAAAATAATGCTTAAAGTATTATTTTAACTAAAAGAAACCTACTGAAATAGCCCCCTCACATATAAAACAAAGAAACCCAATAAAACTAGGGCAGCGAGACAAAAAACTAGGAGTAGTAAAAAAGCTAGGAAGGTTGCTTAGGTGATTTCTCTAAGTACTTTTGTAGCAAAAATTTCTAGCTCTGACATTCTTCTAGCCGCCTCCTTCATGCCAGAAAAATCTTTGTCAAGTTCCTAGATATCCTTCTTCCTTGTGTTAGATCTGGTTCTCTTCCTCAAACTATCCTCAGGAGACCTGTCCTTGGCATTGTTGGGAGAAAGATCCTCCTCCTTGCTGGGCTTGTGTTCTTCCACTTTGTGAATTAGAACCTTTATATTCTCATTAGCCTCTTTGAGAATTTTGTAGCTTTGCTCAGCAATATTATGCATTGAGCTCTCCATGGTTTGGACCTTGCTCTTCACTTTGTCCACTCTATTACCCATGTACTTTTCTTCCTCCATTTTTTTATTTTGCAAGATATAATTCTCCCTCTCCAAACTACTCACTCTGTATTTGAGCTCCTGGATTTCATGGAAAATCCATTTGGTGGTGCGATAGCTATCCACTGTAATATTTTTAGCATTGTTGAGTACATCCATTTGAGGATTTTTCTTAGTGTTTTCACTAAAAATCACAAGGGCCAGGTCAATCAACTCTTCCATTTGGAATTTTCCCTCTTTATTCTCCTTGAACAAAGTTCTGATTAGTTCTCTATTAATCCTCATCCTAGCAAAAAAAATATCAAAATTCCTCCACACCACATTCCTATCTTTGCTCGTAATCCTGCATTTATATTGGCTGGTTTCAAATTCCTCATAATCCTGCTCTTGCTCATCCCCATCACCCTAATTAATATCCCCCTCAACACTCTCCTTCCCCACCCCTTATTTTACCTCCTTGGATTCGGTGACTTTCCCTCTTGTCCCACCCTTGAAGGTCTTGACCTCACAATCCTCCTCTTTTCTAGTTGACATTTTAATAGTAATGTTTCTCTTACCACCCTCCCCTTCTCTAAGATAGGCCTCATCTTCCCCTTCCCCTCTATGTCCATGCCCTCAAACTCTTCATTGTAGTCCCTATCTGAAGAGATGTCAAAACCCTATTTAGGTTTGGTTAATATTTTTTTGTCCTTTCTCTTCATTTTGATAAAAATTTCACCAATATTATACAATGGGGAAGCTTCCTCCTTCGAGTTTGAGTACATCTCTTGGCTATCCTAAGTATTAGAAGGCATATAGTCCTCTCCTAACTCATCCAAGTCCACTCTACCTTTCTTGCCCTCCTTCCTATTCTTAATTTGTTTTCCCATAGACCTAGCCTTAAAAAATTCATAGATTAACAATAATAGCCCCTTATGGAAGGTTGGGTTACTAGAGTTCTTCTCCTCATAGTCATTAAGATTTTCATTAATAGATGAATAAAGGTAGAAAGAAATAGATATCTTCACCCCATACCTAAAATGATTGAGAAACACTAAATGGTGGGTGTAGAGGCGATTGAATCTCGTGTTAAGGGAAATGTACTTGATAATAGCCCTTAACACAAACCTCCACAATGGTTTAATGTGCTCAGTAGATAGTAAGTACCTTTCTTCACCAAAGCCTTCTTTTCCTCCAAATCCTTGGTGAATTCAACTACTGCTTGCCTTGAAATCTTTCTATCTCTATGGAATTTCTTCTCCATTATGGGAATACCAATCATTGCAGAGATAACATCCTCTTTCACCATAAAATCCACCCCATCAATCTTAACAATCCCCTCATTCCAACTCTTTACCATGCTTTTTGTAATACAGGTCTTCCATCAGTGGTGCCATTCTATGAAATTTGTGACTTCACATTTTTTTAGAATGCTCCACACCTTGGGGTGTCTGTGCCACTTCTAGACTTCATCCTCAAGTTCCCTCCCATGTCTTTCCCCCACCATGATTTCTTCCTCTCTACAATTTTTTCCTAGTATTGATACTCTTCGAAGCCGGATTATCATTGGTACTAGTCATTTTCTTGAAACTTCTTTTCACATTGTGTATTTTATGACCCAAATTGTTCCTTAAAATAAGATGATGGATATTGTTGATGTGAGAAATATATTTGTTTTTCATACTTATACATCACATTTTTGCACATTTCCCATAACTCATAAACAATCATAACACAACTTTTATGATTCCAAATCTACCTGGGATCCTTTCCCTTTCAATCAACTTATTAATAACTGGTAGAAAATGATGCCTGTCCGTCCACTTTGCCACTTCATTGTACTTAACTGCCTAGTTGGCCAACCTATAAGCCACTTGATTGGCTTCCCTATACTCATGTGCCACATACATTTTATCAAAGGTCTTAAGGTGTTGGATGCATTCTTCAATGATATTTGTAATTGTTCATGTTGGCTCGTTCTTCTCATCAAGGAAGTTTATAATATTCTTTGAGTCTCCTTCCAACCAAAGATTTTTGACTCCCACGTCCTAAGTGAGTTTGATAGTTTGATGAGATGCAATCACCTCCACATAATGATTAGTTTTTATTCCTAGAGGGGTAGAAACAATGACAATCCCTTTACCATATGCATTTCTGATGATGCCTCCCACCCTTGCCTTTCTTGGGTTGCCTTTGGCTACCCCATCAAAATATTCTTTATACCATCCCTCGAGTGAAAGAGTCCATCTTCAATCTTTCCTCTTATTATTATACCTACCCTTTGTGTTGAGAAAGGGGTTAGGACCTTTAATATTAGTGTAGTTTTCTAACAGAGTGTTAAAGCTTTTGTGGAAGACAATGTTTGCACTTGTTTCCCTCTCCCTAATTTTTTTGTTGTTTTGCTCTTTCCACACTCACCAAAACACATGGGGAAAAGTCCAATTCCACAAGTCCTTGATTCCATCCCCATACAAACCATGGTGCCATTGTTCAAAGAGCTCCGACATGTTGGAGGGAAAGCACTAGGTCATATTAAAAAAAGACAGGAAATAAGACCAAATAATTCTAATGAATTGGCAGTGGATAAAGATATAATCTATACTCTCACTATAATTTCTTCATAGAATGCATCTCTTGAGCATCATATTCCCCCTCTTGGAAAGGTTGTCCACCATTAAGATATGGTTTTGGAGCATAATCTAGAAAAAATGTAATTTTTGGAATGAGACTTGGATACTAGGCTTTGGTCCAAACTAGGGCATTTCCATTGTTTTGCATGGTCTCATAGCTATAGGCTATGGTATCATTGGCATTCATAGTCTCCCCCTAGATAATGACATCCTTGTTGTGGGATAGGGGCATATGCCTGACCATGTCCATTAGAGGCTTGAGCTTTGAGGATATCGTGGTAAGATCAATCCACTCATTATGGATCATTTAGTTGGTCACTTTGCTCCCATATCTTTCCATACAATAGTTAGCCCATATGTTAAATGGCTCTATGTTCCATAGAGGCCCTAGTCTAAGCCAGTCATTATGCCATAAATATATGTCTTCTCCATTTCCCAATTTGCATTTAGCTTTTCCAAAATCTAAAATCTTTGTTCTCATAATGGCATTCCAGATGTTAGAGCCCCTAGGGTCAAGATGCCTACTAATGAAGTTTCTAAAATTAATATTAGCAACATACTTGTACTTCAAAATATCTCTCCATTCCACAATGGTGTTGAAAAGCCTCCAAATCTATTTCACTTGGAGGGCTCTGTTGAACTCTTTCAAATTCCTAATCCCCAACCCCCCTACTTCTTTGTTCTGTAGATGCTCTCCCAAGCCACAAAAGGGTACTTCTTGTTGCCATCATTACTAGCCCACATAAAATTCCTTTGTATGGATTCTAGAGTATCAACCACATTTGAAGGAATAGAGAAGAAGCTATAAGTAGGCAAGTTTTGCAAAGTAGATTTGCAAAGTAGATTTAATCAACAACACTTCGCCTAACTAACTCAGAGTGTTGCCTTTCCTATATATGAGAAATGTTAGTATGCTAATAGAAACCAAATTTAAATAAAGCTTCTACAAACTAAAAAAAATTCATAAACTTCAAGATAGACTAAGATGAGCTCTCAATTAAGAATATGATCCATTAATGGGCTCTCTCAATAAGAAGCTCTCTTGTTGAGTGGCTTTGTCTAAATAGATAGGATGTATGCTCAAGCTTATGCTTCAAAAAGGGCTTCAAATGGAGTTGGAATTTGGGTGTGAGTGTATGGTTTTGATGTAAAATGGCTTCTTAAAATGGCATTATGACTTTACTTCATGGATTGTGTTAAAATGGCTTGGGAGAGGATTCCTTAAATAGGCAAAGGTCTTGAGGGATCACGGGCTAGGATGTAAGGATGGGGAAAAGCTCATGTAGGGCTCAGATTACATGAGAGGAGAGCACATGGATTGTGCTTCTTTACAGCCAATCAGGGAGTGACACATGTCATAGGGTGAGAGGATGGAGGAAAGGGGAAGGATGAGTCAACAAAGGAGGCTCAAGGGATAAAATCTTCATAAAGACCCTCATAATGGCTTGTAAGAGCAATGAAAGGGCTTGGAAGAGTCATTTATGGCCTAGTGGGCTTCATAAAGTTTTATGGTTGGGATATTTTGAAGGAGATGAGAGGAATTTCGACTTGGGCTTGATGAGGAAGGTTTTAAGCTTGCTTAAGATTGTGCAAATGATTAGAAGATAGGTTAGGATGGTTTAGGATTAGCTTTGGGATAGGCAAGTGGATGGCATTTAATGAGGGTGGGTGAAGGAGGAGATATTTGTTAACTTCGGCTTGGGTTAGTAAGTCTTAGCCCATGTTTAGAGAATGTGACAAGGTTAGGAGGGGATTAGGATTAGGTTTAAAGACATCTTCTAGAAGAGTCTAGACTTTGGATGAGGATAAAGACTTTCTAGAATAGTCTAGAACTTCCTAGGATGAGGATGAAGACTTTCTAGAAGAGTCTAGAACTTCTTAGGATGAGGATAAATTAGATTTTTAAGAAATAAATAAAGTTTTATTTATTTCAAGGGTTTGGGTTGAGGAGATATTTATTAAAACTTTTTTAATAAACATGAGGATTAATATTTAATCTTAATTAAATATTTTGAGTTGGGATTAGGGGTAGGAAAAGATGGGTTTAGCCTTTAATCAAAATTAAAGAAGGATTAGAAGATTTTGGAAGAGGTTAGTGGTCTTAAGGAAATTGGCCAAGTTTTGGGCAAAAAATAAATTTTTTTATTTATTTTGGGTTTTTTTGGTCAATTTATTAATTAAATAATTAATAAATAAGGAAATAATGTTTAAATAAGATTTAAACATTTTTGGGAGGGATTCCTTAATTAAATATTTTTAATTAAGATAAAGGGATTTAATGGCATAAAAATAAATAAATAAATTAAATAATTAATTAATTAATAAATGATGATGTCATCAGGAATTTTTCAGAAAATAAAAATACTTTATTTTCTAAAGGTTTTTAGGTGTCTACATTTCCAACCCACAAGCTCTCTGTTGAATTTGTCGATGAGATTATTCCAAAAGGGTTCAAGAGGTTTGGTCCCCAAAGGGAGTCCCAAATAAGTGGAAGGAAGAACACCAATATTACATCCCAAAAAGTCAACAATTTTCCTCTGTTTGTCCATTGGATTGTTAATAAAGAATACCAAACTCTTGCTCTAGTTGATGAGTTGCCTAGTGGCTTTGGAATAAGTATTGAGGATGCTCTTCACATTTCTAGCTTTTCTCACCAAAGCCTCTCCCCCTAAAATGGTTTCATCCATGAATTTTTGGTGGGAGAAGATCAAGGGACTAGAGGAAGGTTTCAAGCCTACTAATTCCCCTATGCTCCTTTTGTAATGAATAAGGCTACCCAATCCTTTGACCATAATGATAAAGATGATAGGTGAGAGAGGGTTGCCCTGCTGAAGCCCCCTAGAATTTTCCAGAATTTTATCCAAGAACCCCCAGTCCACCCTGTCATCGGCCTTTGAAAGCTCAAGTTTGAGAAGAAAACCCTCCTATTTACCTTCCTCTGAGAAATGGATCACTTCATGAACCTCAATGATGGAGTCCAAGATTTGTCTACTAGGGACAAATCTCAATTGCTGAGGTGCAATAATCTCTGGTAGTAATTTGATAATTCTATTAGTTAAAAGCTTCGCAAAAATATTGTGAAAAGAATTGCATAGACTAATAGGTCTAAAATTTTCAAAAGAATCAATACCTATGACTTTAGGGATCAAAACCAAAAAAGTGGCATTAATTTCTTTAAGTAGGTTCCTAGCTCCAAAAAATTCCTAAATCACTTTGACTAGGTCATCTTTAATAATATCTTAGTACATCTAGAAGAAAAAAGTAGGGAAGCCATTAGGGCCAGAGGCCTTCTCAGCAGGTAGAGCAAAAATAACTTCGTTAATTTCTTCTACCTTTGGGATGATCACTAAGGTCTCATTTTGAGGAACACTAATCACACTAGGAATGGTATTGAGAATTACATTCTAGTCCTCTTCATTCAAGTTTAGGTCTTTGGATAAGATGGAAGAAAGTACTTGATAGCTTCCTCCACTGTTTCATTATCTTCCCCTACAATATCATTCCCCTTTTTTATCCCACAAATTCTGTTAGCAACCTTATGTTTCATAGTGGATAGATGAAAGAATCTTGAATTTTTGTCCCCTTCCTTGAGCTAGATCGACCTAGACCTATGCCTCCAAAACATGTCCTCTTTCCCCACAATAATGTGAAGTTCAACTAGAATATTATTTTAAGAATTCATCCTTCTTTCATAATATACCCTATTATGTATCTCTTCCTGCACCTCTGCAAGGTCCTCCAAAATCCTCTCTTTAGCTTGAAAAATATTAGCAAAGTTTATTTTGTTCCACTTTTAGATCTCAATTTTTATGTATATGAGTTTCTTGGCCACCTTATAAATGGTTGTACCTTCCACCTCTATACCACACCACTCCTTAATTTTGTCAAAAAGACCAGGGTGAGCAAACCACATCTTCTCAAATCTAAAAGGGAAAGCTTTTTTCCTATTGATGGTTTCTAAAGTAAGAGAGATCAAAGAATGATTTGATCTAAGTCTTACCATAGAGGAGAGCTTGCAATGAAACTAGTTCATCCATTCCATAGTGATTAGGGCCCAATCTAATCTGACCTAAATGCAGTCCATACTGACTCTCCTACTAGACCAAGTGAATTTCCCTCCCTTGAGCTCAATATCTAGAAGGGCTAGGTCTTTGATCATGTTAGCCAAATGTTTCCTGCTATCCATATTAGGTGGGAGCCCACCTAACTTCTCCATGGCCAAAAAGAGGGTATTGAGATCACCCATAATAATACCCTTGGGTTCTCCCACCAAGGCCAACAAATCACAAATTCTTTTCCAAATGATTCTTCTACTATTCTTAGTATTAGAAGCATAGATGTTCATGATATACCAGCTGAACTGGTCCTTGGGATTATTCAAATGCATGAACAAAATATTACCTTTGTCAAAAATGATGTCTACTTCAAAAGCATCCTTATAGATTACTAACAGACCTCTAGAAGCCCCCTTAGAGTCTATAGCCATGTTCTTCATTGTTTTACTGAAAAAAATCTTTTCAACTTTCTCCTTCTTCATTTTAGTTTCTTGAATCAAAAATATATCTGGCCTATGATCCCTAATCATATTCCTAACAATTTCTTATTTGTGGATTTCATTGAGTCCACGAAAATTCCAGGAGATGACCTTCATGATTTATTTTGGGAGCATGTTTCATGGATGGTTCTCTAGGTCCCATCCATAATATTCCTCCTCATTTATTCCTTTTTGATTTGATGCTTGTTCTTCCTACTTGGAGTGTTGGATTTACTTCTAGTGTTAGCTTTTACCCAACTCCTCATTGCTGCAGGTGAGACTGATGATGGATCCTTGCTATTTTTATTTTTCTTATTCTTGATTGATATCTATGGTTCTTCATTGGCATCTTTATAGCTATCAAAAAGAGCCTCCATCTAGGAGAAGTGGTAAGGAGTGGTGGTAGAGACCATCTCAAGAAATCTATTGACTATTGTAGGGGAAACCCCATTGCTTCTGCTAAAGTTCAATTCTTGTGTAAGAGGTTGTCTCTGCGCCTCCACAAAATCCTCATCCTAGGTGTTAGGAATGCAAGATGATTCATTAGTTTCCTTTGATGTAATCTCCTTATTGATTTTCTTCACTATGGTCTCATCTTCTTCTATATTATTCCTACAAACCACATCATCTACTCCCCCCATTAGTGTGATGATTTTAGGGTTAGTCTCTAGATCTTTCGAGACCCTGTTGCTTGTTGTCAATAAGGCCTTTTACTATACCGGCTCCTTATTTTCTTTTCTTCCTTCCAAAGTGTGGTGATCCAGTTGGGTCTTTGTCTTTTCTCTCTCTCCAACAACTACCTCCTTAGGGATCTTTCCATCGGTTTCTTTCTCCTTCAACACCTTTTTGGGAGCCTCTGCTTGATTTAGGAATTTTTGTTGATTATCCTTGCATTTTCCTTGTTTATTTTGAGCCTTGTGGGCCTTTTTCTTCTCTATGAAAATAGGGCAAGCCTTTGCTTTGTGTCCTGCCTTTTTATAATGGAAGCAGGTGAAAGGTATGTTCTCATAATCTATCTATTGTACTCACCTTCCCAAATGTGATTGATACTTGATCACTTGAGGCATATCCTAGCCCTCGACCACTCCAACATAGATTTTGTCATACGTGAGTCTTTTCTTGGCTACAGTAACATGGTCAATAGATAGTGGCTCCTCAAAAGAGTTGGTGATTCTATCAAAAAAATCTTCATGCTAGTATTCCAAGGGAAGTTTCGACAATCTAATCAAGACTAGGGCCTAGGTTAGGAAATTGTTATTGAGGTCAAGGTTGGAAGTCCACTTTGTTAGTATAAGAGTAGACCTCCCCATCGACTAGTTTCCCATACAAAGAATCCTTGAGTAATCTTTAGGGTAGGAAAACTTGAAAGACATAAAGGCTTTAGCCATAACCATTACTTCAACCTAACCTTTCAACTGTCACTTATTTCTAGCAAAGATTCACACCAGATCAATGTTTGCTTGAGGGCCTATGAACTTACCCACCAGAGTAGCTACCATGCCTAGAATATTATGGTCTATAATCTCTATAGGTACTTCTAAGGCATAAGTCCCCTTCTCTTTATTTTATTTATCAATAATCTTAGGGACAGAGGATTTAATTGATGGTTTGACTCCAAATAGATTGGTCCATCGCTCCCAGGCCCTTGGGGCCCCTCTAGATGCCCTTGGTTTTGGAACAAGGTTATCTTTTTCTCTTGGCTATAGCTGCAAAACTTGTGGATCCCCATCTTCTGTTACATCCCCCTTTCCTTCATCGCTATCCTACTCTAGGCCCATAATCTAATCACCTTGACCATGCTTTGTAGGTTTCTTGGTTGAAGTCCCATTCAAAATTTTGCTTCCCTGCTCCACTCCGCCCATCTATTCCACTCTGCCCATCTTCTTGCCCTAGAAGTTATTTGGATAGAGGGTCCTTCTATCTTCTACAACTCCTAACAAGATTGGAATCTTCTAACAAGGATTCAAAGTATCCTAACAGGGACTCATATGTACTAAATGTTGCAATAGAATCCTAACAGGGGCCATCCTCTAACAAGGAATATTTATATTAGTACATCATCTTTTAGACATAATTACCACTAGGGTTTTCCCTCTGATCAAGGGTTTCCCTAGTTAACATATCTGGTGTAATCGTGGATGTGCATCTTTGTATGGTTGTTGTTTACTTTGGTTGAATGGTTAAGATTATTTAAGGTGGATAAATATTTTAATTATTAGATAATTGATTCACACACCAACCCCCCCCCCCCACCCCTTTCAGTTATCTTGGTGGACTATTGTTTCAAATAATTGATATTAGAGCATCAGGTCCTTGAAGATAAAGTTTAACAACTTTGGGAGATCCATGGCAGACATATTCAGAAGGAATAGTTTGAAGTTTGATGGAACAAATTATGATAGTTGGAAAGGAAAGATGAAGACACATCTGTTGTGTATGGGTCCAAGATATTGGATCTTGACAAAATTAGAAAAGATAATCATTGCTGATAAAGATTTGGAAACTTGTATTGAGGAAGAAAGGGAACTTTTCATGTGTGACATGAGAGATAGAGAAGCACAATTTTGTCTCCACTTCCTAAAATTGAGTATAACAAGGTAAAGTCATTTATTACTTCTCATATGATATGGAAAGATTTGGAAAATAGTTTTGAAGGAGATGAACATTCTAAGAAATTTTGGTTACAAAGATGCATTTGTGCATTTCAAGATGCTAAGATGGTGGAAGATGAATCTGTAAGAACATTTGTAGGCATGATATCACAAATAACTATAGGTATTAGATCTCAAGAAGGAACCAAGCAAGATGATGAGGTGATATGGAAGATATTGAAGAGCTTAACATCACCATTTGAGCCAATAGTTAAAATGATACTATTGGTGATCTCTTCTACCAAATATTTCACAAAGGAAACATTACTTGGGAGACTTGAAGCAGTTGAGAATGAGCTTAGATAGTTCAGAGAATTGACCATAACTGAAACAACTTTTAGTGCCCTAAATATTCAACCTAGTTTATCAAGGAGAACAAGTGCTAAAGGAGACTTTTCTAGTAGTAGTAAATCTAATGAGGATAGAAAGATAGAAGGAGTAGTCCTTTTGGTAAGAAGACAAAAGGATATGATGATGAAATAGGGTTTGTAGCTATTAAAGAAGAAAGTCCAGAGCAAATGGCTTTGGTATCATGGGTTGAAAAGAAATCTAATTGGATAATTGACAGTGGTTGTTCAAGTCATATGACTGGTGATATGAACTAGTTTGTTGACTTCAAAAATCATGATGGAGTCATTGTCAGAGTTGGAAAAAATGTAGCATGTCATGTTAAAGTTCATAGAGAAGACATGCATGATCAAAGATAGAGATGGAAAGGTAATTGGAACAGGAACCTGAACTAAAGGTAATGTATTTTAGATGAATCTTACTGGAATGACATGTTTGGTTGCTAAAACAGATGATAGTTGGTTATGGCATAAGAGATTTTGTCATATAAACTTTGACATAATTGTGAAGACTATTAGTATGTTTGCAGTTAGAGATTTTCCTAAGATCATAAAGCCTACTAACACAATTTGCAAGGATTGTATATTGGCAAAGCATAAAAAAACTTCTTTTAACAACAATAATTTCAATACTACAACATAATTGGAGATTATACATATAGATCTTAGTGGTCTTACAAAGACTAAAGGACTCTATGGTGAAAGGTATTTCATGATTTTAGTTGATGAATTTTCTAGAATGATGTGTGTTGCATTTCTTAAAGTAAAATTTGATGCATTTGATAAGTTCTAGATATTCAAGAATAGAGTTGAGAATGAATCAAGTTTGAAGATTAAATGTTTACGATTAGATAGAGGAGGAAAATTTACTTCAAATGAGTTTAACATCTTTTGTGAATCTAATTGAATCAAAAGATAGTTGTTACCTCCGAGAATTCCTAAACAAAATGGCATTACAAAGAGAAGAAATAGGTCAGCAATAGAAGAAACAAGAGCTATGTTAGCTAAGAATGATGTTTCCAAGATTTTTTGGAGAGAAGCTATGAATACAACAATTTACACTATGAACAAAGTGCAAGTCAAGAAAGACACAAACAAGACCAGTTATGAGCTATGGTTTGGTTACTCACCTACAATTAAGTATTTCATAATTTTTGGTAGTAAATGTTATATCAAAAGAGATGATGATTTTGGTAAGTTTGATACTAGAAGAAATGAAGGTATTTTTCTTGGTTATTCATTGAAAAGAAAGGCCTATCAATGTTATAATCAGAGAACTAAGACTATTGTTGAAAGTGCAAATGTAAGACTTGATGAGAAATTCAAGATATAAGAAAGAATAGTTGACTACAATTCAAATGATGAGAATTTTGTTACTAAAACAAGGAATAATGAATTATTCTCTAAGACTAACAATGACTTTCAAAATTAAGGAGAGCTAAGGTAGGAAAAAAACTCAAAACCTTCAACAAAGATAAGAGTTGAGATAAAAACTCCTACTTTTGGTAGGAATATGACAAAGAATCATCCACCCAAACAAATCATCAGAAGCAGAGATAAACGTGTGATGAAAAGAAGCAGAATCAATGAAGAACTATGTTTGCTATCTCAAGGTGAACCAAAGAATGCACATGAAGCAAGTAAATATGACTATTGGAAGCAAACTATGAAAGACAAATTGGATCAGATAGTGAGGAATGAGACATGGGAATTGGTTCCCAGACTAGTAGACAAGAATGCGATAGGAACAAAATGGGTATTTGGGAACAAGATGAATGAACAAGGTGAAGTCGTAAGGAACAAATCAAGATTGGTATGTAGAGGTTACCCATAGCAAGAAGGAATCGACTATGATAAAACTTATTCTCCTGTGAAAAGAATAGAAGTAGTAAGGTTATTCTTAGCATATGCAACATATAAGAAATTCAAAGTATATCAGGTGGATGTCATGTCAACAATTATGAATGGGAACTTGAAGAAGAGGTATACATAGAACAACCTAAAGGTTGTCCTTTAACAAATGACAAGGACATAGTATGTAGATTGAAGAAAGTATTGTATAGCTTGAAGCAAGCAACTAGAACTTGGTATACAAGGTTGGACAAACATTTGAAAAAGCATTGATATAACAAAGCTATGGCATATAGTAATCTATATTGGAAAGAAATTGATGATGGATTGATGATTTTGGTAATATTTGTTGATAATATCATATTTGGAGGAAATAATGATGAAAGTGACAAGTTTATAGAAGAAATGAAGAAGGAATTTGAAATGAGCATGATAGGAGAAACAAAATATTTTCTAGGATTACAAATTGTGCATGACAAAGAAGGAATCTTTATTTCTTAGACTAAGTATTTGAAATATTTAATGAAAAGGTTTGGTTTAGAAACATGTAAACCTGTTGGAACACCAATGGTAACTAGACACAAGTTATCTACAAAGGATGAGACACCTACTGTTGAGTAGAAGAAGTACAAATCTATGATTGCAAGATTACAATATTTGACTCACACAAGGCTGGATATAGAAAATTTAGTTGGAATTTTTGCAAGATTTTAAGTTGACCCCATAGAAGCACATTATGCAACAATCAAAAGTATATTTAGATACTTGAAATGAACACTAGAGTTTAGATTGTGGTATGATAGATCTAATGATTTCACTTTATATGCTTATATTGATGCTGATTGGGCATGCAGTATGGATGATAGAAAGAGCACCAGTGATGGAGCCTTCTTTGTTGGAGGAAGATTGGTTTCTTAGTTAAGCAAGAAATAGGATTGTACCTTACAAAGTACAACTGAAGTAGAATATGTTGTAGCAAAAAACAATTAAAATCAAGTTGTTTGGATGAAGTAGATGCAGAAGGATATAAGAATAGAGTTCAATGAACCTATTGTCATACATTGTGACAACACAAGCACAATGAATATGTCTAAGAATCTAGTGTTGCATTCTAAGACTAAGAACATTTCTATCAAGTATCACATGTTGAGAGAGAAAGTTTCAAAAAAAGAAATTATATTAGAGTATGTAAGCATGAAAGAGAAGATTGCAGATATTTTCACTAAGCCTCTTCCCAAAGAGACTTTTGAGTATTTGCAAGGTATGCTAGGTGTTATACTCCTTCCTACATTAGAGTAGATGATACAAGAGTGCATTAGTCCAATGTAATAGAGCATTATTGTTTGTCTAAATTGAATGATGATGCTTCCTACATGGGGGAGTATTTGTGATGAATAGAGTCATCTAGGACTCTTGTTGGATGTTGTTTTTTAACAATGTCTTTTGACACTTAAGCAAGTCATAGACAATTGTTACAAAGATTGATGGTTGCTGAAACATTTGACATTGATGTCAATGGGGGAGAAGTACAACATAAAAAATAGTTTGGGAGAAGAAAAATAGTTTCGAGAAGTACAACATGGAAAAATAGTTTGATATAGAGTATTGAGGTATATCAATGGGGAGAATGATGATTGATGAAGAGGATTTGAAAAGAAAGGTTAACCGTCTTTTATAGTTGGTATTTTTGGAACTAGATATTTTTCATCTATGTTGCCATCAATGCCAAAGGGGAAGATTGTTGGAAGCATGAATGTTGATGCTATTCCTATGGAAGAGTATTTTAGAAACATGATTAGATCATTATCATGATGATATGTTACATTCATGACTGTATTTCTCATTGATGTCAACATAATAGTTTTCTGTGGTATTTGATAAAAGAACGACATAAATATCAAGTTGGTATGGATAGATCATTGAGTAGTTTCACTAAGTGAGGTTAAAGGGAGATACTACTAAGTGTTTGGTATATGCAGCTAACCTTGAAAGAACAATATAATATATCTAGAAGAAGTTATGCAAGCTTCGGTGAAGACTATTCTAAGATAGAGTTTGGAGAGGCATGTTTTGGTAAACTTTTTATATCTCTTAGCAAAGTTGTTATTCTATGATTTTGAAGTTATAGATGTGAAAAAGACATTATAGAGATGATGTAGCTAAGCTCTCTCATCATAATATTGCATGTACAAAAAGTTATTCAAGTTACAAGGCCAAAGATTAATGTTATCACTAAGTGTCACATGTTCTTAATAAGGTGCAATAATAATTAATTGAGAAGGTGTAATAGCTGAATCAGGGAATTGTTTTATGGATTCGGTATAAAGGAAGGACATTTTCCTTTATCATGATGATATGTGAATGAGATGAGATGAGGTGTATGAATAATTACAAATAGTAGAATGTGAAGAAAAGAAAAGTAGAGTGAATGTGAAAGAAACTTCATTACTGATGTTTCATTGTGTGATCCAAAGTTTGATACTTGGATCTAAGGTTCGTGACCTAGTCTACAAGGTTAGATAGTGATTGGTCTAGTTGATAGGATAGAGGAAAGAAGCTAAAGTACAATACATACAATTATTTTGCAAGGAATAGTTGAGAGATTAGTTGGATAGTGAGTTTGGTGATCTTTCCCCAGAAGCTATTTGGACAATGGGTCCTTCTGTCTTCTACAACTCCTCATAGGGTTGGTACAACTCCTAACAGGGTTGTAATCTTCTAACAAGGATTCAAAGTCTCCTAACAGGGACTCATATGTACTAAATATTGTAATAGACTCCTAGTAGGGTCCATCCTCTAACATGGTAGATTTATATTAGTGCATCATCTTGTGGGTATCATTCCCATTGGGGTTTTCCCTATGAACAAGGGTTTGCCTAGTTAACATATCTAGTGTAATTGTGTATGTGCATCTTTGTATGGTTTTTTTTTACTTTGGTTGAATGGTTAAGATTATTTAAGGTGGATAAATGTTTTAATTATTACATAACTGATTCACACCACCCCCCCCAGTTATCTTGGTGGACTATTGTTTCTAACAATTTTTTGGCACCTATTTATGAAAAACTTATGGGCACTTTGATGCCTATATTTCCTATGTCTTGTAAAGATTGCATTCAACTAAGAAGTCAAATTCAACTGGATGACTGGTTCTTCATGGAAGACTACACTGTGTTAAGGTTTTATGGTTTAGTGGTTAAACCATGAAAACTTCAATGTATGTGACAGAAACGGTTTTTGCACTGGAATATGTATGACAAATGGAGAACATAGATTAATTTTTAGTGGACAGAAAAAGAAAATGATATTTCCTTGCCTTTTGCAATTGGAGGCCTCACATTTTAGATAAGGGCTTTCAAGGTGGAAAATGAATTGGTGATTTTTTAAGCTTTTATTTTGTTAGTCACTGGAATTATGATCCATTGAACATAATAAAAGCAAGACTTATTGCCAATGGGAACTCTACAAGAAAATATCAACATCAAGAGATGCCATTGATAGAAAAGTTTAAAAACATGGATTCATGGGATGACGTTAAGAAAGAGATGAAGAAACATGCAATTGAGAATAATATTTTAATGCAAGAATTATCATCCCAAATTACGACATCGCACATATCAGAGTCACACAAATCAAAGCCTATGACATACTTTAATTTCTACAAGCCTCTGAATCTTCTAAGAGATCTATGTCGAAAGCAATTAAAGAGGTATGCAAATATGAATAATGGTCTCAAACCAAAATGAATCCTTTTTGGGAAATGAGACAAAATTTGGGTGAACCAAAGACCTCAACATCTTTTGAGGAAAATGAGGAGGATGAAGATTTTAGCGATTATTGGAATAGAGAGCATCCATCTATAGTATATCAATTTTGCACTTGTAATGACAATGATAGTTAAAGATAGAAGGACTTTGACTCTGATGAAGACATTCAAGTTACTTAGGATCCCAGGTCAACCAAGCCTCGAAGAAATATTGTTAAACTTCAAATGAGTAATTATATTAAACAAACATATACTAAAGGGGAAACTATGATACAAAACATGGGTTCTGTAGGTATAAGTCCCATTGGTGCAAGTGTTGAAGGGATTTAACATTCAATTGTAGTACTAGGCCCACTAAAAAGTGGAAGCTAACTAGTCGTTGGACTTAATGATGAGATTGAAGATGATTCATCTAGAAAGGAGAAAAGGTATTATACTTCTGAAGGTAATCCCAATACAATATTTGTTAAATTTTCAAGTCTAGTTGAAGTTGATCCCACTAGCACTAGCATAGGTGAACCTTGTGTAAAAAGAAAAAAAGTTATGATAATTATAATGAAAGAAATGTTAATGATTAATTCACCAATGTATGCACCAATAGCTTATGGACAAAACCTTGAAAATAGTCCTAAAATACCATGATTTGGAACATGTCATCTTCAGGTTGTTGGAAATTTTCAAAATACAATTGTAAGTAGAGTAAGTGTAACTAGAGTTGGATGAGAAAACAATAATACAAGTGACAATTCACCTTTCAAACACTCAATTGTGTGATCAAACCTAAATTTTAGTTTAAATGACTTTGCAACTAAATTTTATCAAACAAACAAAAGAAATAGACAAATTGTGAAGATGTTGAAAAGTGATGTAGTTTTTAAACATCAGGGATCTAATACTAATAATATATTTTCCAAGATATGACCCAAACACCAAAATGATGAGCTTTATGATTGTTATAACTCTAGCTAGAGATAATAATCCACCAAGTCTAATAAATCATAATAATGTACAAGTTATCAATCTTCAAATGGATTTCTCAAAAGTGAAAAATATTGACAAAATCAATTATATCAAAAGGGAACAACAAAATGGTCTACTCTACACTTCTCAAAGTGGAGAAAGAAAACAAAAGTCTTGCAAAGAAAATAAGAAAATTTACTGGCTGACCTTGATAATGTGAAGGCCAAGGAGAAAGTAGCAAATAATAGGTTCAAATAATTGCAAAATAGGATAAAGAATTCTTCTTCTACAGAGGTAATCGTCTAGCAAGTAAAGATGAATGAACAACTAAAAAATATGACTAAAGAATTGGATAAGTGCAATAAAATATTTGGTAATGAAAAATCCTCTACTATAGAGTTGCTTATGTCTATGGAGAATAGTGCACAGGTAAACAATAAATTGAAAAATGACCTGGACTATGTTGTCAAGGAAATTAATAATTTAAAGATTGAATTGGAGAATGAAAGGAAAAAGTACTCTATTAAAAATACAATCAATAATTTGAAGAAGACATTGGAGAATGAAAAGAAAAATGAGGATTCTAATGCAAGGACAATTCATAATCTGCAAAAGGAATTAGAGAATGAGAAGGAAAAAGAGTAGTCTTATGAGAACACAATCCATAATTGAAGAAGCAATTAGAGAATATGAAAAAAAGAGAGGAGTCAACTCCAAAGAAAATCCTTGATTTGAAGAAGGAATTGGAGAATAATAAGACAAAGGAGTCTAGTGCAAACTTTCTCTTTTGTCACTTAAGTCTATAATATCATTTTGAGACTCCCTATTCAAGGGAACACCCTCAAAATTATCTTCAAGTTCATTGTCAACTAAGATATTAGGTTCACCAACTTAAACTTCTTCAAAATGGTCTCCAACTTGTGATGAATCTCCTTTTTCAATATGCATTGGATATGTAGGTTGTGAATCTTGTAGGTTGTTAACATTTCCACCACGAAAGTATGTTGATAAGGTTCTACATTTTGGTAGCCTCTCTTGGCTTTTAGGGATCCTAAAGGAACCCCTCTTGTTTGACATTGCAAACCAATAAAGGCTACAAAAAAAAAATCAATTTGTTGAACAAAATACTATGACAATAAACTACTTAGATTACATATAATAATAATATGATTTATTTGCATAAAAAGGGTATACCTACTACAATCTATGGTACTACACAGTAAAATTCACAAACCTATCTGAGCATGTGAGATGTCCAAAGGGTATCTACTACCCACTCCTAGTGGACAGTAAAAAATAGCCACATAAAAAATAGATTAAAAATCACTTACCTTTTAGGAAAACCACGAGTCACAACTACTCAATGGGCAATGCATTCTACACTTTGAAACTTTAGCAGCAATAATAAATGCCAGATTGGAAAAGAGTAAATTGTGTAGAATAATAGTATCTTATAAATGTATATACACCAAACTAGGTTGGAAAATTGTGTGAGCTTAACATGCAGGAATATCAAAAGTAGGCAAAGCAATGCTTCCTATGTAAGCCAAAAATATTAAATAGTTGCCTAAATGGGGTTGGTAGATGACACACATTAGATTGATGGTAGGTGACACCTAACCCTAGAAAAAATTAATTTTTTATACTAATGGAAAAGTAACATTGTCCAATAAGAAAACAATAGGTAAAGAATGCCAATTTTTTAAAAATAATTGTATCCTAAAGGTATATTACATTGGTGATTGGACGTGGATTTTCTACCAATTATGTGAAAACTATTGGGTGTTTAGCACAGGCTTTAGACCTAAATTTTGTAATTTTTTGGCGATGCGGTTGACAATATTTATATATTCTATTTTCCAAATGATGATTGACCGAAGAGATGGAATTTCCAAATGGCAAAGACTTGCCACTAAAAAAATCTTTGTAAATCCATATTGAAATATTGTATAAAACTTCTCTGCATTGGGTGCAAGATTTCTCTTTGTTGTAGGTGATATTATGTAGTTTATGTACTGTCATCTACCTATTCTATGAAAAATCATTTTTAGTTTGCTAAAGTATAATTTTGGATAAGTTCATGCATCGCCTAGGCTTGAAATATCACCTAGATTTTGGAGGAATATCGTAAGATATTCTAGTGAACTTTAGTATGTCATATAGATTCATTGTTTTGAATTTTTTGAATTTAGTATCTTAGTTTTGTTTAACTTGAATTTTATGTTTTATGACTTTGGTAGTACCTACCAAATGATTTTGTAGGGTTTACTTTGTTTTGTTTGCATATTTTATGCTCTAACTTGTGGTTTTGTAGGATTGCTTGTCAAAAGGTTGCATTTCTATACTTTTAACTTGTGATTTTGTAGGTTGCCTTGGAGATACAAATAAATTTTGTGCTTTTTTTTTATTAGCTTTCATTTCATTTCCTAGGAACTTAATAACTCATGAGTAAGGGTTAGTCATAAATCTTGACCCATTGATGTGAATCAAGAAAGTGGGTGGAGAGGTCACTCTTTAGGGGCCTTCATTAACCCTTTCTTGGTGTGTTTGAGAGAAGCATTTGGAGTGTGGGATTATGATCTTCACCTCTTTTAGGAAATCATAACTCTTGTCCTCTACTTGTTATCTATTTTGTGATTGATCTCTTAGTGAGATTATTTACCTTTAGAGGGCCTTCCATTGAGGAAAAAATGTCATGGGAATGACCCAAGTGGAAACAAGAAAACATGGCTACTCCGATCCACTATAATAAAAAATCCTTTAGAAAAGAATAAAGTCTTAGAGGGACATAATATCTTCATTCATGCTAGTAGGATGCTCATGGGATTATGCCCACGGGGGAGTTGCTAGTATTTCATACTCTTGTAGAAGTTAGGACCTAGTTCCATATTAGATGTAAGGGGGATGTTATGAACTAAGACTTACTAAGAACCTAGGATTAGAGGCCACCCTATTTTAGCTACTCGATATATTCATGTACAATTAATCCAAGTGTGTCCCTTTGTGTGTGTTAATAACACTGCATAACAAAACCAATATCTATTATAAATATTCACATTATATGAGGCAAGGGATATTCAAGTTATGGTGAGTACAAGTTATGAACTTTAGGTAGAATTTTCTTGGCATGTCTTTGATTTGTGCTAAGACCCGTGGAAATTTTTTTAACATACAAATGATGGTAGTTCTAGGGATTTAATTTTTAGACATCACATGTGTTTATATAATACAAGGTTATTTTTTCGCTTGCTTGATTGTTTAAAGACTACTCTATGTGTCCCATTTGCTTACTAAAACTTTCCTTTTGAATAACATTTTTCTTCTTTTATTGACCATAAATATTGTCAAAAGGATCAACATTACCAAACTAGTTAGAACAACAAACCAAATAAAGATTTTTTGGTAAAAAACTTGGCCATTTTGCATTTCCTATTTTCTTAGTCGCCCGCAGTAATGTGAAGTATCATACAAAATTTTATATCGTTGCATGTCAATTATATGAAACATTGTCTAGCTTCCAGTGATTGATCACTTGGTTATACTCCAGAATACCTTCTATGTCTAAAACATTGTTAGGCTATCCTTCAACTACCTAGTTCACTATGGAATAGAGTATTATTATTATCTTTGAATTTGTACTTAAAACTTGTTCTAGGGAAAGTTATACTTGACTTTTTTGATCACCTAGTTATACATGATATTGCAGATCTCCAAACAAAGGGAAAATTCACATGTCCATTTTGTGGTCCAAAGATAAAATCTCATCATTATCAAGTTCATGGAAGTATAGATTTGATAAGTATTGAAACTTCCTCTAAAGAAATCATAAGTATCATACTATCAAATAAAATTTTTAATAGGAAAGAAAAGACCTCATCAAAACCACAAAGAATGACACCTCGCCTATGGAAGTTGGAATATAATAGAATTAATCATCAAGGAAATGTACTCATTCAATCAAATTTTTTATCTATCATATATGACATGTTTATAATTTATGGTATTGTAGAATGTAAATTTACATATTGTGCTTTTCTTTGTCATGATATAATTCACAACGAGTAATGTCATTCATTTTTGTTCACTTATATATTTCATGAAGGGTGTCAAGGCATTAATGTCTAACTTCCAAAGGGAATAAAAAATCATCTCAAAAAGTTTTGTAGCTTGCCCTACTATGAGATACTACAATTTGTGCATTTATTTGATACTATGCATATCGAGAAGAACATTACAGATATGTTATATAAAATTATGGATAAGAGGTGTGACAAATGAAAAGTTGCTAAAATTTGTAGTGACATTTGGGATTATAATCCTTAATTTTAATTCAATTAAATAGTACTAATGTAGACCAAATCAATATAACCAACCTTCCTTGGTTAGTAACAGAGTAGAAAAGAAATTTTATAAAATAAAGTCATATGAGAAATTTGATTTCTCACAGGATTTGTTGTGAACATAAAAAATATCATAACAAAGAAAGATGAATTTTGGCTTGGCATGAAAATGCATGATTGAAATACCTTCACTAAGGCAATTCATTCACCATATATTTGAATACTCCATGCACTTTTAATTATAACATGTTTACTATATTTGGAGAAATAATGAAAATGCCATTTTATAAATTTAATGGAAGTATGTTCTACTTCTATCTATCCCGAACAAACTCAACAACAATGCCAAACAAGTTATATATGATCTTGAAAAATATATGAGGTAAGTAGCCATTATTGTAAATATATTATATATTATTTTGTTAAATCTTGTTATTATATTTTTTTTATTTATACTCACATGATATATAGTATGCTATTTGTTAAATCACGTTAATATATTTGCATCTTATATCACTCGTAGATGGTTGTCATCTAAAGAAATCCATAAAGAAGATCTAAGTTATTAGAAAAGGAAATTTCCTCATCTAATTTATCAAATACAAAAGTGTCTACCTATGACATTTTTCAATGCAGAAGAACACTACCTCATACACCAAGATGAGGAGATTGAATTGTATGGACTTGTGTAAATTAGGTCAATGTGGATGGTTGAGAGGCACTTGAAATTTTTGAAGGCTTTAGTTTGACAATGAGCACATCCCAAGGGTTATATAGTGGAAGGATATATAGAATATCATGTTATGGTGTACATTTTTGAATATCTTCCTAAGTTTGTAGAAACAATTCCAAATTTAGACCGCATTTAAGATCCCAACTTCAATAATAAATTTGAAGGGGAGCCACTTGTTTGGGAAAGGTAGATTGAGGAAAGTGATAGGTAATTATAAGATGTTCATGGATATTAATATTAATACAATTTACATTTGGTTTTTACATATTACTATAGCTAGCTGATTATTAATTGTCAAAATACATCAATTATAAACTAAGGTCATATACCATAGTAATTAACTAATTATATACTATTTATAAATTTCTATTTATTTTTAATATACTTGTTTGAGAGTGGGATGCACTACATTTGTATGTCACAAACAATTTTGAATGGATGATAGTATAGATTGAACGATGTCAACAATTTAGACATGGATTAACATGGGAAGGTATGACTTCAATGGTTAAAGAAGCTCATCGTAATGGAGATTGTAATGCTACACCAAGGAAAATTGATTTAGCATATAGTTTAAGTGATAAATAGGTACATATAAATATATTAATTAACCATATTGTTAAAACTCTCTCTCTCTCTCTCTCTCTCTCTCTCTCTCTCTCCCTCCCCCTCTCTCTCTAAATATATATATATATAATTTGCATACAGCAAACCAAGATTAGATATGAGATGCCATAATTTTTACATGTTTGACATATTGCAAGTGAAACACCACAAGGCTATGTCGTACAATGGTCATAAATTTTAAATTAAAAATATGGACAACACCAAGAAAACTTGTGATTATGGGATAACTATAGTCCTTTAGGTGACTAATGTTTCATCTAGAAGCAACATACAATATCCTTGATTCTTAGAAAATTGATACTATGGGATTTTGGATGATATACTTGAGTATGACTTTAAGTACTTCAAATTATTTTTGTTTGTCATCCAATAGTATAGGTTAGGGTTGAATCAAAATTATCTTGACAAAATTGTTATAGAACATGATAATGGGTTTATGATGGTTAATATAAGTTTGTTTAAGCCATTTGAAAATTATGATCCATATGTTCTTCCAAACTATTGTAAGCAGGTATTTTACTAGTTGGTTCCACATAAACTAGGTTGGTCATTTGTTGTTAGACATGATCCAAGAGGTAGGCTGGTCAAGTATGATGTGATGGAAGAAGAAGATATTGACAAAGTTGAATATGATGTAGATGATGATCGTTGAAAAAGACATACTAGATCAAGAAGATCTAGAAGTTAATGTTTATGAAGATGATATTATCAAAATAGATATCAATGATGATGATGATGGTGATATGACCAATCCTAATTACAATCTAGAATTTGAATCAGATGATGAATGGAGAGAGTTGGATGGAGAAGAAGATCAATCAAATGATTGAAATGTATGACTTATGAAGAGAAAGAAAGCATTAATTTGCAGTTTAATAACTATTCTATATTGACATGTGCATATACTGTTATTTGACTTATGTATTAATTTATCACTTAGAAAAGTCACATTGGTTTGAAGCCTGTCCACTTCCCTTCTTTTTCTATAAAAGGTAAACTAGGGTCATGTGTTTAGATGGTAGATGCTATATTAAAATGAAGATCTTTGGATCAATTGAATACAAATTGATTTATATATGATCTTGAAAATATATATGAGGTAAGTAGCCAATATTATAAATATATTGTATATTGTTGTGTTCAATCTCATTATTATATTTGGTTTACTTGTACTCACATAATATATTGTATGTTATTTCTTAATCTTGTTAATATATTTTCATCGTATATCATTTGCAGATAGTTGTCATCCAAAGAAATCCATAAAGAAGATCTAAATTATTGGAAAAGCAAATTTCCTCATCTAATGTGTCGAATACAAAAGTGTCTACCTACGAAATTTTTCAATGCATAAGGACACTACCTCACACACCAAGATGAGTAGATTGAATTGTATGGACTTATGTAAATAAGGTCAATGTAGACGGTTGAGAGGCACTTGAAATTTTTGAAGGCTTTAGTTCTACAATGAGCACATGCTGAGGGTTCTATGGTGGAGGGATATATAGAATGCTAGTTTATGATGTACATTTCTGAATGTCTCCCTAAATTTGTAGCAACAATCCCGCATTTAGACAACATTTGGGATCCCAACTTCATCAGTAAATCTAAAGGGGACCACTTGTTTAGGAAAGGTAGATTGAGGAAAGTGAGAGGTAATTATAAGATGTTCATGGACATTAATTTGAATACAATTTACATTTGGTTTTTATATATTGCTATAGTTATTTATTAATTGTCAAAATGCATCAATTATAAACTAAGGTCATATACAATAGTAATTCCATAATTATACACTATTTGTAAATTTATATTTATTTTTAATATACTTGTTTGAAAGTTGAATGTACATTTGTATGTCACAAACAATTTTTAACGGATGATAGTATGGATTAAATGATGCTAATAATCTAGACATGGATTAACATGGGAAGGTATGGCTTCACTGGTTAAAGAAGCTCATCATAATAGAGATTGCAATGCTACACCAAGGGAAATTGATTTAGCATATGATCTACGATGTAAATAAGTATATATTAATATATTAATCAACCATATTGTTAAATCTCTTTCTCCCTCTCCCTATGTGTGTGTGTGTGTGTGTGTGTGTGTGTGTGTGTGTGTGTGTGTGTGTGTGTGTGTGTGTGTGTGTGTGTGTGTGTGTGTGTGTGTGTGTGTGTGTGTGTGTGTGTGTGTGTGTGGAAGAAAATATGAATCGGGTAAAATATGTAGGTATGATGTAAGAGGGGGAATATAGGACCTATCCTTAACCCAAATTCTCAAAAGGAAAGATCCAAATTGATCAATCACAAAAAGGTGATCAATGCACAAATGAATCAAATGATGGAGAATATGAAGAAAGGAGGAAATCCTATCATCTACTATAGAAAATATGTACTTGAAAAATAGAAGAAAAATACTAACCTTAAAGTAGAGAAAATCTAGGAAATGCTGATTTCTGATGTCTATGCATAGTTTCAAAAAATTCTACAACCTGTTCCTAATTGGAAATGTTGAGACAAAGAAAACCCATAAAATTTTTGTACTTTTGAGGGTAGGTCGACCTTGACCTAGAAGGAACATTATGATAAGAAGGTTGTGATGTAGGAAGGGACACAGGAGGAACACTCATAGGAATTGAGGGAACCGTCACAGTCACCAAAGAATGAGTATAGGTATGAATACTAGGTAAAGGAACAAAAGAAGGTTCTACACTAGTGATAGGAGGAATCAACTTTAAATTATTGAGCTTCTTGAGCTAAGGGTTTAACATTTGAATGCACAAGGTGAGTAATACCACACAAGAGGTTAACACCTTGATCACTATCATGAAGAACTTTCTTAAGTGCATCTATAGCTTGAATAAAATCTTGATTATGGTTTTCTTGCATAAGTCAATTACCCATTTTATCAAGTTCAGTTGAAATTTTTTGGACTTATTTAGGAGGAACTCTTAAAGCATCATCCTTATCATGAGTTGAGTGACAACAATTTTGCTCCATAAAAGGATTGAAATCAAGATTAATAAAATAATCATCCAGAATCCTAAAGAAAGGAGATTAGAGGCCACCCTATTTTAGTTGCTCAATTTATTTGTGCAAGATTGAACCAAGTGTGTCCCTTTTGGTGTGTTAACAACACTTCATAACAAATCCAATATCTATTATGAACAATCACATTGTGTGAGGCAAGGGGGATTCAAGTTATGGGAAAAGGTATTGAGTACAAGTTATGACCTTTTGGTAGTATTTTCTTGGCATTTCTTTGAATTGTGTTAAGACCCATAGAATGTAAACATGATGGTATTTCTAGGGATTTTATTTTTAGACATCACATGTGTTTATACCATGCAAGATTTTTTTTTCCCTTGCTTGATTGTTTAAAGACTACTCTATGTGTCAAATTTGATTTCTAAAACTTTCTTTTTGAATAACATTTTTCTTCTTTTATTGACCATAAATCTTGTCAAAATGATCAACATTACCAAACTTGGCAAAACAATAAACCAAACAAGGATTTTTTGGTCAAAAACTTGGTCATTTTGTATTTCCTACTTTCTTAGTCGCCTATAGTAATGTGAAATGTTGTACAATCTATATTGTCACATCTCAATTCTATGAAATCATCCGCCTTCCGTGATTTATCACTTGTTTATACTCTAGAATACCATCTTTGTCTAAAACATTGTTTGGGTTTCACTATCAAATAGCATATGATTATTGTCTCTAAATTTACACTTAAAACTTCTTCTTAGTTAGTTAGGGCAAGTTATACTTGACTTTTCTAATCTCCTAGTTTGAAACCATTGGATTAGAGTTTGTTCCTACTTGAAATATCCCTTGGACTCCTTAGTTACACACTTATCCAATTTTACATCTTTTTATTATCTTCTCTTTGACTACTTTGGCTATTATTTGTCTTCTTGTTTCACAAGTGTCATACATAGGGTAAAATCAAGCCCACAACTTGGACACCTTGTGACATGTTATCTTTGTTATCTTGTTACCCACTTTTTCAATTTTTGGACAAGTGGAAATTTTTTCTTATCTAGTTTAGACATCAAGTTTTCTTACGTCATCCTATTATCTTTCTACTCTCTCTTTCATGTCAATGGAAAATAGTATATTTGATAAGTTTCTAGTGCCAACTAGACATCAACATCATCTAGGAAAGGAGTGTCAAGTTATCTTTGATGAGTTACCTAAGGCCAATTTGAGATTTTGGTTTGATCCTTTTGGTAGCACCTTTGAGACACCACTTACCCCTTCTACATCTAAAAAATAGTCTCTCTTTTACCATGGCTAGGAAAGAATGTGACTAGCAATTGAATGACCTCTTCACGCAAAATGAAAGATTTAGATAAGTTGATTTAGTAAAATGATCTTATATGGAGGAAGAAGCAAGAAATTTACCTCAATAGTGTAAAGTGAAAGCCTTTGAAAATGATTCACCTTCAATAAAACCCCCAAGATCACCACACAACATTCTAGATATGATTCACCTCCTAGATCATCACATACTGTTAGTCTCAGATTGGTTTTGAAAATTGAGTTTCAACACACTTAACCAATTCTTAAGTTGATGCTGAGTATAATATAGATGCTGAGTTACATGTGTGTTGAGCCGGAGATTCAATGTGTCAAGTAAACTTCAAGTGCTGAGCAAAGTTCAAGTGTCGAGTGATAAGTGATGCCGAGTCACTATAGGTGTCGAACAAAGTATAAATGTTGAGTGAAATAGAATTACTATAGGAGCCAAGTGAGATAGAATTCCTATATGTGCTGAGCATCAAAAACTAGTAAGTGCCAAGTAACACAAAATCAACATATGCGTTTGTATCTTCACAAACTCAGATGTAAACCATTTTTGAGCCAACTCAAAATGAATCTTGAAGGATCTTGAAGATAAGATCAAATATTTTGCATTACCTATGTAATCAACATGTAGCCAATAAGAAAAATGTATAAGGCATCAACCAATAGGAAAAGTGAAAGAATTCAATGGGAAAAAAAGAATGAATATTGATTGTAGATTCATACCTAACCCTAAGTCTTCAAAACATTTAAAAGGAGGATGAACCCCCATTGTGTGTGCACATGAGTAAGAGTTTAAGGGAGAATGCTAGTGAAATGCAGAGGGGTGTAAAGACTTAGAAAGAGCAGAACAACATTGCAAAATTTAGTTGATCAAGAATAGAGTATCAATTTTTTTGAGAAGAGTCATATCAGATCAAGCAAGGATCAAAATAGATAGAGCAGAACAAGGATCTAGAATCAGTAATTGAAGATTGCAAGTCATTAGGTCAAGACTTTCTAATACTCTCTAGCCATTGTATTAGGAATGAAAATCCTATGATGATAGGTTGGTCTAACAGCCATGTTGTAAGCCTTTCAATAAGGTGCTAAATCCTTTAACAGGGTAACATTTCAAGTGAGTGTTTGTAAATCCTTTAACTAGGTCACTTTTAACAGGGTGTAAAGTCTTTAACAGGATAGGCCTTTCATAGGGTAGACCATTGGAAGTGGTCAAACTTTGTAACCTTAAACAGTTACATATTGCTGCAATGATACTTTGTGGATGTCATCCCCACCCCAATTTTACCTTCTCATTTTGGAGGGTTTTTGAGTTACTAAAATCTTGTGTTATCTATTTTTCATGTATGTATTTACTTTCATGTTATTAGATGAATTAGATGCATGTGAATGATTTCAGATAAAAGGTTTTGAAAAGTTTAAAGTTAGTTACTTCTGATTCACCCCCCCTCTCAGAAGTAAATCTTCCCACTTGTAAATTCCAAAAATTGGTATCAAAGCCAAGTTCTCATAAGAAGGAGCCTTACAGCTTGGAGAAAAGATCTAGAGATGGAAGTCTACAAACTTGGGAAGATTATAGAGAATCAGGCAATTGATGTACAACTTGCTCTACAAACCTTGGAAGAAGCTCGAGAAGAACTGAGAAAATCCTTAAAGAGAAGAAGAGAGATTGCCATAGCTAAGAATGATACACAATACAAGGAGATTGACACCTCAAATTTTTTTGCAAATGGAGATTCCAAAGAGTTTGATGCAGCAATAGCAGACCTAATGGAGAAGAATAGAGCCCAAGTAGAAGAAATTAGAACACTCAAGCTTGAACAAGAATCACAAGCCATGATGCTTTGTGAAGTGACTAAATAGAAGAAAAGAGCCATTGAAGATGAGGCTATGCTGGAAGATGAAAAGAAAAATCTTGCTAACAAACTAGAAGAAAAGTCAATTGTGTAGACACCTAAAAACCTTTAGAAAATAAAGTATTTTTATTTTCTGAAAAATTCCTGATGACATCATCATTTATTAATTAATTTATTTATTTTTATGCCATTAAATCCCTTTATCTTAATTAAAAATATTTAATTAAGGAATCCCTCCCAAAAATGTTTAAATCTTATTTAAACATTATTTCCTTATTTATTAATTATTTAATTAATAAATTGAACAAAAAATCCAAAATAAATAAAAAATTTATTTTTTGCCCAAAACTTGGCCAATTTCCTTAAGACCACTAACCTCTTCCAAAATCTTCTAATCCTTCTTTAATTTTAATTAAAGGCTAAACCCATCATTTCCTACCCCTAATCCCAACTCAAAATATTTAATTAAGATTAAATATTAATCCTCATGTTTATTAAATTTTTTTTAATAAATATCTCATCAACCCAAACCCTTGAAATAAATAAAACTTTATTTATTTCCTAAAAATCTAATTTATCCTCACCCTAAGAAGTTCTAGACTCTTCTAGAAAGTCTTCATCCTCATCCTAGGAAATTCTAGACTATTCTAGAAAGTCTTTATCCTCATCCAAAGTCTAGACTCTTCTAGAAGATGTCTTTAAAACTAATCCTAATCCCCTCCTAACCTTGTCACATTCTCTAAACATGAGTTAAAACTTCCTAACCCAAGCCAAAGTTAACAAATATCTCCTCCTTCACCCACCCTCATTAAATGCCATCCACTTGCCTATCCCTAAGCTAATCCTAAACCATCCTAATCCATCCTCTAATCATTTGCACAAGCCTAAGCAAGCTTAAAACCTTCCTAATCAAGTCCAAGTCAAAATTGCTTTCATCACCCTCAAAATATCTCAACCATAAAACTTTATGAAGTCCACCAGGTCATAAATGACTCTTACAAGCCCTTTTATGGCTCTTACAAGTCATTATGGGGGTCTTTATGAAGATTTTATCCCTTGAGCCTCCTTTGTTGACTCATCCTTCCCCTTTCCTCCATCCTCTCACCATGTGACATGTGTCACTCTTTGATTGGCTATAAGGAAGCACAATCCATGTGCTCTCTTCTCATGCAATCTGAGCCCTCCATGAGCTTTTTCCCATCCTTGCATCTTAGCCCTCAATCCCTCAAGCCTCTTGCCTATAAATTGGATCCTTCCCCTTTGCAAAATAACACAATCCATGAAGTAAAGTTATAATGCTATTTTGAGAGCCAAATCCATACTAAATCCATCTATCCACACCAAAAATCCACAATCATCCATTGAAGCCTTTGGAAGCATATTGAGCATACATCCTATCCATTTAGATAAAGCTACTCAACAAGAGAGCTTCTTATTGAGAGAGTCCATTAATGGCTCATATTCTCAATTGAGAGTTCATCTTAGTCTATCTTGAAGTTTATGAATTTTTTTTAGTTTGTAGAAGCTTTATTTAAATTTGGTTTCTATTAGCATACTAACATTGCTCATATACATTTTGGCACGCCCAGTGGGACCCCGCATGGGTCATCTTCATTAGCTTTTTTAGTCAATTTTTGTATGTTATTTTCTGATTTTGGCTAATTTTTCTTGTTTTTGTGATTGGTAGGATTGTATAAATTGGTTTTGTAAGTCCACATGAGCATGAAGAAGACAAAGGAACTCATAATCTATCTCATAGTGTTTGCAGATTTTCAAGCTTATAGGTGGACAAAGAACTTGAAATTCTTCTTCCTCTTCTTGTCTATATTCTTCTTATTCCATCTACTTCTTCTTCTTCTTCTTGTGGGAGATCTTGGCCATTTTTTTTTAAGGAAGCAAAATCATATACACTTCTTTTTAGTGCTTAAAATGAACCCCCAAATCATACTTAAATCCATTGAAAAATTAAAAATTTGCAAAAAAGAAAAAATCTTTTAACAAGTGAAACTAAACCAATCTAATCATTTGCATCCTTGCAACATCAAGGTTTTAGATGCATTCATGCAAAATTAGGAACACTTCATTTTTGGGAATTTAAAAAGAACTTCAAGTTTCCATTTCAAAAGGTTCAAAATCAACACTAAGTGCACACTAAAGTTCTTTTAAAAAATCTCATGAAAACTAAGAGTCCTAAATGGTTGCCAAAAATTGTCCTAAAAGCTTTGTTATTTGTTCCAAACAAATGTCTTATTGCAAAATCTTGAATGTTTCTTAGGTTTTTCATGCATCAAAACAATATAGGAATATCATTTTTGGGCTTAAAACATGCAAACTAGAACACAAAATCTTGAATGAAAACCAAAGTCCAAAGAGTCATTTTCACTTTTGAGTCCAAAACAATCTTGAATGATCTAAGGTTAATACAAAGCACTTCAAAGTTCTTAAAACAACACACAAAATTTCAATCTTGAATGCTCAAAAGAAAACACTTGAATGTTTAACCACTTGTCTTTGAATGCATGTTGCTAAAATCACTCTTGAATGCCATGGATTAAAATCAAAATTTCCTTGAATGCATGATTAAAAAAAAAAATCCAATCTTGAATTCTAAGGATCAATTAACCATTGCAATATCAAACACTTCATTTGGAGCTTCTAAAAATTGAACAAAACAAATCTCTTTTCCACATGCAATCTAGGTAAAGTTTGATTTTTGGACATTTAAGAAACCTTGTTAAGTCAAAATACAAATTTGCAAAAATCAATTTGAGTAGTTCCTTGGACTCACCTCTTTTCTAATCACCCATCAAATATTAACCATTGGTTGCAATCTCAGCGCCATTTATGGGGATGGGTCTACTTGAAAAAGGTGTTAAATGTTCCACAATCTAACTCACTCACTTGGTCTTTGAATGTTTGCTTTAACCTTATCAAAATTTTTAAATGATCAAAAATCTAGATTAAATCGATCACACTTCAAGTTTGGGCACTAAAATTGAACAACAACTGACGTGGAGAGCCTCCGAGCGCGCGCTTGAAATCGAATCTCACACACTTTTGTTTTGGGCTTAAAACAAACTCACACTCAATCTTGAATGCCTTAAAGAAAATTAATCGATACTTGACGTGGAGGGCCTCTGGGCGCGCGAGTTTTCTTTTGTTGACCCTAACTCTTCTTATTGTTTGCATTCTTTGATCGATTTACTTTTGTTGGCACTTCAAGTTGGAATAAACATTGTATCTTAAACATGAGTGCTTGCAAAGTCTAGATCAGAAAACTTAAGCGTCAGTTGGTAAAAGAACAAGCGTGTTTTTTAGCCCAAGGTCATCCAAGTCTTCTCTCCCCTTGTCATCTTTCGAGGCCATCTTGGGTGCATAAGATTAGGATCCAAAACCTTGTTTCTTTTTAGGAGGCCTGCTTGGGGATTTCATCACCCCTTGGACGACCTCAACTCCAGCGTTCTGGCAGAGTATAAGAATCGGGAGGTGAATCGAAAGACACCTCTCTTGGGATCAAGATTTTGTCACTCGGGCTAAGCCTCAAGGAACTTTATACCTTTGAGAAGTGAAAGAGGAGAAGTGGGTTACCGCTCCTCTCGGCTGTGTGACATCTTTTTGGTCTCATCTACGGATTTGGGCCTCACGTACCTTGGGTATATTGAAGACTCCTTAGCTAAACCAACTGTCAACCTTGTAGACAACCATCTAAGATGTTAATGTGTTTGAGGTGACTGATCGAAACATTTGTAGAACATACACACTCCTTGGCGCAAGTATCACTTTCTGAGAATCAAAAACTTCTATCTGGTTGTTTCTATCTATTGCTTGATCTTTTATTTGTTGAATGAATGTTTGCCAAACTTGGTCAATCCTAGCTTAGGGCATACTTAGTGTAGTCACTGCCTATTCTAGAAGTTGAACGAGTTGAAGCAAAACAACCAAGATCTCTCAAAGCCAAGCAGATTCAGGAATTGATGTCAGAGCAACCCAAACCCAAACAGAAGTTCCACAAAGTTAAACTCAAACCATCTCTAGCATACCAAGAACTTTCATCCAAGAGAAAAGAAATAACACCAAGCCCACGAATTGCCAAACTCCACAAAGCAAAGGACAAAGCTACCGATGAAGCACTTCAAGAGGCCTGGTTAGAGCGCACCATCAAATTTAGCCAAAATCCAGGAGTTAATCCTGCTTATGCCTTACCAACTAGGCATGATTTCTATGATTAGACCCCCTTGTTTCTCCACATCTTCTTGGATAAGCTTCACTTTAGAGTCATCTTTGTAGAAAAGCCAGCCATTTTAGGTTATCCCCTTAAGAATTATTAGCCCATTCATCTCATTTAGAACCAAAACATCTAGCCAGCAATCAAAACCTCACATCCAAGCCTTCAAAATTGTTGTCACTTTTGCCAAAAGTTTGCCACTCCTAAAATCTTCCAAATCCATCAATCTCACGAAGGTTATCCCTTTGACAGAGCTTTGTCTAGGGTAATCTAGCTTTGTCACTTATTATCCCTCATCACCTTGAGCTAAAGGTTGGGATCCACAAGTGGTCAATCTCGTGTTCTTCCTAAAGGATCATCAGTCTATCCTTAAGTTGACACAATCACCACCAAGCTTGCACATAGGAAAGCAGATCTTTCGTGCTTTGGCAACATATCTTTGAAGTTAGAATCTCCAACCCAATCCTCCTTAGGTTTTGTCATATAGCTTTTCCTTAACCTAGGAAATCATTTGCATAGAGAAGCCTTCCCCCTTTTGCATCCATCAGCATTATTGCATCTCATCCCTAGGAGCATTTTTCATGCCACCCGTCACTCGCTTAGCCAAGAAGAAAGAAACAATGGAGCCCTATCATTTGGATCGAACAGCCTCACCCCCCTTGAGCACTCAGCCATCCTTCAGCCCAGAGAAAGCTATGCCATCATGTACTGACATTGAAGCTTTCATGAACCAACTAGGAAATGCAGTATTGGTAAATGCCATTATAGACAAGAACAAAGAGACAATCATGGCTAATTTTTGAAGGGAAAATGTAGAAACCTTTGACTTTGGAAGACCCCCTCCATTATCAGATCCATCTCACCCATTGTTTGGGCAGCTACCACCACCCATAGGCTCTTATGATCCAAATTATCCTCAATATATGCCAAAAGAAGAGCCTCCAGCCAATCCATATGATCCAATAGACCCAAACATACCATCATCCACCCAAGCTGAAATCTCCATGCCGCAAGCCAATCCAGCCACCACCACTCCATCCTTGGTTCATACCTATCCACTCCAAACCCCCTTTACCCAAAACAGCTCACCGTTCACCCCCTTCACTATTGCTACTGTTGCTCCCCAACCTAGCCTTCCAAATCCACCCATCTCCCAAATCAGTGCTAGCATCTTTGGCCAACCTCAGCAATATACAATAGGGATGCCACCCATGGGGCCAAGTAATCAACCTTTCATCACCCCCAGCTTGTTCACTACAGCCCAAAGCACAATCCCATCATTTCCATTAGGTCTTGGGAGCTCAATACCATTAGCCACAAATCTACAAGCTACTACCCTCACTCCATAGAGCTATCAAATACCACAAGCTACTACCAATTTTCTACCGAGCTCCCAAGTGACCCCAGCCCCTGCCACCACTCTACCAAGCTTCCAAATCCAACCACAAAGCTATCAAACCCCATCAGTTCCATTCCCAAGCTTGCAATTCCCACCACCTCCACCACCAACTAATCCATTACCTCCAATTACCAACTACTTTTCAATGCCACTTCTAGGAGGTAATCCACCACCTCAACCAACACCAATTATTTGCAGATACCATCCCAAATGGGGGCACAACCCACATATATTGGTCAAACCCCACAAGCCCCCCGATCCTTTCCCCAAGCCTCACAACCATCTTATACCTTACCTCCACAAATCAATCCATTTATCCCACAGCCAGCTTATGTTCCTCAATCCCAACCTCAAATCCCATATCAACAGCAAGCCTCGCAGCACATGCAGCAATATGCGCCACCTCCCCCTCAACAACCCGTCATCCACCATGCAGCTGCCCAAACAATGTACAATCCCTATCAGCAAATCCCTCACAGCCATCCATATTCAGTGGCCCCATCCAGCACATACCTACCTCAAGGCACTCCTACATTGGGGGCACCCCAACCATCACCTATCAATTCAGAATGGGAGAAAATGAAGATAGCTCTGAAAGCCATCCAAGAAGGGAATGATCCAAAGACATTCAAGTTTGAGAATGTGTGTCCTTACCCATTCGACAGAGCCATTACCATGACACCACTTCCCAAACACTTTGAGGTACCCAAATTTGACAAATTTAGAGGAAAAGGAGACCCTGTCACACATATCAAAGAATTTTACATGCACTGCCAGGACGTGGCATACAATGATGTCTTCTTCTTGCACCTTTTTCCCAAAAGCTTGGCTGGACTAGCTCTTGAATGGTTTTATAGAATCCCCTATGGCACAATTAAAAACTTTGCTGAATTATCTGAGGCATTCGTAGCCCAATATGCCCATCTTGTTGAAACAGAGCTATCAATAGTTGACCTTGTCCACACGAAGCAAAAAGGTGGAGAAAGCCTTGCTGAATACCTGCAAAGATGGCAAACCCTTACCACCCACATATCTTGCACCTTGCCAGAGTGCCATGTGGTGAAAATGTTTATTGATAATGCCCATCCTAGCTTGGCTCACCACATGACCATGAATTGTTTGCAAACCTACAAAGATATCAAAGAGAAAGGAATGATCCTTGAGCAAGGACTCATTAAAGATGGCGTGGTCAAGATTTACAAGGAAGGCAACCAAAATCAATCACATTCCAATGACAAGTCTAGGTATTGGAACAAAAACAAGCACGTTGCAACAGATGGCGTCACTGACACCAGACATGTGAATATTGTTGGTCCTTCTCAAAACCTGTCCAACCCACCATATCAACCAAACAATCAACAAGCTATCAATTACCAACAGCATAATCACCAAAGCTATCAACACCACAATCCAAGACCCAACTTTCAAGGGTCTAGCAATCAAGCTAATGCCATCAATGTAGCTGCAGGACAAAAGCCTAGATTCCAACCTACACCTAGAAACTATACACCCCTTGGTGAGCCATTGGATGTCATTTTTGAGAAATTAGTCAAGGAAAACCTCATCAAATTTCCTCCTACCTAGAAAATTGACCCAAGCCAATCCAAAGCTGCATGGTACAAAGATAATGAGTACTGCAAATTTCATAGGGTAAAAGGTCACACTACCCTCAGATGCATGAAACTGAAAGACTATGTGCAAGACCTCATTGATCGGAAGGAAATCACTGTTGGTGCCCAAACCTCTCCCAATGCAGGCTTACAGATCTATCAAAATTCTTTTCCTCCACACCACAACCAAAATCCTGGAAAAGCACCTATCCAAACCAACAACAACAACACCAACAACCGTCAGCCAAACCAACAGCATGGGAAGAACAATGACCACACTTCATCCTATATAGACTATGGTAGCCTTATAGGTTGTATATCTGAGAAAGAGCCTTCTGTCAATGTTATCAATATCCAAGGACCAAACAATGAGTGTGCAGTCACCACTCGAAGAGCATGATTTAACATCGCAGGCCCACCTGTTCCACCAGCACCATCAACTCCATCAAAAAGCCAGTACAATATCTTGGAACACCTTCGAAACATGCCAGCCCAAATCTCCATTTTAGACCTTCTTCGCACTAGTCTTGTGTACAAGAACATCCTTGACAGTGCTCTCATAGAATCCTGTGTCCCTTCTGATATCAATGCTACTAATTTTCGTAATCTTGTTGGACACCTCTCATCCTCATGTGCCCTATCGTTCAAACCCACTGACATACCCGTGGTCGAGCCAGATCACACCCTTCTGCTTCGCATAGCCATCATGGTATCCAACTTTGCTGTGAAAAGAGTAATGATAGATAATGGATTAGCCTTGAATATTTGCACCCTAAAATTCATAAAACAAGCTAGGTATACTGAGGCAGATATCATCAGTGAGGTTATCACCATCAAAGCTTATGACAACTTGGAAAGAACCACAGAAGGAACTATTTTGCTTCCAATCAAGGTTGGGCCAGTCATCCAAGAGACACTCTGCCATGTTATTGATCTAAACCTACCATTTAACATCCTCCTTGGTCGCCCATGGATTCATGCCATGAAAGCCGTTCCATCCACTTACCATCAGTGCGTCAAATTTCTGCATCAAGGCACTGAGGTAACCATCCATGCCGATCCAAAACCCTTTTCTTATTGCAATGCGGTTGAAGCTTCATATACAAACCATTGCCCTAGAATTGATATTGGCACATCCATCGCCAGTTCATCCCACACTTATAATGACCCAGAAACCATCCTCGCCTCTACCCTGTCTACCGTGAAGATCAATAAAAAAGGTTGTGGAGAGTATAGTCTGTCAGATGCATTTGCTGTCGGGGCACTCCCACTTGATCCACATGCCCATGGACGACCAAAATATCACAAAGCTAAGGAGATTCCACCTCCTCGATACAAACAGTTTGGCCCAACAACCTTTATATCCTCAAAAATCCCTCTTCATGAGGAGCTCACTCCAGATATCAACAAATGGTTACATAAGGATGCACCTCAAAGAAATCAAGCACGCCTTGATCACTTCAGCCAAAAGTATCCCCAAGAACATAAGCTCATCACTGAAAAATGGAACTATCAAGGTGGTGGTCTAGGACCAGAAGAAAGAGGCATGCAGTGCCCCATCGACGCACACAAGTGGGAATCGAAGTCAGGTCTTGGCTTTGGCATACCCACAACTGGGGGCACCAATGAGAACGACCACGCTTTTTCGAACATTCACCGCAACCTTGTCAAAATCAAAGACATTCCTGAGGAAGTTGAAAAGAGAGCCTACGACGATATCCTAGACCAAATCTCCCTCAGAGACTCTGTTCTCCAAGAACTATCCATCCACCTCATTGACCTACCACTCGCCCATCCACAACTCATAGATTGGGACCAACCAAGTGTCATACACATCGATGAGTTCACATCAGAGGAGGCACTTCTAAGATTCATGGGAGCTGAAACTCCTCACAAGAAAACAAAGCCAGATTTTGCCTATATCTACAAGCTAGATCCCAAGGGGTATTTTGGAGAAAATCCCCAACCTAGTTCTGATACACCCAAAACTGGAACTAAGGTGAATTTGAGACTAGCTAAGGCAATGAAGAGAACCCCTTAGCAAGAAAATCCAGAGCCACAAGAAGAACATGAGGATTTAGCATTGCCTCCTCAAGATAATCGACTAGAGGTGTCTTCTATTCTAATTGAGGATACTCGAGAAGTCAACATTGGTTCTTCAGAGATCCCCAGACTTGTTCACATTGCTGCATCCCTATCACAAGACCAAGCTGACCTCCTCTTTGAGGTCTTAAGAGAGAACATTGGCCGATTTGCATGGTCATATCAGGACATGCCAGGACTTGATCCAAAGCTTGTAGTTCATCATCTTGCAGTTGATCCAAAGATCAAGCCCGTCAGACAAAAGCTTAGAAAAATGCACCCCAAGGTGGCATTATTGGTCAAAGCTGAATTAGAAAGAATGTTAGCTACTGAGGTTATCCAACCTATTGACTACTCAGAGTGGATCTCCAACATGGTCCCTGTCACTAAACCTTCCGGTGACATCAGAATCTGCACTGATTTTAGAGATCTTAACAAAGCTTGTCCAAAAGATTATTTTCCCTTGCCCAACATAGATATGATTGTAGATCTTACAGCTGGACATGAAATTTTGTCCCTCATGGATGGATTTTCTGGGTATAATCAAATCAAGATTGCAGAAGAGGATCAGCATAAGACAACATTCACTACCCCTTGGGGAACCTTTTGCTACAACATGATGCCTTTTGGCCTAAAGAATGCTAGGGCTACCTATCAAAGAACTATGACAGCCATTTTTCATGATCTCATCCATAGCATTTTGGAGGATTATGTGGATGATATCTTGGTCAAGTCTCATACCTTCATGGATCATCTTGCTGACCTGGAGAAAGTCTTTGATATGTTAGCCAAATATCATCTCATGCTGAATCCCAAGAAATGTGTCTTTGGGGTCACATCTGGCAAGCTTCTAGGCTTCATAGTTTCTAAACGAGGTATAGAGATCGACCCCAAGAAGGTCAAGGCTATCTTAGAAATGCCTCCTCCCCAGACACTGCGACAGCTTCGCTCTCTTCAAGGAAAGCTCCAATCTGTTCGACGCTTCATCTCCCAGCTTTCAGATAAGTGTACAACATTTTCACATTTACTGAAGAAGGATGAGAAATTCAAGTGGGATCCTTTATGTCAGCGCAACTTCGACCATCTCAAGCAGTATCTCATCAATCCCCCTATCTTGGTTCCACCAATTCCTGGTCGTCCCCTGATTTTGTACATATCAGCAACACCTACTGCTCTAGGGGCACTTCTAGCACAGCTTGATGACTACAACAGAGAAAGAGCCATCTACTACATCAGTAGAACCCTAGTTGGTTATGAACTCAATTGCACTTCTATGGAAAAAGCTTGTTTGGCAGTTGTTTTCTCAACTCAAAAGCTTCGCCATTACATGCTAAGTCATACCATCCAACTAGTCTCCAAGATTGACCCTCTCAAGTATATGCTCTCTAGAACAACACTTACAGGCCATTTGGCCAAATGGGTTATGCTCCTTAGTGAATTTGACATCCAGTATGTGGATAGAAAGGCAATCAAAGGGCAAGCTATAGCAGATCACCTAGCTGATGCACCTCTAATAGATGCTTATCCGTTGATCACCGAATTTCTAGATGAGCATATCTGTCTAATTGAAGAACAACCCCCATGGAAACTTTATTTTGATGGCTCATACACATCTCATGGATTAGGGGCAGGAATATTGTTGGTCACACCTCAAGGAGATTACATTCCAAAAGCCTTCAAGCTACAATTCCCTAGCACCAACAATATAGTTGAATATGAGGCCCTCATAGCAGGATTAAAGATAGCTGCAGAATGGAACATTGTTGAGCTACAAATCTTTGGCGATTCTCAGCTCATCATCAAGCAAGCCCTAAATGAATATCAAACCAAAGATGAAAAGCTATTACCCTACAAAGAGCTAGTTGATCAGCTAACCCAACATTTTACAAAGCTTCAATTTACACAAGTGCCTCGAATATAGAACAAAGTAGCAGATGCTATGGCTACTATAGGCTCACTCTTGGAAATTCTCCAAGCAGCTACACAGTATGAGTTTTTAGTGGATCAGCTCCTCACACCCACCTATGCCAATGAGGATTCAAACCGTGTTTGTATCTTGGTTGGTCCCCAATCCCTTGGTACCATGAGATTCACGCTTACCTTAACGATGGTATCATATCCCCTCACCTCACACGTACCCAATGCCAGAACCTCATCCGAAAATCATCCCGCTATGTTATCATAGCCAATACTCTATATCGTCGGGGTTATCACGATACTCTCTCTCGATGTTTAGACCAAAATGAGGCCGCGATGGTGTTAAAGGAAGTACACTCTAGACTTTGCGGTGCCCACATGAGTGGTATTGTCCTAGCGTGACAAATCCTTAGAGCAGGCTACTATTGGCCTACCATTGAATAAGACTCCTGTGACTTTGTCAGAAAGTGTCTCCCATGTCAGCAGCATGCAAATCTTGTGCACGCTCCAGCACAGGATCTACAACCTATTGCACCACCTTGGCCTTTCGCTTGTTGGGGCCTTGATCTAGTTGGAACTATCACACCCCTCTCATCTGATGGACATAAATGGATAATAACAGCTACAAACTATTTCACTAAATGGGTGGAAGCAGTCCCCCTAGTCTCAGCTACAGGAGTTCAGGTCTCCAAGTTCATCTTGTACCACATTGTTTGCCGCTTCGGCATCCCATCCACCATCTTCACCGACCACGGAGGTAACTTTGAAAATCTCAACATGGAAGAATTATGCACTTCCCTTCACATCCATCACCACTTTTCTAGCCCATATTTCCCACAAGGTAACAGCCAGGCAGAGGCAACTAACAAAACCCTCTTCAAAATTCTAAAGAAAGTTGTCAATGATTTCGGCCGTGATTGGCACCTACAAATAAATCCAGCCCTATGGGCCTATCGAACTTCCTTCCGTACATCCACAGGCACAACTCCATACTCCCTAGTCTATGGTGCTGAGGTGGTACTACCTATAGAGGTTGAACTTCCCTCCTTGCGCATATCTTTGCAAGGGCAAATATCAGATGAAGAATATAGAGTAGCTCGGCTCACCCAGCTAGATCTCTTGGACGAGAAGCGACAACAAGCCTATGATCATCTCACAGTCTATCAAACTCGTCTCAAAAGGAATTTCAACAAGAAGGTGCTTCCACGACACTTTCAGCCAGGTGACATGGTCCTTAAAGAAAACATGAAAGTCCAAGAAGATCGAGAAAAGAAAGGCAAGTTTGAACCTACATGGCTTGGTCCTTATGTTGTCACTGCTTCCTTTGGCTCCAGAGCCTATCAGCTATCTACACCGGAAGGAGAACTCTTGAATGATCCTACTAACATCATTCATCTCAAGAAGTTCTATGCTTGAAGATCCTTGGTATACCTAGCTTTTGAAAAATACAAAAAAAAAAAAAATAGTAAAGAGAAATAAGCGTCCAATGGTGAAAACTTGGCAATTCAAGTGCCTTGGATAGGTACCTTGGTGAAAACCTGGTAATTCAGGCACCTTGTGTATTAAAGACTAATCCATTATCTATCACTATCCTATCCCTCATCCATTCACCCACCATCCCATTAGACACACTTGCTTGTTCCCTTGGTGTTCCAACCAAATATCCAAAATCTGATGAAGCTTGTAAATACCTCCTGTGCAGCTTGTAAAATCTTGTACCAAAGCTTGTATTATACCTTGTAAATCTTGTACCATACCTTGTCTATCCAAATCTTGTCTAAAGCTTGTACCATACTCTAGCTTGTAGATAATCTTGTATCCTAGCTTGTATCCTATCACATGCACCCAAAGAATTCCATTTTCCTTAAGCTTTTCGCAAACCATCTACCTATCCACCTATCAACTATTATAGACATCCCATCCTTCACAAACATTTCCATCTCACAAAAACCAAAACATGAACAAACTTGTACATTTGTAACATATATTGGTCTGTCAGCTTGTACATCCTCTTTAACTTAGTACCATTGTATCTATCCAGCTTTCATGTCATTTCATCCTTGATCAGCATCTTGTACACACCGCACAGCTTGTTTAGCTATTCCAATGCATCCTTTAGCTAGATCTCCTATCACCAAAGTGTTATCCTTCTTAGTTCAGCTTGCCAGACGCACCACTCATCCCGATCCACCAACTTAGGTGCTCTCTGATAGGTCCTTGCAAGATATAGCTTTCCTCAAGTCTAATCTTGGTCCATTAGTACCTCATCCTACCCATCTCGTTGGCAAATGGCTCTCTTTTGGATTTTCACTTTCTTTTGATTTGGAATCTCCCCTTTTGGGTCTTGAAGTATCTTTTCCAAGAAATCTCCTTGTTCCCTCCTCAAGGTTGCCACGATCTTCCATATCATGGTATGCTGTGAATGGGGCAATTAGAGCGTAAGGTCTTGATCAAGTCTTTCATTTGTTTTTCTTTTCTGCTTGTGGGTTACCCAGTGTCGATTCCGCACTTCTTTCTCTGGGATTCATGTGTGATGCTCGGGCAACCCTTGCGTGTTTGTTTCGAGTCAGTTTGTCAGTCCTCTGGACAGTTGGTGAACAGGCCTTGATGTTCTTTGTAACCTTGGTAATTAACCAATAGTCCTATAGCAAATCTAGTGCTCAACTACATGGTGGTACTTCTCTTTGAAGTATCCCCCCGCTCAAAAAGCTTCAATTTTTTTCCTTCATCTCCATTATCCCCCATCCATATCCAGCATCCGTCTCTCCTACCCCAGCTTATGCATCAGTATCTCTTTGAATCACTCATCACTCTTAGCTTTAGGGATCCACAATCCTAGTCCTAGGGATCTCCGAAACCCATCTTCCACCAATCTGACTCTTTGAAATCCTATTGCATCAGCTTTATAATCCCCTAATCCATCTCCCTATCTTGGATTCCTTTTTATAGCACTCTGCTCCTTCATCCTTCACCTTCCCTAAAGTCTTAAGCTTGCTTCCTCTTCTGCATCTGATTCTCCTTTATCATTCTCCCATAGTGAGAGTTTGAGCTAATTCAGCCCCTTCTCTTTGCCAATCTGAGTTTCCTTGTTCATCCAAGATTATTATACTTTTCAAGAAGCCATCGAGCCTCGCTTTCTCTCCCCGCCGCCTTCTTGAGGGGGCATCTCGCAGTCCATTCTCTCCTCTTCTGCTCTAGCCTTGGGCATCTTATTTTCTTATCTTTGATGCCATGCCACTTGCGGCATCACATCAAAGAGGGGCAAAATGTAGACACCTAAAAACCTTTAGAAAATAAAGTATTTTTATTTTCTGAAAAATTCCTGATGACATCATCATTTATTAATTAATTAATTAATTTATTTTTATGCCATTAAATCCCTTTATCTTAATTAAAAATATTTAATTAAGGAATCCCTCCCAAAAATGTTTAAATCTTATTTAAACATTATTTCCTTATTTATTAATTATTTAATTAATAAATTGAACAAAAAATCCAAAATAAATAAAAAATTTATTTTTTGCCCAAAACTTGGCCAATTTCCTTAAGACCACTAACCTCTTCCAAAATCTTCTAATCCTTCTTTAATTTTAATTAAAGGCTAAACCCATCATTTCCTACCCCTAATCCCAACTCAAAATATTTAATTAAGATTAAATATTAATCCTCATGTTTATTAAAAAAGTTTTAATAAATATCTCATCAACCCAAACCCTTGAAATAAATAAAACTTTATTTATTTCCTAAAAATCTAATTTATTCTCACCCTAAGAAGTTCTAGACTCTTCTAGAAAGTCTTCATCCTCATCCTAGGAAATTCTAGACTATTCTAGAAAGTCTTTATCCTCATCCAAAGTCTAGACTCTTCTAGAAGATGTCTTTAAAACTAATCCCAATCCCCTCCTAACCTTGTCACATTATCTAAACATGAATTAAAACTTCCTAACCCAAGCCAAAGTTAACAAATATCTCCTCCTTCACCCACCCTCATTAAATGCCATCCACTTGCCTATCCCTAAGCTAATACTAAACCATCCTAATCCATCCTCTAATCATTTGCACAAGCCTAAGCAAGCTTAAAACCTTCCTAATCAAGTCCAAGTCGAAATTGCTCTCATCACCCTCAAAATATCTCAACCATAAAACTTTATGAAGTCCACTAGGTCATAAATGACTCTTACAAGCCCTTTTATGGCTCTTACAAGTCATTATGGGGGTCTTTATGAAGATTTTATCCCTTGAGCCTCCTTTGTTGACTCATCCTTCCCCTTTCCTCCATCCTCTCACCATGTGACATGTGTCACTCCTTGATTGGCTATAAGGAAGCACAATCCATGTGCTCTCTTCTCATGCAATTTGATCCCTCCATGAGCTTTTTCCCATCCTTGCATCTTAGCCCTCAATCCCTCAAGCCTCTTGCCTATAAATTGGATCCTTCCCCTTTGCAAAATAACACAATCCATGAAGTAAAGTTATAATGCTATTTTGAGAGCCAAATCCATACTAAAGCCATCTATCCACACCAAAAATCCACAATCATCCATTGAAGCCTTTGGAAGCATATTGAGCATACATCCTATCCATTTAGATAAAGCTACTCAACAAGAGAGCTTCTTATTGAGAGAGTCCATTAATGGCTCATATTCTCAATTGAGAGTTCATCTTAGTCTATCTTGAAGTTTATGAATTTTGTTTAGTTTGTAGAAGCTTTATTTAAATTTGGTTTCTATTAGCATACTAACATTGCTCATATACAAATTGAACTTTCAAGAATTTCAAACATGTAGCTAAACACCCTAAGCTAGATAATGAATGCACACCATGAACTGAATGTCAAAGATATTGAGATCTCCACACTGAAAATGCAAAATGAACAATTTCAAAATGACCTAAAAAGAGAAAAGGAGATTGCAGAGAGCTTCACCAAACCTAACAAGGCCATCAAGTACTTTGAGCAGCTATTGAAATCACCAAGATCTAGTAATGCTACTTCAAGACTAGAATACAGTAGCACTGAACAAGGAGAGACATCCAAGACTGTAGAAGAAAGAAGTAACAAAGGTAAGAACACTAAACCTACTTGTCATTTTTGTGGTAAAAAAAGGACATATCTCTAATTTGTGTAGGAACAAGAATGCCCATCAGTATAACAAACCTAAGAATGTGGGTCACTATCATAAGTGCAACAAGCAAGGACATCAAGCACATGAATGTAGGGCTAGGACTATCAGAACACCAAGATTTGAAGGTCACTGCTACAATTGCAAGAAGTATTGACAGAGCTTTTGAGTGTAGATCAAAGCCTATGTGGACACCTAATCAGCTAGCAAGGGGAAATAACTATGGACATCTCTACAATTGGGACTACAACACCAGGTATAGCTATCATTACTATTAGGAATATGGACACATCCCTAAAAATTGCATAAGAACACATTTTAGTGGAAACTATAGTAGATGGCTTAGTCAAACCACAAGTTTCAGTTGTTTGAAGATTGGTCTTATCAGCAAGAATTGCCCAACAAGGTCAAAGGCACCCAACTCAGAGATCAACAAAGGAAAAGAGAAGATGGATGTTGAACACATCAAAGGAGAAATGAATAAGACATGGAAAAAGAAAGATGGGAGTAGCACATCAAATGAAGGGATCTCTTCACCTAAAAGGTCAAGTGGTCACACTTCATCAAACTAAGCACAAGAAGGCATATGGAACTAATATACAAAGCTTTATCATTCATCAGTTCCTAAACAAAGAAAATACTCAAAAGAAGAGATCAACATGAATAGAGATGCAAAGTCAAAACTTCAAGTTTTCATAAGTGTTTTCGAGTTTCCCTTAGATTCTGAGTAAAATTATAGTATAAGTCAAGTTGTTTGCCAAAAGTTAGTAGAAGCCAAATAATTAGTTGCAACTGAGTTGGTAATGAAAGCTAAGTAAAGAAGAAAATTTAGTTGAAGCCGAGTGAGGGATACTACTATGGATGCCGAGTGGTGGAAAATCAATGGAAGCTGAGTAATGCAAAAATGCTTAAGAAGATGAGTGGACAATTGTAAACACACTAAGCATTAAATGCTCTGAAAATAAGATATATTATCATATTTTGAATCATTTTTCTTCATCACAAATGAAGAAGAGTGCAAAATGACTTTAAAGAAAAGAATCCAATATTTGAGCTGATTTTAATGCAATTCAACACAATTTCATCAAATTCAAGGTATTTACATTTGTGCTGACCTACACAGTTTTAAATTTCTTTGTGTTAAAACCCTAGCTAGCACAAATGGCCTCTAGTTCTAGGAAACCATAGGAGAAGGAGCCATTTGAGGTACAACTAGTGTCAAATGAGGTGAAACAAGCAGATTTTTGGCCAATCCCAGAAGTGGCATACAAAAATGACCCAGCTGGAGCCCTATTTGTTATACCTCCTAAAGTAGTTATGGTCCATAATGTTAGAAGATGTTACAACTAAAAAATTGGATCCATAGGAGATATGGAGATGAGGTAAGCCTATGACAAATTGTGTGAAAATAGAGTATTCAAAGATGAATACCAAATCATTAAGAAGAAGGGTTTGACGTGTGCCCTAGAATTCCCCACAATTTTCAAAACTAAATGGATCAGGATAGTGCTCAGTAGGATTCATGATGGAAGTTTATGGTTGGAGGATGGTCTAGTAAAAATGAAAAAAAGGATTGTACATAGAGTGACAGGGTATCCAACCCTAGATCGGCCAAAGATCCTTCGATGTGATTCCAAGGAAGCAATTGAAAAGAACACTGGTGCCAAATGGAACAAGGGAGGAATAACAATAGACACTATCCAAGACCCTCTTGTTGACTTTGCTATTAGAGTTATTGCACACAAATTCTACCAATCTAGCAAACTTAACAGTGTACCATGCATTACAGTGGATGTGGGTTACAAACTAGTGAAAAAGGATCATACTTATGATCTTGCAGAACTACAACTACAACAAATCAATGAGAATTTAGTAGCAATAAGTAGAACCAAAAGATCCCAATACAAGTTTGGAGAAATTTTGATTTGCATATTTTTCTATGTACAAAATGAATTTCCATCTTTTGGTAAAGTTGTCTGGAAAGAAAATAAGTCTATAATAGCTCAAGTAAATGAATATATAGAACAAATGGGAGCTAATTTTGAGACTCTAATGACTAGCTATTTTGAAGACTTCAAGAAATCTATGAAGTAAAGGCTAAAAATACCAATTTCATTGGTAGAAAAGCATGTAAATGATGTATGCTTTCTTGTAGATATAGATTATACTTATGTACAAGAAACCATACCAAGAGTTAGATGGTTAATACCTCTTGGCTATGAGATAAATATAGATGAGGCATCTACATCCATAACTACATTATTAGCTGAGGAAGTGAAAAGGAGTGCACCACATTTTGGTACCTTTGATGTGGTAAGGTCAAAGGTGGATACAAAGTTGAAGAATGCCTCCACACTGAAGAAAAAGGATAAACTTGTAAATAATCTCAAAGCCAAATTTGGTGAAGGCACTACAAAAGAAGAAGATGATGATAATAAAGAAGAACAAGGATAGGAGACACTTGCATTGACCTAGGGAATGGGTGAGGACATAGAAAAAGAACAAGGTACTGAGTAGGAAGCACCAAAGCCAGAGCCTAAGAAAATAAAGACACAAAAAACAACTAGCTACACAACCCAAAGGAAAGAAGAAAGCAACTAAGCTGAGCCCAGCCAAGCGAACTACAAGGGCAGACACAAGGGAAACAACACAAGTGGCAAAGGAATAGGGGAAATATAAAGGAATAGAGCAAGGAGGGCCTATAGAACAAAAGAAAAGAAGAAAATATGTTGCACCCCCAGTGTTAGATGAAGAAAAGATAGAATCTGACAATGATCAATTTAGATTGGTAAGACATTCCACCAAATCTAATTTGGAAAATATTTGTGATAACATTAGGGACAATGGAAATTTGACTGGATTAAAAGGAATTGATTTTAATAAATTTTCAAGAGAAGAAAAAAACATAGTGGAAGAGTCTATCTACACTATGATGGCCAAGTTCAAGACTACCCCACTTGAACTAGACAATTCTATGCCTAAGGAGCTAAGCTCCATTGTAGAAAATAAATGGCATTACTACCTAAATATTGAAAAGGAAATAAGGGAGTCAACATTGTCTTGTGTGATGCCTAACCTAACTAAAGGTCAAATAAGCAAGGCTAGTAAGAAACATGGGAACAAATTTGCACCCAAATACATGGCCTTCAGTATTTTACTTGAATAAAATAGAGGATGTTGTAAAGAAATCCACACAAATGTGGAAATTAATTTATGGATTGAATCCTATCAAGGAAGGGCAGGAAGATCCCTTTGAGGGAAGAAATGATGATAAGGAAGGAGAAGAGGAAAATGAAAAAGAGGAAGAATGAGAGAAAGAGAAAGAAGAGGTAATAGTGGAGAAAGAAACACATAAAGGTGAAGAGGCAACAACTGAGGAGCAACAACCAGAACAGAGTTTCCAAGACACCCAATTGCCACCATCAAGTCCTCCACATAGAACATCTACAAAAATTACAATTGTCAAGGATGTTCCAGACACCTCAAGTTAGAACATCAATCCACTAATTATAGAGGATCTCAAAAAGATCCTTCACCAAACAAGATTGCAATCATAGTTGTGCACAAATTCTCTTTTGGCGAGTGTACAGGAGTTACAAAAAGCTATAGTAGAAATTACCAAGGAGAAGATGAACACACAAGAACCACCTTCACAACCTCCCATAGCTACAAATGATCAACCAAAAGAGCAAGCAACACAAGACACAACTGCTAAGGTTGATCCCATAACAATAGCAACAACAACTACCGAGGAGTCAACAAAGGAGTAGACATGATGAGATGTTCCTATGGCACAAAGCCAAGGTGCACATCCTCAAATAATTGTTATTGATTAGGGCAGAAGAGAAGAAGACAAGGAAGAGGAGAAAGCCCCCAAGGAAAGAGAGCAAGAGGCAATACAAACACTGGTAAATTTTCCTACTACAGGGACTCCTACCAAGCAACTAAGCACTGATGCAGTACCACTACAAATCTCAGCACTAGGCTCAAGCTCCACCAAGGTAGCTAGGGTACTTGATGCAAGAAAAGGATGAATAACTAGGGCCAAAGGCTCACCCAACTATCCAAACCACCTTGCAAGAGTTAACACAACAAAAAAATAAGGAACAACAACCAAAGGAGGAAGAAGAGTGAAATACTTTTATTGATTCATCAAAATATCTTCATACATGCCCAGCTGTAAGGCCTTCTAGGTTATAGTCAATTACAAATACATTAACATTCAAAGATCCAATTGCAAATTCACACTTTTATTTTTGCTTCCCGCAACCTTCTTTTAAAAAAATTTCCTAACTCTAAGCCTAAACACTCTATATATACTTGCCAAAATGACTTATAGATCATTCTAGAACATTACATAAGAGGAGGGCCGACCCAACAATTGTCTAGACACAACCCAAGAAAATATCTTAACATAAATGTCATGATAAAAAATAAATCTCACAAATCAGTTCACAAAAATCACATCCAAATGCTGACACTTGATATACACTGGGTAACTCAAACATGAAGAAACACTCGACCTACACTAGGTAACTTGGCACATGAAGAGTCACTCGTCATACACTGGGTAACTCGACACATGAAGGAATTGCAACAATAACTTGGCACATGAATGACTGCTAGGAACATGAAGGACTGCTAGGCACATGAAGGAATTGCTAGGCATATGAAGGACTGCTAGGCACATGAAGGACTGCTAGGCACATGAAGGAACTGCTAGGCACATGAAAGACTGCTAGGCACAAACTTGTAGAATGAACAAAAATGAGTAGGATAACAAGGCAACCCAATATGCTCCTACATTAGACAACCGAGGTTGAAAGAAATGATTCTCCTAAATCATTGAGATGTCACAACTTGAGCTGAATCCAACTCAAATTGAGAAATCCATGAAGCATCTTCAATAGGTCTGTTCTTCCATTTCACCAAATATTCATAGTAAAATTTTCCTCTTGTGCTCTTTCTAACTCTCAAATCTAATATCTATTCAAATTCTTCAATCTGCTTCTTAGGATAATCATCTGATACAACAACTTCATCCTCTAACTCATCATACTTATAAAAATCAGCAATATTGAATATAGGAGATATATCCATGTCATCAAGTAAATCAACATCATAAGCATTACCACTATCAAACTGCTTCAAGGCCTTACAAGGTCCAAATTTCTTCATCTTTAGCTTATTGTATGTTCCAACTGGGAATCTTCCTTTCTTCAGATGAACCATCACTTCATCACCAACTTGAAAATCATGGTGTCTTTTAGACTGATCAGCATTCTCCTTATACTTTTGATTACTTTGTTCCAACCTCAACTTCACTTCCTTATGTAAAGACTCCATAAAATCAGAAAATTCTTCTCCTATAGCGCTTATCTTTTCTTCACTAGCAACATCCCTCAAATTTGATATACCTCTAGGATGCATTTCAGTAACAATCTCAAAAGGTGTCTTCCCTGTACTCCTATTGATAGAATTATTATATGTAAATTCAACTTGTGCCAATACCATCTCCCAATTACTTGGCTTATTCCCAACTAAACATCTTAGTAAATTGCCCAAGCTTCTATTCACAACCTCTATCTTTCCATCTATTTGTGGATGGAATGTAGAACTAAACTTCAGCTCAGTACCCATCTTCTTCCATAAAGTCTTCAAAAAATAACCAACAAACTCTTAAATAATACTTCTTGGTAATCCATGCAATCTCACAATCTCTTTAAATAAAAGTTTAGCAATATGCTCAACGTCTGATGTCTTCTTACATGGCATGAAATGAGCCATCTTAGAAAATTTGTCCAATACAACAAATATGGAATCATACCCTTTCACTGTTTTAGACAATACAAGAACAAAATCCATATTAATGTCAGTCCAAAGTTTCTCAGGAATAGAAATAGGTGTATATGAACCAGTATTTTGACTCACTCCCTTTTCAACTTGAAAAACTCCACAACTCTTTACAAATTTCTAAACATCCTTAGCCAATAATACTTCTCTCTTAGCAAACTCAATGTCTTATCAATTCCAAAATGTCCAGCCAATCCACCACTATGATTTTCCTTAGTTAGATTAACCCTCATAGAACTTCTAAGAATACATAATTGAATACCTTTGAACAACATACCTCCTTGAATGAAATACTCATCATACTTAATTATGTGATCGGTTAGATTTGGTGCTCTACACTCTCTCCATGCCTTAGAAAAATCAAGATCAACATCATACAACTCTTTCATTTCATCAAAACCAAGAACTTCAACCTTCATTTTTGTTAGCAAGCAATGTCTCCTACTCAATGCATCAACAAATCTATTAGCAACTCCACTCTTATTCTTAATGACAAATGTAAAACTATGCAAATACTCAACCCACTTCATATGTCTCTGAAATAATTTATGTTGACTTCCCAAGTATTGTAAAGCTTTATGATCAGTATACAACACAAACTCCTTATGAATCAAATAATGTCTCCACTTCTTTAATGCTTGAACAATGGCATACAATTGTTGATCATACACAAAATACTTCCTTTTAGCATCATTCAACTTTTCACTAAAGAAAGCAACAGGGTTACCTTCTTGACTTAATACAACTCCTATTGTAATACCACTTACATCACATTTAACTTGAAATACTTTTTTAAAATTAGGTAAAGCTAATACAGGTAATTCAACAACCTTTTGTTTGAAAGTCTCAAAACTCTTATCAGCTCCATGTGTCCACTTGAATTCCTTTTTATCTCCCCTCATTGTCTCAATCATATCATTACAAACAACACTGAAATTCTTAATAAATTTTCTCTAAAAACTAGCCAAACCATGAAATGATCTTACCTCACCCACATTCTCAAGTGTAGGCCATTCCAAAATTGCTTTAACCTTCTCAAGATCCATCTTCAATCCATTAGCTAAAATCACAAATCCCAAATACACTATCTCATCTTGCATAAAAGAACACTTTTTTAGATTAATCAACAACTTTTCCTCTTTCAACCTCTACAATACTTGTCTAATATGCTCAAGATTTTCTTTCTTAGTCTTATTGAATATTAGAATATCATCCAAATAAACAATCACAAACTTACCCAAAAATCTTTTTAGAACTATATTCATCAACCTCATGAAAGTACTAGGTGCATTAGTCAAACCAAAAGGCATAACCAACCATTCATACAATCCATCTTTTGTCTTGAAAGTAGTCTTCTATTCATCACCTTCTCTAGTTTTGATTTGATGATAGTCACTTTTCAAATCAATCTCGGTAAAATACTTTGCTCCACTCAAACAATCCATTATGTCATCCATCCTCGGCAAAGGAAATGTATATTTTACTGTTATCTTGTTAATGGCTTTGGAATTAGTACACATTCTCCATTCTCCATTCTTTTTAGGTGCTAATATAGCAAGTATAACACATGGACTCAAGCTTTCTCTGATCAGACCTTTTTGCAACAACTCATGCACTTGTCTGTTAAGTTCTTCATTCTCTACAGGTGTCAATCTATATGGTGCTTTGTTTGGAAAACTAGCTCCAGGAATTAGATTCATACAATGACTTATGCTTCTTACTAGAGGTAAATCATCAAGAATATCATCAGCAATAATGTCTTTATACTTATTCAAAAATTTTGTAATTTCTACTGGTACTTGGCTATCACTATCTGTTGTCACTTGGTCATTACTAGCTTCTTCTACTTGGCTATTACTACCAACACTCAGTCCTCTAGGAACTATGGCAAAAAAAACTTGATTCCTTTTCATTTCCTTTTGAAATTATTTCTCATTAACCATGCAAATTTTTACAATAGTATAATTAACCTCATATGGACTTTCAATCAAAGGTAGCAATGTTCGTTTCTTCCCATTTACCTAAAGAGTATATTGATTCAATCTTCCATCATGTACAACATATCTATCATATTGCCAAGATCTACCCAACAAAATATGACAACAATCCATGGGCATAATATCACACAAAACTTCACTAAAGTAATGTCCAATTTTGAACTTCAGAAGGCATTGCTCACTTACCAATATCTTATGCTCATCTTTGATCCATGAAACATGATATGTTTTGGGATGTTTCAGCTTCTGCAACTGCAACTTGGTAACTAGCTCTTCTAATGCCAGATTTGTAGAACTTCTACTATCAATTATCACTTTGCAGCATTTTCCAGCCATCTTACATCTTGTCTTGAAAATACTTCTTCTTAAAATAGGTTCCTCATCACTTCCCTTATTGCATAAGGTTCTTCTCACCATCAAATTTTCTCCAACCTCAGGTCCACTTGGTGAACCTTCATCATCTTCTTGAATCACATCATTTCTATTACCTTGCTTACTTTCAGAGGATCTAGATTCAAAAGATCTATGTCCCTTTTTACCACATCTGAAACAATTGATAGGAATTACCTCTTCCTTGGTAAGAATTAGTGCCTCCTTGATAAGAATTACCACTTTTTCATTTGGTCTTTCCTTTATCATCATTCTTCCATTCAGATTTTCCTTTATCCTGCATAGAACTATAAGATCTGCCACTTTCTCCATAAGATCAACCTCTACCTCTCTAGAATCTACCACCTCTACCTCTTTGTCTTTGTTCATGCTTCTTTGTCAAGATCTCCTCAGCTTTCAAGGCATATTGATATGCTTCTTCTACACTTTTCAACTTCACAAAACTTATTTCATCTTGAATTCCAGATCTCAATCCATTAATGTACCTTGCAATTTTCTCAGCATCATCATCCGCATGTCCAGATCTGATGTCCAACCTATAGAATTCCTTGATATATTATTTCATAGTCATGTCCTTTTGTTTCCAATTTTGCATCTTTCTCAATAGGCTAACTTGGTAATTAGCAAGGAGGAATTTGTTCTTTACCTTGTTCACCATCTTTGGCCAAGTTTTGATCTTCTCCTTTCCTCTCCTTTGTCTATCAATTTGCAAATGTTCCCACCATAGTGATGCATGACCTTTCAACTTAGTGACTGCAATCTTCACCTTTCTATTATCAGGAGTGTTTTCATAGTCAAAGAACTTGTCCATATTAGAGATCCAATCCAACACAACATTGGTGTCCAATTTTCCATCATAAGGAACAACTTCTACAATAGGCCTTGAATTTTCCCTAGACAACACTCACAACAATCTTTCCTCATCTTGATCTTCTTTAGGTTTTGGATTATGGTTTGGTGTTGCTGCTTCATCATCATTTACATCATCAAGATGTGCTCCTCTCCTTTGGTCTATCTCTACAACATCTAATCTAGCTACAATTTGTCTCAAATGATCCAATAAAGCATCATCCACATTTCTTCTACCAAAATTAGGTTCTTGCAAGATCGTAACCCTCTGCAAGTAATAGGTCAAATTCATAGATCTGCCACCCTACAACCAAATCCAAATTAGGGTTCTAGATGATCCAATCTCCATAAGGATGAACCCCAAGCTCTGATACCAACTGACATGAGAAAAAGCCGAATAACTAGGGCCAAAGGCTCACCCAACTATCCAAACCACCTTGCAAGAGTTAACACAATGGAAGCAAACACAAGAAACAACAACCAAAGGAGGAAGAAGAATGAAATACTTTTATTGATTCATCAAAATATCTTCATACATGCCTAGCTGTAAGGCCTTTTGGGTTATGGACAATTACAAACACATTCACACTCGAAGATCCAACTACAAATTTTCACTTTGAGTTCTACTCCCCCAATCTTCTTTTCAAATACTTGCCTAACTCTAAGCCTAAACACTCTATATATACTTGCCAAAATGGCTTACAGATTATTCTAGAACATTACATAAGAGGAGGGCCTATCCAACAATGGTCTTGACACATCCCAAGAAAAGATCTTAACATAAATGTCACGATCTAAAATAAATCCCACAAGTTGGCTCATAGAAATCACATCCAAATGCTAACACTTGGCATACACTAGGTAACTCGGCACATGAAGAAACACTTGGCATACACTGGGTAACTCAACACATGAAGAGTCACTTGGCATACATTGGGTAACTCAACACATGAAGGAATTGCTATAGTAACTTGGCACATGAAGGATTGCTAGGCACATGAAGGAACTACTAGGCACATGAAGGATGGCTAGGCACATGAAGGAACTTCTAGGTACATGAAGGACTAGGAACATAAAGGAACTACTAGGCACATAAAGGAACTGCTAGGCACATGAAGGACTGCTAGGCACAAACTTGCAAAATGAACAAAAATGAGCAGGATAACAAGGCAACCTAGGATGCTTTTGCATCAGTACTTCACTATGGAGACCCTACACTTGATGAAGAAATAGTCATACCAAGTTATTACTTTAAAAAAATTAACCTACCATAGATAAATGAAGTGCAAGAGGCACTTGAGAGAAAGAAGAAGCAAGAGATACTCATAAATGAGTATAGACAAAAAAAAACATTAGTAGAAATCAAAGACATATTCCTTGATGCATTTAGCTTTCCTGTACCTAATGAAACAAAGCCCATCATGGATCAATTGTCTAACATAGTGGACTAGGTACAAAATGAAGACCTTGATACTAATGTCAAATTATTAGAGTGGTCTGAAAAGAAATTTCAAATGAGAGTTAATGAGAAGATATCTAGTGAGATAGCAATATCACAAGTGGAACTGGCTAAGAAAGTTCAGAAAGTTAAAATAGTACTTGAGAATATATTCTCATTATACTCCAAATTGTGTGATTCATCATATTTCACACAAGAAACTAGCTAGAGAATACTAAGCTTGGAAAATCTTAAGATATCTAGCAAACATCTACCTAAAGATCCAGCTCAAAGTGAAAAGCATTTTGCAACAATGCTTCACACTCAGAAGGAATTAGCTGTATTGATAGCAGAAGAGGCCAATGTTAAGGCCAAATTAATATGGATATAGTCTGCAATCACTCCACATCTAGAAGTACTACATAAGGAAGTGGCCTATGCAAAAAATATTTTGAAGAAAGATCCAAATATTTCTACCTTGGAAGGTCTTGTACATCTTGTAGTAGAGACAACTATCCAACACAAAGAACTAGAAATTTCCTTAGAAAATTGGGATGCTTCTCTAAAGATGATAATGGAGGTAAATAAAACATTTTTGGCTAAATATTCTATTCATTCTTAAGACCATTTGACATAAGTGTCAAAAAGGGGAGATATAAACATTATGCATATAATAAGAATGAGGAAATATTAATACATTTTTGATGGAGATAATAAAGAATATGAAAAGGGGGAGATATTAATGTAAAGGGGGAGAATAAAGATAGGAGATAATAAGAATGGATGTGTAAATAAACGGAGAAATACCCAAAGGGGGAGATAATCAAAATTTTGAGGAAGTAATAAGGAGATATAGCCAAAAAGATGCAAAAACTGTAAGAAGATATGTGAAAGGGGGAGCATACACAGAGCAGATACAGACCAAACACAAAGAAGACAAGGCAAAGAGTATCAGACACACTAGCATGAGACAAATCAACTTAAGGGAATTTTGATTACAAAAATGACACATCAGCTCAGGGGGAGTTACAAGTTTTTGAGGTATATAATCATCTACAAAATTTTGAACAAGCTTTTGGAGTTTTGTACATATGCTAAACAAAATGTGTATTATACTCATAGAGATCAGATTCATCAATGTTTAGTTAAGTGTTTTTGCCACTCATGTCAAAAAGGGAGATTGTTGGTCTTAGATTGGTTTTGACAATTGAGTGTCAACACACAACCAATTCTTAAGTTGATGCCAAGTATAATACAAATGCTGAGCTATAGTGTGTGTTGAGCCAAAGATTCAATAGGTGCCGAGTAAACTTCAGGTGCCGAGCAAAGTTCAAGTGTTGAGTGATAAGTGATGCCAAGTCAGTATAGGTGCCGAGCAAAGTATAGATGCCAAGCGAAATAGAATTACTATAGGAGCCGCCTGAGACAAAATTCCTATATATGCCGAGCATCAGTAACTAGTAAGTGTCAAGTAACACAGAATCAACATATGAGTTTGTATCTCCACAAACTCAGATATAAACCCTTTTTGAGCCGACTCAAGATGAATCTCGAAGGATCTTGAAGATAAGATCAAATATTTTGCATTACCAATGTAATCAACATGCAACCATTAAGGAAAATGGAGAAGGCATGCAACCAATAGGAAAAGTGAAATAATTGAGCAAGAAAAGAAGAATGAATATTGATCATAGATTTATACCTAACCCTAAGTCTTTGAAACCTTTAAAAGGAGGATGAAACCCCATTGTGTGTGCACATGAGTAAGAGTTTATGGGAGAATGCTAGTGAAGTGCATAGGGGTGTAAAGACTTAGAAAGAGCAGAACAACATTGTAGAATTTAGTTGATCAAGAATAGAGTATAAGAAATTTCAAGAAGAGTCATATTAGATCAAGCAAGGATCAGAATAGATAGAGCAGAACAAGGATCTAAAATTAGCAATTGAAGATTGCAAGTCATCAGGTCAAGACTTTCTAATACTCTCTAGCCATTGTATTAGGAATGAAAATCCTATGATGATAGGTTGGTCTAATAGCCATGTTGTAAGCCTTTCAATAAGGTGCTAAATCCTTTAATAGGGTAACATTCCAAGTGAGTGTTTGTAAATCCTTTAACTAGGTCACTTTTAACAGGCTGTAAAGTCTTTAACAGGACAAGCCTTTCATAGGGCAGACCATTGGAAGTGGTCAAACTTTGTAACCTTAAACAGTTACATATTATCATAGTGATACTTTGTGGGTGTCATCCCCACCCTAGTTTTACCTTCTCATTTTGGAAAGTTTCTGGGTTACCAAAATCTTGTGTTATCTATTTTTCATGCATGTCTTTACTTTCATGTTTATTAGATGAATTAGATGCATGTGAATGATTTCAGCTAAAAGGTTTTGGAAAGATTAAAGTTAGTTACTTCTGATTCGCCCCCCCTCTCAGAAGTAAATCTTCCCACTTGTAAATTCCAACACATACTAGGAATGCCTCACAATGCTCTCAACATAGAAATGATTTGGACCCTAAAATTACTGAATATGAGATCTTACAATTCCAACAAGATAGGAATTTGCAAACACTCATGGATAAGACCTTGGAATGAAATAGTGATCAATATTTCATGCATCTAGGACCCCAAAGGAGTGAAATTACCACATAACTTTGATGTTGACAACTTGATTCAAAAAGAGAAACCTATACCTTTGGAGAAGATGGTAAAAATAATGGAATAAATAACCAAAGAATTTTCACACTTAATAAAGGAACAAAGGAAGCCTAAGACATAATTTTCACTTGAGTGCACATGTTCTTTACCCTTTGGCAAAAGATTATATATTCTTCCTTTTCCACGTAATGTTGAAATCTCCAAATATGACTAGTATGATGGAAATGGGGACCCTCGTGATGGGGGCCCTCACATTAAAAAAATTTATGCCTTCAGTATGGATTTTATGTATGCATGAAACTTATCTCATGATGTTGTTTCCTAGGAGTCTTAGTGGCCAAGCCCTAGAATGGTTCACCAAGATATCACCTCCAATCAAGTCATGTGATAAACTTACACAAATTTTTATTTAACATTATTCTTAGAACATCCAAGATCTGGTTACTGTGCTTGACTTGTGCAAAATCAAACAAAAATAAAAAGTCATTTGTTACCTTCTTACAAAGATGAAGGAGGCTGTACTCACGCTAACTATGACAAATCTATTAGAATGAGAAGGCTGAAATATTTGTCAAAAATATTCTACCTAAGATACACTATAAAATTAGGAAATAAATATTTTTCTACATTTGACACTGATAGTGAGTGCTTTATGCATAAAGGATCTCTTGGTTAAAAAGGGTGAGATAACAATAAATAAGGATAAATCCAACAATGGCAATAAAAACTCCCACAAAGACAAAAATAAATCTTGGAAGAAGAATAAGAATGCAGTGAATAATGGTGTTGTTTATACATCTAAACCAAAGGAACCTAATTTTAACTTGACTAATTCTATTTAAACAACAAAGCAATAAGAGGCTTCCAAATCTAGTGATTCTAACAAATCCAATGATTCTAGAGGAAAACCTACATGGGTATCAAAACCTAAGCATAACTTCACACCTTTGGGAGATTCATATGATGTGGTGCTAAATACCTTAGTTACAAATAAGATCATCACATTACTATAAAACTCTAGAGCATATGAACCTAAGGTAAAACCAAAGTTGTGGAATGGTGATCACTATTATGACTATAGTTGAAATAAAGGTCTTAAAATGGAAAAATGCATGAGATTAAAACACATAATTCAAGAACTCATTGATAATGAAAAGATGGCAGTTGATGGATTTATGATAAATAAGGATCACATGGTTTTCACCAAGCCTCTACATGAATATGAGAAAGGAGAAACATCTAAGAAGAAGAATGAAGATACTAATATTACTTACGCATGCACAAATAATTATAATGTTATACACATACTTCAACACATTAAGGAAAGATTACACATGATTATACCTAAGGGTGAAAAAAATGTCTATGATTCAAATATTTATGAACCACCCAAGGTTATCTTAATAGATGTCAGTTCTTCTTCCTCACTATCACAATCTTACAATAATAACACTAGAAGAAAACAAGAGCAAGAACCTTTGATCATTCTTAGAGGTATCAAATCACCTTCATGTAATGAGAACTTGAATGTTGTTACACAAAGTCAGCCAAAGGTTATCCTTAAAGGTCATAATTACTCCAAGAAATCAACATCCAAGAAAATAGGGACCTGATCTAAACAAGCATCCTTTGCTAAGTCAAGTTATAACCTTGTGGATCAATTTCAAAGGATACCCACTCAAATATCCATATTTGAATTACTTGATCTTTCACCTACTCACAAGGAGATCCTAGATAAGGCTTTAAGCATGAGTAATGTCCCTACCAATATAGACATTGGCCAATTATAGACTATGGTCAACCATATTACTACTCCTTATTACCTTACATTTTCTCAAGAAGACACCAAATCAATTAGTCGCCCACACAACCTTTCCTTGCACATTGAAGTCAAAATTTATATGTTGAAGTAATATTGATGGCTATGGTGATAACATAGAAATTATACTATTGAAGTAAGAAAGATAATACTCCCAGTGGCACATCATATGGGGATCATCAGATCATACACAAACAAGATATGCTTTACCTAAGAAGATGGATTCATAGGAAAAGCATGGAAAATGTAAGTAAAATCAAGATAGATTATAATAATCAAGTTCTCAAGTTTGGTTAGTTACTAGTATGCATATTCTTCTACTTTAAAGGATAATTCCTAGGGAACCTACTCTTAAAGTGGCCAAAGGAGTGACCAATTACAACATAGATTGGTAGGGTGTAAATGAAACTTGAAGGAAAAGGTAACTCCATTCCATGAGAGTATTTCAAGATTTTTTGATAAGAAGTGCATAAGCATGAAAGAATTTTTACCAGTTCGGTGGAGGAATATAAAATTTATATATGCCTTATAGCAAATATAGAAAAGTGTATTGTGTAGGTCATGCTACAAAGGACTCATTGGTTTATACTATTTTAGTACAAGGTGAGTGAAGAATTGTCCAAAACACACATCAAGATGTTTCTGACTATACCTAGATTTGTAATTTGCATAGAGATTTGAGAAAAACTTCTTAAGAAGAAGTAGGTAGAGGAAAGTACACCTAAGAAGGTGACACATAGTCAAGTGATGAGGACATCTGAAATCATAGAAGTTGAAGAGATGGATATGAATGGATGGAGGTTGAACTTATAGGTGGATCCCCACCAAAGACTCAACCATAGATGGTTGTGAAGGAATCTTCATCGACACCATAGGAGAAAGGGTCATTGGAGACAAAGATTGAAATTAAGGTAATGAAGATAGTTGATGTAGGAGAACCCATGAGAAAAAGGTTTTAAGAATTTTTTCCCTTTAGTTTATATTTGATAAGGTCTATTAGACCATTTATGTGTCAAATGTAATAAAATTAAGTCAGTTTGTGAGGCTAATAAGAAATTTCACATTATAAAGTCAATTAGGTCCTATTGTTCAACAATGATTAAAGTAGGTCGATTGATGTAAAATGATTAGATTAATCCTATTTGATATGTATTAGGTGTTGGTTTCTCTAAGTTTTGTTTTCTATTAGTGTCCAACACTTAGTCATAAATAAGGTAGAGTTAGTCGGTCATCATTGCGACCGAGCTACTCAATATAGGCTGATTCATGTAAAGACTTGTACATAATCATGTATATGTCAAGCTCTATAGGAGTTGGGAAATTATTTGGTGATCGAGAACTTTTAGTATAAGGCGAGTATAGTTAATAATGAGAAAATAGTGCACATAGATGTCGAGTCATACCGAAGGAGCTAAGTAAGTTAAGACCAAGCAACAAGAAGAAGAATAATTATGACTAAACATCAAAGATAGTATGTGTTGAGTAACACAAAGTGAACATAAATGTATAGAATGGTATAAACTTTGAGGTAAACCATTTCGAGCTGGCATGTAAATACCATTTAATGATTTTAGAGTTTGTTACAAAGGTTGTTACACATTTTGACATGAATCATCGATCCCTACAAGGGATGAACAACCAATCGTATGAGAATGATAAAAGGGAAAAATAACTATATTGTTAATATTACTCTAGAAGAATCTACAAATGTCTTTGAATAGGAATATCCAAACCTTAATTTGATTTATAGAGTGTGGTATTGTATAAGATAGAAAGAATTGTGTGAAGGATGTAAAGGAGTTAAGTTTTGGAGGTTACACGAGAAAGTTGTGAAGAAATAGAGTTAGCAAGATTATTCAAACAATGAAGGATAGAGAAATGATATATCTGATAAGAGATCAGATCAAAGATTGGAAGGAGGAGATTCATAATCAACAATTATAAGTGCAAACCAAAGGATCAGGTACTGAATCAATTTTAATAGATTAAATCAGGGAAAATCTTTTAACATAGTGGTTTTAATAGACCTTTATAAACCTCTTAACCAAGTCCTTACTTCATTGTAAGTGTAAAATCCTTTAATCAAAGTAGACCTAAAAATCTTAAAGCTTTTAACAGGGTAGATCCCTCACAGGGTAGATCATCGAAAGTGATCAAAATTTTAGTCCTAACATGCTAACTTTGTTACTACAGTAGTGAAGATTTGTGGGTGTCATCCCCACCCTAGTTTTACCTTCACCTTGGAGGGTTTCTGGGTTACCAAATCTTTGTGGTATGTGTTTTGATTTCATGGATGTGATACTTAGCTAGATTTATTTCTGCATATGATATTTCAAGTTATATTATGTGTGAGCTAGATATGAGATGGTTAATATGGTGAATATAGTTAAGTTATTTTGAAGGATAAAAATTCTATAGATCCTGATCCCCCCACCTCTTAGTATCTTGTTTCCCAATAACACTTCCAACAATAGGGTCATTTATCACGTTTAAGGTCATATTGTCAAGATAGATGAGAAGTTGTCAATGGGTAATAATATATTGTCAATGCTGACAATATGAAAAAGTTGATGAAAAAGGGAAGGTGAACAGTAATGGTGGGTGGCTAATAGGTTAGAGAAACTGTAAAGGGTTCATGTTATGATATATTGGTCATTATTCATACGATGGAATAGAAATAGAAAGAAGTTTGTTAAATGTTTTGAAGCTAAGTTTATGTATATTGTTTCCAATAATTTGATAGTTGTTTATATTGGTAAGAACTCATATAAAAAGATGAAAACCTAGAAATTATGATTTTGGTAAGGTATTTTATTTATCTTTAATTTTTTTGGTTTCATTTAATTATATTGTAATGTGAAGAAGTTATGGTCATTGTAGTACATACCAATTTAAATCTAGTTTTGTGTTAGCAGTCTTGGAAAATATGCAATAACTTTTATTTTACTCATTTTATTGGGCTATAGATTTAAGAAAAAGTGTTTGACTCATCAACTTCACTCTCCTAAAATTAAATATTTATTTTTAAAATTCATGAATGATTCTTCAAAGAATTTTTATTCTGTCTTAGATTAATAATCTAGCAAATATTATTTATTTTGTGAATCCTTGTGGCTACTTGCATTAGATTGGTATAAGAGCCTAAAGATATTGATTTGTGTACAAAGAACCTAAGGAGGAAATCTAAATCTAGAATTTTTTAGTTTTTAAGGTTGAAGAGATAACTTGGTGAGTGTATGCCAAAAGACTAGGGAGAGTAAAGTAGGGAAACCTAGGTAAGGAAAAATAAAATTGAGATGTCTTATAAAGAGGAAAAGTAATGGGATGCATGGATTGCATGGAAGGATTATTAGGGTTCAAAAAAGAAACAAGAAAAAAGAACAGTAAAGGAAGATAAACAAGGAAAAAAGAAGAAAGAGAAGAGAAGAAAGGAAAAAAAAGGGAAGAAGAAGAAGAGAAGAAACATGTAACAAAGTTAGAGAGGATTAAACAAGAGTTGTAAAGAATCATAGATAAAAAAATAGAATGGGTAAGGAAATATTGGTCTTTAAAAATGAAAACAAAGATCAAATTTCCTATAAGGAAGATTATCAAAAGAAGGAAACAACAAGAAAAGGTGAAGCATGAATCTATTGTCCAGATTGAATAAGAAGGTGGACAAATTAAAATGATGATTAAAGAACCATTTCAAGAGTGTGGTGTTGATTACCATGAAAATATTTCTAATCAATGAATGGATTTTATTGGTGCCAAAATATATATTTCAAAGGATGACACAATGAGTGTCATAGAAGGGCATATTTATGTCAATGATGAGTATACTAATAATTAATCATTTTATGATTATGATTCCTAACACGTTATATGTAGGTTTGCAAGTAGAAGAGTATTCCAAAGATACATATGAGGAGATGTGCATGCATCTTGAAGATTTAAATCTTAGACCCAAGACATGGAATACTTGACTGGTAGAAGGTATAAAAAGAAGGAAAAGGACAAAGATGCAATTTTTTTTGCAATAATCAAACAAAAAAAACAAAATAATTACAAGATAAGAAAGAGGAAGGACACTCCAAGGGACTTAGATTATTTTGTCCATGGGAGTATGTTGTAGAGGCACCCATGGGAAAAAGGTTGTAATGAGTATTTTTCCTTTATTTTGAATTCAATAAGGTTTATTAGACCATTTATGTGTAAAATGTAATCAAATATAGTTATGTTGTAAGACTAATAATCAATTAGGTCCTATTGTTCAGCAATGATTAAAGTATGTTGATTGATGTAAAAGGATTAAATTAATCATATTTGATATGTATTAGGGTCATTTATCATGTTTAAGGTCATATTATCAAGATAGCTAAAAAGTTGTGAATAGGTAATAAAATGTTGACAATATGAAAGAGTTGACAAAAAAGGGAAGGTGAAAAATCATGGAGGGGTATCTAATAGGTTAGAAAAATTTTAAAGCCTTCAAATGATTATGTATTGATCATTATTACATAATGTAACTATTGAAGAATTTTTAAAGGGAATAGAAATGAAAAGAAGTTTGTTCTTGTATGTTTTGAAGCTAATTTCTATATATATATTTTTTCCAGAAATATGGAAATTGTTTATATTGGTAAGAACTCATATGAAAATATAAAGACCTAAAATTTATATTTTAGGAAATTTGTTTGTGTTAACTTTAATTTGGTTTATTTTTGGTTTAATTCTATTGTGATTTGAAAAAGTTATGATCATTTTAGTACACATTGGTTTGAATCTAATTTTTGTGTTAGCAGTTTTGGAAAACGTGCAATAACTTTCATTCTAATCATTGGATTGTAATTTATTTTTAAAAAAGTGTTTAACTCATTCATAATCACTCTCCTAAATTTTTTTTTTTATATCTATATATTTGTAAAAGTTATGAGTGATTTTGTAAAGAATTTTGACTTTGTCCAAGATTATTACTTTAATGAATATTATTTATTTTATGAATCCTTGTGCCAACTTCCATTGATAGTGAAGGAAGGTAAGAGGAATCCACACTCACTCTCATTATATGATAATATAGATGATATAATGAACATTATTAATTATTCTATATTAAATAATATATTCTTTAAGTTCAATAAAGAGACCAAAAACAAAATTGTAAAAGTGGTATTGGCAAGCATAAAAACTATTGGTAAAGACCATTGTAAATTAGAATTCAACTACCTAAATAAATATGAGATATAGTATATGAGACATAGAGAATAGGGGTGCAAATTTTTGTAAATATTCTCTATGATACTCTATCCATGTTGAGACCTAAAGTAGAGAAAATGAGTAAAAGAACATTTATAAATGTATACACGAAAAAATTTAATACACAAAAAAACATAGCAAGGATAATCATTGGTCAACTAAAAGAAGATTAGTATAGTGCATTCAAGCACTAGAAGGAATTATCAAAGGATATAGACAGATTCATTGTAAATAAAAAAAGCAAGGAGTCACAAAGGCACAAATAGACTCAAAAGGTAAAACCACAACTGGAGAATCCAATAATAAGAAAAGAAAAAATGATGAACAAGGCAAGGGAAAAGAAATGAAAAAGGAAATTAATTTGAAGCCCCAACAAGTCTTATAAGAGAACAAGTGCCACAAGAGGTAGATATCAAAGAGAATCCAAGATCACCAACAAAGTTTGGTGAAGAGAAACATGCAAAAATCACTAAAGAAAAGTCCCCCGAGCCATTAGAGAAACAACGTACATTGAAGATTCACACTCTAGAGTCTAAATGAGAAAGCAGTGTTCCATGTGTCATATGGGATACGCTGCTAGTGATAGGATCCTCAGTAGGGCTAGTAAGTGAAGATAAAAGTGAGTCACCTATTATCATGGCCCAACCATAGATAGAGGAACCCATCATAGTTGTTGCACAAGTAGTTGTATCTCCTTCTAATATAGAACAAGAAATGGAAAAGAAGAAGTCACTTGAGTCAATACAAGTCTTGGTTAGTGCAGACAAACTAGAGATGGAGAAAGCACCTTATTAGGATAAAACACATGAACAAAATGATTCATCAACAAAAGAAAAGTTTGACTCAATTGTAGGAGAAGTGAAAAATGGAAAAGTAGGGTCATCTATGAGAAAAGTGAAACCATCGAGATCTAAGGTGTCTAAAAAAAACACTCTAAGAGAGAAGTATAAGAAGTAAGTCAAGCATAGAAGGAATAAAAAATGAAAAGAAAAGAATATGGATGGGTTAACATATGTCACCCTCATCATCCTCGTCATCTAAATCAAAGGATGAAGGATAATTTTTTGAGCATGATGTAGAGATTGAAGAAGAGGAGGACTCACTTAATGAGACAATCATGGAAACAAAGACAAGAGTAAATATAATAAGCCTACTAGAGCTCAAGAAGTATTCAAGACTTATCAAGAAGTGTAAAAAGATTGAAGTAATAAAAGTAAAAGATAATAAAGGCCTAAAAAACTATTCAATACAAGAGACATAATCATATAGCTAGCTTCAAAGGCCACTTATGATCCAAAAACTGATTTAATTAGTCACCTTACATATTTGGTTGACAAAATCAAGGAATAGGTAAAAGACATTGAGTCCATAGAAGAAAATAAAGTTAACGAAAAGAGGATTGAGAAGCTTGTAAACCTTATCAAGCTCAAATAAGTGCATTGTAGGAGAGAAAGGATGAAATAATCAAAGCATTTTAGACCATATCCCCTGTACTAAAAAAGATGTTTGATCTAAGTTTAATTATAAGTGACTTAGAGAAGAAAATGTAGAAAGATCAATAGGAGCCTCAACATATGCAAAGGATGTTCAATGCAATGACATATTTAGTAAGAATGTATGCCACTAAGACTTGGGGCACCCTTCATTTAATTCAAAGAGTAGAGGTTGAACAAGAAAAGTAGACGCTAAAGCTCTTTGAAGTCCAAACCATCCTGTCACCCCTTATAGGTGTCATCTAAGGGCTTTATAAAGATTAATAGGTACTCATATGCAATTCATGGGTCAGTACGTTGGATGGGATTAAAGAAAATTTGGCTTATATTCAAAGTGAGACTATTTCCCTAACCAATCTAAAGACATCATGGGCTACTCACCTTTAAATTACAAATAGTCAATAGAGACATATATTTGATAGGATGTAATCGTTTGTCTTTGATGGAAAAATGGGGGAAAATGAGAAACCATGAGAAAATGGTAGAATCGAGATAAAGTATGTGAAATGGGAAGAATAAAAGAGAAAAATAAGAGAGAATGAAAGAAGAAGTGTAAACATGGGGGTAGAATAAGAAAAGGAAAAGGAAAGATAGCACAAGAGAAGGGGGAGAATGAATAGAGGATGAATCCAAATTACAAAGGTGAAGAAAATTAGAAATAAAATTGACAAGAAAAATGAGATTATGTTGAGAGGGAGCTTCAATTTTTTTGACTAAGTCCTTATCAATGTAGAATCTTCTACCAGTTTAGTCGAAGGAGTGCATAAAGAAAAGGTGAAAGCCAAAGGTTATGATAGAATGATTCAAGGATTGCTAAAGGTTTTTCCATAAATTCCAAAGAGGGATATTTTTGGAATTAGTGATTTCACTTGACATTTAATGATTGTAGAGTTTATTACAAAGGTTGGTACATGTTTTGACATGAATCATTAATCTCTATGAGGGATGAACAACCAAGTAGATGAAGAGGCAAAAATAGAAACATCTAGATCATTGATATTATTCTAGAAGACTCTAAAAATGTCTTAAAATAGGCTATCCAAACCTTATTTTGATATACAGAGTGTGATATTGTAGACCATGGCGCAAATTGTTTGAAGGATGCAAATGAGTTAAGTTTTGAAGGTTGCAAGAGAGATTTGTGAAGAAAATAGAGTTAGCAACCTTATTGAAGTAGTGAAGGATAAAGAGGAGATATATTAGATAAGAGATCATATCAAAGGTTGGAAGAAAGAGATCCATAATAAAAAATTATAAGTGTAGACTAAAGGATTAGGTACTGAATCAATTTCAATAGATTGAATTAGGGAAAATCTCTTAACATTGGTTTTAGTAGACCTTTGTAAATCTGTTAACTGAGTCCTTACTTCATTATAAGTGTAAAATCATTTAATCAAGGTATACCTAACAATATTAAAGCTTTTAATAGGGCATACCCCTCATAGGGTAGATCATCAAAAGTGATCAAAATTGTAGTTTTAATAGGCTAAAGTTGTTATTGTAGTAGTGAAATTTGTGGCTATCATCCCCAACCCAGTTTTACCTTCACCTTGGAGGGTTTTTAGGTTACCAAAAATTTTTGTTATGTGTTTTCATTTCATGGATGTGATACTTAGCTATATTTAATCCTGAAATTGATATTTCAAGTTTTATTATGTGTAAGCTAGATACAATATGGTCAATATGGTGAATAAAGTTAAGTTTTTTTGAAGGATAAAAGTTTTATAGGTCTTGATTCAACCACCCCCTCTTAGTATCTTATTTCCCAATAAGATTTCCAATAATTGGTATTAGAGTAAAGTTCTCTTCAAAGAAGTCCAACAACTTAAGATTTTGGATCTTGGAGATGGAGTGTTACAAATTGGGAAAGATTATTGACAATCAAACGATTAACATTCAGCTCATACTGCAACAACTTGAAGCAACAAGATAGAAGCTGAGAATATCCCTAGGAAAGACAAAAGATATGGTCATTCAATAGAATGAAACACTATATCTGGAAGTTGATACAAGGGGATTGCTTGAAGATGGAAGTTCCAGTGAAAGTTATGCAACTATTGCAAATCTACAAGAGAAGAACAATATCTTGAATGAAGAAGTGAAAGGATTGAAAAGAAAACATTAAGTCCAGCTAGCAAGGCTATGTGAAGTGACCAGACAAAATAAGAAAGTTGAAGAAGACAAAGTTGTGATTAATGAAGATAAAAGACAATTGGCTATCAAATTTGAAGAAAGATCATCTGAGGTTCAAAATCTTAGAAACACTTAGCTAGACATGATGAATAAACTAATACTTGCAAATCAGGAATTGAAAAGGAAAGATACAGAGATAGAAAATATGAGATCACAAAATGATCAACTGAGGAATGAATTAAGATATAATGAAAAACTTGCAAAAAAATTGAATAATCCCAGTAAAGTAATAAAATACTTTGAGAGACTAAGGAGATCACCTAGGTCATCTAGCAACACTTTTGGACTAGGACATATAAAGCAACATTCATCTATTGAAGAAGGGGAATCATCTAATAAAGCAACACTCATCTATTGAAGAAGGGGAATCATCTAAGAGTGAAGAGCTAAGAAATAAAAAATTAAAAGGTAAAACTACATGCTATTATTGTAGTAAACTTGGACATAGTGCAAACATGTGCATAAGCAAGAAAGATGTGCAAAACCCTAAACCTAAGTTTATTGGTAATTGTTTTTATTGCAAGAAGCAAGGACAATAAATACATGAGTGTAGATCAAGGATGAACATTACACCTATTGCACCTAGATTTGAAGGATATTATTACAATTCTCAAAAGTTTGGACATAGAGCATATGAATGCAGATCATAGGCGAAACCTAACTAGACAAATAGAAGGCAGGTCAATGCACCTAAGAATTTTTTCTCTACTTGTCACAAGGGTGGACATATGAATAAGAATTGTAGGACCTGAGCACTATCACCAAATAATGATCACATCAAGGGCAAATGAAAAGTAGATATCAAACAAACAAAGGAGGATATGAATGAAACCTGGAAGAAAAAGGTGGAAGATTGAAGCAATGGAACAAATGAAGTTGAGATCACCCAATCCAATGGAGAAGGTGATTGCACCACCTCAAATTGATCAAGAAAGGTATGTAAGGAACTGTGTGCTTAATAACTTATCTTACATTAGTTCCTAACATAAATTGTGCCAAAGTTCATATCTATATGAGAAAATATGCATTAGAATAGATCATTGGAAAGAATAGTGCAAAAGAATCATTTGCATTTTGGGTTTTGAGCATCAGTAAAACTATCTATATTGACCAAGCATTGCAATATGGACCAAGTACCTCCAGAGACTAGACTGATGTATATAATGGAGATTGAGTCCATAAAGTTTAGTAATGACCGAGACAATTGGATTCCACCTAACAAAGGACACAACATTTATGTAGACCCCAACTTGAATAAATGAAGGTATACATTGATAATTCAAAGACATTTCACACACCTTGCATTTAGATTCCAAGAACACTAAGAAATTTGAGCAATTAGTGAATTGATTTTAAGGTGATTGAAAGCATATCATAAGTGGAAGAGTGATTGAGTGTTGATCTCAAGTTGTGCTGAGTTGTTCAGAAAGAAAAATCTCAAAACCCTAAAACACAGAAATGACATCTTCGTCATCAGTAGCAACGAAGAGGTAAGCAATGTTCAATTGGTGAAGAATAACACTTGTCCTCCACCTAAGTATTGTGTTATTCCTAAAAGTTCCATGCAAGGAGATTCAATGGGTGTGTTGCCATTGATACCACCTAAGGTTATTATATCCATGACATATGGAGTTGCTACATGTGAATTTTTTTTGAAGTATGAGACTATGAAGTTTGTGTAGTGTATCAGAAATCGTGTGATGGAGTATTGAGAAATGAGTTTAAATTTGTTGGGAGGAAAGGGTTAACTCATGCCCTAGATTTTCTAAGAAATTTCAAAATTGATTAGATTAAAGTTGTGTGGAGATAAATTTATGACGTAGAGTTATGGGTAGAAAATACAACAATTAAGATCACAAAGAAGATAATTCATGTTGTTATTGGTTACCCAACATTTGACAAGAAGAAGACAATGTAGTGCCAAAGCAAAGAAGTTGTCAAAGAAAATACTAAAGCTAAGTGGAATAGATGTGGCATGTCTATTTCTAACATCACCAATCCATTGATCAAGTTCGTAGTGAGAGTGATATGTCGTAAGTTTTATCAATCAAGTCAATTGAATAGTGTGCCATGTATGGCAGTTGATAAAAAATGGAAGATTGTGATGAAGGATCATAAATATGATCTTGCCGAGTTACAAAAGTTAAAACTAGAACAGAACCTGATATCAATTAGGAAAGAAAAGAATTCAATGTGGAAGTTTGGATCATTGATTATGTGTATTTAATTCTATATTCAGAACTATTTTCTAGTTATTGGAATGTTGTATGGGAACAAGATAAACCTGTTACAAGGCAGATTAGTGAGTATATAAAACATTTGGAAGAAAATTTTGAGAATGTTTTAGATGGATATTTTGAAGAATTCAAATAGAAGATGTGAAAGAGATTAAGGAGTCTTGCATCCTTAGTAGAGAAAAAATATAATGATGTATGTTTTCTAGTTGATACATATAATACATTTGTACAAGTAGTTAAGCCGAAGAAAGTCTGCCTTAAACCTTTTGGCTATGAAATTACTAGCAATGATGTGAGTGCAACCATTTCTACACTACTTGTAGACACCTAAAATTGTCCAAATCCCCTTAACCTGACCAATTAAATAGATATTTATTATTTATTTAATTACCCTACCTTTAATTAAATAAATTTACATTTATTTAATTATATTTTCCTTTCCTTGATTTAAATGAACTAAGGTTTATTTAAATCCTAACCCATTCACTTTAATTAAGTACTTCATTTACTTAATTAATCCCTTTCCTAATCCCACTTGGAATTAAATATTACATTTAATCCTATTTGAGCACATGGCTCCTACCTTTAACCCTTATCTAACCTCACTTTGCTAACCTAACCCATCCTTCTTGTATATGCTACTTTAGTATGTTAGAAACACTAAATTAAAACAATAAAAAAGCATTTGCATACTAATTTAACATAACTTCATGAGAGACAAAGTGAAGTCCTCAAATGAGAATATGAGCCATGGATAGGCTCTCTCAATGAGGATGATCACTTGATGTAGAGGTGTGTCTAATAGCTAAGATGGCTTGATTATGTATGTATGCTCAAATGCTCAAATGGGCTTCAATGGAAGATTTTTGATAGATTTTGGTGAATGGATTTGATGTAAAAATGGCTTCTCAAAATGGCATTATGGCTTTAATTTTTAGATTGTGTTGTTTTTGCAAAGGGGAAGGATCCAATTTATAGGCAAGAGGCTTGAAGGATGGAGGGTTAAGATGGAAGGAAATGAGAAAGCTTATGGAGGGCTTAGATTGAATGAGAGGAGAGCACATGGATTGTGCTTCCTTACAACCAACTAGGGAGTGACACATGTCACTGGGTGAGAGGATGGAGGAAAGGACAAGGAAAAAAGGAGGCTCAAGGGATAATATCTTCATAAAGACCCTTCATAAGTGCTTTGTAAGAGCATTGAAGGAGAGTGTAAGAGATATTTGAGGGTCATTTATGTTGGAGGGTGAGGAATTTCGACTTGGGTTGGATTAAGAAGGTTTTAAGCTTGCTTAGGATTGTGCAAATGATTAGAGGATAGATTTGGATGGTTTAGGATTAGCTTAGGGATAGGCAAGTGGATGGCACTAAATTAGGGTGGGTGAAGGAGGAGATATTTGTTAACTTTGGCTTGGGTTAGCAAGTCTTAACCCATGTTTAGGGAATGTGACAAGGTTAGGAGGGGATTAGGATTAGGGTCAAGGATAAAGATTGACATCTTCTAAAAGATTCTAGGCTTTGGATGAGGATGAAGACTTTCTAGAAGAGTCTAGAACTTCCTAGGATGAGGATAAATAAAGTTTTTAAGAAATAAATAAAGTTTTATTTATTTCAAGGGTTTGGGTTGAGGAGATATTTATTAAAATATTTTTAATAAACATGAGGATTAATATTTAATCTTAATTAAATATTTTGAGTTGGGATTAGTGGTAGGAAATGATGGGATTAGCCTTTAATCAAAATTAAAGAAAGATTAGAAGATTTTGGAAGAGGTTAGCGGTCTTAAGAAAATAGGCCAAGTTTTGGGCAAAAAATAAATAAATAATTTATTTTGAGGTTTTTGGTCAATTTATTAATTAAATAATTAATAAATAAGAAAATAATGTTTAAATAAGATTTAAACATTTTTGGGAGGGATTCCTTAATTAAATATTTTTAATTAAGATAAAGGGATTAATGGCATAAAAAAAAATTAATTAATTAAATAAATAAATAATTAATAAATGATGATGTCATCTGGGACTTTTTTCAGAAAACAAAAATATTTTATTTTCTAAAAGATTTTTAGGTGTCTACACTTCTAACCTAGGTCAATCCACTTATCCACTAATTAATCCTAGTTTCTCATCTAATCACATCCTTAATCATTTACACAATCCTAATCAAAGGATTAGCAAACCTTAGTCACATGTGACATGTGACTCTTACACACTTACACCTTTGTCCCCCTTCACATGTGAACCAAATGTGTCTCACACATGTGTGAGGAAACATGATCTTCCACACCTCTTACACATGTCATTGACCCATCACTTTCAAAAGTGTCTCACACATGTGTGAGAAACCTTGAGCCTCCAACTCTCTTACACCTGTCATTGAGCTATCACATCAAAGGTTGCTCACACATGTGTGAGCATCTTCCCCCCCTTTAAATGGTCAAAAATCTAATCCACATAGAGTCTACTTGGCCTCCACCTCATGTACACCTCATTGATCTTGAGAGATAATAGCCATTCATCTTGCATTGAATCTCAGTCGTCCACTGCATCTCTTTTCCTACGAAAGGAGAGTTCTCTCCTCATTTCCACAAACACCATCTACCTCATTGTTATGCTGCAGAATTTGTGAGCAACCACATCCCATAACAATGAAATCATCTACACTTGATGACTTCATGAGGTTTTCATATGTGCTATTTTGAATAGTTTATGCTCTTTTTATTTCATGTCATCCTTATTTGCATGTTTTCTTGTATTATTTTGAGGTTTGCATAATCATGTAGGAATAGATGTTAGTTGCTTAATGTTTATTCTTTTATTACATTTTTATGCAATACATTTTGGCACGCCCAGTGGGACCCACTTCACGGGTTCAAACTAACCATCTAATGTATTTTTTAGTGTTTTGTGAGTGTTCAAGCTTGTAGGTTAAAGAAGCACTTGGAGATCAAGTTTCATGCGGAGCCTCTAATCGAGCCATTAAGCCCACCATCGTATTTGGAGCGCATAAGGAAAGTTTTTTGACATATAACACCCTATTTTTAAATTTTTTTTTTTGGTTTCTCTTTTTCTAAGTTGTAGGAGTGTATATACATTATGTATGCTTCGTTAATTAGGGAAAATAAAAGAAAAAAATTCCTTCTTTGTTGCCAAATAAGTAGGTTGGGAAAAGTTTATTAAAAAAAAAAAGGGCGTGGGGGGGGGGGGGGGGGGGGGGTTTCCTTTATTTTTTCTTTATGTTATCTATGTTTTAATAAATAAAAATAAATTTTAAAAAATCGCTTTATGCTTTGCTCTTTACATATGTAAATGGTTTTAAAAAATAGGGTACATATTAGCTAGTTCATATTTGTTAGTTTAAATTTAAAACTTAAAAAACACAAAAAAAAAAAAAAGTGTGTTACAACTTAGTCTAGATAAATTCACAAAATTAAAAAAATAAAAAATAAAAATTTAAACCCTTTTTGTAGGGTTAGTCACCCACAGCCGCCATCGTGAGTGCCGCCCCCGCAGGCGGCTCCACCAACCTACCTCCCCGCAAGTGCCTCCTTTCTCTCGTCCACCCACAACCACTCTCCACCACTTGCCCTGTGAGTTTGGCAGCTCCACTTCCCGACCATGCCACTTCCCTGCCACTGATTGTTACCCCCGCGATTGCGGCAGCTCCCCTCGTAACGCTATCGCTGCTAGTCAGTGCTTCCCCTCCCACAGCCGTTGCACCTCTCCTTAGCTTGATCGTTCCCTCCAGCCGCTGAACACTCCACTCACCTTGCAAATAGGTGGCCCTGCAAACCCCCTGCCATCGGTTGTTGCAGTCTAAACCCGCCACTGCTCAGCCCTACATCCGTTGGAGCCTGCCTCCCGCACTGCACTTCTGCCGCTTGGCTTCTCTGCAACCCCTAGCATCTCCTCCCCGCTACCCATGGCCTCCCATGCCGCCCCACTCCTCAAGAGTGAGACCTCCCTTTGTCGTTGATGCCATGGCCTTCGCTAACCCTTCTGCGTGCAAACGTGCCCAAAAACCCACCTCTTCCACTAACCCCCGCAGTGAATTTTGCCTACTCCACAAATGTCGACTACCACCAAAACACCATGCACTGCCACCACTGATCCCTCCGCTTAGCCAAAACCCAACCCTCCTCTGCGGATGCTCATGCCCTACCTCCTGATTGCGGCCTAACCCTTTAACACGTTGCCCACGACCAGCTCTCCCACCCCAGCTCATTCTAAAACTCGACCCGAAGCCCTAGCTCTAAAATTTTTTGCTTGACGTTCTCTTAACCATCAAATTTTTTCTCGCAGGTTGCTGATGTTAGCACTACATCAGTAGTCCACATGCCTTTCTAAGCCATAAGGAGTAGTCTTCCATTTTTTTCTCATAACTTGAGCATATGAACTCCATTTTTGAAAAATGAAATATCACTGAAAAGTTGATTTCGAGCTCATCATCATGGTGCTAGTTTCATGAGATTTTGATGCTGTTTATATCTTTATTTTCTCTATCAAAGACAAAACTTTGTGCTAACACTTTCATTGTAGGGTTGTTTCATGTTTGCTCTTCATTTTCGCTGCCCTAAACTTGTGTTTTTGCAGGGATATTTCCTCACTAACCATATTGTTTGCAAGTTTTTTGCTTTAAATTTGTTTTGGGAATGAACTTGTATGCCTAAACACTCATCTTTGAATGCATGGTTAATGCTAAAACAATCACACTCAATCTTGAATGCATGGTTAATTGAACAATTTTTCTTTGGAATGAATGATAACACAATCTTGAATGTCTAAGGATCAATGAACATTGCAATACACATTTCAATTTGGTGCTTAAAATGAACAATTAATCAATCTTGAATGCATAATGGAATTGGTTCTTTCCTTGTCAAATTTTCTTATGCACACACTCAATTTACTTTATTGTTGACGAATCCATGCTTTTCATTTATGTTGACAAAAATTTCAAATTGTAAAGAACATTGTATGCTATAAACACATGTGTCTTCAATGTAGATTACAACACCTAAAGCTTCATTGGGAAAGAACGCGTGTCTGTTAAACCCCGAGGCCACTTACATATTATCTCCCTTTGCACCTTCAGGTGATCTTGGGTGCACAAGAAATAAGTGGTCTTGTTTTTCATTTTTTTTTGGAGGCTTTCTTGGGGATTTCATCACCCCTTGGGATGAGCTCAACTCCAGTGTTCTGCCAGAGTATAAATATCGAGAGGTGAATCAAAAGATACCTCTCTTGGAAGCAAAATATTGTCACTCTTGGCTAAGCCCCAAAGAAATTTATACCTTTGGGAAATGAAGGAGGAGATTTGGGTCACCATCTCCCCTTGACTGTGTGGCAGTATTTTCTTTCATCTATAGATTTGGGCCTCACATACCTTGTGTATATCAAAGACACCCTCTAGTTGATCCTTGTACATCCTAGTTGGAACTTTATAGGTTTGTTGGTGTGTTTGACATTCTTGAGTGTTTGAAACACACTTGCCTTGTACATATTTCCTTGTTTGATTTTTCTTCTTAAACCTAAAAATCCAAAAACATCATAAAACATAAAAATCCAAAAAAATTCAAAAACAATCTCAAAAACAACAAAAACAAGTCTTGGTTTAGGTCCCCTTGGCCAAGTTGTCCACATCAATTCCACATCACTTTTTCTTTCCATCAAATTCATCACACTCATACATCTCATCTTCATCATTCAAATCATCACTTGAAATCTTAATCATCTCTATTCATCCAAATCATTCCCTTGTCATTCAATCTAATTCATAATCTTCATCCTAGTCATGCTTCATCATCATCCAACTTCAATTTCTTTCGCCAATCTCATAATGCATTCTAAATTCAATCCTCCACATCATCATCCTTCTTAATCCAATCCCTTGTCAAATTCATTCTTTTCTAATCAATTCTTAATTTGATCCATTTACATCTTCATCCATAATCAATCTTTCTAGTTTCATTCATGTCTTCCTCTAATTCAACTTTTCATCAAATCTTCTACTTTGGACATGGGAGCATTGTCACGAACATTGGAATTTCATTCAAATCTCACATTCACTTGGTTAAGGTTTTTATCAAATCACATCAAATCCACATCAAATTTAATCAAATCAATATCAAGTCAAATCCAATTTGAATCAAGTCAAAGTCCAAAATTGCTCCTAGTCCCAAGTTTGTATTTCATTCATCATCAAATCTTTCATCCCTCTTCATCTAACATCCATGGATCCAAATTGGCTTAATCAAATGGTTGATGATCTTGCACGACAATATGGAGTTGTACCTCCCATTCAACCTGCATATCAAATCCATCCTCAACACTTCATATCCAACTCTAATCCATCTCATGTTCATTATTCTTCTACCTTTGACAAGGGAAATCCACCTCATTATCCTTACACTACATACGCTTCTATTCATAACCCACACTCTTCCTCAAACACAAATGCCTTTGCCATGGAAATGGAACAATTAAAGAATTATCTCTTAGCAAGCCAACATAAAGAGGCCACCTTCCATGCCATGTGTCCTTTTCCCCCATGTTTCGAAGACCATAGTCCTCATGTCCTATCCAACCCAAACCCTCCATTAAATTCCCTTCACAATCCTAATCCTCCACAAACATCATCCCCACCCCATAATAGGTTTTTCTCACACAAATTCTTGGCTAAATGTACAATTCAAAATGAAGAGAGCCAATCACCCAAAGTTCTTCCTCCAAAGCATGTCACTATAGATTCCTCTTATCCTCTAGATCCAAGCATTTCTCCATCCCATCATTGCGTTATCCCTTAAGATCCATTTATCCCTCTTACTCCATCTCATGATCCCCTTCCTAATCAAGATCAAGACATTCCATGTACCACACACAGTATTGATTCTTCTCCATCTCAAGAGTTAGCATCTGTGAATCCTCCACTTCATGAAGAGATTCCTCCCACCCCATCCATTAATATTCCTCCATGTCAAGATCAAACCACTCCATCTCATGATCCTATTCCATCTCATGATCCTCTCATTCTGCTTCATGATCTTCTTTTAAGTCAAGATCAAAGCACCCCTTCCTTTGCCTTTCATGATCCCCTTCCATCTCAAGATCCTATTGTCCCTTATAATCCCCCTTGCTATCCTAATCCTCCACATGATCCTATCACACCTATCTAATCCACTCATGAACCCCATATGCATGGACTCGCATCTTGTGTTGAAACTAATAAGCATCCCATTGAAGAAATAATGTCTCAAGATGTTGGTATACCTTCCACTTCTTCCAACTCCAAAATTCTTCCTTCCAAACCTACAGCTTCCCATCATTCACCTTTCAAATCCATTTTGGGACCTTATATCCATATTCCCATTCCTTGCTCACTTCCATCCATTCTTATAGGTCCTTATGTTCCACATCCAAACCCTTCATCCCTTCCATCCATTTTGGGTCCTTATGTACACCCATCCACCATATCCATGTTTTCCACTTCATCCCCTTATGCTCCTAGTAAAGATCAACAAAGGCACACATCCTTGAATTCCTTCCAATGTTCACCATCCATAAGATCTCCACTGCATTTACCTTCATGCACCCCTACCATGGCCACTGGAAGCAAATTGGATGCCAAAGAAAAAGTGAATAAAGCCAAAAATCCACAAAAGACCAAGGATCAACATGTCCCTTCTAAACGACATGTTCAAGAAAAGAAAAATCTGATCCAAAGAAAAATCAAAAGGCCACAAAGGCTGAAAATAAAAAATGCAAAAATTTAATGGATACCAAAGCTACTTAATGTAGCAATGAATCTCAAAGAAATATTCAAAACAACATGCAATTGTGCTAATCCAAAGGCTTCCCTCATGCATAATCCATCCATGCTTCCACTTTCCAAATCCATTTTGGGCCCTTATATACCCAAATCCACCATCCCAAATCCATCATTTCCTTCATCCATTTTGGGTCCCTATATCCCAAAATCCAAACTCACATGTCCTCCACAATTTACTCCTTTCCATCACCCTTCAAGGTGTGTTCCAATGATGATCTTTCCACCTCCTTCATCCATTCATTCACAAGTCTTCCAACCTAGCATCCATCAACCATGTCTTCCTCCCACCCACTCCACCCCCTTAATCCAAAGTTTTTCATAGGTCATTACCCTCCATTCCCCAATCCCATTTCATCCTTCTTTTCACTATCCTTACCAACATCTATGAGAAACTAGTACAAATTCCTTGAAAATAAAAAAGAAAGGAAAAAGATATCAAGGGATACCATCCATATATCTAGATGCTTGAGTCCTCCCTTTGTATCTCCATTGCCTTCCAATTCCACTTATCCATCCATTCACTTTTCCTCTTCCACTTGCACCCTACACTAGGGGCAAGCTCCCTCCCTACCACTCTTCCATACATCTGTTCCACCCTTCCATCTACCATTCATCATCCTTTTTCCATCTTTGATCTTGACTTTCACTTTCCTTTCATCCATCCATATACACTTTTCATATCCCTTGCACGTTGTCCATACATTTTCCTACATACATCCATAATTCTTCAATATATTTAATCTTGACATGCTATCCACATCTTTGTCATGTTCATCCATTTTCCATCCATACACCTACATACTTCCATCCTTCTTTCATATGTATTTGATCTTGGTTATCCCCTCTATCCCATCCACTTCATATCCCACATTTCATCCATATCCTTCATATCATTATCCTTTTTTCATACCCTCCCTCCCATATCCCTTCTTCATTCCACTTTCATACCCATGCTCATGATCACTATTAGAGGCACAATATCAGAACATTCATACATGCTTTGGAAGAGCACATGCCTTCTTTTCCTCAATATGCTAGCCTTTGTTCCATCTTTCCCTTTTCATGCATCCTTTCCCACCATATTTTCTTCCATTTTCCTATCTTTGGAATGGGGCATTTGGACTCCTTCGAAACATGATCCTTGGCTCCACATTTTTCGATACCATATCATTTGGCCCCTGATATCCTTTCGCCATTCCTTTCATCCACCAACTCACATTGTTTTTCCTCCATTTATCATGCCTTGGTTCTCCCTTTTCATTGGTCCCAATCCATTCTATCCCACCTTCATTCAATCAATTCATTTCTATCCATTCTATCCATTCTCTCCCACATTCATTCAATCTAATTCTTCCAACTCGCTTCAATCTAATTCATTTATCCTCTAATTTAACCAATTTTCACTTTTTCTAATTCTTTCACATCAAATATATTCTACTCTCATCATTCTTCATCCTATCAACATCATTCTTCCAATCTTATCCACATTCATTCTTCTACTTGCATTTCAATTTCATCTATTCATCCAATCTCTTCATAAAATCAAAAAATAAAAAAAAGTCTCAACCAATGTGTAATCAATACTAATTCAATCAATCTAATCTTGCAATCTTGTACATCAATCCCTAATCAATTCATCAATTTGACCCAATCAGCTGATAATCCATTAACCATATTCAAACATTACCATGGGATGAATCCTTCCCAATCCTTGGATGTACATTATGCTTATCGTTAGCTTTGCCATCCTTAATAAATCATCATCAATCAATCCATTAATTGGTTTTCAGCTTGACTAGGGGCAAATTGTTGGTTTGCTTTTGGTTTTTTGTGCATGATTGCTTGTTACTTGTATGCATTAGTATTTTTTTCATTTATCATGGTCTTTGCATCCTATTGTCCCCAAGAATCATGGTCTTCCATATCATGGTTGAATAAGGCATATGGTTGTATTAGACCCTTTTTATCACATACTTGACACATTGTCATCTTGGTTCCTCATACCTTGGTGCATAGTGTTGAATACAATATCAAATTTAGGTTGTTCACACCATTACAGCATAACTTTTCCCCTCCCTTCCATCTTCCTATCCATTTCGAGAGAACATCCATGTTCTCCTAACCCGCATGTCCTCTCGAGGGGGCATACTCTTCCATCCTCATCATCCTTCCTCATCCTTCCATGACTGGGACATCATGCTACTAGTCTTATCCTCCCATCCACTATATTTTATTCTTCTTTGATATAACATTACTAATGCTATATCAAAGAGGGGAAAAATGTAAACACCTAAAATTGTCCAAATCCCATTAACCTAACCAATTAAATAGATATTTATTATTTATTTAATTACCCTACCTTTAATTAAATAAATTTACATTTATTTAATTATATTTGCCTTTCCTTGATTTAAATGAACTAAGGTTTATTTAAATCTTAACCCATTCACTTTAATTAAGTACTTCGTTTACTTAATTAATCCCTTTCCTAATCCCACTTGGAATTAAATATTACATTTAATCCTATTTGAGCACATGACTCCTACCTTTAACTCTCATCTAACCTCACTTTTCTAACCTAACCCATCCTTCTAACCTAGGTCAATCCACTTATCCACTGATTAATCTTAGTTTCTCATCTAATCACATCTTTAATCATTTGCACAATCCCAATCAAAGGATTAGCAAACCCTAGTCACATGTGACATGTGACTCTTACACACTTACACCTTTGTCCCCCTTCACATGTGAACCAAATGTGTCAAACACATGTGTGAGGAAACATGATCTTCCACACCTCTTACACATGTCATTGACTCATCACTTTCAAAGGTGTCTCAACATGTGTGAGAAACCTTGAGCCTCCAACTCTCTTACACCTGTCATTGAGCTATCACATCAAAGGTTGTTCACACATGTGTGAGCATCTTCCCCCCCTTTTAATGGTCAAAACCCTAATCCACATGGAGTCTACTTGGCCTTCACCTCATGTACACCTCATTGATCCTGAGAGATCCTAGCCATTCATCTTGCATTGAATCTCAGCCATCCATTGCATCTCTTTTCCTATAAAAAAAGAGCTCTCTCCTCATTTCCACAAGCACCATCTACCTCATTGTTATGTTGTAGAATTTGTCAGCAACCACATCCCATGACAATAAAATCATCTACACTTGATGATTTCATGAGGTTTGCATATGTGCTATTTTGAATAGTTTATGCTCTTTTTATTTCATGTCATCCTTATTTGCATGTTTTCTTGCATTATTTTGAGGTTTGCATAATCATGTAGGAATAGATGTTAGTTGCTTAATGTTTATTCTTTTATTACATTTTTATGCAATACACTACTAAAGGAAGGAATTGATGCAAAGATTGAGCCCTTTGGTAAGTATGAAGAAGCATAGGCTAGAATAACTGTTGACATCAAGATTGCTTTGACATATAAAAAGAGAAAGAAAATGATTGAAGACCTAGAAGGAAAGATATGCACATAAACAAAAGGCTAAGAAAGTGTAGAGAAACAAGTACCAATGAAGAAGGTTAAAATAGTAGAGCATAAGGTGAGGAAGGATGCAAATAAGGTAACACCAAAACTCCTCTCTCCTCCAACACCACAAAGACCAAGGATCGAGATAGCAACAATAGCTAGTGACGAACCACCAGTAAAGAAAGGAGTGGTAAAGATTACGAAACCAAGAAAAGGTTCTAATGGCTCAAGTGGAGTGAAGAGGAAAATGAAAGCCACTATAGATCGACTAAATAGAAGGTTAGTAAAGAAGAGAGAAGCTGAAGAGAAAGATGCAAAGAGGATCAAGTCTGATGAACTTGGTCACCACTGAGTCATTGTACCTACAAAGCCTAACACTATTAATGAGGTATGTGCCAATGTTAGAAACTCTATAGGCCTATCATGATTAGATATGTAAAGTATGAGACATTGAGTAATGATGAAAAATCTAAGGTAGAGGAGGCCATGATAGAAATGATGGATAACAATAAGCTAGCACCTATAGAATTTGAAAACAAAATTTCAAATGATTTGTATAGTGTACCTGATGGCAAGTCGCAACATGCAACTACAATTGCGAAGCAAATAAGAGAAGACACATTAACCAAAATTATGTCTAAGTTGACAAATAAGAAAAAGACAACATTTTTGGAGAAGTATAGGAACTGATTTGTTCCTAAATTCATAACATTTATGATTAAACAAAATAAAATTGAGGTTATAATTTAATTGTTATGGAGGAGCATTTTTAGATTAACCATAGGAGGAGATAAAAAAGAGAAAGAAATGGACACAATAACTATTGAAGATGTTCATAGTAATGAAGAAGATTCATGTGTGTTGAGCCCATAGGACAATGTATCACGTATTCATGATTCTACATTTGACACTCTTGTATTACATTAAATAAAGGACTATCCCAAGGAAGGAGACATACAAGTCCAAGTTATTGATTTTGATGAACAAATAAAGTAGATGGAGAAACAAAAACAACAAACTTCTCAGACCAAAACTCGAGTAATAGAAGCTGAGGAACTAGAACGAAAGGAACAAGATAAAGACTTAAATGTAGACCAATCTACTATAGTTCAAATAGACTACATGTCTCAAGACCTCAAGATGAGGGAAATAAGGAGACTATACAAAAAGAAGATGTGAAAGAACAAGAGAATGTAGTTGCTTGGATAGTGTCAAGTGCTACCATTGTTGTTCCCAACACCGATACAAGGAAGACCGAGTGGTGACACCCTCTCACCTACTCTTACTCAAGCAGTGCCAATAAGAAACACTCCAAAAAAAGCGAAAGGTAAGAAGAAAAAGGACATTTCTCTAGGTAATATTGTTTTAGATTAAGGAAAAATTAGGTTTTGAGGGGACTTGAAATCTAAAGTTCAAAACAACACATATAAAAACCAAGTTTTACAAGGACCTAAAACCCGAATTTAAACAAAGTACCAACCTAGGTTTTACAAGGACCTGGAAGCTAGAGTAAAATTATAAAAAGTTGGAAATAATAGTAACAACAAAAAATAGAACCAACACATTGACTAGAGACTAGTCACCTCCAAACGAAACTAACAACTAGATTATCTCTTTAATGACCTTTGCTAATTCCTTGCCAGCCTCCGTTATATTCTGAATGATCTCTTTTGTAGTAGAACTAGGAATCTCTTCATTTGCCTTCTTGGTACTATGTTTTTTTCTTTTACTCAACCCACTAGGGATCTTTGCCACCATAGTGTTAGGAGATATGATCTCCTCATTTCTCTTTTTCCCTAAACTGGTAGCTGTGACGCATAAATTGGAAGTCACCATCTCCATTTTTTGCCCACTATCTTTGACTAGCTACCAAAGTTCCATTTCATACTCTCTCAATTTCTCTAGAATATTCCCAACTTGATTTTCTAGTTGGGTTCTCATAGTTCTTTTTTCTTTCAGAACTTTCTTTAGGTAATATTGTTATCTTGGAAGAAGTGATAGAAATGACAAAATGAGAGCTCACAAATCTCACATTCAAGAAAATTGTCATCTTGCAATATATTTTAGCAAGAAAGAAAAGAAAAAAAGAGATGAGGAGAGAACAATAATAGAAACAAGTATTTGATGATATCAAGGACATATTTGCTGACACATTTGATATTGAAAACATTGATGAACAAGCCCCTATAATATCTTAGTTAGTGCAAATAATTAAAAAATTCAACACTGAGGATATTGAAGCAAATGAGAAACTTATAGCTTGGTCAAAAAAGAAGATTGAAAAGAAAGTATCGGACAAAGTTTCTACTGCCATTGTATTAAGAAAAGTAGAATTACATGCACTATTACAAAATTTAGAAGAACTTGTGAAGAAGGTACAAGATCTATACAATATTCTCTGTGATGTGCCAAGATTCATAAATGAATCTTAGGCAAACATCCATAAGATTCAAGTTGACATAAAGTTATTAGGAGGATCTATCTCTCAGTCAAGCTTAATGCATTATAATAGGTTGTTGTTTGCACAAGGAAGATTAGCTGAGTTACACACAAAAAATAGCAGAATGCAAGCTGAATTGATCTCCATAAAATCCATGTTGATAACTCACATGGAGGTTATGCAACGAGAGGTAGCTACATCAAGGGATCTAGTTCAAAGAGATTGTAATCTTTCTATTGTTGACAACTTAATTGATTTAGCAAAAAATTTAGAGATAAAGATTCAAGTTTTGGAATAAGTGAGAACCACATAGGATCATGCACTTTCCATGATTATTCAAACCCATAAACCATTCATTGATAAATATAGTTTGATTCCATCTACACAACCCTAGGAGTAGATGCCCAAACAACAGATATAAGTGTAAAAACAAGGGGAAGGGGAAATGAATGATATGTTTAATAAGTTGAAATTATGATTCAAGGGGAATTGTGATTCATAAGGAAATGATGATTTGTGTTACAAATGATGAAATGATGAAATAGTTAGAGAAGGTATGAAAAAGCTACATCAGTTTTTTTTTGAGCTGTGTAAAATATGTATTATATACTGTGTTGTAATGAAACATCTTTTGAAGTTCTATAAGAATTGAGTCATAGGATTAGGGGGAGTAATCTTATTCTTTTATTGTAAAGATAAAATCACGAAAATATGTTTTTTCCACTAATGTCAAAGGGGAGATTGTTGGTCTCTCTAAGTTTTGTTGTCTATTAGTGTTAAACACTTAAGTCATAAATAAGGAAGAGTCAGTTGGTCATTACCGCAATCAAGCCACTCTATATAGGCTGAGTCATGTAAATACTTGTAAATAATCATGTATATGTCAAGTTCTATAAGAGATGAGAAAATCTTTGATCATCAAGTACTTTCAGTATAAGCTGATCACATTTAATGCCGAGCAAAAAATGCACATAGATGTCAAGTCATACAAAAGGAGGCAAGTAAGTTAAGGCTAAGCAAAAACAGGAAGAACAGTTATGATTGAGCATCATAGGCAATATGTGTCAAGTAACATATAGAGCGAACATGAATATCTGTAATGGTAGAAACTTTGAGGTAAACCATTTTGAGCCAACACGTAAATAACATTTAATGATTTTAGAGTTTGTTACAAAGGTTGTTATACATTTTGACGTGAATCATCGATCCCTATGAGGGATGAACAACCAATTAGATGAAGAGGAAAAAAGGGAAACATTTAGATTGTTAATATTATTGTAGAAGACTCTACAGATGTCTTTAAATAGGCAGATCTAAACCTTATTTTGATATACAAAGTTTGATATTGCAAAAGATACTACGAATTGTGAGAAGGATGCAAAGGAGTTAAGTTTTGGAGGCTACAAGAGAACATTGTGAAGAAAATAGGGTTAGAAACCTTATTTAACCATTGAAGGACAAAGAAAAGATATATTAGATAAGAGATCAGATCAGAGATTAGAAGGAGGAGATCCATAATCAACAATTGTAAGTGCAGACCAAAGGATCAAGTACTAAATAAATTTTGATAGATTAAATCAGGGAAAATATCTTAACAAAGTGGTTCTGATAGACCTTTATAAATCTATTAACCAAGTCCTTACTTTATTGTAAGTGTAAAATCCTTTAATCAAGGTAGACTTAACAATCTCAAAGCTTTTAATATGGTAGATCCCTCACAGGGTAGATCATCATAAGTGATCAAAATCTAACATGCTAACTTTGCAACTGCAATAGTGAAGATTTGTGGGTGTCATCCCCACCCTAGTTTTACCTTCACCTTGGAGGATTTCTGGGTTACCAAATCTTTTGGTTATGTGTTTTCATTTCATAGGTGTGATACTTAGCTAGATTTATTTTTGCGTTTGATATTTCAAGTTATATTAAGCGTAAGCTAGATATGAGATGGTTAATATGGTGAATACAATTAAGTTATTTTCTAGGATAAAAGTTTTATAGATCTTGATCCCTCCCCCTCTTACTATTTTTTTTCCCATTAAGACTTCCAAAAATAGGGCCATTTATCATGATTAAGGTCATATTGTCAAGATAGATGAAAATTTGTCAATGGGTAATGATATATTGTCAATGCTAACAATATGAAAAAGTTGATGAAAAAGGGAAGGTGAATAGTCATGGTGGATAGCTAATAGGTTAGAGAAACCATAAAGGATCCACATTAAGATATATTGGTCATTAATTATAGGATGGAATAATTGGAGAAGTTTGAAAGGGAATAAAAATGAAAAGAAGTTTGTTAAAAGTTTTGAAGCTAATTTTATGTATATTGTTTCTAGTAATCTGATAGTTGTTTCTATCAATAAGAACTCATATGAAAAGATGAAAACCTAAAAATTATAATTTTGGTAAGGTATTTTATTTATCTTTAATTTTTTTTGGTTTGGTTTAATTATATTGTGATGTGAAGAAGTTATGGTCATTGTAGTACATACTAGTTTGAATCTAATTTTGTGTTAGTAGTTTTGGAAAACATGTAATAAACTTTATTTTACTCATTGTATTGGGTTGTATCTTTCAAAAAAAGTGTTTGACTCGTAATATTCACTCTCCTAAAAGTAAATTTTTATATCTATTTATTTGTAAAATTCATGAGTGATTTTTTAAATAATTTTGATTCTGCAAATATTATTTATTTTGTGAATCCTTGTGGCTACTTGCGTTAGATTGGTATAAGAGCCTAAATATCTTGATTGTGTGGATAAAGCACCAAGGAGGAAATCCAAATCTAGAATTTTGTGGTTTTTAAGGTTGAAGAGATAACTTGGTGCGTGTATGCCAAAAGAATAGGGAGAGTAAGTAGAGAAACCTAGGTGAGGCAAAAAGGATTGAGATGTCTTATAGAGAGGAAAATAAATGGGATGGATGGAAGGATGATTAGGGTTCAAAAAAGAAAAAAGAAACAACAAAAGGTAAGGAAGATAAAAGAGGAAGATTGAATAAAGAGAAGAGAAGAAAGGAAAAGAGGGAAGAAGAAGAAGATAAGCAACATGTAACAAAGTTAGAGAGGATTAAACAAGAGTTGTAAAGAATCATAGATGAAAACATAGAATGGGTAAGGAAATATTGGTCTTTAAAAATTAAAACAAAGATCAAATGTCCTATAAGGAAGATTATCAAAAGAAGGAAACAACAAGAAAAGTCGAATCATGAATCTATTATCCAGATTGAAGAAGAAGATGGACAAACTAAAATGACGATTATAGAACCATTTCAAGAATGTGGTGTTGAATATTATGAAAATATTTCTAATCAATGAATGGATTTTTTTGGTTCCAAAATATATATGACAAAGGATGACAGTATGACTGTCATGGAAGGGAAGATTTATGTCAATGATGAGTATACTAATGATCATTTTGAGATTATGATTCCTAACATGTTATATGCAAGTTTGCAAGTAGAAGAGTATTCCAAAGATACATATGAGGAGATGTGCATGCATCTTGAAGATTTAAATCTTAGACCCAAGATATGGAATATCACTTGAGTAGTAGAAGGTGCAACAAGAAGGAGAAGGATGGAGATGCAATTTTGTTTGCAATAATCAAACAAGAAATACAAAAGAATTGGAAGACAAGAAAGAGGAAGGACACTCCAAGGGACTTAGATTATTTTTTCCACTAGAGTATGATGCAGGAGCACCCATGGGAAAAAGGTTCAAAGGATTATTTTTCTCTATTTTGAATTTAATAATGTTTATTAGACCATTTATGTGTCAAATGTGATCAAATTGAGTCATGTTGTAAGGCTAATAAGCTAATTCTAGATTATGAATTCAATTAGGTCCTATTGTTCAACAATAATTAAAGTATGTTGATTGATGTAAAAGGATTAAATTAATCATATTTGATATGTATTAGGGTCATTAATCATGTTTAAGTTCATATTATCAAGATAGCTAAAAAGTTGTGAATAAGGTAGTCGGCAGCTTCAGAGCGAGCTTCCTAGCTAAGTCCTTCTGCAGTGGTGCAGTGGTGCATGCATGCATAGGGCCCCTACTATTCTATGGGGTTGGGTTATTAACTGTTCACAATCCCAAGGAGAATAAAAATGACGCTTTCTACCATGGGTGAGAGAGAGGCAAGGATAAATGAGGTAATAAAATGTTGACAATATGAAAAAGTTGATGAAAAAGAGAAGGTGAACAGTCATGTAGGGGTATCTAATAGGTTAGAGAACTTGTGAAGGCTTCAATTATTATTTATTGATCATGATTCACATAATGCAATAATTGGAGAATTTTTAAAGGGAATAGAAATGAAAAGAAGTTTGTTCTTGTAATTTTTGACACTAATTTTCTATATATATTTGTCCAGAAATTTGAAAATTGTTTATGTTGGTAAGAACTCATATGAAATATAAAGACCTGAAATTTATATTTTTGGAAATTTCTTTGAGTTATCTTTAATTTGGTTTAGGTTCGGTTTAATTCTATTGTGATTTGAATAAGTTATGATCATTTTAGTATAGACTAGTGTAAATCTAATTTTTGTGTTAGCAATTTTGGAAAATGTGCAATAACTTTCATTCTACTCAATGGATTGGACTTTATCTTTTATAAAAAGTGTTTAACTCATTCATAATAACGAGCTCTTAAAAGGAATTTTTTTGTTTATCTGTTTATTTGTAAAATTTATGAGTGATTCTGTAAAAATTTTAATTTTGTCCAATATTTTTTTTTTAGTCAATATTATTTATTTTATGAATCGTTGTGCCAACTTGCATCAATAGTGAAGGAGGTAAGAGGAATCCACACTCACTCTCATTATATGACAAGATAGATGACATAATGAACAATATTAATTATTCTTTATTGAAGTATACATTCTTTAAGTTCAATAAAGAGACCAAAAACAAAATTGTAAAAGTGGTACTGGTAATGGCCATTGTAAATTAGAAGTCATCTACCTAAAGAACTATGAGATATAGTATATGAGACAGAGAGAATAGGTGCACAAATTTTTGTAAATATTCTCTATGATATTCTATCCAAGTTGAGACCTAAAGTTGAGGAAATGACTAAAAGAACATTGATAGAGGTATACAAGAAAAATTTCAATACACAAAAAAACATACCAAGGATAATCATCGGTCAACTAAAAGAAGATCAAGATAGTGCATTCAAGCACTAGAAGGAATTATCAAAGGATATAGACAAGTTCATTGTAAATAACGAAAAAGGAGTCACAAAGGCACAAATAGACTCAAAAGGTAAAACCACAATAGGAGAATCAAATAATAAGAAAAGAAAATTGATAAACAAGTCAAGGGAAAAGAAATGACAAAGGAAAATAATCTTGAGCCTTAACAAGTCCTATAAGAGAAAAAGTTCCACAAGAGGTGGACACCAAAGAGAATCCAAGATCACCAACAAAGTTTGGTCAAGAGAAACAAGAAGAAATCACTAAGGAAAAGTCCCCCAAGCTACTAGAGCAACAACATACATTGAAGATTCATACTCTAGACTTTGAATGAGAAAGATGTGTTCCACCTATCACACAGGATACAATGTTAGTGATATAATCCTCAAAAGGGCCAGTAAGTGAAGATAAAAGTGATTCACCTATCATCATGGCCCAACCATAGATAGAGGAAACCATCATAGTTTTTGAAAAAGTAGTTGAATCTCCTTCTAATATATAATAGGAATGGAAAAGAAGAAGTCACTTGAGTCAACACATGTCTTGGTTAGTGAAAAGGAACTAGAGATGGAGAAAGCTCCTTATTAGGAGAAAACACATGAACTAAAGGACTCATCAACAAAAGAAAAGTTTGACTCAATAGTAGTGTTGTCAATCAGGATTGTGTCTTTAGCAAGATGAAATATCTAGCTATCCTATTGAAATATGGAAACTCGCTTGGGTGGTGGGTTGTCCTAAAATGAGAGATGAATCTCTAGATTTGGCCAGTTCCTAAATATTGATCACCTAATAACTTAATCATGTGTGAGAAAAGGGATGAGAAGTGAATGAACTTTAATTGAATCAACACAAATTACCCACAATACAAATGGTTCACAATACTCAGACAAGCATGCAATTACAAAAGTATTTCTATGCAAGGACCCATAATATTTTTCTTTCAAAGAAAAACCTAGGCTATACCATTTTTTGGCACAAAAGAATAATGACACAAACAATGACTTACAATTATAAGTATCGATATTCTAACATGCAATAAGGAATATAGCTTGAATAAAGGATGAACACAACATAAAAGAAAAGAACCCACAATATTGCAAAAAAGAATTAATGAGAAGGAACCATTGAATCTATATAATCAATGCTAAAAAAGCTCTACTAAAAAGTGCTCCTATAATCAACTCAAAGATTTGCAATATGCAAAAAATATGAGTAAGAAAGAAGAGACCTCATAATGAAGTGAATGTATAATAAATAGAGCTCAAAAACCTAATTTGGATATGAAAAAAATGCATGAAAAATAAGGCTCAAAACTACTCCAATATGTGAAGAAACCCTTAAAATGTGTCCTTCAGTACTTGTCCAACTGATAGTCAACTAAAAAACTGCCTCTATCTCTTCAACAACATGCACAAAACCCTAGGTCAAATCTCAAAACCAACCCAAAAATATAGCATGTCAAATTGGTCAAAAATATGCAAAATATGCATAAAAGAGGCTCCCAAAGTTAATTTCATTTAGAATTGCCCTCAACTGCATCATAAATTTGCCAAAAATAGAACTAAAATGCTCTCAACTACATGAGAAAACCAAATTACATCCTTAGTTCAGAATGACCTCCATGTAACATCTAGTTGACTGAAACAATCTATCTCTATGAAAAATAGAAATCCTGGACGAACTAAAAGTCACCCCAAGTCCTAAAAAATATAACTACTTCTTCACTTTTATTTTGACTTGCATTTATAATAATTATTATATTATATTTAATAAACTAATTTTACAATATGTTTATGCAACCAAACTAAACTTCTCATTCTTGCCTTTGACGAGAATTAATAAGTCTAAGTGTTTTATAGATTTAACACAGATTATTAATTTTACAATTTATTAATACAAAGAATTTAATTTATTTATTTTACTTCTCAATCATTAATCTGTTTAATATATATTAAATAATTATTAATATTATCTTTTAAATATTAAACAAACCAATAACCAATGAAAATAATAATAAGAATAAAAATCTATTATTAATTTATATATGTTAAAATGATAATTCAACATACATAAATTAATAATAAATCTTTACTTGAATGTGGTTAGAAAACTTCACGTTACATCCTCCTCAGAAGTGGACCCAAACACCCATATATATTGGATTTTATAAAATCCTAGGGCACCTGTGGATAAACAAGAAAAATACCCTTATTTGTTATTTTATTTTTACATCTTGAGGTTTTAGAGACTTCTTACCTTGAGGTTTCTTTCTCTCAATTTTTTTTCAAAATCTGGAGTTGTTTACAGGATTTTTTTTGTGAATTATGAATGCTCTTCTTCAGATTCTTGAAAACTCTTGTTATGGATGTCTTTCTTCTAGAAATAATCTGTAAAAGGATTTGAGCTTTCTTTGCTGCATATACTTTAGATCTTGCCTTAGCTTTTCTTTTGGAGTTTACTATTTTACATATGTTGTTTGGATTTAAAAATAAAAATATCTTATTTTAAAATATTCTTTATTTTTTCAAGGGCAAACCCACTTTTTTTTTTTTTTGGTGAATAGTCATTTTCTATTAAAAAAAGTATACTAAGAATACAATTCACAAAAAAAGGGCCAGGGATGCGAGTGAGTTCACATGGCCGCAGCCGAACTTAAAACATGGCCTCAGCCAGAAACAACAACTATTCATAAAAAAAAAAAAAAAGCAATGGCAGCCGAGGGAGGAGGATCATCTTTGTCATTAAAACTCCAATCATCTCTGGGATTGGGGAGCGGGCTGGGAATAGTCCAACCATTATCAGCAGCAACAGCAAGGAGATCAGTGGCAACATCCGCATCTTTGACCTCAGACCGCAAAGGAGAAATCACCAAATCCAGGCGGGGCCATTTCTCGAAATTCACCCGACAAGCACCAGGAAGAGGAGCCGAGGACCAGCTAGAACCACCACGAGGTGGGGACGCAGAGCGGCGCCTCCAGCGGCCAGCACCACCACTGGGAGAGCGGTGGCGGGAAGCCTGGGAGCATGGGTTGTGCGAGTGGCAACCTGAGGATTGGCGCCATGGGTGGCGGCCACGAAGTGTTGAGGTATCTACTGAAGCATTTGGAGGGATTGTGTGCAAGGAGCATTGCCCCAGTGATGTAGGTGAGCAACTTCCAGTGCAACTTTGTTAGCTTGCACCTGTCAAACCCACTTTGATAATCAATGTCCATCCAGATCTTTCTATGATGCATCTCCATTATTTACTGGTTATATTTCTTGCAACCACCTTGAATATTAGCTTTCTTTGTGACTGAGAATTTTCTGAAAATAATTCTGCACACAGAACATGATAACTCCTACGATACAGCTCCAATTGACACGATATTTAAAGTGTTTTTGCGTCTTCCAGTTCTCCAACTCCAGCTAAAATCTCAGACAAACCCAGATCACGGTTTGGGAGAAAAGGCAAAAACGTGTTTAGACATCTAGAACATTGCTGAAAGTTGCAATGTATGATTTTACTGGTTATATTTCTTGCAACAACCTTGAATATTAGCTTTCTTTGTGACTGAGAAATTTTTTGAAAATAATTCTGCACACAGCACATGATAACTTCTATGATACAGCTCCAATTGACAAAAAATTTAAAGGGTTTTTGCGTCTTCCAGTTCTCCAACTCCAGCTAAAATCTTAGACAAACCCAGATCACGGTTTGGGAGAAAAGGCAAAAACATGTTTGGACATCTAGAACATTGCTGAAAGTTGCAATGTATAATTTTCCCTCTGATTGTTGTTTCTCCCATATTTCTGCGTTGTCCTTATTGGCTTTAGTATATACTCCTTTTTAGCATATCTACCAATTAATTCTTCCCTCTTCTGATGTGAATATCAACTTTGTTTAAAGACTAGATGCCTATCCAATTCTTTGTTTAAAGACTAGATGCCTATCCAATTCTTTTCTATTTGTAGACCTGAATTATGCCCCTGTAGCTCACTGTCATGGCTTGAGAGTTTGAAGACATTCATAATATTTCTTCTTTTTATGTCAAATGTTGTGCTCTGAATTCTTCCATTAAATAGACTCAAATAATTGTTGTCGGAGCTCTTTACTGTCTTTATACACCTGAAAATAGCTTTGTATAGCTGATATTTATGAAGACTTTCCTCTTTGTACATTACTTGTGATTTTAACACTATTGTGTTTGACTTCTTGAGTTTCTTAATGTCTTCAATCAACGGTAAGAAGTTTTTTTTTCACTTTTTTTATTGCCATTGTATATAGGGAAGAGGACCCAGTACTTGAACACCCTAACTTCGTGCTTATCAAAACCCTACATAAAAATTTCAAATCGCTCCCATTTTTTTACAACAGATTACTTGACGAGTCATTTACTAATAACTGAGCTTTCAAGTCCACATCACCCGTTATGATGCCACATCAACATGCTTTTTGCCAAGTTGTCTAAAACAGCCCAAGAAAAAAGTGAGACCAATGGTTGTGCATAAAGGGTACCCATAGTTGAACAGTGGATGTGGCATCACATCATTGGTTAATTTTTATAACTCAGGGTACAATTTTTTCAATTTTGGGTAGTTAGCATCACAAGTATTGGTGCAATGTTGTAAAAAAAATTGGACATTAAGTGAATAAGTATAGGTATTACGTGAACAACTTCTATCACAACTATTCATTTTTTAGAATGGATTGCAACTTCATGTTGATTCTTTAATCATGTTGCAACCCTAATAGCTGGTAGACTTTGTGATTTTCTTTATTTGTTGTTGTATATACACCTGACTTATCTTGTAGTTGAGCTTTTTAATATGATACTTCTTTATTTGGCTATAGCAACAAGTTTAATCATGATATAACTATTATTTTAATATAAAAAAATTATTTGGTTGAGCACATCATTCACAATAAGTTATTATTTGTTAAAGCAACAAATGTTATTTCCCTTGCTTCATCTTTCGAAGTTAAAAGGTTTCATGTCATGACGAATACATCCCTTCAATAACTACATGGTCTTGTTACTTCTATCTACACACTCAATAACTAGTTAGCATTAAAAATGGATCCCTTTTACTTCCTAATTGTCATTTTTTTCTGGTTTCTCTTCCTTTCATGTATATCTATTGTTTAATTATGAAGAATCAATTAGGAATGAATAGGGTTATATTCTCGAGCTCAATCATTCATGTGATTGACTCATTTTTCTCTTTGTTTCCACAGGTGGCTATAAGGATGCAAGGACCTAGGGACTTCATCAATTCCTTCAAGACAACCCACTACAATTAGGCAATGGTGGAAAATACTCTACCTCATTCTTCTTTTTTGCAACATACTTGAACAATATATGTGTGTCATATGTATTGAACTTGAACATTCTATAAATGTTGAATTTTTTTTTTTCAAGTTTTACCAAAGCTTCTTTGTTTTGAAAGTTACCACAGCTTGTGCAGATTGAATACTATGTACTTTCTTTTTGAAGTAATAAAATTAATATTTTGTACATTTATTTCTTTATTTATTCTTGAAACTTAAAACTTTAAACCTTATAATTCCACTCTTCATATGTATGTGAACTCAATCCGTAACAATTTTGGCAATTGTGCAATGTTTGAATATCAACACACATCTCTAATGAACTAATTTTCACATAATCAATAATGATAAACAAACTAAGAATAAATTTCATTGGTAGTGAAAATAGTTAACAAGTAGAGGAAGTGAAACATGGAAAGGTAGGGTCATCTATGAGAGAAGTGAAACCATCGAGATCTAAGGTGTCTAAAACAAAAGCACTCTAAGATAGAAGTATAAGAAGTCAAGCATAGAAGGAAGAAAACCTACAAAGAAAATAAGATGGATGGGTTAACATATGTCATCCTCATCATCCTCATCATCTATCTCAAAGGATAAAGGAGAATATTTTGAACACGATGTAGAGATTGAAGAAGAGGAGGATTCACTTGATGAGACAATCATGGAAATGAAGACAAGAGTAATTAAAATAAGCCTACTAGAGCTCAAGTAGTATTCAAGACTTATTAAGAAGTGTAAAAATCTTGACGTAATGAGTAAAAGATAATAAAGGCCTAAAAACCTATTCAAAACAAGAGACATAATTGTATAGCTAGCTTCAGAGGCCACCTATGATCCTAAAACTGATTTAATCAGTCACCTTACTCATCTGGTTGACAAAATTGAGGAATAAGTCAAAGACATTGAGTCCATAGAAGAAAATAAAGTCAATTCAAAGAGGATTGAGAAGCTTGTAAACCTTGTCCAGCTCAAAAAAGTGCATTGTGGGAGATAAAGGATGAAATAATCAAAGAACTTAAGACCATATTACCTATACTATAAAAGGTGTCTAATCTAAGTTCATTTATAAGTGACTTAGAGATGAAAATATAGAAAGATCAATAGAAGCCTCAACATATGCAAAGGACATTCAATGCAATGACATAGTTAGTAAGATTGTATGCAACTAAGACTTGGGGCACCATTCATTTAATTCAAAGAGTAGAGGTTAAGCAAGAAAAGTAGACTCTAAAGATCTTTGAAGTATAAAGAATCCTATCACCCCTAACAGGTATCATCCAAGGGAATTCTAAAGATGAAGAGTAATTCATAGTCAAGTCATGGGTTAGTACATTGGATGAGATTAAATAACACTTGGATTATATTCAAAGTGAGACCATTTCCCTCACTAATCTAATGACATCATGGGCCACACACCTTGAAAGTACACATAGTCAATACATACATATATTTGATAGGATGTAATCCTTGTCTTTGATGAAAAAAAGTGGGAAAATGAGAAACCATGAGAAAATGGTAGAATGAAGATAAAGTATGTGAAAGGGGGAGAATAAAAGAGACAAGTAAGAGAGAATGGGAGAAGAAGTGTAAACATGGGGGGAGCATAAGACAAGGAAAAGGAAAGCTAGCACAAGAGATGGGGGAGAATGAATAGAGGATGAATCCAACTTACAAGGGTGAAGAAAATCAGAAATAAAATTGACAAGAAAATGAGATTGTGTTGAGGGAGAGCTTCAAATTTTTTTTGACTAAGTCTATACCAATGTAAAATCTTCTACCAATTTATTCTTTTCCTCAAAGTAGTGCAAAAAGAAAAGGTGAAAGCCAAAGGTTGTGACAAAATGATCCAAGGATTGTTAAAGGTTTTTCCATAAATTCCAAAGAGGGAGATTGTTGGAATTAGTGAGTTCACTTGGCATGTTAACTAGTGCATGGTGATGACCAACATGTAGCATCACAAGATGTTGAGTATTGTCATTGATTGGAAACAATTTGGAGAATATGAAGAGGTTACAAAATAGTCAAACCAATGGTATAAGAGTGTATAAATTAACATGTTCATGTTGACTTAGTCAAAGTCACATTAGGAAAATAGGAAAAGAAATCAAGGAATCAAGGAATAGGTATGAAGGGTTTCCAAGGATGTGACAAGATGAAAGGACAACCAAAAAAGTGACTTGACAAGCATCCAAGTCAAAGAGGCTAATGGACACAAGGAAAGAAGCTAGGTGTAGACTCATAGAGGGACTGGTAGGCCCATCAATCTAGACCCCTACTAGTAGGTGTCACTGGTATTTTGTGACCAACTTGGGAATGCAATTCAAAATTTGAATTCATCGACTTTGAGTGAGATTTCTTTTTGGGTTATGATGACTAGTGTACAAAAACACTTGAAATTAATTTTTGAATTTATTGTTCGAGTTGAGGTTGTAATCTAGTGAAGAATATCATATTCGTAGAGAAGAGAAATGAACAATAGACTGATTGCTGAGGACAATGAGGAAGTAGTGAACTAGGGTAATTTATATAGTAAGAAGGAGAATAGAAGAAGATCAAAGAATCTTCAAGGAGTTATCAAAAATATATACTTGGCAAGATAGTGTTGTCCTTAGATCATTTACATAGACTACTTTCTAACCATTACAACTACTTGTAAGCTCTTAACTAAGAAAGATTCAATAGTAAGCTTTATAAATCCTCTCACAAGGTACCTCCTAGAAGGAGTGTTTGTAAATCTTGTAACCAGATAGCTTTAACAAGATTTTTTAATACTCACATGTTATGTATATTTCTAATATAATGTGTTCTCAAAGAGAATGATTGTCACCTTGAACAAGGAAACCTTTTATATGCATTAAAAGGCTAATATGTATATTACTCCCATTGTGTTTTTATCCTCTCAATGAGGCTTTCAAAATAGAAAATTCCAATTTCATTTATGTATGTGTTTATTTGAGCTTGCATGGTTTTATAGTGTAATATTTATTGTTTTGTTGTTGCTTAGAGCACTGGTGTTAAAGGTTGTATAGTTTGGACGCACAACTGGTTGAAATTTTTGTACTGATTCACCCCCCTCTCAGTAATGATTTAGGACAACATATGGTTCTCAACATTATATCCTTAATTAATGCCCTTAATTTCTACCTTAATGTGACATTATCACATTTTTTTAATAAAACAAATTTTGCAGATTTGAAGTAATGGCTTGAGGACCGACCAAAAAGTCCAATCCATACACAACTTTTTAAAATGCCTTGGTCACAACTTGTGATCAATGTTTAACATTGTTCACATTTTTATCATTGACATATGGATAGGTATTTTTTTGAAAATTCAATTTTGACCAAGTATAGTTGATATGATAGTGAGATTTATATACTCGTGACAATACTTTGGATACATTATTCAACATTATGAGTCACATCGTGGCAATGTTGATATTTTGATTTGGATATTTAATAAATTCTTTATTGATGCAGGAGCATCCAGTGGTGTAGGGGCAATCCTGTATCACCCAAAAAAATATTCTTAGTGCAAGTTTCTTTTTAATGTGTTTTCATTTTTGCATATCCATTTGGGTCAAATAGAGATTCCAACTCTCATAGTTCCAGTATTGTTTTTCTGGGTTAGAGTTTTTGAGCATCGTGGGATACATGCCAATGTAGAAAATAGGTTATTTTGTATTTTATACATAATTATGATGAGTTAGAGGGTTTAATTTGGAGGGATGATTATACTTGTAATTTAAAACACTCGAGAAAAAGAATCAGGTCAAAAGGCTTTACGGTTTGAAAGTTATTGCAGTTTTAAGTTGCATGAAGACCCCCTAAGAGCACTTCAAAGTCAGATTTGAGGCAATAAACAGCCTCGTACAAGCTTGAGAAATGGAGGACAAGAAAATCTTGTATAAGGCTATAGAGTGCTTAGAGAGCTTTCCAAAAATGTAAACGGTTCATCTATCGGAGTCCTAGATCAAAAGTTATGCCTCTCGGAAGTTGGACTACCATTTTTGGATTCTTCTAATTTTACACTAACTTCTAAAGTGTTCTCTAGAACTTTCCATTTTGGCAGTGGATGCCAAATGGCATATTCTAAAATGTATTCCTAACCCTAAACCTAATTTGGATTACTTAAGGAAATTTATGACATTGTAAAAGTAGTTTTTAGTGGAGTTTGGGAAAAGGTACTGTGAGAAAGGTTTTTCTCCAGAATTTGATGACATTGTAAGCCATACGGCATGTCATTGGGCCTATTTTCATTGTACTGAATGTAATAGCATATGACTTCTGATAATAATATTCCCCTTTTCTTGTTGTGTTCATTTTGGTCTTGGATTGTTCCCTCATCATTTATGTTTTCGTTCTATAATCACATACTTATGCTTGCTCATGCACTCCAGTGATACTTTTCTATTCAATCTTTTGGTCTTATTTAAAAAGTAGGGAGAAGTGGTGAGCATGTTAGGTTTTTTTTTCCTCCAAGGACAAGGGGGGACTTTGTTGACCTCTTCATCTTTGTTTTCCTTGATGTCAAAACATACTAAATTAGTTGATCTAATACACAAATTGGATAATTGGTATTCAATGGTTATATAATGCTATTTTTATCATTAGTTAGAGTTGATTACACAATTTGCAGTTTGTTCACATTATCCTTCGGGTTATAAAATTTAATTTAATACTTCACATTTATTTCAATTATAATAATAAATATCATAAGTTCAAGCACTTGATTCATTTTTATTACATTCTTTGAGAGAAGGAATAAAATATAATGAGAACTCTCTTGAACATGTGATCTTTATACTTGTGAATTATGTTTCACAAAATATTTAATGTGAATGTTTGAGTTCAACATAATAAATTTTTTTTTTCTAGGAGTTATATATACAAATGAAAGATTGATTACATCTTATTTATAACACTTCAATTGTTTGTGTTTGCTCAAATTATTCAAACCTTATGCAAGGACCACGACTATTTACAAATGATATAGATTCATATAGTTAAAAAAAAATACACAAAAATAAGTATTGACTATTATCACATGTGTAATACACAATCTCAGAGACATAGTACTATATTTTTAAAAATAGTCAAATACAAAAGGTGATAAAATGGCTAATTAGAAGGGAACGTGTACATTAAAAATGGTATAAAATTTATATACAAAGAGAACATTATGGATCCAAACAAGAAGTTTGTCATGACAAAAACAAATCTTAAAAGCTAGATCCCTAAACCACAAAGTGGGAGAGAACATTTTTTGGAGTTTTTTACCACCCAACCACAAAGCAATTACACTCCCCTTAAAAATATTTCACGACATGAAAGATACCTAGCCTAGCATGAGGGAGTCTAATAATGTGAAACTAACAAGAATAATGGAATTCATGAAGTATGCATATCCACATATAATGTCAATGGTATCATGGAATCACAATCAAGAAGACATCACAATTTAAGCACTTATCTATTTCCAATCCAAAGAATATTTAATTCATGTAAAACATTATGACATTTGTATTTCCAATGGTACATGACATGATTAGTATACAACCTAACAAAACATGTTATGGAAACAAAAATAAATCTAACTCTCTACAATGGAGAGATATAATGGAATGTTAGGTGTCTCAATCTATGAATATTTAGGCATATTAAAAGGAGTCATAATGTTAAAAGATGTCTTCTTGGTGAATGTAAGTTGACTTGATGTGTAGTAAATGCAACTACACTTTGATCTATAAATAGAAGCCTCTTGGTGCAAGTAGGTATTGAAATAATAAGAACATATATCATACTCGACCTTGGCCATAAAGTATTATGTTAATAAGAACAAATAATCCACTCGACCTTGTACAAGATTAACATTGAAAAATTACTCAACTACAATGTTGAAATAAGAGTTGGTCACAAAAACATTGGTTGTTAGGATGGTGTACATGGTGGTATCATGGAAAAAGGTCATGCAACCATCCTAGTCTGCAAGTAAGAAAGAAATCCTATGTACACTTGGGTTGTCATGCAAGTCTTGTTTGATGCACCAAATTGGCAATTTTTTCATACCTTTTACTAATTGGGTTTGAACACATGGAAGGTAAATTCTAAATGGGCTCCACTTTCGATTTAGGGTTACCTACTAGGCTAGCTAGGGTGATGACAAAAATAAATTGGCATGGGGTCAATGTAGACCCAAATAATCAAGCTATGCATGTTCTAGTTCATCTCCCTTATATAAGTCCATTGAAAACCCAATCCTTCAAAATTATGTGCACTAATCTAGTTGCATTGAAAAACCATAACACTAAATTTGAAACCCTACTACCAAGAAATTAAAATGAATTGTATATCACTTAGGAGTGAAATTGAATCTGAAAAATAGATAACTTGTCATAGCCTTAATCCCTAAAAGTAGAAATGAAATTACAAACCCTTCATGGTAGAATTGAGAACCTAAAACTGATAAAATGAAATGAAGTTGGAAATCATTAAAAATCACATTGAAACCATCAAGAAAATAACTTATTAAACCCTTGATCCCCAATATTCAAATTAAAAATAAAAGCCCTTAACATTGATTTTTTTTCATATTGGCTTAATCATCCCATTATATGTTAAAGATTGCACTTACATAACACTTATATAAAAAGGATAGAATTGAAAACAAAATGCATTGCAAATTATTGTATCTTCTTATTCAAATTTTGATTCAATCATCATATTATGTATGTTAAAACTACATTAACATATCAATTAACAAAAAAATAACATAGTTCTAAATAAAAATCATAAAAATTTACTATAAATTGTTGATCAAAATCATTTGTAATTTAGGGAAACTGAGTAGGAAAAGTTGGTGGTGGTGAGGTGGGTGATGACCTTGATGTTGTAGTTGAGGTTGTGTTCTCATCCCTTGGTGATCCTTGAGATCTACTTAGTCCAACTTATATTAAGTTGAAACATCTCCCTCTACTAACATATAATGGGACCTTTCCACTATAATTATTGATCAACAATAGACATAATAGATGGTGAATTTGGTGCTTAGTTATAAGTTGTTGAAAATTTTGGGATGTTGATGTTGATCATATCCTACATTCTAGGATGACCTTTAGGAAGTAACATGGAAGAAATATATGGATGATAAAACATCTTCTTTCTTTCTAAATCCTTGTACTACACCTCAATCCTCCTTTCCTCAACCTTGTGTTCCTCAATTGCCTTCACTCACTTTTGCCTCCCCTTCTCTTTCTTCTCTTATTCTTTTAGCCTTTCCTTTTCCTTACACATAATCTTCTTTTATTTTCTCTCCTTATCATTTTTTTCCTTTGGCAATTTGTGTGATCCCTTTTTTCCATGATCTTCTTGGTAGGATTGAGCAACACTAAGAGGGGGAGTGAGGGTGAATTAATGTTGTAACACTTTTTTAAAAATTATTATTTATAATACAAACACTATACAATTACTTAAATGATAAAACATAACCATAAACAATACACCAAAAAGGAACTCTTGACACTATCATTTATTCTTGGAGAAACCTTGTCCAAGGGAAAACCTTGATGGAGATTGAACCCACAAGATAATGCACTAGTATAAAAGTGTCCCTATTATGAGACTTGGCCCTATTATGAGTCGACACAAAATATCCAGTACATAAGTCATTGTTAAAGGAAGAAACCCTATTAAAGGTTTGCAAACATGTTAGGATTTTACAAGCACAAAATGGATCTCACCTCTCAAATACAAAGAAGGTTGAAGCCACCTTCAAGGACTCAATTTACTAAGCCAATTATCCCAATTTCCAAAACTACTTATTGTTATTGCCTTATTAGACTTGTGTTACTTCATGTTATCATAACTTATGTAATATCACATACTAAACCCGATGATCATAATATTAGACTATATATATACATCATATCCATGAACTTATAGGGTCATATAATCATTCATATATCATCGCCAACCAAAAAATATTTTAATTGTACTATGAGTAGCCTTCCTGAACTTAGAAATTTTGCATAACTAACCCAACAAAACATGTCATCATGACTAGCACCCACACCAAAGAGATATGTTTCCATCAGTGACATTTCTTATATGCTTGTTGTTGGAAACTAAAATTGGAATAATTGTTTTGTTGTTATTTATGTCAAACATACCAGAGAGACCTTTACTAACAATGTAGAGTATCATATCAGTTGATAAAGAGGATTTCAAAAGAGAGGTAACTAGATGAAGTAGTGAAGTTGTTGAGTGAAGAGGAGCAAGTATGTTGGAATTACAATGGGCACTTGATAAGTTAGTCCTTCACAAGATGATGTATTGTTTATTTAGTCTATGAAGTCTAGAAGTATTGAGTTAAACACAAATGAATCTTAGTGAACAATGGTCAGCCAATGAAGAAGTTGAAATAGAAGATTAAGGAACTTAAGAGATAGATGAGAAAATAGTATTAGCTGAGTGATAGTTATGGAAAAGCAAGATGAAGAAGAAAATATAGTAATGACCAAGCTAATGAAGACTGAGAAAGTCAATCAAAGTTGAGTGATATAGAACAATAGTGACCAATCTACACAATGACAATCGAGCAAAAGAACATAGTAATGACCGAGTGTTAGCAAAACAATAGTTTGTGAAAGAATTGAGTTTGAGGCTGACATAGTTGAACTTTAGGATTAGTCAAAATGTGTGGATGATAAGGATTGATGATCTTACATATTAAATGCATGAATTAATTTTGTAATGTGATCAAAGGCAAGGATTTGATGAGAAGTTTTTAGAAGTATCAAGATTGGAGTAGAAGGACAAAAAGATGGGTGGATTCATTGAATCTAACCTATTCCTAAGATCTAAGGTGATGTTTAAGTGGAAAAATATCAAAGCTACCTATTGAAGGAGGCATAAGAGATGTTTTTTAAGGTTGGTTTGTTGTTGATTGAAAATTTAATGGAGAACTTGTGAAAAATAGAGTAGCAAAGGAAAAGAGTGAGAAGATTGGTAAAGTGTGATTGCTTAAGGGGTTACCATGTAGATTAGTGAAGGAGATGATGATGAAGTCCTTTTCAATGAACCAAAAAAAAGAGACTAATGGAGATCTGAATTTGGAAAGTGAGTTGTATTTCATTGATCAAACATTTTGTTATTTTATAAGCATTATGGTCATCAAAATCCTTTAATTGAGGTTGATCTAATAGTCATTTTGTAAATACTTTAATCAAGGTGGCATTCTAATGGAATGATCCAAAGTCCTCTAACAAGGCCACTCCTAATAGGGTGATTAAATCCTTTGATAGGATCACACCTAACCGTGTATTTTGGAACCTTTAACAAGATTGGCTCTTAATTGAGCTCACTTCAGAAGAGTGGAAAGTGGTAGCATTTTACTTGGTGTTTTTTCCAAAATTGGATTTTCATGTTAAATCTTGGTGTCATAAATTTGTGAATGCTATATGTGTGATCCATGCTATTTACTATTGGTCAGCATATACTGAACAGAGAGTTAAGTAATTAACAAAATGATAAGTTGCTATATAGATCGAGTGATTTAATGAGATTGTTTAAGTTGTTTGAAGTTACTAAAAGAGAATTGGTATATATTGACTTGGGGATAAATAATTCACCCCCTCTTAGTTATTGTGAATGTTCTAATAGTTTTATGGCATACACTTTCCAACAATGCCCCCCTTTGGCATTAGTGGAAACACTTAGTGAAATGTGTCAAAAGTGGCCAATGCAAAAAACCAAAAAGCTCTATATAGCCAATCTTACAATTATTCACCCTTTTCATATCACACACATACAATATTGTCTCGCCCATACAATGCTTTTCACTCTATCTCTCCCCCGAGATCAATGACAAAGGCAAGATACAAAAAGTAACACACACACACACACACACACATACACACACACACACACACACACACACACACACACATGTGTGTGTGTGTGTGTGCACGCGCACATGCACACGCGTGTGCACACGTGCGCACACATGCACACACACACACATGTGTGTGTGTGTGTGCGCGCGCACATGCACACGCGTGTGCACACGTGCACACACACACACAAACACACACACACACACACACACACACACACACACACACACACACACACACACACACACACACACACACTATTGTCTCTCACATACAATGTTTTTCACTCTATCTCTCCCCTGAGATCAATGACAAAGGAAAGATACAAAAAAAAATTGTGTATACATATAACAAAAATATTGCATCTGGGAAAACTTATCTACACCAAAAAAAAGGATATCTATAAAAAAAATCCTTTAGGTCTAAAAATATCTGTCCCATATATTCTTTAATTATTATTTTGCCTCTATCTCTCCATATAAGGTGTATCCATGTTAGTTTCCTCTAAGTTTGTAGGTCCAAAAACTACACATGAATTTTGTATTATATCTAGCACCTCAAGCTCCTTTTGCATAGTTTCAATCTTGGGAGTGATGGACTCCTCATTTCATCCAATCTTTTCTAATATATTCCCTTCTCAACTTCCAAGATATTAATCTTTTCCATTTTCCTTGATACCTCCTTATCTAAGACAAAGATAACTTGGTTTGATGACTCATATGATTTTGCTAGCTTATCCAAGTTCTCATCATCTTTGATAAGTTCTCCAAATTGCCTACATGCTTAGCTGATCTAACACGTTGAATATATAATTTCTTTCCTTGAGTAATGCAATCCTTAAAATATTTTATATTCATCTAGAAACTTAGTACATCACTGATAAACTTTCATATCCATGTGAATATTTTAGCTTTATACTCTCTTCTTTCCTTCATGTTTCTTTCATGCTCAATAGTTCTAAAGTGGATATCAAATTTCTATACTATATCTCCACCTTGGAATATGAAAGGAGTGGGTAATAATGTGTTCAATATAACCAATGAGCTTCCCAATATCCTTGCTTTCTTCTTAGTCTTATTCTCTAATATTTACTTTTCCTTTACAAAGGCCATCAATGAAAACTTCATAAATTGATCCTTGTCATATGTTTCTAGGTCTTATTCCTTTTCAAGTCTTACCAATGCCTTTCCCAAGTCACTTTCCAATAATGGATCTATAATTAATTTATCACCACTAGAAGAAATAAGAGTTTGGATAAGATTTTTCAATTTCTCTATCACTTTCTTTGCTTCTTCATTTATTACTCCTTTGACTTCTTCCTCAATCATGAAGTCTTCTAATTTTTCCTTTTATTTGTCTTGTTCTTCCTCTTACATACCTTTTTCTTCCATCGATATTTCCTAAATATCTTCATTAGAAGTGAAATTTCCTCAAAATGGAACATTTTCCTTTGCTTACTTGGACTCATCCAAATTTATAGGAACTTGTTATGCCATGCAAACGTGTCCCTACTTTTTGTGAGAAAAAATTTGGCTACCTTCTTTTCACTTTTGGATTATCTCGTTTGGGGTAAGTTTCTTTATTTGGTTTCGATTTTCATATCCCTATCCAGGATTAGAGATTTTTTAGTGGCAAATCTTTGCCATTTGGTGATTTTGTCTCATCAATCGATCATCATTTGGAAAATAGAACATGTTGGTCAACCATGTCACCAAAAATTTACAAAATTTAGGTCTAAATCTCATGCTAGTTGTCCATTAGTTTTCACATAATTGGTCAAAAATCCTAGTCCAATCGCCAATGTAGTATACCTTTAGGATACAATTATTGTAAAATTTTTGCCATCATTTAACTATTATTTTCTTAATGGAAAATGTTATTTCTCCATTAGTATAAAAAATTAATTTTCCCTTTTGTTGGGTGTTGCCTACCATTTTACCGATGTGTGTCGCCTACCAACCCCGTTTAGCCAACTATTTTATATTTTAGGCTTACATAGGAAGCACCATTTCACCTACTTTTGAAATTCTCTCTTGTTAATCATGCATAATTATCCAACCTGGTTTGGTATATATACATTCATAAGATACTATTATTCTACACAATTCGCTCTTTTCTAGTCTGACATCACTTATTGCTGCAGAAGTTTTAGAATGTTGAGTGCATTGCCCATAGAGCAGTTGTGACCTGTGGTTTTCTTGAAAGGTAAGTGATTTTTAATTTTTTTTTATGTGATTATTTTTTACTGTCCATTGGGAGTGGGTAGTAGATACCCTTTGGACATCTCACATGCTCTAATAGGTTTGCGAATTTTATTGGGTAGGACCTAGATTGTAGTAGGTATACCATTTTTATGTGAATAAATTGTATTATTATTATTAGTATATGTAGTCTAAGTAGTCTATTGTAATAGCCTTTTGTTCAACAAGTTGATATTTTTTTGTAGCCTTTATTGGTTTGCAATGTCAAACAAGAGGAGTTCCAGTAGGATCCCTAAAATCCAAGAAATTCCACCAATATAGAACATTATCAACATACTTTGGTGGTGGAAATGTTGGCAACCTACATCTCTGGTGCATATTGAAAATGGAAATTTATCGCAAGTTGGAGACTATTTTGAAGAAGTTCAAGTTGGTGAACCTGATATCTCAATTGATGATGAGCTTGAAGATAATTTTGAGGCAATTCCCCTAAATAGGGAGTCACAAAATGATATTATAGACTTGGGTGAGAAAAAGAAATAGTTTGCACTAGACTCCATTGTCTTCTTATTCTCCAATTCCTTCTTCAAATCAAGGATTGTCTTTGTAGTTGACTCCTCTTTTTTCTTCATATTCTCCAATTGCTTCTTCAAATTATGGATTGTGTTTGCACTTAACTCCTCTTTTTTCTTTTCATTCTCCAATTCCTTCTACAAATTATGCATTAGACTCCCCATTTTTCTTTTCATTCTCTAATGCCTTCTTCAAATTATCGATTGAAAGGAGTACTTTTTCTTTTTATTCTCCAATTCAATACTTAAATTATTAGTTTTCTTGACAGTAGAGTCTAAGTCATTTTTCAATTTATTTTTTACCTGTGCACTATTTTCTATAGATTTTAACAACTATGTAGTAGAGGCTTTTTCATTCTCAAATCTTTTTTTTGCACTCATCCAATTCTTTAGTCAAATTCTATAGTTGTTCGTTCATCTTTTCTTGCTGGACAATTGCCTCTGTATAAGAATAATTCTTTATCCTATTTTGCAATTCTTTGAACCTACTATCAACTACTTTCTCCTTGGCCTTCACATCATCAAGGACTTCTTGAAACTTTTCTATTTTCTTTGAAAGACTTCTATTTTCTCTCTATATATTTAGAAGTGTAGAATAGGTCATTTTGTTGGTCTCTTTTGATAAATTGATTTTATGAATATTTTTCACTTTTCAAAAATCCATTTGAAGACCTGTAACTTGTACATCATTGTGATTTATTAGACTTGGTGGATTATTATCTCTAGCTAGAGGCATAATAGCCATGAAATTCATCATTTTAGTGTTTGGGTCATATGTTGGAAATATACTATTAGCATTAGATCCCTAATGTTCAACAACTGCATCACTTTTCAATGTCTTCATAATTTTCCTATTTCTTTTGTTTGTCTGATCAAATTTTGTTGTAAAGTCATTTAAACTAAAATTTGGGTTTACTAACACAATTGAGTGTTTGAAAGGTGAATTATCACTTGTATTTTTGTATGCTTCTCCAACTCTAGTTACACTTACTCTATCTACTATTGTATTTTGAGGATTTCCAACAACCTAAAGATGACGTGTCCCAAATCTTGGTGTTTTAGGAATATTTTTAGGGTTTTGTCTAGAATCTACTAGTGCATACATTGGTGATGTAACCACTGACATTTCTTTCATTGCAATTGTCATTAATATTTTCTTTTTTGCACAAGGTTCACCCATGCTAGTGCTAGTGAGATCAACGTCAACTAGATTTGAAGATTTAACAAATGTTGTATTGGGATGACCTTCAGAAGTATAATTTTTTTTACCCTTTCTAGATGAATCATCTTCAATCTCATCGTTGAGTCCAATGACTATTTGGCTTCCACTTTTCGATAGGTCTAGTACTGCAATTAGATTCCAAATCCCTTCACCAATTGCACCAATGGGCCCTATCCCTATATAACCCATGTTTTGTATCATAGTTTTCCTTTAGTATATGTTTATTTAATAGAATTACTCATTTCAAATTTAAAAATATTTCTTCAAGCCTTTGTTGACCTATGATCTTGAGTACCTTGTCTTCATCAGAGTGTTGGAATTCTTTAGAATAACTGTGAGGGGGGGTGAATTAGTTATTCAAGGTCTAGATGTACAAATAAAACTTTTCATAGCATTAGTGAACCCATAAAACATTCATATTCATGCATGCATCCATATGAATATGTAGTTATCTAAAACTTGTAGGTTACTATCAAATTAACTTGTAAAAATGTAAAGCATGAAACATAAAAGATTCATCAACACACTTGACACAATGATTTAACATGGAAACCCAATTTGGGAAAAACCACCAATGACATGTTACTCTTTCTCACTCTTATGAAGTGATGCCCTATAAAAGGCCAACATTGTTAAAGGTTACAACACACACTGTTAAATGTGACTTGCTTAAGGGATTTCAATCACCATGTTAGAAGTGAGCCTTGTTAGAGGACTTTAGGCCACTCACTTGGAATACCACCTCGTTAAAGGATTTTCAAATGACTGTTAGGTCAACCTTAATCCAAAGGATTTTAACCTAAACCAATACAATTGTTAGAGAGTAACAGTAGAGTATTGGTTTGATACAACTTACAACTTCTCTTACAGATTTTAAATGTCTGTTCAATCCTCAATTTGCTTGGCTTTCACTCTTTGTAGCTCTAACACCTTGTTCATCCTTCAAGCATATATCTCCTTAAGCCTTTTGCTTAGCATGCCAATGCAGTCACCTTTTAGGTCACTAGATGAAGCAGAGTCCTTGACTTTTTGTCTTCCTTCTTACTATGTTCTTTCTTGGTCTTTTCTAACCTTCTCTTCTACTCTCGCACTTTTCTTCATGACTAGACATTCCTTTTATAGGAAATTAGGATACTTTGCCACTTTGTTTTCCATCATCCATTTTAGGGTTTGGATAGATTAGGTAGGATACAATGTATCTATCCCATATTTTGTAAAACTTCTAGAGACTTCTTCTAGAATCCATTTGAATTCACCTAGAAATAGCTTACCTCAAATTCTATGCCACTAGCTCATCAACCTTATCTTCCACCTGGTTCAAAAAATTCAAGAAAACAAACTTGTTGGCTCAGATTTCACGAATCTTTGATCTTTCAAATAATGCAGTAGCTCGGTATTATTAACCTTCTGATGCTCGGCACATACTGTGTTGCTCAGCATCAACTATGAAATTACTTAACATCAACTAAACTTTAATCAGCATCAACTATCTTGCTCGACATACACTAGGATTTTTCTTTTACTTAGCTCCAACTAACTTACTACTCGGCTTGCACTAACTTTTCTTAGCACTTGCTATCCACTTGGTCAAGCTTGGTAGAGAAACTTTGTGTAACTTTTTCTTCTAATGTTTCTAATTGTAACCATCCTTTGCAACCTTAAGTAGATTATCAATACATCATGTCATCATTGTCTTAACTAATCCTTATACTTCATTATATAATCATAAATGTCTTACTAGCAAATAACAGGTTTAACATTAGTGACAAAATAATGATAGAAACACATAGTCCTCTTCAAAAATCTCCCTCTTCAATAATCTCTTGCAACATTGATCTTTACAATTAGATCTCAACACAAAGTTGGAGTCCTTCTATCTTTAACTATCACTGTCATTGTAAGTGCTAAATTGATATACTATAGATGGATGCTCTTTATTACAATAATCACTAAAATGTTCATCCTCCTTAATTTCCTCAAAAGGTGTTGAGGTCTTTGGTTCACCCAAATTTTGCATCATTTCCCAAAAATCATTCATTTTGGTTTGAGCCCATAATTTAGATATGCATGACTCTTTAATTGATTTTGGCATAGATCTCTTGGAATGGTCAGAGGCTTTGATTTGTGTGACTCTAATATGTGCATTGTCATAATTTGAGATGATAGTTCTTGCATTGAAATATTATTCTCTCTTGCATGTTTCTCCATCTCTTTCTTAACCTCATCCCATGAATCCATGTTTTAAAACTTTTCTATCAATGATATCTCTTGATGTTGATATTTTCTTGAAGAGTTCCCAGTGGCAATAGATCTTTGGTTGCAGAGTTCCCATTGGCAATAAATGTTTCTTTTATTATGTTCAGTGGATCATAATTACAGTGACTGACAAAATCAAAGCTAAAAAAATTCACCAGTTCATTTGCCACTTTGAAATTCTTTCTCTCAAATGTGAGGCCTCCAATTATGAAAGGTGAGGAAGGAAATATCATTTTCTTTTGTTGTCCACTAAAAAGTTCATCTTCGCTCTCCATCTTCCATACATATTCCAATGCAAAATCCTTTCTGTCAAATGCATTGGAAGTTTTCACAGTTCAACTATTGAATTGTAAAACCTTAACACAATGTAATCTTCCATGAAGAACCAATCATCCAATTGAATTTGACTTCCCAGTTGATGCAATCTTTACCAGGCATAGACAATATAGGCATCAAATTACCCATAAGTTTTTGGTAAATAGATTCCAAAAAGAAGTCCACAAAATTATTTTAGTTATTAGTGCTACCAGTCATCCTCATCTTATGTGTCCACTCATATACTGGACTTGGAGTCACCTATTTCTTCTAGATTTTCTCATCAAACTAATGGACCTTAATATCAAGCTTGTTTTCCTTAGTCTTAAATACAGGGCGATTATTTTCTAAAAGAAGGTAGCACAAGTAACTTGTGAACCTAAATGTCTTCATCTTATCTATAGTTGTACTTTTTTTAATAATTAGTAATAGTTCTTGCATAGATTCAACAATGTGTTCAACATAATTATCTTACTTCTACCTTGTCAACTGAATGACCTCAATAATGGATATTATAAATCATTTCAAGAACATTGGCCCCCACTTCCTTGTTACTATCCAATCCCATACAAAATGATAGCATAGAAATAGTATTTTGAACCCATGGCACAAAAATGTCATACAGATAAGGAGGCTTATGATCTATGTCCAATGTAACAGTAATACTAGTATGATTAGTAGATAAATATGAGTTTATTAAACCCTTAATATATGAACCTTGAAAAAAATTTCCTATTTGTTATAAGCTTATGCTAGTTTATCTAACTCAATGTGCTTGTTAACGCTTTCTACTTTAAACTCTAGCCCTAGGTCTAATAAGTGAAGAATTCAATCTCAATTATGGATAAAACTCCCTCTTGAGTATTTTGGTTTACAATTACCTTTCTATATTCATCATAATTTTGAATGCATAGCATTACAATTTATGGGAAAGGGAATACTTCAGGTACAACTAGGTTTGCTAATCCACTAACCAAAGTAGCTAGTTTATTTGTATGTGCACCAATACTTTTGTTAAATTTAAAATATTTTCTCCCTTATGTGGATCTTTCCACTTATCAAAAAATGAATGTCTAAATCCTATGATTCCCAATTCTCCATGGATAACATGATAAAAAATATCATGATATTCATTAGTTGAACCTGAGGTTTTTAGCATTTTCCTAAGTTCTATAATGTCTTTCTTTTCCTTTTTTCTTGCACTCGTACTAGAGGTTTTTGACTTTTTTTTGCCCATGTGTGCTACCAATATTAGTTATTACACAAAATTCTTCTTGAAGCTCTAATTTAAAAAATTATAAAGTGTAAACCTAAGATAGTAAGACTTTTATTATTGTAAGAGCACTACAAAAAAAAATTTAAAATTTAAAATACCTGGAACCAAGATTCGATAATACTGGTGCTAGTAGAGACTTGGATAATTGGTGCTCTCTTATGATCCTCAAGTTGCAGACCTTAGTCTTCAAAATAGAAATTATAATTTAGTGACACTCATAGTCTTTGAAAATTTGAAAACCCTACAGTCTTAGACTCTCAAGAACTTCATAGTTTAAAAACATAAAAGAAATTTTTTAATAGTAAATAGTTAAAATGTAAGTAATTAATGGTTTAAAGTATTGTGCTCTGTACAAGGTACATGTAAGTTACAATTGCCAATAATGTACATAATGATGAATTGATAATATTAAAAAGTAGTAATTATTTTTATAATACATTTGTAGATTTTCAATAAATTAAATAATAAAAATTGAACTTAATAATCGATGATTCATGCTTGATATGATTTTCAGGTGAATTTGTGGAATTTTATCGTTATTGTCAAGAGTCATATGAAATTGTGACATGTGTCACAAACACTTGTCCTTGACACGTGTCACAATTTTGTATGACTATTGACAACAATGATAACACTCTCAAAATTGACCCGAAAATATATCGGGTCATTGATCTTTCTTTTAGCTAATGGTCAGGATTAACAAAGAATAAAGAGACTCTTGTTAAAAGAGTACAACTAACATCTATCATGTCATTTGTAATTTGTAAATTTTAACTTAATAAATGATACTTAATCGAGCAATGATCATACATGTGTCATGATTCTGGATGAATCTAAGCACAAGGGAAGATATTCCCCGCCCAGTGTCACCATTAAACCTAACTCTCCAATGTGCTTAAAAATCAATAAGGAAAAGAATAGACTTCTAAATATTTCTATTTTCTTTCTACACTAGATGTAAATAGGATACCGTCAAGAAATTTTCTAAATGGCTAGTTACAAAAAGTATGGCATCATAATTTAGGGTTTCACTACTCCTTTTATACAATGATTCAAAAGGGGCTCTTTCTTATTATTTTTGCTAATCTTAATGCCCAAAAAATAGTAGTGGACAAACAATTTTGGAAAGTTGGGGGTTGTAATTTTAGGACTATCCCATGGTCTTTTGAAGCATCTTCCGATGAAATTTTGGCCTTGTCTAGTCCAAGATGGATTATGGTGGGTAACCTGCCACTATTTATTTGGTCTTTTATTCCCCATTTGATAGAACTGATTGGTAGGGTCATTTGGATTGACCAGTCTAACACTTTCATCCCAAACTCTAACATTAGAGTATTATCCTTCTACCCTAATGTGAAAACTCCAAAAATTATTAATCTTGTAGTTGGTGAAGATAGTTTCCCTTGCTCTATTTCATACATGGGAGGCCTTAATACCTATTTTTTGTGTAGAAAGGATGGTCACCAAAGGAAGTAATGCCCTATTGTTGCAATGAAAAAACCCTCTCCCCAATCAGCTATGTTGAATCTAAGACCTCCCTCTAAGCTTGCATCCACCATTATTCATGTGCAAGACCCCTTGGTGAATTCTAATCTTGATGAGATTCCTAATCACTCTGTGGATTAAAGAAGTTGATAAGATTCACTCATTTCTGGAGGTGCTTAAATAATATTTTACCAACAAATTTATTAACCCACCTACTCAAATGGATGTGGACAAAGAGCTTGGCTCTCTTCCTAATGCTAGAAAAATTGACTATAGCTTAGGGTCGGCAGTTGACACCCTAACTAACAAGAATCTAAATGCTCGACAACTTGCTCACTAAATGCTAGCAAAAAAGATAGATTATTTGTAAAAATTAGCTAAGGGCCCCTACAAGGAAGGTCTCTTGTATTCCCCCCATCAAGTCATCTTCTTGAGTCATCTCCTTGTCTTACCCCTCCCCCCACTCCTTCCTGGGATTCCATTGGCACTCTTGTTTCCTCTCCAAAGGAAGATATGTCTATTGGGGATGAAAGATCTAATGAGGATGTCTTGTTTGACAAGCTTTATGATTGTACTATGGTTTTCATTTTAGAACCACTACCCTTACCTCATCCTCCAAATGAGTGGCTATATTATTCAAATGGAAACAGTGTCTTTGTTAACCTTGCAAGGGATAGGGGACTCAAAGATGAGAAAATGAAGCCTCTAGAGAGCCCTATGGGGTCAATAGAGAAGTTGACCAATTTGTTGGAGACTCCAGTGGACCCCAATTTACACTTTAATGTTGAGGGAAAACTAAAAGATGGAAGATCTAAGGTAGCTTCACCCAAGCATCCAAAAGGCATTGAAGGTAAGAAAAAGAAAAAGAAAAAGAAAAAGGGAAGGCAACCCCGATCTAGTGGCAACCCACAGAATCCAAAAAACTAAAAGGGTAATTTACCTAGTTGTTTTAAAGAATTCAAGTCCCCCATGGGTCCATCCAACACAACATATTAAATGAATGTTTTCATATCCTCTTGGAATGTGAGAGGAATGGATTCCTCAGACAAGAAGTATATGGTTAAGAGATTCCTACATTCCAATAAAGAAATTGAGATTCTTATGATGTAGGATTGTGAAGTCAATTGGGTTTTCTCTAGACATTGCACTTAAGTGGATATGGAAAGATGCTAATGCTCTTTCCACTAGCCACCCAAGGGGGAAAGATGGGTCTTTTATTTTGATAATCCTTAAGTGAAAGAAGTGTCTGATCAGCAGGGGGTGTTTACCCTGCTAGAGAGCAGCTTGGGTTGTGCTAAAGAAAGACAACTTGGAATTTGGCCTCTGTTCTATGTACGTTTCTAATGACTACAATGAGAGAATCCTTCTCTAGAAATGGATTACCAAGATCCCTAGTATTCTATGGATATTGGACAGAGACTTTAACATGATTACAAAGGTGGAAGATAAAGTGGGTGGCAATAAGTTTGAGTGGAAAGGGAATGAACAAATTTACTAGAACAAAATGATTGGTAAGTTGAGTCTTTTGGACCCTCTGGAGGATATAAAATCCAACTCTAGAGGAATAGGGTACACCTTATCCAATTTTTAGAAAGGTGTCAAGAGAATCTATTCTATATTGGGAAGAGTTTATGTCAACAAGGAACTTTTAGCTTTCATCAACTGGATGAGGGGAACCTAGTTCAAGTTCTACCCTTCACCCTATCTGATCGCAACTCGGTGAAGACATGTGGTATTAAGGTTGAGCTATAGAGAAAATTTAGAAGAAAACCTAAAGGCTTCTCCTTTTAACACTTCTCTCCTCCAGGATGAGGATATAGTGGCAACCACCAAGATAGTTCAGTAGTTTAACAAATCTATGTGTAAACACTCCAATCCCATTACAAGATGGTCTCATAAAATATAGTCTTGGCAATAAATTTTTAAGATAGTTGGGAAGAAGAAAGAAAAAGATGCAATAGATACTGAGCTAGCACTTATTAATGCCCTCTTTGAAGTAGAATCTAAGCTACAAGAGGATCCCTCCAATCTTTAGTTTCTTGACTACCTTGCTTCTATTAGACATCAATTAAGAGTTATTAGGACTAGGAAAATCCAAGGTACTAGAATCAAGGCTAGACTAAATTGGATGGAAATTGGAGACAAGGGAATAAGATTTTTCTTTTATATTCTTAAATCTAAAGAATCCAATGACACTATTAAAACTCTTAATGAAGAAGGCAAGAACTTAAACACTCTGGAGGACATTCTAGCTGCCTTCACCAATTTCTACAATAACCTCTTTACTTATGAAGAGGTTGGAGGTGGGATGGAAGAAGCCAAGAATCTTATTGAGGCTATAATATACAAAAGAGTTTCAAGTTTGGAGGTTGAAACTCTTGATAAACCTATTACTATGGAAGAACTTAGATCCTTAATCTTGAGTCTTAAGAATGAAAAATCCCTGAGACCTAATGGTCTTCTTGTTGAATTCCATAAGGAAAACATAAGTTGGATGGCTCACTGGGGTAGAACATTAATTTTGGTCTTATGAAGTTGATTCCCAAAGGGGGAGATAAGTCATTTATCAAGAATTAGAGACCCATTACCCTCCTGAATGTGTCCTACAAGATTCTAGAAAAAATAATAGCTAATAGGCTAGTTAATGTTCTTCCTAAAGTTATTTCCCCCACTTAGACATGCTTTGTCAAAGGCAGATGTATCCTGGAAAAACTTATCACGTGTTGGGAGTCATTAGATTGGAAAATTTTATATGGGAAAAACTCAAGAATGCTCTTGTTAGACAATGAGAAGGCTTACGATAGAATTGAATGGGGGTTTATTAAGATGATTATGAAATCCCTAATGCTCCATGGAAGATTCTTCCACATGGTAGTCACCCTCATGGAAGATGATAATGTAGTTATGGTGGTCAATGGGAGATTTTCTGAGTTTCTTAGCCTTTATATATCCATTAGACAAGATTGTCAACTTGTTCCCTCCCTCTTTGTCATTGCAGTTTACTCCCTACACTATTTGCTAAGAGATAACTACATTCCTTGAAGGATTAGAGGCTTATCCCTACTAAATAGTGAAGATCTTATTAATTTGCAATTTTCTAATGATACAACACTTTTATTTCAGATGGAGGAAGAGAACATGATTACCCTAATGAATAAATTGAAGGTGTTTTGTGATACTTCTGGCAGTAAGATTTTGATTGCTAAATTTTCTCTCATAGGTTTGTAGGTTTTCCCTCCTCTTTGGTGTAATAGGTTTGGTTTTATTTGGGGAGGACCTAATTAGATATAAGGTACCTAGCATCTCATTTTTTGTTGATCCTTGCATCAAAGAAATGTGGAGCTAGGTCAAGGATAGGGTTGTTATCAAACTCAAATGGAACTCCTAGTATTTAACCATGACCAAGAGAATTAAAGTTTGTAAAAATATTATTTCTTGTTATTCTATATACTTATTCTCTATTTGGCTCTTCAAAATGAATTAGTTTGAAATTATTCAAAGAATTAATAGGAATTACCTATGGTCAGATGGAAAAGGAAATGGAAAAGGTCATGCTATTAATTGGAGGTGGTGCACCATCAGTAAGGAAGTAGGAGGCCTTTGACTTAAGGACTTGAGAAATCAAGGTACTTATCTTGTGGTTAAATGGATTGCTAAAGCTACAATGGGTGAGGAACCTTGTAAATCAATGATAAGGAGGTGCTCAACCAAAAGATGGGATGCAATGGGCATTTCACATTTTCAGGATATTCTTGCTAACAACTCTCTTATGGAATGAGAAGAACTGGTTAATAGTTTTGGTCTTCCCCCTCTCATTGGAGGACTTATTGCCTCATCAAGAGTGCACTCAACAACCTCACTATAAACCTCATATGTTGTATCTCCTCCTCTTGCAATGCCTAGCTAAGAACACCCCCGCACTTGGTTAAGACTAAATTTGTTTACTCTCTCCTCTCTTCTGGCTATGACATCATCAACCATGTCCAAGATATTTAGAACCTTAATTTGTATTTAGGGGCTTGGAAGAAACCTTTTCCCTTCTTTTTCGTAGACCTGTTGAGCCTAAAGTTCATTGCTTTCTTTGGAGACTCTTTTTACACAAATTCCCCTTCTATAAGCCCAATGATCAGGCTCCTAATATTTTCTTAGAGTGCAATATGTTAGAATATGTCCTAAATGTTTTTTTATTGCTTCTTTTCCAAGAAATTATGGATGACCTTTGGTTTAGTTCTTGATGGTAATTTTTCCAGTAGCAATGTGTTATCTAGTTGCATTCTTAAGTGCAATAAGAAACTCAATATTTTTTGGTCTATTTTATCTTCCTATATCCTTTGGCACATTTGGAAATCTAGGAATGATGATGATTTTCATGGTACAAATAGATATCTCACTTAGTCTCATTTGAGACTCATAAGGGTCGATGTTTTTGTGTAGGTTACAACTATATTTAAGCTTAATGAAAGAAAGTTCCTTCAGTTGATAAAGGAAGGAAAAATCATAGTGGAAAGGGATTAGCTTACCCATGGTTATGCCTCATCTCATGCCTCAATCCAAGCCAAAGAAGATTTTGACAATACCTTGACTGAAATGCTCCAAAATGCCTAAAGTAGGAGGATGATGCAAGACATTTCTAACAGACAATTGGTTCCCCTAGATATTCTTATCTGCTTCACCACATTAGACTCCTTTGGGGTGCAATCAGACAAGGATTAGTTCTTTGTAGTTCTTGTACATTATGTTATCTATTACTATGGTCATTATGGTATTACAGTTGTGGCCTATTTTGATATTTTCAGTTTAGCCATATAGGGCTAACATTCTGATTGCTTTTGATAGTGTTCATCATAAGTATTGGTTTCCTTTTATATTAATGATACACAATAGTAAATAATTTTTTATACCCAGAATCAAGATTTTATAAATTATAATAATGTAAAAACAAAATCAAACAACAATTCACACATTTATAGGAACAACAAATTGAGAAGCCAAAACCTATTATTTTCATTGACTATATTTGAGTTTATTTAATATACATATTCACAACATATATATATATTCAAAATTAGTTGATTAAATCAATGTGATTTTACTATTTTTGTAATTTATATTTCAGGGCAAGGCCCAATCCAAAGTAACTAGTAATCATTTTAATAATAATAAAATATCTTAAGAAAATTTTTTGCTCAAAGGGCATGGGACCACAGGTCAAGGAATAGGGTTTCATGTAACATGATTAAGGAAATAGGAAATAGGGAACATGAAACATGGAGCAGGGGCACTAGCTAAGGGTTTGAAGTCTTCAATCAAAAAGGTCTTCAAGCCCCTCCATGAGGAATCCCTTAGAGATGATAATGTCACTAAACTTGTGCAACCGTGTTATGTTAGTGTCACTAACATCATCCACAACAACCACTTCCACAAAAATCCCTCCAAAGTTGTGCCCACGTCCGATGGTGAGTCAATTGGAATTCATTCATGCCAAGAAGGAAGGGCTACTTCTATACAATGCTCCCTATGCCTTTCTCCCATCACTTGTTTGCTACGTCTACAAAAGGGATGCCAATCCCCCACCCCAATACTTGCTCAGCCAATGCAAGGATTTTGATGTTGTATTCTAAAAATGTTTGCTTAAAAATGTTATGTAGAAGCATCAAAATGTCTACTTGATTCCCTCCAAGGTCAAGAAGAGACGTGAGGAAGTGGGAGGTAATGTCCATGGACACATGGTACCTCTTGACATGTCTTAAGAATTCATGGCTGAGGACCATAAAAAAAGCATAGTGGAAAAAAAAACTAGTGGACTCTTCCTTGCAAACCATTGCTAGCACATCCTTTGGTATCATGCCCAAAAAGAGATTTTTGCAAACCCAATGTGTTGTATTTTAACTAAATTGGTGTATACATCACAATTCCAAAAAATAGGTCCTAGAGTCTACAAACAAATCTATATATTCTATATACTACACCTAAAAAACTCTGCAAACTAACATAACGAACTCCTAAGAACCAAAAATAGAATTGAGAATTTATAAATAATAGTGAAAGAGGAATTGAATAAAATCTTTAATAAAAGTTGCATAAAATTGTTTACTATCTTTCATATCTTTTTTTTTCATATTCCTTTTAATTTCCAAGTGTGGGAAATGTACTCGCATTAACGTTAGACAGTGAGAGTGCCTACGAATTTGGCCAAATAATTTCATGTGGCTCTAGGTCTTTTCAAGAAATTAGCCCCAAACTGCATCTTTTGTCATTGATCTCTAATTAATCAACATTGGGTAAAAGTAATGTATTAACGATACCAAATTAATAGTACACAAGTTGGTAATGGTGACACTAACGTCATTAATAATAGATAGTACACTTGGAAACCATAAAGCCTTAAAGGTCACTAGCCAATACACTTGGCAAATTCACTTTCAAATTAAACATTTTTTTAGTTTACCACTAAAGAGTAGCCAAGACCATTATTATTCAAATTCCTACAAACAAATCATTCACCTTTGACATTACAAACTAATTTTTGGGAAGAAAAAAATAGCCAACATTTATTTATGTGTCAACAAGAAATTTTGTAATTCACCACATTTAAAATGATTTTTGTTAGGGCAAGAAAAAAAATTGCCAACATATAATAATTTGTTTCCTTACATGGAACAAAAAAATTTCCCTTGACATGAAATTTTTTCCACCTATAAATGTTGGATTTGCCAACATTTTAAGTATTTTTTACAGGAAGTGTTTCTTAAAGTTATCCCTTTATAGGATATAGGACCCTTGCATATGGAGGAAGGAAGTGAGGATTCCCAACCTTAGGGAAAGAGGTACTTGGTCTTCGTAAAAGCTACTTTTAGATCATGCATAAATCTGCTTTTTCATTTCTTTGATGATGGGAGAAGACTTCCATGGTCCTAAAATTAAACATGTGGCAATGTTTATTAATGGAAGAAAAGTAAAATTAATGCATCTCTTAGTTATCATGATCATTCAGTTATTTAAGACACCTAAAGGGATTAATTTTTAATCTGCTCGATAATCACAATTGTTCTCTGCAAGAAAAGTTGTTGCTTGGGTTGTCACCCTACTTGTAAGTGTACATTTTGCAAGAATGTGAGGGTGTTTTTCTTAGGGTTGGACTGGTTCTAGTTTTCATGCATGTAAGGATAGGTTTTGGCATTGCAATACTTCCTTTTCCCAATGCTCCAAGTTGGCTTTTGTGTTTTGTCTTATGTTGCACTTGTGTTTGTTTGTAGGTGGTGTCTTCTATTTTTTAATCTAGGAGCATCTTAATCTTTCTAGAAATCCTACATGTTGGAGGGATTTTTGCTTAGAGTTGTGGATTCAATCACCAAAGGAGTGGTGATTGGTTGTTAATTGGTACAATTTTGGCTAAGGAGCTCGGTCATTAAAGGGCATCAGGCATTGAAGGAGCTTGGCAGATATTGTTGCTTGACATTCACTATAGTGCTCAGTGTGTGTTGGTTTCTCAACATGCATTGCGAGCTTGGTTTACTCTGGGAACTAAATTATGCTTGGAGTGGAAGGTTGATGCTCGGCTTGGTTCATGTGGTGTCAATTTTTCAGTGAGGCCACTTTTGGCATTTAATTTAATATCGATAGTTAATTTATGTTGCAGCTAACTTGTGGGTTATGCAAATGTTTAATATAAGGATTTAATTTAATTTGTAATGAACTAGGTTGACTTGTGCCTTAGTTGGGTGTAAATAGTGGGGTATTGTGGAGTCTTAAGTAAGACCATCCATATTTGAGAAGAGGATGAAGTGTAGATGCAAACCTTGAGAAGAGCTAATAGTTGTGGCTTGGAAAACTAGGAGATTGCTTGGTGGGCTTGCGAGCACAAGTTGAGATTTCCTTCGGGTTTTTCCTCCAGAGTGTAGATTTGGACTAGCCAAGATTAGGAGTGTGAGTTGGATTTTATGGGATTTTGCAAAATCTTTTTTGTAATTGTTGTTTTATTTGGCCCTAACCTAGAAGGCCTTACAGTCGGGCATATTGCATGTAAACAGTTATATTTGAATAAAGTATTGTGATTTGGTATAAAATCTTGCTTTGTTGTTATGTTTCTACTATGTGGTTATTTGTAGGGGTCTAGATTACCTCCCATGGGGTACCTTGGACTCTAGCCACATCAAGTGGCATCAGAGAAAAGGTTGTTCCTGAGTGTGTAGACCAAACGTCAAAGTTGAAGTAGTTTGCACCAAGATCTTCGGTTGGAGAAGGTTGATCTTGTGGAGCTAATTGATCTTCTAGATTTGTAGATTTTTTGCAGAGGGTTTGTAGAAATCTTGGAAGATGCCTCCAAGATGATTAGACCCTAGGGAGATTGATTATCTTAGTGATGCTATGGAAGAAAGGATCTTACAGAAGGTTAAAGCAGATTTTAGATCTGAAATGGAGGAGGTTAAAGCCAGTTTAAGATCTCAAATGACGTTGATCAAGAGTAACATGATTGCTGAAATTATGAGTGCTTTAGGTGGTGTACCTCAGCATATGGGTACTAAATGTAGTTATGAGGAAGTTAATGAAGACTTTAAAGCTTTTGGGTTAAGTGGTGAGGACAAAATTGATTGTGTGGAGAGACTTATGGCAAATAGGGCTGGTTAGTTTGCTAGATCTAGATCTAAGTTAAAATTGAAGCATAAGATGGAGGTTTCTAATTTATCAGGTACTTTGAATTTTGAAGACCTGATTGATTGGATTGGTGAATTGGAAGGCTACTTTGATCTTGAGGATATTGGAGATCCACATAGAGTAAGGTTGACACAAAATAAATTGAAAGGATATTTTGTTCTTTGGTGGAAAGAACTACAAAGAGATAGATAGGAGGAAGGTGAAATGAAGATCACTAGATGGCGGTTGATGGTGACTAAGTTGAAGGATAAGTTAATTCCTACTGATTATGAACTTGAGTTGTTTAAGAGGTTGTAAAATCTTAAACATCAAGATATGTCTGTGAAATATTATACTGAGGAGTTCTATGACCATTCGGTTTGGGAATAGAGAATTGTCAAAGGAGAAGGTATAATGGTTTAAGATTCAATATCCAAGATTAGGTTGGTACATTGAAGATTGATTTGATTGAGGATGCTTATTAGTATGCCTTTAAGGCAGGAGATAAGTTGAAGAGGAAAAGTCAAGTAGCTTGCATAAGCTAAACCAAGTGTTGAAGATGAAACAAAACCTACTGATCAAAAGAGGAGGACATGTAGAGGTTATTTTAAGGGTACTTGCTAGAAATGTGGTGATGTAGGACATATATTTTATGAATATCCTAAGGTTGGTGACAAAAGATTTGTTGTGAATGAAGTTGAAAACCATGATAGCCAACCTAAGCAAGGAGAGAATTTACTAGCTCGATGAGTATTGGTTGGTCAGAGGACAATGGATTCTTATCAGAGGACTAGTTTTTTTAGGACTCTTTGTATGTCTAGTGGTAAATTCTATATTGGGATTGTGGATAGTGGTAGTACTAATAACTTGATTGTTGAGGAGATGGTTTAGAAACTTGGTTTGAAGAGAATGAGACATCCTTATCCTTATAGGATCAGTTGGTTGCAAGGTGAGCATGCTTTGGAAGTAACGGAGCAGTTCCTTATTTATTTTCAAATTGGGCAGTATAAGGATAAAGTGTTGTGTGATATTGTGGACATGAATAGTTGTCATTTTTTGCTTGGTAGACCTTAGCAGTATGATTGCAAGGTTGTGCATTATTGTATCAAGAATGTGTTTTTAATTGTGAAAGGTGGCAGGAAGTGTTCCTTGATTCCTTTCCAAAATGAGGAGCTTGGTAGGAGGAACCTGAGTATTGGTAGCCTAGTTGAGTTGAAGGATTCTGAAAGGGTTGGAGATTAGCATGGAAATAAGACCTATGGAACACTAAGGATGGATGTGAAGAAGTAGAAAAGAACAAGCGAAAAAGTGTATAAGTTGAGGACTTGGAGGATATGTATGTGAAGAACCAATTTAGGATTTATGTACTGAATCGGAGAAGATGTTCTTCCATCTATTGAGAACATCTTTTCAAACCTAGGGTGTCTGATGTAGGATCATACTAGGCTTGTTGGCAATCCTGCATGTTGGAGGGATTTTTTCTTGGAGTTGTGGACTTGGTCACCAAAGGAGTGGTGTTTGGTTGTTATTGGGTATATTTTTGGCTAAGAAGCTCAGTCATTGATGGAGCTCAACAGATATTATTTCTTGGCATTCACTATAGTGCCCAGCATGTGTTGGTTGCTCGACATGTACTGGGAGCTCAGTTTACTCTAGGTACTGAGTTATGCTTGGAGTGGAAGGCTAATGCTTGACTTGGTTTTTTTGACACTCAGTTTGGTCTTGGTTCTTGTGGTGCCAAGTTGTCAGTGAACTAATTTTTGGCATTTAATTTATGTATGGGTATTTAATTTGTGTTGTAGCCAACTTGTGGCTTATGGAAATATTTAATGTAAGGATTTAATTTAATTTGTAATGAACTGGACCGACATGTGGCTTAGTTGGGTATAAATAGGGGGGTGTTGTGGAGTCTTAAGTAAGATCGTCCAGCTTGGAGAAGAGGATGATGTGTAGGAGTGAGACTTGAGAAGGTCTAGTAGTTATGGCTTGGAAAACTATGACATTTCTCAGTGGGCTTGCGAGCACAAGTTGAGATTTCCTTGGGCTTTTTCTTCTAGAGTGTAGATTTGGACTAGTTGGGATTAGTATTGTGAGCTGGATCTTGCAAAACTATTTTGCAATTGTTTTTTTATTTGGCCCTAACCCAAAAGGCCTTACAACTTAGCATATTGCATGTAAATAGTTATATTTCTAAATGAAGTATATTGATTTGGAATTAGATCTTGCTTTGTTGTTGTGTTGCTATTATGTGGTTATTTGCAGGGATCCAAATTACATCCCATGGGTCACCTTAGATTCTCACTGCATCATTTTTGTGAGGTCCATTTCCTTCTTTCATTTTTCTCTTTTCTTTGTGCCTCATGTTTTATCATCACCTCAACATGGTTTTGGTGATCACACAGCTCCTCCTTTGGTCAAGTTTGTATGTGGATTTCATCATTTGGTCATTTCTAGTTGGGTAAAGCCGCTTTGACTCCACCCTTTGTGTATCATCAACCTATGTCTTGTGTTCCTTTAACAATCTAGGTTAGGTAGTATGGATTTTGAGGATCCTATAAAGGTTGCTCAAAGTTCATAGTTCAAAGAACATCTCATTAAAGGTAGGCATGGTTGGTTTCTTTTTCTTTTTTTTTTGGTCTAGTGGTGCAAATTTCATTTCTTTTTGTTTTTTTGGGCACTTGGCCTGCTAGGAAGTGGTCTTAACCATCTAGGTACTCTTTGATACCCTATTTTGATCTTCATTTTAGGTATGGGGTAGGATCTCACTAGGCAAGTTTCATTTTCTCATCCAAATAAGTTACAGGTATGACTCCATGGGTTTCTGGCTCTAAAAGATTAAAAGAGAGGGTATGTTGTCACTATTACATGCACACATGTGACCTCAATCTTGGTGGGATATGTAGTGGATTTTTTTACATTGCGTCAGTGGGTCCATAAAATTCTAGGTGGTGGTGAGTGATGGTTTTTCATTTTCTTTGTCTACCTAGGTGCAACATCCTCCTTTGAGTTGAGTTCCTTGAGTCATTTCACATGTTTATTGGTATTTAAAATTTAAGTGACTATCACATCAAATTTATCTAGCATTTATTGATCTCATGTGTCACATGAGTGGAGGTGGAATAGTGGTCTTGTCAATTGCGTAAGGGAAACTCAGTGTCATAAGCCACATCGTCAGAAGTTTTTTCTGAGCGATGCATTTTTTTGGGTTTATGGTATAGGGAAAATAATATAATTTTGAGCTTGAAGCTATCTATATCTACACTCATAAATTTTGAAACTACAAGTTCTCAAGATTTGAGGATTCTTTGCACCATTACTAATGAGGGATAGTTTTCATGCTCCCAAGGTATGGCTTTTGGTTACCATTCTTTCATCTTTTATCAATTGTTATATATGTTCAGGATTTTAGATTTTGCATTCCTTCCCCATGTGGCACATTTATCCTTTGTAAGGATGGGAAGGCATGAAACCCCAAAATCACATAAATCCTTATTCTAATAGAAAAAAATTTTGAAAAGGGGATCATGGTAATAATGAATGTCTAGTCTTTGTGGATACTAATGGGTATTGACTTTGGAGGACCAACAAAATTGTTTGGGTATCATGGTTGGAAAAAGATTGATGCAAATTCTAGAGGATTGAGGCCACCTAATGAAAAGGGTATCTCAAGACAAAGATGGGAAGGCAATTCCCTAATGGATTTAGGTTAGTCAAACCCCAAGATCTGAACCATGGAAGGATCATTTGTCAACACAGGAGGTGAGGCTTCTCAGGAATAGAAGCCCTAGAAGCAACAAGTTAACAAATGCAAGGTCACTTGCACAATCTACACTCCACATGAGCAAGCCCAAAATGTTTATCTTTCAGGTGATGCATCCCCTTCCACTTTTGAATCTTCTGGTGTTATGATGTGGGAGAGTGCATATCAAGGACCCCCCTACAAGAAAGATTTTCTACATGTAGGGATCCTTTTGGACAGCTTCAATACCTACTCAGTGGGAGTTTTGCTTGCTCTCATAGGTACAAAAACTTTTCAAAATACAAATCCAAGTTCATGGATTCCTTTTTCCCATGACTTGGTCAAGTGAGCTTGCATTACATGATAGGTGGAAGTCATTGTTTTGTGCTCAATTTTTTTGGAACTTTAGTCCTTACAATGCATTGATGGATGTGCTTAAATTCCTTCCAAATATGGCCTTTTACCATTGTATAGCCAACAAAATTATTAATGACACAAGGGGTAGTTAATGGTGGTAGATAAAGAATTCCTTTTTGTCAAATTGTGTGTTTCTATGCATATTCAATGCATTTAAAGTTGTTAGAGAAGTGAAGTGTTCTTATCAATATGTGGACACCTCAAGGAGATACCTGATTGAGATGTGATAAAAAAGTGTGTATTGGTATTTATGGATTGGATTTTCTTTGGGAAATCCCTTTCTTCATTCCTCACTTGTTTCTATCCTCCTTTCATGGCTTTTCAAGTGTAATTTTGTCTTCCACAACTATATTTGCATAAATATGGTAGTAGATTTTGTAAATCTCAAAAATAAAAGCATATGTGAATTAGTTAGGGAAAGAAGTTAGTTTCTTGCCTGAAAGTTGTAGTAGTGGCCTAAAATAAGAATATTGCTAACTATTTTAGGGTCAATAAAATTGATGATTTTATCATCCATTTCATTGTAACACCATTTTTATAAATGAAAGCAATATCACCTTTTTTGTTGCAATTTGGCTTCCTTGAAGCATTGTTCGTCTCAATGCTTGCTGGTATTTTTAAGTTGTTATTAGACTAGAGGAGTCTAGGAGTGCTTGCTATGGAATTCATTTATGTTTGAAAGAATGATCTTTCTATTTTATTACTATTATCTTCCTTGACTTGGATAAATCTAAATGATCTTATTTACTTTGGTACTATTTTATTTCCAGCACTTAGTAATGTAAGATTGATTGATCGAGCTTATATTTAAGTTGTCCTAGCATCCAAGCATGTATTGTTGATAATAACAGTGCAAAATTAGACTATAGGTAGATTAAATCTCTAACTTTATAGGCTCTTTACTTTCTATTATTTTCTTTCTAAAACCTCATTTGATTTTATCATACAACATTCACTCAACCCAGTTCAAGTGACCCATTGCTAAAATCTCATGAACACAAAAAAAATTGCTAAAATCTTTGTCTGTCTTATTATAAATTTAGTCAGCTCCTTATCCAAATTTTCCTATTCCTTGCATAATCAAGACTCTATCTACAAGAGTTTGGGAGTTGAGGTTTCCTCTCTTTGCTCTTTCAGCCAATACTCACTAGTACATTTGAGACCATTTTTCGACCATTATTGGTCGAAAATTCAACCCAATTTTCAACCAAACTTCGACCAACTTCGACCAACCCATTGGTCAGAATTTTTTCGGTCAAAATTTTGACCAACCTCCATTGGTCGGAATTTTTTCAATTGAAATTTTGACCAACCTTTTGGTTGGTCAAAATTTTGACCAATACGTTGGTCGAAAAACCTCCATAGCCATGGTGCAAGTTCTGCCAGGAATTGGTCGAAATTTTGACCAATGAAGGTCAAAAATTTCGACCAATAAAGGTAGAAATTTCGACTAATGAAGGTCAAAAATTTTGACCAATAAAGGTAGAAATTTCGACCAATGAAGGTCAAAATTTTTGACCAATGAAGGTCAAAAATTTTGACCAATGAAGGTAGAAATTTCTACCAACAGGTAGGTGTAAAAAAATTTTCAGGCATTCTATAAAACAGTCACATGCCTTACATATGATATGACATTTTGCATGCATCCTGCACTCTCTCATCCAGCTGATGATGGATTACGGAGAGTGATCTGAAACCATGATGCTAAAAAACACACAAAATCAAATCCAAAATGAACTTGCATTACAAATGGATTGTGGAAATCTGATATTGTTAATTTTGCATGCATGTCTACTAGGACAAAGATATGTTTAAGTTGTGATTGTCCTGGTAGACATGCATGCAATTTTACCAATATCAGATTTCCACAATCTATTTGTAGTGCAAGTTCATTTTGGATTTGATTGTGTTTTTTTAGCATCATGGTTTCAGATCACTCTACGTAATCCATCATTAGCCGGATGAGAGAGAGTGCAAGATGCATGCAAAATGTCATATCATACGCAAGGCATGTGAACTGTTTTATAGAATGCCTGAAAAACACTGACAGTAACTAATATGAAAAATATATAATTTGTTATATGATTGAGACAAATCATGTACCAGTGAGTTGGTCAAAATTTTGACTAGATAAATTTTGACCAATGGGTTGGTCAAATTTGGTCAAAAATTGGGTCAAAATTTTGATCAATAAAGGTCGAAAAATGAACCCAAATGCACTAGTGCAAGTATGCTCGCCAAGTTGACTCTTTGAGTTCGGTCATCAACTCACCCCACCAAAGTGCCTCATCAAGGTCAGTCTTTAGGTCCACTCATCGAGCTTGCTCACCAAGTTAGCTCGCCATGTCATGTCTCTAAGTGGCCTTGCTAAGTCGGCTCACCAACTTGCCCCACCAAGTTGCCACTTTAAGCCCACTCACCATGTTAGATCGCCAGGACGACTCCCCAAGTCAGCTCACCAAGCTAACAATTGAAGTACACTCACCAAGTCAACTCTCTAAGTTCGCTCACCAAGTCTTCCCCCTAGGCCAACTCTCCAGGTCAGCTCACCAAGTCACCCCCACCCAGTCACCTCAATGAGTTGACTCATTAAGTCAGCTCATGAAGTTGACTCACCCAGTGGTTTTACCACCTTGCCCCAACAAGTGGGCTCACTCAGTGTGCTTACGAAGTTGCTCCATAGAGTTTCTTCTCTAAGCTTGCTTACCATGTAAACTCACTTGGTCGGCACACCAAGTTGACACTTTAAGTTTTCTCATCAAGTCACCCAACCAAAGTGCCTCACCAAGTGGCCTCGATAAGTTAGCTCACTAACTTTCACCACCAAGTCACCACTTTAAGTCGACTCACCATATCAGCTTGCTAGGCCGACTCCCATAGTCAGCTCGCCAAGCTGACAATTCAAGTACGCTCACCAAGTCAACTCTTTAAGTTCGCTCACCAAGTTCGCCCTCTAGGTGAGTCCACCAAGTCACCCCCACCGAGTCACCTCAATGAGTTGACTCTTTAAGTTAGCTCACCAAGTCTACTGTTCAAGTATGCATGCTAGGTCAGCTCGCCAAGCCCACCAAGTCATGTCACCAAGTTGATTGTTCGAGTACACTCACAAAGTTGACTCTTTAAGGTCAGCTCGCCAAGCTAGCCCACGAATTCATGTCACCAAGTTGCCTCACCAAGTCATCTTGCCCACATGTCCCACCAAGTCCCCAAGTCTGCTCGCTAGGCTAAAAATTCAAGTGCGCTCACCAAGTCGACTCTTTAAGTTTTCTCACCAAGCCCATCCCCTAGGTCAACTCTCCAGGTCAGCTCACCAAGTCACTCTCACCCAGTCACCTCAATGAGTTGACTCTTTCAATCAGCTCACCAAGTCTACTGTTCAAGTATGCACGCCAGGTCGGCTCGCCAAGCCAGCCCACCAATTCGACTGTTCGAGTATGCTCACAAAGTTGACTCTTTAAGTTCGCTCATCAAGTCACCCCACCAAAGCACCTCATCAAGGTCAGTCTTTAAGTCTGCTCACCAAGTCAGCTCGCCAAGTCACCGCACCAAGTTGACTCACCTCTCGCCTCACCAAGTGGACTCGCTAAGTCGGCTCACCAACTTGCCCACCAAGTCGACTATTCAAGTATGCTCGCCAAGTTGACTCTTTGAGTTTGGTCATCAAGTCACCCCACCAAAGTGCCTCATCAAGGTCAGTCTTTAGGTCCGCTCATCGAGCTTGCTCACCAAGTCAGCTCGCCATGTCGCGTCTCTAAGTGGCCTCGCTAAGTCGGCTCACCAACTTGCCCCACCAAGTTGCTACTTTAAGCCCACTCACCATGTTAGATTGCCAGGCCGGCTCCCCAAGTCAGCTCGCCAAGCTGACAATTGAAGTACGCTCACCAAGTCTATTTCTAATTCATTGTCTATAGCTTAAAACAGGAATACATCTACTAAAAAAAATATAAATCACTCAACAAATTTGAATGTGGTAGAAGAGTGATAAAAAACATAGTGAATCGAGTCTATAGGTTTGTGGCATTGACGACACTTGCTAGTTTGAGAAGAGATTCAAAAGGAGGCCTGGTTGAGGATGCATTTCAATAGCAAGCAGGAGCGAAGACATGATGCATGCATCACTCTGATAAAAAGACTGGCAACGAATAACATGCAAACATATGCTTATTTTATAAACTTCAATGAAATCTATTTTCTCCTGATCAGATCAAAAGACTGCAAGACATCACTCAAGGTATTCGCATCATGATCTTAGCCAAATTACAGGAATTCATTGTAATCAAATTACTTTCTTTCAATATAATGGGAGGAATCTCCTTTCACAGCAACTCACCAAAAAAAAAAACTCAAAACATGTAGAAAACAAAAAGTAGAGAATGCCATTTAAAGAACTTTTTCAGTGTGCTAAAGAAAGCTCGTAGGCAATACGGTACAGAACTAGATTAAACATATACCCACCATTTTAATCTCAAACAAGACATCCACTGAATTGTTATCCTATTTTAAAACAAAATCAAGATTCATGAAACTACCAATTTAAAAGGTTCATAGTGCATTCTATCCATTAAGCAAAGTGCAACTTGAGATAAAATTGTTTGAAAAGTAACCTTCCAGAACACGTGTAAAATGAAACATACACTTTCTGCCAAGTTTGGATCAGGGATGTTCTACTTCTAGATGAAGAGGTTCTGCAAGTCTAAAATAAAACTACAGCTCCAAAAGCAATGACAATTTTTCTATTTATAGTGTTACTGCTGCCACAAACATATGAAAGATACATAAGAATATGCCCACTATTTAGAAACATCAGACAGTAAGATACAAGATCTTGAAGGGAAAAGAAGAGGAGGTACATAGAATTAAAATTACAATTAACGAAAAAAAATCATTTTGGCATTTATGTGAAAAAGGAAAACTTGCACAGTCTAAGCCAAGGATAAATTCCATTTTAATTTCAGGCTGGGCATAAAATGCATTCACCAAGCACAAATGATTAAATAATATCTGGAGCAAGTCTTGATCTATTTCTCTAAATTTAATAAAATTTGATAAAATTTGAACCCATCATCCAAAGAAGAGTCTTGCTTATTAACATGATGTACTTGGAGATTACCATTATCTCTACTTGTCTGATAAAAATATCTGGCAAGCTTCAGACCCAATAAGAAATAATCATCCCAGGCCTCAGCAGTTCTACCAAAAAGATCTCTGTGCGCACACAACAAAGCCAACAAGACAGAAAAGTTCTTTCCAAACACTTTATGGCATAATCTAAGTTGCTGGTTCGTGGTTCGGTTCCGGGTTCGGGTTCGAGAACCGGTTCACTGGTTAGACAAAATTTTGAAAAGGGGTTTGGGTTCGTTTGGGTTCGTTAGTACAAAAACATGTAAAAAAATATATATTTTTTTAAATATATATATATATACATCTTTACGAAGCATGAGTTAGAATTAGAATGTAGCATAGTAGCATAAACACATTTGAACAACAAAAAACTTTAAAACAGCATAAACAATATAGTAGCAAACCACAGTGATCATTGGAACCCCTAGCGACTAGATCTCTTCCCTTTCATTTAAAAAATTCATAACTGTATCTGATTAGTTTATGCAGATCAATAGTAAGTTTTAATACAAATTTCTTCTTTTCATAAATTTATTTACCAAACTCTTATTATGATTAACATAATCGATTGAACGTGGTTAAAAACTAATTAGATCTAGCTTGTAGAAGGTAAATCCCTTTGACCAGCTGAATATTCTTCAATCTCTTTGGGCACAATCTCCCAAGCACTAATCAACAACAGTAAACTGGAAAAAGACCATTCATGGAGGCCTTTGGATAACACAGTTTGACGTCCTAGATTCAATATTCTTTAATGCAATTTTTAATATACCTAGAGGAGAAATAATCAGCCAAACAGTGATAGACAATGTGGTAAGTAGCTGCCCCACCTGACCATATTCATGTGACCGTAACTTTCTTCTGCAGGGCAACATTTCCCAATAAAATGTTTTTTATTGTTTAGTGTTTGAAAAATTCATATTGCTACTCAAATAGGCCCTAAAATTCCTCAAACTTGGTCATGGTGGTCGCCACATGTTGAGCATCTTCTCTTGTGGGTGTCTCAAATTCAGTAGCATTTTGATTCAAATAGAAAGTGTTTTACAGCTAGGGATTACTCAACACTAAAAAACTGTGGCATTGTAATGCCTACCAACCCAGACCCAAGATGTATCAACATAAATTAAATTAAAACATGCTGTAATGTGGAAAATTTATATGTGGTTCTCTTGGGTTTGAACCCTGGTCTGAAATTTTATATGTGGTTCTCTTGGGTTTGAACCCTGGTTCGAATAGATCGAACCAGGTCTCCAAAAATGAACCCAGGTCGAACCCAGGTCGAACCGGACCAGAACCACGAACCGGTTCAAACCGGTACGTGGTCCGAAGGGGGGAGGGAGGTACCCGTGCAACTTAGGGCATAATGTAACAAGGGAAGGAAAGTTTTCCGCTATTTCCTCTAGCATTGCAGATACCATGGAGGATGCAAATGCAGTTGTTGCACCAGATTTCCTATCACAATCTGTATTCTCTACAAGTGACAGCACTTGGGAAAGAGATCGTTGAACAGTAGGATTGCCTTTTCCCAAAAAGTGAGTATCTATTGATTCCAAACTGGATCTCACTTGCTCTTTGGACAATATGCCTTGGGAAAAATGAAGCAAACTTCTCAATGGACTCCATTCACAAAGAAAATCTTTTGAACCATGATCGGATTGATATACTTGATTGATTTTTGGAAGCAAAGTAGTCACAATTGTGAAAGATAATGACCTTGAATTAGCCTGTGAGAGGAAATATCCACTTGTCAACATAAGGATCTGACTTCAAACTCAGAATGAACTATATGAGGAAGAACAACACACCTGAGCCTGCAAAAGAAAGTTCATCACACTGGCCACATAGAATGAAATCATTGTCCGGTGGGCAAGCTTCTGACTTTTGGAACTTGACTCGACAACTCGAAGGCACTTTTGCAAGACACAGATCACAAGAGGGTTAAAATGTGGAGGTGAAAGATCTGCATAATTTTTAATGAGTAAGTTATTAATCAAAAATAAAAGAGTAAATGAACAGACAAGAAACTTTATTATACAGGCCCAACTAATAATTTTCACTTTTCAGAATGAAATTGTGGTTGGTGTCAGACATCTGTTTTCCATAATTCATTGTGCATCAGCAACTACTCATCAAAGGCTAAGAAAACCATGTAGTGTTTGGAACTAGGCTGTTATTTTCTTCAAGTCAAAGGGAAGAAATCATTTGAAAGAAAAAATTATTTTTTTAATAAAAATATAATTAGTGCTACAGTTAAACCCAAGACAGACAAGTCATTCTATGATTCTAGATATTTTCCAATAAAAGAAATGGACAGACATGAAATGGACTGTCCACTCTAATTTGTGGAAGCTCCCCTGACAATGCATTTGAAATATCTGTAGGTAACTCCAAAATTAAGTTGTGGGATCATATCAATGGTTGTTAGTCAAAAATTTCTCTTGAATAGGGTTGTGAGGATATTTTGTCAGCATTTGGTTCCTAATTTACTCAAGAATTGGGATCTGATAATATTGTCTTACAAATTGTTTATTTTACAATGGAGTTGTATCTTCTATTTTATTCCTGACTAATAGAAGTTTATCTGACCCTGAGATGATCAAATCCACTTGATAAATGTTAATCTCTCTTTAAGTTTTGCACTATTTTCTATATTAGGAATAAGTCAATTCTTGAACTATCTACAACTATTGATTGCCTTGTGTTTCTTTTTATTCCTGTCAGAGCCTTCATTCAACTCTATCTACCCTGCTTGTCATTCCAAAACATAAGGATTTATAATTTGTTCTCTATACACATTATCTGCCATCAAACTAGTATGTTTAATGTCCATTTTCCCATTCTCAATTTCCATAATCTCCCTTTTTATTGATATTGGTAGAATCATGGTTGAGCCCCATGGTGCTATTGATATCATATCAAGTGGTTGTGGATTCCCTTCAGGAGTAGTAATTCCATTTATTGGTACCAGAGGTTGTGATGGTAAAAATAGTGCCAAATGCTTCTTTACTCCTATAGGCTCCATACCAAAGTGTAGAATGTAGAATGTCTTCTAAAGATTGAGATGGCATACATCCACTCCAATTCAACTCGAGCTAGTTAGTCCAACCTGCACATTCATGTTTGCACCATCCATGTACACTTGACTATCATTGTCATGAATGATTTAACATATCTTATTTAATACCCTCCTCATACACACCATGCATTCAAGGATAGGTAATCATAAGTGCTACAAGGTTTTCTTATCTTCATCTACATCCTTCATTTTCTTTAGCAACAGTTCAAACAACAACAATTTTCATTCCACACATTGTAGCACTTGCAGGATTCATTCCATGAGTTGAGACGGTAATGATAGAAGTTTTGATGCCCATCTCCCCCTACTTAATGATAAGCATATAACCTTTACAATATCAAGGAATGGAGCATCCTCAACATTACTAGTGCCTAATTTCTTTAATCCACTAATAAATGCTCCCGCCAAACCATGTACACATTCTACATTTTTTTCAATCCTACCAGACCATGATAGATTGCATACATAGAAGATATATTGTAATTAATGCCTGTATCATGTAGATATTTCTAGTGGCATTATCTTGCCTGATGTGTTGCTCCCTTGTCTACATTTCCATCCTTAGCACAGGATTCCTATGGGAATCCACATTAACTCCAATAATCCTACCAGGCATCATTCATTTTTACTCTTAAGATGTAACCAAGCAATATAAATGAGGGGCCCCCATAGTCCAGGGGGACACCAAATCTTTGAGAAGACCCAAAGATGATATCCACCCCAAATTCCTTAGGAGGCTTCATTATTGTTAGTGTAGAAAAATTAGAGGCCATGACAACCTTCACACCATTAGCATGAACATTCTTAACAAAATAAGAGTAATCAATAACTTCCCTCTCTATCCTAGGGTGTTGAACAAGCACCCCACAAACATCCTTGGAACTATAATCAAAGTACTTTAGATCAGATTTCATGACATTCAACCCCAACCAACCTACCCTTATATGGCACACATGAAATGTCTAAGGATGAGAGTTACTAAAAATGATAGAAGTCTTCTTATTATCTTTGGTTATATCATTACATATCACAATAGCCTCAAAACTAGTAGTGGCCTCATCCAAAAGAAAATCATTTGACACGGGAGCCCAGTAAGATCTAATATCATGTTCTAGTGATTCAAAAAAGATTCTAGTATATCATGGAAACCATGTTAGGAGGGGACAAGGGATGACGATGGGGCTGAAACCTACGATAAATTATACTCTATTAAAAGTATTAACTTATTACAAATAGGGATGCACTTGCATTTAGGCACAATGCCTAGAGCTCACTGCTCAATTTAAAAAATGTCTTACTACCTTACATATATGGACAACAACTCATAGTTCACAAAGTGCTTGATATCATCCTCTTCATGCATGTTCAATTTCATTGAAGCTCATTGGATTCCACTCATTCCTATTTACAAGATCATTGATGTATGGCTTGCATCCACACACACACCACACACACTTCAGTCATAAAAGATTACATTCATTCATATAATTCATCAACCTTGTAGAAGAAAACAAGGAAATGATTAGAAGTATGAAAACATCAGGCAAATAAATAAATTACAACCTTTATCTAATGGCTTTAGTAGAGACTTGAAGCAGGTCATCTCCAAACCAATCTAAGTTCTCTTTATAGAATTCAATTGGGAGACTATTTGTTGCTGGGGTCTTTTCATCATTCAACTTTTGACTTGCATTTACTGTTTCTTATTCTGATACAGTTTAAATATTAATTATTTCTGCAATATCATTTGTAATCTTACTGTGAATTGTATTTTTGCTTAGATCTCTTGCACTATGTCCTTGAAATGAGAAAAGTATCTTATAGAACAGTGAAATTTCTTCTCTATCTCTTTAAGATCACTTAGCAATTTATTATCAGCTCATATATAGTCAACTTGTTCTCAGAAATTCTTAACTTTCATACATCTGAAGAAGAGTTTTGAACTCTTATCGCCATTGTTAAGTCAATTATTGTTAACTTCCTATAGATTTGTCCTCCCTACTCTCAACCATGTTAAAATCAGCTCCTACAATCCAAGGGATGTATTGAAGCCCATATATCCATTTCCATAGCTCATTTCTCTTGTAATGTGCAATGGGAGCATAAATTGAGCACCACACAAACTTTTTATTGTCTTCTTCAATAAAAATCTAGACAACCCTATTGTAAGGAGAGATTTAATGTTCGATTGCAAATGGTACCCATTTGTTTGATGTTTTCATATTGCAAAGGTGTGAGTGGTGGTGTAGGTAAGATTTGAACCTCATAATTATAATTTACACATTTAAAATCAGCACACTAAAAGAATTTTAAATTAACTACTACCAAAGTAATATACGGATTTTTCAAGGTAAGGTAAAATAAAATGTACCTGATAGGAAGGTCCCTCAGCTTCAGTAAGTGAACCATGTGTGAGTTCTTCTACTAAAAGACATCGATTAACAAAGTGGTAATTTAGGTACGATTCCAATTCATCCAAATTTGTGTCCAAGACACTCGGATAGTTGAAAGAGCGTTGGGATGCAATGTCTACTAATTTGACTTCAATGCCAACTTCCATATTCATCCACTGCATTAACTCAATAGCTGCATTTACACCACCTCCCACCAGATGTGCTCCAATCAGAGCCTCCAAATAGAGCCTCCTAAAAACAAAAGAGAAAGAAACTATGTCAATTTCCATACATAAGAAAAACATGGACACTTGCAGAAACCAAATCAGTATTTACTTGAAAGATTGAAGGTTGTTCCTCATTAACATGTTCCCCATTTTCTTCAACCAGATCTATTAAAAAAAGTGGTCCTCTCAGATTATACAGGTAAGCAAACAAGCAACAAACCAATTTTGGAGGAAAGCCAACTCAAGCAAAGTTCAACTAGAATGTTGAATACAATTAAATAAAAGGATTAGGAAGAGGTTGAATACAATTAAATGCTAAAATCCATTGAATCAAATAGAATGGCACATTTAATGAAATGGTTGAAGGGTGTATAAGAGAAGTTGAAAGAAGTGCTAAGTATGCACTTTTATCCTCTACAACACTACAGTAACCTAGGACAATGCCTCCAACCATATAGAAAATAAGTCAATGTTTGATAATGGATGCATGGACCATAGTGGACAAAAATCACAAGTGCATGAGCTCAGATAGGAAGTTCAAATGGGTCAATCATTGAGTTGGATTGTATCAGGCAGAATGAGTACTCCAGTATGCAGATCAGTGATCAAAAGAGAAATTTTTAGACTTTCCCTTAGCTTCCATGGCTAGCCATACCTCGTCCAGGGTGGCATCACTCCATTCTAGGGTTGGCATTAGGTTTGGAGGACACATTCAGAATGGATCAGAACTACAGGGTGGACTAGAATATTTATAATCATTTAGCAATATCAACTTAGGAGCATAGAAGTTAATTTGTATGCAGCTTAAATTAAAACTTTGTGAACATGGACAGTCAATGATGCAAATTTTTTTTGCTGTCTCTTTATCCCCTGGGCCTTTTGTGGTGATTCCCATGGTGGATTCTTTCTAGCATAAGCTCTTCTCTTTGTATTGAACTTTTGGCAAATTAGTCTTTTAACTGTTGAATTGGCCTAGTGGGTCATCATATATTGTAACCTGGTCTTTTAGTAATGTATTTCCATTTTTCCTTGTCTTTTTTTCTACAAAAAAAGCATCAAAGCTTAGTTACAAGACTCGGGCTTGGCACTCAAACTCAAAATATTGATAAAACAATGAAATAAAAATATTTTATAAGAAATTGAGTCTTTTACTATGCAACCCTCATTTAACCAACTTTAAAGACATAATAAAATAATCAAATAGAAGCTACATTGAATCAGTACCAAAGAAGATTTGAGTTTCAGGAAACAACATTTTCCTATATATGCTCTCGCGAGTGTTCAGGTATAAAAGCTTGTGGAGTATAAAATCCATGGCATTAAAACAAAAAGCAGAAGTATCCTTAAATGGCAGATTAGAGTTGTAAAGGTGCCTTTTAGTGTCTTAGCCTTTTGGCTTTAGTTTTTAAATTTTTTTCCTATCTCCTGCTCATTTTTCCTAGCTGAATCTTACTATCAAGACTGAAAAAGTCTGCTCATAACCCAAACTCCAATATAAGTGCATCAGAGTTATGATTACCATAATACCTGCTTGTTGTGCCACCAGCAATATTTACTCTTCCCTTCAACATGGAAACCTGGATATATTTTTCTGTATGACCTGAGAATGTCACGTACTGCATTAGTTGAGTACTTACAGGCTTTTAAATGCCCATTTCTGACTTTGTTAGAGTCCACACGATTATTACAAGGACTACTGGTGGCCATGTGTATTTAGCTTTTCCCCACTCCTTTAACTTGTCACTATCGAACACCACCCATGCAATCCAAGTAAAGGAACCTCCCAAAATTAGTGTGAGGAGAGAGGGAAAGAAAATTTCAATCCACAAAGCATTTTTATTCTTAGATAAATCATTGGCCCAAGCACTGACTGAGGATTCAAGTGTTACACAAAAGAAAACAATCCAGAAGAAAACCCTTACACAACTCTAGCTCCTTTGCACACTCAAACATCAATGAAATCAAAAATGTTTTTTCATATTGAAGTTAAGCCTGTGTTGGTCAAAATTTTGACCAACACAGGCTTAGATTTTTAAAAAGAGGATTTTTTCCTTCTCTAATCCGACCAACGTAAACCTTTTTAATTGATGGTCAAAAATTTTGGTCAAAAAATAAGGTCAAATGTAGTAGTGAGCCAAACAAGGAGGGGTTGTCAAACTATTCGTGTAGCTCATCTACTTTGCATTGTGTGGGCTATAGCTCCAATTCTACCTCACATGGCCAAGGATGCATGGCAACATATGCCATATACACATTTCAAGGAAGATGGCTCAGCATAAGAGTTTATTTTTGAAGCACAATGGCCAAGGATTAATGATGAATGGCTAATGCTGATGAAACCTAATGTTGAGTACTGGGAAAAAGTCCTTGAGATGAGAACAGAAGTAAACAAAGTCTTGGAGATGGCCAAAGGTGCAAGGCTAATAGGTGCAAGTTTAGATGCTAAGGTTTATTTATGTAGCTCTAATGTAAACCTTCTTCAAAGATTCCATGAGATGTCTATGCGAGGTGATGACACAGACAAGTTACATAGGATTTTTATAACTTCTCAAGTTGAAGTTCTAGCTTCAATGGAACATGCATCTAGTACTGGTGTAGCTTACACTAGAATCTATTCTTCACCAAGAGTTGGTGAATTGTGGATTGGGGTATCTCATGCAGATGGTGCCAAATGCAAAAGATGTTGGATCTACTCTCAGGTAGTTAGCTCATTTGTGGATCATCCCACACTTTGTGAGCGATGTTACAAAGTGATCTCAAATATTGATTTAGCAAGTCCTAAAGTAGCTATGGTAGCCTAACAGTAATTTTATTATCTCAATCATTCATCTTCTGAAAATCTAAATCTTGCAACCGTCAGTTTTAATAGCTCTATTTTCATTTTCAGATGTGCTAGCTTTTTATAACATTCATTTTTTCTATACAATCGGCAGCACCTTGCAACCTTCATGTGCTAATCTTGTAGTCTTTGGCCTTTTTTCTTCTTCAGAAAGGTCTAAAAGACTCCACTCTATTGTTGACTAGGTGGATTCAGATTGATTGGGTTTCTTGATATAGAGAATCCAGAGGGAGGAGCTCAAATTCACCACTTTTGGCTGATACCCACATGCTGATCTGATCTATTCAAAGTGTACAGAGTTGAGAAAACTAAAACTTTTTAGGTAGTCATCAAGATTTATAAGTAGATTTCATGTTTTGTAGAGTTGAGATGTTTGTATTTGTAGGGGTTGGGTTTGGGTTTAAGTTTTGATTAGATATGAGCCTGGATTTGGGGTTAGTGGAATTGGTTTTGATATTAATTTGTAGGATCAGAAACATGGGCATGGAATTATGTAGAAGAAAGATTCAAACTTGTATAATTTTGTGTTTGGGAATTGATTTTAGTTTTTCATCTTCAGGCCACATGGTTGTGTTTCTTTGAGCAGCCAATTTTTGTATAACACATGTTCCAGGGTCTTCATGTTGGCTTGGAAGAGGCTTGTCCTTCTGGGGACTGCTTTAGAACTATAAGCTTATCATGCAATCAAGCTCTGTTTGCTTGATGTATCATTCTTTTGTCTTTCTAAAAAGATTGTAGTAGTTTCTTTCCTCTTCCAAGAAGAAAACATATAGCAGAGTGTAGAGTTTTCTATTGCTATATATATGTATTATGTTACAACATCCTGGTGTGTCTGGTGGTCTACTAGTATGTGAGCTACCTAACTCTTGTAGTAGAGCTAGGTGTAGGCACCACCAAACATAGTAGACCCTAATATGACATTTTTACTATCCATGATAACTTCAATTGGTATATATATTTAGATAATTCCTCAGAATATTGAGGATTTTGGATCATATTTCATGATATTTAGAATATATTTCAATATCTTTTGGATTATATTTCATGATACTTTTGATATCTTGAATTATATTTCAGGATATTTTGTATCATACTCCATTAGACCAAGATAAGCAAGATGAATTTATATTGTTCATTTCAAAATAGTTCTGAGAAAGAAAAAAAATTCATTGTAGGATTTTTGAAAAAAGAACACTAAGTAGTTTGAGAAGATGATATATATGTTCTTCTACCATTTGAATGGACTTATTGATTCTTCTCTTTTCCTTCTTGGTATTGCTAATTGTTATGACTCTTGGAGGCAAAATAAAGTGTATGATTGATGCACATATGTATGTTTTCTTGTACTACAAGGATGGGTTTATCAACAATGGGCAATCCTCATGCATACCACTAGGGTTCAGGTTTCATCCAATGAATGAAGAACTTTTACACTATTATTTGAAGAAAAATGTGTCCTATGAGATCATTGACCTTGATGTTGATCTTAACGAGCTTGAACCTTGGGACCTCCATGGTATGGATTGATTTCTTCTTAATAGAATTTTCTTTAAGACTTGTTATCTTTGTGACTTTTTCCCCTAATTTTTATTTTGAAATGAACCAGAGAGATGCAAGATAGGTTCTTCTCCACAAAATGAGTGGTACTTTTTCAGTCATAAAGACAAGAAGTACCCAACAGGCACTTGCACAAATAAAGCAACAACTATAGGGTTTTGGAAGGCAACTAGCTATGATAAGGCCATTTATATGAACTTCAAGAGGATTGGAATGAGAAAGACCTTAGTCTTCTATACTGGGAGAGCCCCTCATGGCCAGAAAGCAGAATGGATTATGCATGAATATCGCCTTGAAGATAATGAGAATACCCAAATAAATGTACGTTCTACTATTCTCCTCCCTTCATTTATGAAGCTTCTCTAGCTACATACTAAAAAAGATATCATTTTCTGAAGTAGCTTAGCATAGTATGATCTACACTCGGTTATCACTTCAATCAACACTTTTCTTATGATTATTTATTCACATTGACTCAAAATTTATGAGGAAGAATTTACACTATGTCTTCTTGATAAGCACGTCACTGTTCATATTTGCACATAATGTATTGAAACTAAGCAACACTATGATCTAGCTATTGTGACACCTCTCTCAGGCAGCCGACAGAAATTAATCTATTAAGTTATAACTATTTTTTTCCTTAAAAGTTTATACAACGCTATGGTACACAATGTGGAAGCAATATGAAACATACACATTAAGCAATGCAAATATAGTTTTGATTATTGAAAGCTTCCTTACTATTCCAACGGAGGTTGCACTAAAGTTGTCAAATGTTGTTGGCACTGGCAGTAAAACGTTGTTGGCACGTAATCTTCAAACCCTTCCTCTGCTGGCACCACAAAATGTAGTAAACGATAAATATTAACCGCACATCCACAGCCTTTCTTCCGGTCGCATGGCAAGATTGAAATTAGGGCGCGGAAAAGAGCTTTTTTTGGATTTTGACATAGTGTAAGTTCGTGTTGGTCAAAATTTTGACCAACACGGGCTTCTAGTTAAAAAAATTATGTACATTGCCTTGCATAAAATGACCAATTTGACCCCATTCTATTAGATGGTCAAAAATTTTGGTCTAAAAATGGTATCAAATGTACTAGTGACTGGTCAAACATTGTAGTCCAATGATAATTGTTACTATGTTGGAAGTGCAAAAAACAAAGTTCTTGTTGACCCTATGGCAAGACATATTGTCAACTAGTGCCAAAACACTTAAGTCATCATGGAAGATAGTACAAACTAAGCTACCAAAGAAAATTATGTTAACTAAGCTCTAGTGTAAACCATGTTAACAATGTTAACCAAGCTAGCAATGAGCAGTGTCAACCAAGTTGATAGTATCTACCGAGTTGTAGTGTCAACTGAGCGCTTGGCTTCAAGCAGTGTCTACTAAGTTACCAATGTTTATTGAGTCATCTCCACTCACCAAGTGATCAATATGAACCAAGTGCGTAGTGTTAATCAAATGCCATAGTTCTCGAGTTCCACTATATTGCCCGAGTATCAGCATATCACCCGAGTGGATAATTGGACCTAAGTATCAGCATTGAGCTGACTTGGTATATTATTGTTTGAAACTATTATGATATCTTTGTAGCCAACTTGTTAATGTAATTATTTTGGATGGATATAAAATACTTTGTTTGTCCAAATAAGAATTATTAGTTGAAAAACATTATGTAGAAGCAAACATGACAAAGTAGAGTAATTAGAAGGCTACAAGCAGTATAGAGGAAAGGCAAAGACTCATCTATCATAGTAAGGTGATCAATTTACATCAAATGATCTTATTTAGCAAACCAAATTACATAGTAAAGATCAATTCACTAATTCATCCTAATAGGTACATCCATCAAATCCTCTAATAGGGTGGACCTAACAGTCTTTGCACAAACTCCTAACAAAGTACATACTTAATTGTATTTCTTAAATCCTTTCACAAGGTGGACCTAATAGTCCTACTTATTCTTTACCAATAAGATCACCAGAACCAATCAATTGTAAGCCCTAACAAGCCAACTTTATTACTGCAGTAGTGAAGCATTGTGGATTGAATCTCCACCCTAGTTTTACCTTCTACTTGGATGGTTTTTGGGTTATCTATTCTTGTGTTAAAATGTAATGGTATTGTTACTTTATTTCTTTATGTTCCATGCATGCAAGTAGATTAGATAATATAATAAAGTAGGATTAAGTGAAATACATTTTAAGTGGTTCCTAATTCACCCCCCTCTCAGTCTCTAGGTCATCATTACATTTCCAATAGTTCTATCAACATATAAATGATGTTAGAAGAAGGGAACTTTTGTGTCTTTGTGTGATTCACTTTTGTTTCATTAGTGATTTGAGGCATTGTTTGACCTTGTGCAGTGTAAAAATTGGCCCAGGGAATTTTGAATTTGTTAGCTTTATCTGATTTTGGTTTTGGATTTGAGGACCTTGAGCTCTCTGCCTAGAAGACTATTCAGTGAGTATCATAGCCCCCAAACTTTCTGTCAACTCAACACTTTTTTTGCTACTTACTTTTGGCAATTACAATCATTATTTGAAAGACTACTCAATGAGTATCATAGCCCCCAAACTTCCTGTCAACTTGGCTATTTTTCTACTACTTACCTTTGGCAATTTTTTGCTACTTGGACTCATAGTCCAAAATAAGAAAAACAAGAAGGGTAGGGCTTCCAAGCCCCATCCTACTACCACTACTTAGAGTGTAACTACATCCCAATTACCAACAGGTACAATGTCTACTCCATAGAACTTTGTATTTCTCAGGGGATAGTTGTCACCTTTGGAAACTTTCCCTACAATGCATAATCTACCATCACATCCCAAGAAACTTTGTCCAAAATATAAACATTTGGGTCCCTAGATGATAGGAGAACATTTAAAGGCATTTATGGATGCTCAGGTCTAGAACAATATAGAACACATAAGTTTTTCTTACTGCATATTCCAAATGACCCTTGACCCTAGCGAACTAAACTAGTACCTTAATCTTCCCACTAATTCCATTAGCAGATGGGTCGATATGGATAAAACCTTCCTCTTAGTATTTTAGTCTAAGGAAGACCTTGCTTTATGCCATCTTTAGTTTATTAGAATCCAAAAAGAAATGGATATACCTTTGCCAGTATTTAATAACTGATTCCAACACACTCTCAAATGGCGTCTAGATGATTTTTCTCCCACACCATAACTATCCCTAAGGACATAACTGGATGATATCCCTCGAGTTCTATCAACCTTCATCATAGGGATCATACCTCATGTGGACCAAGATACTTAGGCCAAATTTTATGCCTTTTCCTTGGAAGTCTAAACCCAACTTATGAATCATCCATTTGATGCTCGGTGGAGTATGGCATGTTAACCTTAGTTCAGAGTAGCCTCTTACCCAAGTAGTTATGAAATGATTCCTATGGTAGGATTACTAACCTTTACCACCTCCCATTATACTTATGTGACATAGGTTACTCCTCCCTAGACTCTAAAATATTCTCACTGGACTTAGTAGACAATACCCTAGGTACCAAGAGTTCATTCCCTACTTCATCCCCACATGCCACATCATCATACAAATTCCTAATTTTTTTATCCATCGACCCAAGTGGGAAAAATCCTACTATCCCCATTGCTTCAGTGGGTATGCAGGTGCAGTCTTCTCAACCGCTCGATCAACTTACACATCTCTTGGCTAACATGGAATCCTTCTAGAGAATTTTCAATGGTATGGCCAATGACATGAGCCAATTTAAGATAGACAATTTGGTGGAAAAAAATCAACAATCCACTTCGTTGCAATAGGGAAATATTTTTTTGAGACAAAGAGGCTCTTACAACTCTAGTCCCTACGGAAACAACAATAGAAATTACAACCAATGGTCAACAAATTGGCAATGAAATGACATGCCTAATAATAGGGGATTTCCCCCAAGTCATCCAAACAACCAAGGGAGTACAATGCCTAGTCATACCACCCTCATGGAAGAATTTTATCCTTTGACTAACTAGTGTCAGTTACATTAAACTAAAACACATTTAGAGGCCACTTGCACCACCCTAGAAAAAGTGATCAAATCTCCCACTCAGACTTTTAGTTATGGTTCAACCAGACATCTCCAAGTACTTGGACAAAACCTTCTAACTCTTCCTTCATTTGAAAAACTATCTTTTATAGATAGGATGAGCAAGAAGAGGAGGAGTCTATTCTCCAAGGATTCTCTTGATGACCCTATTCTCACCTTCAAGGCTAATTCTTTCACCAATTCATGGCCTCCTTACAACATGATGAACCAATTCAATAAGGGCCCCTTCACAACATTCATTCCAACAAAACTACCCCCATACCCCCTGCCCCTCATGCTAATGTGAACCTACCTCCTCCAACGGGATAACCCAACAACCTCATGACTCTGAGATCAAGAGCTTGAGCCCCTCTAAGGTGAAGTTTAATATTAGATGGGTGATGGGGATTACCAACATCACCATGTCCTTTATGGACATCTTATTGGGTTTTCCTGAGCAGTGGAAGGTCCTCCTACAATAACTTGACCTACCCAAAGAATGATCATTCATTACCAAAAATGTGACCTTCAAGGATGTTAATGCAACCACTTTTGGGGAAATACCAAGGACCCCTCTTCCTACTTAGTTTTAGAATGTATGGTAAGAATTTCTACAACTTCTTGATGGAATTTGGAGCTTTGGATAACATCATGCCCCTTTCCATAAGCAAGAAGCTCATATTGGTCCCCACACCCTCCAAAGCTATTGTGGTGAAACTTGAAAATATCATCATAAAGATGGTGAGCAAGCTTAAAAATGTTCAAATTCATCTTGTCCAAGAACTTTGGGTGTCCTACATCATCGACATCCAAGTGGTGGACATCCCTGAAACCTATGGGATGTTGCTAAGTTATAATTGGTCAAAGGCCCTAAACAGGTATATTTCTACAAATTTTTCCCACCTACATCTTCCTTTGAGGGGGAAGCAAATCAAATCAAGGTTAATAGTGGACCACAAAAGAGGAAATCTCCCATTCACTATGGTTAGGTGAGTAAGGTTGCCCATGGTCAACTAGAGTCTGACCTATATTGGGCTATGGAGACTTTAGCCATGGACTTCATTCTAGGAGTAACACTTTGCAGTGAGGACTCAGTTATTACACAAAGAATTCATGACCTTATTAGGTGATTGAAATATGATGTCATTATTCAAGGGGACTGTTCATCTATGACTATTCTCTTTTTTGACTCATGGTGCAGGGTCCATTGTGAGGGACATTCTGAGTGAGAATGTGAGCATAGTATAAATGTAGCCATTGTCTACCTTTTTGATGTTCCCTGAGGAGAATGACAGGAAGAAATTCCCACATTAGACAACCATTTGATGATCATATCTAAAGGGCTAACCATTGAGCGACCCTAATTAGTATCAGCTTCAATTGTAACTCCCACCCATATGCCCCCCACCTTGAAGGATAGGTTGGAATCCCCTCTACCACAAGTATTTCCCTCTACCCCACCTTCAGAGCCTCTATTTGTAAAAATTGGTCTTTGGCCCCAAAAATTTAATGGATCTCAAGCTAAGGTTGGATCAAGTGTAGGGGTAGAGTTAGTTGACCCAAAATAAAAGTCTTTCCTTGCCTCCTATCATCTATGATTTGATTGCACAAACAACATGGCCAAGTATGAAGCTTTGGTCTTGGGTCTTATTTTTGCACTACAAATGAGATTCAGTCACCTTTGGTCATTGGGAGACTCTAAGTTCATCATAAAATAGGTTTAAAGCCAATACATATGCCATGATAAACAACTAATGACTTACCACAATCAATTATGGGACTTACTTGAGGACTTTGATGCCTTTAGTATCAAAGTCATCCCACAAAAATAAAATTATGTCCCTAGTGCCCTTGTTATCCCTGCCAATACCCTCAGGCCCATGATCAGTTCAAATCTTTGATAATTTTCTATAGAAATGGTAGCAACCCCATCTATCCTTGATAATGTTAAACATTTCTAGGTCTTTGAGGATGATCAGCATATCCTAGATTTCTTAGATAGTAGTGGCATATTCAAAGATCAAATTATAGAGGAGGGAACCTACAATGACACATGACCAAAAAATGATCTCGTAGAGATCCTTAAACTCCCCACCAAAACCATCTTGAAGGGAAAGACAATGCTTGAATGCCTCTTTGATTTAGATCCTTTAGTCAAATATGGACACCCTCCCTCCTCTAAGGGAGGGAAGTATGAGAAGGTCAACTTTAGGATAGATGCCAAGGACAAGAATGTATTCATTAGCTCCTCCTCCTCTATTGAGGAGAAGGGGAAGATTCTAGCAATTCTCCAAGAATACATTGATCTAATTGCATGGAGCTACGAAGATCTGAGGATACATGACACATCTATGATTATACACATTGTACCCCTCAAATCAAGCACAAGTCATTTAGGCAACAACAATGGCATATGAACCCCCTGATCGAGCCCTTGATTTACTAAGAGGTTCAAAAGCTATTGTATAGAGAATAATTTTTTGTGTTTGACACAAAACTTGGGTAGCTAATTTGGTTTTGGTCCAAAATAAAAGTAAAGAGATTAAATTATGCATAGATTTATGGAGCCTGAATAGAGCCTTAATGAAAGATAACTATCCTTTACCTTCACTAGATGAAGTCCTACAGATCATAAATAGAGTGCAAATGATGCCATTCTTGGATGGATACTATGGTTACAATTAGATCATGGTTAATCATTAAGACTAATTGAAGATGATTTTTACCACTAAGTGGGGAACATTCATCTGTAGACGCATGCCCTATGGGCTGATCAATGTCGGGGCCACATTCCAAAAGGTGTTGAAAATAACTTTTGAAGGATTATTCAACAAGTGCATAATCATCTACATGGATGATTTGACAATCTTCTTCTAGAATAGGAATGATCACCCTATCCACCTTGCCAATATTTGTGAGAGATATTGTTGATTTGGTATATCCCTAAACCCCAAAAAATGCATATTCAAGGTCATTGAAGGAAAGTTATTAGGACATATTGTCTTGAAGAAGGGTATTAACATTGACCCTGAGAGAGAGTGGAGGCTCTATTAAGCTTAAGGATGCTTGCCAGTGAGAGAGAAGTCAAATCTTTCTCCAAGAAGATAAACTTTGTCCGACGCTTCATCACAAGATTTGCCAAAGTAGTGAAACCCTTAAATAAAACGATGAAGAAGGGTAGTAAAATTGAGTGGAGTGTGAAGGAAAAGTAGGCTTTTGAAAAAATAAAATAGGCAATCACTGAGGCCCTAGTCTTGGGAAGCCTTGATTATGGCCTCCCATTTTATATTCATTCCTTTGCATTTGTACACTCTACTACTGTAATTTTAACTCAAAAGCTTCAAGGTGTAAATGTATTTCCTTCATGAGCTCTCCTTTCAAGAATTCCAAAGAGTGGTATACCACCCTTGCAAAACAAACATTCGCCCTTATTCTGGAAGTAAAGAAAATTTGACACTACATACTTCGAAGAAAAGTGCATACAATCATTCTTGATGAAGAGGTTGACTCTCTGCTCATGCAAAGTGAACTTAGTGAAAGACATGGAAAGTGGATGGCTATTATTCAAGATTATGATTTAAAAATGTAGCTCATGAAGTTGGTTCATGTGAAAGGATTGTCAAAATCTATGGGCTCAATTGATCCCCCATTAGAAGTCCTAACTTACAACACCAAGACTTTAATGTAGAACTCAAGGTATGTTGATTTGGTATATCTCTTGTTGCACAACAAGTATCTAGAGGGACTCCCAACTCATAAATGTTGTGCACTTTGGCTTAAGAGAGCACATTTTATGATCAAGGGAGGAACCTTATTTCATAGAAATTTTGAGGGCATATATCTTAGATGCCTTGATCAAGAGCAAGCAAAGAAAATAATAGAAGAATTTCACATACAGTTCGGAACTAACCACAACTTAGCTGATGCCATAGCCCCCCAAATCTTCTGGGTTAGGTATTATTTGCCTTTTTTGTTGTGTGGTGTCCATAACCATGTGATAAAATGTCACACTTTCCAAACCACTTCTTCAAGAGAGTGGAATCATGCAATGCCTCTTCAACCCATTTTTCAAACTAGACCTTTAACTCAATAGGAATTTTATTTCACTCATCCGCTAGACACTAGTATGTATTGATTGCGACAAACTATTTCATCCAGTGGTCCAAGACTATACCTTGCAAAAACAATGTGATGAATGTAATAATTCAAATTTTTATGGAAAACATTTCTATAAGGTTTGGAATGCCTTCGCCTTGTATGCAATAATGCATCAACATTCACCTCCAACCATTTTTTAGAGTGGTCCTATGATAGGAATATTACCTTGAAATATTCAAGGAATTCCTATGAGAAAGGTAATATAGTAGCATAATCAACCAATATGAACCTCTTGTATGTTACCAAATATCTACTGGAGAGAAATCCTTGGGATTGGTACAATAAGCTATGATTCGCTCTTTGGGCGGATCACACTCAAAATAAATCAAACTTGGGAACTTCTCCATTCTTGCTGGTTTATTTCTAGAATCTAATATTTCCCAAGAATCTAAAAATTCAAGTCCTATAATTCACGAGGAGGATAATATTGTGGAGGTCCACCTCCTTAATCTTATTCACCTTGAAGAATAGAGGGATGTGACCCTTGATAATTTTACCAAGCACCATGAAGTTGTCAAAAGATGGTTTGACAAAAGAGCCCAATTTAAAGCCTTCTGGATTTTGGATCTAGTTCTCCTGTGGGATAAGACCCATGAGAAGAAAGGAAAACACATATAGTTCCAACGACTCTGGCTTGGGCCTTATTAGATCACAGATATTTGTGGAGCTAATACCTACCATCTCAACATGTTAACCAAAGAGCCAGTCTTGTTTCCCATTAACAGACAATTTCTCAAACATTGTTTTGAGTAAGGAGATAGTATAAGGGTGTCCATTTCCCCATTTTCTATAAGATATGTATAGTTTCTTGTAAATACATTTTGGTTTATCTTCAGGTGCACCCTATAAATTCTCATTTGTCCCCTTTTCCCTTTTTTGTTTTCTCTAGTCTCGTGTGTTGGCCTTTGTAAATAAGTGGGTCAAGTTTTGGTTTCTTGGTTTTTATTTTTCAGTCTTTTAGGTCTTTTTATTATTTTTTGGGGTCTAGTTTTCTATTTCTCCTAGTAGAAATGTATGCTTTTCATAATGGTACACAATTTGGTGGAACATGTCTATAATATTTGAGTATTCCTTTACCCATCTTGCAGAATCTTTTTGTGCTTGTTTTTACCAATTGAAGACTGCAAGTATGGACTCATGATATGAAAAAACTTAATCAAGCTCGAAAAAATCTACTCCTATCTATAGCTAAAATGGTCAACTAAGTTGGTAAGAAAAGGGAAGAGAATAATTACTATAGGAATGGAATGAATAGATAAGCCCTACTTAGAATTGATGAAAATCTAAAGCTAAATGATATCATGAGAAACAAGTATCAATTTCCTTCCCAAAATAAAAAGCATATGAAAATGGGATGGTGAAAGAAGTACCCTCACAATGTACAAATTAAATTTTCCATCTAGGGAAAGGAGTATTGCCTTCCATGCCTTGAAAAGATTAGACCAAAAGGAAGGAAGGAAAGAGATCTCAAATTTATGAACAATGGATGACATCCAATAAAAGAAAAACAAAGAAATTCTTGGATGAGCTTAGTTTCTCTATTTTCTTTGATAATTTAAATGGTATATCCCCTTTCAAAGCACACACTTCACTACTAGAAATCTATAAGGTTTAAGAGTTATGGCGAGTTAGGATGCTCAAATATAAAGCTCATGCTTGAAGGAATTGGCTTCACAACAATAATACATTGGTGATTTTAAAGGCTAATTATGGAGTTCTCAAATGCAAGGCATTGTCCAATTGAGTCACCATTTTTTATGCCCTTCATACACATCCTTACTTTTTGTAAGAAAAAAGTTGGGTCCCCTCTTTTTCTTTTGTCTTACCTCATTTGAGGTAAGATCCTTTGTTTGGTTTTGGTTTTCGATCTTTGGGTTTCCATATCCCTATTTAGGGTATGGGAATCTTGTGTGTGGAGAAAGGAAGTGAGGATTTTTGGGTTTGGGGTAGGAGGCCCTTGATCTTTTTAAAAGCTATTTTTGGATCAGGCAGCAATCTGCTCTACTATGTCTTTGATGATGGGGGAAGATTACTATGGCCCTAATGCTATATGTGTAGCAATATTTATTAATACAAGGCAAGTACAATTAATGCACCTTTTAGCTATCATGATCATTAGGTTATTTAAGAAACCTAAAGGGATTAATTGTTACTTTATTCAATAATCACAAGGGTTCTATGCAAGCAAATTTATTGCTTGGTTCATCACCCTACCTGTAAGGGTTCATTTTGCAAGACTACGAGGGTATTTTTCTTAGGTAGTTTTGGTTTGTGTGCATGCAAGGATTTTTTGTGGGATTGGGATACTTCCCAATCCTAGACCTCAAGGTTGGTTGTTTTATTTTACCTTGGGTTGCACTCTTTTTTGTTTGTAGGTTGTGTCTTTTAGTTTAAGCATGGTTTATTTCCTTCTTCTTTTTTTGTCTTATCTTTGTGTGTCATATTTTCCCACTACCTCGATGTGGTTTTGATGGTTAGGTGGCTCCTCCATCAGTCAATTTCATGATTGGGTTTCATTTTTTGGTCATTCTTCATTAGATGGAGCCACTTTCGCTCCAGCCTTTTTGTACCATCAAGCTAGGTCTTCTGCTCCCATGAAAATGCCAAGCTTATTCCCAACCCTTGCCTAGCCCCTATGCATACAAGGGTTTCAACAAGCTAGGTTAAGTGGTATTTATTTTGAGGTACATGTAAAGGAAACTCAAAGTTCATAGATAGTTCCTTGTTTGTTGTTTGGTTTGGTGGTGCAAGTTCCATGCCTTTTGGTTTTTCTGGGTACTTGCCTTGCCGAGAAGTGGTCTTCACCATTTGGATACTCTTTGGTACCCTGCTTTGATCCTAATTTTTGTTATGAGGTAGGATCTCACTTGGAAAGCTTTATATTCTCAGCCAAAGAATTTATAGGCATGCCTCCATGGGTGTCTAGGTGATGCTTTTTGGCTCTAAAAGATAATAAAAAATATGGGTATGTTATCACTATTACATCCATACGTGCAACCTTAGTCCTTGTGGGATGAGAAATGGATTTTTTGGCATTGCACCTATGGCTCCATGGCATTCTAGGTGGCGGTGAGTAGTGGTTTTTCACTTTCTTTGTTTTCTTGGATGCAACATCTTCTCTCAGGTTGAGTTCCTTGAGTCATTTCACAACATGCCTACTAGTATTTCAAATTTAAATGACTATAACATCAAAGATACCTAAATTTTTTTGATCCCATATGTCATGTGAGTGGATGTACAATAGTGGTCTTATCAATCATGTAAAGAGAACTCAGAGTAATAAGCCACACTGTTGAAAGTTTTTTTCAAGTGATACATTTTTTTGGGTTTTCAATATAGAGGAAATAATGTAATTTGAAGCTTGAAGTTATTTATGTTTACACTCATGAAGTTTGAACCTATAGGTTCTTAGGATTTAGAGATACTTTTCCCCATTACTGGTGAGAGATAGTTTTCATGCTCCGAAGGTATGACTTCTGATTACCGTTCTTTCCTCTTTTATTAGTTGCTATATATGTTTGGGATTTCAAATTTTGCATTCTTCCCCATGTGGCACATTTTTTCTTTGTAAGGATGGGAAGGCATGGAACCCCAAAATCCCAAAAATCTTTAATCTAATAGGAGAATCATTGTTGAAAATAGGATCATGGTAATAATGAATTTCCAATCTCCATATGTACTAATGGGTATTGACTTTCGAGGATTGGAAATATTGTTTAGGTGTCATGGCTGGACAAAGATTGATGCAAATTCTAGAGGTGGAGGTTACCTAATAAAAAGGGCATCTCTAGACAAAGATGGCAAGACAATTCCCTGATGGGTCTAGGTCAGATGGGTCCCAAGATCCAAACCGTGGAAGGATTAAATTTCAATACAAGTGATTAGGCTTCTCAGGAATGGAAGCCTTGAAAGCAATGAGTTAATGAACAGAAGGGCACTTGCATGATTGACACTTCACGTGAGCAGGTCCTAAATGTTTATCTTTTGATCTTGATGAGGCATTCCTTTCCATATTTGACCCTTCCAATGTTGTGATGTGGGAGAGTGCATAAAGAGGTACACCCCCCCCCCCCAACTACAAGAAAGCTTTTTGCTTATAGGGATCCTTTTGGTCAGATTAAATACCTTCTTAGTGGGAGTTTTTCTTGCTTTCAAAGACACCACACTTCTATGGAATACAAATCTAAGTTTGGGGATTCCCTTTCCTTGTGACTTGATTTGGTGAGCTTGCATTACATGGTGGTTAGAAGTTGGTGTTCCATGCTCAAAGGTTTTGGAACTTTAGTCCTTTTGATGCATGAATAGATGTGATTAGATTCTTTCTAAATCTAACCTTCCACCACTATATGGCCAAAAAACTTATTAATAATGTGATAGATAGTTAATGGTGGCAAATCAAGAATTAATTTTTGTCAAACTACGTCTCTCTCCACATACCTGATTCATTTAAGGTTTTCATATAAATGGAGTTCTCTTATCAATCTGTGGGCATCTTGAGGAGATAATTGACATAGATGTGACTAGAAAACATGTATAAAGATTGACGTTTATGGACAAAATTTTATTTGGGAAATCCCTTTCCTCATTCCCTACTTCTTTCTATCCTACTTTCATGGCTTTTCAAGTGTAATTTCCTCTTCCATAGATATTTTTGCATGAAGATGGTAGTAGATTTTGTAAATCTTGGAAATAAAGGGGGTTAGGTGAATTAGTTAGGGAAAGAAGTTAGTTTCTTGTCTAAAAGTTGATATTGGCTTATAAATAAGAAGATTGTCAAGTGCTCTAGGATTAGTAAGATTCATGATTTTATCTTCCATTTTTTTATAAAACCATTGTTATAAATGAAAGTAGTACCACCTTTTGTATTGCAATTTGGCTTTCTTGAAGCATTTTTAGGCCTAGTGCTTGTTGGTATTTTTAAGTTGTTATTAGAGTAGAGGAATTTGGGAGTGCTTGCTATGGGATTCATTTATCTTTGAAGGCAGTGACATCTTTCTATTTTGTTACTTCTATCTTCCTTGTCTTAGATAAATCTAAATGATCTTTTTTACTTTGGTATTATGTCATTTGCAACACTTAGTAATATTAGATTGATTGATCAAGCATGTATTTAAGTTTTCCTACCATCCAAGCATGTATTGTTGATAATAGTAGTACAAAAGTAGACTATGAGTAGATTAAATCTCTAACTATGTATTATCTTTACTTTTTGTTATTTTCTTTCTTTAACCCCCTTTGGTTTTGTCCTATGGCATTCACCCAACCTAGTTAAAGTGACCCATTGCCAAAATCCCATGAATGCAAAGAATTCTTGAAGTTTTTGCCTACCTTATTGTAAATATAGTCACCTCCTTATCCAACTATTCCTATTCCTTGCATGATCAAGACTCAATATACATGAGCTTGGGAGTTGAGAGTTCCTCTCTTTTCTCTTTCTGGTGATATTGGTTGAACATTCCAGTCAATTGACAGTTGTCACTCTATTGATAGTGTGCAAAACAAATTTTTATCAATAGTACTCTTGATACAAAGAAGTCATGGTGTTTCATAGTGCTAAATAATTGACTTATATAATCTTATTTATTATTCTCACTATCCTTCATCCCACAAGGTTTACCTGCTTGATCTTTGCTTACAATACCCCTAGTGTGTGGTACCTATGTGCCCTTGTAATATTCTTCCATTAAAATTTTGGAAATTGATTTTTTTAGTCTCCTCATCTATCTCTTCATATTCACTTGTCATAATATTTATCAATCTCATCTTAGATATATCTTACCTTTGGCCTTCTTAAGAATTCTATGCATATCCCCTTAGGAAATCAAAGTAAAAATATATTTCAATGTCTTCTCTACAATTCTCTAGTCCTCTTAAATGTGAAAATTATATTTATCATAATATATGTTCAACTAATTGATCATATATTGTATTTTAATTCACTCCACAATCTTCTTTGTATATGATTTCCACTTAGATTTTTCATCAATTTTGATGTAAGGGCATCTGAGTTTCTTGAAGATTCTAACATCTTTGGTGGAGGATGGGAGGTGCTTGACCAAATGGGCTTGGTGGAGAGGCTTGGTGCTTGGTCGAATAAGAAGGGTGGATACTTGGTCATTATTGGGCATAGTGTTGACCAAGGTATTTGGTCAATATGGTGCTCTATCAGTGAAGGAACTCAACATAGTTTTTGGTACTTGGTAAAACTTGTTGCTCAACATGTACTATGTTACTACGGTGATGCTTGTGGAAGCTTGATAGACATGCTTAGTTGTTTTTCTAACATTCAGTGGGGTGATGGTGCCTACTAGAGTTTTTGAGGTTTTGGTTAGCCAACTTAGTGCTTTAATGCATGTAGCATGTGATCATGACATGGATCTCTCCTATGTGCATTTAATTAGTGTTGTAAACTTGGGGGCTTGTCCTAAGTATTTTTGTGTGGTAATCATGGGTTAACATTTTGTATTTAATGTTTTTTGTGAGCCGACTTGTGGCCTAAATATGCATGTAATGCAAGGGTTTATTTAAATTGAAACTTGCTAGGCTAACTTGTAGCTTAGCTGGGTATAAGTAGGGGGTTTAGGTGGAGTATTGATTCATTAATTCAATGGACTATATCATGAGTGATTATTTAGCACAAGATTCAACATGGAAAAGATGGAGTAGCTAAGTGAGCAAAGTTTTCCTGAGTGTGTGGATAAATTGTTAAATGTGAGGCAGTTTATAGTAGGACATTGGGCAAAGTTGAGAAGAGCTAGTAGCTACAGCTAGGAAATAAGGAGATTGCTTGGTGATTTGCGATCACAAGTTTAGATTCTTCTTGTAGTTTTCTACCAAATTTTGGATCTTGGATAACTATGGTTTTGGGTTGGATATTGAGGGATCTTGTAGAACTATTACTTACTTCATATTTGGTCATAACTAGGAAGGCCTTACAGCTTGATACATTGCATGTAATTAGTTGTTTTATGAATAAAGAGTGGAGTTTGGTATCATATCCTATATCTTGTGTTGTTTTTTCAATGTGTGGGGGCTAGGACATCCAATTGTTTAATTTTTGGGGGCTAGGACATCTCCTTTGGGGATTATTTTGCCTTGTATTGCATCAAATTTTAATATTCTTCTCTTTGGTTTCATCTACCTCATGAGGCATTTCAATATTCATATTCTTCTTAAGACCTAATCCATTATCCATAGCATTAGATCCAAGTGTCCTTGCAAACCTTTTAGTGCTTTCAACAATTGGAGGTTCCTTGAAGACCTCATCCTTCTCAACCTTTGCAAACAATGTTCTCTTTGATGTTCTTCTACTTAATCTTTGTGGTGTAGGAGTAATATATATCAATGCAACCATTATAAGATTTGATTATAATATGTCTAATGGTATAGGATCAATAATAGTTTTACCTTGTATCATTGTGAGGATATAAACCTCTTCCTTAGCTTACATAGCTTCACCTTTTTCTCTATGTTTTCTCACCTTCTATTTATGAATTCTTTCTTCCTCTATAGTGTTATTGAATATTTTATGCACCTTTGTCTTCCTTGAAGTTATTGTTATCTCTTCCCATACCTTCTTATATTTCTCTTAATAATTAACCCCTCTTTCTGTATTAGGATCCTTCTCAAAAGAAGTATAGCATCCACAAGTTTTGCTACAACAAATAGATTTACTTCATAACCCATCAGAGTTATCCATTGTAGTATAGGGTTAAATACCTCCATACATGTGAAAATTATCTCTACCATGAAGAAAATTTTGTTTACATAATTTTCCATAGTCTCTTTTGTAATTCTCATTCTTTGATTCATCTCTCTTTAAAATCCCCTTAAAGTGATCACTATCAATTAGCTTCTTGACTTGCACCTTGTAATACTCAATAATTTAAACTATGTTGAGTATATTATCCTCCCAAGAACTAGGCTAAAGGTTAGGAAACTTGTGACTAATATTAAAAAATATGTAAAGGATTAGTGATCCAAATATGAATGCTTGAGACTTATCATGTTTAATTCTCTTCAAATTTTCCAATAACTAAATTATGATAATCTCACAAATGTCATAATGCTCATTTTCTTTCACCATATTTTAGACATGAATGATACCAATTGAAACAAACTTTACTTTCCTACTATAGTACATCTTGTATCCCAAATCATAGATACCAATATTACATCTTTTTGTTTAATGTTTACAATAGTCATGATACACCTATCCCACTTAGATCCAACAATATTATCAACTTCCTTCTTAACTATCTCTATTGCAAAGGGTATTACACCCATGTTATCTAAACTAGTAACCAAGTGAATCAACTCCTTATTTATCTTGAGTGAATAATATTCCAAACAAAAGAACTTATCATGATTCTAACTTAGCTCAATCTTGATTCAATCCAAATTGACAAATTCATGAAAATTCATCATATGAAGAAAACTTAGTTTTCAAGGTTTTTGAACTTTATTTTCAATGTTTTATCAATGTACATCATGGTTGTTAACTCATTTTGGATATCTATATTCCCTATTGACTCATACTTACAACAGATATGAGCCCTAATATCCTCAACATGAAGAAATTTGCTAGGGGTTTGGGAAAATACACCTTCAAGATCATCCTCCATAGACTTAAATGGATGTTAATGAAATGGTACCTGTTTGTCTTAATATCAAATATTTGAGGCATATCCATGGTAACTCAACTAATAATCACTTAAAGTAACACTCACAATAAGAAATCTAAATACCTTTTTTGTCAATCTCTTTTAATGCTCTTACCAATCAATTTTCTTTTTCCTCATTCTCAAATGGTAATGACTAAAACTAAACAACATATTTTATCTTTTAACAACTTGATCTAATAATGCATTCAATTCATTAAGTCTCAATTCTATAAAAATATCTTAATAAACAAGTAAATGTGAAATTGATGGTGACGTTGCTATTAAGAGATGAAATTAGAGACATCAAGGCTCTACATATTGATTATCTAAAATTCATCATCACAATTCCTAACTCTATAATTGGGGTTTAATATATGTATACTCATATTCTCCCCCTAAGGACATTCTTTAACCAATCAAGCTAATGTTGAAGGTTCAACATAAAGCACTGGTATAATTAGATTAAATGCTTTTTCCTTGCTCATGGAATCATTCTACTTATCATCCTTCTAAAATTTCTCATGTCCATTCTTACTATATTTAACAAATTTATCATTGATATTTCCATTTTACTCTGATTGATTAGGTCTAATGTTTCTTCTTTCATTATTATTATTCCTTCTACCATTTGGTATTTTTATACTATTAACATACCCATTAAATCTACAATATCTAGATGTGTGTACTAGTATATTGTACTTGAAATAAGTAGCAACTAAATTCCCATACCAATATTGATTTATGATCTAAAACCCCTTGTAATATACCCAAGGTTGTTGCACTTATTGTTAGGATCAAGTGACAGTGGGAGCGAATCATTGTTGCAACACTTTCTAACCAATCAACAATTTGTAACCTAACCATAAAAGTCCACATGTATAACTATAAGAGATCAAATTATAAAGAAATAAAGAACCCATAATACATGATTTATTTTCAAGGAAACTCCAAATGAGGGAAACCCCCAGGAGGGATCATACCCACAAATATGCACTAATTTGAAAGTTTTTTGTAAAGAGATCTAACCCTATTAGGATTTGTTACATAGAACTTAGCATATGCATCCTTATTGGTGGAATAGACCTTGTTAGAGGTCCCAACCCTATTAAGAGTTTAAAAAGGAAAAGAATAATTGCTTGATAGAGGACAAACTATTAAATTATAATGAAGTATTACAATACCCAAAAAGACTATACTAACATAATGCTCAATTAGTCTATGATAAATATTGCTTCTAATCTAATATATAATCAAGGTTTTCACATATATAAAATATCATCATCATAGCATAAATATCCATTCTCACATATGAAAATAATTTTTCCTTTATACCCTTTACTAATCTTTATCTAGTTTTATAGAAAAAACATTTCACTAAACATGTAGCAAAATATCCAAAATGTAATATAAAATGGTGTTATCCAAGGGTTAGCATTTAAAATTTCATCCCTACAATGACAAGCAGTTGAATTGATCAAATAATTCAATTTTCTAAGACAATTTTCCTTATCACAAAAATTGTCCTACATAATTGCTATACTCTACTAGTTTTACTTAACCAAAACATGTACCAAAAAACATACTAACATGTGTGACCATGTATGAATCATTTATAAACTAAATATTACACATGTCCAAAATTTTAGCCATGTCTGATAATTAATTTGTGCTTGCTAACCAAAACTATCAAACTACATACTAATTTCCTACTGTGTACTTAGGCATATGATGCAGGAGCATCCTAGGTGTAAGAGAAATCTTGCATCACCCAAATATATTTTCTTTTCAATCTTTTCTATTTTAATAAGGACTAGTAGACAGGGTGGTTACTATTTATGGGAGCTTACTATTTTTAGTAAGTTTATCATACTATCTTAGAATGTTCTCATTTTGTACATGAAGGTTCATTTCAGAATTACAAGCCTACCATAAAAATTGCATTGCTCCAGCTTAAGTATCAGAGAAGTTATTGCAAATTTTCAGGGAAAATTTTAGGAGAAAAATATAGAGGCCTTAGAGTTCCCAGATGAGGTCCAAAAACTCAATGGAAGGGCACTTGCAGTATTGTGAACATGTAGATCAAGAGCTGGCATTTCTAAAAAGTGGTTATAATAACCAATCAGAGCAACGGTTCAAGAGTTATGGCCTTTCAAAGTTGGGCTACCCAAAATTTCTAAAATAATTTGTCAAAGATGTATTTAGCCGACTTCATATGTATTTTTAGGGTCTATCAACCCTAGGTATTAAGTTTGAGCATGTAGAACCTTCTCAGGTGACATAAAATTGCCTATTTAAGAAAGGCTTGAACATTGTCTAGGACAACTTTGGGTGGTAGTTTGCAACATAGTCTTGCAAATTAATCTAATGAAAGAACCCATGTGGGTTAGCATATTGTACTTGTAAATTTTGTAATTCCACATTTGCGGCGATAATAAGCAGTCCATATTTTGTTCTTGCATTTACTATCGTTTCTTTATTTCTATTATGACTTTATGGTTTTAAGCGGAGCACCCTTCATCAACATATTTCAAAAATCACGTCTAGCAAAATTGATTACCTAACCAAGAGACCTTACCAAAATTCCATATTTTAATTAATGGCAACATCTATGTCTTCATCCAATAATCAATTGCCAATAATCACTCCCTTTGGCATCAATGACAACGCTTAGTGAAATTTGACTGTGTTAATGCAAAATTAAAATTTCTCTCAATAAGCTTATAAAACATCTTTCTCTAATTGTACTCCCCCTTGCATTATATTGTATAATCACTCATTTTTCACTATACTACTATCCTTTTAACATAAATGGAAAAGGCAAAGTACAAAATATATTTAGAAGTCAAAAATATCATCTAGACAACCAGTAAATTTACACGTGTATTGTGTCTTCTTTATGCTCTCTACTACTTGAATCTAAAAACATGAGCAATAGATTGAAATCTTAGTTTCCTCCATATTTATTTGTCTAAAGAGTGCACAAACTTCAGAGAAATTCCAACTCTTTTTGCATAATCTCCAACTTAGGAGTCAATAAACTTCTCAAAATTGAAAATCTATGTATAACTATATATTTTTCCCTCTAAAGAATATTGATGTTGTCCATTTCTTTACTACCATTATTATCAAAAGAAGTAACTATCTCAATAGACTTCTCAAAAATCAATGCTAACTTCTCTAGATTTTGTTTTGAAGTCTCTCAACTAAATCTGACTCATCTTTATCTAAGTTCTTTAATCTATTCAAAAAGTTCTTTCCTCAATGCCAATTTTATATTTGAGCTTATTGATGTAATCTTGTGCATCTTTTAGCTTTAATTTCAATCTTTCTACTTTTGTATTAGTTATTTCCAAATCTTCAAGTGTTGTATCAAAATCAATTTTTAAGTTACTTGCATCCATCATGATCCCTTCAAGATATTAGAGTTCTTCTGAGGAACTAATCTCTCATACCAATTCTTAGGATACACCAACACTTGGGGTGGGGGGTGAGGGAGGGTTGAATCAATATTGAAACACTTTCTAAGCAATTAACAATTTTTTAACTTAACTATAAACATCCACATATAATAATACAAGAAAGTAAACCATGAAATAATAAAGAACTCATAATACCATGATTTACTTTTGAGAAAACCCTGGGCAAGGGAAATCCTCATGGGAATTGTATCTACAGCTATCCACTAATATGAAAGTTCTCTATAAAGAGGTTTTAATTTATTAGGAGTCGTTATAAAGCATTTAGTACATATTTCCTTGTTACAATACTAGACCTTTTTAGAGTTCTCTATCCTATTGCGATTAATTTTATAAAAAGAAAAACACACTTTCCTAATAGAGGAATCACTATCAAGTTACAATGGAAGTATTGCAATACCAAAAAGACTATACAAACATTGCAATGCCTCATTATTCTATAATGAAGTTCACATCTGATTTGATTGAGCATCAAGGTTTGAACATATAGAAAATATCATAATTATCCTTTCTCTCATACAATAACAAAATTTATTTTATACCCCTCACTAATCTTTATCCGGTTGGCTAGCCAAAACTTTTCATAATATGTATAACACAACATCTAATATGCAATATAACACTGTGTTATCCAAGAGTTAACATCTAATATTTCATCCCTATAATGCAAAGCAATTAAATTGATCAAAAAATACAATTTTCTAGGCCAATTTTCTCAATTACCAAAATTGTCTTACATAACTATTATACTCTACCATCTTTATTTCACTTATCCAAATCATGTGTCAACTAACATACTAACATAGGTAACCATATATAAAGCATGAATAAAATATATGTTATACATATCCAAAATTATTCCATGTCTCATAAGTAATATGTGCTCAGTGACCAAATTTGTTCGACTATATATTGGTTTCTTGGTCTATACATATGCATATTTCATGAATCGCTTCCAACAAAATTAATTATTTGAAAAAGAGACCATACCAATAATATATGTTTCCATCAATGACAACATCTATGCCTTCATCCAATAATCACTTTCTAACACTTTTAACATGTAATACTAGAAGATATGACATCATTACTATTAGAATAATTTAGAATAATTGAGAGGGGCTGAATCAATAGTCCTTAGGTCTAGATGTACCATTTGAACTTTTAAACACTTCAAATACTTTAGAGCTAAAAATTCAATAGCTCAGTCTCTATAGAAAATAATCAATAACATAAAATTGCAGTCTACTATCCTATTTATAAAAAACTTGCAGAATTTAAAACATTAATGGTAAAACATCTCACATGACATCCACACAAATATGACACTAGGATTTAATGTTGAAACCCAATTTAGGAAAAACCACCAGTAATATGTCACCAATTTTTCACTCTTCTGAAGTGAGCTTTGATAGGGGCCAACCTTGTTAAAGGTTACAAAACAAATTGTTAAATGTGACCTTGTTAAAGGATTTAATCACCCTATTAGGAGTGGCCTTGTTAAAGGGTTTAAGAACATTCAATTAGAATGTCACTTTATTAAAGGATTTATATATGACTGTTAGGTCAACCTTGATTAAAAGATTTCAATACTGATATAATGGGTAGAAAGTAACAATAGGTTGATTTGACATATACAACTCGCTTTGCAAATATAGATCACAATTCAATTCATATGTTGATCCATTTACTGGCTTCCATTGTCATCTTTGTCAATGATCTTCTTGGCAACCCTTCAAGCAGTCACTTATCACCTCTTCACAACTCTACTTAGCCTAGTGCTCAAGTTGGGCAATCAATATCATCAAAAATTGCTCCAATCATATTAGGTTATCCCTTGTACCTCCTTAAATAGGTAATTTTGATCTTTTTTCCTTAAAAATCATCGTAGATCTTAGGGTTACGTTAGATTCATTGAATGCTTCCATCATTTTGTCTCCTCTTTTCTCTTCTAGAAACCTCTCAAAAATTCTCTTTGAATTATTGCATAGAAATGCTTGGACATGGTTTTCCTTGATTTAAATGCTCTAGGTAATCCATCCTTATCTTCAACATGCTTTACATATTCCAAAAAAATCAACTATGTCAGAATCATGATTTCCCCATAATTTGTCAAATGTTGTCCCTCGACCAACACTATGTTCAAACACTCAGTTATCACTAGATTACTTGATCACTACTAACTTTTCTATTTGACAAATATACTGACACTCAATCAATATTGATGCTTGATCAAAACTATATTTGCTTAAGTTATACTAGTGCTTGGTCAATTCTAGCTTCACTCGACATAAACTTCAAGTTCTTTAATCTTCTACTCTTTTTCTCAGTCAAGCTTGTGTATTTGGTCATTCTTTGATCACATCTTCTAAGCTTCAGTATAGATATTTTCTTTACTTAGGTTATGATTAAACAATCACTTTATCTTTTCAAAGTCTAACTAATCAAGTGCCCATTGCAGTTCCTCATAACTCAACCTTTCCTCTAGCTCTTTTTTTTATGTTCTTCTTCTCAAATCCTCTTCATCAATCATCTTGATATGGCACTCTACTCAAATAGAAAACTATCTCACCAATAATGTTTGACATCAATGACAACATAACAATTGTTCCAAGTGCGATTTCCAACAATTTCCCTATTTAGCATTGATAGTAACACCTCTAGCTACCAAAAAATCCAAAACATGTAATTTCCTTGAGCATAACCCTCTATGTTTAGTATTACATATTCACTAATATTGTTAGTTTCATTTTGATTCTCATCTTAGTTTCCAACAATCTCTCTTTTTTAGTTTCATTATGATTCTCATCCATGCAACTCTTGTATGCAACACATAGACTCCCTCTATCATATCATATCATGAAATCAATTAACTTCCTCTTATATTTGTTGGAAACACCATATAACTCCATCTTCATATGGTAGTTGTGTACCATCTCTCTCACTTACATTCTCTCCCTCTTTCATGTATGGCTTATTTTCATCTTTTGTATAACTACGTAGGCAACTGCTTCATAATCTCCCTATTTCATGGTAACTAACATTCTCTCCCTCTTTGACAAAAATGCCAAAGACACTTTAGTTTTCACATAGATATCTTCCTTGTTAGTACTTCTAAATCTTATTCACCATCTATCATCTTGGCTTATGACAGATACACCATTATGTTCTTCTTTCTTCACTACTTTAGGAAACTTCTAAAGTATGACTTTCTGCATCAAATTGTAAGATATTATGATCAACTAATTTGGTGTTGAGATCCATCTTAGCTTAAGTATCCTTATCTAGGTGAATCACCCCTAATTTACCTCTTAGACACTCATGAGAATCCTTAGGTAAAGCCTTAGTGAAAATATTATCTATTTGCTCCTTACTATTCACATACTCCAATCCCATTTCTTTATCTTGAACTAACTCTCTCAAGTAATGATACTTGATAGCAATATGCTTCATCTTTATGTACATTATAGGGTTCTTTTATATATTTATAACACTTGTGTTGTCACAATCGATAACAAAGTGATCAATGATCTTTTCCTTTATACCTTTCAACAATTGCTTGATCCACATAATATTTGAACAATTGATTGCTAATGTCACATATTCAGCTTCAGCAATTGATTATGAAATACAATTTTATTTCTTTCTTGTCCATGATACTAGTCTCTGTAGAACAAGATTTAGTATGCAAAGAACATTAACAAATAAAGTAAACATTCACAAACCAAAAACTAAATTCACATATATGCTTAGACAAAGGAAGAAAACAAGAAGTGCAAACCTCACAAGAAAAAGCACTCCATGCTTTCTTGATTCTGTAGATGTGTCCTTTTGCTGTGGATGTATGCTCAAGATGCTCAAAAGTTGCTTCAATGGAGATGGGTAATGGCAAATTGGTAGCTTTGTGAGCTCTCAATTTGGCATTATAAGGGTAATATTGATGGCTTTGGTTCTCAAAATAGCATGGTAACTTTAGCTCAAAGATTGTTGATGAAATGGCTTGGGATGGGATTCAATTTATAGGCTAAGGGGTAGAGGGATGGAGGGCTTAGATGCAAGGATGGATGAAGGCTTAAGGAGGGCTAGGATGCACTCAAAGGAGAGCACATGGATTGTGCTTGTTTAGCACCAATGGAAAGGTGACACTTGTCACAAGGAGGATGAGTGTGAGAGGGTAGGGTAAAGGGTTGGTTAAAGGCATGATGAGTGGGGTTGAGTATGTAAGAGGGATGTAAGAGGAATGAGTGTGGAAGAGGGAAGAGTGTGGAAGATGGGTGTAAGAATCTTGAGTGGGCTTGTAAGATTCTTTATGTTTTGTAAGAGCACTCATGACTTAGTGGTTGGGTTTTTTGAGGGGAGACTTTGGTTTGGATTAGAAAAGTCTTAAACTTGTTTAAGGAATGTGACAACATTAGGGGGTGGATTAGGCTTGGGTTTAGGATTAGATTAGGGATGTTAGAGATGTGCAAGTGGATGGCATTAATGAGGGTGGGTGAGTTAGTGGCTAAGCTTGGTTAGTATGGGTGGATGGGGTGGATTAGGCTAAATGGAGGATTAGAGATAGGTTAGGGGTATTTGAATTTGAGGATTTCATTTATCAAATAGATTTATTTAATAAATGGGGATTTTTGGAATTAGATAGGAGAAAAAGATTTAATTGATAAATAATAGATTATTTGATTTATCAATTAGGACTATAGATGAGTAATTAAATTAATCAACTAGGGATGGCAAACGATTAATTAAATAAGAATTTAATTAATGATGCCTTTAGAGATGGCTAAATTGGATTACTAAAATAGTGTAATCAAATTTAGGTGTCTACATTTTGCCCCTCTTTGACATAGTGTTAAGACAACACTATTTCAAAGAAGTTTGAATGAAGACGACACGAGGAAGATGTTTTAGCAACAAGGTTGCCCCAGTCTCGGATAAGAAGAGGAGAGACTAGACTTAGATGATGCCCCCTCAAGAAGGCGACGGGGAGAGAAATGAGGCTCGACGACTTCTTAAAAAGTACAAGAAATTGAGACGAGCTGAGATGCAGGTTGGCGAAGAGAAGGGGTTGAATTAGCTCAAACTCTCACTACGGGAGAATGATAAAGGGAAATCAGAGGCACAATAGTAAAGCAAGCTTAAGACTTTCCAGGATTGGGGGGGCGGGGGGGGGGGAGCGGAGTGCTATAAAAGGAATCCATGGTAGGGAGATAAATGATAGAATGATAAAGCTGATGCAACAAGATTTCAAAGAGTCAGATTGGCGAAAGATGGGTTTCGGGGATCCCTAGGACTAGGATTGTGGATCTTGAAAGATGAGGCTTGGTGGATTGATTTGATTGGTGGATCCCTAAGACTAGGATTGTGGATCCCTAAAGCTAAGCGTGAGGAGTGATTCAAAGAGATACTGATGCATAAGCTGGGGTAGGAGCGACAGATGTAGGATATGGATGGGGGATAATGGAGATGAAGGGAATCCATTGAAGCTTTTTGAGCGGGGGGATACTTCAAAGAGAAGTACCACCATGTAGTTGAGCACTAGATTTGCTATAGGACTGTTGGTTAATTGCCAAGGTTACCAAGAACATCAAGGCCTTTTCACAAACCGTCCAAAGGACTGATGAACTGACTCAAAAAAAACACGCAAGGATTGCCCCAGTATCACACATGAATCCCAGAGGAAGCAGCGTGGAAATGACACTAGGTAACCCACAAGTAGAAAAAGAAAACAAGCAAAAGACCTGATCAAGACCTTACGCTCTAATTGCCCCATTCGCAGCATACCATGATATGGAAGATTGTGCCAACCTTGAGGAGGGAACAAGGAGATTGCTTGGAAAAGATATTTCAAGACCCAAAAGGGAAGATCCCAAATCAAAAGAAAGCGAAAATCCAAAAGAGAATTGTTTGCCAACGAGATGGGTAGGACGAGGTACTAACGGACTAAGATCAGACATGAAGAAAGCTATATCCTGCAAGGATCTATCAGAGAGCACCTAAGCTGATGGATCTGGATGAGTGATGCGTCTGGCAAGCTAAACTAAGAAGGATAACACTTTGGTGACAGGAGATCTAGCTAAAGGATGCATTGAAATATCTAACCAAAGTGTGCGATGTGTGCAAGATGTTGACCAAGGATGAACTAACACAAAAGCTGGATAGATACAATGATACTAAGCTAAAGAGGATGTACAAGCTGACAGACCAATATATGTTACAAATGTACAAGTTTGTTCATGTTTTGGTTTTTTTGTGAGATGGAAATGTTTGTGAAGGATGGGATGTCTATAATAGTTGATAGGTGGATAGGTAGATGGTTTGTGAAAAGCTTAAGGAAAATGGGATTCTGTGTGTGCATGTGATAGGATACAGGCTAGGATACAAGATTATTTACAAGCTGGAATATGGTACAAGCTTTGGACAAGATTAGAATATATATGAGGTATGGTACAAGATTTACAAGGTATAATACAAGCTTTGGTACAAGATTTACAAGCTGTACAGGAGGTATTGACAAGCTCCATCAGATTTTGGATATTTGATTGGAACACCAAGGGAACAAGCAGGTGTTTTATGGGATGGTGGGTGGATGGATGAGGGATAGGATAGTGATATATAATGGATTATTCTTTAGCACTCAAGGCGCCTGAATTATCAGGTTTTCACCAAGGTACCTATCCAAGGCGCTTGAATTGCCAAGTTTTCACCATTGGACGCTTATTTCTCTTTACTATTTTTTTTTTGTATTTTTTCAAAAGTTGGGTATACCAAGGATCTTCAAGCATAGAACTTCTTGAGATGAATGATGTTAGTGGGATCATTCAAGAGTTCTCCTTCTGGTGTAGATAATTGATAGGCTCCAGAGCCAAAGGAGGCAGTAACCACATAGGGACCAAGCCATGTAGGTTCAAACTTGCCTTTTTTTCCTCGATCTGCTTGGACTTTCATATTTTCTTTGAGGACCATGTCACCTGGCTGAAAGTGTCGTGGGAGCACCTTCTTGTTGAAATTCCTTTTGAGACGAGTTTGATAGACTATGAGATGGTCATAAGCTTGTTGTCTCTTCTCGTCTAAGAGATCTAGCTGGGTGAGTCGAGCTACTCTGTATTCTTCATCTAAGATTTGCCCTCGCAAATATATGCGTAGTGAGGGAAGTTCAACTTCTATAGGTAATACCACTTCGGCACCATAGACTAGGGAGTATGGAGTTGTGCCTGTGGATGTACGGAAGGAAGTTCGATAGGCCCATAGAGCCGGATTTATTTGAAGGTGCCAATCACGGCCGGAATCATTGACAACTTTCTTTGGGATTTTGAGGAGGGTTTTATTAGTTGCCTCTGCCTGGCCGTTACCTTGTGGGAAATATGGGCTAGAAAAGCAGTGATGGATGCGAAGGGAAGTGCATAATTCTTCCATGTTGAGATTTTCAAAGTTACCTCCGTGGTCAGTGAAGATGGTGGACGGGATGCCGAAGTGGCAAACAATGTGGTACAAGATGAACTTGGAGACTTGAACTCCTGTAGCTGAGACTAGGGGGACTGCTTCCACCCACTTAGTGAAATAGTCTGTAGCTGTTATTATCCATTTATGTCCATCAGATGAGAGAGGTGTGATAGTTCCAACTAGATCAAGGCCCCAACAAGCAAAAGGCCAAGGTGGTGCAATAGGCTGTAGATCCTGTGCTGGAGCGTGCACAAGATTTGCATGCTGCTGACATGGGAGACACTTTCTGACAAAGTCACAAGAGTCTTCTTCAATGGTAGGCCAATAGTAGCTTGCTCCAAGGATTTGTTGTGCTAGGACAATACCACTCGTGTGGGCACCGCAAAGTCCGGAATGTACTTCTTTTAATGCCATCGTGGCCTCATTTTCATCTAAACATCAAGAGAGGGTATCACGATAACCCCGACGATATAGGGTATTGGCTATGATAACATAGCGGGATGATTTTCGAATAAGGTTCTGGCGTTGGGTGCATGTGAGGTGAGGGGATATGATACCATCGTTAAGGTAAGCGTGAATTTCATGGTACCAAGGGGATTGGGGACCAACCAAGATACAAACACGGTTTGAATCCTCATTCGCATAAGCGGGTGTGAGGAGCTGCTCAACTAAAAATTCATACTGCGTAGCTTCTTGGGGAATTTCCAAGAGCGAGCCAATAGTGGCCATGGCATCTGCTGCCTTGTTCTGCATTCGAGGCACTTGTGTAAACTGAAGCTTTGTAAAATGTTGGGTCAGCTGATCAACTAGCTCTTTGTAGGGTAATAGCTTTTCATCTTTGGTTTGATATTCATTTAAGACTTGTTTGATGATGAGTTGGGAATCACCAAAGACATGTAACTCAGTGATATTCCATTCTGCAGCTATCTTTAATCCTGCTACAAGAGCTTCATATTCTGCTATATTGTTGGTGCTAGGGAATTGTAGCTTGAAGGCTTTTGGAATGTAATCTCCTTGAGGTGTAACTAATAATATTCCTGCCCCTGATCCATGAGAGGTGTATGAGCCATCAAAATAAAGCTTCCATGGGGGTTGTTCTTCAATTAGGTAGATATGCTCATCTAGAAATTCTGTGAGCAAAGGATATGCATCTACTAGAGGTGCATCAGCTAGGTGATCTGCTATAGCTTGCCCTTTGATTGCCTTTCTGTCCACATACTGGATGTCAAACTCACTTAGTAGCATAACCCATTTGGCCAAACAGCCTGTAAGTGCTGTTCTGGAGAGCATATACTTGAGAGGGTCAATCTTGGAGACTAGTTGGATGGTATGACTTAGCATGTAGTGGCGAAGCTTTTGAGTTGAGAAAACAACTGCCAAACAAGCTTTTTCCATAGGAGTGTAATTGAGTTCATAACCAACTAGGGTTCTACTGATATAGTAGATGGCTCTCTCTCTGCTATAATCATCATGTTGTGCTAGAAGTGCCCCTAGGGCAGTAGGTGTTGCTGATATATACAAGATCAAGGGACGACCAAGAACTGGTGGAACCAAGATAGGGGGATTGGTGAGATACTGCTTGAGCTGATCGAAGCTGCGCTGACATAAAAGATCCCACTTGAAGTTCTCATTCTTCTTTAGCAAGTGTGAAAACGGTGTACACTTATCTGCAAGTTGGGAGATGAAGCGCCGAACAGATTGAAGTTTTCCTTGAAGAGAGCAAAGCTGTCGCAGTGTCTGGGGAGGAGGCATGTCTAAGATAGCCTTGACCTTTTTGGGGTCAATCTCTATACCCCGTTTAGAAACTATGAAGCCTAGAAGCTTGCCAGATGTGACCCCAAAGACACACTTCTTGGGATTTAGCATGAGATGATATTGGGCCAACCTATCAAAGACTTTTTCCAGGTCAGCAAGATGATCCATGAAGGTGTGAGATTTGACTAGGATATCGTCCACATAATCTTCCAAAATGCTATGGATAAGATCATGGAAAATGGTTGTCATAGCTCTTTGATAGGTAGCCCCAGCATTCTTTAGGCCAAAAGGCATCATGGTGTAGCAAAAGGTTCCCCAAGGGGTAGTGAATGTTGTCTTATGTTGGTCCTCTTCTGCAATCTTGATCTGATTATACTCGGAAAATCCATCCATAAGGGACAGAATTTCATGTCCAGTTGTAAGATCTACAATCATATCTATGTTGGGCAAGGGAAAATCATCCTTTGGACAAGCTTTGTTAAGATCTCTAAAATCAGTGCAAATTCTGATGTCACCGGAAGGCTTAGTGACAGGGACCATGTTGGAGATCCATTCTGAGTAGTCGATAGGTCGGATAACCTTAGCAGCTAACATTCTTTCTAGTTCAGCTTTGACTAGTAATGCCACCTTGGGGTGCATTTTTCTAAGCTTTTGTCTGACGGGCTTGATCTTTGGATCGACTGCAAGATGATGAACTACAAGCTTTGGATCAAGTCCTGGCATGTCCTGATATGACCATGCAAATTGGCCAATGTTCTCTCATAAAACCTCAAAGAGGAGGTTAGCTTGGTCTTGTGATAGGGATGCAGCAATGTGAACAATTCTAGGGATCTCTGAAGAACCAATGTTGACTTCTCTAGTATCCTCTATTAGAATAGAAGACACCTCTAATTGATTATCTTGAGGAGGCAATACTAAATCCTCATGTTCTGCTTGTGGCTCTGGATTTTCTTACTGAGGGGTTCTCTTCGCTGCCTTAGCTAGTCCCAGATTTACCTTAGTTCCAGTTTTGGGTGTATCGAAACTAGGTTGGGGATTTTCTCCAAAATACCCCTTGGGATCTAGCTTGTAGATGTAGGCAGAATCTGGCTTTTTCTTCTTATGAGGAGTTTTGGCTCCCATGAATCTTAGAAGCGCTTCCTCTGATGCAAACTCATCAATATGTATGACACTTGGTTGGTCCCAATCTATGAGTTGTGGATGAGCGAGTGGTAGGTCAATGAGATGGATGGATAGTTCTCGAAGAACAGAGTCTCCTAGGAAGATTTGGTCTGGGATATCGTCGTAGGCTCTCTTTTCAACTTCCTTAGGAATGTCTTCAATTTCAACAAGGTCGCGGTGAATGTTCGAAAAAGCGTGACCATTCTCGTTGGTGCCCCCAGTTGTGGGTATGCCAAAGCCAAGACCTGACTTCGTTTCCCAATTATGTGCTTCGATGGGACATTGCATGCCCCTTTCTTCTGGTCCTAGTCCACCTCCTTGATAGTTCCATTTTTCAGTGATGAGCTTATGTTTTTGGGGATACTTCTAGCTGAAGTGATCAAGGCGTGCTTGATTTCTTGAAGGGGCATCCTTATGTAACCAATTGTTGATATCTGGAGTGAGCTCCTCATGAAGAGGCATTTTTGAGGATACAAAGGTGGTTGGGCCAAACCATTTGTATCGAGGAGGTGGAATCTCCTTAGCTTTGTGATATGTTGGTCGTCCATGGGTATGTGGATCAAGTGGGATTGCTCCGACAATAAATGCATCTGATAGACTATATTCTCCACAGCCTTTTTTGTTGATCTTTACAGTAGATAGGGTGGAGGCGAGGATGGTTTCTGCGTCATTACAAGTGTGGGATGAGCTGGCGATGGCTGTGCCGATGTCTATTCCAGGGCAATGGTTTGTATATGAAGCTTCAACCGCATTGTAGTAAGCAAAGGGTTCTGGATTGGCGTGGATGGTTACCTCAGTGCCCTGATGCAGAAATTTGATGCATTGATGGTAGGTGGATGGAACGGCCTTCATAGCATGAATCCATGGGCGACTGAGGAGGATGTTAAATGGTAGGTTTAGATCAACAACATGGAAAACTCTCTCTTGGATGACCGTCCCAACCTTGATTGGTAGCAAAATAGTCCCTTCTGTGGTCCTTTCCAAGTTGTCATAAGCCTTGATGGTGATAACCTCACTGATCATATCTGCCTCAGTATACCCAACTTGTTTTATAAATTTTAGGGTGCAAATGTTCAAGGCTGATCCATTATCTATCATTACTCTTTTCACGGCAAAATTGGATACCATGATGGCTATGCGAAGCGGAAGGGTGTGATCTGGCTCAACTGCGGGTATGTTGGTGGGTTTGAAAGATAGGGCACATGAGGATGAAAGGTGTCCAACAAGATTATGAAAATCAGTAGCATTGATATCAGAAGGGACATGAGATTCTATGAGAGCACTTTCAAGGATGTCTTTGTACACAGGACTAGTGCGGAGAAGGTCTAAAATGGATATTTGGGCTGGCATGTTCCCAAGGTGTTCCAAGATATTGTATCGGCTTTTTGATGGAGCTGATGGTGTTGATGAAACTGGTGGTCCTGCGATGTTAAATCGCGCTCTTCGAGTGGTGACCGCACACTCATTGTCTGGTCCTCAGATATTGATAACATTGACAGAAGGCTCTTTCTCAGATATACAACCTATAAGGCTACCATAGTCTATATAGGATGAAGTGTGGTCATTGTTCTTCCCATGCTGTTGGTTTGGCTGGTGGTTGTTGGTGTTGTTTTGGATAGGTGCTTTTCCAAGATTTTGGTTGTTGTGTGGAGGAAAAGCATTTTGATAAATTTGTAAGCCTGCATTGGGAGAGGTTTGGGCACCAACAGTGATTTCCTTCCGATCAATGAGGTCTTGCACATAGTATTTCAGTTTCATGCATCTGAGGGTGGTGTGATCGCTTACCCTATGGAACTTGCAATACTCATTGTCCTTGTACCATGCAGCTTTGGATTGTCTTGGATCAATTTGCTGGGTAGGAGGAAATTTGATGAGGTTTTCCTTAGCCAATTTCTCAAAAATAACATCCAATGGCTCACCAAGGGGTGTATAGTTTCTAGGTGCAGGTTGGAATCTGGGCTTTTGCCCTACAGCTACATTGATGGCATTAGCTTGATTGTTAGACCCTTGAAAGTTGGGTCTTGTATTGTGGTTTTGATAGCTTTGGTTATTTCGTTGTTGGTAATTGATAGCTTGTTGGTTGGTTGTTTGATATGGTGGGTTAGACTGGTTTTGAGAAGGACCAACGATATTCACATGTCTGGTGTCAGTAACCCCATCTGTTGCAACATGCTTGTTTTTGTTCCAATACCTAGACTTGTCATTGGAATGTGATTGATTTTGGTTGGCCTCTTTGTAAATCTTTACCACACCATCTTTGATGAGTCCTTGCTCAAGGATCATTCCTTTCTCTTTGATATCCTTATAGGTCTGTAAATAGTTCATGGTCATGTGGTGAGCCAAGCTAGGATGTGCATTATCAATAAACATTTTCACCACATGGCGTTCTGGCAAGGTGCAGGATATGCGGGTGGTAAGGGTTTGCCATCTTTGCAGGTATTCGGCAAGGGTTTCTCCACCTTTTTGCTTGGTGTGGACAAGATCAACTATTGATAGCTCTGTTTCAACAAGATGGGCATATTGGGCTACAAATGCCTCAGATAATTCAGCAAAGTTTTTAATTGTGCCATAGAGGATTCTATAAAACCATTCAAGAGCTGGTCCAGCCAAGCTTTTGGGAAAAAGGTGCAAGAGGAAGACATCATTGTATGCCACGTCCTGGAAATGCATGTAAAATTCTTTGATATGTGTGACAGGGTCTCCTTTTCCTCTGAATTTGTCAAATTTAGGTACCTCAAAGTGTTCGGGAAATGGTGTCGTGGTAATGGCTCTGTCAAATGGGTAAGGACACACATTCTCAAACTTGACTGTCTTTGGATCATTCCCTTCTTGGATGGCTTTCAGAGCTGTCTTCATTTGCTCCCACTCTGAATTGATAGGTGATGGTTGGGGTGGCCCCAATGTAGGAGTGCCTTGAGGTAGGTATGTGCTGAATGGGGCCACTGAATATGGATGGCTGTGAGGGATTTGCTGATAGGGATTGTACATTGTTTGGGCAGCTGCATGGTGGATGATGGGTTGTTGAGGGGGAGGTGGCGCATATTGCTGCATGTGCTGCGAGGCTTGCTGTTGATAAGGGATTTGAGGTTGGGATTGAGGAACATAAGCTAGCTGTGGGATAAATGGATTGCTTTGTGGAGGTAAGGTATAAGATGGTTGTGAGGCTTGGGGAAAGGATCAGAGGGCTTGTGGGGTTTGACCAATATATGTGGGTTGTGCCCCCATTTGGGATGGTATCTGCAAATAATTGGTGGTTGGCTGGGGTGGTGGATTACCTCCTAGAAGTGGCATTGAAAAGTAGTTGGTAATTGGAGGTAATGGATTAGTTGGTGGTGGAGGTGGTGGGAATTGAAAGCTTGGGAATGGAACTGATGGGGTTTGATAGCTTTGTGGCTGGATTTGGAAGCTTGGTAGAGTGGTGGTGGGAGCTGGGGTCACTTGGGAGCTTGGTAGAAGATTGGCAGTAGCTTGTGGGTTTTGATAGCTTTGTGGAGTGAAGGTAGTAGCTTGTGGATTTGTGGCTGGTGGTATTGAGCTCCCAAGACTTAATGGAAATGATGGGATTGTACTTTGGGCTGTGGTGAACAAGTTGGGGGCGATGAAAGGTTGATTACTTGGCCCCATGGGTGGCATCCCTATTGTATATTGCTGAGGTTGGCCAAAGATGCTAGCACTAATTTGGGAGATGGGTGGATTTGGAAGGCTAGGTGTGGGAGCAGCAGCAATAGTGAAGGGGGTGAACGGTGAGGTGTTTTGAGTAAAGGGGGTTTGGAGCAGAGAGGTATGAACCAAGCATGCAGTGTTGGTGGCTGGGTTGGCTTGCGGCATGGAGATTTCAACTTGGGTGGATGATGGTATGTTTGGGTCTGTTGGGTCATATGGATTGGTTGGAGGCTCTTCTTTTGGAATATATTGAGGATAATTTGGATCATAAGAGCCTATGGGTGGTGGCAGCTGCCCAAACAATGGGTGAGATGGATTTGATAATGGAGGGGGTCTTCCAAAGTCAAAGGTTCCTACATGGTCCCTTCGAAAATTAGCCATGATTGTCTCTTTGTTTTTTTCTATAATGACGTTTACCAATACTGCATTTCCTGGTTGGTTCATGAAAGCTTCAATGTCAGTAGGTGATGGCATAGCTTGCTCTGGGCTGAAGGATGGCTGAGTGCTCAAGGGGGGTGAGGCTATTCGATCCAAATGATAGGGCTCCATTGTTTCTTTCTTCTTGGCTAAGCGAGTGACGGGTGGCATGAAAAATGCTCCTATGGATGAGATGCAATAATGCTGATGGATGCAAAAGGGGGAAGGCTTTTCTATGCAAATGATTTCCTAGGTTGAGGCAAAGCTATATGACAAAACCTAAGGAGGATTGTGTTGGGGATTCTAACTTCAAAGATATGTTGTCAAAGCACAAAAGGTCTGCTTTCCTATGTGCAAGCTTGGTGGTGATTGTGTCAACTTAAGGATAGACTGATGATCCTTTAGGAAGAACACGAGATTGACCACTTGCGAATCCCAACCTTTAGCTCAAGGTGATGAGGGATAACAAGTGACAAAGCTAGATTACCCTAGACAAAGCTCTGTCAAAGGGATAACCTTGGTGAGATTGGTGGATTTGGAAGATTTTAGGAATGGCAAACTTTTAGCAAGGTGACAACAATTTTGAAAACTTAGATGTGCAAATTTTCGATTACTGGCTAGATGGTATGATTCTAAATGAGATGGATGAGCTAATAATGCTTAAGGGGATAACCTAAGATGGCTGAATTTTCTACAAAGATGACACTAGAGTGAAGCTTATCCAAGAAGATGTGGAGAAACAAGGGTGTCTAATCATAGAAATCATGCCTAGTTGGTAAGGCATAAGCAGGATTAACTCCTGGATGTTGGCTAAATTTGATGGTGCACTCTAACCAGGCCTCTTGAAGTGCTTCATTGATAGCTTTGTCCTCTGCTTTGTGGAGTTTGGAAATTCGTGGGCTTGGTGTTATTTCTTTTCTCTTGGCTGAAAGTTCTTGGTATGCTAGAGATGGCTTGAGTTTGACCTTCTGAAACTTCTGTTTGGGTTTGGGTTGTTCCGACATAAATTCTTGAATTTGCTTGGCTTTGGGAAAAATCTCAGTTGTTTTGCTTCAACTTGTTCAACTTCCAAAATAGGCAGTGACTACGCTAAGTGTGCCCTAACCTAGGATTGACCAAGTTTGGCAAACATTCATTCAACAAGTAAAATAAAAACAAGCAATAGATAGGAACACCCAGATAGAAGTTTGTGGTTCTCAGAATGTGATACTTGCACCAAGGAGTGTGTATGTTCTACAAATGTTTCGATCAGTCACTCCAAACACATTAACATCCTAGATGGTTTTCTGCAAGGCTGACAATTGGTTTAGCTAGGGAGTCCTCGATATACGCAAGGTACGTGAGGCCCAAATCCGTAGATGAGACCAAAAGGATGTCACACAACCACGAGGAGCGGTAACCCACTTCTCCTCTTTCACTTCTCAAGGGTATAAAGTTCCTTGAGGCTTAGCCCGAATGACAAAATCTTGATCCCAAGAGAGGTGTCTTTCGATTCACCTCCCGATTCTTATACTCTGCCGGAACGCTGGAGTTGAGGTCGTCCAAGGGGTGATGAAATCCCCAAGCAGGCCTCCTAAAAAGAAACAAGGTTTTGGATCCTAATCTTATGCACCCAAGATGGCCTCGAAAGACGACAAGGGGAGAGAAGACTCAGATGACCTTGGGCTAAAAAACACGCTTGTTCTTTTACCAACGGACTCTTATGTGTGCTAATCTAGACTTTGCAAGCACTCATGTTTAAGAGACAATGTTCAATTCCAACTTGAAGCACCAACAAAAGTAAATCGATCGAAGAATGCAAACAATAAGAAGAGTTAGGGTCAACAAAAGCAAACTCGCGCGCCCGGAGGCCCTCCACATCAAGTATCGATTAATTTTCTTTAAGGCATTCAAGATCGAGTGTGAGTTTGTTTTAAGCCCAAAACAAAAGTGTGTGAGATTCGATTTCAAGCACGCGCCCGGAGGCTCTCCACGTCAGTTGTTGTTCAATTTTAGTGCCCAAACTTGAAGTGTGATCGATTTAATCTAGAGTTTTGGCCATTTAAGAATTTTGATAAAGTTAGAGCAAACATTCAAAGACCAAGTGAGTGAGTTAGATTGTGGAACATTTAACACCTTTTTCAAGTAGACCCATCCCCATAAATGGCGCTGAGATTGCAACCAATGGTTAATATTTGATGGGTGATTAGAAAAGAGGTGAGTCCAAGGAACTACTCAAATTGATTTTTGTAAATTTGTATTTTAACTTAACAAAGTTTCTTAAATGTCCAAAAATCAAACTTTACCTAGATTGCATGTGAAAAAGAGATTTGTTTTGTTCAATTTTAGAAGCTCCAAATGAAGTGTTTGATATTTTAATGGTTAATTGATCCTTGGCATTCAAGATTAGATTTTTTTGTTTTAAGCATGCATTCCAAGGAAAGTTGATTTTAATCCATGACATTCAAGAGTGTTTTTTGAGCAACATTCATTCAATGGAAAATGTGTTTAACCATTCAAGTTCATTTTTTTAGCAACATGCATTCAAAGACAAATGGTTAAACATTCAAGTTCATTTTTTAACAACATGAAAACCTGCAAGAAACATGGTTAGTGGTTCCATATGTGCTCCAACTTGCAATGAGACAAAAAAAAAGCAATTTAGTTAGTTAGCCAAAATCTTCAAAAATGAGAGCTTAACTATGGGAAAAAAAATTTTAACTTTTTTTGTTGTTTTTTCTATGCGTAAAAATGCTTAAAATGGTCTAAATCCTACAGAACCACTAAAAGTCAAATTTTGATTTATACTCTTTTTTTTCTTTTTCTTTTTTTATTGCTACAAAGTGCAGAAAGCAGGCAGAGACGACAGTCTATCAAGCGAAGACGCCACAATACGGAGACGCTGAAATACAGAGACGCTAGTATTTGAAGACGACAGAACAGATTTGCGGCACAGAACACAGGTGACAAGCAGAGACACCGATTTGCGCAGATGCGGATTTTCGCAGATGACAATTTTCGCAGATGCGGATTTTCGAAGATGTCGATTTTCGCAGACGCGGATTTTCGCAGATAGAACAGGTTGCAGACGCCAAAACTGCGCCAAAAAAGTTGAAAAACGCAAAAAAAAAATTAGATGGTATTTCTTCTTCCTAAGTGCGTTCTTTAACCTGCAAAAACAAGCAAAACACCCTCACAACACACTCAAACAACAACAAACATTAGATGGTTAGAAAAAATGACATATAGATGAAAATAGATGATTAAATGACCCATAGTGGGGTCCCACCGGGCGTGCCAAAATGTAGAACAAGAATTTAGTATGCAAAGAACATTAACAAATAAAGTAAACATTCACAAACCAAAAACTAAATTCACATATATGCTTAGACAAAGGAAGAAAACAAGAAGTGCAAACCTCACAAGAAAAAGCACTCCATGCTTTCTTGATTCTGTAGATGTGTCCTTTTGCTGTGGATGTATGCTCAAGATGCTCAAAAGCTGCTTCAATGGAGATGGGTAATGGCAAATTGGTAGCTTTGTGAGCTCTCAATTTGGCATTATAAGGGTAATATTGATGGCTTTGGTTCTCAAAATAGCATGGTAACTTTAGCTCAAAGATTGTTGATGAAATGGCTTGGGATGGGATTCAATTTATAAGCTAAGGGGTAGAGGGATGGAGGGCTTAGATGCAAGGATGGATGAAGGCTTAAGGAGGGCTAGGATGCACTCAAAGGAGAGCACATGGATTGTGCTTGTTTAGCACCAATGGGAAGGTGACACTTGTCACAAGGAGGATGAGTGTGAGAGGGTAGGGTAAAGGGTTGGTTAAAGGCATGATGAGTGGGGTTGAGTATGTAAGAGGGATGTAAGAGGAATGAGTGTGGAAGAGGGAAGAGTGTGGAAGATGGGTGTAAGAGTCATGAGTGGGCTTGTAAGAGTCTTTATGTTTTGTAAGAGCACTCATGACTTAGTGGTTGGGTTTTTTGAGGGGAGACTTTGGTTTGGATTAGGAAAGTCTTAAACTTGTTTAAGGAATGTGACAACATTAGGGGGTGGATTAGGCTTGGGTTTAGGATTAGATTAGGGATGTTAGAGATGTGCAAGTGGATGGCATTAATGAGGGTGGGTGAGTTAGTGGCTAAGCTTGGTTAGTATGGGTGGATGGGGTGGATTAGGCTAAATGGAGGATTAGAGATAGGTTAGGGGTTTTTGAATTTGAGGATTTCATTTATCAAATAGATTTATTTAATAAATGGGGATTTTTGGAATTAGATAGGAGAAAAGGATTTAATTGATAAATAATAGATTATTTGATTTATCAATTAGGACTATAGATGAGTAATTAAATTAATCAACTAGGGATGGCAAAGGATTAATTAAATAAGAATTTAATTAATGATGCCTTTAGAGATGGCTAAATTGGATTACTAAAATAGTGTAATCAAATTTAGGTGTCTACAGTCTCTTTCCTAGAAATAAATCTCCACCACTTGTACTCTTTATATCATTAGCATTGCATGCCCAATCCGCATCTATGTACACTTTTAGTTTAAACTTGTCATTCTTCTTGTGATATAGACAATAGTCTTCTATTCCTTTTAGATATCTTAGTATCTTTTCACTACATCATATGATTTTCCTTAGGGCTTGCAAAAAATCTTGCAACAATTCCAACTACCAAGGCAATATCAGGTCTATTGTGAATAACATATTATAGTTTTCCAATCATTGATCTATACAATATTTGGTTCACATTAGTAGAATCATCATTATTAGATAGCTTATGTCTTGTAGCCATAGGTGTGTTGACTAGTCTTGAATCTTTCATCCCAAATTTTTTTAGTATCTCCTTGATGTATTTTGATTGAGTAATGTAGATACCTTGCTTCATCTGATATACTTGTAAACCAACAAAGAATTTGATCTCAAAAAATATGAACATTTCAAAATCCTTCTTCATCTCTTCTACAAATGACTTGCATAATGCATCGTGTCCTCCAAATATGATATCATCAACAAATATTTCAGCTAACAATATTCCTTTATCATTATCGGTCTTCAAGTACAAATTACTTTTATCATTAGTTCTAACAAATCCAATCTTTATCAAGTAATTGTGCAACCTTTCATACCATGCTCTAGAGGCTTGTTAAAAATCCATATAGTGCTTTGTGCAGTTTACATACCATCTTCTTCTTACTGGGATCCACAAATCCTTCTAGTCATTCAATGTAAACTTCTTCTAGTATTCCATTCAAAAATGTAGATTTGACATCCATTTGGTACACTTTAAATCCTTTATAAACAGATTATGCAAGTAGTGTTCTAACTCCTTCCAATCTTAAAAGTGGGGCAAATGTTTCCCCCATAGTCACTACCTTCTTCTTTTGCATATCCTTTGTATACTGATCTAGCTTTGTTCCTTATGACTTCTCCTTTTTCATTCAGCTTGTTCCTAAAAACCCACTTTATTCCAATAACATTCTTGTCCTTAGGTCTAAGTACTAGTGTCCAAATTTTTTTCTTCTCTATCTATTCAATTTTGTCATTCATTTTTTTACCCAATCTTCATTATTCAAAGCATTTTTTACTGATTTAGGTTCAATCTTTAAAACTAAACATGTATCACTTCTAAGTTTTTTCCTTTCCATAACTCTAAAGTCTTTGTTTCCAACAATTTGTTTGTGTGCATAGTGTCTTCTCACATATCTTTTTAGTGTAGGTTATTTTCTTCTTTCTTCTTGCAAAGGTTCATCTTGAAAATTGATTTGAAGTTTATTTTGTATCTATGCTTTTGGCTTTGGTTCAAAATCTTCTTGCTTGACATTGTCTTCCTAATGTTCGACATCCTCTACATGTATCTTGACATAATTCTACTAATGCTTGACGCCAGCTTGCTGCTGCAACTCAACATTTACATTTTGTTGTTTCTTGGTAGCTTTATCCTCTCACTCACGTAAGGTTCAGGGAACACCTTCATTAACATATATGAATGTGTTGTAATCTTCAGGTTCTATTTTGCATCCAACTTTATTTCTTTTTGCATATTCATCAACATTCACATTTTCACATACCACAACTTTCTTAACTTGTACTCTATTTAAAGTATATACTATTGTACTTACAACTTCTCTCTAGTATTTGTGTGACACATCTTCTACATCATCAATTTTGGAGCACAATCCATGGTTGATATGTTTCTCCTTTCAACTATTTCATTCTGTGGAGGAGTCCTAATTGATGGAATTTTCCTTTTGATTCCTCTATCATTATAGAATATGTTCAATTCATTAGAGATAAACTCTCCTCCTCTATCAGATCTCAAGCACTCAGATCTTTCATGTTTCCTTTTCAACTTTGACCAAATAACACTTAAACAACATAAAAGCATCAGATTTTTCTTTAAGAAATATTGCAATCATCATTCTAGAATAGTCATCAATAAATAAAATGAAATATTTGTCTCCACAATATCTTTTCACTCCAGTAAGTCCAAAAAGGTCAATATGAACCAATTCCAAAACGTCATTAGATGTATAGGTTTTTCTCTTGAAACTAGACTTGGTCATTTTTGCCAATTGACATTGTTTATACATAACATTATTAGGTTTCTTCAATCTTAGTAATCCTCTTACTCTTTTCATCTTACTAATTCTTACCAAATTATCAAATTTCATGTGACATAACCTCTAATACCATTACTTGTATATCTTCATTTAGTGCAAACAATCATGTCTCATGATATAAACCTAGATAGAATAAGTTACCTCTTGTCTAATCTCCACTTCTAATTAGTTCACCCATAGCATCAAATATCTTGGTCTTTCTATAATGAAATTCAACTCTGTATCTTAATTTTTTCAACTATGAAACACTCAACAAATTATAGTTAAGTCCTTCAACCTAATAAACATTGTCACAGTTGATCATAACAGTCAATTGTATTGATCCTTTAGTTTTCACAAGACATGGTGCATCATTACTAAACTTAACACAACTAACTTTGTATGGTTCCATTGTTTTGAACTTATTTTTATCACCAATCGTGTGATGTGAATAACCACTATCAATTATCCACCTATCGCCTTTGATCACATATGAAATTAATGCAATTTTCTCATATTCACCAAGATCCTCTTTTATACCAACATAGATGACATCTTCATCATTACTATCAGACTCATTATCAATTTCTTCTTCAACAATGTAACAAGATTTCTTACCTTTTCCTTTGTAGTCCTTGTTTCTCCTATTGTCTCAATCATCTATTTTGCCTTTGTACTTTCTTTCCCTTTTTCTTATCCTTGTCTTCTATGTTAGGACATCTTGCAACAATATGAACAACTTTTTTGAATGAAAAACATATTATAGGTAGTTTACCTTACTATTTTCCTCTACCTCTTGGAAGTCTCCTACTCATCAGTGCTTCGCACTCATCATGTTCATCATCAAAAGCATCACTATCACTATTCACACACTTTCCTTTTCCTTTCTTACCAATAACCAATTGAGATTTGAAAGAAAATTCAACAGAAGTAAGAGTGAAATTATCAAAATTTGATAATTCAAAAGTAGTAAGCCTACCAACTACACCTTTCAAAGTTAGATTGTTAGCATGGGTACATCTCAGTTATTGTATTACAGAAACTCTAATAGCATAAACAGGAAGTAGGGTTCTTGTTAATCATAGTCTCATCATTAATCTTTCCATCTGATCCTCTTATAGCATTTACCACCTCTTTTATTCTTCTACAGTATTGCACACTATTTTCACCTTCCACCATTCTCATTTCATCAAATTTACCTCTCAATCTTTTAGATTTTTCTCTCTAAATTATTTTGTCTTCTTCATAGATAGTCTGCAATGTATCTCACATTTTCTTAGTAGTGGTGCACTCCTTTATGTCATCAAATTGGTCATAGCTTAGGTTTGATATAATCTCCAACATAGCTTACTTGTGTTCTTGCTTCTCTATGATCTATTGAGATGTTAGAGGACTTGGTATTGTCACACATGCATATTCCACATAGTGTATTGTACCATCTCCAATTCCTACTATATGCAACTTCAACAAACTCTTCCATGTAGGGTAGTTCTCTTTTTTCAAATTTGGCACCTCCTTTTTGTACATCTTGATCTTAAGCTCCAAGTACCTTCAAAATTTTCTCTATAAGCACCAATGCTCTAATACCAATTGTTAGAATGATTTAGAATAACTGAGAGGGGTGAATCAATTATCCTTGGGTCTAGATGTACCAACTAAACTTTTAAACACTTCAAATATTTTAGATCTAAACATTCAATATCTCAGTCTCTATAGTAAACAATCAGTAAGATAAACTTGCAGTCCACATTCTTATTAGTAACAAAATTATAGAATGTAAAACATTAACATTAAAAATCTCACATGACATCCACACAAGCATGACACTAGGATTTAATGTAGAAACTCAATTTGGGAAAAATTCACCAATGACATGTCACCAATTTTTCACTCTTCTACTCTATTAGGAGCCAACCCTACTAAAGGTCACAAAATATACTAATAAATGTGACCTTGTTAAAGGATTTAATCACCCTGTTAGGAGTGGCCTTATTAGAGGGCTTAATAATATTCCATTAGAATGTCACCTTGATCAAAGGATTTATATATGACTATTATGTCAATGTTGATTAAAGGATTTCAATGTTAATACAATGATTAGAAAGTAATAGTAGGTTGATCTAAAAAATACAACATAATTTGAAAATATAGATCACAATTTAGTTCATATGTTGATCCACTGACTAGACTCCATTGACATCTCTATCTCTTATTTTCTTAGTAGCCCTTTAAGTAGTCTCTCATAACCTCTACAGAACTCTTCTCAGGCTCCTTCTCAAGTTCTCCAATCAATAGTATCAACAATGGGTCTAACTATATTAGGTTAGCCCATGTACCTCCTTAAATAGGTAATTTTGATCTCTTGCTACTTAAACAACACTACAGATATTAGGGTTAGGCCAAATTCATCAAATTGTTCCATCAATTCATCTCCTTTTTTCTCTTCTAGAAACTTCTCAAAACTTCTCCTTGAATTCTTGCATAGAAATACTCAAACATATTTTCCCTTGAATTAAATGCTCCAAGTCATCCATCCTTATCTTCAACACACTTTACATATTCCAAAAAATCAACTATGTCGGCTAGAAATCATGATTTCCTCATAATCTGTCAAATGTTGTCCCTTGGTCAACATTTTATTTTGACACTCAATCATCACCAAATTACTCAGTCACTACTAACTTTTATTTTCAATACTAATACTAATTCTTGGTCAATACTAATGCTCACTCGACACTATATTTTCTCACCTTATACTAGTGCTCAGTCGACTCGAGCATCACTCGGCATAAACTTTAAGTTCCTTAATCTTCTTCTTCTTTTTTCGATCAAGGCTATGCATTTGATCATTCTTTGATCACATCTTCTAGGCTTTAGTACAACTATATTCTTTACTTAGGTTATGAGTAAATAATCACTTTATCTTGTCAAAGTCTATCTAATCAAGTGCTCATTTTTGTTCCTCATAACTCAAACTTATATGATTAAAAAATCACTTTATCTTGCCAAAGTCTATCTAATCAAGTGCTCATTGTTGTTCCTCATAACTCAAACTTTCCTCTAGGTCCTTTTCTTATATCCTTCTCAAATCTTGTTCATCAACCATCTTGATATGGCACTCTGGTTATATAGAAAATTATCTCACTAATAAGGTTTGACATCAATGAGAACATAACAATTGTTCCAATTGTAGTTTCTAACATATTACCACTAATCAGCCTTCTAACATCAAATCTAGGATTAGATTTCCTATTTTCCCTTGATTTGATTTTGAACTATACTCATGTAAGTTGTTCCCATATAAAAATAAATTAAAACAATATCTAGTAAGTGGTTTGTAGTTTGTATTACCTTTGAAAACCTTCTTCATTTGTCCATACTTATTACATGCAAAACATCTACCTTTTATCCTTATGATATGCTCCTTAGGTTCCTTATTCTGAGTAGGTATATAAATTATATCTTTCACTTTCCTTTCTTTTTATTATCCAAAAGATTCACCATGAAAATAACAAATACAAGTCATTTCAAGCTTAGGCTTCCATTGTTGCAAAAGTTCATGAATGTTTTTACTAGTGGAATAAAGTCTTTAAATGTGTTTCTTTGCCTCAATAAGATCTCCTTTGATAATGTTATTGTATCTTTCAAGTACTTGATAGTTATATCTTGATCCTTCAAGTTATATCTTCATCTATCCAAGCTAATTATTCAAATCATGACATTCATTGGGTTTTATCTTTAGGGTTGTTTTAAAATTATTTGTCTCCTTTCCATTTCTCAATCTCTTTAGCCATCTAAAGTGTAGTGATCTCACATTAATACTAAAGTGACTTCTTTTCTTTCTAAAGTTTTATAATAATATATGAAGATTCTTACTCTTCAATTACCTTAGTTTCACCATCTTGTATCTTCTCAACTAGTTCATGTAGAACAAGATTTAGTATGCAAAGAACATTAAAAAATAAAGTAAACATTCACAAACCAAAAAATAAATTCACATATATGCTTAGACAAAGAAAGCAAACAAGAAGTGCAAACTTCACAAGAGAAAACACTCCATGCTTTCTTGATTCTGTAGATGTGTCCTTTTGTTGTGGATGTATGCTCAAGATGCTCAAAAGCTGCTTCAATGGAGATGGGTAATGGCAAATTGGTAGCTTTGTGAGCTCTCAATTTGGCATTATAAGGGTAAGATTGATGGCTTTGGTTCTCAAAATAGCATGGTAACTTTAGCTCAAAGATTGTTGATTAAATGGCTTGGGATGGGATTCAATTTATAGGCTAAGGGGTAGAGGGATGGAGGGCTTAGATGCAAGGATGGATGAAGGCTTAAGGAGGGCTAGGATGCACTCAAAGGAGAGCACATGGATTGTGCTTGTTTAGCACCAATGGGAAGGTGACACTTGTCATAAGGAGGATGAGTGTGAGAGGGTAGGTTAAAGGGTTGGTTAAAGGCATGATGAGTGGGGTTGAGTATGTAAGAGGGATGTAAGAGGAATGAGTGTGAAAGAGGGAAGAGTGTGGAAGATGGGTGTAAGAGTCATGAGTGGGCTTGTAAGAGTCTTTTATGTTTTTTAAGAGCACTCATGACTTAGTGGTTGGGTTTTTTGAGGGGAGACTTTGGTTTGGATTAGGAAAGTCTTAAACTTGTTTAAGGAATGTGACAACATTAGGGGGTGGATTAGGCTTGGGTTTAGGATTAGATTAGGGATGTTAGAGATGTGCAAGTGGATGGCATTAATGAGGGTGGGTGAGTTAGTGGCTAAGCTTGGTTAGTATGGGTGGATGGGGTGGATTAGGCTAAATGGAGGATTAGAGATAGGTTAGGGGTTTTTGAATTTGAGGATTTCATTTATCAAATAGATTTATTTAATAAATGGGGATTTTTGGAATTAGATAGGAGAAAAGGATTTAATTGATAAATAATAGATTATTTGATTTATCAATTAGGACTATAGATGATTAATTAAATTAATCAACTAGGGATGGAAAAGGATTAATTAAATAAGAATTTAATTAATAATGCCTTTTTAGTTAAATAAATAGGATTACTAAAATAGTGTAATCAAATTTAGGTGTCTACAGTTCATTCATATTCATCCTTGAGATATTCATCTATTCCTTTAGCCTTTCTTAATTTTTATCATTAAGTTTATTCTTCAATATGGTGTTATTTACATTTTCTTTATCCAATTCATCAACTGTTGCTTCAAAATCCCTTTGTAAGATGCTTCAATCCATCAGGATCCTCCTCAAGTTATAAGACCTCTTCTAAGGAACTAAGCTCGATATCGATCGTTAGGATCAATCAACATTGAGAAGGGGGATGAATCAATGTTACAACACTTTTGAACAATTTATTCTTTCTACAATACACCATATAATTACTGAAATGATAAAGCATAACAATAAAACATACACAATAAAGGAACTCATAACATCATTTCTTGTTCTCAAGGAAACATTGGCAATAGAAAATGTTGGTGGGATTAAACCCATAAGATAATACACTACCACAAAACTAACCCTATCACAAGACCCAAACTTGTTAAGAGTGAATACAAAACACCCAATACATAAGTCTATTTTAGGAAAAGACCCTATTAAATCTATTAAACCTTGTTAAGATTTGATGGGAACACAAGGGATTCCACTTCTTGAATACAAATAAGGTTAAAGCCACCTTCAAGGACACAATGTCTAATTACATGAAGTATTATATAATAATTCTGAGTTGTGCCCAATGAACTATCCTTAGCATCATAATTCCTTATTATTTTCAATGAAATATCGCATCTTCTATGTTGCAATAGCCAACATCAAGGCTTACACATCGGAACATTACATCAAAAAAATCTACATCATTACATCCCAAAAGAACATTGCTTTTTATCAATGCAATTCATTATCTTTGGTTTCTCAATTAAGACTTAACCAAATGTGTACATATCCATAATAAAACACAAAATAAAGATATGATATCCAAGACGATAAGTAGGAGATAATTTTTTTAGCAAGTTAAATCGTGATATTTCTATCACGATTTAACTATGTGATTTTGAGTCAAACTCATTAACCCATGTTTCATGAGTAGTGATTCAACATGAATCCATCTCTCATGAGAATAAATGGAACACTTAGCATTCATTGGATCTAAGTGATTCTCATAGAGGTGAAGCACCAAGACTTCCCAAGAGGTCACCCATCTCAATACTACTCCAGCCTAAGTGTGCTTAACTAAAAAAATTCCTCCATGGTTAAACACACTCTGCCTGCAACCCTATTTGGAAAACCTTCACCAAGTGTTTTTCTTTATGAACCATTCATTAGAAAGCCCCTTAAGCTCTTCAATTGATAAGTAGGAGATAATCTCCACAACAAGTCAAATTGTGATCTTTCTATTAGGATTTAACTTTGTGATTTTGAGTCAAAAGTATTGATCCATGCTTCATCAGTAGTGATTCAACATGAATCCATCTCTCATGAGAATAAATGTTATCACACATTGGATCTAAGTGGTGCTTACAGAGGTGAAGCATCAAGACTTCTCGGGAGGTAACCCATCCTAGTGCTACTCCAACCTGAGCATGCTTAACTATGGAGTTTCCTCCATGGTTAAACCCACTCCTCTTGAAACCCCATTTGTAAAATCTTCTTCAATTATTGTGCTTTATGAATCATTCATTAGAAATTCCCTTAAGCTCATTAATTGATAACTAGGAGATAATTTCCACAACAAGTCAAATAATGATATTTCTATCTGGATTTAACTATGTGATTTTGAGTCTAGAGTTAATACCTTGTATTTCATCCCTTTAATACAAAGTAAATTAATTGGTAAACCAATTTGATTCACCAAGTCAATTATCTTGATTCCTAGAACTACTTTGTATCGATGCCTTCCTGGACCTATGACACTACATGATATCATAACTTATGTTGTATCACATACCAAAACTTCTTATCATAATAGTAGACTATATTTATTATATACATCATATCCATAAAGTTATAGAGTCATCTAGTCATTCCTCTATCATTGCCAACCAAAAACTATTTGATTGTACTCTATGTAGTCTTCTTAGACTTTGACATTTTTCACATAACTAAACCAACAAAAGATGTCATCGTTCCTAGTGCCCATACCAAAGAGACATGTTACCACCAATGGAAACAATTGTATGGTCACATGGAATACATTTTCGAACACTAATTTTTATTTTTCCCTTCTATCTCACCTAGTTCTTTAATTCCTTACCATCTACTCCATTGAATATTCCATCTAATCATTAGACATTAGCATCTAGGATTGGTGAATCAAGCATGTCCCTTTGTCATTTGACCTATCTATCTTTTATTTGATAACATGATTGACTATCTTTAAGAACTTTCTCAATAATATTTCCTATTAAGAACCCGATGTCTCACATACTTGTGATAGTATGCTTTCATCTTTGTTATTCCCACTTTCACATGATTCTTATGAAATCACTATTTGATTGCATACATTCTACACTGTAATGTATAATTTCTAGCAAAAAACCATTGGGTGGTGTAGAGAAAGTGAAAGAGGAATCTTATTCTTGGACTTGCAAGGCCACACCTAGATTTCAATCCTTTTACTATCCACATGGATGCTATTCAATTTGATGACATTTTGAGGTTCTCTATTTCATTCTTTGTTGGTTGAACCAACTTTAGTTGTGAATCTAAACCATTTGCTAGTGTTAAACCAAATCCATTTGTGAATTTTAATGATTTTCTATTGGCTGAGCCAACTCCACTTTTGAATTTGAATCAAAATTATAGATTTCAATTATGTTTTTTTCTACTTTTTCATTTGGGACATCAACTCTAGATAGGCTTATCATGTTCTACACTTCAAAAACATCCTCACCACCATGAATTTTAAACATGTTGCTAGGTTACATGTCATTTATGAGTGCATCACAATTGAGGGGTCATATCCTTATCCTCTTTGTTGGTTAACAGATTGTCTTCCTCAAATACTTCCTTTATTTTTTCTATTGGTGTTCAAATCATAGAAAAAAAATGTTCCCAATAGTTGGGAAGTCAACTTACATTATTTTTAACTTCTAAATTGTAAGGCATATCTCCCTTATAGTAGATAATTTGCAATATTTTTTTGGTTTCCTATCTACCAGAGGTATGCTCTTAACCTGAAAGCGGGTGAGATAATAACTAAACCTTCAATATCTATAAAAGACTCAGGCATAAAATTGGCTTGCAACTAAATTTTAACCCACTCACATTCATCAATGATCTAAACTTTATCTTTTTCTTCCTACTTCTACATGAAATTAACAACACTTCTATGTGAATGATTCACACAGCATGATTAATATACTCTTAAGGATGCAACAGAGAAAAGAAAGAAAGGTAATATAATTATAGTAACTCTCAAATTACTTATTGACTATCAAATTTCAAAAAAGCCTCTACTTTTTCAAAGTCCAAAAACCGTTCAATTTAATTAACATTAGAGCTATTAGGTTTCCACAATCCATCAGTGTTGTAATCTCATGCATTAAAATTCCAGTCATCTCATGCAAAAAAAATAACAACTATAGCTAATGAACAACAAATTATGATAAAATTCTTGAGACTCACTCAATTGTCTCAGCAATAGGGCAAGAACTTAACACCAAAATTTGTCAATTCATTCGTTGATTTCCAAACTAGTACATATAGGCCTTTTAACTTCTAACCATTACAAAATTATATATCTTTGGGAAGTAGAAAGAAAGGGGGGGAGAGCCACTTGTCATTTTTAGACAAAATAATGATTACAAAGATTAGGAAGCAAAAGTGTCAATATTCCCTTTGTTGGCTTTCTTTGCATTTTATTGGTTTGACTAATGGGCTTTTATAATAGCATGTGTTATATGCATGAAGTTAATGAAGTTGTAAGTAAAACATGTCATCAGGGTGGGATAACATGCAATGTTAACCCCTACCATGTGGCAACATTCTAGGTTCTCACAACTTCTCATAACTTGCTTTCCTTTCTAACTTGGAGCGGAAAAGTTCTTATTTCTCAAGTCTTAGTTTTATATTATATATCAACGATCTCTGTTAGTCATAGAGAAGTCCAAACTTTTTCTTTTAATGCCTTTCAAGTGAGGTGTTAGCCTTGGAGAAGCCATTTCCAATGTTTCGCAAGCTTTAGATTTTATCACTTTTTCCTTCCTTACAACATTGTAGAAGGAGGGGTACCTCTCTACTAGGCCTCTTTAGAGGATTTCCAAAGACATATTTGTTTTCCCACACTTTACTTTAGAAGAAACTTTATTTACTTCTTTCCTATGGAGGGGCACTTGTTTGGTTTCTTTTTTGAACTATGAAGCGTGCCTAGGGAATCTCTACAAGAATATTCCATCCCTTCCACTTACTTTACCATGAATAATGGAAATTCTCTTACTTTTAGAGCCATAGTCATTTCACTACTTCTTTGAATGGAGTAGTAGCACGAACTAAGAAAAATTGGAATCTTGAATAATGAAATGATAAGATCTTTACTTGGACTTCACTATTAAAAAGAGAGTATGCATGTTCTTCATGAGGGCTTAATTTTTTTGATTGCAAAATAATGTAGAGAAAGGGCTCTAGGGGTGTCAATGTTATATGTGAAGAAAAAAAAATTGGTCAAGGAATTTTTAGAGAAGAGTGAGGTGAAGAAAGGTAAGGTAAGGAAGGCTCTAATAGGAAAAAGAAAATGGAGGCTCGGGGTATGGAGATGAAGTCAGAGAGTGTTTCTAAAGCTGAGGAGGAGGAGGTGATGACTTTAGAGAAAAAGAGGAAGAAGGTTTCAGGAGTGGGAAAGAACAAAATTTGGCAGATGGTTACTGACTCAGAGGATGATGTGGAGGTTGAAGAGGAAAATGAAAAGGATAATTTGAGTGGTTGGGATGAAGAGATTGATACTAATAGTGGCGTCTATAGTTCAAACAATGATGGCTAGTTAGGTAGCCAATGGGAGGCTTCTGTGAGATCTATGAAAACTAGGAGTGGCTTGAAGAAGGTGTCTAAAAATAAGTGTAATATTGCTAAAACCCCAAAATCTAAGAAGGAGATTAAAAAAGGATCTTAGGATGTTAACCCTTCAAAGATTAAAGAGACTCTTGTGAAGGATAATATTTTAGGGCTTGATAGTACAAAGGAAAAGGAGTAACACGAGGAAAAGAAGGGTGAGCTACAACAAGCCTAGATCAATCCATTGAAAAATACTATAGAGAATAAACCAAGTGCAAACTATAATGTTGAAGGGCTAGGTGAGAATATAGATGCAAAGATTAAGAAGAATATGATTGAGGGTGTCGTTGACGCTAGGCCTGAAGTTTTTAAAAGTAGTCAAGACATTCAAGAGGGCAATTATGCTATTAGTGATCCAGATGAGATGGATGTGGAGGAGTGTAGTGGAAACCTTGAATTTCTTCATAAGGCCAAGATACAGGAGAACATCTCCCTCATGGTTGATACATGGATATATAATGAGATAAATTCATTGAAGAAGCTAGTCAGGGATTTGCAAGTTAGTCTTGAGGTAGAGATTAACAAAAGGATAGAGTTGGAAGCAAAGGTTGGGAACATTCTTGGTAAGCTCTTGGACTATGAGGCCAAACTATACTATCTTGTCAAGAAGAGTGAGTAAAACATGAATATGGTTACCTCTAGCTTATGTACCATTGTTTCCAGTCTGGGAAGGAGTCATTGAGTGGATGTCTCAATAAGAATACAAGGCTAAGTAAAGAGAAGGCTATTGAGGCATATTTGGGTTCAACTTCTAAAGAGTCTATGGAAAGGGTGGCTAGCCTTGGGAAGAACCTAGCTAAAGCTATGAAGGATCTTGTCTAGTATGATGTTGTATCATTTTGTTCTTTTGGTCATTCATTGTGTATTTGTGGTTTTGGTCTCTAGTACCAGTATCTAGTCCTCGTCGAGTATGTTGGTCTCTATTTCATCTAGTAGTAGCTAGGTGTTTCCTTTAGGGGATTTTGATTTAAATTGTATTATATTATCACTAATGTTTTAGGTCCTTGTAACACCTTTTTTTTTGTTGATTGTATGGACTTAATGCCTAATCTTGGATAATTTTTGTATGGGGTTTCAGGTCCCATCAAAACCAATTATTAGATTAATCCAAAAAAATATTTCCTTGGAATTATTTCTCATAAAGAGGCCTCAAATAAGATACTCACCCACTTAGACATGTAAGCTACCCAACATGGATTACACATACTGATGTCCACCTAAACTTACACAATTAAATGGTTAAACCTAATGAGAAACAACTTGATTTAAACTCTAATTTTGGATTTATACTTGAGATTTTAAATTTGGACTTAGAATTAGCATATTGCCATATGGAAAGAGATAGGAGACGAAAATGGGGGCAACACTTTTGAATCCTATTGCAATGCTAGAGATAGTCAATGCTTGTGTCAAAAAGTTGCTACCAATGTTTGCTAATTCTTCCCTTCTAATTTCAACTTTGGGGACCCTAGCCAAATAAATTAATATTTGAATAGAGAAGATACACTCACATCAAGGGGCTAGAGTTTGTGAGATGTGTGTGCCAACAATGTTATAAGTCAATTCCAAGCATTTTGGCCTCTTGGATTGTTGTAACAACATGACTATCATAGCCATCAAATATCAAAAACCTATTAATGGGTTAAAAACTCCCTCACCCAAATAGAAAAAAGTGGTGTAACCATTTTAGGAACAACTCTTTTTTCATCCACATATCTTCTTGGGCTACCATGGAAGTACCTAGTTCACATTTTGAAATGTAGTTATACAACTTCTTCTTTCCTTTGAATAAGTAAAATCCTAGAATGGTTTTTTTCAAAGAACTCATAGAACAAAAAATGTAATCCATTTATGACTCTTGAGAATTATGTAGGAGGCATTATGAATTCTTCTTCTAGAACATACCCTCATAGCCCTATTTCTACTTGCTTGCATGCCAATTTATTCTAATTTCATATGTCAATAGGTCCATAAGAATTCATAGCCTATGCTTTTGACAAAGTCACATAGAGAGAAGACATGCCAAATTCTCTCATAGTCACTACTTTTTGCAGTCAAGGCATTTTGCTATACAAAGTGCCAATTCCAAATTGTGGGGCTTAATCCCCAATAAACATGACTTATCAAGAATTTTATCCTTAAAAGGGTAGGGTTGATCTTGTTGGAATTTACAAGTGGGAAGATTTACTTCTGAGGTGGGGGGTGAATTAGAAGTAAGTAACTTTAACCTTTTCAAAACCTTTTAGCTAATATTATTCACATGCATCTAACTCATCTAATAAATTACATGTAAAGACATGCATGAAAATAGATAACACACGAATTTGGTAACCCAGAAACCCTCCAAAATGAGAAGGTAAAACTGGGGTGGAGATGACACCCACAAAGTATCACTGCAACAATATGTAACTGTTTAAGGTTAAAAAGTTTGACCACTTCCAATGGTCTACCCTATGAAAGGCCTGTCCTATTAAAGACTTTGCACCCTGTTAAAAGTGACCTGGTTAAAGTATTTACAAATATTCACTTGGAATGTCACCTTGTTAAAGGATTTAGCACCTTGTCTAAAGGCTTACAACATGGCCATTAAACCAACCTATCATCATGGGATTTCCATTCCTAATACAATTGCTAGAGATTATTTGATAGTCTTGACCTAATGACTTAAAATCTTGAATTTCTGATTCCAAATCCTCATTCTACTCTATCTGCTCTGATCCTTGCTTGATTTGATATGTCACCCTTCAAAACTCTGATACTCTATTCTTGATCAACTGAATTCTGCAATGTTGTTATGCTCTTTCTAAGTCTTTACACCCCTCTGCACTTTGCTATAATTCACCCATACACTTCTTACATACACACACATAATGGGGTTTTGTCCTCCTTTTAAAGGCTTTGAAGACTTAGGATTAGGTATGAATCTACAATCAATATTCATTCTTTATTTCTCGCTCAATTCTTGCACTTTTCCTATTGGTTGCATGCCTTCTCCATTTTTCTTATTGGCTACATGTTGATTACATAGGTAATGCAAAAGATTCGATCTTATCTTCAAGATCCTTCAAGATTCATCCTAAGTCAGCTCAAAGATGGTTTACATTTGAGTTTGTGAAGGCATAAATTCATATGTTGATTCTCTGTTACTCGACACTTACTAATTGTCGATGCTCAACACATATAGGAATTTTGTCTCACTTGGCTCCTATAGTAATTTTGTTTCACTTGGCATCTATACTTTTCTCGGCACCTATAGTAACTCGACATCACTTAACACTCAACATTTGAACTTCGCTCAGCACCTGAAGTTCACTCAGCACCTATTGAATTATCTAGCTCGGCAGACACTGTAGCTTGGCTTCTATATTATACTTGGCATCATCTTGAGAATTGGTTAAGTTTGTTGACACTCAATTGTCAAAACCAATTTGAGACCAACAATCTCCCAATTTGACATGAGTGGCAAAAACACTTAACTAAACATTATAAATCTGATTTCTATGAGTATACTACACATTATGTTCATGGTGTATGTACAAGACTTCAAAAAATTGTTCAAAATTTTGTAGAAGACTATATACCTCAAAATCTTCTAACTCCCCCTGAGCTGATGTGCCAATTCTGTAACCAAAAACTCTTTTGTTGAATTTGTCTCATGCTGACTTCTCATTCTTTTACGTTGTCTACACTCTATAACTCTTTGTACCCTATTTTTTCTTTGTTAGTACTCTGTATCTATTCCCCCTTTCACATCTTCTTGCAGTTTTGCATCCTTTTTGGCTATATTCCCTTATTACCTCAAAATTTGAATATATTCGCCTTTGGATATTCTTTATTACTTCCATCAATGAATGTATTATCTCCAAAAATGTAATTTCTCCCCCTTTTTATTTTCATCTCCCCCATTTTGACACTTATATCAAAGGGTCCTAAGAATGAATGGAATATTTAGCCAAAAATGTTTTATTTACCTCCATGACCATCTTTAGAGAAGCATCCCAATTGTCTAAAGCAATTTCTAGTGATTTGTGTTGGATAGCTATCTCTATTGCAAGATGTACTAGGCCTTCTAGGGTAGAAATATTGGGGTCTTTCTTTAGAACATTTTCTGCATAGGCCATTTCCTTGTGTAGTACTTCTAGATGTGGAGTAATCGTAGATTGAATCTATATCAATTTGGCCTTGGCATTGGCCTCTTCTATTGTCAATACAACTAACTCATTTTGGGTGTGAAGCATAGTTACAAAATGCTTCTCACTTTGAGCTAGATCTTTGGGTAGCTATGTGCTAGAAATCTTGAGATTTCATTCCAAGCTCAAAATCCTTTGGCTAGTTTCTTGTGTGAAATATAATGAGTTATGAGAATGTATTCTCAAGTACTATTTTCACTTTTCCAACCTTCTTATCCAATTCTACTTGTGAAAGTGCTATTTCACTAGATGTTTTTTCATTAACTTTCATTTGAAACTTCTTTTTAGACCATTCTAATAACTTAATTTGTATCAAGGTCTTCATTTTGTACTTGGTCCACTATGTTGGATAGTTGCTCCATGATGGGATTGGTTTCATTAGGTAGAGGCAAGTTGAATGCATCAAGGAATATGTCTTTGATTTCCACAAGTGCTTGCTTTTGTCTATACTCATTTTTGAGTATCTCCTACTTCTTCTTCCTCTCTAGTGCCTCTTGCACTTCATTTATCTGTGCTAAATTCATTGCTTTATATTCATAACTAGGTATGACTATCTCTTCATCAAGTGCAGGGTATCCATAGTGAAGTACCCTTGCAACCTTAGTGGAGCTCAAGCTTGGTACTGAAATCTACAGTGGTACTACATCAATGCTCAATTGTTTGGTAGGAGTCCCTGAGGTAGGCAAGTTCACCAATGTTTGTATTGCCTCTTGCTCTCTTTCTTTAGGGGTTTTCTCCTCTTCCTTCTCTTCTTCTCCACTGCCTTGGTCAATGATAACAATTTGAGGAGGTGCACCTTGGCTTTGTGTTGTAGGAACATTTTGTCTTGTTGGTTTCTTTGCTGGCTCCTTGGTAGTTGTTGTTGTTGTGACTATATGATCAACCTTAGCAATTATATCATGTTCTTCTTGCTCTTTTGGTTGATCTATTGTAGTTGTGGGAGGTTGTGAAGGTGGTTTTTTTGTGTTCACCTTCTCCTTAGTTATCTCTACTACAACCTTTTGCAACTCTACCACACTCACCAAAACAAGATTTGTGCATAGTTGTGATTGCAATGTGGTTTGGTGAAAGATCTTTTTCAGATCCTCTGCAGTCAATGGATTGATGTTCTAACCTAAAGTGTTAGGAACACCCTCGACAATTAATATTTCTACAAGTGTTGTATGTGGAGGACTTGGTGGTGGCATTTGGGTGTCTTGTACACTCTATTCTAGTTGCTGCTCTTCAACTATTGCCTCTTCACCTTGTGTCCTCTCCACTATTTCCTCTTCTTTTTCTTTCTCTACCTCTTCATCCTTTTCATTATCCTCTTCTTCTTTATCATTTCTTCCTTCAAAGGGGTCTTCATGCCCTTCCTTGACAATTTTCAATCCATAAATCAATTTCCACATTTGTGTGGACTTTTGCACAACATCTTCAACTTGATTTTGCAAAATTTTAAAGGCTCTGTATTTGGGTACAAATTTGCTCCCATGTTTCTTACTTGCCTTAGTTATTTAACCTTTTGTAAGTTTTACCATTACACGAGCCAATGTTGACTCCCTTATTTCCTTCTCCATTTTAAGGTAATAATGTCATTTATTCTCTGCAATGGAGCTTAGCTCCTTAGGCATAGAGTTGTCTAGTTCAAGTGGGGTGGTCTTGAACTTGGCCATCATAGTGTAGATGGACTCTTCCACTATGTTTTATTGTTCCCTTGTCAACTTATTAAAATCAATGGTCTTTAAACCAATTAGATCTACATTATCTCTAATGTTTTTACAAACATTTTCTAATTTAGACTTGGTAGAATGCCTTACCAATTTGAATTGTTCATTGTCAGACTCTGTCCTTTCTTTGTCTGATTCTGGGGGTGCAAAATATTTTCTTCTCTTTTTTGGTTCTGTAGGCCCTCCTTGCTTTTTGGATTTTTAATTCCTCTATTCTTTTGCCACTTGGGTTGTTGCCCTGGTATCTGGCCTTGTAGTTGGCTTGGCTAGGCTTGGCTTTGTTTCTTTCTTCTTTCCCTTGGGTTGTGCAACAAGTTGTTTTTGTGTCTTCCTTTTCTTTGGCTCTAACTTTGGTGCTTCTTGCTCAACACCTTCCTCTTCTTCTGCATCCTCCCCATGCCTTGGGTTAATGCAAGTGTTTCCTAACCTTGTTCCTCTTCATCATCTTCTGCTTCTTCACCTTCTTCTTCTTCTTCTACAGTGCCCTCACCAAATTTGGCCTTTAGCTTGTTTACAAGTTTTTCTTTCTTTTTTAGTGTGGAGGTAGTTTTTAACTCCATATCCACTTTTGACCTGACCACATCATAAGTTCCAAAATGTGGTGTGCTTTTGTCCACTTCCTCAGCTAGTAGGGCATTTATAGCTGCTGATGCCTCATCTATATTTATTTCATTGCCAAGAGGTCTTAACCATCTAACTCTTGGTATGGCAGCTTGTATATATGTATAGTCAATATCTACAAGAAAACATACATCATTTACATGTTTCTCTACTAATGAAACTGGTATTCTCAGCCCTTGCTTCATTGTCTTCTTGAAGTCTTCAAAATAGCTAGTCATAAGGGTCTCAAAATTAGCTCCCATTTGTTCTATATATTCATTGACTTGAGCTATGATAGACCTATTTGCTTTCCATACCACTTTACCAAAATAAGGAAACTCATTCTACACATAAAAGAATATACAAATCAAAATAGCACCAAACTTGCATTGGGCTCCCTTGGTTCTCCTTATTGCTACTAAATTCTCATTAATTTGTTGCTATTGCAGTTCTGCAAGACCATAAGTATGATCCTTCTTCACCAATTTGTAACCCACATCTACTGCAATGCAAGGCACATTGTTAAGTCTAGTAGATTGGTAGAAATTATATGCAATGACTCTAACAGCAAAATCAACAAGAGGGTCTTGAATGGTGTCTATTATCATCCCTCTCTTGTTCCAATTGGCACAAGTGCTTTTCCAAATTGCCTCCTTAGAATCACTCCTAAGGGTCTTTGGCTAATCTAGGGTTGGGTAACCTATCATTCTATGCACAATTCTCTTTATGATTTTCACTAGACCATCCTCCAACCATAAGCTTCCATCATGTATCCTACTAAGCAATATCCTTATCCATTTAGTTTTGAAAAGTGTAGGGAATTCTAGGGCACATGTCAAAACCTTCTTCTCAACAATTTGATATTCTTCCTTCAACACTCCATTTCCACACAATCTCTCATAAGCTTCCCTCATTTCTATGTCTCCTATGGCTCCAATCTTCCAATTGTAACATCTCCTAATGTCTTGAACCATAACTACCTTAGGCAGTATGATAAATAGGGCTTCAGCTGGGTCATTTTTATATGCCACTTCAAGGATTGGGTAGAAATCAGGTTGTTTTACTTCATTGGAAACTAGTTGGACCTCAAAAGGTTCCTTCTCCTATTTCTTCCTAGAACTAGAAGGCATTTATGTGATCTAGGGTTTGAACACAAACAAAAATGAAATTGTGTAACTCAACACAAATGCAAATACCTCAAATACGATGAAATCATGATGCAATGTTGTTGAAATCTACTTATATACTGGATTCTCTACTGTGAAATTATTCTGCACTCTTTTTCATCTTTGCTCTTTGTTTTTTATGAAGAAAATGATTTCAAATGTGATAATATACCCTATTTTCACTACATTTAATGCTTAGTGCATTTACAGTTGTCCACTCGGCTTCTTAAGGATTTTTGCATTACTTGGCTTCCATTGATTTTCAACCACTCGACATCCACAAAAGTATTACCCTCTCAGCTTCAACTGAATTTTCCTCTTTACTTGGCTTCCTCTACCAACTTGGGTCCAACTAATCATTCGACTTCTATTGATTTTGACAGTTAACTCAGCTTGTACTGGAATTTTACTCAGCTTTTGAAGGCAACTCGACAACACTTGTAAAATCTTGAAAACTTAACTTTGCATCTCTGATCATGTTGATCTCTTCTTTTTAGTATTTTCTTGTTTAGGAACTGATGTATGATAAAGCTTTGTAAATTAGTCCCTCATGCCTTATGTTTGCTTAGTTTGATGAAGTGTGATCACTTGACCTATTAGGTGAAGTGATCCCTTCATTTGATGTGCTACACCCATCTTTCTTTTTCCATGTCTTATTCATTTCTCTTCTGATGTGTTCAACATCTACCTTCTCTTTACCTTTGTTCTCTTTTGAGTTGGGTGCCTTTGTCATTGTTGGGAAATTCCTTTTGATATGACCAATCTTCAAGCAACTAAAACATGTGGTTTGACTCAACCATCTGTTGTAGTTCCCTTTGAAATGTGTTCTTATGCAATTTTAAGGAATGTGTTCATATTCTTGACAATAATGATAGCTATACCTAGTGTTGTAGTCCTAATTCTAGTGATGTCCATGGTTATTTACCCTTGTTGGCTAATTAGGTGTCTACATAGGCTTTGATTCACACTCAAAGGCTCTATGTCCTTACTTCTTGCAATTGTAGTAGTGTCCTTCAAATTTTGGTGTTTTGATAGTCCTAGTCTTGCAGTTATGTGCTTGATGTCCTTGCTTGTTGCACTTATGATAGTGACTCACATTCTTAGGTTTGTCATGTTGATGGGCATTCTTGCTTCTGCATACATTAGAGGTATGCCCCTTTTTACCATAGAAATGACAAGTAGGTTTAGTGTTCTTACCTTTGTTACTCCTTTCTTCTATGGTCTTGGATGACTCTCCTTGTTCAGTGATGGTGTATCCTAGTCTTAAAGTATCATTGCTAGCCCTTGGTGATTTCAATAGCTACTCAAAGTACTTGATGGCCTTATTAGGTTTGTTGAAGCTCTCTGCAATCTCCTTCTCTCTTTTCAGGTCATTTTGCAATCGTTCATTTTGCAATTTTAGTATAGAGATCTCAATGTCCTTGACATTTAATTCGTGATTTGCATTCATCATCTAACTTAGGGTGTCTAGCTACATGTTTGAAATTCTTGCAAGCTTAATTGACTTTTCTTCCAGTCTATTGATAAGATTTCTCTTGTCTTCTTCTAGCATAGCCTTATTGCCAATGGCTCTTTTCTTCTATTTAGTCACCTCACAAAGCATCATGGCTTGTGACTCTTGTTCAACCTTGAGTGCTTTGATTTCTTCTACTTGAGCTCTATTCTTCTCCATCAGGTCTGTTATTGTTGCATCAAACTCTTTGGAATCTCCATTTGCAAACAATTTTGAGGTGTCAATCTCCTTGTACTATGTATCATTCTTAACTATGGCAACCTCTCTTCTTCTCTTTAAGGATTTTCTCAGTTCCTCTCTAGCTTCTTCCAAAGCATGTAAAGCAAGTTGTATATCAATTGCCCGATTCTCTATAATCTTCCCAAGTTTGTAGACTTCCATTTCTAGATCTTTTCTCCAAACTGTAAGGCTCCTCCTTGTGAGAACGTGTCTCTGATACCAATTGTTGGAATTTACAAGTGGGAAGATTTACTTCTGGGGGGGGTGAATCAAAAGTAACTAATGTAACCTTTTCAAAACCTTTTAGCTCATATTATTCACATGCATCTAATTCATCTAATAAACATAAAATTAAAGACATGCATGAAAATAGATAACACATGAATTTGGTAACCCAGAAACCCTCCAAAATGGGAGGGTAAAACTGGGGTGGGGATGACACCCACAAGTATCACTGCAGCAATATGTAACTATTTAAGGTTACAAATTTTGACCTTTTCTAATGAACTACCCTGTGAAAGGTTTGTCCTAGTAAAGACTTTACACCTTGTTAAAAGTGACCTAGTTAAAGGATTTACAAACATTCACTTGGAATGTCACCCTATTAAAGGATTTAGCACATTGTCTAAAGGCTTACAATGTGGCTATTAAACCAACCTATCATCATAGGATTTCCATTCCTAATACTATCTCTATAGAGTATTAGAAAGTCTTGACTTAATGACTTGCAATCTTGAATTGACGATTCTAGATCCTCATTCTACTTTGTATGTTGTGATCCTTGCTTGATCTAATATGTCACTCTTTAAAATTCTGATACTCTGTTCTTGATCAACTAAATTCTACAATGTTGTTTTGCTCTTTCTAAGTCTTTACACCCCTCTGTACTTTGCTATAATTCACCCATACACTTCTCACATACACACACATAATGGGGTTTCATCCTCCTTTTAAAGGCTTCAAAAACTTAGGGTTAGGTATGAATCTATGATCAATATTCATTCTTCATTTTTTGCTCAATTTTTGTACTTTTCCTATTGGTTGCATGCCTTTTCCATTTTTCTTGATCAACTAAATTCTACAATGTTGTTTTGCTCTTTCTAAGTCTTTACACCCCTCTGTACTTTTTTATAATTCACCCATACACTTCTCACATACACACACATAATGGGGTTTCGTCCTCCTTTTAAAGGCTTCGAAGACTTAGGGTTAGGTACGAATCTATGATCAATATTCATTCTTCATTTTCCGCTCAATTCTTGCACTTTTCCTATTGGTTGCATGCCTTTTCCATTTTTCTTGATCAACTAAATTCTACAATGTTGTTTTTCTCTTTCTAAGTCTTTACACCCCTCTGTACTTTGCTATAATTCACCCATACACTTCTCACATACACACACATAATGGGGTTTCGTCCTCCTTTTAAAGGCTTTGAAGACTTAGGGTTAGGTATGAATCTATGGTCAATATTCATTCTTCATTTTTTGCTCAATTCTTGCACTTTTCCTATTGGTTGCAATATGTAACTATTTAAGGTTACAAAGTTTGACCTTTTCTAATACTACCCTATGAAAGGTCTGTCCTAGTAAAGACTTTACACCTTGTTAAAAGTGACCTAGTTAAAGGATTTACAAACATTCACTTGGAATGTCACCCTGTTAAAGGATTTAGCACATTGTCTAAAGGCTTATAATGTGGCTATTAAACCAACCTATCATCATAAGATTTCCATTCCTAATACTATTGCTATAGAGTATTAGAAAGTCTTGACCTAATGACTTGCAATCTTGAATTGACGATTCCAGATCCTCATTCTACTTTGTATGTTGTGATCCTTGCTTGATCTAATATGTCACTCTTCAAAATTCAAATACTTTGTTCTTGATCAACTAAATTCTACAATGTTGTTTTGCTCTTTCTAAGTCTTTACACCCCTCTGTACTTTTCTATAATTCACCCATACACACACATAATGGGGTTTCGTCCTCCTTTTAAAGGCTTCGAAGACTTAGGGTTAGGTATGAATCTATGATCAATATTCATTCTTCATTTTTCGCTCAATTCTTGCACTTGTCCTATTGGTTGCATGCTGATTACATAGGTAATGCAAAAAATTCAATCTTATATTCAAGATCCTTCAAGATTCATCTTGAGTAGGCTCAAAAATGGTTTATATCTGATTTTGTGAAGGCACAAACTTATATGTTGATTCTATGTTACTCAGCACTTACTAATTGCTAATGCTCAGTACATATAGGAATTATGTCTCACTTGGCTCCTATAGTAATTATGTTTCACTCAGCATCTATACTCTACTCAGCACCTATAGTGACTCGCCGTCACTTATCACTCAGCACTTGAACTTTGCTCAGCACCTGAAGTTCACTCGGAACCTATTGAATTCTCTAGTTTGGCACACACTATAGCTCAGCTTCTATAAAATACTTGGCATCATCTTGATAATTAGCTAAATGTGTTGACACTCAATTGTCAAAACCAATTTAATACCAATAGATCTTAGATATTTGATCCAAAATTATTCTCAAGTTGACGATCTTGATCCCATAACCTACAGAAAACATCTCTTGGCACCACTATACAATATGCTCTTCTTCTTATAGGGTGAGGATAGTTGGGGGACCTTTATTAGAGGTGGTTGTGGGACCATCCAATCATTTAGAGAGTGTAGTTGTTGAAATACCGCAATTCTTTGATATTGCCCTTATTACCATGTCATTTTCCATAATATCTTTGAGAGCCCCTTCCATATTAGGTGTTGACCATTTATTTTGTTGCATTATGTATTTAGGTGTCATTTATTGTTATTATATCATACTCTCTTAGTGTAAAAGAGTTTGAATTACTTTTAACAGTATATGCATTTCTCACTATGTGAGGTGGAGGTGAGATTTTAGGATCTAGGGGAAAGCAGATGCCTCTTTTATGGGTACACAACCTTATTGTTTCTCTTTCCAATATATGAGGCTCCACCTCCTTCGAGTGACTTGACTTCCCCATATTCAATACAATAAGATCAATATGTGATGCAATAAGAATAATATGTGTTTTGCAATGTGAAGCCAAAATTGTAATAGTGTACAATGTGTACCTATGAAATGGAACCAACTAACCATATTATTTTGTAGAGTTATGCTTAGCAAAATTATAAATACAGATTCTCAAAAGATTAACTTTTTTGCACCTTCGATTTGCCTAAAATTCTAGTTTAATGTATGTTTAATTATTGAATAATTTATGATTCCCTTGTTTAGTTTTATTATTGTTTGACAAAGCATGGACACATTTTTTGTTTACTTAGGTGGATAATTATGCATTAATATAGTGTAGAGATAACACCAAGGAGAATAAGAGTCAAAGGAAAAAGATGGAAATGAAAAGTAATACAACTCCTAAAGGAGTAGAGACTCACAATAGTAAATTGGAGCAGCAATCTAAGGTGAAACTGAATATTGGAACTCCAGAGAAATCTGAAAGGAAAACTTCTAGGAAAACTAGAAAAATAGAAAGTTTGTAGAATATTGCTGATGGAAGATAGGCAACTATTCTGGATTTTACCCCCAAAAAACAAACATGAAAATTATTACTTGGAATATTAGGGGATTGAACAATAATCATAAACTTGATGTTGTTAAGAATTTTGTTAGGGAGCACAAGCCAAATTTTCTTTTGCTGCAAGAAATGAAAATAGAGAAGGAGAGAGCTGAAAAAATTAAGTCTTTTAATGATTACTATTTAAAGACAAGTAGTTTAGAAGGAGCTTCAAGAGGTACTTTGATGTTATGGAAGAAATCCTACAACTCAAGAACTATTTTAAATGCTAGTAAACATTTCATGGTGGTTAAAATTACTAGCATTGACAAAAAAAATGAATGGTATATTGTTAATATCTATGCACCAAATCTTAAGAACTCTAGAAAAAAGGTATGGGAAACTCTATCTAATATAAAGAGTAAAGATTACTTTGGCAGATGGATCTTCATGGAGGATTTTAATGTTCCTCTTTATGACCATGAAAAAAAGGGGGTTAATGTGAGCCAGCTAGATGGGAGACTGGATCTAATGGATTTCATTAATAAGGAGGGTTTAATGGATCTAGATCTTTAGAGTTTACTTGGAGTAATAAGAGGCCAGGTGTGATTGTATTCAAGCTCAATTGGATAGAGCTCTTATTTCTCCAAATTGGACTAACGATTTTGTATGCAAGTTAGAGGCATTGCAAAAAATTGGGTCAGATCATTTCCCTTTGATTTTTACTACTGAAAAGGTTACTATTAAAAAAAACTTTCCTTTTAGGTTTGAAAAAATGTGGATGCAGCACCCACAGTTTGAGAGTAAATTCGTTGAATGGTGGAATATGGATGTTGATGGAACTGCTCTTTTTAGAGTGTCTTCAAAATTAAGAAATGTCAAAAGGAGGTTAAAATCTCGAATAAAAGATGTAATGGTAATATTTTTTAGAGTAAATCAAGTATTAAGGAAGAGCTGCAAAATATCCAGGGCAAGATATAGAAGAAAGGATACACTCTTGACCTTGTTAGAGAAGAAAATGAAAAATTGGTGGAGTATAATGACATTTTTACTATAAGAGGAAATTTATTGGAGGCAAAGGTCTAGATCAGTCTAGCGGAATGAAGGAGATAAGAATACCAGGTTTTTTCATCTTTCTACTTTGAAGCATAGAGCTAAAACTCGTATCTCATATCTTAAGAAGGGTAATTTGAAGATTACAGAGGAAAATGATATTTTGAAAGAAATGGTCTCCTTTTTCTCCACTTTTATGACATCTAACTCTAATATTGATTCCACTCATCAAGCAAAACTTTTAAAGGTTATTCCATCTCTAATTACTGAGGAGCAAAATAAATTGCTAGGTGTTATTCCTAAGGAAGAGGAAATTTTAAAGGCAGTTTATTCCTTAGGAGGGGATAAATCTCTAGGACTAGATGCTTTTCTGATGTTCTTTTTCCAAAAGGCATGGAAACTAGTTGGAAAAGATGTATGTTATGTTGTTAAAGAATTCTTAATTGGGGCTAAAAGAATGCTAAAGGAGAGAAATTCCACCTTCCACTGCCTTATTCCTAAAAAGATTGGGGGCTGATTCTCCAAACCAATTCAGGCCTATTAGGTTGTGTAATTCTTTCTATAAGATTATCTCAAAAGTCATCACTTCTACGCTATTTTTGGTGCTTCCATCTCTTATTGGTGTTCAACAAAATGGTTTTTTCCTAGGTAGGAAAATTCTTAACTCTGTTATTGCTGCTCATGAGAATATTCATTCTTTATCCTATTCCAATAATCGGGGTTTTATCATGAAAATTGATGTTGTGAAAGCTTATCACAGAGTGGAATGGGCTTTTCTTGTAAATATTTTATTGGCCTTAGGCTTTAGTCATAGGATAGTGAGGGCAATTTTTTAGTTGATTTCTACTACTTCAATTGTTGTTCTAGTGAATGGGTGTTCCTTTGAATTCTTTAGCCCTTCTAGGGGGTTGAGATAGGGAGACCCTTTATGCCTTATTCTATTCACTATTATGGTTGATTGTTGGGAAGGTATATTGGGAAACTAGTTTTGCAAGGGGATATTAAAGGTTTGTAGCCTTCTTCTCAGCCTCTTAGTTGTTCTCATGGTCAATTTATTGATGACACCATTTTCATGGGAAAAGCTGAAGTCAGGGAAGCTAGAAATCTCAAAAAATCCCTTAGCCTGTACTCTTCTACTTCAGGTTAGTTGATTAACTAGAATAAGAGATCTTTGTTTTTTATTAATACCCTAGTTTTATGATAGAACAAAATTGCTAAAATTTGAGGGTGCTCAATAGGATCTTTTCCTTGTATTTACTTGGGTCTCACTTTGGGACCTAAAGCTCTAGATTCTTTTTAGGAAGATCTCATTAAGAAGTTTAATAAGAAGCTTTTTGGATGGAAGGGTAACCTTTTGAGTCAAGCTGGCAAAATCACCCTCCTTAAAGCATGTATCCAAACCATCCCTACTTATGCTTTGAGTCTCTTTAGAATTCCAAAAAAATTTGCAGATACTATTGAAAAAATCCAAAAAAAATTCTTTGGTCTAGCACTAAGGAAAGGAAGGGAATGGCTCTGATAGCTTGGGATCAAATTTTAAGCCTATCAGGGAAGATGGTTTAGGAATCAAGTCAGCACAAAGTATGAATAGAGCTCTTCTAGCCAAACAGGGATGGAGAGTGTATCATGATGATAAGGAATAGAGCACTATATGGAAACATAAGTATCTTTTTAATGCTCCTTCTTTATCTAATTTTCTATCATCTCTTGATGTTCTTTTCCTTCTGTTATTTGGGGGGTTGTGCAAGGAACTAAGAACATCTTAAGTAAAGAATGTTCATGGAAAGTTGGAAATGGGCAAATGATCAAATTGTGGGAAGATGTTTAGATACTAGATCATCCATTGATTGAGGAATTTGAGGATAGGACCCATATTGACAAATGTAAACAATTGTATGGGACTCTTGTGGGACAGTACTGGTATAATAACAGGTTGGTTAGCCTTGTTGATGTTAACTAGGATTTTAATAATATCCAAATTATTTTGAATGTATTTTCTTTGTATCCCCTTAAGGAAGATAAGATGATATGGAGTGCTGATGTAAGTGGCCATTTCAAAGTTTCCTCTATATTCAAATCTTAGGAGAAAGGAAATTTCCCTTTATGGACTAGAGCTTGGATAAAAGGTCTTACACCAAAAATAAATATCTTTTATTGAATCTTGCTTCAAAATAAAATTCTTACTTAGGACAATTTGCAAAAGAGAGGCATTAATATGGTTAATAGGTGTAGTCTATGCAAAGAAGGTTATGAAGATAGAGATCATTTGTTCTTAAACTGTACTTATAGTCAACAAGTATGGAGTTCTATTCTCAACTTCTAGAATATCACTTGGGTCCACCAAAATAATATAGAACATTGTTTTAAGAGCTGGATTTTCCCATCTAAGGGTAATGATGTTGGTTTCCTGTGGAAAATTATTGTTCCCCATCTCTAGTGGGGTATCTAGAAAGAAAGAAATAACAAAATCTTTAGAAACAAAGAAATGCCAAAGTGGGTGGTTGGCCAAAATATTGTCAGAGCTATAAAGGAAAACTTCAATTCCTAGAGAAAGTGCAATGAATATTTCCAAATTGACAATCCAATGATTTATAAAGGTTCTACTATGAAGAAAGAAGATCCAAGACTAAATACTAAGTGGAAGGCTCCTCCTATGGGATGGATTAAAGGGAATTTTGACAGTGTTACTAAAGGAAACCCTAGCAAAGTGGGTTCTGGATGGGTTTTGAGGGATCACATAGGTAATATTATAGATGTGTTGGTATTTCTAATAGCCATAAAGTTGAGGCTACTACAACTCTATATATGATGAGGAAAGCAGTGGAAATTGGTTTTTGGTATCTCTAGGTGGAAGGAGATTCCTTGAACATTATAAATATGCTTAATGGAAAAAGTTTGATCACATGGTCTATTGAGGAAAGTGTAATGGAAATTAAATCCTTATTAGATAAAATTGATAAAGTCTTTATATCTCATTCATTTTGTGAAGGAAATGTTGTGGCTGACTAGATTGCTAACCAAGTTGTCCAACATGAATGTAAGATGACATGGCATGATGACCTAAGCAGGAGTGCGGATTTGAAAGCTCTAATTAATTATGAAAAAACTCACGCAACAAAGGGAAAGATTTGCTAAGATTAGCAATTTAATGATAAAAGGAAGTGGGGTTATGGAGGCCAATGTTATTTTCTTGAGAAAGTACATAAATGTGATTATTATCTTAGCTTGGCAGTAAGTGTTTTAATGAGCACCTTAGTTGTTTTAATGAACACCTTGGCTTTTCTTAATTCATTACATCTACCTATTTTATCGACTTTGGCCTTTAGCAGAGAAATGAAGTTTTTGAAAATGGGCTAGGAAACAAGAAAATAGGAACCAAAGAACTGTAAAGCATGGAAGGCCAAAGCCTCTATTTGGTAGATTTTGGAGAAGGGTAATGTCTCTACCTACCTGGAGCACCTTCATGGCTACAAACCACTTGTCACAGAGGCATTCTTGAAAAATTAGATCAAGGATAGGGTTACCATGCATGGGGTAAAGGTTCATTTGTCTGAAGATTTCATTGCCAAGGTTACAGGACTACCTAAGGAGGGCATAAAATTCAGTAAGGAAACTAGTATCTTCAATGCTGCATTTAAGAAATTTTTGAAGACCGAAGAGGAGGAAAATAATCTAGAGAAGAATGATGACTTTTGCAAGCTAGGTCAAATAAAATTTATCTAGTAGGACATTCTCTCTTGCATTCGTGAGTACTTTCACTTTAGATGGTAGGGCAAATCATGTACATAAGTTTCATTTTGTGTTCTTGAATCATTTTTGGTATAAGGATAGGATCTCATTTCCTTTTTATCTAAGATTTTCTTTGCTTCAAAGTCTTCAAGCCTATAGGAAAAAAGAGTCTCATCTAATTTTACATGAAGGGCTAATCCTTTTAATTGAGAATTACTATTAGAACAAGGCTATTGTATCTTCCCTTCCCTCTGAGAAAAAGAGGGGCTTTGTTAGTGAAACCTACTCTAGGAAGAATAAGGGAGAGGAAGGGGTTAGTGTGAGAAAGAGGAGTCTGAAGCAAGAAACACCTCAAAAGAATGCAAAGGAAATTACTAAGTCTGAGAATTTAGACAATAATTATGATAAGAATATGGAGAATGAGGAGAATACGGATGTGGGAGACTTTAGTTCAAATATGTAGGGTTACCATGGCAGCAAGGGTGAGACCAGTAAGGATGAGGTAGAGGAAAGTAATGATAAAAATATAGGCTTGGATAAAAACTAGAGTGAGCAAACCTAGAGAGTGATGGAGGAAAATTTGGAGGAAGAAATGGCAAAGGAAAAGGAGGACCTCACTGGTAAGGGAGCTATGAATGTAGAGGAATATATGGGGAAGGAGAAGGATAAACTACTAGTAAAGAAACAATGCTTTCTTTCCTTCACACTACTAAGCTTAAGGTTGACTCCTCTCTCCAAGGCAACTCTTGGATGTACAATGAGTTAATGAATTTGAAAAGAAGAATGGGAAAGATGTAGTAGGACTAGGAAGTTGACCGAGCTAAGATCACTTAGCTCGAAGTTTAGGTTGGTAATATCCTAGATAAGCTAAAGGAATATGAACATAAACTTCATCTTTTGATTAAGGAGAGTGGCAACAAGATGATGCAAGTCACTTCAAGCATTTGTGCAGCTACTACTAGCTCAGGGAAGAGAAATATGAGGAAATCATGTCTCCTAGCAGGCTAAGCAAAAGAACAAGATAAGGTTCAAGAAAGAAGGCGATTGAGGTAACTAGGGGATCTGTTGTTGATACCATCTAAAGCACTACAAAGGCAGGCAAGGAGGTGATGAAAATGATCAAAGAGCTATAATAGCTACTAGTGGTGATTCTAGTAATTGGTCTCTAATCTGGTGGTGGTTCCGATAATTGGTCTCTGGTCTAGGTTTTTAAACTAGTTTTTGATCATTTTCTTCAAACACTAGGTTCCAAGTAGTTATAAAACCTGGTTTCATTTTTTGATCTTATTTTGTGGTTTCAGGTCCTTGTAAAACCTAATTTTGTAACTATTATGTTGTAGGTTTCAGGTCCTTATAAAACCTGGTTGTGCTTATTGGAAAATCTTTTTCTTTTCTGTTAAGGGTTTCGGGTCCCTTCAGAACCTATTTTTACCTTAATCTAAAACATTAGGGAGAATAAATAGTAAGATGTGAACATCCCTAACAATTAGATTAGTAGTGAGTCATGGTCTAAATATTTTGGGTTAACTAGGTGAGGTGGGGTAGCTAGTTTGGGTTATTTCTACATAATTTTTTGAGTGTAGACATGACAAGAAAGTTTGGGAAAGAAACTATATACAAGAAAACCTAACCTTTTGGGAGCATGTGTAAACAAGAAAAGTTAGTCGCACATGTATATTAAAGATTTAAAGTAATGCAAAACACAACTAATTCTATTCTTGAGTTTTACAACTTAATACAACTGAAAAGAAATGTCCTCATGCAACCTCAAAGCAGCTCAACAAGGGTGCCCACAAGAGGCCTTGTTGGTGTGCTCAAGATGAGGGATGTGGATGTGCTCTCCTTAAACACAACTGTGGATGAATCCAATGATTTTATGAATGATCAATGATATGAAACTATGCTAAGATGAATGGAGAACACTTCAAGCAATGACTACGGAAGCAACCATGCTTGAAATCACTCAAAGGGTGTGAAGATGGATGCAAGTAATCAAACTAAAAATACAAATCTAGAATGAGAATGCAATATCCAAGACTAGAATGCAAACAACTACCAAAGTTAGCTCTAAGCATAAAAATCTCTGAAAGCTCTAAAATTAAACTAGCATGATAACAATGCAATGGAGGAGATGAGAAATGCTTGAGACAAGGGCTCTATTTATAGGCTTGGGAGAGGCCTTGGGGAGGTGGAATTTATGTGGAATCCACATAGGTGCCACAAGGGAGACACATGGGCTAAGGAGACAAGTCATGCAAAGGTCAACATAAGCCTATTTGGTGACAGAGATGGCTCAAGATTTGCTCACACGTGTGAGCAACCTTGAAGAAAGGAAAGGGGGACAAGTGTGTAAGAGTGTAAGAGGATTTTTAGATAAAATAATAAAAGGGAGGGTTTCTTGGATTTTGAGTTGCTCACACATGTGTGAGCAAACACTTAGGGGCTAAAAGGTGTTTAGGGATGTGTTTAAGATAATTAAGTGAGATTAAGTAGTGGGTAGACTTAAAAGGATGAGAGTGATGGGTGGTAGACTAGGTTTTAGGTGGGATTAGGATTAAATAAAATAGGATTTAACTTAATCATAGGATAATAGAATTTAATAAAGTGGAGGGAATTAAATAAATTGAAATTTATTTAAAAGAGGATTTATGGAGCACTATGTATCAAACAAATTTAACACATTAGAGTGTATGCATTTAAATTAAATTTAAATACATTAGGGAAATGAACCTATTTAATTAAATAAGTAGAAGAATATGACAAATATAATTAATTATAATGTCAAGGGAAATATTAAATTAATTAATATAGTGTTTGGGATGATTTTAAGCGTTTACATTTTGCCCCTCTTTAATGTGATGTCAAGACAATATTATATCAAAGAAAATAAAATATAGGTTGCCCTAGAGAGAAGAGTAGTCCTAGGAGTTGTGTCATAGCGATGACAAGGGAGGATGGTGCCCCCTTCCAAAAATAGAGCAAAAAATAAATTTTGGACAATTTTCACAAAAAATATCCAAGAAGAAAAGAAAGGGTAGGAAAAAGGTGTAGATGAACAATTTGCATAACTTGTAGATAAAGAAGGGTATATAGGGTCAAGGAATGGGTATAGGCTCAAAAGGGGACCTCAGAGGGCCTATATAAGCCTCCAAGGGGCTCTTAGAAGAGTCATTTTCACACATAGAGAGTAGAAAATCAGAGCGAAGGATGAATCCAATTGAGAGATTACAACTTGGAGGGCGCATTCAAGTGCACCAGAGACTGACTGACATGGGACCACTGGCAAGTTGACTATCCCAACTTTTCAATTTTTCAATTACACTTTTAAAGACATATTTTTAGGGAAGGAAACTAGGGAAAAACTAGGCTAGGGTAGAGACATTAGTTATTCACTTTGTCCTCTAAAAAATTGACGAACTAGAGAAATGAGCTCTACAGAGATGACATGATACATCTTGTCATCTTTGAAGATGATAGGGTACATCTTGTCATATGTGCAGATAAAAGTGGAGGGTTGGGATTAGATCAAAGATGACAATCTCTATGTCATCATCTCTGAAGATGACAAAATAGTAGTCGCTAGTGGGAAAACCAATGTTTGTGAAGCTATCAGAGATGCCAGATTAGCGTCTTTGTATTTTGGCATCTCCACAAATTCACATTTGTGTGGATTAGCATCTTCACTAATTTGGATGAATCAGTGGATTTGGGTGACATGGATGATCTAGGGGATGGATAGAGCAAGATGCCCCATGTGTAGATAAAAATTGAGAGCATGGAAACAAAGGTATACTAACTATTGCATGTGTGTACTATAAGGGCCTTCGCTGACATTTTGGTCATAGGAGCACTATCCAACGATGATGGTGCTAGGAGGAGACTCATAGAGGTAGAGTGGGGACACGTACAAATTTGTGGACTGGAGTATGTCCACGAGTGGCCAGACTTGAGAGCACACTCAGCGTAGCTTTTAGCATTGGTGGAGCAGTGGCATACATCGACATTGAGCATCCATCTACCTACAGGAGAGGTGATGGTGACTTTATTAGACGTGTGGCAAATACCGTGAGTGTCGATCTGAGGGATATACCTAGAGTACATTCTAGAGGGAGTAGATCCATATCTGTAAGAGTGCTTTGGACGAAGGAGATAATGACTACGGGTCCAGCGATCATGGCTTACGTGGAGGGAGGTGCTAGACTAGAGACTATAATGGCTAGTCCTCTACTTGGCATCACTTATATGGAGGTTGGTACCAGACCATGTTGGGCATGGATTTCTAATTGGATGGGCACGAGTGATGAGCACTACTATAGGATGATGACATAGTTTTCTATTGGGGCCACACCATCTTGGCCCAGCTATATTATGATTTACATGTGTATGCCTACAAGATGTAGAGGACCATTGGCCCAAGGTTGACTCTACTAGTGGTATGGTCATGGGAGCATATAGGTGTTACATGACCTATTACTCAGCGAGAGACATGATAGCTCAGAGTCATACACATTTTGCTATAGGCCATTGATCTAGTACACATTTATTGAGCTGATAAGATTTTGGAGATAGTGTCTAGATGAGATCATCATGTTTGATTGGATGCCATACATAGACTGCAAGCATTAGGGAGTGATATTGCTTGTAGGTGGAGAGGATGATGTTGAGGATTAGCTCTACTTGTAGTATGCTTAGTCAAACTGTTGGTTGATCAGTTGGACAATACACATTCTAATGCACTATATGCCCTCTAAGGTGGAGAAATAGTTTGAACGGATCCAGGATGTTGTGCCAGACAAGTTCTTGTATCCCATGATGTCTTAAGAGTATGGAAGACTATGGGGTTTTGGGACCACCATCATACTAGCAAGGGATTCATGGCATGGCATGTATCTAATTCCATGGGTGCATGGGTAGGACTAGGGGGATGCTGGGATGACACCAACATACACACAGTGGTGGGTGGCTCATCAACCACTAAGGTTGATAGTACCAGGGGCACCACCACTAGCAGAGCAAGCACAAGGTGGGGAAGATGGGGTTGGAGGGGAGAGGAAATAGAAGGGCCACCACTAGTGCAGGGATCACATTAGGGTCCACCGGGATGGCAAGTGTGTTAGTAGAGAGTGCAGGCACCAGCAAGGCCACTACTAGTGCAGGGACCACAATAAGGTCCACAAGTACAAAGGCCAGAGCTACAGGTACCACAAGGGCCATCTTCGGCACAATAGGAGGATGCAGAGATAGTTAAGGCTAAGTGGGATAGCATCTAGACTAAGGTTTCCTGACTATAGGGGAGGTGGCAATCGAGAGTGCCAAGGCTGTGAGCACATAGGCAGAGATTGCCAGATTACAGGCAGAGTTACAGGAAGAGCGGGCTAGTAGAAAATAGTGCACAAGAGGCCTTGGTAGCACTATAGGCAAGGATTGATGCTAGTGAGTTCAATGATCTCATGATTCATGCAGATGCAAATGAGCTAGCAAAGTTAGACACTCAGCGATGGGATGTGGCCTCCCTGCGAGAGGACAAAGAGACCCTACAATGCCAAGTAGACGAGTATCACGGGTAGTGAGCCATTACTAGGTAAATAGTTTAGGATGAGGGTATGATCACTATTATGCAAGAGGCCCTAACTACACACTGACATGAGGCATGAGCCATGCAAGAGGTAGCCTACTACAGGATGTATCTTGAGGTCGTGCTAGCAAAGTAGCAACATCCAAATTTCTAGGAGGCATCTGGCTCATGGGTCACAGGTGACTGAAAGAGATCAGAGCTGTTAGTTGTATAGGGGAGGCCTCCATGAGGAGGGGATATGGGAGGGGCAAGGCCCTCATAGCCAGGCACATGAGCCTTAGGGTGATCAGTTTTGACACAGTGATGTAGATGCAATGAGTTTTTGATGATGTATCATGCATGATGTACTACATGATTCTTTTTGTATATGGACTATACATGGACACTTTTTTTTTGATATATATGATGAGATGACTCAATGATCCTAAATGTGTATGCACGATGGTTTTTTTATGGATGTTTATGATGCTTATGTTTATGAGGTTTTATGAGTACTATATGTGATGCATGATGTTATTATACTACTACTAACATTAGTGATCCAAGATGTGTGTGATGTGATGTAGTACTTCTTATAATGCATATATGATAACTAATGTGTGGATGATGCAGGTCCTATATGATAGTGATGTATGAGATGTATTCATTTTGTTGTTTTATATGTATGGACTCACTATATGATTTATGTTAAAATGTATCATAATGTGCATGTAACTAAATGTAATAATTGTAATGATTGTATCAAATGGATTAATGGAATGAACAAATAATGGAACATAATGATGAAAGACTAATGAGATGCATAATGTAATGTGTATTGAATGTATCCTAAATGAAAAAGTCAATAACACACTAATCAAGAATGAGCTAAAAATGCAAAATGAAATGATGTAAACACAAAGTGTAAATGTGAAACATGAAGATGTAGTATGAATGAGACCTAAAAGATGGACTTGTGTCAAATTGTAGCTTGTAGGAATCAAGTAGCTTAGCATAGGGGGGTAAACAAAACCCTTGTCTCAAGTAGAGTGTATTGAAATCCTATACTACATGATAGTGAGGGATTCGATTGTGTTTATATGGTAGAGCACACCCTAGTTAAATTTTGCAAAAGGAGCTATGCACCAAATGCTATAGAAACATAGATGAAAAGATTCTTTTGTGTGGACTAGACTCTCAACAAAATAGAGACTTTAGGATGATAGATGTAGTTTTAATAGTCACGGTGGAACAAATGACATATATCCAGTGGAGAGGTCTAGACACACCAAAAGTATTTTCAAGGATCTTGGTGGAAAGTGTGCTAACCCATTAGCCCCAATGAGAAATGCATAACCATAACTTGAAACTGACATAGATGTACTAAAGTATCAAAAACAAATCATACTACAAATGATGCATGTAGTTAGTTGGAACCATTTAGGTTATACCAAGATATGGCAGATCAAGGCACACTATAAAAGGCTACCACTAACACACAAAGATAAAATCAACCAAAAGAGACTACATGACCAAGTAGTCATTCAGTCCATAGTTCCTACTAGGAATGCTAGTCCAAGAGTGAAGGTTGTAGTGCCATGTGTAGGAAGGAGTCATTCTGTGAAAGTCTATTTGTCTAAATCATTGTCATGAGTGTTGATTGGAAATAGTTGTAAAAAGAACTAGTATCTTGAATTGTAAAGTCTCAATGGTGATTTGTTTAAGTTCTATTGTAGTCACTATTGTGGGAAAAAGATTAGTATAATGGGAATAGGGTGAACATTTGATGGGAAAGTTCCTCATGGACTAGAGATCTTGTGAAAGATGAAAGTAGATGGAGGCCTCACACACAAGAGGTCTTTTATTGGATGTATGAAAAGCGCGAGTCAGATAGGACTTCTGCACAAAGTTGGGATGAAATGAGGGAAATGTGGTGAATTGAGATGAACCTTATAGATAACGGATCTTATTAAAAACAAGCTTTTTTTTAGGAACTTTTTTCTCTATTTAGTCTTTTTTTCAGGAACATTTTATAAATGTTTTTGGATCAACTGATTTTCTAATATTTTTTGGATTTTTGCGAAACTTTAATGACACTATACAAGAACTGTGAAACTCAAGCATAGAATCACTTGAGATGCTAGATATTTATAGGCTCAAGGAGTGGATCTCCCTCTGAAGTGGCAATCTAATATGCCCTAGAATCATATTTGGTTGTAATGATAAACAAACCAAGCCAATTAGCTTCAAACTTTTCTTTCTTTTCACAGTTGTGGAGATTTCCCATGTTATGTTGCAACACTAGGTCACCTAACTCAAATTCTTGAGGTCTGACCTTTTTGTGAAACTAGAGTTGAAGGTGATTTTGATACACGTGGAGGTGGTTTTGGGAATTGAGGCATCTCTTATCAAGGAGTTGCAACTCTTACAAGTGAGAAACTCAATATTCTTCTTCAAACATCAGATTCTTGAGAGAGATTTTGAGGGCAGGGAGCTCAATTTTGATGGGTAATATAGCCTCATAACCATAAACAAGGGAAAATGGAGTGGCTCTTGTGGGGGTACAGATGGAGGTGTGATAGGCCTAGAGGGCAGGAGCAATTTGGAGGTGTTAGTCACAGCTAGCTGCATCAACATTTTTCGTTAGGATTTTCAAAAATGGTTTTATTAGTGGCTTTAGCTTGGCCATTGTCTTGGGGGAAGTATTTGGTGAAGAAATGTTGGGTGATTTCAAATTTCCTACACAATATGGAAAACTCCTAGTTTTTGAAAGGAGTCCCATTATCAGCTATGATGTCTTAAGGGGTATCAAAATGATAGATGATGTAGTTCAAGATTAACTTTGAAACCTATTTTGCGATGGTGTAGGTTAAAGGGATAGCCTTGACCCACTTTGTAAAATACTCAGTGGTGACAATAATATAATTATGGTCATTTGCAGAGTTTGGATATATTTGACCAACAAGATTGAAACCCTAGTGGGAAAAGGGCCATGGTGTAATGGTGGGTTGAAGGTCTTGGGTAGGAGCGTGTATCAAATCTCCATGTTGCTGATAAGGAACACATCATTTCACAAAATGATAGGCATCAACTTCCATAGTAGGCCAATAATAACCCATTCTAAGGAGCTTTTTCACTGGCATAAGGCCACTAGAATGGGCACCACAAATTCCTTGGTGAACCTCTTCTAATGTCATTTTGGCTTCATCTAAATTGAGAAATCAGAGGAGGGTTTCATTGAAGTGTTTTCAAAAAATTGTGTCACCTAGGACAGTGTATCAGGCAGTACGACGAATGAAGGTTTTAATTTGGTTTGTAGAAAGGGATATGGGGATTGTTTTGTGACAAAGGTAGGCAAAAATTTCAAAGTACCATGGAGACTCAGGACTAACAATCTCACACACCAACTCTGATTTAGGTTTCTCATAAGTAGGAAGAAAAAGATTCGCAATAAGAAACTCACACTTAGGATTGTATTCTAGCATGGCGATCCTAGATTCTATGGTAGCCATGGCATCTGTTGCTTTGTTATTTTCCTTGGGTATCTTCTGAAAGACTATCTCAGTGAAGTGTTGTTTAAGATCTTCTACTATCTAGTGATATGGAAACAACTTTTCATCCTTTGTTTGATATTCATTTGTAACTTGTCTAATTACCAAATGGGAGTCTCCAAAGACAAGTAAGCTCTTAATATTCCATTGGATAGCTTAATGTATCCCTACTACTAATCCTTCATACTCAGCTATGTTATTTGTGCAAGGGAATTAAATTTTGTAAGACTTAGGAATAAGGTCTCCTTGCGGTGTAACAAACAAAATTCCTCCCCCTGATCCTTTTTGTGTGAAAGAACCATCAAAATATAGTTTTCATTGTGTACTAGGGGTAACAACCATAATTGTGTCATCTAGAATGATAGGGTGGTCTTCTTAAAGAGGAGCTTCTACAAGTTGTTCAGTAATGACTTGTCCCTCAATGGCTTTGCGGTCTTTATAGACAATGTTAAATTCACTTAAAATCAAGACCCATTTTGTAGCACGACCAGTGAGGGAAGCTTTTGATAGAAAATACTTGAGGGGATCTATTTTAGCAATGAGGTGTGTAGTATGATTAAGCATGTAATGGTGTAGTTTCTATGTGCAAAAGGCTACTGCCAAACAAGCTTACTCAATATTAGTGTAGTTCAACTCATATCCAACTAATGTTTGACTAAGATAGTAGATAGCTTGCTCATTATCATTGTCATCTAGTTGTGCTAAAAGAGCACCTAGGGAAACTGAAGTGGTAGAAATGTAGAGAATCAATGGTTGGCCTACAATTGGAGGGACTAATATTGGTGGATTAGTTAGCTAGACTTTAACTTGTTCAAATGCTTTCTAACATAGGAAATCCCATTGAAACTTGGTATCTTTTTAGAGAAAATGTTGGACTGGATGAACTTTATCTGCTAATTGGGACACCAACTATTTCATGGACTATAACTGCCCTTGAAAGCTACAGAGTTGTTTTAATGTAATAGGCGGAGGAATTTCTATGATCGCTTTTACTTTAGCAAGATCTACCTCAATGCCTCTTCTTGACACTATGTATCCTAACAACTTTTTGGATTGGACCCAAAAAATACACTTCTTAGGAGTAAAGCAAACATTGAATTTCTCCAACCTTCCAAATATGGTGGTAATAACAATAATGTGGGAATTACATGTCTTAGATTTTCCTAGGATGTCATCAACATAGTCGTCCATTATTACATGTAGAATATCATGGAAGATTATAGTTATTGTGCATTGATAGGTGGTGTCAGCATTCTTCAAGCCAAAGGGCATGACTTGGTAACAAGAGGTTCCCCATGGAGTAGTAAATTTCATTTTGTGTTGATCTTCCTCTACAATTTTGATCTGATTGTAACTGGAGAAACCATCCATTAAAGATAACATTTTAGGTACAACATTCAAATCCACTATAATGTCTATGTTGGGGAGTGGAAAATCATCCTTAGGACATGTGAGATTTAAATCTCAAAAATTTGAACATATGCAAATGCCCCTATAGGCTTTACTTATAGGAAAAATGTTGGAAACCCACCTAGGATAATCAATAAGTTGGATGAACTTTGCCTCTAACATTTTCTACAATTTTGCTTTGACCACAAGTGCTACCTTAGGATGCATCTTGTATAACTTTTTCTTAATAGGTTTAATCTTTGGATCCACGGCTAGGTGATGCACAACTAAATCTATGTATAAACTAGGCATGTCTTTGTATGTCCATGCAAAATTGATTTTCCCTTTTTGTAAGAACTCAGTCATCACTTCTTATTCTTCTAGACTTAGTGTAACAGCAATGTAGGTGATTTGTGGATTATCTACCATATCCAAGTTAATTGGAATTGTGTCTTCATTCAATATAGATGACTTTTTTTGTGGTAGAGATCTAAATGGCAAGTGAATCTCTCCCTCTTCTGGCACCTCTAGGAGGTTTTCACCAAAGATGTGCCCTTTATTTTGTCTTTTTCTTCATCCAAGAGTGCTCCAAAACAGTTTTCACTAGAGGATGTTTCTTCTATTTTTTATTTTTGTTTTGTTTTTTAAATTTGCAACTAAGAGAGTTGACTTGGCTACCAAAGTAGGCTTCCTCATTGTATTGGATCTCATGCTCATAACCTTGGAGATTCTTAAGGCCAAAGAATGCCATCACTGCTTCATCAAAGTTATAGATATCTAGAGCTAGTGGTGTGCCTTGAAGGTCCTAGTCTATCATGTCAGGGTTAGTGAGGGGTAGATCGATGGATGAAAGGTTAGCTATCGTGATGGTGCAGACAAAGTTAGCTAGGTCATCCTCAATGTATTGGAAGGATATTTTGAAGAATACCTCCTCCTTAGTCTCAAAATCAAGTTCAACTGTACAATAGTTGTTAGCAAAGGACACCTTGGGTTTAATGTAGCCCAAACCTCATCCTTTAGGATAGCTAGAAGCTTCAAAGGGTTGTTTGATTCCTTCTTCTTTGGGTCCAAGGTCGGTGTCATGATGTCCCATGTTTTCAATGATGGGAGGAGCCTTGACATACTTATCTATAGGAAATTCCACAGGATTGGCTTTTTTGTCAAAATATAGCTAATCAAAGATATTAGACTCCATGTGTTCATCATTAAGTAAACCCAAATGTTCAAAGGCTATTTTTAACATACATAGTATACTTATTTGTAGAAGGTGGTATTTGGGAGGGCTTATCAAAGGATCAGGGGGAGAGTGGTGGTTGTCTAATGCATAATGCATTCTCAAATTTATACTCTCTCATTCCTTGATCAGCAAAGGTAACCTTCTTTATTGTAGTATTTACCTTGACAACTTCAACCTTCTCTTTTCCTTTACAAGAACTAGAATCAATATTGGATGACTCTATAATTGTTGTGGAAATTGTTTCCATTATGGTGTGAGATCTAGGTATAACCTTAGCAAACTCATTAAGTGGACAAAAAATTGTTGATAGCACTCAAAGGATACTTGAATGTAATGTCTATGGAAGCAACCATACTTTAAAGCACTCAAAGGATGTGAAGATAGATGCAAATAATCAAACTAATAATACAAATCTAGAATGAGAATGCAATATCTAAGACTAGAATGCAAACAACTACCAAAGGTTAGCTCTAAGCATAAAAATCTCTAAAAGCTCTAAAACTAAACTAGCATGATAACAATGTAATGAAGGAGATGAGAAATTCTTGAGACAAGGGCTCTATTTATAGGCTTTAGAGAGGCCTTAGGGAGGTGGCATCTATGTGGAATCCACATTGGTGCCACAAGGGAGACACATGGGCTAAGGAGACAAGTCGTGCAAAGGTAAACATAAGCCTTTTTGGTGATAGAGATGGCTCAAGGTTTGCTCACACATGTGTGAGCAACCTTGGTGAAAGGAAAGGGGGACAAGTGTGTAAGAGAGTAAGAGGCTTTTTGGATAAAATAATAAAAGGGACGATTTCTTGAATTTTGAGTTGCTCACACATGTGTGAGCAAACACTTAGGGGCTAAAAGGTGCTTAGGAAGGTGTTTAGGATAATTAAGTGAGATTAAGTGGTGGGTAGACTTAAAAGGATGAGAGTGATGGGTGGTAGACTAGGTTTTAGGTGGGATTAAGATTAAATTAAATAGGATTTAACTTAATCATAGGATTATAGAATTTAATAAAGTGGAGGTAATTAAATAAATTGAAATTTATGGAGCACTATGTATTAAATAAATTTAACACATTAGAGGGGATGCATTTTAATTAAATTTAAATGCATTAGGTAAGTGAACCTATTTAATAAAATAATTAGAAGAATGTGAAAGATATAATTAATTAATTAAAATGTCAAGATAAATATTAAATAAATTAATATAGTGTTTGGGATGATTTTAAGCATCTACAGAAACTACTATGAGTTTTAATGTATTCCTTCATAAAAACACATAATGAGATTTTTTTCATAACTATTCTTTGAGGGATTTGTTACTTTGAAAGAAATTCTAAGAACTATTTGAGTTGTACACCATAGTTTTCTAAGAAGTATCTATTCAAATAGTTGGTCTATCATGACTCTAGAGTAACCTTGGATAGGTGCGAATAGAAAGAAAGTGTGTTCAGTAGAAATAACCCATCACGAGGATACAAATCATGAAATAAATGGGCAATTAGATGAGATTGGATTGCAATCCATTCTTGTTTTGCTTGAATTATTGGATATGGGATCAAAACTAGGCATTCTATGTTGGGAATCAATTTGTGGGGTATGGTGGAGGAAGTTTCATAGAGGTATGCTACAATATATTAATCAAAATCATTTGGAGGATATATTTCTAGAGGCCCTAGAGTTCTTATTTTCCTACATGCCTTCAAATAGTTGTCTCTATCATATTAACAATTCTTGACAATCTAATAGCATTGTTCTCTATTATTGATATCAACACTTAGTTGTGTCCATGTCCATTGTTTGAATTGGATCATGGCTAGTTGTCAAGTGTTATTTTCATAATGCATAACATCATAAATCTTGTGATCAAATACCAAGAGGATGTGAAACATGTAGTGAATGATAGAAAAATTGGAAATTGAATGACAATGAAGGAAATAATACAAGAAATTGTATGTGATATATGTGTGTCTGTATGTAGGTATGTATGTATGCATGTGTGTGTGTGTGTGTGTGTGTGTGTGTGTGTGTGTGTGTGTGTGTGTGTGTGTGTACATGTATATATATGTATATATGCATCCATATACGCATACATATACGTACACACATATGAACAAGAAGGAGAAAATACATAATAGAAATGATAGATAAGAAAAATAAGTAGAAACGAAATGAACATCAATGAAAATATAGAAACATAATTGAATGTCATTGAATTAGACCATGAGGATGTGAAACAACATGGGTGTAGAAAATATGAAATGAAATGAACAAAAAAGAAATAATAGAAAGGATAGCTACTAGGATATGAATTAAACAACAAGGAGAATATATAAAGAATATAAAAATGAAAGAGAAATGTGTTTCAAGGGATACAAACAAACCATGAGGATGTTAAACATTAAGGGTATATGAAACTATAACTGAATTTAACATGAAGAGAAAAGTAGAAATAAGGGTATATAAAACTATAAGTGAAATGAACATGGATGAAAAAATAAAAAGGAATTTTGAATAGGAAGGATAGTATAGGAAAAAAGAAGAGTATTAATGAGCACATAAATACTTGGAAACTTAGCTTTAATTCTTTGTGTAGTGTCATTTTCTTTCTTTCAGCCCCATTATAAAATTGTAACCAAAATGAACATGAGCAAAATGCTAGAAGTAAGGGTATAGAAAATTGTAAGTGAAATGAACATGAAACAAACAATAGAAAACATAGAAACATGGATGTGTAAAAAATACAAGTAAAACAAAATAATAGAAAGGATAAAAATGTGGATACTTACAAAACTATAAGTGAAATAAATATTAATGAAACAATATAAAAAACTAAAACAACATAAGGATGTGAGAAATCAGAAAGGATATGGAAAACTAAAAATGAAAGAAACATGAAGGAAAACATACATGGATAGATATGTGGAATGAATTAGACAACAAAAGTAATGTAGAAATAATAGAAACTAGTAATCAACACGTAAATACTTGGGTAAATGGCTTTAATTCTCATTGCATTATGTTTTGATTTCTTTCTACTCTTTGTTGGGTATTGAATGGGATGAATAAGATGGTTTGAAATCTACTTGTCTTTAATTTATGAGCTCTTGCAAATTTTTTATTTTTTTATTTTAAGCTTTACTTGCAAGAATTCATTTGATCGATGCTTTGAGTAACAATTTGATTGACCTTAATGGTTATTGGTGTGCTTGCACAAGTTGATTTTGAAAATGTAGGTAGTTTTTTGTTAAAGTGACCACATCATGTGTAGTTAACTAGGAATGAAGATCCATTTTTGCAAGAATAATAAGACAAGGTTTTATCTAAGTGTCCAGGGTTGTAACATCTATGTAGACACTACTTGATTAAGTAGTTGCAATGAGGTTGAATTTGCCAAAATGGTTTGGGTCAATGTTTGTCCATGTTACACTATTTTGATTGTATCATGCACTGTGGTTGAGGTGACAATCAGGTCATTTAAGAGTTTAATGTTGACATGTAAGTTATTAGACACAATTTGTATTGCAACCAAATTAGTTGACATTTTTGTGCTAAGAGACCCACTTTAACCTATTCAAAACATGTTGAGAATGACAAGTTGCTTGTTTGACATGAAAATGGACTCATTTTTTTATTTGGTGCATTTATAAAATACAAAACTTGTCCTTATATGATGTATTTTAATATATATTAAGAAATGGTTCTTTTTTGTTTGACTTTTCAAATCAATGGTAACGTGTAATAAGGTTTAAGTACAAATGTGTGGCCCCATATCAACTCCACTAACATTGCATGTTTTTTACCCCATGTACTTACCCCATGTCTCTACATGGATGATTAAGTGTAATTTCTACTTAAATTTAAGCAACTATGCTTCCATTCTATTTTTTATTTAGAGGAATTTGGAATCTATCTCTATTTTAATGGAGTAACCACTACTTAAAAAAGCTTTGGAAAAAAATGGAGCTAGAGTAAGAAACCATTTTTTTAATGATGAATAGTCCCTCTCTATTAATTAAATATTAAATTTAATTATTCACAAAAAAAGCTTGGGGGATACAATATCACCCTGCAAGAGTTCACATGAAAAATTCAGAAATCAAACAACTATTCATTAAAAAAGCATATAAATTACCCTTAGGCAGCTAAAGTAGTGCCAGCCAAGGGAGGTGGATCCTGAAAATCATGAAATCCCCATACATCAACAGGGTTGGAGGGTGGCTTAGGATAATCCCACTCATCATCAACAATAATATATTTCTCTTTTTCTTCCTCTCCCTCTGCCTTGGAAGGTAAAATCACCAGATCCAATTGAGGTAATGACCATTTAGGGTCAAAACCAATAGCAAGCCAACCGGTAACAACATGAGTAGTAGGAGGAGCAACTAGATACCAACCAAAACCCCCTTTGTGGAGAGGCAAAGTGAAAATAATGAGCATCACAACAAACACTAGAAGAATGACAGAGGGCCTGGGAATGTGACATCTACAAGCAATGGACGAGGAGGTATGACCTAGGTGAAAACCATGGGGTGGAGTCTGGTCTACTAAAATAGAATTCAATCGCACTCAGGCAACTGTACAAGGTGCATTTCCCCAATGCTTGAGGAGTTCCTACGGTGGGCCACCTCAAGAGACATGGCTTGTACTTGAATCTATATCATCACATTATTACATTTGGAAGCTTTAGAGTACATAGATACATTTATATCAAGAGAGTTGTGAGTGAATAAAACTGCATTTCTATCCTTCCAAAGACTAAAAAGAATCTCCATCCTAAAAGCATGCCCAATATGGATATACTTGAAAGGGATTATGGGGAAATCACCTAGCAAAACCATATGCCAAGAAAAGGGTTTGGGCCTAAAAGGCTTTAAAAAGTCATGTATATAGAACCAATACTACTAAGCTATGCGAAAAACCAAAAGATCTGAAAGAAAGACTCTAGATACCATAGGCAGGTGAGGCACCAAATAAAGGTATCCCATCTTGGGCTTGTAATTTATAAGAGGAGTACATAGATCCAACTTCCAATCCTTCCACCATGGTTTGATGAGCTAGATGCCCAGCTTTTGAAGTGTTTGTGAAGGTAAAGTAGAGACTACTAAAACAAAAGTTTGATGATCTAGATGAGTCAAATGAAAAATGGACCTACATATCTTCCCATGATCTAAGACTCATTGTAACTCTGGAAAAGATATCTTTGGGAGTCCTTATGCCATTTTTGAAAAAACACAACACACTAGCACCCTAAATCTTGGCAAGAGGCATACCTTGAATGACAAACAAGGGTGACCACCAAAGATTGTGTTGATTCATGGAAAGCCCATCTTTGAAACCATCTCCAGTCCAATGAAGTCAAGGCTTGACAACTTCCCATGCTATCTAGATGCTCTTCACAAAAAATGAGCATTGGATTTTCATATTCTTTGAAGTGATAAGAAGAGTTTGAAATCCAATCCTCTTTTGCATAGGTCTTTTGATTGAGAAACTAGAGGAAATGCAATGCCTGAGAAGAATTTTTTATGCAAGAGCATCCTTGGTGTAAGAGCAATCTTGCATCACCCAAAAATATTTCTTTTTTGTTTCTTGAATAAGGGTTGTCTTAGTGTAGATTTGTTATTTTTGGAGGCTTTCTATTTAGTAAAGTAGTCATACGAGCTCAAAATGTACTGATTTTAGAGGTGGATGTTCATCTTGGATATATCATCCTACCAGTTGAGGCTCAGTACCATATCATGTGTATCCATGGATTTATTATGGAATTTTTGTGTGCAATTTTGATATAAACACTTTAGGCTCATTGTTGAAGGCCTAAATGTGCCTAGATGGGGCTAAAAAAATCAATGGATGTGCACTTAAGCAAATCCATTCCTATACATTAGAAGCTGAGGATTCTGAAAAGTGGTTATAATAGCCAATCCAAGCAATGGTTTGAAAGTTATGGCCTTTCAAAGTTAGGTCAACCAAAACTTCCAAAATAAATGTCAAACGTGTCTTTGGCTGACTTTATATGTATTGTTAGGCTATGTTGGCCCTAGGTATTAAGTTTGAGTGTCTAGAACCTTCACAGGTGACATAAAATTGTGTATTTAAGAAATGCTCATACATTGTCTAAGACAACTCTTAGTGATAGTTCGTAGCTTTGTCTTGCAGATTACTATAATGAAGACATCCATGCAAGTTAGCATATTATAATTCTAAATTTTGTAATTTTGCATTTGTGATGATAATAATAATCCCATATTTTGTTCTCACAAATTGTTGTTATTTGTTTTTTTTATGTTATGTGTTTAAGGTATTAAGGGGAGCACCCTTCGTCAAGTTGTATTAGAGAGACCCTTCATCAAGTGGCATTTGAGTGTACCTTCATCAAGTGGTATCAGAGCAAGAGTTTCTAAGTGTGTAAACAGATCACTAACTATGAGGTAGTTACACTAGGACCATGTTTTGGGCTGAGCATGTAGATAGATCGCCGACTATGAGGTAGTTTGCACTAGTGTTTTAGTGGAAGCATAAAAATATGCCTCCATGAAGAGAGTGTGGTGGACGAGTCATGGGTGTTACACCTAAGGGTTTTTGAGCCCTCTAAAGTTAGATCCAATCATTGGAAGAACAAATGTGCAGATCAATAAACTTTCTATAAGAGATGAAAGGGAGGATGAAGACAAAACAAAAAAAAAAAATGTTGAAGTAGGGGTGGTTCTAAACCCAAAAAGAGAAAGAATTTTCAAGGCCATCTCCAAGATTACAAAAAGACCTAAGTTTGAGGTACCCACTTTTTTGAGGAATTTTAACCCATGAGAGTTGATCAATTGGATCAATGAATTAGAGAAATATTTTGAGTATGAAGATATTAAGGATCATGATAGGGTCAAGTTTGCAAAGACAAAATTGAAGGGACATGCAAAGATTTGGTGGCAAGAGATTCAATTAGAGTGAAATAGAAGAGGGAAGGAAAAAATCACCCAATGGGATCATATGATTGCTAAATTAAAGCGATAATTCATCCCCATGGATTATGAGCTTGATCTACTAAAGAAAATGAAGGGTTGAAGTAGGCAAGAAGATCTATTCAGGAGTGTATAGAAGAGTTCTACTGAGTTCTCATCAGAATAGGCCATATAGAAATTGACAAGGAGAAGGTTGCTCGTTATCTTAATGGGTTGAGGCGAAGCATCCAGGAGTAGCTAAGTCTAGTTCAAATGACTAGTATTGTGGAGGCATACTAGTTTTTCGTAAGAGTTGAGGAGAAGCTAAGCAAAAAAAATTGATAACAAGAATAGTAGAAGAGGTCACAGTGGAAGATATGGCGAATGACCTTATTGAGGCCAAGATGATGATCAAAAGAACAAGGATATGGAAAGTAGTAGCAGAAAAAACCAGAGGAGAAAAAATTCCAATAATTTCCATGATCTAAACAACAAAGATTAGAGACGAAGAGAGAAAGGAGGTGGAAGAGGAAGTTTTCGTGGCAAATATTCTCACTGTGGGGAAGAAAGGCATACAGCTTTTGAATATTCCTAATGCCAATAAATGACGGATAGAAGAACTGAAGGCCAGGCTAGAGTTGCACATGTTGATGAAGATACTAAATCATCAAATTTTGAAGATGTTGAAAGAGAAGTCCTAATTAATAGGAGATTCCTACTGAGTGGAGAGAATGAACCTAATCAAAGTTTTTTGCACTATGTGTAAATATGAATATAAGTGTTTTGATGCGATCATTGAGGGTGGAAGTATTGATAATCTGGTGTTAGAAAAGATGGTCACAAAGTTAAATCTCAAGAGGCAGAAACACCTACACCCATACCATATTTCTTGAGTGTAGGATGACCACAAGGTCATGGTCAATGATCTGTGCTTAGTGAAATTCAAGATTGGAAGCTACCAGGATGAGGTGCTTTGTGATATCATACCTATGGACATATGTCATATGATGTTGGGTAGGCCATGGCAGTTTGACAGGCATGTTGTACATGATGGGTGAGCAAATACCTATGCTTTCACAAATGATGGAGTGATACATAAGTTGAAGTCATTGAAGGAGAAAGAAGAAAAGGTATGTAGTGATACCAAAATATGTTTTGTTGATGGAAAGGAGTTTCTCCAAGGCATGAAGTAGGAGCATATGTATTTTTTTGTAATCCAAAATGATGGTAAAGAAGAAGTAGAGGAGGTACCTATAAAAGTTGCAGATTTATTGGAAGAGTTTCTTGAGATTGTGTCAGATAATGTACCTGATGTATTAACCACAATGAGGAAGATCAATCACCAAATGGATTTGATTCTAGGAGCTAGTTTTCCAAACAAGGAAGCACATAGAATGAAACTAGCAAAAAAGTGAAGATTTGAACAAATAAGTTCATGAGTTATTGCAGAAGGGGTTGATTCAGGAGAGTCTGAGTCCATGTGTTGCACCAGGAGTATTAACACCCAAGAAGAATGGAGAATGGAGGATGTGCACATATTCTCATGCTATCAACATGATCAAATTCAAGTATATATTTCCATTACCAAGGATGGATGATATTATGGACTGTTTGAGTGAATTTTTGTATTTCATAAAGATAGATATGAAGAGTGGATACCATTAGATTCATATCAAAGAAAGCGATGAGTGGAAGATTGCTTTCAAGATAATGAAAGGATTGTACGAGTGGTTAGTCATGCCTTTTGTGTCAACCAATGCACCAAGCACTTTCATGCGACTTATGAATGAGGTATTGAAGGAGTTTTTGGGTAAGTTTGTCATTGTTTACCTAGATAATATTTTAATCTTTAGTAAGATGTTGAAGGAGTATTTGATGCATATGTGAAAGGTGTTTGATAAGTTTAGGGAAGCAAAGTCGTTGATAAACACTTATATGAATATAAGTGTTTTGATGCGATCATTGAGGGTGGAAGTATTGATAATCTGGTGTTAGAAAAGATGGTCACAAAGTTAAATCTCAAGAGGCAGAAACACCTACACCCATACCATATTTCTTGAGTGTAGGATGACCACAAGGTCATGGTCAATGATCTGTGCTTAGTGAAATTCAAGATTGGAAGCTACCAGGATGAGGTGCTTTGTGATATCATACCTATGGACATATGTCATATGATGTTGGGTAGGCCATGGCAGTTTGACAGGCATGTTGTACATGATGGGTGAGCAAATACCTATGCTTTCACAAATGATGGAGTGATACATAAGTTGAAGTCATTGAAGGAGAAAGAAGAAAAGGTATGTAGTGATACCAAAATATGTTTTGTTGATGGAAAGGAGTTTCTCCAAGGCATGAAGTAGGAGCATATGTATTTTTTTGTAATCCAAAATGATGGTAAAGAAGAAGTAGAGGAGGTACCTATAGAAGTTGCAGATTTATTGGAAGAGTTTCTTGAGATTGTGTCAGATAATGTACCTGATGTATTAACCACAATGAGGAAGATCAATCACCAAATGGATTTGATTCTAGGAGCTAGTTTTCCAAACAAGGAAGCACATAGAATGAAACTAGCAAAAAAGTGAAGATTTGAACAAATAAGTTCATGAGTTATTGCAGAAGGGGTTGATTCAGGAGAGTTTGAGTCCATGTGTTGCACTAGGAGTATTAACACCCAAGAAGAATGGAGAATGGAGGATGTGCACATATTCTCATGCTATCCACATGATCAAAGTCAAGTATATATTTCCATTACCAAGGATGGATGATATTATGGACTGTTTGAGTGAATTTTTGTATTTCATAAAGATAGATATGAAGAGTGGATACCATTAGATTCATATCAAAGAAAGAGATGAGTGGAAGATTGCTTTCAAGATAATGAAAAGATTGTACGAGTGGTTAGTCATGCCTTTTGTGTTAACCAATACACCAAGCACTTTCATGCGACTTATGAATGAGGTATTGAAGGAGTTTTTGGGTAAGTTTGTCATTGTTTACCTAGATAATATTTTAATCTTTAGTAAGATGTTGAAGGAGTATTTGATGCATATGTGAAAGGTGTTTGATAAGTTTAGGGAAGCAAAGTTGTTGATAAACCCGAAGAAGTGCAGTTTTGTGAAGAAAGAATTGGTGTACCTATAATTTGTAGTTTCAATGGAAGGTCTAAAAATGGACCTAGGAAGGCTATCCTTGAATGACCTACTCCAAAGAGTGATACAACGGTAAGATCTTTTGATGGACTGACTAGTTTTTATAGAAAGTCCATAAGAGGTTTTAGTAGTATTTGTGGACCCTTGATTGAAACAATGAGAGGGGATAAGAAAGAATTTAAGTGGACTATAGGAGTAGATAAGAGTTTTAATCTGTTGAAACATAAACTTACAAAGAAACATATTTTAACACTTCCAAATTTTAACAAGGTATTTCAACTAGACTATGATGCTAGTGGTATTGCAATAAGAGTTATTATGAGTCAAGAAGGTAGACATGTTTCTTATTTTGGTGAGAAGTTGAATGATGTCAAAAGAAAATATTATGTTTATGATTAGGAATTTTATGCTATAGTTCAATCATTGAAGAAGTGGAGACATTATCTTCTTCCTAAGGAGTTTGTTTTGTATAATGATCATCAAGCTTTGCAACATTTGAATAGTCAAGGAAAATTAAACCAAAGATATTTAAATTGGGTTGATTTTTTGTAGAGTTATACATTTGTTTTGAAAAACAAGAGTGGGAAGTCTAACAGAGTTGCAAATTCTCTTAGTAGAAGACAACTTTTGTTGTTAGAAATGCAGATTGAGGTGACTGGGTTCAAGGAACTCAATAACTTGTATCCAAAGGATCTTGATTTTGGTGAAGTGTGGAAGGCTAGTATAGAACCTATTACACTTGACAAGATTAAGTGGTTGGATTTCATAATCCAAGATGGTATGTTGTTCAAAGGAAGCCAGTTGTGCATTCCAAGAAGTTCAATGAGAGAAAATATTATCAAGGAGAAGCAAAATGGAGGATTGGTTGGACACTTTGATAGAGATAAAGCAATTGCTTTAGTTGCTAAGAACTATTATTGGCTACAATTGTAACAAGATGTCAAATTTTTTTTATAGAATTGTAGAGTATGTCAGATGATTAAAGAAGTGAAGCAGAACACAAGGTTACATTAGCCATTACATGTACTAGAGAAGTCATGGGAATATGTCAACATGGATTTCATTCTTTGATTACCAGGGACTCAGTGAGGGCATGATTCTATTTTTGTGGTGGTTGAAAAGTTTTCAAAGGTGACACATTTCATTCCTTGCAAGAAGACTAGTGATGTTGTTCATGTCATAGAGTTGTTTTTAAGAGAAGTGGTGAGACTACATGGTCTGCCAAAGAGTATAGTTTCAAATCAAGATACAAAATTTATAGGGTATTTATGGCATACATTATGGAAGAATTTGAAGACATATTTGAAGTACAGTTCATCACATCATCCACAAATTGATGGATAAACAAAATTTGTGAATTGCAATTTGGGAAACTTGTTGAGATGTTTGGTTGGAGATAAACCAAAAGGAAGGTATTTGATTTTACTATAGAAAAAATTTGCATTTAGTAATTTTGTCTTGATATGAGTACGAGTAAATCACCATTCCAAATTGTATACGGGAGCAATCCTATAAATGCTTCTAAATTGAGGCAAGTGGATAAAGGAGAAATAAATAGTGCTGAAGCAGAAGAATTCGTTGAACATTTGAAGAATATTTATGAGGAGGTAAGGAAGTACATTATTAAGATGAATACATAGTATAAAGCTAATACAAGTATTATAAGGAGGTATAAGAAATTCCATATTGGCAATGAAGTTCTGGTTCATTTGAGAAAGGAGCACTTTCCAGTGGGTACATATAATAAGTTGAAAATGAAGAAGTTTGGACTATGCAAAATAGTGAAAAGGCATAATTTTGGAAATGTCTATGAAGTGGAGTTGCGTGCTAAATTAAATATTTTGCTAGTATTTAATATTTCAGATTTGATAGAGTATTATGAAGGAGCTGATAGAGATTAAGTTGTAGAAGCGCAATGGAGTATTCCAACAATTAGTTTAGCTACAAAGGAGATTGAGGAGATACTAGATAGTCGTGTTGCCCAGAGTACAAGGAATAAAACTTATGAAGAATACTTGGTCAAATGGAAAGTGAGACCAATAGAAGATTCATCATGGCTAGCAAGGGAGGAGGTTATCCATTTTAGTTTTCCTTTGAATTATTGAGACGTGATAGGGTCACTTCTCAAATTACCCCAGGTGTCTAATGCAGGAGCATCTTGGGTGTAAGATCAATCTTGCATCACACCTAAATATATCCTTTTTGTTTCTTGAATAAGGGTCATCTTAGTGCAAAGTTATTATTTATGTAGGCTTACTACTTAGTAAGTCAATCATACAAGCTCAGAATGTCCTAATTTTAGAGGTGGATGTTCATCTTGGATATATTAGCCTATTAGTTGAGGCTCAATGCCATACCATGCATATTCATTGATTTATAATTACAATTTTTGGTGTGCAATTTTGGTATAAAAACTTTAGGCTCACTATTGATGGATAGGTGCTTGCTCGAATCCGAGCTTGTAGATTAGAATCTGAGGATTCCAAAAAGTGGTTATAATAGCCAATTAAAGGAAGGGTTCAAAATTTATGGTCTTCCAAAGTTGGGCTGACCAAAACTTCTAAAATAAATGTCAAAGGTGTATTTGGTCAACTCTATATGTATTGTTAGGGTTTTTTGGCCCTAGGTATTAAGTTTGAGTGTCTAGAACCCTCTCGGGGGCATAAAATTGCCTATTTAAGAAATGATCGTACATTGTCTAGGACAACTCTAGGTGATAGTTCATAGCTTTGTCTTGCAGATTACTGTAATGAAGGCATCCATGTAGGTTAGCATATTGTAATTCTGCTTTTGCGATGATAATAAAAAGCCCATATTTTGTTCTCACAAATTGTTGTTATTTCATTATTTATGTTATGTGTTTAAGGTATTAAGGGGAACACCCTTCATCAAATTTCCAAGATTCATCTCCAATGTGGGTTCAAATAATCCATTTAGCACATAAAGCTATACCATGTTTCTGTGTGAAAATGAGGCCAAGGCCTCTGGACTCCTTGGGTAAACAACAATATTCCCAAACAAATCTATGAAATCCATGATGCTCGGATAATGAGGCCCAAAGAAAATATCTGAGAAGCTTCTCAAGCTTTAAGTAAAAGGCCTTGGAAGGATCCTGATAGGAGGAATAGTAAACATGGGTAGTAGCCAAAACCTTGGAATATATTTGGAATTTACCAGCTAGAAAAAGGAGTTTGGTGAGCCAATAATCTAGATTTTTTAGAAATCTTGGCAAGCACATCATTCCAAAGGTCAACAACCAAAGCTTGTAAAAAAAAAGGGATACCCAAAAAAGTGGAAGATCTCATTGTGTTGAATTTATTTCCACTGATATAGCATAATCTAAGGCAAAGTAGGGAGAAAAGCCTACTTGTAGTATAGAATTTTGTGCCATTAAATGGCAAACCCAGATGCCAAACAAAAGGTATCCAAACATTGGAGAGAATTTGAAATATTTTCCTCATCCTCAATAAGAGTGAGGAAGGAATCATCAGAAAAATGCCCATTGATAAGTTGAGTAGGAGACTCATGCAGGGCAATGCCTCTAACACGGCCAAAGGAAATGGCATTAACAAGCAAATACCCAAACCCTTCAACAACAGGAACATACAAAGTTGGATCTAGAGCACATCCCTGATGGATGAACTCGAAGATTCCAAAGGCCTCAAATTTCCTTCCATTAATGATGATGCAAGCATAAGCATCCCTAAAGAGCATATCTCCATTGATTGGAGAAAAACTAGGTCAAATCCTAAGACTTGAAGCATAACAAGAATGAAAGGTCATTTAACACAATCATAAACCTTGATAAAATTAATCTTGATAAAGAGAGCTTGCTTCTTAGATCAAAGAGCCCATTCCATACCCTCCCCAGACAACGATAATGTTGTCGAGGATATATCTAGATTTGATGAACCCAGTCTTCTCAAAGTGAACAATCAAAGGCAAAATATGATAGATTTTGAGAGTCAAGGCTTTAGCTATAATTTTATAGGAAACATTCAATAGAGTGATAGGTCTCTAATTATCTAATTGCATATATCTTCAGGATCACCAACTTTAGGTACAAATTTGATGTTTCCTTTGTTAATAAGATTGCCTAGTGATTTAAAGTAAAATTCTTCAAGGTAGACTTTGTGTAAATCTGGCCCAATGGAATCCCATAAAGCTTTGTAAAATTCACAAGAGAAACTATCACACCTAGGGACCTTGTCATCTTCCATAGATAAGACAACTTCCTTAGGGTCATTGAGGATGTGCATTTGCTCACAGAAGGCATGCTACTCAATCACAAGTCAATTAGGAGTAACAAGAGTGCATTCCTTCAAAGCTTAGTCCCTTTTTACAAAGGTATCCTACATAGTGAAAACCTTCTTATAATGACAGAAAAAGGCTTGAAGAATGTCTGGTAGGTCAGAGAAGATATGCTAACCTTCCTTGATATCTTTAATCCCTATCAAGGTGTGATAAGCTCTGAGAGCTTGAAAATTTCCTATGAGGCTTGGTCTCTGATCTCAAGCCAATGAAGACGGGATTTGATCTGAGCACCTATGGTAGCATAGTTTTCAGCAACCTCCTTCTAATGGAAAATATTAGCAAGTGCATATTTGAATCAAACAAATTCATGGCTAGGGCTTTAGAGGCCGCATGCAGGTCTTTGGTGGTTATATCATAGGAATACTTGTGATACAAAGCAAGTTGCCTATTGTATTTGTGAATAAATCTAGTCATACAGTAGATGACATCATTCCACCATTGAATCTTCCATGGCTCTAAATTCTAAACACACAAAATGTGAGCCATAGTGGGATCCTGACTCAAAAGTGATGTGTTGAGGAAAATTTGCATTTTAGAATGATGACTTTGAGTTTTTTGCTAGATAATAGTTAAAAGAATAGGATAGTGGTCTACCAAAGTCACATCCTATAGAGGAATGATAGGTAATTCCTTGTCTTAAAAAAAAGATTGTGTAGTAATCATCGCACAATCAAGCCTTTTAAAAATAATGTCATATCCAACTCTAAAATTAGACCAAGTATGTCAAATCCCACCAGAAAGGTAGTGATGGGTATTGGGATAAAAAAAGGCCTAATTTATTATGCATGTAGTATGAGGCTTGTCTTTCCCTAGTTTTCCATCAAAAAGGAAAAAATGCCATCTTGTTTAGGGGCCAACTCAACTATATTAAAGTCCCCACATACAACCCAAGTGATAGGTGGCAGAGAATCTGCCATCCAATGCCATAGTTGTGATCTTTCCACAACACCATTGGGAGCATACACATTAACTATGCCAAAGGAATGATTATTGAAATAAAACAAAATCCATACAATCCTATGCATGGGGTCAAAGCCATGAGAAATAACTATAGAAATTAAACAAGGTAAGAGAAGTGACTACACCACCTCAACCAGCTTCATGCTGGGAAGAAAAAATAATGTTGTCTGGCAAAATAACATGACAAAAAACATTGAGAAAAAACTCTAAAATTTTAACTTCTCGGAGACACAATAAATCCAAGATACCAAGCTAACATATAGTGTCTCACACATAATATTTTTGAGACCCCACACATTCCATGAGAGAGAATTTATAATAACTATTGCATGTGTCATCCTCATCCCCAAGAGTGGAGAAACTATTACACAAGAAGGAACTGGTGGTGAAGGTGGGAGAAGAACCTCTGCAAGAGATGATTCTTCACTTCTTAGAACCACCATCTAGGTCATCTCGACGGCTATCTAGGTTGTGATTCCTCCACAAAGGTTGGGAAACTATCACGAAGGCCACCTATGGAGTGTGGACCTAAGTGGGTTGAGAAACACCTATATATGCCTCAATCCCTTGAGGATTAGGGTTTGAAATAGGTGGTGGTACCACTGACATAGCTGGAACAACAACTGTAGTAACTACAACAATCTGCAGTGAAGGTTGAGTGGAGGAAGGCACTGGTTACTTTGGGGATAAGGAAGTTTTCTCTTTGTGAGTAATAATTGTCCACTCATCCTTCTTTCCATTCTTGGTAGGTTTGGCCTGCAAATCCTTGCTAGGAGCTGGCTTGTGAGGCAATACCAATAAGCAATCCTTGATCTTGTGGTTAGTTGATTGACACTAATAGGAGGTGTTTGATAGGTTCAAATAAAGCACCTTATGGGTGAAGGTGTGAGTGTTGACCTTGATATCAATAGTTTCTTTAAGGTCATAGGAAAGCTTTACTTCAAACACAAACCCTTCTTTGGGACGAATGTTGAAAAAAAAATTAGGTTCCATGAAAACAACCTTATCTAGTGTTTGAGCAATGACTTGGGTAAAAGACCAACAAGGCATGAGAAGACCCAAAAACTCAACCCAAATAGTGATCTTCAACATCTTGTCATTTGAGACAGAGAAGTCACAAGACCATCACTATAAAACTAGTAATGAGGACCTAACTATCTAAAGCTTGTGGCTATTAACTGCACCAATTTGGGAGGGGTTAGCAAACCCAAACAAGAAAAATCCCTTGGTAAGGCTTTGGACCCCCTCAAGTTAGACCCCATGAGGAGTCTAGAACTTGGAAATCCATTCTTTAAGAATGCTTTCAAGAGTTCTACCCATAAAAAATCCTATCAAAGTATGTTTCTCTAACCAATCACAAACATTATCAAAATCCTAAATGTTGATAATAATATCAGGAGAGGCCTTGCCTTGTGAAACACTTTCAGAACAAACTTGCAAGGATGTTTGTTATGTGGAGGTGCCATGAGAATCCATCGCAACAACTCCAACGCTAGTAACAACTAGGCTAAATTTGGCTAGAGCCATAATAAAAACCCCTAAAGCTCCTACGATAAATGCGATATGACAGGTGCAAAACCAAAGATTACTTTGGAGAAAAAATTGTACTACATGGGAAGCCCTAGCAAAGTGCATTCGTCCCAAGTATTTGTTATACTATTTGACTCTAACTTTGACAAACTCCAAAATTTTACTTTACATGTAATTTCATTTAAGCTTTAGGAGTTTTGCATTTCAACCAAGTTGCTTATTTACACCAAGAGCTCTATGAGCCATAGTCCTGCCTTTAGCAAGGAAAAGCATGAAAATTTACAATAATTATTCGAAGAAAAGAAATTTCAATAGTTTATATAATAAAACAAAACTAATAACTATAAAATTGTTAGCAACAAGTTGCCTTTCTTTCTAATAACTTTATAAAAATAAATACAATGATATTTTGATCTAAATTAAACCTCTTATAGAAAGATAGATTAATAACAAAGTTGAATTCTAATTAGCAACCCAATCCCCAATTCTAGTAATCCTTCTATTTTAGGGATATTTGTTGGTGTAAATAAGTATTCACTATTTACACTTTACTTAAGTTTACTTAGGTTAATGCATTATTTTATTATTTATTAGGTTGACACTTAGGAGTTTGTGTACTTTTATGAGTTGTCATGTTGACAACAAAGAAGTACGCAACTCTAATTCAGCACATGATGTGTACAACACTAGAGTTTCCATAATTAATTGAGTTGTCATGTAGAAAACATAGTTATTTACACTCCTAATTAAGCACACGATTTCTACAACAATATTTTTCATGCTACACTTTTGTATGCTTATCCTTTCATCGACGCACTTACTCATGTGCTAAATGAAGGATACTTATCATGTTGCTAACTTCTAGGCATTCTATAAGCATTCTAGAGGCCTTTATATATAGGCACTCCTAGTGTACTTGTACATTGAATTTGAATACTATATTGTTATTATGATCATACTATGGTCTATTTTGTGCTTGTGTTTGAGTTCCTTGGTCTTGGGTGAATTTTTCCCTAAGGAAAATTCTTAAATGGTATCAGAGCTAAGGGAGATTCTCTTCACATAGCCATTGGAGACCTTGTTGCTTCATTTCTCAAAGGGACTCGATTCAGATCTAGAGCATTTTAGTAATTGGGAGCATCTAGAGTCGAAGCAGACCTTGCCATTGCGTCTGGAGCGTCAATTCGGTGAAAATCAACTATAAATTCGCCTATTTTAGGCCATATTTGATTTTGAGGAAATTTTTTTTTTGCAAACTAGAACCTAAAGGCCCGATTTGCAAACTTAGTATGGTCATTATTCAATCTGTTTAATTGATTTTTAGATCTACTTATTTTCACTACATTTTTGGAGTTTTAAAAAAAAAAAAAAATTAGCCTAGTTGGGCATGCAAAGAAATTTTTTTTGTATAGGCACCAAGTAGTGATACCCTAAACCAACATAGAATTTTATTCTTTCTATTGGCAGTTTGGTGGTATATTCCACTTTTATTTTTGGTGGGCCAACTATCAAATCCAAAATTTTAACCATATTTAAGTGGCAACTATTCTACAAATTTTGGCCACTTTACATCACAATCGGCGGACAACTCTTACAATCTTGGCGGGCTCTTATTTATTCACTACCCATGGCTTTAGGTTTATATAACACTTTGCATGCTATTTTCCCATCAATGTGGGATCTTTCACTTTCCCCTGACAACTGATAAACTACTCTACCACTATGAAGTACCTTTTCCATCCACCATGCATCTACTTTCGATCACACCAAACCTCGGTTTAGATGAATTCTTTTCAGACAATCCACACAATGCAGACTCTCGATGCCACATTGCCAAACTTTGCCACCAAGTGGTAGTCTCAGGCACAAACACGTGTTAGTTCAACCAACTCAGCACGACTCTGCCACACTGTCCATGTTAGACCCTATTGTATGCCATGTCACCCCTAACACATCAGCAAATTTCATACATTCCATACAATGCTGACATCTTTGTGATGTCATCACCATGTCAGCAAGGGCTCGTGTTTTCACTGACATCAATAATTCATTGTGCTAAATTTGATGATCATTCAACCATCATTCCTAAGCAAATTTGAACTATTGTGATGATCATTTAATCGTCAAATTTAACATCATGTTTTCCTCTTCATACCCCTCTTTGGATTTAGTTTTGATTTGACAGTCCAAATTTGAGAGGCCATAACTTAGACATCCATACTCCAAATCAGGTGCAATTTTTTTTGATTTTGGGTAGAATTTCTAGAACTTTTTAGTGGTGCAATTCTTTTCTAGTTTTGGTGCATGAATATGTCAAAAATAGCATTTGTTGGCAACTGTACCTATCTAATCCTACATTTTACAACTTCAAATGCTCCATACGGGTTCATATGGACTCCTTTTTAGATTTTTTTTAATTTTTTAAGTGCATATTTTTTCATCTACTTTCTAGATCTGCCATTAGGTTGTAGGCTTGTGTGGACAAAAATACCACTTTCAGAAATAGGTCCTAATTTAGATTGTATTGCTTCACAATTATTGTATTTTTGAGCTACATGTAAACTTCCAGATTTTTACTTTCAAAAGAGGTTGTAAATAGAAAAATGAGAAGCCCACTTTATCCATTTTGACAAGTGGCCTATTGTAAACACACTACATATAAAGTGCCAAAATATTTCATCTAGGGGGGGGGGGGGGGGGGGGGGGGGTTGCGTAGTATTTTTTGATTGATTGAAAAGGAGGGGTGTGTGTTGTGTTTTGTGTCTCCTTGATATTGTGCTCTTGCATTATGGGTTCTTTTTCAAAGTTAACTCCACATAATTATGCTACTTGGAAAGAAAACATTAAGGAACCATTGGTAGAAAAAGGTTTACTGCATTATGTAACTAGTGTAGCAAAGAAACCTCCTACTAATGTTGATGAAGCTCAAAAAGAAGACTGGGAATTTAAACAAGAAATGACCCTAGGAACCTTGCTCAAGAATATCTTAGATCTTATGAAATTTCATGTTAGGAAACTTACCGATCCAATAGAGGTCTCGGCTAAACTTGAAGCATTGTATGGGATAGTAGATGAATACATGGCCTACACCATTGAGGACAAACTTCTCAAGTTGGATCCTAGGAATTTTGACACCATCAAAGACTATCTTACCCAAGTATAAATGTATAGGGCACAACTTAAGGATTGTGGTGAACCCATCAAGGATGGAAAGATGATCAAACATATCATGACTCATCTTCCACCTTAATATGTTCCTTTTGTTTCTAGTTATAATACTCACAAATTAATGATGGGTAGTGCCTACACTAAGCCTTTATTCAAGAATTTTTTAGAAATGTTGATCTTAGAACATGACAATTTAGTGAGTATGGGAATTCTCAAGTCTTCCAAGACCAAAGTCTTTGTAGCTAATAAAGGTAATTCAAGTAGTAAAAACTCCAACAAGAAGCAAAAGCAATGGAAGGCAAAGCCACAAGATGACACATAACAATCCTCCTCAAAACAACAATCTTCCTCACATCAATCTTCTTCCACTCAACAATCTTCTTCACAAGGTAAGTCTTTCCAAAAATAACCAAAAGGGGAAAAATTCCAACAAAAGGGAGAAGAAAACTTGTGCCTATTGTAAGAAGAATGGTTGTGGTGAACATGAGTGTAAAGATAAGTAGATTGATGAATTGGTAAACCTAATGAGGAAACACAAAATTGATGTACCAAATGCCTATAAGGATAAGGGATCTTCAACCACTTGAAAGGGTAAGGGACAAGCTTTAGTAGCAAGTACAAACAATGTTGAGGAATGGGTTCTTGATTCAAGAGCATGACATCATATGGGTGCTTCAAGGGAACAGTTTTCCTCTTTAAAACCATCAAACGTACCTTACATCTATGTGGGTAATGACATTCAAGTGGAAGTTGAATGAAAAGGGAATGTTGAGTTGGAAAATGGCATATTTAAGGATGTTCTTCATGTTCCTAACTTTAGTACCAACTTTCTCTCCATCTGCCAGATAACTCACTATGGATGTGGCAACAAAGTGTAGTTCCTCCCCAATATAGTTGTGGTGAAAAAACTACAAGATGATTCTATAATGATGATTAGAAAGGCTAATCATGAGACAAGACTTTATTCTTTCTCACATTTTGTGTCTGAGTCCACTTCCCTTGCCTTGTTGACTCATTCAAATGGACAAAGTAAATTATGGCATGAGAGATTTGGACATCTCAATTATCACTACCTTCAACAACTCAGTAGCAAGGATATGGTCATTGGTCTACGTCAAGTCAAGTATCCAGAGGGTGTATGTCTAGGTTGTGAAGTAGGCAAGCATCCTGAAGAGAAATATGACAAGGGGAAGTCTTGGAAGGCTATTTCTATTCTTGAATTGGTTCATAGTGTTGTAGCTAGCCCATTTCTAGTACCATCATTTGGTAAGGCCCACTATGTTCTAACCTTTATTGATGACTTTTCACAGTACACTTGGGTCTTTTTTCTTGCTCATAAGAGTGAAGTATTTGATAAGTTCACCACCTTCAAAGCTCAAGTTGAGAAAAAATCAAGGAAATCCATCAAGATTCTATGAACAAATAACGACAATGAATATGTCAACTCCAAGCTCATAGAATTTTGCACTCATGAGGGTATTGATCTTCAACATTCAGTTGCATACATACCATAGCAAAACAATGTCACTAAAAGGAAGAATAGAACCCTTGAGGAGATGACCACTTGTATGCTTCAACATTAGTCTCTAGATCAAGTGTTTTGGGTAGAAGCCATGTGTTGTGCCAATTACATCCAAAATAGAAGTCTCCATAAGGCCTTAGCTGGAATTAGACCTTTTGAGGCATGGTGTGGCAGAAAACCAAGTGTAAAGCACTTTAAAGTTTTGGTTATCTAGCATGGGCAAGGATATCTCCAAAAAAGAAAAAGGCATTAGAACCTCAAAGAAAACCATGCATATTTGTTGGATATCCTAACCATCTCAAGGCATACAAACTCATGGATCTAGAGATTCATGAAATCTTTTACGAGAGGAGTGTTCACTTTGAGGAAACTTGTCCAAGTTTGGCTTCTTCAACTCCTCCTTTGTGGAAAGTGATCATAGTGATGATAATGACTCAAAAGATGACATTCCTACAACTTTGACTTGTAGGAAACCACCTTTGCAGGGTCCACAAATAGTTGACGACATTCCTTCTTCTTCCACTAAACCTCATTGGGCATGGCAAACCCTTGATTCAATAGGTTCATTGGTGGGGAATCCTTCAAACACTCAGAGGACACATTCATAGCACAAATCATTTCCACATGCTTATATTAACATTGTTTCAGATCCACATTCATTTAAGGAAGCATTAGGGGTTCTAGAATGGGACAAGGCAATGGAGGAAGAATATAACTCTTTGATGAAAAACAACACTTGGGACTTAGTTCCCTTTCCTAAGGGAAGAAAGGTGGTTCGATGTAAGTGGATCTATCAAACCAAATTTGTAGCAGATGGAAGTGTGGATAAGCATAAGGCTAGACTAGTAGCCAAAGGTTTCTCACAAGTTCTAAGTATTGATTATATAAAGACTTTTGCACCAGTCACCAAGATGAATTCCATTCACTTGACACTAGCTATTGCTACAGCTCATGGTTGGCTTGTACATTAGATGGATGTAAAGAGTGCCTTTTTGAATGGTGATCTTCACGAGGAAATTTATATGGAGCAACCACAGGGATTCATACAAGATTCTACTATGGTTTGCAGATTAAAGAAGTCTATCTATGGTCTTGAGCAGGCTCCTTGGGCTTGGTATGTCAAGATGGATTCCTTCCTACTCTTAGTAGGATTAACTAGGTGTCATTCTGATTCGAATGTCTACATTCTTCAGTAGGATGACTCGCACTTGATACTACTGCTTTATGTAGATGACTTGATCATTACAAGAAGTAATTCATCCATCATTGTGAGTGTTAAGACCTCTTTGTAGGATAGATTTTCTATGACAGACTTGGGATTGCTACATTATTTCCTTAGTATTGAGATCACACAGTCTTTAGCAGGGATTACACTATCTCAACCAAAGCATGCTCTTGACTTGCTTTCTCGATTCCACATGAGTGACTGTAAGCCTACTCTTACTCCATTTCTTTCAAGTCTCAAGCTAGAGACCAAGTGTATCACTCCACTTGTTGATGCTACATTATACAGATAGTTAGTTGGGAGTCTTATCTACTTGACACATACACACCCTGATATTGCTTTTGTAGTTGGCATGGTTTCTTGCTTCATACAAGAGCCCCATGAGCTTCATTGAAAGGTCGCCAAGCACATCCTACACTACATACAAGGTACACATACACATGAGATACACTATGCAATAGGTACAAGACTTTAGCTGGTTGGATATATAGACTTAGACTATGTAGGGGACCTTAATTCTCACAAGTCTACTTCAGGTTACATATTTCACCTTGGTTCTGGCCCTATTTGTTGGCAGAGTAAGAAGCAAAACATTATTGCTCTTATCACTTGTTGCTCTTATCTCCTACTTATCACTTGATGAGCTTAAGGGGCTTTCTAATAAATGGTTCATAAGGCACAACACTTGGTGAAGGTTTTGCAAATGGGGTTGCAAGCTTTGGGTTTAACCATGGAGGAAACTCCATAGTTAAGCATGCTCAGGGTGGAGTAGTACTAGGATGGGTGACCTCCTGGGAAGTCCCAGTGCTTCACCCCTGTGAGCATCACCTAGATCCAATGAGTGCTAAGTGTTCCATTTATTCTCATGAGAGATGGATTCATGCTCAATCACTACTCATGAAACATGGGTCAATGAGTTTGACTCAAAAATCACACAGTTAAATCTTGATAGCAATATCACAATTTGACTTGCTGTAGAAATTATCTCCTACTTATCAATTGTTGCTCTTTCTTCAATCGAGGCGTTGTCAATGTAGCTATAGAGGCTCTTTAGTTACAACACATCCTGAAGGAGTTTGGATTTGATCTACCTGAACCTACAGTCATACATTGTGACAATCAGAGTGTTATTGAGATCTCTAATCATCTAGTTCAGCATCAGTGAACCATGCACATCGAGGCTCATATGCACTACATCAGAGAGTTGATACATGAGCAGATCATTGCATTGTAGTATTGTCCTATAGTAGAGCAAGTCACTGATATCATCACCAAACCCTTCACTAAAGTCAAGTATATTCAATTGTGAGATCTCTTGGGGGTGTGGGATGTTGCAAAAAGGGGAGTCCCTTGACTTCTCTCTTCTTTCTTCTGGGAGGGATCTTTTCCTCGTTTGAGGTCTTCTTCTCTCTCATCTTCTTTATTGTACTTATCTCTCTTTTTGCAGGAGGGTTTTTCCCATGAAGCTTTCCCTCTTTCTCCACTTTATGAGAGATTGCATTGCATCACATTATCTATAGAGCATTGCTTTTGTACATGGGTACCTAACATGGCCTCATAGCTAGGACCCATCATGGATTAGTGAGCTTAAGTGCATTCCCCTAAGTTTCAATTAAGGGGGGGTGTTGGTATAAATAAATATTCACTATTTAAACTTTACTTAAGTTTACTTAGGTTAATGCATTATTTTATTATTTATTAGGCTGACACTTAGGTATTTGTGTACTTTTATGAGTTTTCATGTTGACAACATAGAAGTATGCAACTCTAATTCAGCACATGGTGTCTACAACACTAGAGTTTGCATAATTAACTAATTTTTCATGTAGAAAACACAATTATTTTCTCTCCTAATTAAGCACATGGTGTCTACAACATTATTTTTCATGCTACACCTTTGTAGGCTTATTTTCTCATCATGACACTTACTCCTGTGCTAAATGGAGGATAACCCACACCTGGCGAACATTGTCTAGTTGTATGACTTATCATGTTACTAACTTATAAGCATTCTAGAAGCATTCCATAGGCCTTTATATACATGCACTCCTAGTGTACTTGTACATTGAATTGAATACTATATTGTTATTATGATCATACTCTGGTCTATTTTGTGCTTGTGTTGGAGTTCCTTGGTCTTGGGTGAATTTTTCCCTAAGGCAACAATATTTTGAGACCATTTCTATAATTAATAATTTATCAAAACAAATAAGTTGTTAGAAAAGAACTGAAGAGTTGATCTATGTTGAGCTTTAAATAAAGTTGAACGCCAATTGATGTTTTGGATCTATAATTGGAGCTCTCATTTTAAATGAGTGTAAAATACTTCAAATAAGATATAGATGAAATGACAAATAATTGAAGTGGATAAAGATAAAACTCTTGCTCAAATTCAAGAATACAATTTAGGTGTTTATAAAATGTTAAATGAAATCTCAAATCTAACTATAACATGCTTATCAGTTTGGCGTACAATTGCGAACTTTCATGCATTCAATTATTCTCGATTTGTGAAAATCTCTCTGACCTATAAGATGCATATTCAATCTATTGAGATCAGAGAGTCTACACATTGTCTTGTTTTCCTGACAGGAAGGTTTGTTATGACAAGCAATATTTTCCAACACGAAAGAGAAAATAACATATTAGACACGTGTCAAAGAAAATTTCCCAAAGGAAACAAGATTGTTAAAAAGAATATCCAAACATAAAACTATTTGATTCTTCAATCTAATCTCTCTTAAATAAAAAAATGAATTCACTTACTATATATTTAAGTGATATATTCCTACTATTGAAGGAAAAAAAAATCATTACAATTATTAAACATTTTTCAAACATAAAATTAATGATCTTTTAGGTTTGTAATATGCATTTTTTTCTATAAAGTAGCATTCTCATTTATATGTATCTAAAATATTTCGTTTGATATTTAGGTGGTTTTTGAAATAATAAAGTTCAAGCTGACAAGATTTTGATAAGATTTCAGACATGCTCATAATTTTTAAGATGATTTTAATTCAAAATCAATAAAAACAAGATAAATAGATTATTCTGATTAACCAATAATGAAATAAACAAGGAAAAAAACTACACATAAAAAAGTTATCAAAAATTGTAAAATTTTGAACCTAATGCGACACAAATCTAATTAAGAAAATAAAAAACAAGAACATCACAAATAATAATTATTATTACAGAGCAAATAGAATAGACAAACAATGTATTAAATACTCATCTTATTCCATACAAAATTAATTCCCCATTGCCATTACTTAGAAGCATCTGAAGAATGCTTTATTTAATTCAAACTATCATTCACAAAGCATATATGTTTCAATGCATGATAATACAATTGACTAAAAGTTTAACACCAAATAAAATGGTGAAATTGATCATTACAATAGGAACTAAAACATGAGTTCTCCTTCTGCATTACTTTTGTCCTAAATTTTTCTTTTGAAATAACTGCAAATGCTAATATGAATCTAAGGATAATAGATATCATCTGCCATTAAAAAATAATAATAATAATAAATAAATAAATAATAATAATCACTATCACTTTCATTGGTTGTATAGGACACTATTATCACTAAAAATCAAGATCAACATTGTCTATTTAAATTAGAGAGGAATGACTATATACAATAATTTTCCTAGAAACAAATGCATTAATGATTGTAACAAGATAATAGTGTCCATCCTTAGCTAAATACAATATTTTTTCTAATAATCAAACTCAATTTCTTAACCAAAGAATCACTATGAGGTGACCTTCATTGTATTTAAACATTCACTTTGTAAGCATTTTATTCTCTTGTAGTAAATATTTTTTTTATCTAGTCAACATTTCAAGGGAAACCTTATTTATTACAAGAATCACTCCTAAGGAAAAAACAATAAATAAAAGCAAGTTAATATTTTTACTTAGCTTAATTCCAAATTTCTTCCAAAACTATAATTTTAGATAATATTATTCTACCTAATGCTCCTAAAAAAGTAAATCTCTTTTAACTCAAAAATTAAAAATAAAACTAATAAAATTATTCCTCATAAGTAACGGGTATTCATGAGGTACCCACAAAACAATGACTATTACATTGCAACTACACCATGGAGGAAAAGAGACAATTCTCGTTTTAACAGAAACCAAATGAAAAACAATAATTATAGAATTTGAAGGGGAAAATGTCATATCATAACCAATGGAGAACCCCCCTCCTATAGTTGGACCTCTGGAAATATTTGTTTCTAAATTGACCCTACTAAAAAAAACTTAAACTTGTGAAAATGAAAACAATTTCTCATCTTTTACACTCCATTTAGACATCTCAGAGGATTACTGAAAAAATCTTTCAAAATAGAAAAGTACTACCAAGGAAAAAATAACTTATAGAGAAGACATTTAAATGAAATAATCCCCACACATTGAGGTGGTCGCAAAATGCAATTGCCTTAAGCAAAGAGTTGTTGAGGAAACATTGACCACCACTAACCAACACATAATCAAATTGCCATCAACTACATGCAGTGGAATTACATATAAGTGGTGAAGAAAATGAAAGATAAGGCCAAAATAGTCTTTTAGTTACCTGACTAGTCAAGGGAAGATAACAAATTTATGTTAAATCCTTGTGAAATAGGTAAACAAATTTATGAAATTTAACGCCCAAATTGATGGGAATGCGAAAGAGCATTGCTAGATGGAGGACTATGCCTTTCTAATATTGTATCTCCTTTTCCATGTGCCTCTAACATGTCTTCTCTACATCACACCTGCATTATAATGTGTGTCTTGCATGTAGACATGTATCTAAAGCCTAAACACGTCTATAATGATTAACATATTTTTAAGAAGTGAAAAATAATAAAACTACCAAGAAAATCCTCAACAACCAATCCGAAAAAAGAAATAAATGTAAGAAATTTCAATTTAATAGAATAATTTCTGAGGACTATACAATAAAATATCTGTGCACGAATATCAAATAGAAAATTAATTAGAAAGAAGAGGTTGAAAACTATAGTCTCTGCCTATGCTAGGCGGGACTTAAAATTAAATGACCACAACTTATTTTCCTCTTTTTTATTTGTCTCCTATTTTTAAAAAAAAAATAATTCTACAAACTTTATTATTATTAAAATTTCATTGACACAATCTACAATGTAAAAAATAACTAATAAAAATCAATAATCATAAAAGCATGGACAAATTATTGCTAAATGTAATGAACAACTAGTGCTAGCCAAAAACAAACCAAAATAAACTTGGCACCAAACAAAATGCACCAAAGATAAAAAAAAGTCACACATGATTCTTTGATGTTAGGTAGACCTTTGACCATGTGTTTTGAGCAAAGTTGTTGAAGAGAGTGGAAGGCAAGATGACCAAACCGTTGATGCCATAATGTTGTTTGTGAATTAGAGTGAGTCAACAAGGCTTGAGAAGGAGACTTCGGCACAAAATGGGAGGAGGAATAAAGCCTCTTGATGAAAATTTTCCAAAATTATCAAAAAGATCAAATGATGAAAATTTCAAAAAATTCATTGTGTTTTCATTTTTTTGAAATTTAGTCAATAGTGCAATTTTTAGAGAAGTAAACTTAAGGAGGTGCATGAGAACATGTCTTCTCTTCCCTACTCAATAAATTCTTAATAATAACAAGAGACGCAATGTGTCGTAGTTCTTGCCTAATGCATAATGGTTGTAGAGGTGTAGGTGAGTGAGAATAAGGTTAAATAGTTCTAAATTAGCATTGTGAATGCATTAATTTTTGCCTAGAAATGCACTTGTGATCTGATAGGATGGCTCATAGATTTTCATAAAATAAAGTAATTTTTAATTATGAAATAATATCTATATAATTTAATATGTACATTTGTAAATAATAAATAGATGTAATACATATAAATTTGATGTTAATGAATAAATATAATGTAATAAATAAGAAATACAATATACATTTTTTTTTTTTTTTTTTTTGATCGGTAAACGGCTAAGGCCATGATAAATTTTATTAATTAAAATGAAAAGTTACAATAGCTTTTTTCTATTCAAACAAGCACTGGTAGGAAAGAACAAAGAAGAAAACCTACAGTCTTGCCTAGGACAAATGTCCTATATAATTACATTTTAAAAGGGGCATACCCTAGTAAACTGATAACCTAGATTAAATTACAATTAAATTACAATCAATAAAGGGGCATACCCCTAATTATTACAACTTCATCAGATGTTTCGAAACTTCTGCCCAATGATGTTTAGATCAGAATCAATTAAATCAGCCTGCTAAGAGACAAATCTGTCGTGCTGAAGAACCAACCAACCAACTAATCACATAAAATGGTTACTTACATACAAAAGCAGAGTAGAGGTCATATGACCATGTATTTGGAAAGATTGATTCCATCCTTGATAAATTCCAATGAAATATTATTAACCAAAACCATATAAATTGGTCTAAAATGAAAGAAAACTGGGAAAATCCTATGAAGAACAAGTTATGAACTAAACTACTTTTATTAACACCTTACACATCCATGTAGTAAATGATAGAAGCATTAAAAGGATTAACCCCACTTACTACACCTAACTTGCTGAAAATGTAATATAATAAGAATAACATCATCCGAAGAAAAAATGGAAAGATAACCCATGAGATCCACACCATCTTAACCATATTGTAGACCTAACTCTGAATTCGAAATGACTTATTCAAAAAAATATTATCTACTCAAACATTGCTCTGCCATGCTAGTTAATTCTGATTGAATGCCATCTTAAACAGAAATAAACCTACTACAATCTAAGCCATATATCTACTCAATCTCCATTACACCGTGATCAGAATTAATCCGAGAATAACTTAAAACAACCATAATAGTAAAGCATAAACCAAAGCATAACAGAATAGAGCACATATCTGATAAAACATGACTGCGATAATAGCAAGTTGCCTCGACCGAATACCATATCGCCCATCAAATAGTTAATAAAATTCAAACCAAGAAATTACGGTATAAATAATCTGAGCCAGACAAAGTCATATATATTGTTATGAAATGTCGCTGAAACCAAAACAGAGTATATTGAAATTTAGATTTACAAAAGCTTAAGTATATTATGTCCTATTCTTTGATTTATAATCAAAAATTTATATTTACATCCCCAAACTCTTGGATATAACTATGAACATTATACTTAAGCTACCTAGCCTATAGATAGAGGATGATAATAAACATACAGATCTTCATATCAAATCCTTTTACTCTAAGTACTTAGCAGCTAACGTCAAAATAACAAAAACTACTAATTGACCACCCAAGAAAGAGAGAACGTCACTTCTTCCAAAAAATCATAATCACCTCTACAACATCATAGGGGTTTTTAGCTTTGAAGAATAGGGGGGACACGAAGGAAGACCTCTCCTAGGTTGTTTTTTCTATATTCAAAGTGGAGAAATTTACTTTGTCAATGTCCTCGAAGGTAACCCCAAGGTGCACATATGCTTTATGAGCTTCGAGGTAGTTTGTCAACCACCCATGCCCTGTCGTCAAGATGATTTTCCTCCAACCTATTAGAAAGTGGAAACATGGCTCCATTTTTGGCCAAGCCATGTTAAAAGAATACTTATCCCGAATAACCAAGGATGGTCTCCTCGAAATATTTGCAATTATCAAGCTCCTTGGAGCATACTTCATATACATTTCTAGAAGTGGTAGGCACTGGTTCTCGTCTAACCCCATGATGGCCTCCTCTATGCCCTTACACCAGGTTGATTGAAAAATATTCAAACACAACCTAATCATTGCCCACTTCTTGAAACCAATATGGGCCATACAACCAATGAAAATCCCTATGACATCACTATTGGTGTGCCATGAATGACCATATTAAAAAACCCCTTCTCCAATTGCATGGCTAACTGCAATTCTGGTCATACCATTGACCTTTTGCAGGATGTTATTCCAACGTTCTGGCTTAACCTCCCTAATGAAGGCCATGGTCCTAACTTTAGAGGTATGGAAAACACTATCATTTGTTAGATTAGGTGAAAAACTAATCTCCCAAGAACACCTGCATGCATAAACCTGTCACATGGATGAAGCAAAGAACAGAGGCGAGGAAAAATCATGGAGGCCAAAAAGCTAGATCCATCTTATGGACATGCAAAGAGAAATATCTCATATAATCCAATAAGTGAATGAATAAAATACAAAGAGTTGAATCCTTATAAAGGAATCACGAAACCCGAAAAGGGAAACTAAAGCCTAAAAAAGCTAGGGTTGCACAATATAATTAATAAAATATTAATTATATGCACCTACAAGATAGCATAAGCAAACTAGAGTAATAGGAAACTTAATTAATTAAATCAAAGTGATTTAATTAATAAGTTAGAACAAATAATTACTCTAACACCCCCCCTTAAGCGAAGCTTGGGAGGAAGCTAACCTAGCACAACTATGAAAGAGAATTGGGTCCCGACAACAAGGCCAGATCAGGTACCCAATCACAACAAAATCTCTATAAAGTGGAGAAATAGAGAAAACCACATGGGAAAAACCCTACTCCAAAAAGAGATAGCAAAGAATGTTTCAGAAGAAGGAACAAAGAGATTAGAAGAGAATCATTGAAGCATGAAGAACCGCAAAACTGTGTCAAAATGTTGATCTGTAGAACCTCCATGGAAATAGAAGGCACGAACCATCAACCAAAGAAGCATAGAACAACAATATAACCTCCCCTTAAGGCAGGTGAGGTGACAAGCACCTGAAAAGATGGGCCAAAAATCTCCTACAACACAGGAGCCAAACACATCGAGAGTGAGGTACAAACACCAATAAAGGCTCGTGTCATTGACACTGCATGAGAAAATAGAGAAAGATGGCCTATAAGCAGCAAACAACTATCCCCCCCATGGCACTTTATAAAATAGTGCGAGCACAACGAATCACAATGATGAAAAAGACACCGAAATGCAAGAGTGGCACTTTATCTCAGTGCGTTGCATAAAGATGCTTACAATGAATATCAAAAAAAAAAAAAAAAAACATAACGCTGAAACAACAGAAGGTAAAGCCCAAAACGAAGCAAATGAAGCAACAAAATTGATCTCCAGACCTGAAACAATCAGGATATCCACCAGAATGCTAAAACGCAAAAGATTGAATAGGATGTGCCTGGAACAGAATTTGGAACAACAACTAGCATCACTGGAAAGAGCATAGAAAGAGATTTCTAGCAATATAAAGAAGTCCAAAATCAGAGATCGGAAGCTCAAGATACGCCTCCCGGAGTGCAAAACAGAACATATGGCTTTGACTGCCAAAACAGGCAACCAAACTACATCAAAACCCAAAAAAACCTATACCAACATCTCTGTCTTGGAACTAGCTTTCTGGTACATTTTTCAAATCGAAAAAATACGTTTGTATGCTCAAGTTACGGAGAAAAAACCTCCAGGGCCTCCAGAATGCATGAATTTTTTTTTAAAAAAAAACAAAAAAACATTTAAAAAATCTCTCCACCGTCGGCGGAGTGGTGGCCGGGCGGCGGGAGGGTGGAGGGTCGCCGCAGTGGCCGCCGGTGGAGCCACTGCGGTTAATTAACCACCGACGGCTAAAACTGCCGCAAATGTAATTTTTTTTTTGCGATCTTTTTAATTTCCTGCATCTCGGATTGTGTGCAAAGGCTGTACAACCCTGTACGACAAAAAATTTTGCCTCCTAGATCAACGTTGTCCAAAATGGACAAATTTTATATGAATTCTAGGGTTTTTGGGCGCTTTGAGCGCAAAGGTGATGTCTATTTGAGCCCAAAGTGACTAGAAAAATAGGTCCCCCCTAAATCCACATAAAAAGCTTTCGAAACCTTTGAAAAATGCAGCTTCTGAAATGCTTCAACAAACCACGAACAAAGAGCAGCAAGCTTGCTCTGATACCATGTTAGATTAGGTGAAAAACTAATCTCCCAAGAACACCTACATGCATAAACCTGTCACATGGATGAAGCAAAGAATAGAGGCAAGGAAAAATCATGGAGGCCAAAAAGCCAGATCCATCTTATGGACATGCAAAGAGAAATATCTCATATAATCCAATAAGTGAATGAATAAAATACAAAGAGGTGAATCCTTATAAAGGAATCACGAAACCCGAAAAGGGAAACTAAAGCCTAAAAAAGCTAGGGTTGCACAATATAATTAATAAAATATTAATTATATGCACCTACAAGATAGCATAAGAAAACTAGAGTATTAGGTAGCTTAATTAATTAAATCAAAGTGATTTAATTAATAAGTTAGAACAAATAATTACTCTAACAACATTGGTGTCCATGCTCGCAGAAACTAAACCCTACCAGACGAAGATCACACAAAAATCAAAAGCATAGGCTGTATAGAATACTCTTGAAGACACACGAGGCCTAATAAATGGGAAGCTAGCCAATATCACCACATAATGAGGCGACAGGTTGTAAACAGCTAAAATAAAAGAACACTCTAGCTAATGAGTACTCCGATCAAGGTCACGAACGAAGGTCTTTAAATTAAATAGAGAGGAGAGTGCAAAAAACCTAGAACCAAACTAAGGCTAAACCACTACTGACACCATCACTCCAATCATCATAACTTAATGAGAGCATAAGAGCTCAGCCAAACCATGATACCAAGGGACAAAGAAAACAAAAAAGGACAATCTAATTACAATGAACCCTCACCAAATGATATTGAAATATTCATAGAAAGCTCAAAAGATAACACCTAAGAATGGATCATGGATAAATAAAAACCATCAACCCCATAATTAGCTAATGAATCTACCTTCGAATTGCCTTCTTTGAATATACGAGGGTAACTTCTTGTAATCTTGAGTTAAGAATCTAGTTAGGTGGAGATGCTTCTTGATGGCATTAAGAATAATTTGTGAATCACCTTCTATAATAAGTTTGGAAATGCCCAACTGAAGACAAATGTTTAAACCTTCCTCTAGAGCTAAGAATTCCACCATATCATTAGAGGTAGGACTGATGGGTTTTTCTTTCTTGGCTATCCAAATACCTAAATCATTGTTAACTATACATCTAATACCAACCTTCCCAGGATTGCCTCTGGTGGCACCATCGAAATTCAACTTCACCCACCCTTTTGGAGGTGGCGACCATTTACAATTTCTTCAAGCCTCCTTATTCGCTTTAGGGTATAACAATGGGGGATTAATCAATTGAGGCCAGAGCTTCTTAATGAAACTATCCCAATATGAAAAGGATCCTTCTACCATCCACGATTTCCTGAGGAAGGAGTTGACATTTTCAACAATGCTAGCTTCAATCTTTAGAATCAATTCTACACTTTCCATCTCTTTGTCACAAAAAAATTCTTCTGTTCCTTTCTTTCTAAATTGCCCACAAGAGGACTAACAGACTGATATTCCAGATTTTGCTGTAAATTCCTTTACAAATGTTAGTAGGCTATCCAATGAGTAAATCCTTAAACTTCTTTGGGAACGGAGCATGCCAACCAAGGTTATGAATGAGCCATTCCCAACATTTTCATGAATAGGAACACTTATAAAGAAGATGTTCCACGTCCTCATTATCGCTTTTGCAAAGAAAACATCTAGAAGGACCTACAATGCCAATGCTATTAAGTCTATCTGCCATAAGAATTTTATTTTGGGCAACTAGCCATAAGAAGAAGCCTACTTTAGGTAAACATGAAGAATCCGAACACAGACTTAGGGGGAGCTCCACTTCCTCCCACCTTTTGGAATTAATAAGAGCATTATATCCATTTTTTACTCTATATTTGCCATTATTGGATGTCGCCCAAATCAACTTGTCCTCCTTCTCTAATTGTTTAATTGTCCTAGTTGAAATAATTTTATTATATGCTATAATCTCCTCTTGGTTCAAGTTAATTCCATCCAAGGATTTCCAAATCTAGGTAGAATTGTTATTAGAGAATGACTTCATCTTATAATCTTTGACTCTTCTACCCCATAAAGAGCAAAGTTTCTATTTAAGACCAGTGGGAATATAACCATTATTAATAGGAGGAAGACCATCCCAAGAATCATCCCAAAAGAGAGCATCTTCCCCATTTCCAACATCCCAAGTTAAAAATTTGCTCACTAAATGTTGACACTTAGTCATAAAGTTCCAACTTTCTAAATCCTTTGAAAGAGTCTTCATCCTAAAGATTGAACTTGGGTTGTTAATATCGAGATATTTGTTATATACAATTTTAGCCCACTTTTTATCTCTCTCAAAATATAGGCGCCAAACCAATTTGGCTCTTAGCACTTCATTTTGCCAAGACATATTTTTAATCCCTAAACCACCAAGCTCCTTTGGTCTGCAGACTTGATCCCATTTGACAAGAGCTAATTTTTTGGTTTCCTCACAATCATTCCATAGAAAATCTCTTAATTTAGCTTCAAATTTGTGGAGAAGGGATTTAGAAAGAGGCAAACATGAGAGCGGGTAAGTCGAGACTACTAACAAGACTAACCTAATCTTTATACTCTTCCTTGTTTTTGTGAGCCATCTATCTTTCCAATTACCTATCTTGGCTTCCAATTTATTCATGGTGTTGTGCCATACCTTACTTGATTTCAAACTCTTTTCCAAATCTATACCTAGATATTTGCATGGGAAGGGGCCTTTCTTATAACCCATAATGAGACAAATTTGATTTTCCACATTTTCTTCTATATTAAGGAAGAAAATTTCCGACTTAGCTTCGTTAACTTTTTGACCGGGGGCTTTCATGTAATTATCAATGATGGATTTTTAATTAATAGCCTCCTTTAAAGAACTCTCTCCTGGCAGTATTGTGTCAACTGCATATTGTTGGTGTGTAATATTAGGAATGTTTCGAGTGATCGTAACTCCTTTGATATCGTTGTTCAAGTGGGCTGTATTAATAGCTCTACAAAAGGCTTCAACCATTATGATAAAAAGAAAAGGGGATAGTGGGTCCCCTTGTCTTAAACCCCTGGAAACTTTGAAAAAACTTTTTGGTGAACCATTGACTAGCACCGAGATCCTAGTTGTTGAAATACACTTAAGGATAAGGTTGATCCATTGACAAGAAAAACTGAAGGCTTCTAAAGTTTTACATAGAAACTGCCAATCCACCATATCATATGCTTTTTGAATATCTAACTTCATGAACATACAAGCTTTGTTATTTTTCAGAGTTGAGTGAATGGCTTCTTGAATAATTATAATGCCGTCTAAAATTGATCTACTGGGCACAAAACCTGTCTGCTCCTCAAAGATGATCTTAGGTAGAATATGTTTTAGCCTATTGGCCAATATTTTGGAGTAGATTTTATAGATAGTGTTACATAGAGAAATCGGCCTAAATTCATTAGGACTCTCGGGCTATAATTTTTTAGGAATTAAGGTAATAAAAGAGTGATTGATTTCAGATAGAAGGGATCCCCCCTTTCTGGATGCTTCTAGAAGGGATCCCCCCTTTCTGGATGCTTCTAGCACCTCCCAAAACTCTCTTCCAAGAATATCCCAACATTTTTGATCGAAGAACACCTGAAACCCATTTGGACTAGGAGATTTTTCTAGGTTCATATTGAAGACTACACTTCTCACTTCTTCAAGGGAAATAGGTTGATTTAATACTTTGTTATCTTTTGGGGAGCCCAATTTGGGGATAACTTTCAACATTTTATCTTGCTCAAGTTTTTTAGACCCTTCCAGATTATTCAATTTTTTTTGGAAATGATTTACTAAAGTATTCCCGATTTTGGATGGATTATCCGTTACAAAACCATCTTGAGTTTTGATCTTGTTAATCGTATTCCTAGCTCTGTTATGGAGAGTTGAATTATGAAAGTATTTGGTGTTCCTATCACCTTCTTCAAGCCACCTTTCCCCAGATTTCTATTTCCAAAATACTTCTTCCTTGGACAAAATATCTTCTTGTTTGCCAACAATTCCTTTTCGAGCTCATAATTGTCATTGGTCATGCCATGTTTGATAATTTCTAAATTTAGTTCTCTAAGCCTATCTTCGATATCTAATTTTTCTTTAAAGATGTTTTTGAAATGTTCTTTGTTCCATCTAAGGATTGACTCTTTTAACATCTTCATTTTAGAGACAAAAACGAACATTTTAGAACCCTTGAATTCACCTTGAGACCACCATACTTAAATATTTTCTAAAAATCTGGGGTCCAAGAACCACATTTTTTTGCATTTTAACACACTACTAATGGGCTTATGAGGTTCAGTCAATTCCAACCTCATTGGGAAGTGGTCTAAACTAGCAAAAGGCAAAATCACAGATTGAATATTACAATTATCAATTTCAAGATTCCCTTTGATGAAAAATCTATCTAGTTTTTCCGCGATATATGCATAGTCTTTACGCCTATTATTCCAAGTATAAATCCCAATACAACAAGGAATATCAACTAAATTTTGCTCAGAACACCATTCATTAAAATCTTTCATGGGTTGAGAGAAGCATGAAATACCTCCATTTTTTCATTTAGACTTAAGATTGTGTTAAAATCTCCTCCTAAAATAATGGGAATATTTTCAAAATTTTCCATATAGCTGCTAATATCATTCCAAACTAATTTCTTTTCTGGAGTACTAACTGGTCCATAAACATTAAATAAAATCAGTTTACAATTAGATTTGATACTATTGAGAAACACATAGATCCAATTATTATTAGAAGATAAAATATTGAGAGAAATTTTCCTATGGTTCCAAATTACTCCTAATCCCCCAAATGCACCTACTGACTCATGCATACTTTTACCTAAACTTAAACCATCAAGCTTATTTAGCTTAGTTTCTTGTATGAAAATTATATCTGATTCGAATTTATTAAGATTTTGTTTTAATATTCTTTTCTTGTTAGGGGCATTTAAGCCCCTAACATTCCACATTGTGATCTTCATGGCTCCGTGGGAAGGCTCCTACCCTTCCCTTTATTAAAGAGATAGCCATTTTTTGTTGTTCCTGAGCCATTCTGTCTACTTCTCTGAGCTTCTTTAATGATTTCTCACCTCTCTTTGCAAATGTTTTCCCACAATTCGGTAATCTATTCCCTTCCATATGCATGGAGATACCTAGCTGATCCATATTTTCTTGAGCACACTTCAGTATACCATTCTTGGAACTATCATCCTTTTTTAATTCATTCCCTCTATCCTCATTTTCTATCTCTGATAATAGCTAATCTGGAAATATTGAGTCTTTATCTACCTGTTCTTCCATAGTTTGAACTATCTCTGAATGATAAATTGGATTAGCCTCCCTTTCAAATGTTTGCAAATCCCTCTTGAGTTTTGAAAACGTGTAGTTCTCCCCTCCCAGCTTTAATACCTTTTTTAAGAGTTCTTCTTTTTGAACCAAAATATCCTCCTCTTTATTCTCAAAATCAAAGACTCTGTAGAGCTCTTTTGATAATTTTTCTATATAATCCTTATCCTCCTTTTTAAAACATCCTGTCTCTAATTCTTTCTGCATATCCTCTTTTTGATTTAAATTTTTTTGAAAATCTTGAATGGGGATATCTTCAGGATCCAATTCTGAAGAATCTTTCAATTTGTTTGAATAGACTTTCTTTGGGGAAGGGGTTTGCCAAAATTTGGTTAACCTCTTCATGGGTTCTTTATTATTGCTACCATTTATTGATAAGGTTTCTGCCTCTTTACAATCCTCAATCATATTTTTTGATCCATTACCATGTTCTGCTACAACTTCGAACAACAGTTCCTATTCCTTTTCCTCTAATTGACTTAGAGAAGCAACTTGTTCCTCTATGCTAATTTTTGAATGTGCCTCTGCTTTGCGGAGTGCCTTCCCGTCTGCCTTACTTTTCTTAGGGTTTCTGTCTTTTTCTTGTGCTTCCTTTCATCCATGATGATACTCCGCAATCTCTATCTATTTGAGTTTTTAGGAGATTCTTTTATAATACTACATTCTTCTTTTCATTCTGGCTGCCCTCTGAATTCCACAGCCTTGTTTGCATCTAAAACCTTACTTAAGTCCTCTTAAGATCCATCCTTCTCACTTCTGACCGAAGATAAATTTGTGGTCTTCTGACCTGATGCATAATCTGAACCTGATACCCCTGAATTTTGCTTAACCCATTTTGACACCAATTTCTTTTTATAAACCTCTGTTAAATGGAGATCAAGATCAAAAGTTTTGGGAAGAAATCTGAAAGAGGAGTTTCTATCATCATCAAGCCTGATAATGTTTGAAATTATGCCCTCATGCTACTAGAATTTTAACTCGTATGTGGATTTGTTTGTGATTAATTTCAAGTTTCTAAGGTTTGCATTGTTTATATTTTGTTTAATTAGTAGTTTTAGATTGTTACAATTTTCAAAAGAAGCATCAAGACCTATTAGATCCCCTATCGCATTTCCTATGTGTCTAATAATGCTAATATGATTGAGCTCTAGGGGAAATGAATACAAAACAAACCATGTAGATATATTTAGATTCAAACTATCCTCCCTACAATTAGGAATCCAAAACTTGATCACAAAACCATTGAACATACATTCAGAGATATTTAAAAATTCTTGTTTTAATTCAACATCCCGGAAAAGCAGAAAGATTAATCTATCAGAATAGATAGAGATACTTACCTAAAGACCACAGAGATCCTCCAACCAATCCGCTAGCTTATAAAGATCTGCATTAGGGCCATTCCAAAATGCAAAGAGACCAAAATCCTAACAATTATGCCATCTTTCCTCACTCTCTTTGTTGCTGATAATGAGAACATTATCCTCATTGTCTTCGCTGTGAGGTTTGGAAAGTTTAGGGTTAACTTGATTAGCTTAAAGATGTAAAGGCTCCCTTTTGTGCGACGGGACATAATTGGCTGATAAATGCAGAGAAGCATTATCTCGCTAGGGCGTAGGTGGAGCATTCCTTGGTAGGAGATCGAAACCCTTATGTCTTAAATAATAGGGATTCAAGTTTTTGATTAGCATACTTGGTAGCATTAAACACAAAAATTTGTCAGTCTAAGCTCCCTATTGTATGGATGCTTGGTTCGATTTTCTTCTATGAATCCAACACTTGGCAATGTGGAAGCTGTTTAGGGTGTTGGAAGACTGAGTTTTCAAGCTTCTTCGCATGCTGAACTTCCAGAGGGGCAAAAGAATTTGAAGTTACTATCTTGGAATGCCTCGCAGACCTAGGCTTGAAGCTCTGAATCTGCGAATCTGAGCCAAACCTATTCTACCAGGGCAAAAACCCTAGCTTTCTCCTTTTTGCATTTCGTTTTGCCCGACATTTGCCTGAGAATTGGATATTCGAATGCACTTTTCTCATCTTTTTTTTGCTATCTGCCATTTTTCAGTTAAATTATATAAATATTTAATTTTAATACATAGTTTACAAAAACTTAATAATAATTTTTATATATTTTAGAATTGAACTTTTTTTTTTGTGGTTATTTCCTTTAGTGTTTTTTTTTATATAAAATATAATTATTAATTTAATATTAAAAAATATATTTAAACTAAATGATAAATTGTTTAAATAAATAATAATAATAAATGATATAATTTTTAAATTGTAACACTTATCAATTATACATATTACAAACACTATTATAAAATATAATTAAAAAATGATATTGTTTTTTTTTTTTTTTTAATAAAAGTAAAATAATAATAATAATTTAAGTAATTTTATTTTTTTTAAAAAGTTTTAAAAAAATTAGAAATTTAAATACAAAGATATAACATTTAACTCTACATTTGATTGAAATATCTATATTTGAACTTGGTAAGAAAAATAGATAGTGATAATTGATATTGATAGACATTCATTTGTGAGGTGGAAGATAGAAATGATTGTTTTTTAAAAAGTTAATCCACTTGTAACAAATGTGAAAAAGATAAAGTTGTAATTAATGCATTGATAGAGTTCTTATAAATGAATGTATTTGCAAAGTGTTTGAAAATTCTATATTTATATGTAATGAAAATTAATTTTACTCCTAACTATTTTTACTCCCAACTAATCACAATAAAGATAATTAGCTTTTTCATATTTTAAAATCATAGATAAATGTGTGAACATTACAAATTTGTATATAAGCCCAAAAAAAATTAAAATAAATAAATAAATAAAAATATATATATATTTACATACTATTGGTTGGATGAAAAGGTTATTTACATCTAACCGATGAACTAATAATAATAATACCCACGTTTTGTTTTTGTCGTTGTTGTTTTATCGTCTCCGAAGAACTCCATTAATTGGCTGTTTAACTTAAAACGAATAAGAAAGTTATGTTTCATTTTTTCAAACCCTACGTGCCTTCTCGTTTCTCTTGAAACTTTTGTTTGCATCCAATATCTGTTCTGCATTGTGTAACCCTCATTTGATTTATCCGAAAGAGAAATATTATCGGGGTAAGTGTTTGTTTTTGGCTGCAGTAGCCATTACGGAGAGCGGGTTTTGTGATCAACCCAATCGTACTATTGGATAAACCCTTCTCGCTTTTGGGTTACTCTTGCAGAAATTTGTATGAATATTTTAGATTAGTTTATAGGTTCTGCTAGAGGAATTTCGCACTGTGTTTTTAGTTTAGTTTCACCAGTCATTTGGACAGCGGGCTTAATCACTTTGAACAATTTGGGAAAGAGTTTCAAAGTTTTTTCAATATTCGGGTAAGATACCTTGTTGCATTCTTTTACTCGTGAAATTCTTTGGCATTTTTGGTGTTAGCGTATTCATTTTCTAATTCAAGTATGGAAGAATATTATGTTACAAAAATCAAAGTGAAAATGTGATGACTAATGAATGATTTCCTTCTAGCAGTTTTATATAGTTGTCTAGTTACTTTAAACTACATGATAACCCATGTGGAAAGACTGAATATCACAAGAGTTTCCAGCATAATTACATACATTCTAGTTTGGGACTCTTAAGAAATTATGTATACGTCAATCCTTCTGTCGTTTAAAAACATCAGCCCCAAACCTTTCTTTTCAAAATATTGGGAGTTGTATTGAAGCGCTTATTTCCAAATTGTCGGTCTAGAAACGTTTGTGTTGGATCTGATAGAGTTCCTGGTAGGAATCTTCTCCCAAGTGGATACCGTATTCTGTTGAATCATAACAAGTCGTTGTTTCGTGGGAGTTGGATCTGGGTTTTAAGATTCTCCAATATTTTGGCTCATCTTATGCTGTCAGGGCCTTTTATATTCTGAAAAGTACTGATATGTTTTTGAAACATATTCAGGAAATGGCTTTTTCGGGTACTAGTAAGCCCCTTTTTTATAAGGAATGCGTGAAACTCATTCCAACTTGTATTATATTAGTTTCCACATATACAGGGAGATTTGAACTTGGGTTGGGTTCTCACATTGGTGCGAGGTTACTTAGCCTCTAGAGCACAGCTTTTTGTTCTCAAGCAACACGGGTTTAAAGTTTTGAACAAAGACGGTCACTGGGATAATTCATCAAAAGGCAACAGATCAGAATAGACCTGTGTGTAATACTGATGGATGAAAAGGTTATGTTCTTAATGTCCTGAAAGACTGTTCGCATTACCTTGACTTTATAGTTTATTGAAAACAAAATTAAATAATCTTTTTAGTATCAGAACGAGCACTTAACCATCTGTTAGAAGTGATAACTGGGAAAGTAAAACTCAGAAATGCACTGGAAAACATCAAAATTGCTCTTAAACTTCATGTTTTACTGGTTGTCTTGGTTACGGAGGTCTCTTGCCCTGTTGATCTCATATAGTTGCGGCATCACCATTCAATTACAGGAGAAATCTGGCCATAATCTGAACTATTTTGGTGTGCTCCAAGTTTATCAGTCAGTCTACCTTCAAGAAAATCCATTAGTGCCCTAATGCACTACTTATGATTTTCAATAACAAATAAGTCGCTGTCTAGTTTATCTCATTCCATCTAACAGATTGGATTTGAAAGATAGCTTTCAACTGATTCATTTGTTTTCTTCCAAGGGCTGATTTATTCTCTTCAAATACCACCTTTATAAATTGGCAGCTATAGGAGTCAAAATGTGAACAATGACTCTGATTTCATTTTCCAATAGCTTATCTCCATGGTGTATCACCATTTTCTTCCATATGCAGAAGAACAAAGTGCAGTACACGAGGAATTGGAGCATAAAACGATGTTCTGCTTGATCACGCTTCCGAGTTCATCCCAAATATGTAAGTCTTCCAAGACTAGGTTCCTAATATCATTCCTAACATCCAATTCTTCTTAAGTGTCTCCTATAGATTCCAATATTTGTAACGTGATCTACAGTCCTATTTGCTGCCCTAAAAGAATGGGAGAATAATATGACTCAAATTGTGGATGGAGTTCTCTGGTTTCCACTCTTCTTTTCTTAACCTCCAGTCAGATGGTATACTCTGTTGCATTGCTGTTATAACTGGAAGGGAATGGTGTTCGCAGTCTTATGCAATGCTGGTTTTAAGCTTGCTAGCAAAGCCGAAGACTCCATGTTATTATTCTTGGTTGTGACAAGGAACTTGGATAGAGAAGGCATATTTGTAATTCTAGATACAATCTGAAAATGTCTCCCCAAAGTTCATACCACTGAACACGCATTCATTTTGGAAGCTTCATCAAGTTTAAGCAATATTAGTTTCCAAAGGAGTTACCTCATCTTACTTATTTTCTCAAATTACTTTCTGCACTGCCCCCATCAGTAGGGCAGGAATTCAAGAGTATTATCCAAGCTATTACCCAAAAGATCATTCACCTGCAAATCCTTAGTGTGATGAAATGAGCTGTAGTATTAAGTTGTTACACTCAACATTTGTTAGCCCACTTGTTTTAAACTTTTCACTGTTTTCAGTAATTCAACAGTAGTATCGGAGCTATTTCAAAGTACTTTATCAGGAAATAAATTATAGTATCCAAGTTAATTACCTTAAAAAATTAGTTGTCCAAAACTTAGTATCCAAACGTTTAATAAAACTACAGCGAAATCATTTTTGGAACCATTGTCACAATTGCAAGGATATATATCTAACCACTATTGACATAACTTTTACCAAAAATAATTATTCCAAAGGAAATGACAAATCACTGTCTACACAACTTTTACTAAAATAATTATTGCAAAGAGAAATGACCAACCCATATTAACAATACTTTTAGCAAAATAATTATTTCTTTGGCATTTTGTGGCAGATAACAGGATCAAAACATTATTCCTTTGGCAAAGGTCATGGCAACTGCCGAGAATCACACAGAGCGAGTATTTTCCATCAAACTGTGGCCTCCAAGTGATAACACTCGCTTGATGCTGGTAGAGCGGATGACCAGTACTCTATCTTCAGAATCCTATTTTTCAAGAAAGTATGGTCTTCTGAGCAAGGAAGAGGCTGCAGAAGATGCTAAAAGAATAGAAGATATAGCATTTGTTGCAGCAAATGATCATGCTAGTAAATACCCAGATGCAGATGGTAGATCTACTGTGCAACTTTATGCACAAGAGGCGAGCAAACTAATGTTGGAGGCTCTTAAGCGAGGACCCAGTTCAGACAGAACAACAGATCCTATTGCCAGGGAAGCATTCCCTGAAACTGTTGAGGCGAAGGAAGCAGTTGAAATGATTGAAGCTGTTGACTCGAAGGAAACTGTTGAAGAGAAGGAAGCTGCTGAAATGATGGAAGCTGTTGATTCGAAGGAAACTGTTGAAATGAAGGAAACTGTTGAAGAGAAGGGAGCTGTTGAAATGAAGGAAGCTGTTGAAGAGAACGAAGCCGTTGAAATGAATGAAACTGTTGAAGTTAATGAAACTGTTTTTGATATATCAGGGGGGTCACGGGGATTTGTTGATAAAGCCCTAGCCACAGAGCTCTTAAGGCCATTAAAGGAGCCAGGGAATTCTTATTCCAAAATATGCTTCAGCAACCGAAGTTTTGATGTCGAGGCTGCCACTGTTGCAAAAGAAATTTTGATGGGTGTTCAGAAAAATTTAACAGATGTGGACCTTGCAGATTTTGTTGCTGGAAGGCCTGAGGCTGAGGCCCTTGAGGTAATGTCAATATTTTCATCTGTTTTAGAAGGTTGTGTGCTGAGGTCACTAAATCTTTCAGATAATGCATTGGGAGAGAAGGGCATCAGGGCTTTTCGATCACTCTTGAAATCTCAGAAAACACTGGAAGAATTGTATTTCATCAATAACGGTATTTCGGGAGATGCTGCTAGAGCCATTTGTGAGCTTCTTCCATCTGTTGAAAGGATCAAGACTTTGCATTTTCATAACAATATGACAGGAGATGATGGAGCAGAGGCCCTTTCAGATCTCGTTACAAAATGCATAGCTCTAGAGGATTTCCGATGCTCATCAACCAGAATAGGTACCCAGGGTGGTATAAGTTTAGCAGGAGCTTTGGGAAAAGGCCACAGTTTGAAAAAGCTCGATTTAAGGGATAACATGTTTGGGAAACAAGGCGGGGTTGCTGTGAGCCGAGTTATATCTGGACACGTAGGTCTCACAGAAGTGTACTTGAGCTATTTGAATTTTGAGGATAAAGGCGCAATAGCTATTGCCAACAGCCTCAAAGATGCAGCTCCATCTCTGAGTGTTCTTGAGATTGCAGGAAATGAAATCACTCCAATAGCAGCTCCAGCTTTTGCAGAATGCCTTGCTGTAAAAAGCTTACTGACAAAATTTGTTGCATCAGAAAATGAACTCAAGGATGAAGGATCAGTTATTATATGCAAAGCACTTTTGGAAGGTCACGATCATCTCAAAGAACTTGATCTGAGTACAAATGGTATGACTGGAATTGGAGCAAAGGCTGCAGCAGAAACTGTTGCAAACAAGACTGATTTTAATCTGCTTAATATTGATGGAAATTGTATTTCTGAAGAAGGAATTGAGACTGTCAAAAATGTCCTGAGAAAAGGTACCAAGGGTGTTTCTGTACTTGGATCTCTGGAAGAGAATAATGAAGAAGGTGAGGGTGATGATGAAGAAAATGAAGGTGAAAGCGAGAATGGGGATGAAGAGGAAAGTAGTGATAATGACACATTGTTAGAGGAGAGACTTCAGAACCTGAAAGTGTAGCATGGAATGCTGATGTTTAGTGTAGGCACTCCAGTAGGACAATTTTGGATATTTTAATCCCTTTAAGGTTAACTTTCAGAGTTTTAACAACCACAGTTAAGCCCCTTATGGGAACAAAGGTAAGTGCATTTCCTGTTTACTGATTAGGAACAAGCGTTACCTCAATCTGAATATATGAGTTCTACTCTGAACCGGAGGATTCCCAATTTTTCATTTGTTGACTGACATGCGTTTTATGTCTCGTTTCTTTAATTTGCATTACTTGTGGTAGTTAAAAAATATCTATCATTTTGTCATCATCTTTAATGATGATATATTTGTGTGTAAGAGCCCTGTTTCAAAGGGTTTGCTTCTCAGCAGCTATATCTGTGTAAGTGACGTTCTTAAATTGTCTGAAAGCTGAATGGTGTGGTGTTTAAGATTTCAAATATTGGTTGCAATACTTATTTATTATCTGTCTTGTGATTTTTTTTGTTCTTTTTTATTCGTCCTATGTTTTGTTTAATATAAATAGCATTATCTATATGTCTATTTACACGAATAATATGAAATAAGTTTAGTGCTTCAGTTGAATTCATTTTTGGGATTGTTGAGTTTTTTTCATTGATAGGTCAAAGATAGTGCTTAGTTTGCAGATCCAAAAGGTTATTTCTCTCTGGAGTTTACTGGAAGAAAACTGACAAATTTGAATAACTTCCTTTCCAATAAAAAAGTACTCAAGATTTAAACATAATCTTGCATGGATGTTTTTGTAAAGAAACTGGTAAACAAAATAATAGGTATATTTCAGCATTTTGTTAATATTGATTATTAACCATTTATTTTATTTTTGAGAGTTTTTTCAATTTTGTGTATTTAATTACCTCTTTGGTAGCCCATTTTAATGAGTAGTTATATTGTTGAGGAAATTTTTAACTCATGCACATTAGCTAAATCGCCAGGCAAGTGAACAATGCTAGTACTGGAGTATATCAACCTAGTGACTTTCATCTCAAATCCTGTTCCAGATTGGCAAAGCTTTAAGTGTTTGTAATGCCTTATTTTTCTTAAAATTAATAATACCAGATTTCCAAAGTCCATTTCTAATGTAATTTATTTCTGGATTTGATTGTGTATCCAAAAATTGTTTTTTTGGATAAGCATCTGGCGTTATGTTACAGGTCCCAGGCTGGTATATGGCAAACAAGAGGTACAATATTTAGTAACACACACAAGGCCTGTATCAATAGATCACAGTTGGGCGCAGCAGCCTTAAGCAAAGCACAAGACCAAGTATAAGTAAATCATATTCAAGAACATGAAGGGAGCCAGCAAGCACGCAATAAGCAGTGACCTTTCAGCCCACGAGAGTAAAGCTGTAAGCAGCAACAAATCCCACTAAATGAACCAAAACACAACATAGCCACCAAGAGACATGGAGTTCAAAGCAAAAGTCACCCACAGATGCATAATGCAAAATTATTTGGGATATACCCCAACCCCAGTAAGTGACTCCAGCACTATTTGGTGCAGTCTTCCATCTATTGAATGCCTGACTATAAATGCCGTTCCCAGACACTGCAACTTTCTTAGCCTTCACCATTTTGATTCTAGAAGATCCTCCAAATCATCCATCAGAACATTTTATAACTTCTGCCCATCTCACAGGTGAACAGGATTGTCTTATCCTATATGAAGGAGTGTGTAAGTGCTGAGTACCTCTATTAAACCCTTATTGTGCGTAATGACCATATGCTTGATCACTAGGTGTAAATTTTGAAAAAATTCTTTAGGGGTCTCCACTTCCCTGGTTAGGTCAATTAGCGCCTCTTGCATTGCCTTCTATGCCTGAGCCTCTGGCACACCTTGGTGCTGCACTGTGACCTGCATATCAGAAACTGGATTCTCGTCTTTTACCTTTGGACATCTTAGAAGCTCTTCTAGGCCTGCTCTCATTTCCTCATTTTGAGCCATGACCTACAATTTTTCATTGAAATTTACTAACAGATTTGCTCTGAAGCAAAGTGCATCATTTTCTTTAATCCCATCTTTACCCAGAATCAAGTTTACCGCTTGCAGTACAGATGCATTAAGGGCAGCGGAATATCTGTTTAAGACAGTGGTTGGCAACTCCCTCTTTACAGAGAATCACGAGCCAAGCCACTACCTTGCCTAGCTACAAAAACGATGCTTGTGCTCAGCCACACAACCCAAAGTTGCACCACCCATAATCTCTTGAAAAGCATGTCGATGCACCAGGCAAACAAGAATCTCAAATGACATTGATGAAACACCTTATACCATACACTAAACTCACAAAGGAGATCGTAATTAGAAGAAGAGTTACTGGTAATCCGTTTCGTAACACATGCAAAATTTGTCATTCCAACATGTGCCTTGCTAATACTGCATGCAAGGTATAAATATCAATAAAATATAAAATATAAAATTATATTATTAAAAATATCAGTAAGTTTTTTATTATGAAAATAAAACCTACGGTGACAGGTGGAGCACTATCAAGCTGAGTGATCATCCTCGATAAGCTTGGATAGTTATGACTTTCCAAAGAAGGCACATTAGAAAGAATCCACTGATTGGCGAAAGAATGGCAACTTTGTTTTGCTCCCTAAAACAGTGATGCAACTCCTTTAACTTATAGTATAAAATTTTCTTGATGCAAATCAGGTCTTCATTTATTATGGAGTGAAGCTTCCAATTTGGGAATTTTCTCTGAAAGCATTTATAAATTATAACAGTTAATGAATCTCACAGTATACCCAAATCAAACCAGCTAACAGTTAATCTCTTCTTTCATCCACAATTCTTCACTTTGGAAATGCAGGAATAGGAGGGACCAGTTGTAGAGGCAAGAACCAAATTCAAGTTTCATCTAAGCTCTTCTAAATCCCTAGGGTTACTACATTCTGTGCCCTCAGTTGCTTCACCTTCTTGTGCAAGTCTTTTAATATCTAACCTATGTTACTAGAAATGTGATGTTTATGTCGTGTTCTGTGTTTCAACAACAGCAACTGGTTTCGTGTTGCGAACGGTCCTTTTTCTATCGTTTAGTCATAGCACAAATCTCTGCACAAATTTTGCACTTTGAACTTTTTTTCCCACTAAAATTTATATCCATGAATTTCTGCTTTTTCCAATTGTTTCACGTCCATGTTTATTGGGATACTTTTTGGAGCTTGTTTTAGGTGACATTATTATTGTTGATGTCTGATCTCCAGTTTAGTGTGGAGGACTTCAATTTACATTCACTTATTAATAAACTGAAAGTAGCAAACCCATAGTTTCAGAATGCAGATAGATCTGATCTATGCCCTACTGTGAATAGGCAAATCCACCTTAGAATAGTAGGGCATAGTTCTCTATCCTATATGCAATGCCCCTTAGAAGAGTAGGGCATAGTTCTAGATTCTATATGCAATACGAATGAATAGCCCTACTGATATCACTCACTTCAATCTGGGCATCTGCTTCACATAGAATAGTAGGGCTCCCATAGTAGGGGTTCGTGGGAGCCCTGCATCTGAACCGGAATATAATGAGAATGCAGGGGCCCCTACTATTCTATAGGGGGTTGGTGGTGGGACTATAGTTTAGGCCGTTTGCCTGGCCAGCTTATTCATATTATTGCGGCCAGATTCTATACATAAGCATGGGTGGTGGGTGGCCCCTACTATTATATGGTAGCTGTTGGGTGGCTCCTAGCCCTAGAATTTTATGGTATGGGCCCTACTATTCTAAAGTCCTTATTCAATATGTAGTAGTGGTAAGATATTATATTAATTTGTTCATGTATGTTACTTGTAAAATACTTTTTAAAACTAATTTATTCAAAATTGATAAGCATAATAATTTTGATAATCATTTATTCTAAACTTATAATAAATTTATATATAAATACGTGCGCACACATTTCTTATTCACAACTTCTAGATATTGCATTTCTCGTCATGTTGTAGTTGCAGTTTCATTTCTCATTTCTCGTTTCTGGTAACATAGTATCTAACACACAGTTTGTGTAGATGCTGCCAATTCTTTCCTTATTGGAAACAATGAATCATTATAGCCATGGCAGGGTTTTGAACAATACGTCTCAGGTAGTTCCCATTATCTGGAATTGCTTGCTTTATGATTTTCCATTACAAGTTGTGCCACAGCTCAAGCTGAGCATGGTTTCTTTCCAGCCAACTCTCTGATGACTAAGCCAACTTATTTTGGCTCTCTGATTTCGTCATGGTATATCAGTCTTATGGTTTATCAGATTTGCTTTGGGCCATGGTTATTTGCATTGTATTGGTTAATCCTGTTTGAGTTTAATTATTGTCATCCCTGGTAAGTGAGTATAAGTAGATCCTTCCAAATCCAGTCATTGCATGAGTAAACTTACACTTCTATGTTACACGGTGCTTGGATATGCCTATTTTGGTTGAGGTTTGATTAGACGGGATTAACTCTTTCTTTGTTCAATGGCAACTTCACGTTAAATGTCAATGCATTGATCAATCAGAATCAAACATTAAAATAGGCTGGTCATATTTTTTTAAAATTAATATTTGTTTTCCAATTTATTTCAAAATATCTTAATTGCTTTTAGAGTCTTACTATCTTATTTGAGGGTGTAGCCTTTTGAATCTCAAGAGATCAACCAATAAGGAGCAAGAATTAAAATAGCTAACCAAATTCTCAATGTTTGCTTTTTTGTCCTATTTCTTTAGATAATGCAATAGGTGATTTTTTATAATAATAATAAAAAAATTACAGAAATAAAAAATCCAACATATTAAAAAGGTCAAATGTATAGTTAAAATATTTTTCCATAAGATAATAATGCTTTACAGAATTACAATGATGCAAGCAATTTTCTATATCATTAGAATTTTTTAAGATTTTCATACAATAGCATAAGCAACTTTGTTTTGTTTCTTTTGACAATACAATGGTTGATAAAGCCATGTGATTTTTACAATATAAAAAATGATTTGATAAAAATTTAATAATTGATAACAATAATATAATACTTTATAAATATTGAGAGATCAATAATTACATATATAATATAATATATACCTAGTTTTTTTACATATAGAAATCATTATTGTTACAATATCGTTTAAGTAATATTTTAAAGATTTAGCTACAATACATATATATATATATATATATATATATATATATATATATATGTTCAACACTTAGTGTATTGTTCCCAACCAATTTCAAACTTTGATTGGCCATTGTGATTGTCGGTGTGTGTCTTTGTTGATCTAGCGTGCTCATGTATTTCAACACCAACTTTGTTATGAGGATGAGGTCTCCTATTTATGGCCACATTGGTTCATAATTCTAGTTCAAAGGCGTTTCATGTGAACCCAAAAGATGTGTGCCAATGTCACCAATCATACTAATTTTTCAATTTCTAATTCATTGTTTCTTTTAAATGGAGAATCTAATTAAGATTCTTTTATATATTGTATAGATATACATCTTATCTTAGAAAAATATAGTAAAAATTCTAAATTGATATTTCAAGACATCAAAATTTTGATATTTTTATTAGAATTTACATATATTTTGTATTAAGAAAACAAGTTTTGAAGGGACCTCGAAACCTAGATATTAGAAGCAGACAATTCGCTAGCTAGACCCAAAGATATACAACATGCTTTCAAAGAGAAATAGAGCAAAGATACAACAGACCAAAGTCAAAATAGGTGGGGAGCCGAACACCCCATAATCCCCACCCACACAAAGTGGTGGTCAAGAAAAGAAAAAACCCTAAATAAATTCACCACCCAGAAATAGGAAGAGGACATCGGAATTAAGATTTCCCCATCACCCTTGACTTGTGAGCTTTAGGAGAAGAATGGGATGGAAACCTCTTTGAATGTTTTCCTTTAATTGTTATCCATCCCTCTTCAATCTTGGTTGCTCTAGAGTGTCAGGCCAACAAATTGGCAGAGATAACTGATTCATCAACCCCAACACCATTTATAATAGGGCCAACAGTAGCACAACTAGTAGTAGGTTGAACAACATCATGTTGAATCAAACCACCAACATTATTTTGATAAAAAACAACTAAAGTAACACCAACATCACAAACAAGGTTAGCCACAACAACATCATCTAGAGTAACGCCAACAACTTCACGAATAGAGTTAGCCATAGGAAGGACTGCAACAACAACATCCTTCTGACTTGAACTAGCAAGAACAGGAGAAGGGATAATGCCATCATCTTGGTGAGCAAAAACAACCTCAGAGGGAGCTTCTAAAGGGAGCTTCCCCGCTAGATGAAGGCAACTTGGACAACACATAATGTTGCAACATTGCACCCTTCACCCATGAGGAGGGTTTCTTAAGTTTGACTTTCTCACATTTAGCCAGAACATGTTTGGTATTCAAGCAAATCCTGCATATGAAAGGAAGACCTTCATAGTCTATAAAGACTGAACCCAAGAGCCAACAGGACTAAATAGTTTAATCTCCACTAGAAGGTATTTGGAAGCATTGATATCAACATGAATCCAAGCATAAGTAGAATGAAATATATCAGAGGAATCCAATTCCACCATTAGAAAATCATCTAGAGCCTCACCAACTTCCTCAAGAATAGAATCATGCCATCGATGAAGAGGGGGGTTAGGAAGTCTTACCAAGATAGGTATTTTAGAAATATATTCAATGGCAGGGTTGAAGTCCTTGTGCCATGACTTGATCATCAAAGGGAAGCAATTCCCCATGTGAATAAATGATCACATAGAATAGTTCTCCTATCGTCCTCATTATCAAATTTGGTAATAAAGAACTCTTTCACTAGATGAAAGATTTGGACAGAGTTAGTAAGATAAGACACACACACACACACACACACACACACACACACACACACACACACACACACACACACATATAATTTTTCTAAATAACACACACACAAGTGGATATATTAGAGTTTCTCTAATTAATGATTAACCAATAACCATTATCTCTAGAGCAATTCAATCCGACTGAAGCTACAACATTAATACTCCCTCTTAGCTAGGGAGGATTGTTATAGAACACATTATGCTCTCAAGCATATAGAGAGCTATCATCACAATATAATATTCTTGGAATGACATATTTAAGAAAATCTAAATTGAGAATCACTAAATTTTTAGATTCAGCAAGATACAAATTTAAAATGAAGATTGATACTGATGTTGCTTGTGAATTGAGCAAATAATACTTAGAAATGCAAAAATAACTATATAGACATAAACATGCATTAGAAAGAACAAGAGACAAAGGATTTGATTTTGGAGTTCACTAGACTATGGTTACGTCTCCGGATCTGCAAACTTGTAAGATCGATGCCATTATTATGATGTAAAGATTCTTACTTCACCATGGTCTTCCATGGAGCTACAATCTTCTTTCCATTTCCACACTGCAATGACAAGAACTCACTAGCAGCATGTTCGTGCCTAAATCCTTAATCACATTTATAATACTAAGCAATAAAATTGTAACTCACACTCTCTCAACAAGAGTACGTGAATACAATAGGCATCAAGCCTTTACAAATGACTTAAAAAGTCATGAAAACTCTCTCAAGGAACCCACTAAGTTTTTATCTCTCAAGGGACCACTTAACTTACTTAAAAGAAAAGCTCTCACTTCCCCAAAACCCTTTACTAAGAGCAAAATAACTCTTCAAGTGTTTAAGAAATAAGAACACACTCTTCTTCTCTTACAAGAATTTGTGCCCTGGAATCTTCTCCAAATTCTCCTCTCTAGGATGATATTTTTGTAGACTTTAAAATTGTTCCAAACGCTATATTAATTAATTTAATATTTCCTTTGACATTATAATTAATTAATTATATTTGTCATATTCTTCTACTTATTTAATTAAATTTATTTAATTAAATAAGTTCATTTTCCTAATGTATTTTAATTTAATTTAAACACATCCCTTCTAATGTATTAAATTTATTTAATACATGGTGCTCCATAAAATCCCCTTTTATATAAATCTCAATTTATTTAATTCCCTCCACTTTATTGAATTATTTAATCCTATGATAAGTTAAATCCTATTTAATTTAATCATAATCACATCCTAAAACCTAGTCTACACCCATCACTCTCATCATTCTAAGCTTGCCCATTAATTAATCTCGCTTAATTATTCTAAACATCTTTTAGCTCCTAAATGTTTGCTCACACGTGTGAGAAACTCAAGATCCAATAAAACTTTCATTTTATTATTTTATTCACACCTCTGACACCTCTTACACATTTGTCCCCCTTTCCTTTCTCCAAGGTTTCTCACACATGTGTGAGCAAACCTTGAGCCATCACTTTCATCCAAATGACTTATGTTGACCTTTGCATGGCTTGTCCTCTTAGCCCATGTGTCTCCCTTGTGGCACCTATGTGGATGCAACATAGATGCCACCTCCCCAAGGCCTCTCTCAAACCTATAAATAGAGCCCTTGTCTCAAACATTTTACATTCCCCCTCATTTGCATTGTTATCATGCTAGTATAGAGTTAAAACTTTCTTAGTGATTTGCATATTTGCTATTGACTCTTTCGTAGATGTTAGATTTCTTACATTTATGCTTGCATTTCATGATAGACTACTATTATTAATTTCCTTCATTGCATTTCCATATCCACATCTTTAGAATCCTTTGAGTTTGGCTTATTCATAGCCATTTCTTGAAGGTATTCTACACTCATCTTAGTTTAGGTTTATATTTCATATAGCATTTCATTTCAATCATTGGGATTCATAGTTGTGTTTGTGGAGAGCACACTCACATCCCTCCAATCTAAAGCACACCAACAAGGCCTCTTATGGACGCCCTTGTTGAGTTGCTTTGAGGTTGCATGGGAATTTTAATTTGTAATTGCATAAGTTGTTAAACTCAAGCTTCTCTTAGTTGTATTTCAATTTGTTTCTAATCTTTCATATGCACATGTACAACTAATGTTTGCTTGTTTACGTGTGCACCCGACAGGTTAGGTTTTCTTGCATACAATTTCAAAAGGCCTTTACCACCTTTAAATACATAAAATTTGACTAATCTAGGAGAAAACAAATTAACTCCTCTTTTTATCCTTATTTGATAAAGGTTATTTTTAACATAGATTGGCTACCACTACACCAAAAGCTCAAACTATGCCATCAGAGAGGTTAGCCAGAGACTGCATAGGTCCGAAGGGAGGGGTTGAGGGTCCTACATGATAACAGTTTAGCCCTCCGAGCCGAGAAGTCCACATGGGACACAGGTGACCACGAGGCAAGTAAAGAGCACTAGTGGGATTTGAACCTCTCCCCAGCAGAGTCGCCAGTTTGTTAACACAAACCAGCTACCACTATACCAAAAGCTTGAACTATTAGTGAGGATGCCACCAAAGAGGTTAGCTAGAGTTCACACAGGTCTGAAGGGAGGGGTTGAGAGTCCCATGTGATAACAATTATCAACTAAGTTCATTAATAACTAACTTATTAAATGGTGTGATTCCTACTAATCATAGTTCAAAATACCTCACCAAAGAAGTTCCTTTAAAATAGCGGTCAGTGACATCATTCCTAAAATCCTATTAGACTAGTTGGTTGAGCCCAAGAATAGTGAGAAAGTGGCTTGGGGTTCCATTCCCACCACACATGATTCGTCTTATATCATTTTGTCTTATATGCCCTTAGCATAAGACAAAAGAGTTATGCCACCAACTATCCCAATAATCTCAGATGGCTTAATGGAATGAGTGAATTAATTGCAATTGAGAGGTGAGGGTTTTTCATCTCTGAATAAACTTTGACCCAATTGCTAATAAAACTTTGGTGGTTTGCCACGTAGTAGTAAAATACTCACCCACATTATAACACATGTCAAGACTCCATTGGCCAAGATCCTTGATTTGCCACATCATCATCTAGATTCCACCTCATCATGTAATGTCACCTTTCCATGTCATCAAGTTCTGATTGGTCAAATGTCATGTCACCTATTTTGCCATGTCATGTTGATGTCATCACTGGCCCACCTGGTCAACCTTCGACCACATAGGCCATAACTTTTGCATACAGCCTCAGATTTCATCCATTCAAAATGCATCAGAAAGCTATCAACAAGCTCTTTGATTTGGTACCATTTTTGTCCAATTTTGAGACAAGAAACTTTTCAGCTTTTTAGTCAACCTTTGGTTTGCCTATTTGACCAAACCTTTGACTATATATATCTTGAGCATACGAGCTCCTTTTGAGGTGCTTCAAGTTGTATTTAGAACATTTCACTATGCTCTATGCATTGATGCCAATTTTGGGAGATTTTGAGTGGGTTAAATTTTTGAGGTTTGCAAGATCCACTTGGATCACACATATATCCATCAACTTAGATGTTATCTTTCAACATCATTTGAAGTATGATTCAACAAGAAATATCAATCATATGCTATTCATCATACTTATATTCTCTCGGTATGCATAGTGGCATCATGATCCTAATGCCTACCAAAATAATATGTAATATCCTAGTAGAATATGAGTTATCTGATTTCTAGCACACTCCGGGACAATACCAAATGTAATCTATCGAATAACAACCTTGATCTTAGGGACAACAAAGTAGTCTCCATTATGAAAAGTATCACGATCTCTGACACACTCTGGGACATCAACTTAATGTAGTCTATGGTGATATGTTAGTTATCATGATCTCCGACACATTCCAGGACAAGTTAAAGAAGTCTTTCATGATAATAGATCAAGAACTCAAGAACAACATTTTTAGTACCATGATCTTTGACACATTCCATGACAACAATCTTAATGTAGTCTATCATGATACATTCATTATCATGGTCTTCAACAAATCCTGGGGCAACAACTTAATTTAGTCCATCATGATAACAAGTCAAGCCATTGTTAAGATTGTCACCTTACAATAGTAACCTCACAACACAACATCAATGAAAATCGTCACCTTCCATGATTTTTTCCAACAGAATCATGTAGAAACTCACATGATATCCACCATGAACCATGACAAAGGGTGGATCCATCATAGTTTCTCCTAGAGGGTGGAACAATGGCTTTCACCTTAAACTTCTCTCTCACAAAGAATAATGTATTACAAGGAATTTCACCTCAAAATTTCTCCCTTTGAACAAATATTCTAGGAAGTCATATCCTCTAGCTGCTCCCTTAGAAGCTCTCTTCATCCAAGGATGTCTGAAATAAACTTTTAGACTCCCCTTGAATTTGATATCAATCTTTTGACTTTCTAGTGACAAGTCGTCACTTCCTCATGATGTACATACGGGTGGGCCCATCAAAATCATGCAATCATAAACATGTGTTTTTAGACTCCCTCTTAATATCAATCTTTTGAGCTCTTATGTTGCCTTTGAAGAAGTGACAGACTCCCTCTTAATGGAAGAATACTTTGCTCACATAGTCCCACTCATCGAAGATATTTTTCTCAAAAAACTCATAGATCGAGTCCTACACTAATGCCTTGGCAACATACCTAGTGCGCCATTTTTCTCTTCCTACAAGAACATCCCTAGAGACCAAGGAATGGAACAAGAGTACATCAAGGCACATGACTCTTCTTATTCATACTTATAAGCAAGAGACTATGATAACAATATAACACTCAAAGATAATAAATACTTATATGTACATCAATATCCTTGATATAAATGCTCCAATGAAGGTGTACATGCATCAAATTAGAATATGCCTCCAATGGTGAATAAATATTGGTTAAGCTAATTTTTCACGACCCCCATAATGTAAAATTCCCACATACTTCATTATTATAAAGTTTTCAATTAATTTGATCCATCAAGTGGTTTAGCTCAAAACCTTTGAAAAGAACAATGCTTCTACTTGTAGATGAATATCCATAATGATATTCGTATTCAATCCTCTCGGGATGATCCTTGTGTTCCTGCTCTAGTTCTATACCCATGTTCCAACATATTAATCTTCCCCAATGACTTTGGAGATTGAAGCATCATCCTCCTCAAACTTCTTTAATTTTTTATTGTTGATCAATTTAGCAATTCCTTTCTAGATTTTGATCTTGATATATGTCTAAAATATGAACAACAAATTGAATGCTGAGATAGATTGACTTTGATTCCAAATAAACACCCACTTAGGGAAATCAAGATGGCTCATGCATTTTGACTATAGAATACCCTTGACTAGTCCTCTACAAGCCACAACATAACCAACAATAATTTCCAGAGGAAGCTTCCATCTAGAAATCTCATCTATGATTTGTGCTTATGCCCTTAATTCCTCATAAATAAATGTTCCCTTGTCAGGTTGCCATTGTAATGTTCCCTTGTCAGGTTACTTGGGAATATTGAGACCAAATTCTTATAATGTGAATTGTAGAAGACTTCTTTCAATTAAAGACCTCGCTCACAATGGAAAACTATAAAGACTATCCCTGCAAAACCAATGCCACGTCAACATTCTCTATAAAATGTAGAAAATTCAATGAGAGTTAAGGTCCTTTCTATATTGACCAATCAACATTAATTCTCAATTATCATTAAATTTAAAAGAAATACATCTACTAGATACCAGATTTTAGAATACCGAGATGATTTAGGTAGGATGACCAAGCTGAAATAAGCTTCAGAACCTACTCAAGAACATAAGGGCAAGAATATTGTAGGAGTGCTTTACCACCTTACCATGAAGCATTTAAGCTTCCCCGAAATCTTTCTTGACATGAAAGATACCCAACCTGACAATGAGGAAGTTTAAACAAGTAAAACTAAGAGTAGTAATGGAATGTGTGGTTAAATAAAATCATATTGTAAAAACCATTCACTAATAACATGGATAGCCAAATCAATGTATGAAAGGAAATCATCAACATTCCTTGATCAACATGTATAGATCTATTTTTTGTCACATTCAAATTTCCACTATGCGCTAACAACATATAGGCATAGAATTAAATATGCTTGCTAAAAATGGTAAACACTTAATGGATACATTAAGTCAATGCCACTAAGTATGGTGTCATTTCTAACATACCAATAAAACATATTTTGTTCATAAATCAAGAAAGAGAAAGAATGAATAACAAGTTAAGCCACATCTTAAATAGTTCCTTGAAACTCAACTATCAAAAGAGAGAAACATTACCAATATACTCACATGTGGATTTAAGGAACCATATCATACACACCTCTATTCATCTGATCTACCTTTCCCTAATTTACCCATAATCACCACCCTTCTAAAATTAATCTTCCTCCCAAAGAAACATTAATCACATATAGTCAACTTTTTTTAAGAATAAAGAAAAGGAATTGTCTAACGCATAAGGAAATATAACTCTTTCATTCAATAGTTCATCAATGATCACAATCTTTCTCCTAGAACGAAATATAGAAGAAAATGAAACATTAAGAAAAATTGGACAGAATTCCTCTATTTTTCTTTATAGATGACAAATAATCTCATTCACCATTTAGAATTTGTAATACAAACACTTCACAAGTGTACATATTCTTCCCATTTCATCATTTTATTCTATTCTCACATTAATTTACAAAGAATTTTAATTCTATATCATGGTAAAATTTCAATTCTCTCACAAGAATGTTCAAAGACGAGCTCTTCTTATATTTTATATATGCAACAATTTCATCTTTCTTGGTTCAAAAGAAACCAGTTAACAACATTCATTATTAAATCACATAATCCATGAAGCTTTTAAGACACATCTAACCAAGAAAATAAAATAACAATATCACAAATTCAAGTCATTGAACCTAATAACTCTTCTCTAGGCCCCTTTGTATTCAAGAAAAATATGTAATCAAGTCATGGACATTAAGAGTCAATACTTAAATTTATTTGTTTCGGTATCAAAATTATACCATGTCAGCCTTTACAGGTGAGAATGGTAATTTGATTTATAAAAATAGAACTATTCCAATGAATAGAGGGAAAGTTGAGGAATGAATTAAGATTTATAAATAACAACTAGTAATTTAGCATAACAAGGATAGAAAGATAACAGTTATAGAATTTTGTAAACTCTAACACCACAGGGTGGTTATATTTGTTGGATTCCTATCAAATTTTAAATAATTGTTCTAAACCTTCAATTCCTATCATCAAGTACGGGGAGTTACACATAAATTGGTTGACCAAATGTCATGGTGTAATTATCAATGAATACACACAATAAGTAAAATCAAAGAACATATACTGGTATCATTTGATGGAGTATATGAACTATACATCATCCTCTATAACAAAATGTGGTTGAATAGATCACCATTGCCAGACATACACAAGATCTGCTTGACCAAATATTGATCAAGGATGGACTCGACATGGTATCGATTTGCTTGATAAAAGGCTGAAATGATATTGGTTATGCATGTCATCACATAATATTAAATATATCATGGCTTCTTGTGTCATAAAACCTATGAGATACGATTCCCATTATTGGCTATGTTCTCCTAATTGTTTTCAATCATGACCATTCTATATCAATAGCCATAATAAGTTTCATGCATTCTATGTCATAGTAAGTGAAATTTTAGAGGTAGAGATATGGGAAGCACATTCATTTTGATGTATTAAAAAAATGTAACAAATTGTATCCGGTTTTCAAAGAAGCATTTACAGGTTGCTTCTAACAAGTTAGCAATACACAACGATTGCTTGGTCTTATTATGCTTTTGTGCTCTCAACACCCAACAACAGGAGAATGACATAATTTATTTTACATGATGTTATTTGCATGGAGGGAAGACCCTAATCAGTTTGGTTTTTAGATGGGTATTTTAAATTGATCACCATTATTTTTCATGGAAACAACAAGGTAATAGTAGTCATTTCCACATACAATTTAATCGTAGAAAAATGTGCAATGTAGAAGATTTGATAGTTAAACATGTTACAAATCCATGAGATTTGAGAATGGAGGACTTCGAAACATAAATTGATTACAATATCTAGACATTCATCAATAATAAATCAAAACAAGAACGAGCCATTCAATATTTATTTGTATTGAACAAGACTTTGAATGTATTCAAGTTTGCATTAGATAGTTAAAAAGGATAGAGAAACTTGGTGGAAGCCATCAACTTTCTTCCTGAAACTTGTTTTCCTTTCATGCTCCTTCCTCTTTCCTGGCTATTTAGCTCCCCATTTAACTCCCCAAAAGAGATGGTACCGTATCCTTTTGTAATTGTCCACCCCGATACTTTGTAATTGACGTACCTTATTATTATATTATTTATTCTTTTTTGTACAAAATAAATTGGTTCATTAATCTACGTGATACAAAACTACCCATCTTATTTAGAGGGAGATGAAATGGGTTGTGACATCCTTCCCCCCTTAGATAATGCATCAACCCGATGCAAATAAGTAAAACAATGCAATCATATTCAATGAAATTTAAGAAAACTTATATGAATAGGACTAAAATCTAACTTTCATTACTCATAATAACACATGTACTTCATTTAGTTTTATCAATAGCATTGACTTCTATCTAGTTATCCAAGTCAAATTTATTTTTTCTCAATGAAAACCTACATTTAATTTGAATGCATTCTAATAAAACTAGTACATAACTTTTCAAAGATGGTAGTAACACATAATTGGTGTAAACATTGTTATAGGAACGATAAAATCGCTCTTGAAATAAGCACATGTAATAATCAATCATCTCAAGAACATTTTTCTATGTGTGTGAATTCCATTACCATTCTATAGTTTTACAAGGTTCTAAAGACTACCTCTCTCCGACAATATTCTCCCTTTCTTATGTTGTGTCATTCCCTCTGTTGCATTACAGGAATAACACCAAAATATCAGTCCATTGTATATTATAAATTAGATCAATCATCCTAGAAAGTATCAAATAAAATACTTCTTTATCTCAAGGATTCTCAAAATTAACATATTATCTTAAAATCACGTGATATCAAAAACATACCTGTGCTTATTTATCATACCTGGGTCTCGCATTGATTTGACCCTACTAGTAGATACTTCATATCCGCTTTCTACCATACCCATACATATACACTCATAGTGGTTTTAGCTCATTTTCAATATCAGTAGCTCAAGGAGATCAATTCAAATATTAGGAGTCAACATTTTTCCTTCAACTTTATGACTTCTTAAATCATCTTTTAATCACATCTTGATCACGAGTAACATAAATAATCAAGTACACATACCATATGTACCATCTAACATGTGGTGCTCGCTAAGTGAGTAATCATCCACATCAATAAGTCAATGTCCATAAAACATAATCAAGTAATACAATCACATTACATCTAATTCATCATCATTTAATTCATTATGAAATATAATGACATGTGCATATAACATCATCAATGCAATCATCATTACGTATCTAAATGCTTGCAAAAGTTGACATTCAAATGTATTTAAATCATAATGCATCATTTAGCTCAAAATTAATGACATATATCCAGCCAATGTTATAAGTAAATGAATGATATAAAGGCCACATCGTCAAATGTATCAAGCAACATTGACCCGAAGTTCTACATTAATAGATAATAAAACCAAATCCCAATTAGACATATCGACCAAAGGTCTAAGTCAAATACATAATGACCAAGTCTATGTTGAACAACATATCAACTAGGAGTCCAAAACAAAGAACTCAAGACAACCAAATCGCCGATCATCATTCATGAACTAAGTTGACTAAATTATAAAACAAGTCAACAACTTTCTATAAAGAAGTCACATACATGGTGGATCATCACATATGCATAACACGAGTGCAATATATGTCTATAAATAAATAAAAGATCTATACATACCCTTTTGCATTCTCATAGGAAGATCACATTTCCATACACTTGCCACATAGTCCAAAAAGTCAAGTTAGGTTAGTCAAAAGTTGACTACACATAGTTGAATCAACAAGTAAATAAAATATCTTCCAATTAATTATGCAACTTCATTCTAGTTTCCAATTTACAAGGTGCAATAATAATCACATTTCATAAACCAATTATCAACCAAATTGTCGAACACAACATATCATCACATGAATATGCCATACATGAATATACTGAAGACGTTAATGTACATGTCAAACTTTATTTCATTGTATGTAAGAACCAATTCCTACTAAATAATTTATGCATCATCAAATGCAAGAAACACAAAAATAATCAAGCAAAATACTAGTTTGAATAGTCAACATCTATTTCATTCACCATAATCAAAGGTTAGAAAATAATTATCCATCTAAGAATGTAACATGACATTATCTAGGGATGCTGACCTACATGTCATCCATCCATCAAAATGCATGATTTAGTAAATTCATGAAGTATAATATAGAGTATCATACCTCAATGAGCATCACAAAAATTGTTGACCTGCATGTTAGACATGGAACAATAAGCACATCATACAAGTGCAATACCATCTGTATATGAGCAATGTTAGTATGCTAATAGAAACCAAATTTAAATAAAGCTTCTTCAAACTAAACAAAATTCATAAACTTCAAGATAGACTAAGATGAGCTCTCAATTGAGAATATGAGCCATTAATAGACTCTCTCAATAAGAAGCTCTCTTGTTGAGTGGCTTTGTCTAAATAGATAGGATGTATGCTCAAGCTTATGATTCAAAAATGGCTTCAAATGGAGTTGGAATTTGGGTGTGAGTGTATGGTTTTGATGTAAAATGGCTTCTTAAAATGGCATTATGACTTTACTTCATGGATTGTGTTATTTTGCAAAGGGGAAAGATCCAATTTATAGGCAAGAGGCTTGAGGGATTGAGGGCTAAGATGCAAGGATAGGAAAAAGGTCATGGAGGGCTCAGATTGCATGAGAGGAGAGCACATGGATTGTGCTTCCTCATAGCCAATCAGGGAGTGACACATGTCACAAGGTGAGAGGATGGAGGAAAGGGGAAGGATGAGTCAACAAAGGAGGCTCAAGGGATAAAATCTTCATAAAGACCCTCATAATGGCTTGTAAGAGCAATAAAAGGGCTTGGAAGAGTCATTTATGGCCTAGTGGGCTTCATAAAGTTTTATGGTTGAGATATTTTGAGGGAGATGAGAGCAATTTTGACTTGGGCTTGATTAGGAGGGTTTTAAGCTTGCTTAGGATTGTGCAAATTATTAGAGGATGGATTAGGATGGTTTAGGATTAGCTTAGGGATAGGCAAGTGGATGGCATTTAATGAGGGTGGGTGAAGAAGGAGATATTTGTTAACTTTGGCTTGGGTTAGTAAGTTTTAACCCATGTTTAGGGAATGTGACAAGGTTAGGAGGGGAGTAGGATTAGGTTTAAAGACATCTTCTAGAAGAGTCTAGACTTTGGATGAGGATAAAGACTTTCTAGAATAGTCTAGAACTTCCTAGGATGAGGATGAAGACTTTCTAGAAGAGTCTAGAACTTCTTAGGATGAGAATAAATTAGATTTTTAGGAAATAAATAAAGTTTTATTTATTTCAAGGGTTTGGGTTGAGGAGATATTTATTAAAACTTTTTTAATAAACATGAGGATTAATATTTAATCTTAATTAAATATTTTGAGTTGGGATTAGGGGTAGGAAATGATGGGATTAGCCTTTAATCAAAATTAAAAAAGGATTAGAAGATTTTGGAAGAGGTTAGTGGTCTTAAGGAAATTGGCCAAGTTTTGGGCAAAAAATAATTTTTTAATTTATTTTGGGTTTTTTGGTCAATTTATTAATTAGATAATTAATAAATAAGAAAATAATGTTTAAATAAGATTTAAACATTTTTGGGAGGGATTCCTTAATTAAATATTTTTAATTAAGATAAAGGGATTTAATGGCATAAAAATAAATAAATTAATTAAATAATTAATTAATTAATAAATGATGATGTCATCAATTTTTTTTCAGAAAATAAAAATACTTTATTTTCTAAAGGTTTTTAGGTGTCTACACCATCTACCATATGATTTGCACCATTAAGAAAGTCATCTAGGTATTATGCTCACCAATTATCTACAAGGATTATTAAATCCAAATTTTATCATTTCTGTAACCAAGGCCCTTAAGCCCATCTCGTCACCAAAGTGTGCTTAACTAACATATAAGCACAAGTTGTGATGTATAGCCTTTACGCCATTTAATCATCACATAAAATATGGTTGAGGTGCTTTCCTTCCCAACCATGAAGCCTTACACTTCCTTGGTATTCTACCTAACACAAAATGCCCAACCTTGCAATGCCTGAATAATACAAAATGCACTTCCTTGGGATCCTACCTAACATGTAGAATTCCCAACCTAGCAATGCCCACATAGTACAAAAGGTACTTTCTTTGGGATCCTACTTAACATGTAGAATTCCCAACCTGACAATGCCCAATAATGCAAAAAGCAAGAGATATTTGGTGCAACCATGAAACATATTACTTTCCACATATGTCCAAGTATCTCTAATCATGGATGTGGTAGGGAGATGCAACATGGGCAAGCATATCAAATAAATATATGCACATAGCTTTCGCCAAAGCATTTTTTTAGTACCAATATTACACTGGTAGGTGGAGTGAAAAATGAAAGCATCACTCTTACCCCTCCTTGTCTATCCAGATTTAGCACCCACAACGGAAGGTAAGCTTTCCAAAAAATTAAAAAATAAAATAAAAATAACAATAAATGCAAAAGGAAGAATGACATGTTCTTCACAATCTACTCCCTTATACATCCTATCATTGCTCCACATTGAACATGAGACTAGCATAATAAAAGTACACACCCTAGCCACCTCAAGATCAAAGAAATCTTCAAATCAAGATTTAGAATTCTCATATCAAAATCCAAGGAGGCAGAAAACCAATAAAATAAAGGTGAAAAAGATTTAGACTAGATAGGTCACATAAGAAATCGATGGTTAGGTGGTCACAAGGAATATTTTCAAGCTAGCCCCTCATCACATCAAAGTTCATGAAACTGAACATAAACAATGAAAACCAATTCACATAAGCCACAATTACTCTCACTAATCATCAAGATAGAGTAGATGTTTAACGACACCTTGCATCCAAGAACCGCTAAGAACATAACTAAACTTCACATGCATCACATGCAATCTTGATAATAACACATTTCTAAATACATAATAGAACATGCAATACTTTTCAAATGAAATTCATGTTCTGCTTACTTATAATACTAGGTTACTTATGAACCACATGAATCTGGCATAAAAAAAATAATTCTCACACCACATGTTATTTACACAATAAAAGACATTTTTTTTCTATCACAAGCCAAGTCTTGATTTATTAGACACTCATAGCCTAGTCCAAAAGTCAACCATCATTTGACTATCTCAACAATTACTAGAAATTCACACCCTTCTTGCATCACACATGCAAAGAAATAAATACTTCAAGTATAATATAACAATATGCATATTATACCATCACATAATTTAAATCAAAATATAATCATAACCATATGAGGTATGCAAATTACCAATCATTCCATAAACTTTCCATTTTGACAATCTTTAAAAGAATACAATGTCAACCCAAAATCTTGACATACATAAGGGGCATCTTATCCATCTATGTCAAAGTAATCATAACTGGAAGACACACCATGCAACCCATGTCATCAACTCATATAACATAAATTAAGCTAGTTGACTTACACTTGTGTGTCTAGCATAGTGAACTCAAGGCCCGAGTGTGGAATCAAGAGCTCTAATACCATATATAAAGATTGTCCTTGCAAAACTAATGCCACGTCAACATTCTCCATAAAATTTAGAAAATTAAACAAGAGTCTAGGTCCTTTGTATATTGACCAATCAACATTAATTATTAATTATCATTAAATTTAAAACAAATATGTCTACTAGATACTAGATTTTAGAATACTGAGATGATTTAGAAAGGATGAACAAGCTGAAATAAGCTTCAAAGCCTGCTCAAGAACATAAGGGCGAGAATATTGTAAGAGTGCTTTACTACCCTACCATGAAGTTGTTTGCTTCACCAAAATCTTTCTTGACATGAAAGATACCCAACCCAGCAACAAGGAAGTCTAAAGAGGTAAAACTAAGAGTAGTAATGGAATGTGTGGTTAAATAAAATCATGTTATTAAAACCATTCACTAATAACATGGATAGCTAAATCAATGAATGGAAGGAAATCATCAACATTCCTTGATCAACATGTATAGATCTATTTTTTGTCACATTTGAATTTCCACTATGCACTAACAACATATAAGCTTGCAATTAAATATGCTTGCTATAGAGCACTGTAACACTTAATGGATACCTTCTGTCAATGCCACTAAATATGATGTCATTTCTAACATACCAATAAAACATAATTTGTTCATAAATCAAGCAAGAGAAAGAATGAATAAAAAGTTAAACCACATCTTAAATAGTTCCTCGAAACTCGACTATCCCAAAGACAGAAACACTACCGTTGTACTCACATGTGGATTTATGGAACCATTTCAAACACATCTACTCATTTGATCTACTTTTTCCTAATTTACCCATAATCATCACTCTTCTAAAATTCATCTTCCTCACAAAGAAACATTAATCGCATATAGTTTAATTTTTTTTAAGAATAAAGAAAAGGAATGGTCTAATGCATGAGGAAATATAACTCTTTCATTCAATAGTTCATCAATGATCACAATCTTTCTCCTAGAAAGAAATAGAAGAAAATGAAACATTAAGAAAAATGGGACACAATTCTTCATTTTTTTTATACAAGACAAATAATCTCATTCACCATCTTGTAATACAAACACTTCACAAGTGTACATATTCTTCCCACTTCATCATTTCATTTGATTCTCACATTAATTTACAAAGAATTTTAATTCTATATCATGGGAAAATTTCCTTTCTCTTACAAGAATGTTCAAAGACAAGCTCTTCTTATATTTTATATATGCAAAAATTTCATCTTTCTTGGTTCAAAAGAAACCAATTAACAACATTCATTATTAAATCTCATAATCCATGAAGCTTTTAAGATCCATCTAACCAAGAATACACAATAGCAATATCACAAATTCAAGTCATTGAACCTAATAACTCTTCTCTAGGCCCCTTTCATACTTAAGAAAAATATGTAATCAAGAATGGTGATTTGATTTATAAAAATAGAACTATTCCAATGAATAAAGGATTGAGGAATGAATTAAGCTTTATAAACAAAAGCTAGTAATTTAGTATAACAAGGATAGAAAGATAATAGTTATAGAATTTTGTAAACTCTAACACCACAGGGTGGTTATATTTGTTTGATTCCTATCAAATTTTTAATCATTGTTCTAAACCTTCAATTCCTGTCATCAAGTACGGGGAGTTACACATAAACCGGTTGACCAAATGTCATGGTGTAATTATCAATGAATACACACAATAAGTAAAATCAAAGAAGATACACTGGTATCATCTGATGGAGTATATGAACTATACCTCATTCTCTATAACAAAATGTGGTTGAATAGACCACCACTGCCAGACATACACAAGATCTGCTTGACCAAATATTGATCAAGGATGGACTCAACATGTTATCGATTTGCTTGATAAAATGCTGAAATGATATTGTTTCTGCATGTCATCGCATAATATTCAAAATATCATGGCTTCCTGTGTCATAAAACCTATGAGATACGATTCCATTATTGGCTATGTTCTCCTAATTGTTTTTAATCATGATCATTCTATATCGATAGCCATATTAAGTTTTATGCATTCTATGTCATAGTAAGTGAAATTTTAGAGGTAGCGATATGGGAAGCCCATTGAATCTGATGTATTAAAAAAAAATGTAACAAATTGCATCCGGTTTTCAAAGAAACATTTACAGGTTGCTACTAACAAGTTAGCAATACACAACGATTGCTTGGTCCTCTTATGCTTTTGTGCTCTCAGCACCCAGCAATAGGAGAATGAGAGAACTTATTTTACATTATGTTATTTGCATGGAGGGAAGACCCTAATCGATTTGGTTTTAACATGGGTATTTTAAATTGATCACCATTATTTTTCATGGTAACAAAAAGGTAATAGGACGTGTGTCATTGTCATTTCCACATACAATGCAATCACACATATAATAATATGCAATGTAGAAGATTTGATAATTAAACAGGTTACAAATCCATGAGATTTGAGAATGGAGGACTTCGAGACGAACTGATTACAATATCCAGACATTCATCAATAATAAATCAAAACAAGAATGAGCTATTCAATATTTTTTTGTATTGAACAAGACTTTGAATGCATTCAAGTTCGTGAGATAGTACATAAGGAAAGGGAAACCTGGTGGAAGGCATCAACTTTCTTCCTAAAACTTATATTCCTTTAAAGCCCCTTCCTCTTTCCTGACTATTCAGCTCTCCAGTCGCCTCCCAACCCTGTTAGCAAAACTGTCCCCACAAGAGATGGTACCGTATCCTTTTGTAATTGTCCCCCCCCCATGCGTACCTTATATATATATATATTTGCAAAATAAATTGGTTCATTAATTTACGTGGTACAAAAGTACCCATCTTATTCGGAGGTAGATGAAATGGGTTTTGACAAAAACATATGTTACACCAACTTAGATGATCAACATTATTTACAAAAACTCTGACTCTTGGATCTCATGTCGTTTGGGATGTAATTGTAATGAATTTTTGATTAAGAAATGGATCCTCAAGATGTGAGTTTATTCTTGCAATTTGAGGGTTTAACTTGATATGTCAATCAAATATATGCTCGACATATATCTAAGAATGATATTGTATATATTGTTCTTCTAATTATTTATCAGATTTCATCACATGAAGTGGTGATGAGGCATACGTAATTGATGCGATAAATTCAAAACATTAATTTACCCTCTCCACCAATGTTCATATCTTCCTATTTCAGTTACTTAATGAATTTATTTGTTGCTCATCATTACTTTGCCAGTTTTTACTTCTTACTATCTCTCAGTCTCGTTATACTTGGTCTTTAAATTGGATTGTTTGCATATGCAGTGATGTACAATCCTACAAATTTGTGAGTAATATTTTCCCCTTCTTAGAGATTATTTTCTTCATATTTGGGCACTGATCATTCGAGATAAGCATCTAAGGATATTGATGGATCAATTTCTTATTCCAATCATTGAAATGAATTTATGCTGGTGTCCATTGGCTTGTATTACTTATATATCTTCAATCTCCTTCCTGGACTCTGTATATCCCTGTCTCTATCTGCTAAGGTGTAATTCCAAGTTCATGGTGCTATGCCTTGTTGCTGATGAAATGTGAAGCCTATCTCCTTATTTGTGCCTTGCTCGTGGTTCCTTTTTCTTTCTTTCTATTAATCTTTATGAGATTCCAATGATAATCCTTTGGCTATTTCCTTTTCATTTATGGTTTGGGAGTGTTAGATTTAGTGAAGAGAATGTAATTATGTTTTGATTTGCTTAGATTTACTAATACTCCTCCTCGTCCATTTATCAAACGAGAGATGTTGTTATTCAACAGTTTGTGTGGGTACAGACGTATCCATTCTCCAATGTATTCAGTCTGGTAACGTCCTCCTATATGCCATTGTAGGAATTGATCTTTGCAATGTGAATAAGAGGTTTTGTTCCATATTCCCAGTCGTGGCCCTCACATTACAAATGTTTCCCTCTTTAAAAGATGGTCCCTCCATGCTGTATTTTGATGGCATATTCTATCGATCCTCCGCAAACAAGTGTGTGTTCACGAATAGGCATTCACCGGGCTTTAGTGGACCTTATTTCATTGGAACAATTTGTCCCAAATCCCCCATTTATTTGATGGTTCTTACCTATATGCTGCATTACTGGCTTGTAGTTCCCAGGGGCTCTTACAGATGAACCATAATTGCATATATGTTGCTCTATATTAGAAACTATAGAACTGCCATGAATAATCTCAATTAACCTTTTCGCTGTCGTAAATAAACTGATAATGAATATATATAGCAAGAATGACTAGCTCGAAGACCAGTCTTAATAGGCTGGGCTTAACCAGCACACTCAAAGCGTTGACTGCTTTGGTGGCTTGAGGTGGGCCCTAGCCGTTACACATCCTTCTTCCGTTCGCCGTTAGCAGTCCGTTTGGCAAGTTTCAAATTTCATTTTGCCGCTCAATGGCACATAGTTCAAAGCAGCCGCACTGCAGACATAAACTTCTGTGGCCCATAATCATGGGTATTCTCGTAAGGTTGTCGCACAGCAAAAACATCTCCAACCAGTGTAGTCTCAACCTAAGCAAACAGAGAAGCGATAAGATTGGAGAAATTTTGTTTGATATTATAGTTGGAAATAGTCTGATGAAACCTTGTGCAAACTGTAGATGCAGAAATAGGCTAAGACGCGTGAAATGTTTGACCGAATAAATCTTTTCTCATTTATTCTCTGGTTTGTAAGGCATTCAGTTTCTTGAGAAGGCTTTGAAATGTTTGGCCGAATGCCTCCAAGCAATCAAGGAAGCAATTACCCTGGTAGTGTAGAATGGGTGCATAATGTGAAAGCAAATAAAAGGACATGAACGATTAGCCAAAATGCCTCCAATAAATTTGTCCTCGTGAATGATGCGGTTTATTCCCAGCATTCTCGGCATGAGCATGATACAATTACGATGGTTTTAAAACCTACAATAGCCAATCACGAGAGTCTCACAAATTCACAATATTCTCACACCATCAGAGTAGCGGATCTAGGAATTTTTTTCAAATTTTATAGTTGCAACCACATTCAGTTTGGACAAGCATGCGAATTATTTGACAATGGACCTAAGGAAATTAGGTCTCATCGAATGCCTGTATGGCAGGACATGGGCAATGAATCTTCCAAAGTTATTTCTGCTGCCTGTGTCAAAATGGAAGCTTTGATGATAATGAACATAGACCTATTATGCTATGAAATATGTTTTACTTTCTTTTGCTTTTCTTGGTAAGCTCTTGAATTCATTTAGTATCCCTTTCAATTTTTTTTACTTTATTTAATTTTTACTTTATTTGCATTATCATAAGATTTTTTTAGGACATTCTTTTATGGAAATCTTTAATGAGCATGGTTCATGCAAGATAATCTCCAAGAATCAAGAGTGGATTTCATATCTAAGGGTAAATATAAATCTATTTATGTGAGCAAAAATTGAATTTGAATAAAGTTTTCTTTCATATATATAGAGGTCACTCTTGTACTTGGATACAAAGACATTTTGATTTGTCTCCTATTTTTATAAAGGAATTCATATGAAAATTATTGATTAGATAAGGAGTTTGTAAAACTTAACTATATTGTAAAACTTAACTATATCATAATCCACTTTTCTAAAAAAAATTCTTCGATTGAGCACATATAATATGTGATTTGTCCAAGAATGTGACCTAATGGCATATATTAACTATCTCAATATAAATGTCAAGTACTCAAAATAAATATCTCTAGATCTCATCATTATCAATATAATTAATATGACACTATAGACACAAGAACCTACTAGTAGGTGCATTGTAAATGGTCAAATATGAAAATCAAGTATTCAAGTGGCTTGAATGTATACTATGATAGCCACGTGTATAGAGGATCATGTTCCATGTAGGAGAAAATGATCATACCAAAATTTTGAATAGATAATGTAAAAGATAACAAGCAAGCATGGTTACAAAAAAATATTTAATATATCTATTGTGTGAAAGAGAAATGGAGATAATCGTACTCCACTTTTCTAAAAGATAACAAAAAAGCATGGTTACAAAAAATTATTTAATATATACCTGTTGTGTGAAAGAGAAATGGAGATAATCGTACTTCGCTTTAGAGTGAATAGAAAGTGATCAACTATGGGAATATAATCCCCAACCTCTAAACCATGTTCTTTTCCATTTTTACGATTAGAAGGGAAGTTCTCATTCATGTGGATTGAAAAGGGAAAGACATAAGATTAAAAACAAAATTAAAAGTACTTGAAATGGTCAAAATCTATGTTATCCCATGCTTGGGTAAAACCTTCAATTGTAATGTAGGTGTAATAGTATTAAATCATGGAAATTATACAATCAATATGGCACTATCATGAATATAGTGCACTAACATTTTGTTGACACCATTCAAATTACATGATTATTTAAGAAAAATGAGATATTATTAGGTTTGTGTTCCAAATGGAAAGTGATATAAAAGAGGGATAAAAAAAATGAAAACAAATATTATAAATTTAAGATGACTTTTAAGTGTTGTGTCTATCTATCGTTTTATGACATAAGAGTTCATGTTTTAATTGTATTAATACCATAAAAATAATATCATTCCCATGTGTAGACATTAGACATTATCTTGATGTCTCCTATTGACACATAGCTTAATATTTTCTAAAATTATTCTTAGGTTTTTTTTTTTTTTTTTTTTTCCCTTGAAAATGGGTATTGTCGATTTCATATGCTAGCATAAGTCCCACAACCAAGTTAGCATCACATGATAAATAAGAGAATAAGGAAACATTCTATAAATAAAACTCTATATAATTATCGTAATATTCAACATATGGTCCATTCCTTTGATGTTTCATCTAGCCATCTTATCATCATTATGGAGCAATACTGGGAGGCTATACAAGACACCTCAATCAATTCTACCTAGATCAAGAGCACAAAATGGAAACCTTCATTTGGCATCTTAGCACCACTTGGAGTGTATGTACCAATGTGGCTTTATAGCTCATTACAATCCTTTTTATTTATTAGGTCTCTCATCCAAAATGAGATAGTCTAGTGGATAAGAATCATGAAGAGTTGTAATATGTGTCATTTTTTTCATTAGTAGAAAAAAATTGCATTTTAAATATAATTCATACATAGACAACAAGGTCGATTATTCGTTCCCTAAGGGGAAGGATCCTTGTTCAATTTGTTCCCCATTTTCGCTCAAGTTGGAGAAGGATGTGGTGAATGATATTGCAAAGGTGATTAACTCTCTTTCTGACCATGTAATGGTCTATCACTTTCAAGGTCTCTGGTCGAGTCTTTCAAAGTTGCACACTTAGGTTTCTAGAGATTGGGAACCTATTTTATTTGGATTATCCTTCTTTTCCCCATGGCTAAGGGGTTCTTCATTGCAAAGTTTGATGAAACTAAAAGCTAAAAGAAAATCTTATGTCCCTTCGTTTGCCTAGTCAAATTAGCACCAACCATTGATAATGAAACCATGGCATCTCAATTTCCCTCTTGCAGATCTAAATATTTTACTAATTTTTTAAATCTAGGTTTGGCTCCCTAACCATCCTCTTTATCTTTGGGTTGATTCTTTGTTGGAAGTGGTAGGTGGAGCTTTGGGTAACAACTTGATGGTTGATGAAGACTCATCAAATATTTTTCATTCCACTTATGTGAGAATTCTTGTTGAGATTCAGTCATTGGATTATGAAGGGATTCCCTTCAGATGTAGAAAATTCTACAACATTGGGCATTTGGCAACTCATTACGGTCTTCAAAGGCCAAAGACTAATAAGGATTCTTCTTGGTGAAAGGGGGCTTGTAATGAACATTATATGCGATTGCTAAGAATCTTTCTCATGATTCCCTCACTATAAATTCTTCTTCTCCTATTGCTCATGACCCTATTTCTGTTTAGGTTGCTGCCACTTGCATTATTGTGGGTAGTGAGGTGGATGGTTCAGATGTTGTTATGCATTTCCCTATGATGGTAGAGGCTAATAGGGTTGAGGTCCCTATTAGAGTCAATTTTATTAAATTGTTGGTCCCTCTACTAGAGTTTTTGTTGTTGGATATGTTTGTGTCTCTTTTGCTAATTCTTTTGTGGAAGATTTTCTTATTCTAGAATCGCAAGTGGCGATCACATTGGTTGAGGAGGGGTGGATCCCTGTAACTAGAAAACACCATAAGAAATCCTCTCCTCATTTTAATATGAATTATTTCTCTAGAAGGTCCTTCTATTTGATCAATAATTCGTCCACTTCTCCCCCATGTTGAGATTTTTTTCCAAGATTAGTTTTATCATTGCCATTTAGAAGAGGATTTTTTTTTAAATGGGGTTACTTGTTTGTCTCTATTAGTTTTTGTAGTCAAAATATGTGGCGTATGTGGATATGGCTATTTTGGGTAACTCCAATTTATTGTCTACTTCACCTACCCTCGGTAGAATTTTATATAGTCCATTGAATCTTGGGGTTTTAGTTTTCTGATCCACTCACCTTGATGGAGGATTTCTTAGATGGTTGGAATCACAAATGTACTAATTATCTAATTATCTAATTTCTTTTTAGTATAATTTTGGTTAGAATATATCTTTTGTCAATTTTCTACTTGGTGCAAGTTATCTTCTTTGATCCATTGAATTAAATGAAACTTATCTTTCTAATCCGTTCTTTCAAATCTTCATCAAATTCCCCAAGATCCTTTACTTCTAAGAGACAAATTTTATTTTGGTATCATAATGGTTCTTAAAAGAGGTCTTTCTCCTCATTTAAGGGTCACATCTAGAGTATATTTCCACAGTTTAATCAATATTGTTGATGAGTAAGGTGTTTTCCTCCACTTGATGAAGGGTGCTCCCCATAATGCCTTAAACACATAACATAAACAAAGAAATAACAACCATTTGCGAGAATAGAATATGAGCTTCTTATTACCACTGCAAATGTAGAATTATAGAATCTAAAATTACAATATGTTAACCCACATGGGTGCCTTCATTGCAGTAATTTGCAAGACAAAGTTGTGAACTATCACCCAGAGTTGTCCTAGACAATGTACAAGCATTTCTTAAATAGACAATTTATGCCACCCGAGAAAGTCTAGACACTCAAAATTAATAGCTAGTGTCGACAGACCCTAACAATATATATATATAGTTGGCCAAATACACCTTTGACATTTATTTTGGAAGTTTTGGTTTGTCCAACTTCGGAAGGCCACAACTTTCAAACCATTGCTCTGATTGCCTATTATAACCACTTTTTAGAATCCTCAACTTCTAATCCACAGGGTTGAATCCATGCAAGCACCCATCCATTGTGTTTTCAGGGCCTCAACCAAGCACATTTAGGTCTTCAATGGTGAGCTTGAAGTTTTTATACCAAAATTTTGTACACCAAAAATCCACAATAAATCCATGAATACTCATGATATGTCACTAAGCCTCAACTGGTAGGCTGATATATCCAAGATGAACATCCACCTCTAGAATTAGGACATTCTGAGCTCGTATGACTGACTTACTAAGTAGAAAGCCTCTAGAAACAACAACTCTACATTTAGACAACCCTTATTCAAACAACTGAAATGAAATATTTTTGGTTGATGCAAGATTGCTCTTACATGCAAGATGTTTTGCATCACACCTCTTATGTGTTTTCCTCCATAGGTTGGAAAGGAAGTCCTTTTGTCCTAGTGTTCACCAACATCGGGTCCAAGTGTTATTATTCTTAGAGTGGTTGGAGTTAGTATCCCTCTTATTGGGTGAGTTATGTTATGAATTATTGCTTATATTTTGATTGACTTGGACGATAAGTTTGGTAGTTCATTCATTTCTTACATTTTATTCCAATAGGGCTTGAAAATTTTGTGTACATGAAGATCCTAAATCCATTTCTCATATATTCTGTCATGGTATTATTTTTTTAAGAAGGTTAATGGATGTGATCTTCCTTACCTCGCTTTCTAAAGGATGGAATGCTTAATGATTAACATGTTTGAGGCATGTTTGAGACCACCGCACCTTTGGGGTGTATCTCTAAGGAAAATCCAAGCCTTAGGTTTGGTGAATTCCAATGCATTTGAAAAGACTTATTGCTCAATAATGTAATCACACTATAGAGTGATCACACTACTAAAATATAGTGGATTGTGTAACGCATATGCACTATAGAGTGATCACACTACTTAAATGTAGTGGTTTGTGTAGTGTGTACACACTATAGAGCAGTCACACTATTAAAATATAGTGTCTTTTGAAGATTTATATTTTCTAAGGGGTTGCAATTGATTCTTATATGTCTAAATGGGTCATAAGGGGTCTTAATGGACCATACAACATCGAGTGAGTGCACCAAGATGGCGTACAAAAAGGGGGTATAAGTGGACACCTTTTTTCTGAAATCAGGTAAATATGAACTTGGAGGAGACATTTGAGGTTCATTCACTCAAAATGACAATATGTGTCAAATATATAAATTGTAGTTCTTTGAATCTACTTTCTAAACTAGTAGAGTTTTTACAAAATGGATAAGATGGGTCAAACCCTGCACACACGACAAATAATTCCTAATTTCTTTTAGAAAACATAACATAGTTGTTTTTGTGTGCAACACAAAAGACATACTTATATTTAGTATTTTTTATAACCCTTTGGTAGGATGATAGTTAAGATCCATATCTAGAATTTATCTATTTTTTGTAATTTTATGATAAGTTTTTTTTTTTTTTTATGAATTATTGAAGTGGCTACATCTTGAAATTTTGGTACCTGTTCATGTGTTGAGCATAACTTGCACCAAAATAATCGAAAATGAATTTTTATTTTTAAAAGTGTATAGAATCAAGTGTAGAACAATAATATATAATTTATTTTGAATTTGGTTAAGTATATAAAAGATATTTAAAAAATGGTAGACATATGTCTATGAGGAATGTCAAGGCATTGGTAAAAGTAATTAAAGTTTGCATTGTTAATATTGTCCAAAAATAGAAAAATGTATATGGTTAGAAAGCTAAGAAGACATGTAATATTAGGGTAGTAGTTTTAGAGATACCCACTTCACTATTAGAAAACCCAATGAAGGCAAAAATGAGAATTCATCTTAGAAGATGAAAAAACGTCTAAAGGAAAAAAAATGGAGGGAAAATAGTCTCCTAAGCCTTTGGGTCATTTCCCTATGCTATCACCAAGCCTTAACCCAATCGGATTTCTAGGATTCAAATAACCTAATCAGGTTATGAAAATGAAAAACTACATTCAAAACCTAATCGGGTTATTAAAAACCTAATTGGGTTTTGAAGAAGTAAAATTTACTTGTTCAAAACCTGATCGGGTTTTGAAGAATTAAAAGTAGGCTTTACTTCAAAGGTCATAACTTTCACATACAAATTTGGATTGACTCCGTTGAAAATGGGTTGGAACACTATTGAAGAGATCTACAACATGATGTAGATAAATCAATTCTATATCATCAAAATTTTATTTTCCATCAATTTGAATTAAGAATAATCTAAAATAAGTAGTCATTGTTTTCCAAATGCATAATCAATAGGTAAAAACAAATGCTAACATAGTGTTAATTCTCTCTCAAAAAAAAAAAACATGTACACACAATCACTCACTAACTAAATAAATCTTAAGATATCTCTCTTACTAACTCCTAACCTCTCGCATTCTTTAACTTACTCCTAGCCTCTCGTTGTCTAACTTGTTACCCTTAAGCATTATCTCTCACTAAGTAATCACTAAGCCCTCCCTCTCTCACTAACCCCTAAACTCTCTTTCCCTCTCTCTCTCTCTCTCTCTCTCTCTCTCTCTCTCTCTCTCTCTCTCAATATTATATATCTCTCTCTATCATATCCCCTAATCTCTCTCTCTCTCTCTCTCTCTCTCTCTCTCTCTCTCTCTCTCTCTCTCTATCTGTCACTTCATCTCTCTCTCTCTCACTCTCTCCATCTATATCTCACTCTCTCTTATCCTATCCCCCTTCTCTCTCTGTCAAAGGGGGAGAGGTAGAGAGAGAGAGAGAGAGAGAGAGAGAGAGAGAGAGAGTTTGGGAGAGAGAAAGAGATAGTGGGATAGGATGGAGAGAGTGAGAGGGGATTGGACATGGATAGAGAGAGTGAGAAATATGAAGAGAATGGGTTAGGATGGAGAGAGGGGGGGGAGCAATAAGATGGAGAGACAGAGAGAGAGGTGGGGGGATAGGATAGAGAGAGTAAGATAGAGAAGGAGAGAGAGAGGTTAGGAGTTGGTGTGAGAATGGGAGTGGTTAAGAGTTAGTAAGAGAGAAATTAGGAGTTAGTGAGTGAATGAGTGAGTGTGTTTGTGCGTGAGAAAGATATAGATGGAGTGAGAGAGATGATAGAAAGATAAAAACTATGATAATACTCTTACCTACATATTCACTCCATGTTTGGGAAATAATTACTACTTATTTTAGACCATGATTGATTATAATGGATGGAAAATAAATTATTGATTTCCTACTATTATTTTAGTTTCATTATGTTGTAGATCTCTTCAATGTCTTTTCAATGCATTTTGAATGGAGTCAATTGGATTGTGGACATGAAATTTATGGCTTCCGGAGTGGAGCCTATTTTTACTTCTTCAAAACTTGATTAGGTTATTGACATTTTTAGTTTTTTTTTGGTGTCTAGTAAATTGTACACCATCTTGGTGCACACACCCTCTCATAGGAACACTTAGATAACATTCGGACTCATTAAGATATATTGTAACCCCTTAGTGTACATAATAAGTGTGTATAGGTCTATTGGTATAGGTTTTGATTAGATATATTGACTATTAATGTTGACCCACTTGTGAGACCTAGTTCCAAGATTGGCATTCTATAAGCTTGCCCTTGGTCAACTATGGTCAAAGGTGTCACATAGCCTAGAATTTATGATAGATTAGTTTTTCATGTTTTTAGATGTTATTGTCCATGTTGGATCAATTAGAAACCAATTTCGGTTAGTATAGGCAAAAGTTGCACTAATATTGCAAAGTTGCTAAAAAGTTGTCAAGCAACTAAAGGTGTATTTTGAACTCGCAATGACCATATTTGGTTCAAATGGTTTTTATAACCATTGGGAAGGCCTACATAGCCCTTTTAGCAGGTGGTAAGCACACAATGTGTAATCTTTGTTTTCAATCAATAAAAATATCAAGTTTTCTGCCAAAAATATGATGTTGTAACAAGTTGTACAAATGACCTCTAACACATAGGTATGAATTTATGACATTTTTGGGTAGACTGGTGAATCATCTCTCAAATGCATTTGGAATGAGATCCCAACTCATCACAAAACTCCAGATATTCAAGATTTATTGATTGTTGCTAGGGCTTCATTCATCTACCTAGGGTTTCATTAATTCTCTCTCATATCTTGAGATTCCACCATGGTAATTTAATGGCCCTAGGTGGAATCCAAGTAGGAACAATGTATTTTAAGATTTTCTTGGTCTCATATGAAAAGATGCAGAGAAGAAGGAGAAACTTGATGCCCTAGGCATGCAAGATCCATGTGCATGCTAGTAATTTGTAACAACAACTCCCACAACTTGCTATAGAAGAGGCTTCAAGGTCTGGGATCTCATTTATAAACATCTTATGTGAAACCCCTCATGTTCCAATGGTTGGATTGGAGTTTGGGTTAGGAGTTGTGGTACTTCCTTTGTAAATGGAGACCTAATTGACAAATCCTCCTAGGCGAGATTGTAAGTTCTAATTGCTACATTCTCATCTTGGGATCCTAGTGCTTTACTATGTTGTATAAACCCCAAAAGGGTATCAGAATTTTTGATTAATTCCTTGGGTTGTGTGGAGTTTTCTAAAACTAAATCAAGTTTTCACATTTCAAGGGCTACAAGCCATTCTTTGAGTTTGTGAAGCAACTATTCCATAAATGTTGCATAGTTTGAATATAATGTTTGATTCATGTTGTTTTGGACCTAAATAGACTATGAGTGTGTCTTAGAGTCACCCTTGGTCCTTATGTGTGTTTGGGGAGTAATGTGTCAAAAATGCCTTTTTAATGCCTTTAAGAGCAACTAGTGATTAGTTGCCTTTGTGATTGCTTTTCCTTGTGATTGGGATTGGCTTGCAGTGGTTTTGGGTTGTGATAACCTTATCCATCTTTTCAAGCACTTGTGATAGGTGTTTTGGGGTATATTAGCTTTGTAAGGACACTATTTGCATCATACTTTTAGTGAAGAGGATTCTAGAAACCTTGTTTTAACCCACTACTAGTTCCATTACATCATCCATTCTAGGATAGTCAACTCTATTTGGATTCGGTGAGCACGTTTCAATTACTAAAAAAACTTGCAATATCATGCACTTGAAAGTTGCTAATTGGTGCATCTTTAAAACCATTCGTCTTGGGACCATTTCGTCAGTTCTGTTAGCTCTGGTTGGTTGGGTAAATAGTAAGGGATATCTCATTTTTGTCATCGAGCTTTCATGCATGTTGGACTTGGGTGTTCCCCAAGACCACTAAGTCGGTTATGACACCAATTTTTAGAGGGTGATAACTCAGACCTCGTGATGGGTATTCAAGATCCATGAAGTGCATGATGATGGTGTAGGACCCCTCTAAGTGCTTGTAGGTCCATTCTGGGATACTCAACTCCATTTGGACTCGGTGAGCATGTTTCAATTGCCAAAAATACTTGCAATATCATGCACTTGAAAGTTGCTAGTTAATGCATCTTTCAAACCATTCGTCTTGGGACAATTCTATTAGTTCTGATTAGCAAGGTAAATGGTATGGGACATCTTGTTTTGGTCATTGAGATTTTACATTATTTTGTAACTAGGAATAGGATCCCTAAACTTTCTGATGGTTATCATGTGGTGCTCACTTTATAATATGTACCATTGTTAGAGAGATCAAGGGACCACTTACAAGGATGCCCCTAGGACTACAATATGAGAATCTTGACCTACCTTATTTTTTTTGTAAGTTTCTATTTGTTCTCAATTAGACACATGCCCATATTTAAGGAAGTGATGAAATCTCTCAGTTTGCATGAAGTAATGCAATCTTGCTTTTTGATAAATAAGAGATGAGAGAGTTCCATCCAACTGCCAAGATTAGTAATGAAAAGTGTTATGTATTTGTTTTTCTAAAAACAACAGACCTATTTATCCAAACTAAACCAAACATCTCAAAGAAAACCATCAGGTCGGCTGTTGATTGATTCAATCAAACTTGATAATAAAAAATAGTATGTTGTGAATTATTTTTTTCTTATGACCTACTCCCTATTATCATTATATATATAGCGTTCCATGCAAATAATTATAAATTAATAAGACCATTGGAAATAACATTATGATGATTTCTACAAGTTGGTTTCCATTACTTTCAAAAATAATTCTAAGAAAAACTCTTGTACATAGCACTGTGAATTGCCTCTTGGTATTAGAAAATGGTAGCTCATCTATAAGAATAGATTTATTGGTTACAATCTAGCAAATAGTATGTGCCTTGTATTTTCTTCCAAGATTTTGTAGAATGTCCACTTGCAATTACATCTTATAATGGGTGTGCATAGTCTCTTCAAAATCTCCAGTTTTTCCACAGGCAAGGAGGATGTTGATAATGGGTCTACCAGCCTATTCCAATCTTTCGTTTCCGCACATGCAAGGTGGACGCCAACAAAATTTGTAGAGTTTGGCTTTAGACTTGCAAAATTGCATTAGCTTCAAAATTTCTAGCCATTAAAAAATGAAAAAAGTTCCATGTGTGCAAAGGCTATGCAACTGTTTGGAATCTTTATACCTATTAATTACATTTTCTTGAAAGTTCCTAAAGCGTTCTCAACAAATTGGATTCCTTACAAACCAGAGAATAAATGAGGAAAGATTTACTCAGTCAAACATTTCACGCGTTTTAGCCTATTTCTGCATCTATAGTTTGCACAAGGTTTTATCAGACTATTTCCAACCATAATATCAAACAAAATTTCTCCACTCTTATCACTTCTCTGTTTGCATAGGTTGAGACTACACTAGTTGGAAATGTTTTTGTTGTGCGACAACCTTATGAGAATACCCATGATTATGGGCCACAGAAGTTTATGTCTGCAGTGTGGCTGCTTTGAACTATGTGGCATTGAGCGGCAAAATGAAATTTGAAACTTGCCAGACAGACTACTAATGGCGAACCGAAGAAGGATGTGTAACGGCTAGGGCCCACCTCAAGCCACCAAAGCAGTCAACGCTTTGAGTGTGCTAGTTAAGCCCAGCCGTCTTAATAGATAAGATATTATTGTTTTCCGATAGACAAATGCCCCTGGATATATTTTACAGTGATGAATATATTATTTGCCAATAAACAAATACCCATCTCTGGGATGAATCTATGCTGTATTGTTTATTTGAATAGACTAAGAAGCGAACTACCCTTTGTAGTGATGACTAGCTCTTGCCTATAATCTTGTCACTCTCTTGGCATTAGACCACGAAAATCTTAAGGTGTCTTGTAATCTTGCCCATTACTCATCATACATTTGTTGTTTGGCTATGATATCATGTTAAGATTTTAAGGACCATTTTTTGCAAATGTAATAACATTCTCATTTACTAGGTATGTATTCCAAATGCAAATTCAAATGTATATAAATACGTGTAGAAGAGACATGTCTCTATGGCTTATTAGTTAACAACCATTTATACAACACACACACACAGAGATAAATGGATATATTAGAGTTTGTTTGATTAATGATTAACCAATAACCATTATCTCTAAGTCAATTCAATCTGATTGAAGCTACAACATTAAAAATCCAAGCGTGAAGCTCCTTAAGAGAAGGCCAAAAGCCCTTCAATATGAAAATATCCACATCCACCTTGAGTACCACAATCCTTTGCACAATCCCTAAAACATTATCTTCAACCAGATCAACTGTAATAGATCTAAGGGTTGGAAAGGGAATATAAATAGAATTAGAGCTAGTCTTCAAACCCTCACCTTTAACAAATTGGGTGTAGGAAGGCCCATGCATATTCCCCAAGGCCCCCACAACAACGTCCTTTTATGCCATAACTTCCCTTAGAATGGCTTCATCAACAAAAAAATGCTACAATGTAGACCTATTTCCCCCCCCCCCCCCCCCCCCAACTATCGAAAAGAGAGAAATCAAATGAATGACATCATTGTTTAGTTGAGCTATGGAACCCTTGGAAGCACATATAGTCTCAACCATGCCAAGCCGCATAATGACCCAGATCCATCCACCGACAACAATGACAGGGAAGCCGAAGGAGCCTACTAAACACAAGGATGTGTGCATGTAGCTAGGATTAGTTTTCAAAATTGCCATAGCGTTGTCTTGAGGAAAGTAAGTTAATATCCATTCCTTCAAAAGTAATGATATCATGATACTTCTACAAATGAATTGTTAAAGATTCTTGTTTAGAATTTATATATGTTATAGTTTATTTGAAAAAACATTATGGAAAAACTTGATACAAATGCATATCTTGTTTGATAGGGTGTACATGTCTAAATACACAAATCACCAATGTATTTGCAAATTTAGACATGTACCCTTAACATGTGTTCAACAAGTATTTGTGTGACCAACATTCATCTTGGAGGACAATTGTGTTTGGATTACATGATAGAAATCTAATAGTCACATGCAAATAACCAATAATGCATATAAATAAAGCACACAAAAGTAAAAAATAAGACAAATATTTAACTTGGTTTATCCAATCTTGGGCTATGCCCACCAAATAGAAAGTCCAATCTTATTATTCGATGAAGAAAAATTATAGCTTGATCAATTTTAATTTACACTGACTTTTTTATGGGCCTTTATGTAGTTTACACAAGTAAAACTTAAAAATACTTGGTGAGTCAACGTAAAAGGGTGAGTGCACCAAGATGGTGTACAAAAAGGGGGGTATAAGTGGACACCTTTTTTTTAAAATCAAGTAAACTTGAACTTGGACGAGATATTTGAGGGTCATCCACTAAAAATGACAAGATGTGTAAAACAAATAAATTGTAGTACTTCGAATCTACTTTCTAAACTACTAGAATTTTTACAAAATGGATAAGATTAGGTGGGTCAAACCCGACACACATGAAAAATAGTTCCTTATTTATTTAGAAAACATAACATAGTTATTTTGTTGTGTAGCATAAAAGACATAGTTATATTTAGTATTTTGCATATCTCTTTGGTAAGATGATAGTTAAGAATCATATCTAGAAGTTGTGGTTTTTTTGTAATTTTATGATGAGTATTTTTTTAAATTACTTATTGAACAAACTACATCCTGAAATTTTGGTACCTATTCGTGTGCTGAGCATATAACTTGAATCAAAATAATTGAAAATGGAATTTTTTTTAATGTGTAAATAATCAAGTGTGGAACAATAATATATAATTTATTTTGAATTTGGTTAAGTATATCAAAATTTATTAAAACAATGGTAGACATATGTCTGTGAGGAATGTGAAGGCATTGTAAAAGTAATTAAAGTTTACAATGTTAATATTGTCCAAAAATAGAAAAAAATCTATAGTTAGAAAGCTAATAAGAAATGTAAGATTATGTGGTGGTGATTTTAGAGGTACCTACATCACCATTAGTGTACCTAATGAAGATAAAGATGAGAATTCATCCTAGAAGATGAAAAAATGTCTAACGGAAAAAAATGGAGGGAAAACAGTCTCCCAAGCCTTTGGGTCATTTCCCTAGGCTATCACCAAGCCATAACCCAATTGGGTTATGAAAATAAAAAATGCATTTAGAACTTGATCGGGTTTTGTAAAACTCAGGTTATGTATTACTACTACACAAAGGGGGAGAGAGAGAGAGAGAGAGAGAGAGAGAGAGAGAGAGATTAGGGAATAGGATAACGAGCGAGAATGAGAGAGAGGAAGTAATAAAGAGAGAGAGGATGGGATGAAGAGAAGGATTAAGGGATATGATAGACACTTGTGTAGTATAATACATAACTCCTCTCTCTATCTCTCTCCCTATCCTATTCCCCTCTCTCTTTCTCCTATCCCCTTCTCTCTCTCACTCGTTCTATCATATCCCCTGATCTCTCTCTCTCTCTCTCTCTCTCTCTCTCTCTCTTGTGCACATGCACACATGTGTGCGTGCATACACACACACACTCTCTCTCTCTCTCTCTCTCTCTCTCTCTCTCTCTCTCACACACACACACACACACACACACACACACACACACACTCATTCTCTCTCTTTATCCTATTCCCCTCTCTATTTCTCCTTTCTCTCTCTCACTCACACATAGACATAGACACACACATCCCTTAATCCTTCTCTCCATCCCATCATCTCTCTCTCTCTCTCTCTCTCTCTCTCTCTCTCTCTCTCTCTCTCTATCCTATCCTATCCTATCCCCTCTCTCTCTTTCTCCTATCCCTTTCTCTCTCACTCATTCTCTCCATATCTCTCTCACTCTTTCTATCATATCACCTAGTCTCTCACCTTCTCTCTCTCTCGCCATCCCTCCCTCTCTCTTTCTCTTTATCCTATCCCCTTCACTCTCATTCTCTTTTTCTCTCTCTCACTCTTTCTATCCTATCCCCTAATCTCTCTCTCTCTCTCCCTCCATCCCCCTCCCCCTCCCCCTCCCTCTCCCTCTCTCTATCCTACCCCTCTCTCTCTTTCTCCTATCCCCTTCTCTCTCACTCTTTCTAGCATATCCCCTAATCTCTCTCTCTCTCTCTCTCTCTCTCTCTCTCTCTCTCTCTCTCTCTCTCCCTCTCCTATCCTCTTCTCTCTCTCACTCTTTCTATCATATCCCCTAATCATCTCTCTCTATCCTATCTCCTTCTCTCTCTCACTCCCTCTCTCATTCTCTCTCTTTATCCTATCCTCTCTCACACACACATTCTTTCTCTATCATATCCCCTTCTCTCTCTCACTCTTTCTATCATATCCCCTAATCCTTCTCTCCATCCCATCCTCTCTCTCTCTCTCTCTCTCTCTCTCTCTCTCTCTCTCTCTCTCTCTCTCTCACCCCCTCCCTCTCTCCCTCTCTCTCCCCCTCCCTCTCCTATCCCCTCTCTCTCTTTTCATCCCCTTCTCTCTCTTTATCCTATCCCCATCCTCTCTCATTCTCTCCATCACTCCCTCCCTCCTTCAATCTACCTTTGTGTAGTAGTAATACATAACCTGATCAGGTTCTACAAAACGAATTTGGGTTATTAGTCCATATGGATAATGATGTTGTCAGAACTCAATAATCTGATTGGGTTATTGAAAACTTTAAATACAAAAACATGTCAATGATTATTATGTAGTTTTAGTGCAGTCCACCAGATTATACTTTTGTTTCACATGTATATCTATACCAGGTATGCAAGTATAAGGTTTTTTTTATGCTTGAAAATGCTAAATTTGATATTTGTCATGTGCCAAATTATTTTTTTATGTTAGTATCTTATGACTGAACATAAAATAATCATGCAGATTTGCTTAGTTTTGTATTTTATTGTGTATTTTATTCATGTTATTGTTTGTAGGGTAATTTGAATCTACAATCATGGGAAAGAACAAGAGAGGAATGATTGAAAAATGAGAGGCAACAATTACAAAAACAAGGGAGTGTATGAGGAGATTACATGAAGGTACATCATCAAATTCTTCCAATGTAAGTGATGAAAATATACCTATTGATATTGATGTCACAAATGCACCTAATTTGATAAACAAAAATGTTCAACATACCCCAATTGAAATGACTCTAATAAATACACTTACATCACCTAATGCCCTTAATGTGACATCTCAAGTTGAAATGATGAATGCACATAATGTAAGTAATAAAAATGTAGATCATGCACATACATCAACATCTCCTAGAATAATTTGTAGAAAACCAAAGTTTCTAATTAACATTGATGAAAATATTTTGAAGCCAATGAATGATAAAATGTCAAAAAGAAATTGTAGGAGAATTGTTTAAAAGATTTGTAATATCTATTTTGAATTTTTAAATCAAAGTGTAATATTTCAACTTGTTGTTGAAATGGTTAAAAATTTGAAATATAGAGAAACAATGAGAATTTTGGGGTTAAGAACATCCGAAAATAGTAGTGAAAGAAGAATTGTTAGAAATCTCTTTGATGCATACCAATCCATTGGTTCAAAAGAACGTACTAAAGATGATGATACAAGTCAATGTCAACCATAATGGGCAAAGAAATGACAAAAGTTTGTATGGCAAGAAAAACAAGTAGATCATTAAGGATAAATAGAACAACTTTAGTCAAAGCCTTGGTGAGGCGGGAGAAAATTGAGAATTCTAATGAGACTTATTTTTGGTCATTCCAGGGTAGAATCCCATGTAAGGACAAAGTTATTGTTGACATGCACTAAGAACATTAATAGAAAACTTTTGGCATGACAACACAAGGGCCTCATTAAACCAAAAAGATGTTGTCAAAAGACGAATTAGAAAAAAATTGTGAGCCACATGCAAAACATTTTTTAGATATGACTCAAACACAACTTTATGAAATGTTTCTTTGAAGATTTCCTCAAATTAAAATCAGCCACATGTTTTCTGAGATGACAAAACTATTCTATGTTAAGATAAATCATACACACACTGCATGTTGTTGTAGGGTTCATATTGAGTTTTCTATGCATCATGATGTTTATCATTATACATGTTGTACTTTGCATAATAATGAAATATTACAAGAATGTGGTCTACAATTACCTTCTAAGTCACCAAGAGAATTTATTGTAAGTGTACTATGTAAATGAGATGATGGGTGTATTTATTATAAGACCAAATGTTTGAAAGGTTTTTGCCCTCAACGTGGTGGTTTGTAAAAGTTGCATAGATCCCTACATCTAGATAACACACATGAAATTGGTAAGAAAGTAGTTTCTCTTGGAAAGTACAAGTCAATTATATATGGTGTTAAAGATGGAAAAGAATTAAAGAGGTGCAAATTAGTGAAAATTGATGTATGTATAACTAATTTTATGAAATTGTTTCAAGAGAAAATAGTTTATGAGTACATAAGTCATACACATAGAGCTAGATGGTTAGATGAGAAATTCAAGTTGTGTAAGGAAACTTTTCCCTTGGGTATGATTGTGTCAGTTGTTGACTTTGTTGAAAACTATACACTAAAACCTCAAAATGAAGTGCAAACAATGTATTACAACTCTATACAAGTGTCAATTTGTGTATAGATAAAATTTATTCATGCACATGATAGCATAGAGGAGGACATAAAGGTATTAAGAAAGTATGACTTCTATATCAACGGTGATCAAACTCATTCATCAAAGTTTATACAAGGATATTTTAGAGTTTTCTATGACAATTTGAGGAAAAGAGATGTAAGATACAATCAAAAAATTATATGGTCAGACAACTACACCACACAATTCAAGAATGCAAGGATGTTCTATTGGTTGAGTAGGATGCATGTGATAAGTGGAGTGCAACATATTTGGAATTTCACTAAGGCGGGACATGGAAAGGGGCACCATAATGGTGCTAGAGCATGTGTGAAAAGAGCCCTTCGTAGAGAGGAATTAAAGTATGAAGGTGGTGTAATTTTAGAAAATGCTAAAACAATTGTCCAATGGTGTAATTCTACAATGGGACCAAGTAATACAAGTAAGTCTATGGTTTCTAGATATTTTTGGTTGAGAGGTGAACCTTACATTAAAAATTTGTAAGATTGTTGTACACTTACAAGATCAAGTGAGATGCATTCATTTCGAAGTTCAAATGCAACATCACTAGCTATTCATACTGGAAAGCTTACATGATTTTGCTCTTCTTGTATGGATCATTTATGGGATGAATGTTAATCAAAAGAGTGGGTTGACCAATGGTCTTGTAGACCTTTGCATCCAATTGATTCATATCAACTTCCTACAATAGTACAACTCAACCACATCAACAAATTTTGAGCATGTATCTCACCTAGTTGAACTAGTTACTAAGTTATCAATTTAATACTTGGTTAAAATAGTTTACTTTCAATTTTGGCATTAACTTATCCTTCGATATAATGCAGGTCATGTATATGTAGTTATTGCATATTGGAATAATGATGAAGGAATATATTACTTTATATGTCGGTGTATTGAGCCCAAAAATAAACTGATAGCTACAGTCATTGATGGTGAAGATATTGAGTACCCAATAAGTTCCATCATAATAGGCACATGTCTTAGAAGGTAGCATATTTTTATCCCTCGCCATGAAGATCTCTTTAAGCCAATTTGTCATGTATAATGTATCAATTTTGACTTTAAATTGTCTTTACAAATAAATGTAGTTGCCCTATCAAGAATTCTACCACGTGGTTATTTGAGGATTTTGAGACACACATACATATCCTTCATTACTCTAACCTTATTGTTGCAACAAATATTCAATTGATATTGTATCATGGTAGGCCTCTTAACAAGAAGTTGTGGAAAGTAGGTGAATATGATCACGAGGCAATACTTGATACAATAAGGGTTAGAGCTGATCCAAAAGGGTCCCTTGATTGATTGTGTTCTATATACCTTAATCATTCTACATATGGTAGAATAATTTTGAAAATTTTGTATATATGTTATGTGAAATGTTGTAACTTCGTAGTGATGTGCACATGTAGATGCCAAATTTTGTATATAAAAAATGGAAGACATGCAATATGTGCATATTTATATGCCATATTTTATCGAAAAATATGATAAGAGATGTCACATGTGCATATTTAGATGCCAAATTTTGTATATAGAATTGATAAGAGATGTAAATATTGTACATTATTGTTATAAATTTTTGCATTGAATTTATTGTTATAGTTATAAATTTGGCTATTGAACTCTTTTTCGTGGATTTGATGATATGTTAAAAAAAAATTCAATTATCTTCAACTTATATGGATTTAGATGACTTGTCCTCTTGCATTTTTCTCCCAACTTTCCCAAAACATTAGGAAAATAAATTATAGATTTGGATACCCATTTGGCTTCTCTACAACATATACAAAGATTGGATGAGTTTTTTTTCGATCGTGTTCATGCTGTCACACCATAGCACCCCTTTTTGAACTTAAAATAGGTCACTTTTACAAAGCAACTACCCTTTATCCTTAACCCCTAAGTCCTCAACTTTGTACAATACCTACTTAGGTGTCAAAATCATAGATTCAATAGGTTTAGAGTCTCCTTGACCTCCTTTACATTCCCAAACATCAAATCCTCACCACTTGCTCCCTAAGGGTCTCTAAGCACCATCACATTACGATCTTTGATCGAGCATTTCTCTGAGCTCATTGAGGTATCGATGAACTGTCAAGTGCTATAGGATTTCATTGTATAGGCCAACAACCTATCTCAATTTTTAGAGATTCAATTTTTTTTGGAATTGACATCCCTATCTCACCTAATGTCGAAAGTTGCAATGCTGCTCAGTTCAAATGAGCAAGGCAGTGTATATTTTAAATTGTATGCACTAGGATTGAATCATCTACTCCGTTAGCTTTAGTTGGTTAGGTTTAGGTGAGGACCAATCTCCTTTCAGCCACAACATCCCTAGGATTCTATCGACCACATTGAACGGAAGCGTCCCTAAGGGGTCTCTGAGCACCATCAAGTTGTGATCTCTAATCCGGCATTTCTCCAAACTCGTGCAATGTATTGATGAAATATCAATGCTATAGGATCATGTTGTCTAGGACTAAAATAACATATCTTAGTTTTTAAATATTCAACTTTTTTTGGATTTGGCATCCCTATCTTATCTAATGCCAAAAGTTGCAATGTTGCTTAGTTCAAATGAGCAAGGTTGTGTATATTTCAAATTGTATGTCCTAGGATTAAATCATCTATTCTATTAGCTCTAGTTGGTTAGGTTTAGGCTAGGACCGACCTCATTTTAGCCACAATATCCATCTAGTGATATCGACCACGCTAAATGAATGTGCCCCTAAGGGTTTCTAAGCATTATCAGGCTACAATCTTTGGCACAAATTCAAAAATCATGACATATTTTTACTTTTCTTGTCTTATTACACCAAAATAATTGACATATGAGTTTGATTACATGTTATAGTGAATTTGATAAACATGTCACATTTTCTGTATAAAATAATGAATGTTCATGTGTTTGATTAATTGCAAGAAAGTAGGATGAAATACAAGTTTTTATGCACACAATGAACAAGTTGGATGAAAATCTAAGTTTAATGTATATCAAAATGAACAATATATTGTTTCATATCAATCATATAGTTATAAAAAGATGTCATGTCTCATCGGTACAATACAAAAGTCAAATACTTGACAAATGTCGAATGTGTACAATAGAAATGTTGAATGTGCACAATACAAATTTCAAATATATACAATACAAAAGTCAAATATATATGTCAATGTCATGTAATGACCAAAAATACACACACACACACACACACACACACACACACACACACACACACACACACACACACACACACATATCAATATCTATGACTGTGCAGGATCATCAAAATTGAGCCTCTTTGATGTAGTCTGTGGCTCACCAAGTGTCTATAGAAGAAAAATTAAAGTACTATATCAAATATCTTATCTATAAGTAATCAAAAAATAACTAGAAATTGGGTTCTAAATTGTGGATACTTGAATTGTTCATTACCTCATCCCTTTGTCCCACAGTTGGACTGAATGATAACGGTAATGGGCTCCTTTGTCAATGAGTGAGACTCCTAACAAAATGATGAGCTAGAGTGACGATGTGAGATACAACTACCAATGAATCAATTCTCTTGGGAAGCATAACCACCAATGAATCAGTGCTAGTATAAGGCATGACCTATATGGTAAGCAATAAAATGTTAGAATTGTAGAGTGGCATTAGGGATTCTAAATAGAGTAAAAAAAAACAAAAAATGTAATGCAGCCTGAGCTAGATCTCCCATGCTAGAAAGAGGTACAACCACTGATGAATGATTCCTGGTATGAGGCACAACCTATATGGTAAGCGATAAAATGTTAGCATTATAGAGTGACATTAGGGATTCCAAATAGAGTAAAAAAACAAAAAAGTACTATAGCCTGAGCTAGATCTTCTGTGCTAGTAGGAGACACAACCACTGATGAATTAGTGCTAGAATGAGACACAACCTATATGGTAAGTGATAAAATTTTAGAATTGTAGAGTAGGCGTTAGGGATTTCTATCACACACACAAGCAATTCAAATTGAGATCACAAGAGGGCTTCAACTAAGAATGCATTTGACCCCGTCTTTGACACTCGGGACTCCTAACAAAATGAAATAGGAAAGGATTTCTACGAAGTCTCAAAGAGTATTGTAATAGGTAAAAGATAAATAACACATGTTAATAGGCCAAATTGTTGATAATTACTATAAAACTGAAATTAAAAAACATGTCTTCATTTGTAAATGCAACTGTTTAATATGTATATAGAATAAATGCTTACTATAACCTAAAATTTATGAGAAGGAAAATATGAAAATTTACCTCTTCCATTGCCTCAACATTGACGGTCTTAGGTGCATTCATCAACTCTACAAAACTTAATTGTGTCTACATGTATTAAACAACCAAGTCAGCATGTATTCATCAATATTAAGTACATGTATATACATTATTCATAATAAATATCAAAATATAAACTTGACTTGTATTGAATACCTTTTTTGTTTTGGTGTTCTTGCTAATTTCCTTCACTTTCCTCTAGACCTCAAGCTATGTGGAGTACCCTAAAGAAGAAACAAATATAACATAAGATGAATCAATAAGGCACATCATGCATTCTATCAAAGTGTAAACTTGATAGGTGTGCAAGCTATGAATGACATAGCTGTCAAGGCCAAAGTTAATGGCAAAAAGTGTGGCATCATTAACTTGAGAAATTTTAGCCCCCAACAAGCCTTATAAAATAATAAAGAGTATTGTTATAAATATGAGATAATGTTTTAAATGGAAAGAAGACACAATAACAAAAAGAAGATCATAGGAGGGGAAAAAGACACAAGAAGGACTTGAAGGACAAGATTGGAAGGATAGTTGAAAGATATGAAAATTTGGGGCTAAAAAAGGCTATGAGGCCTAAATTGAAAATAAAGATCTCGACCAGGGAGGAAAAAAGAGATGCAAATTAAATTTTGGTACCTTGTTAAGAAATAAAGTGGAGATTCATGATCTCCACACTCCTATAAGACACTGTATGTGATATGGAGGTTCTTCAATGTGGATGGGTATACAAAGGATGAAATCATGAGGTTCATTAGATGGAGTTTGGGTATGCTAGGAGCAAGATATGTGGATGAGAATTGGATGGATTTGGGAGGGTTTCAATGATGGTAGGAAATGGAAGAGGATTTATATGAGGGGTTTAAATAATGGTAGGAAATGAAGGAGGATCTATAAATGGGTTGGATGAAAGAGGGATGATAGTTATGGGACATGGAAGAGGAATGATGAGTGCGAGAGATGGAAAGGTTTCAATGTGCTAGAAACTTTGCATGATGTAGTTAGATGAGTTGTCCTCATCAACTTATATTTTATTGGCTTCCTTGTAAGACTCCTTGGAGACTAGGTGTTTGTTGTAAAACAATTAACAAACAACATTTAGGGAAATTTGTGTTGTTAGTGTCATACCAATTAAGAAACAATATTTCAAAGCAATCTATTACTGCGCTTTTAAAAACATTTAAAAAAATTTACCTCGAGTGTTCTTGCTCCTAGCCTTGTACCTCTAGTAGAACGAGTACTTAGTGATGTTCTCATACTGCCTGTTGCACCTTGCATTTCATATTGTTCACATATCAATCTAGAATGCTCTATAATTTTATTTTTTCTTTTACGATATTTAGGTGATTAAATAATATCATGTCAAAACTCAAACAAACAAACCGATGTCTCCTGTCCATCAAAGATCATCATCATCAAATCATTTGTGAGTGTGAAATCCCCACCTCTATATGAATAATAAGTATGCCCACAATGTACACATGGATGAGATGCCACTCCATCCTAAGATGTGTCAATATCCATCCCATCACACATGCACTGATAACTAAAACAAAAATATTGATTGCGCCTTGAAGACTGTAATGATGCACATTATGACGATGCAAGTAGCACAAGCGAGGATGACACTAGTGGTGTAGGTGACACAAGTGGGGATGACACTAGTGGTACAAGTGATGCTGGTGCAATTGACGTAGGCTATGATGATCGAGGTGCCATAGGTGATGATGATGATGGAGCTGTTGCAGGCTGTGATGACCCTAAAGGTGCATCTGATGATAGTCGAGGTGTCGTAGGTGAAGGAAAACCATCTAACTGTGAGCCATGATCAATGATAACATCTTTCAATGATGCAACTACATGTTTAGAGTTTGTAAATCAATAGACTCCTTTACAATTGATGGGAGCACAATGTGAGGCATGGTTTTTTTGGTGTACATCTCCTCTCATGTTGTGGTACCACCCTACAACTAGGTCTATCTTATGTAGAGCATCTTCCTCTACCTTGGAACTCACAAATTTCAAAGTAATTTGGCTTCTTGTCAAGGATGAACAGACAATATAGATTTCTCAAAAAATATAGAGGCACCTCATAATTATTACATGGTGGTAGGTCAAATACCATATACCACCTATCCCAAAAAAATGATCTCATCCTAGGATGAGTGCACCAATGAATAGGAAAAGTTTTGGTTGTGTGTAATAGGGAGTTACTAGATATAGGATCATTGAAAAGAGAACATATAGTACCTTTCTTTATGTCCTTATCTTTCACTTGCTAATATGATAACTCATCGACATAAAATGCATGACACCTATCCCTCCATGTATCCCATTTTATAACCTCACTAGATATCTCATTCACATTTTGAGCCATTTGTTCAAGTGTATTCGCGAGGGTTGAGTGGTGAGAAAGTGTAGATGACTGCAATCTATAGACCATTTGGGTAATGTTAGCACTATTTATGTAAGGCAGTATATGAGGTCCTCTTGTGTACTAGTTAAAATGATGTAGTATTATGCATGGAGGGTTTATAGGTAGTGGCAGTTGTTGAATGAGAACTTAAGTGGAGGGTTTTGTAGTTGTGTCACTACAGGTGGAGGGTTTTGTGTTTGTGAAATGAACCCTTTTTGGGGGTCCATTGTTTATGTGTGACTTCCCTTTTATTTGTCTCCCTTTTTTTATAATTTTCTTGATTATACCAAATGTTTATTGCAAAGAATATATGTTGTCATTGATATCTTTCTTTCTTATCAATCCACTCCGATCATTCATCTAATTTGGCATTGATAATGGCAATGGTCTGGTTATTGTGAAAATATTAGAAGTATATATTGATGCTTATGTGCTGCTAGAGCTTTCTCTTCCATTGGTAAGTCTAATATTGGCAATCTGTCCTCAATACTTAGTGGATTATCTCTATGTGGCAGTGAAGAGATTAGATGATGAGTCTAAGATCGATTTATGGTAAACTGAAATTAGATAATGATAAATGCAATAACTATTTCATAATTCTAATATTATGATCATGCAATCTATACCTTGTAGGTGCTTCTATCTCCTGCTATCAATTATACTCTATATCTTCCTTATATATGAATTGGTTGACATGTTGTATTCCAGTTTACTGCAATGTTCAATGAGTAACTGGTGTGGGTACTCTATGAGTCTATTCCCAAGGATTCCCTCTTGACATCATTGAATCTTGATTCCATATGTCCTTCCCATGTTCCCTTTATTTATTTATATGAATGCTTTATACTTCTAAAAGACACACCCTTGTCTCTTAATAAAATCAACCACGATTAATTAAAGTCTTGAATATAATATCATTGTCTATTTATTATTATAATTTTATTATATTGATAATATATAATTTGTTAATCATTTGATTAATAATTAGATTGATTAGTATGTCATTCCTCTATTCGAATATGAAGATATTGTACTATCATTTTATATTAATGGTTGTGCCATATTTATTAATAGATATAATATTATATTGATTAATTAATCAATTCATTACCTTCAATTCAAATGTGATAATAGTTAGATATATTATCACCTTATTATAACATATTATATATTATATTAATAATAATATTAGTAATATCATTATTTTTAATACTATTAAGTAGTCTATTTTCTTTATATATAATTTATAATAATATTTAATTCTCAATTATATTATAATATTATCCTTAAATATGTCCATTTCATAATATAACTCAATGTAGGTACATTATAAAATTATTATTGGTATTTGATATCATTTATTCTAAAAATATTAATTTTTTATTTAATTTATTTAACTCATTAATAGTATAATTATAATATAATATTTTACATTACAATCATGCTATAATCTTATATATAATTTATTTTTTTTATTGTCAAATATATCGCTATTATATAATGGATTATAATATATTTTGTTTTAATATTATTACTCTTAATTGTTGTCATTATATAATATGATATTTGAATATTCATATATCCTTTTTAATTTGGGCTCATTACAAGTCCGCCCTTCCTCAAATTGCTTGCCCTCAAGCAATTCTTAATTTCCACTCAACCTATAATCTTAAAATCAATGGCCTATTCCTTGATCATTTTACTTTAGATTATTAAAATGATGATTATGCTAACAAAATTATGAAATATACAATATATAAACATTAATGCATGAGGACACAAAGTAGACATGAAGTATACACATTAATGCAAGAAGACACAAAGCAAGCACGAAGTAGACATATGAATGCATGAAAACACAAAGCATACACAATGAAGACAAATTATGCATGAAGGCACAAAGCATACACGATGCAGACACATCATACATACTTTGTTGCTTCTCTATAATTATTTTTCATAATGAAGTAGAGTAAGGGAAATGATTCACAACATATACTTCCCCAATATGCCTTTTGATCATGGATCCTGCAAACACAAATAATTATTAGCATATAATAGCTTCAAAGAAAGATGAGTCTTGTGTTTATCTCTTTTCTCATTTACATAATTATTTGGAAAGAATCTTTCTCTCTCCTCATTAGGATCATCATAAGATGGTATATTTACAGTGCAGAGGGCACGTGAAACAAGCTACAAGCGGTTCCCTGGAGGATATCATGTCATGTGCTCGAATTTACTCTGCCTCTCCCTCCACCAACTCCCTACCTTAGGATATCATAATGTGGGTGAGAAGATTAATCTAATGAACATAATTATTTGTCACATGAATCTTTCTCTCTCCTTATTATGATCATCTTGAGATGGTAGATTTACGATGCAAAGGGCACATGAAACAGGCTACAAGTGGTTCCTTGGAGGATATCTGTCATGTGCCCTAAATTACTTCGCCTCTCCCTCCACCAACTCCCTATCTTAAGAGATCATAATGTGGATGAGAAGATTAATCTAATGAACATAATTATTTGGCATAGGAATCTTTCTCTCTCCTTATTATGATCATCTTGAGATGGTAGATTTACGATGCAAAGGGCGCGTGAAATAGGCTAAAAGTGGTTCCTTGGAGGATATCTGTCATGTGCCCAAAATTACTCCACCTCTCCCTCCACCAACTCCCTATCTTAAGAGATCATAATGTGGATGAGAAATATACCCCTATTATCATTCTCTATTCAAGTAGAACACTTAAGGGATGCAAACAAATCGCTTAAGAGCCAAACTCAACAGTCTTCCTCAAGGTTTCTATGGATCTAAGCCCAAGATCCCATATTGGAATGGCCTTAAGGCAATGTGATCCCATCTTGGTCAAACCTCAAGGATACTATAGGGACACTGATCCTACCCATCTTAGAATGATCTGTTGGCAGGGTTTATACAATCTTTTCCCATATTGCATCCCTATTATTTTCTTCTATACAAGGAGATTGAGGATGGATATGAATTTATTTGAGTCATTATAATGGATAATATACTTACCTCAAAGATGCATATGTCTTAATAGAATCTTTCCTTTTGTGTATTTCCTTGTGTTATATAAACTTCATTGCAACATTTCATATTAATAACTTTTTTTAAAAATAACTATATAAAGCAAATATATAACTTACCTCATGCCTCGTGTGATAGGGTGATGATGTGGAATTTCGTAATAATTTGCCTCTCATATTCCACATTAACATCCTCAGAGGAATAGATCAAGAAAATAGCTTAAATAGTAAGTAATGTAATTCAAGTGATGAGTAAATAAATGTAATACTCAATAAATGTAAATAAATGTAATACTCAAATATCTCATATGTACCAAATCATAAATTGCCTCCATATAGTCTTGCTTATACGATTTGATATATAATATCAAGTTATTAAATAGCATTCTCTCATTACCTTCATGGTTGAAGTGGTGATTTAGGAGTATGGAGTAATATTCATATTCACTTTGCACAGTAAAGTTCCTTATTTGATGTTGATCTGATGTCATCACATGGAGTGCATTGAAATATGTTTGACTAAATTCTCTTTCACATGAAATAGTTCCATCTTCGTACCCGTATTTCCCAATATCTTTTTCTCATTCGGTGTAAAATTATTTTTATTTGTCCATCGTTACTCTCCTTAAAGTAATGTCTTTATCTCATACAATACACGTGGATGAATTGTGGCATGTACGCATCTTCTAGGGCACTATATATATACCTTCCTTTACACATGTGAATGATCAAATGGCACCTAATACTAGTGGGGCGTGTTGATATAGTATCCTATTGTATTTGCTTCTACTTCCTACAAATATTTGCTCTTCATCTGTGTCATTCTAGACTATAACGACATGTGCTACTCATGGTCTCTTTTGTTCAATTTTTTTTTACTAATTCTCATGCCTCTATACTATGCATTCCATAATGGATCAGATTATCATCTACCATGATGGTCATGTATGGTAGGAGTCTTCAATCTGTGCATGTTTTATCCCATCTCTGAGAGCTACGTTACTGAGATCTTTTCCCTCTACTAATTTTATCTTGTTATTCGGATTTGAATTAATTTTCTTATGGGCACATATATTACTGTTGTTGTCTTATGCTGAGGAATGTTGACTGTGTTCTCTTTTCTCCCACAAGTTTGTTACAATGTTCATTGTTTCTTCATTTTCCCATGGCCAGTTCTTGGGGATACATCTGTCTTCGGAAACTAATTGATCCTTCATGAGCTGGAGGTTGATTTGATCTCTATAATAATAAGTTAAATGTGACTGTGATACAATTATGTGCAAGATGGTGCAATATGTAGTGTAGGTGGATATGGCTTATAGCTTGACATGATTATACCAAAAATAATGTGATATTTGTTATGCATGACAGAATGTGCGTGCAAAGGACATTGACCTGTAAGGCCCCGTTTGGTTGCTGGAATATGAGTGGAATAGGAAAACGAAATTAGAATATGTTTTATATTTGCTGTTTGGTAAGCTCAATCGGAATTGGGAATAGGAAGACATATTCCAATTTTGCCCCTAAAATGAGCATATGTCTATGCCAAAAAATATCTGTTATTGGAATAGGCCATTTCCATTCCCATTCCGATTTTCCATTAAAAAATATTTTTAATTTTTTTTTGAATTTTTTATTTTTTGAATTTTTTTATTTTTTGAATTTTTTTTTTAACTTTTACTTTTTGAATTTTTTTTGTTAATTTTTTTAAAATAACATTTTTAAAAATTATATCTATTTGTTTTAAAAAATGAAAATGAAAATGAATTAATTAAAAAATAATAAATTAAATTTTTTTTTAGAAAAAATGTTTTTAAAAATAGAAAACTTAACCTTATTCCTATTCTATTTTTGTACAACCAAACAATAGATTAACATATTCCCAGTCGAATTCCAAGTGCACCAAACATGATTAGAATTGCCTATTTCTATTCCCATTCCTCATTTCCATTCCCATTCCATTTTTCTATTCTAATTTTCTATTCCTATGCTAGCAACCAAACAGGGCCTAAATGAAAGATGTTTAATTGAATATATAATTTGACTTCATTCACAAGTTGGAAATATTTCCTTTGAGTTCGATGTTATTAATTTTTATCATCTTCAACTATAGGCTGGCATAAGTTGATCACAGAAAATTAATCTATAGCTTGAAACCTTAGCAAAATCGATAAATCAATAATAATAATATTCCGAACTGTTTCATTTTTATAAATAAAACCTCCCCGTCACGGCAATTCCTAAGATTTCTTCCGCACATATATAAAACACAAGCACAATAATAATGTTGGCCAACGTTTCAAAATATTTCCATAGTCCAAAAGGGCAATTCGCTGCTTTTATAGCTGGTGGTTCGCACATTATATTTGCTTCATATAATTTGAAGCCCAGGCACTTAATTAAACTGCTGCCCTTTGAAATTTTTTTTTTCTACTGAGGCCACGATAACAATATTAATCTTGACCTCCAGTATACGTAGCAACATAAATATTTGAAGTAAGTGGAAAATACATGCACGATTTTATTTTATAATCAAACCTTATAATATATTCGTGCTTCCCACGATGTAAGCTTTGCCGTAATGACAAGTTGTAATACCGTCCAGATTAATAATTATTCACAACACAAATCTAATACCTTCCCTTCAGGTCAGCTAGTATGATCTGCTGGTGACACAGTCTTTTTGTCTCGTCTGGCCTGCTATGCAACTTCTGAAGGCAGGTGAAAACTCTTTACTTGTTACCTTCTTTTTTCGTTTCTTTTATTCAGGATTATGGATACATATATGGGCATGCACGTTATAGAAGAGGGACTTAGCGTTGGTTGAGTTATAAGTTGCAGTATGAAATTATTATATATTACAGTGTTTGCATTGATCATTAACATAAAACGTGCTGCCAAATTTGTATATATATTTTTTAATGTTTTTCTCTTCACTGCAATGATCAATTTAATAAGTTTATTGACTCTCTTTGCCAGTTTATTGATTGAAGCAGCCCGGTATTAATATTGCATGTAATATTTATTAACTGACAACACCAATTTTTGTATCATCATAATTGATTACTGATTATGAAATATTAATATCAACCTCAGAAATATTATACGATAAAGTAACTGTTATTTGCCTCCAAACTGGCTGTGAAACAATCCCTGGACCTCACAGGCTGGCTAGGTTTGAAGCTCTGATACCACTTGTAATGAACCCTTTTCGGGGGTCCATTGTTTATGTGCGACTTCCCTTTTATTTGTCTCCCTTTTTTCATAATTTTTCTGATTATACCAAATGTTTATTGCAAAGAATATATGTTGTCATTGATATCTTTCTTTCTTATCAATCCATTCCGATCATTCATCTAATTTGGCATTGGTAATGGCAATGGTCTGGTTATTGTGAAAACATTAGAAGTATATATTGATGCTTATGTGCTGCTAGAGCTTTCTCTTCCATTGGTAAGTCTAATATTGGCAATCCATACTCAATACTTAGTGGATTATCTCTATGTGGCAGTGAAGAGATTAGATGATGAATCTAAGATCAATTTATGGTAAACTGAAATGAGATAATGATAAATGCAATAACTATTTCATAATTATAATATTATGATCGTGCAATCTATACTTTGTAGGTGCTGCTATCAATTTTATTCTATATCTTCCTTATATATGAATTGGTTGACATGCTCTATTCTAGTTTACTGCAATGTTCAATGAGTAACTGGTGTGGGTACTTTATGAGTCTATTCCCAAGGATTCCTTCTTGACATCATTGAATCTTGATTCCATATGTCCTTCCCATGTTCCCTTTATTTATTTATACGAATGCTTCATACTTCTAAAAGACACACCCCTTGTCTCTTAATAAAATCAACCACGATTAATTAAAGTCTTGAATATAATATCATTGTCTATTTATTATAATAATTTTATTATATTGATAATATATAACTTGTTAACCATTTGATTAATAATTAGATTGATTAGTATGTCATTCCTCTATTCGAATATGAAGATATTGTACTATCATGTTATATTAATGGTTGTACCATATTTATTAATAGATATAATATTATATTGATTAATTAATCAATTCATTACCTTCAATTCAAATGTGATAATAGTTAGATATATTATCACCTTATTATAACATATTATATATTATATTAATAATATTATTAGTAATATCATTATCTTTAATACTATTACGTAGTCTATTTTCTTTACATATAATTTATAATAATATTTAATTCTCAATTATATTATAATATTATCCTTGAATATGTCCATTTCATAATATAACTCATGTAGGTACATTATAAAATTATTATTGGCATTTGATATCATTTATAATAAAAATATTAATTTTTTATTTAATTTATTTAACTCATTAATAGTATAATTATAATATAATATTTTACATTACAATTATGCTATAATCTTATATATAGTTTTATTTTTATATTGTCAAATATATCACTATTATATAATGGATTATAATATATTTTATTTTAATATTATTACTCTTAATTATTATCATTATATAATATGCTATTTGAATGTTCATATATCCTTTTTAATTTGGGCTCATTACAGTTTGTGTCATAATGGTGGAGTGTTTTGTGGTTGTGTCAGTATGGATGTAGGGTTTGATTGTGTAGGCAGTGGTCTTTCACCTCTCCCTAGTTTTCTTGGATTCATTAATGCATTTGATATTAATTTAAAAAATAAATAAATTACAAATTATGATTTTTTTATAAAACTTAAAAATTATGAAATGACATTACAAACTATGATGGAAATATACATAAATGACAAAAAGAATGAAGAAATACCCCATTTGTTGGGCACCGTGGATGAAAATGCAAGAAAAAAACTCTTTTCCTTACAAACCCAATTGGGTTTTGTCTTCTTCCTCTTCAATCCACACCAATGTTTTTGTTTGAGGGTATAAAAATGCCCTCAAATTTGGGTAGCATAAATTATTTATGTTTCTTAAAACCTGATTGGGTTTTAGGAAACATAATTTTAAAAACCCTAACTGGGTTTTTAAATAAGATAAATTTTAAAACCTAATCAAGTTTTCTAAAGCATTTGATTTTTAAATAACTCGATCAGGTTATTGAGATTTTTTTTTGGTTGAGTGTCCAGTTTTTTGTATACCAATTTGGTGCACTCACCCAAAAATGTTTGATGAGTTAACTCAAAATCTTTGATGAGTGTACAATAATTGCATGACCAATCACCCTATACCAACAATCTCCCACTCAGGGACTAATCAAGCTCTACACTAAACCACCTCCCTCTTAGAGACTATCTAGTAACAATATACCACAACCATTAAACCTCCCACTAGATTGTTGTATCCTATATGTTGTTGTTTCTTTTATTATTTTCAATTTTCAAGACCAACCAAAGTTGAAGGGAAATTAGACTTCTCCCTTATATCTGTTGGATTTTCAAGTGTATGTATATTTTCCAGCTTTAGTTGTCCATCATCTAAAACTAAGAATGAAAAGAAATGATACCTCAACTGTAGTAGTTTATTAGTGAGTTGCAATAGTGCAAAGGAATATTTTTCAAAGTTATTTTCAAGGAGAATCAACTCTATGCCCAATGTATTTGCAAATGGTAGTTGGTTTAGGTACTTAGTAGACAAGCATCATGCAAATGTCACAAACAATATTACCCTTTTTTTCTAGCTCATATGTGATGCAAGTTAGGTTTTACATTTAGTAAAATAAAGGTACATGTTTGAATATGTTAAGTGTTTTAACCAAAAAAATGCTATCAACAAATAACAAATTCATGCAGTTGTTTACCATAAAGAATAATCATATAACATTGCATATTAGAAAAGGCACTTTCTTTATTCATTCATGTTAGAATACAATGTCCCACACAAGTTGTGGGAATAAATGGTGTAATGCATCATAAAAGAAAAACAATGCATTGGAAAATGAAGCATAAGAAAAGATAGATGATCTATCACTATATAGGGAAGTATGACATAGTTGAATGTTGTGCCTTTGTTGTATCTTCAATTCTCATTGCCTTACCATCTTGTAATACCCGCAAGGAGAATGATGGAGGTGGTATTAAAGCTCACAATTCTAAATCTTTACTCATACATCATCAATTGATGCACAATTGACCTATGATACATCAAATTAATTATAAAGTAGATAAGACAAATCAGAAATTCAGGGTTTTGTCTTATGAATTTGTTCCATGTACAAGTTCAAGGATCATGCTAGTTCATAACATTTAGGATTAGATGAGATCCCATGAGGTTTTAGCCCAACATGTTGATCAACAATGGTAGTGCACTAGTTTATAGTGTATAAGTATCAAGTAGGCTACGAGACAGATACAATTTTAGATAGATATATGTTAATCAAAGGAATAATGTGAAATAGTGAACAAATTAAATGTGAAGCGATAGTGACAAAAATTGCATCACAACAAGATGAGCCTAAAGATGCATTTTTTTCCTTGTAAATTTCAAAAGAACCAAGATGAGAATTCAGTTGTTAAATACCTCAAATATTATGAGTTTTTAGGGAAAAGATGATACCATATTCAATGTTATGATTGCGTCACAGGTAATAACTTAAAGCAAAAGTGTGACTGCTACAAGTGACAAAATATAATATGTCAAGATGTTGATATATAATAATGCAAAAGTATTATGTAATACAAAGAGTATACTCACTATTGCAATTGGAAAAGGGTCTCCACCATGATATAACATCAATGAGAAGATATGCAAGCCAACCCTCTCTAGACGTTGACTCCTATTTTCGGCACCCACAACCAAGAAGCATTCCCATGTATAACAAGGTTGCTAGGTTGATAGCTTAACACAATATGCAAACTAGTGTGATAAAAAGCTCATCATAACCTTGACCCATTAAGGCTACAAAGTCTTGCTCATCACACTTAACTTCAATATGTTTTTTCTTCCTAGTTCCACTCTTATAATCCTTTAATCAAATAGTTGTATGTATCATTTCTACCTATCAATGAGTGGTTTTTCTCCTTTAGCTCATTTTGTCTTGTTTTTATCTGCAACCACCCTTTAAACTATCTTGGCTTTTATAGCAACCTTTAATTTAGTGTTTTGAAGTTGCTGAAAATTGAAAACATAAGGAAAAATTTATTACTTGTTCCTCTTTGGAGCAACTAAACTTAACTATAGGAATAGACCTAAGGAACACATTTTATTAACAAAAAAAAAAAATGCAATTTGTGTATGATTAACTTGATTTTGAACTATGTTTGGTTTTATAGGTAAAGTTTTAGTTGAAATAAAACTATAGATTTGCATATCTGATACATTATGAGAGGCCTCAATCACAATGTTATCAAAGTTTATGATAGAGGTAAGCACAAATATTGACACCTCTAAAGTGAATTTTTTGGGCTTCTAAGCAATTGCTCACCCTACTCCAAAGTTTATAATAGAGGTAAGCACACAAATTGACACCTCTAAAGTGAATTTTGTTGGGCTTTGAAGCAATTGCTCACACTACTCCCATACTAGGACTTGTAGCCTATCACCTTTTGTAGAAAGACCTAGAAACTACCTTATTGACATTGCAATATTCACTAGATAATAATTTATATAGAATGAAAGAATAGTAGGGTCTTGTGAGAGTTATTCACATAATGGGTCACTGATCACTTCATTTCATAAAATATGTTGTTTTTCCTTTCTTATTATGATGACGTGCTTATACATCCATATTTCAAATATGTTAGAATGCTTCAAAACCATTTCTCTATTAAGAAGGTGATTATGTCATTAATTTTCTCTTTGAAATCAACATGATATAACTTAGGTTATTGAGATAAACATTGGGTTTTGGAAGCCATTTAGTGTTGATATGCCTCTTGTACCCATCTTCATTATGATGATAGTGAGAACGAGCATTTTCAACCATGATATCAATATACACTAGAGAAAAAAGAAACTTAAAGATGTTATCAATGGTTTTTTCATCTAGCCTAATAATGATATTACTATCAAGTCATCATTGATTACTCTCAACTCTTTGTCAAAATGAGAAGCATTAGAAATAAATTTTTAAGGTTTTGGGGCAAGTACTAAAAATGATGAATGGTGTATATGATTATTGAGAAGTAATTACATGCCATGATCTTTTGGGTTGTTCATTCTCTTAAGGGCATTAGACATATCACCATGTTTGATCTCTATGTCCTCGATATCATTAATAAGAACGTGGAATTGAATTTTGGAAGTTATTGTACTTATATTTATCTTATTATTGTGAGTGGACTTCGATTCTTTAGACGTTGAACACAAGTCAACAAGTATGACATGCAAACCCCAAAGATTCAACAAAAATGTTAAAGCGCTATGTAAGTAACCATAGACACATTCTTCAAGATGGAAATGTTGCAACGTATTATGCATGTCTTGATTTATCACAAGAGAAGATTGTTTGTGTAAATAAGTCTGACAAGGGAAAGTAAAAAATGATGCAAAAGTGCAGTAACGGCTGAATTTTGGGTCTTGGAAGAGAAATTACAAGTGAGGAAGGACACAACTAGTATTTACTTGTAATTGATAAAAGTAAAATTGTAACTCTAAATATATAGTTAAAATGTGCAGGTTTTTTGTAATCAAATTCTATAGACCCCATAGAAGTGACTGGTAATGCATTTCAAGGTTACAATTGGGTCTATAGGACCCCATTGAAAATCAGGAAGATAACTCATAAATATAAATATCAATGCAGTTAAAATTGTTAACCAAATCATATAGCCCAAATTGTAAGTTTGGACATTTTTTAAAAGCAATACAATACTACCTAGGGTCTTGAGGGCTCGCTAAAAGTAACATACTCGATCACATTTTTTGAAATAAAACTTGTAAAATAAAATATATACCCAAAAAGAAAGTTTAATTAGTTAAATCCAAACATAACTTAAACTTTGTCTGAATCTTATAGGGGAAAGACAATGAACATATATGTGAGAAAATACCAACATGAATGCAAGACACACAAAGGAAAATCAATACACATTCATCAATGATAATAGTGCAAGAAACTTACAAATACAAATGCAATAAACCATTACAAAAAAGAAGATTAACCATTAAAAAAAGGAAAATCATACTTGAAACAAAAATACATATAAAATGCCTTGATTGAATGTTCAAAAATTCCCAAAATGTTTTCTTAGTGTCTTCAAATACAAAAATAGAAGCAAACCATGAAGGATGAGCTTACATAAGATATAATATGAGTTTATAGGTTATTTAGATGAGTTAAACTTTGCTTGTGAATACAAAAAGAAGAAGATAATAAATGGACTCAAACACAACATGAAGCCTTTACTTGTGGTAAGGTTCTAGAGAATTGAGTAAAAATTCGTCATGTTTTGGGCTTGTAAAAATGGTCATAGGAGTCAATTTTACAAATGGTATAAATAACTAAATTTAAAAACATAATAACACAAAAAAAATTAGTTAGTTGTAGCTGTTTGGAGGCCAATTACATCTGTTAAATGAACTTGTAATTTGGGTGTTAAAATTCCAAATCACAAGTTGTAATGCAATTCAAATTGCAATTACATTTTTGAAACCTATTATTGAACAAGAGACTCCAAAAGATGATTAAAAAGTTAAAAGACAACAAAATAGAAGCTAAATAATATAACCATGATAACATATGAATTTACACTTACATGTACTAGCCTTGTACCTCCTAAGTCATGCCTTAGAAGAAGTTACGATTTTGTATAAAAGTTCACAAGGATTGCTTTAGGTGAAATCAAAGACAACAAAACCATTAGTGCACAAGACTTAGGAGGCATGCAAAAGATGACATACCATGTACATATCATTCTCAAAGATGCATCACAAAGATACAAGTGATAACTTTGACTATTGGTAATCTAGTCTTGTTAGATGACAAAGGATTCAATGATATTTTGTGTGCTAGATTAGAGTACATGAGAGATGTGGTAACATAAATGAACATTTATTGGAATTGATGCATTTTGGCGCACTTACATGATAAATTGTGTAAATGTATAGGTGATGATTCTACTGGATTAAGGAAAACAATATTATCACATCTATATTCCATCGAGTTTGGGGTTAACAATAGTGAAAAAGATGGTTATATCACTTTCCTTAGTGGGACACTAAGAACATGATTAGGTCGAGGGAGAGAAAAAACTTGCAAGGCTAGCAACAAGTTTTTCCTTAGCAAACACTTGAGGGCATTATCTAGAGGCTATCTAGAGAAATGTAACATGATGTGGTTGCCATATTTTTTATATAGCTTTGACATGATTAAAAGATAATGGTGGCTTATTCATAAAAAAACCTCTGTGATGTAGAGAGTACTAGTATGAGTGTATACTAAGATGTTTAGGGTTTAATAGGTTGTGCCCATAGCAACCATTCTTTAGGTCATAAACATCAAATATACCCTTCTAGTTGGAGGAGGAGAACAGGGAACCTATTTATGATTGGCCTCCAACATTTATGATGTTGAGGTTGGTAATGTCACTTGATTAGTAGACATGGATGGAGTAGAGATGACATACCATTACAAAGAGATACCACCAACATTTTATTTTCTAGATGAGCTCAAAGATGTATCCACACCTATAGCAAATTGCCTAGAGTAGAAATGTCACTTGTTATTATATTAACATATTGATGTGTGTCCTTAACATTTTTTTATATTATCTCCATATACCACCTTTATTAATTTACACTAATTAAAGTTTTCCAATTTAATATTTTTAGTTTTTTCCCTCAGAGTTTATGTCTATATTGTCTTTTCATCTTCTTAATCGCACTTAGGAACAAAATATATGTTACTATTGATTAGAGCCTATGACGATCCTCTTGAATAAGCTCCTAATTGCATCCCAAACACACAATTATTTAAGCTTCTTGATTAGGCTCTTCAAGTTAGCTCAAACATTCAAGCCTAGATACATCTTCACCCTCTTACCCTTCATTTTCTATTAATTCAAAACTTTACAATGTTACCTAAAGAAAAAACTTTGGAAGAAGATCTTGTGTTTTCCTCTCTTCTCTAAAAAAAAATCACTTTTATCATTTCTTCTCTTGTGAGGCCTCACCCTGACCCATCATAGCATAGTGATACATTATTATTTTGATACTCATGACTCGATATGTCGAGACACTATCAGATACTTTGAACATATTATATTATTTCATGTTGTGTGGAGTTTTACTTTCAGATATTTGGTTTCGTCATTTAATGCTTTATGAACATGTGTATTGAAGTAAGTGAATGCAAAATTAACACTTTGATTATGAAATTTTAATGATTGAGAATATGAGTAGAACGAGAGAAACCCTGATTAATTGAAAGATTTATGTTTTAATTTATGTGATTTCCCTGATATGTATATACATATATGCATGTGATTTTTTAGAGCTACTAATGTGTTCAATGAGTGTGCAGGGTATTTTAGTCGAGGAACTTAATGGGGAAATGAAACTGAACCCTACGTGCCATTGTGGAAACCCCGTTGTTCGTGTCTTAATTGTATTGTGAGATGTATGAATGTATCTTTTCGTGATCAGTAAATGTTAATGTTTCGTAATTGTGTTCTTGTAGTGTCACTTGACACTCGTGAATTGTATATGCATTCCAACATGCTAGTTAGGGCTAACTGTGTAGCCTTTGGACCTATGTCAGACTAAGTTAGTGCCCTTTTCGCTAATTTGTTTTTAATCGAGTTTAGTTACCCCTAATATGGATTAGTGCTTAATCTGCATTTTGGAGTTGTTAGATAGTCCTAAAAATTCCTAGCATTTGTTTGGTCCCAAATCAATCCCTAAGGCTTAATATCATGAAATCTTAATACCCAAGGGGTATGGGTATGGGTTGGGGGCATTTTCCACCCCCCAAGCCCCTTTTGTTGACTTTTGAGGTCACTCAAAAAGTCCATTTTTGCTTTAGTGCGAAAATAGAATGATTTCACCATGGGTTGAATGACCCTTACCCCACCTTGAGGTTAGCCTTAGGTTTAGTTGAGTTAGAAACCTCTAGATTTTTAGGCAAGTGGGGGAAGTTATTGCCCTTTTTAGGTGGTTGAGTTTGGATCTTATTTTAGAGGCATTTTTGAGAAGTTTTGGTTATATCCAATCTCTAGTTTTAGAGTGAAGTTTTGGAAGATTGAAGGCAAGGAAGAAAAAGCTCTTCTCAACTTGTTCATTTTACCATAACCTTTGTGTGAAGGTAGGAGTTCTTCATATCCTTTGTTCATGTTGCTCATGTTGTTTGATGCTTGGTTCATGCTTATGTTATTGTGTTGTTGATTGGTATGCTTGTATGTATGTTGGGTATGCTTGGGAAGGATTGAAACATGTTTTCTTGATTGTTTTTTTTTCTTCATGTTTTGCTTGAATTTTGAAGTTTTCTTGTATGGGTGTTTTGGCATTACTCACCCTCGGATAGGGTAGAAGTGGCCAATTTCGAGAAAGGTCTTCAGTTGGACTCCAACAGTGTAGAGTCTCTTCCCAGGATGAGAAGAGGGAGAGAGGGTAGGGTGTTATGGGCCCCTACCTATTAGCACAAACCACATATGAGTTTTGGCATGTAAGAATGGAAGAACGAAAGTTCTTGAGTTATAGCCCCAATTGGGCACCTATTTTGGTGTTGTGATTGACATCTCCTGTTGGAAAAATCCACCTTCTCCCTAGTTTTGTACTTGTTGTGAAAACCCAGTATGGAAATGAATGTTAGATTTTGTCTCCTTGTTATGTTTGTTTGTCACCTAGTCAACTTTCGTTCCCTCCATGATCTCAGTGATGTATTGCAGAAAATGATATGGATCCCTTGATAACGACCATGAAGGAAATTTAAATTGCTTGTTGAAATTCAATTATGTTTAGGATTAAAATCCTGTGTAGAAATGTAATTTAAACCTTTGTTGTAGTGGCAATGATGTCGGGTTTTCTTCCTGATTCTTTCCCGGCAGAGCCTTTGAATCAGGTGGTCAGTAAAATAATGAATGAGTAATATCATTGCTTTTGAGATTTTCATACTTTCGATTATATGTATGTGTATCAAAAAAGAGAGATGAAATGATGATGTTCAATTATGCAAAATTCAATTTTCAAATATGTTAAGACAAAAAAAATGATATGTTGGGAATGTGATTTGTCTTCATGCTTAATAGGAGATAAGATTACTCTTGCATTATTATGATATCAAACTATTAAATTATATGTTTTTAAGACCATTAAAAGAAAATACACCCCCTTGTTACAAAAATACATTGCTTGGAAGAAAAACCCATACTTATGAAATGAAGTGCAAAAATTACATACTTAGACAAAAAAAAGACATTAAAAAAAAAACTGTTCCTTGAGCCAAAACAGTCTCTGGATTTTGTATGGGAAAAGGATTTGTCACTTTTTTTTGTAACAGAGCATCAAAAGATCCCTTGTAATATCCCTTTTGATTTAATTGTTAAATTTGATAAATAAATAAAAATAAACAAATAAATAAAATAAAACAAAACAAAACTACAAGTATCCTACCCAATAAACTTTTACTTTTATTACTCTCGGGCCCTTAGTCCTAAGTCCCCACCTAACCCCTTTACCCACACCTCTTGCCATGACTCTAGCGCATGGAAGTTTGAAGATCATATTTTATTCATTAACTTTTTTTTGTTCTTACCTCCAATCTTACTTAGGCGTGGTCGTAGTTTTTAATTAAGCATGTAGACTTGAGGTCTCCCACATGCCCAATTCCATCATCAATAGTATCGGTGAGTGGCAGGTGGTGCGGGTTTGGGAAAGCGCAGGCCAGATGAGCATTAAGACTTTGGCATTAAGTTTTTTTTTTAACTTGTTTTCTTACACCTTTTTGTAGCGCCACCTTGGGTTGTCCTGCGCAATGTTTGAGGGGGGCACATCTGCCACAAAGTACGCCCAGTCAGTGCTTGGGCAATGTGGTATGTGGCTTTAGGATAGTTGGTGGTAGTGTTAGGATAGTTAGTATTTAGGTTAGTTTGTTATTTAGTTAAAAGTTCTTTTTAAGTTAGTTGTAATTTTTAATTTGTTTAAATTTATGTTTGTTAGTATTTAGTTTAGTTTGTTATTTATTTAATTTTTTTTAAAAAAGTTAGTTATAAATTATGATTAGTTTAAATTTATGATAGTTAGATTTAGTTTAGTATTAGTATTAATGTTTTTAAAACATTATTAAGTAGTGATTAGAAAAAAAAGGGGGTTTAATGATTGCCTTATTTTTTAATTATATTTGTTTTAGTATGGTTTAAATTAAATAATTTATGGAATGGTTAGTTAAATTTTGTTATTAAGTGTTAGGATGTTAAGTTATTAGTATTAATTAGTATTAGTTAAAAGTGTTTAGATTATAAAATTAATTTAGAAACTAGTTCTAATTTAGTAGAAATTTCATCAATATATTTAAAAGTGTTAGCAAACTTCGTGTGAGCTATTATCTTGTCTTAGTATGTTAGTATATGATAGACTAATAGATAATGATAATTTGTTTAGTTTAGTTAAATTTAAGTTCAATTTATATTGTTATTCAAATAATTTCAATATATCGTTGTAATCTTAATGTATTAACGAATCGTATGTTGATACCAATTTTATAACGAGAATTTAACTATTAACAATGTATTTCTTCTCATGATTATAAACTTAAGATGAAATGTAGTAAACCTATTCCTTCACTTGTGAATCAAACTCTTAAACCTAGTGAACCTAATTATCATTACTTTAAAAAAAAAATTGTGTGTTTTTGCCCTCGTATTTTGGGCATGACATCTCTAAACTTAATTTTTAATAGTATACCCATTAGAAGATAGAATATAAATAATATTAAACCATTAGCCAAGAAATTATTAACTTCTACCTCCTTATTTTACAAAATTCAAAAATAACATTCAAAATATAAACTTAAAAACTTGGTTAAATTAATTCAACACTAATATTCAAATGATTGGTAATTCTCAATAAAAACTGAAGGAATTGAGCAATACAAATCCATAAAACTTGAAGAACACCTACATGCAAGAATCTGTCACAGAGAAGAAAAGACAAAGAAGAGGCAAGGGTTTTGCTCTAAGGATATGGAAAATTATATTAACATATTGAAAGAATGAATTGAAATTTACAATTGATCGATCCTTATAGAAGGAGATCATAAAACCTAAAAGAGAAACTCTAAGAGGTAAATGATATTTAATAATTACTATTTAATTATTAAATGGGAACGCATGTGCATAAAGTGAAATCTTAAGAAGAGAGTAAAGGTAATTTAATAAATGAAATGAAATTAACCCTTTACTCTAACACCCCCCCTTAGGATGAGCAACAATGCAACTACAGACAATGCATGAAAAATCAAGGAAACTACAATGCTGAAAGAAAACTTGAGTCCCGACAACAAGGCCTGATGAGGTACCCAATCACAACCAAATCTCTATGAAATAGAGAAATAGGGAAAACCACATGGGAAAAACCATTCTCCAAAAAGAGATAGAAAGAAAAAGTACAAATGCTATGTCTCAAGAGACTCTCAAAACAATAAGTACAATGAAACCCCCCATGATAGAGGCTTGAGACTCCATAGGCCCCCCAAAAAGGCAAAATTCCTGTGTCAACGAATTAACCAATGTGGCTCCAATCTGAAAGAAATAACAGTGGACAAGGAGGATGAAACCCTAAATGTAAGGTAAAGCTAGAAGCCTTAACTGATGCTCAAAGGAGGATGCTTGAGAATCCTGAAATGGAATCTCCAATGGGAATCTTGAAATAGAATCTCCAATGAATCCTGTCCCACTGTGTGTAATCTAATAAATAAAGAGAAGGGTAGAGGAAATTGGTGGAACACATAGTAAATCATGAAATGTACCATCATCAATGTCAATATAACCTTTCCCAAATACAATCATAGTAGTGTTGTTCCCCATCAAAATGTGTGAAGTAGGAGAAGCCTCAAAAGAAGAGAACAAATCCTAAGAAGATATCATATGGTGTGAAGCAACTAAATCCAACATTCATACAGAAGAATGTGGAGTAGTAGTTGCACATAATGCATGACCCTTTCCTATGTCTTTACCATTTGATTGAAATGACGATGATGATGAAGATCTATGAGAAGTAGAAGGAATATCAATGTTGCTCTTTTGAAGGAGAGCTGTCAAATCTAAAACCTAATTGGCATAGCCATCTAAATTTTTCTCATAGCAATGTGACTCATCATGATTAGGCTTATAACAATAAGCACACTTCGATCTATCTAGATTTGGTTTATCCCCCTTAGGAGGAGGTGGGCTTGATCTGATGTGGGGGATATAATCAATTTGAGACTCTATAGGATGTGACTTATGTTTCTTCTCTTTCTTTCTAGAAGATGTCTGAGCTACCAATGCATAAGTTTGTGAGCTTGTGAAAGAATCCAACTGAGAGAGCTTAGCTTGCTCTCGAGTCAAACGATCACAAAAAAACTCAAAGGATGGCATGGTAAATCTAGTACCCAAAGCATCCATGGTGGAATGGAAGGTAGAAGCAAAAATTTGAAAGTTTCCACAAAACTTTGAAAGAATCAGGTAAATGCACTCAATGTCAGTCTTGGTTTTCCACCTTGCAATAATGATCTCTGTTGTTTGAACTTCATCAAGAAGTCCTCAACGGAAGGAAAAGAATCTGGTACAATAGAGGTAAGCTCTACCTCAATCTGAAGTGCCTTGAACTCATTCATTGTACCAAACAAGCTGTCAAGCTTGGTCCACATAGCTAGAGGGGTATTGCACCCATCAAGATGAAACTAGAGACTATCAGATACCTGTAAAGAAATCAACCCCATTGCCTCATCCATCTTATTCCTATGTTGCATGATCTCAAAAGGCCTCCATAAAACTAACTGCACTGCATCTAAACAAGACCATAACCCTTTTGATCAGAGAAGTCATGTCATTAGGGACTTCCATGTGTGATAGTTATGAGGGGTTAGAAGTTCTAGATAAGAAGAGGTCCCAACCATTATTTTAGAAGGTGTTAGATTTTTATTGAAAGGCCTATTGATGTAAATAACATAAACAATAATACAAAACACCCTCCATAATGCAAAAAAGCAAAGCACAACTGCTAGAAGAAATGCATATATAAGAAAAGAGTAAAAATATTTAGTTTGAGAATCATATTCACCATTGAAAAATATTGATGAAAATAAAAGAGAATTTGGATAGTTCTCAAGAAGATTTTTTTGGCGCTTCTTTCGAATATGAAAATAGAGCTAAAACGGGCAAGTTATGCTCCTCAGAAGATAAAAAGCATCATTTGACTTTGAGCAAAAAAAGGTACCAAACTAGAAAAAAATCCAAAAAATACCTTGACCATCATGTCTGTCTCGAACTCAACTTTTTGACAATATTTTATTTTTTTAAAAAAGCCTCCCTATGCTCATGTTAGAGCCAAAAAACTGCCAAGGCCTCTGTATAGAAAAAAAAAACATTTCAAAACCTCCCAAATAATGGAAGTGGGGCTATGAAATAACCCCTTGACCCCCCATGTGACCGCAAGTTGTGCGGTGGAGGCCGAGGGGTTGTAGGTGGCAGAGACAATAGGCTGACGGTGCAAGGGTGGAGACGAGCACGGAGGTGCGCAGGCGGGGAATGTTGGCGATGGTGGTTGGAGGGTTGCACATTTTATTTATGTTTTAAAATCATTAAAAAAAAAAATCAGCATGGTAATGCATGTCGAGGGTCATATAACCCTAGTAGGCAAACAAATTTGCCCAGTGTTCAAAATCAACAAATTTTATATGAAAATAGGGGGTTTGATGTCTTCTAAATCCAACTGTGAGGTCTGTTTGGCCTCAAAGTGTTTCAAAAATCAGAGACCACCCTATTTTCACCAAAAAAAAAAAAAAAAAAAAAAAAAAAAAAAAAAACTAGATTTATTCTATCAAACTTTCATTCTTCTTTTTCTTCAAATAAGAACAAGCTACAACAGGTCAAACTCTGATACCATGAAGGAGTTGAACAATACAAATCCACAAAACCTGAAGAACACCTGCATGCAAGAACCTGACATAGATAAGAAATGACAAAGAAGAGGAAAGGGTTTTGCTCCGAGAATACGAAAAATTATATATGAGATTTACAATTGATCAATCCTTATAGAAGTAGATCATAAAACCTAAAAGGGAAACCCTAAGATGTAAATGACATTTAATAATTACTAATTAATTATTAAATGAGAATGCATGTGCATAAAGGGAAACCTTAAGAAGGGAGTAAAGTCAATTTAATAAATTAAATTAAATTAACCCTTTACTCTAACAAAAACAACACCATCTCAATTGACAAGTATGAGATATTTTCCAGAGCAAGTCAATTTATGATATTGCTATCGGGATTTAATTGTGTAGTTTTTGAGTTAAACTCATTGACCCATATTTCATGAGTAGTGGTTTACAAAAACCCATCTCTCATGACAATGAATAAAACACTGAACACTTATTGGATCTAGGTGATGCTAACAGAGGTGAAGCACCGAGATTTCCTTGGAGGTCACCCATCTCAGTACTACTCTAGCTCAAGCGGGCTTAACTACAGAGATTCCTCCATGACTAAACCCACTATGCTTGCAACCCCATTTTTAAAACCTCCATCGAGTGTTGTGCCTTATGAGCCATTCATTAGAAAGCCCCTTAAGCTCATCATTTGATAAGTAGGAGATATTTTCCACAACAAGTCAAATTGTGATATTGCTATTAGGATTTAACTATTTAGTTTTTGAGTCAAACTCATTGACCCATGTTTTATGAGTAGTCATTCACACAAAAACCCATCTCTCATGACAATGAATAACGCTTAACACTCATTAGGTCTAGGTGATGCTCACAGAGGTGTACCCTTAATGCGTGTTCAACAAGTATTTGTGTCACCAACATTCATCTTGGAGGATAGTTGTGTTAGGATTACATGATGGAAATCTAATAGTTACATGCAAATAACCAATAATGCAAAGAAATAAAAGACACAAAAGTAAAAAAATAAGACAAATATATAACACATTTCATCCAATCTTGGGCTATGCCCACCAAATAGAGAGTCCAATCTTATTATTCAATGGAGAAAAAAAAAGCCTAATCAATTTTAATTTACACTACAACTTATTTATAGCCTTTTAAGCAATTTACAAATATTTGTTAACAGGTAAAACTTAAAAATACTTGATGCATTTGACAAGTGAACTTAAAAATACTTGACGAATTAAAAATGTGTGATAAATATAAAGTACTTGTACGATGAGTCACCATATACCATACCAATTATTAAACAAAAGTTTGTTAAAAAAAAAACCTCCTAAAAAAAAACCTCCTAAAAAGTAAATAGTATTCCACAATGAAATTTTAACCGCCTTATTTACAAATGCATGGTTTATTTGGAAAAACGAAAACAAAACAAAAGCAAGAACTTGAAAAAAAGCAAAAACAAAACACTCGTAAGGAATGATGAATACAATCCAAGCGCGTTCTTAGATATCAGCTCCAATATTGTTTGTAGCCGTTAGGCTCAGTTGGAGAAAATATCTAATCCCCATTATATTTATGATAAATGACTATTTTCAACGTCAACTTTTCGAAAATAGATACCTATCTGAAAGAGAAGTAACTAGACTTTTACAGGAATCATACTTCGGGCCGTGGCGGATTAAAGCATTTTTCTTTTTGATAGAGTTCATGGCGGATCATGCAGAGAGAAAATTCTCCCTGACGTTATGGCCTCCCAATGAGAACACCCGCTTGATGCTGATAGAGCGCATGGCCACCAATCTTTCTTCCGAATCTTATTTTTCAAGAAGGTATGGGCTTCTGGGCAAAGAAGAGGCTGCAGAAAATGCTAAAAAAATAGAAGAAATAGCATTTGCTGCCGCAAATGATCATTCCAGTAGATTCCAGGACGCAGATGGGAGTTCTACAGTGCAATTTTATGCAAAAGAAACAAGCAAACTCATGTTGGAGGCTCTTAAGCGAGGACCTAGTACGGTCGAAACAAGAAACCCTGTTGCATTCCGTGAAAGCGCTGAAATGAAAGAAACTGTATTTGATATATCAGGAGGAACACCAAAATTTGTCGATGAAGCTTTAGCCACAGAACTCTTAAGGCCATTAGAAGAGCCTGGGAATTTTTATACAAAGATATGCTTCAGCAACCGAAGTTTTGGTCTCGGGGCCGCCTCTGTTGCGAAAAGGGTTTTGATGGGTGTTCAGAAAAATTTGACAGATGTAGACCTTGCAGATTTTATTAGTGGAATTCCCGAGGCTGAGGCTCTTGAGGTTGCCTCCACATTTTCCTCTGTTTTAGAAGGGTGTATGCTGAGATCTTTGAATCTTTCACATAATGCGTTAGGAGAGAAGGGCATTAGGGCTTTTGGACCACTCTTGAAATCTCAGAAAACGCTGGAAGAATTGTATTTCATGAATACTGATATCTCCGGAGAAGCTGCTAGAGCCATTTGTGAGCTTGTTCCGTCTGTTGAAAGGATCAAGACATTGCAGTTCGATAACAATATGATAGAAGATGATGGAGCAGAGGGCCTTTCAGAGCTTGTTAAGAAATGCATTGCTTTGGAGGATTTCCAATGTTCATCAACCAGAATAGGTACCGAGGGTGGTATTACTTTAGCAGGAGCTTTAGGAAAAATTAGTACGTTGAAAAAGCTCAATTTAACGGATAACATGTTTGGGAAAAGAGGTGGGATTGCTGTGAGCCGAGCCATTTCTGCGCATTTAGGTCTTACAGAAGTGTACTTGAGCTATTTGAATTTTGAGGATAAAGGGGCGATAGCTATTGCCAAAAGCCTCAAAGATGGAGCTCCATCTCTCAGAGTTCTTGAGATTGCAGGAAATGAAATCACTCCGAAAGCAGCTCCTGCTTTGGCAGAATGTCTTGCTTTAAAAAGCTTGCTGACGAAATTTGTTGCATCAGAAAATGAACTCAAGGATGAGGGATTAGTTATTATATGCAAAGCACTTTTGGAAGGTCATGAACATCTTAAAGAACTTGACATGAGTACAAATGGTATCACTGAAATTGGAGCAAAGGTTGCAGCAGAAGCTGTTGCAAACAAACCTGATTTCATTCTGCTTAATATTGATGGGAATTTCATTTCCGAGAAAGGAATTGAAGCCGTCAAAGATGTGCTGAGAAAAGGTACCATGGGTCTTTCCGTGCTTGGATCTCTGGAAGAAAATGATGAAGAGGGCGAAGGTGGTGATGCAGAAAATGAAGATGATATTGAGGATGGGGATGAAGAGGAAAGTAGTGACGATGACACAGAGTTAGAGGAGAAACTTGAGAGCTTGAAAGCGTAATATGCCCTGGAAATCTATAGTGTAGGCATAAACGTTAGGACAGTTTTGGATACACTAATCCTTTGAAGGTGAAGTTTCACAATTTTAGCAACCACAACTAAGTCCTTTTCTCGCTTTACAGAGGTATTTTCGTTTCCTGTTTACTGATTAGGAATGCTTCATCTTAATCTGAATATATGAGCTCTACTATATGAACTGGAGGGTTCCCAATGTTGCAGTTGTTGATTGTCAGTCTTGTTTTTAGTTTGCATTACTCATGGTACTGGAAATATTGATCATTTTGCTTTGTAGCAGCATCTGGATAAAGGGTATGCCTAAAAATGTGTCAACGGCTCATGTGAAAGACTTAAATGTATTTTTCTTGGGTACTATAATTTATTATTTTTTCCCTGGTGTTTTGTTTTTCTATATACAAATATGTCAATTTATATGAAAAAATAAAATGGTTTTAGTGTTTTAGTTGAACTCATTGTTAACTGAGGGACTTTCATTCTAAACTTTGTTCCAAATTGACAAAGCTTTTTATGGTTGTAATATCTTATTTGTTTCAAAAAAATGATAAATGTTGCATAATTTGGTCATAAAATTAGAGCTTCCATGGTGGATTTTGCTTGGATATAATATTTTATTGGTTCTTTCATTCACATGGTTGTTTAAGGAGTTTTATGGTACTACTTTTAGAAATATTCAGTTGTCTGTAAATTGTAAAACAATGCAGCTACGAGCTAAGAGACAAAAGATAGTTTCTGTCAGGGCTAACAAAAATTATCAGGTTCTCAGAGATACAAAAACCGCATATATGGACAGATTCCCACCAAAATAGGATTTGTAGCATTGTACAGCCACAAACACAGACCGGAAACTCAAGGGTTGTAACTCTGGGCAATATGCATGTAACCAGTAAGCATCAAGAAAAGGCTGAAGCTGCTCGTTGTACTCATGGAGGAAAATTTGATCTCTTCTACCCATATTTCTTTTTTTTTTTTTGCCAGGAAAAGTAGGATTAGGAGGGACCAATTATAGAGAGGAATCAAAATTCCTAAGTTGCCAGTCCGTCCACTTTTGGGATTGGTTGAGGTTCGTGGGTTCGATCAAACTTTTTTCTAGGAAGTTTAGGTTTGTTTATAAAAAACAAATAAAAATAAAATACACATATATGCAGCAGCAATTAAGTTTTCATGAATGATAGGCCTTACAAGGAGATTGCTTTGCACACCAGTTTTGATTTCCTTGTTGATCCGTTGAAAGGCACCTGACTTCAGTCTTTCCATCTAAGTTCTCCAAAGTTATTTGCTAGAAGCCAGGAAAAAGAATGAAATATAAATGCTAACACTTGAAAAATATAATACCAGTTGTTCGAGGGTTATGGAGAGATTCAGCCATTCAAGCTACATTATCTAGAAAGAATGAATTGTGCTTGCTTCCTAATACGTCGAAAAGAGGTGAACTCATAGTTGCAGACATTTTATATGAGAAATTTGAAAGTGTAATCTACACCTATTGGTTTGTTGTCCAAGCTCAAGATTGCAATGTAGTAAATAATGTTTTGAAGCAAGATTGAATTGGGACTATGTCATATAGCAAAGGGAATGCATTACTATCCAAGAATTCTGTAGAATGGAGTCAAACAGAAGAATTACCTCATGAGGAACAAATTCAAGAATCATTCAAAATGTCTTAATTAAAAAATCGCAAACAAAGCCTGATAAGTAATGAAAATTTGCATTCTATGATTAGGAAGTGAAGCGATGACGACATTGGTTCACCAACTCCCGAAGCCTCAGGTTGTGTTTCAAGGCTCTCAAATCTCTGCAGACCCGATTAATTCATTTAAATGGATTAAAATTTTTAGAAGTTCCTAGGAAGTCCGGATACTGACCCCTTCATCAAACTGTAGAACCAAATATCTCTTTGACATCACAGACAACAAGAAGTTCTTATGACGTCAGGATATCAGGCTTTAATTTGAACTCCCTAACCAAGCGTAATCAAGGTTCGAATGTTGTCAAACCTTGCAGCTTATCTGACAAATCTTTGACTTGGGAATTTTATGCCCCCGTTTTGTGATAGCAAACACTTCCTTGATCCTGCTTTGTATTCTAGAAACCAATGCTTTTGATTGTCACTATTTCTTCGTTTGTCACTATTTTTTATTTTCCTTGCCAACAAATCAGTTCAGAAGCAAGAATATTAGTGAGTGTCAAATGTTCATGGCATCACAGATAAGTGTGAGAAAATTGTTGACATTTGATGCAAAATCTGTTCCCTTGTAATTCAGACTGTCGGTAATGAAGTGTTATAGACATTGTACTTGTAACCTATCCTATCAGGCATCCAAAAACAAATATTACTCACTTGTGCCTATCAGGGTGATCTCGATCTCCAACTTCTGATGTATTTCAGGAATCTGTTTCTTCTTTGTCCTATATTAGAGGGAGCATCTGAAGTTGGGCTATTGATTTCAGAATATGGTGCGATGATTTACAATATACATGGTTCAAAGATATGAGAACTCCCCGACCTTAGCCCGTCATGTAATTAACCATAATAAAAGATACAATGACCCTCATGTTTGAAGCCTCTTTGATACATACAGCCACACTGTGGTCATGGTTATTACAAATATTGGATTGGTCCTAAGTCCCGTTTCAATCCTGAAAACGGTAGTGAGAATGTGCAGCCCGCAAAGGGGCTAGGGATAGTTAGCAACATACATACAGCCACACTGTGGTCATGGTTATTACAAATATTGGATTGGTCCTAGGTCCCATTTCAATCATGAAAACTGTAGTGAGAATGTGCAGCCTGCAAAGGGGCTAGAGATAGTTAGCAACATACAAAACATGAAAGCGGTGTCACAGTTGGAAGAAAATTTTCAAATTATGAATATGACATGAAAATGTAATGGGAGTTTGAAATGTTTGCCTCTGGTAGTGTGTAATTTTCCAGTTTTACCTGGCACTTGATATTGGATTTGGAGAGGGAATTTTCTATTGTTTGTACAGTAGGTGGGACTGTACGGTGGAGTCTGTAGGTGTGACCATACGGTGACTGGGCAGAGAGTGGGGCAGTTCATACGGTGGAGCGCAAAGACCAGTCTGTACAGTGGTGGGAAGATTTGGTATATGGTGAGAGTGATGACAGGTGTACAGACTGATGAGGGATTGTAAGGGTACGATGAGTGGATGAATGCTTGACGTACGGTGGGGCTGAAGGGGGCTTGCCCTACACTGGTAGGATACCAGTGATATTGCCCATACGGTGGTGGGGCTTGCGAGCTGTATGACTAGAAGGTAGTACGGATGGAGATGTGCCAGTAACAAAACTGAATGACATAATGTGCGACTTCCTTGATGCCGAACCCAATGCAAATTAATTTAATGATATAAATTCGCCAATCACACAGGTATATGCCAACAGAAGTATTTGCAATTCAGTCAAGATATATATATTTGCAGACAAAGATGGCTGTCCACATGTGCTAGATTTTAACCAAAGTAATACAGTGAATGGAATGGGGTGAGAGTTGAATCCCTCTGAAACCAGAATAGCCAAGAAGGGAAGGTCTTCCACTTCCGAAATGATGAATAACTCTGAACTCCAACATGAATTTGCAGTACAATAAAATAATTCAAATCACATCTCTACAACAATTAACCCGACAAACATATATATCCCATCAGAGCAAAATTCCTGAGGGAGAAACAATGTGGGCCCAAGATTTACATAAATCAATTGGGACCCCTAATAAAAGTTATTTTATTTTTGTTTAATGACGGAGTTATTACACTTGTCATTATTGTTTTTGAAAATGTTCCAATTCAATAAATGCTGCTTGGTCTTCTTCAAATCAAAGGCACTTTTATTATCTAATGCAGCTGGAAAACATAGTGGTCTGCCAAATCTCTTTTGTTTTTCGAAAATTACCGTAAGATTTTTTTAGATCTAGATTATGATTCTATGTTCAGACTTTTGTGGTGTTCTTCCATCCAGGACTCCTTAAATTTTCTCTTGCAGAATTTATGCGAATAAAAGTCTTCATGTTTTTGAGGATAGGCATCAAATAGTAATGGACTTATTGGAAAATTGTGAACTTCTGGTTTAATCTTAGTAAAAAAATTCCCACACGGTTCTAAATCAGAAGTTTTAAAAATCATTATAGTGAACTATAAAAAAATTATCATACCTCTAAAGGCTTTTTGGTGCAAGCTACTAGAAAATGACTCTCATGAGTACAGTTTTAACTACGATACAGCCTTGTTGCATCTGACTTACATACATTCACAGATATTTGAGGGAACATGCCTGATACAGTGCTACATTAATTTTATCTTTGCTCTCCCTCAGAATGATGGAGATTGGAGATGGAATGCCAACACTCCTTTTCTTGTATATTCCAGTAGCTGCTAAAGTTGACTTTCTCCTAGCCCTCATTTTATTAAACATCTGACTAGTAAATAAATTGAAATCTTCACCAAAAACATGATTCTAGATCAAGGCTTCCTCAGAGGAAAAAATGAGCATATGGGTGATATGAACTATATACTTGCAAGAGCTCTCAAGAGCTCTTAAAGTGTGTTGAGTATGTTTTATGGTTTTGTCTCAAGCCTCAAGATGGATGGTATTGGATTCACTGCCCGTTTTCTTCATATTATTTAAGCTCTCTGCTTGGCAGTTTGCTGTTTGTTGAGGGAGAGAGCTATTTGGCCTGTACTTAAAACTTATTGCATGCTGCTAGAATAAAAGTTCTGAATCAAACATGGAAAATAAATATTCAAGGAAACAATGATATTGTATCAAAGTATCTGTTATGCTAAAAGTATTCTGAAAATGTTGAAAGCCAAGTGAAATACATTAAGTTAGAGTTAACCCAATTTTAACAACAATTTTTTCATTAAGAGAAACATACTTTTCATACAGTTAGCAGGGCCCCCTCTAGCAGATTCAATGAACATAGGTAATTGTATAGTAGAGATCTTCATCTAGATGGAGTGAAACATGCAATGGCTGTTCAATGGATTTGCTCCTCCCTGTTTATCTTGGTCAAGGTTCGGTGTGATCTCCTTGCTAGATAAGCGTTTTTCTTGAATCTCTCTTGCCATATCTCTCACTTCCCCAACTTAGGTGGAGAAGAGAAAAAATGAAGATGCTGGTGGGTTTGGGTAAAGAGTAAGTGCCGCTATACATTTATGAGTACCCTTGTCAAAGACTTATGGGACAAAATAATACACTAAATGATGATGAACCTCGATCTGGACTTACTACAACTGCTGCCCTTTTATATGGTGTTTGTATGATACTGGAAGTTGCATTTGGTTTCATTGAACGTAATATGCAATTAATCACTGCTTGTCACTTCATTAAGGTGATGTTGCATTGTATAGACTACATGCCATTTTGGTCATATTAACTTGTAAGTTTACCTTTGGAATCACTTAGATAATAAGAAAAATGTTGTTAGGGAAGAGGTTCTTATTTTTGAGAATACATAAAATTAAAGCATTGCGCCCCCTCCTCCTTGACACATAGAGAGATCATTGATTAGTGTAAGAAAAGAAAATCACAATCATGTGATGATATATTGGCATGTTAAAAATACTTGATTTAAACTTCAAACTATATATCAATGGTTTTTCTTTACATTTTACATTTTTTAGTGAATGTTTTAAAAATAGTCTTCCCATCAACTTTTCAGGGGACACATCCCTGCTAGAAAAGCCCAAATTTTCGAGATGGGGACGTGCTCGGGACAAGGGGACAGGTATAGGATGTCCCCCCGTTGTCCCCATTTCACCAAAAAACACAGGAGACATCCCCAGTACATGATGCCTGGGAAGTAAAAAAGGTATGATTGACCATCCTTGGTACGGAAGGGGATGCCACAGACGTCCCCTAACCGTATTGGGGACGATCGACTGTCACTTTTTTTAATGAAGCTCAAACAAAAAAAAAACAAAAACAAAAAACATAATTTTTTTAATCCTAACTTGTTCGTCTAGTGTGCCCTGCCCCTCTAAATGCCCTAAAAGGTCAAAAACGTCATATTATGGTTGTTTTGACATTTTTTGGTTTTGCCTGTGAAGTTAGAGTGCGTTGTAGCTGCTTGAGGTTTTCATTCTGCAAGAAGAGGAGGTGGTTTTTTGCTTCCAAGAGCTTGAGCAGGGGTTTGAACTTCCTCTATTGTGCACCAAGTATGAAACTCTTTATGCTTCCATTTTCCATTTTTAAAATAGATTTGCAGCTTGAAAAGTCTGATTTTTAAATTTTTTTCCTTGTTTCAACTCATATTTTTATTGCATATTCAAATTTAAAAACAAAGCACAATGAGCAACAGTGGAAGTACTAGTAGTAGTGGTGATGATGAGGAAAATGTGGTTGGGGGTGATATTGCTAGTAGTGGGAATAGGAAAGGAGTTGATACTAAAACTTATTTGTTTAAATGCCCTTCCACGTCATTTTTATAGGAAAAAAACCTCTTCTCCAATTTGTCACACCTAGGGCAAAATATAAAAAGATTGCAGGAGAATCTAAAGTGTGGGATTGCTATGTTTGTCTTGATGATTTTAGGGGCAGCTATACAAGGGTGAAGTCACACATTTTAGGTGTTGCATGCCATGGGGTCAAAGCTTGTTCTAACTTAACTGATGAATAGAGATTAAAATGCCAAAGATTGCACTTAGAGGCTGAAATGGGGGGGGGGGGGGGTTTGCAAAATTTGACAATGACATCACCATTTATTTGGTCACAATCATCTAGACATATGTCATCTGCCATTGGCACTAGTGGCATCCCTACTGAGTCTAGAGGGAAGAGGAAGATGAGTAGTAGTGAGAAGGACTCGGTGGAAAGTATGTTTAAAGCACATGCAAAGGAAAAGTGTGAGGCATCCATTGGTAGATTCTTTGTTGTTAGTGGCATCCCATATCATGCAGCCCGTTCCACTTATTTTAAACAAATGGTGAAAGATATTTTGAATATGAATCCCTCATTGTACCCCCTGGTGAGCATAATGATAAGCTACGAACCACTATCCTAGATGATGAGTACTCTAGGGTTGCTTTTTTTTGTTTGAGGATATGAAATGTACTTGGGTTAGGACGGGTTGCTTTATTGTGATGAATGGGTGGACCGATGTTAGACATTAGCCACTCATCAATATCATTGTCACAGCCCCTGTTGTCTCTAATTTTTTGAAAGCCATAGATTGCTCAGGAAAGAAGAAGGATGTAGAATTTTAGTTCACCATTTTGAGATATTCCATAGAGGAGGTTGGGCCGACTAGTGTAGTACAGGTTATCACAGATTCTGCACGTGTGTGCAAATCAACCAGTTTGATGGTAGAGGGTGCTTATAGGCATACCCCTTGTGTTTATGCATTGAAGGACATAGGGAAAACTGAATGGGTGAATAGGCGGTGTTAGAAGCTATAGAAGTGCAAATGTTTATACGCAACCACCACACTTCACTTACTCTATTCAAGTCCTTCTCTAAGGAGTTCCTCAAACCCATCGAGGCAAGGTATGTCAAGTTTAATTATAGTTTAGTTTGTTTTAAGTTTATTTATATTTATAATTGTTACAAACTTATATGTGATTTGTTTAAATCATTAATGTTTAACTTTATTCTAATTTATAATTGTCTCTATAAAAGTATTGTACATACTTCACATCTTGATGGAGAGGATGATTGAGGTGTATGAGGCCCTTCAATTGATGGTGGTGAATCCAGAGTGGGGACGATGTCCAATTCTAAGCCCTCTAAAGGAAAAGTGGTGAAACAAATGATCCTTGATGAGCGCTAGTGGCACAACAAGGTAAGTTGCTGATTTTTAAATTAAATGTTAGTGTTTTGCTTGCTGATTTTCATACTAACTTAAAAATTTTAAATTTCTAATTCTGATTTTAATTTTTGTTTGCATTTTGCAGATATATTTACTTTGTCATAGCACCCATTGTAGATGTCATTAGATATGTTGATAGTAATGCTCCTAGTCTGGGAGAGATATATGAGAGTTTTGACAATATGTTGGAGAGGATGAAGAAAATTGTTGCAGCAAAGGATCCTACATTGGGGTTTTACGGGGAGTATATTAGGCTTATTGTGACACAGAGGTGGAATATAATGAATACTCGCATCATATGGTACAGTCTTTGCTTTAAATCTCAAATGGTATGCAGAGTTGGGTGGAAGAGGCCTCCCATGTGATGATCCTAAGGTATTGGATGGCTTCACAAGAGCCTTTGATAAGATGTATTTAGTTCAAGAGTTAATCGGGTTTAGTATATAAATGCAATGAAAAGTCATGTTCATGAGTGGACGTGTCTCCAAAAAGTGAAGACACGTCCACTCATGACATGCCCTCCATTTGCATCGATTCATATCCCAAATGAAGTCCGATCGCTAATTGGGATTAGTATTAGTTTGCACTTAGACAAAATTACATATTACATCGTCGATCTGAAAGGTAATATAATTAGACTCGATCTGATTGCATTCAATTGATCATTTGATCATGGCTTGATTGAGATAAGAGGAACATGAAATGACAATAATCAAAAGTAGAATTTGCAAGTGTAGATTGACAATATACTTGGGTCCATGGTATGTTACGATTTGATATAGATGATAATCAATTTATTTCAAGTAAATATAAGAATGTTACAATCTGATATAGATGATAATCAATTTATTTCAAGTAAATATAAATTTCTATGTTCTCTTGAGTTTCTGGGATGACAATTCTTTTGGTGATTTTGAGGATGAGGACAATAGGGGACGACAAGTTGGGTTTCCATGATGGCAATTTTTTTGGCGAATTTGGGGACGGGGGTTCGGGGGGGGGGGGGGGAGACGACAATTGGGGGACGGCTATATATAAGAAAATTTCAAAATATACACCAAGATTTGCAAATATACATGTCATTCATGTGAAACTAAGCACAAAGCATGTCATTTAAACATTATAGAGCTTGAACATACACCATTTGAATGCCATCGAGGAAATAATAACTGATTTCAGTACTCAATTGTCAATATGCATATCAATATGTGAACAAAAATATTTAAATATAAGTTTAGTAGTGAACAATATCATAAAAATTTGGAAATCTAAATATAAGTTTACCATAAAGTTTCATCATCATGTTCAAGTTCAACATAAAAAAAACAAAATATAGAAAAATGAAGCAGACTAGTGCTCCTATTCTGCCTCTATCACCATGGCATCAAAATTAGAGTCCTCACTATCATGCTCCACAGGAAGCATAGTCTCATCTAATAGAATCCCAATGAATCCTGGTGCTGTCTCATCCTCATCTATTTGGGTCACATCCTTGGGCTCAACATCCTACCACAAAGCTAGAGTCTTCCTATACTTTGGAGTATGACGATTCGCAAGTCGAAGAGCATGATGCTCTACTGCTAGCTTTTTCGCTTGTTTATAGGTAAGTCTGTTCCACTTGACGATGTGGATAAATGAATATGTGGACCAATTTCTCTCTACAGTTGAGGCACTAGCAACTTGTGCAAGGAGGCAAGTGGCAAGTGCTTTTAACTCTGGTGTATCTCTCCAATTCCAGGTCTACCATTGAACAGATCTCTCTGTGCCAAAACCACTCTATCCAACCTTGCTTGTGGCTTACCCAAGTTTGGGCCATGAAGGTTAGTGAATTCAAGGAACTGTGCATGAAGAGTAGAGGCCTCTTGAGCTGAATACATCTTATCAAAGGCTCTTGTGAAGCCATCCAATACCTCAGTATCATCACATGGGAGGCCTCTTCTAGCCAACTCTGCATACCAGTTGGGATTTAGAGCGAAGGCTTCCATACGAAGTGGGGTATTCATTATGTTCCACCTCCGCATCGCAATAGGCCTAATATGGTCCTTGTAAAACCCCAATGTAGAATCTTTTGTTGTAACAATTTTCTTCATCTTCCCCAACATGCTGTTAAAAGTCTCATATATCTCTCCTAGACTAGGAGCGTTAGTATCAACATATCTAATGAAATCTACAATGAGTGCTATGATAGAGCAAATATATCTGCAAGATGCAAACAAAAATTAAAATCAGAATTAGAAATTTTAAATTTATAAGTTACTATGAAAATCAGCAAGCAAAAGACTAACATTTAATTTAAAAATCAGCAACTTAACTCATTGTGGACCACCGACTCTCATCAAGGATCCTTTGCTTCATCGCTATTCCTTTAAAGGACTTAGAATTGGACCATCGTCCCCACTTTGGATTCACCATCATCAATTAGGAAGGGTCTCATACACCTCAATCATCCTCTCCATCAAGATGAAGTATGTGCAATACCTATAGAGACAATTATAAATTAATATAAAATTAAACATTAATGAGTAAACACATCACATGTAAGTTTGTAACAATTATAAATAAAAATAAGCTTAAAACAAGCTAAACTATAATTAAAATTGACATACCTTGTCTCTGCTGGTTTGAGAAACTCCTTTTTAGAAGAGGACCTGAATAGAGCAAGTGAAGTGTGGTGGTTGCATATAAACATTTGCACTTCTCTAGCTTCTAACATTGTCCGTTTCACCCATTCAATCTTCCTTATGTCCTTAAATGCATGAAAACAAGGGGTCCAAAAGATGTGCCTATAAGCACCCTCTGCCATCAAACCCCTTGATTTGGACACACACGCAAAATTTGTGATAACCTGTACTACACTAGCCAGTCCAACCTCCTCTATGACATCTCTCAAAATGGTGAATTTGATTTCTACATCCTTTTTTCCTAAGCAATCTATGGATTTCAAAAAATAAGAGCCAACAGAGGATATGATAATGATATTGATGAGTAACCAATGTGTAACATCGGTCCACCCATTCATCATAATAGAGTAGCCCATCCTAACCCAAGTACGTTTCATATCCTCAAACAACAAAGCAACCCTAGAGTACTCATCATCTAGGATGGTGGTTAGTAGCTTATGCTCACCAGGGGGTACAAATGAGGGATTTATATTCAATATATCTTTCACCATTTGTTTAAAATAAGTGGAACAGGCTGCATTATATGGGATACCATTAGCAACAGAGTGGATGCCTCACACTTTTTCTTTGTCTGTGCATTAAACAAACTTTCCACCAAGCTCTTCCCACCACTATTCATCTTCCTCTTCCCTCTAGATTCAATATGGCTACTACTAGTACCAATGGTGGATGAAATATGCCTAGATGATTATGACCGAATAGATCAATGTCAAATTTTGCCCCCCCCATTTCAGCCTTTAAGTGCAATCTTTGGCATTCTAATCTTTGTTCATTAGTGAAGTTAGGACAAACTTTGACTCCATGACATGCAACACTTAAAAAAGTGTGACTTCACCCTTGTATAGCTGCCCCTAAAATTTTCAAGGCAACATGGCAATCCCACACCCTAGTCTCTCCTGCATTCTTTTTATCTTTTTCCCTAGGTGTGACAAATTGGAGAAGAGGTTCTTTCCTATTGAAAGGACCGTTTGCAAAATCCTTCGTGATGGTGGAAGGGCATTTAAACAAATCAGTTTTAGGATCAACTCTTTTCCTAGTCCCACTACTAGCAATATCACCCCCAACCACATTTTCCTCCTCATCACCACTACTACCAGTACTTCCATTACTGCTCATTGTGCTTTGTTTTGAGATTTAAATATTCAATGGAAATATGAGCTGAAACAATGAAAAAAATAAAAAATATTAGACTTTTCAAGTTGCAAATCTATTTAAAAAATGAAAAATGGAAGCATAAAGAGTTTCATACTCGGTGCACAATAGAGGAAGCTCAAACTCCCACTCAAGCTCTTGGAAGCAAAAAAATCACCTTTTCTTACAAAATGAAAACTTCAGTCAACTGCAACACACTCCAACTTCATAGGCATAACAAAAAAAATATCAAAACCATAATGTGGTCATTTTTGACCTTTAAGGGCGCATTTGGAGAGGCAGGGCCCACCTGACGACCAAGTTAGGATGACTGACCACCCCTAGTATGATCGGGGGCTATGTCACAGGGTTCGCCGAATTTCAGCCATGAGGTTCGAAATTTGGCGAACTTTAAAACATCATTAAAAAATTGTTAAAATCTGCCCAAAATTCATCTGCATATACAACATCAGGTTTGAAAAATTATTTTTTAGGGTTTTCCGTGTCTTCATTTTCTTTTCCGACACCAAGATGTTTTATCTGCGTTTATCGTCAGTTATTTGCATTTCATTGTCTCAGATGGGTGGGAGAAACTACCCACGGATGTGCAGGTGGTAAATTTGTGAATGCGATTGCATCCAACAAAAGGATTTGCAAAGTATTGTGGCTAGGATTTGTAGAATGTCGTGGCTGCTGAAGAAAAAGGAGGAATGCGGGGCGTCGGGTTTAGAACTACGCTTTTCCTTTTTGATGAAAATATTTTGTGTTTGGGTATATTTGTTTTCAAAATTTATAATGTTGTTTGTAGGTATTATATATTCATATTGTGTTTTATACTTCGATAATACTATTTTATATGTTTATATTACCTTTATTTTTATATATAGTAGTTTTAAAATAATGTGTTAATATTATTTTTATTATATATAGTTGATATAATATATTAGTAAAATAAATATTGAAATAAGATTACACATAGATACTTAATATATATATAATTTACATATTCTTTATATAATGGTTTTATTATATATATATATATATATATATATATATATATATATATATATATATATGAATTGGTAAAAGAAAAATGAATTATTTATTTTTCTATGCTATATTTTTCTAAAAAATTAAATTCATATAAAGCGAATTTAATTACGAATATTTTTCGAATTTTTTGTCCTTCCCGAATTTCATCCAAATTTTATGATTGTCGAATACGAACACGAACTCGAACCTTGTGACTTAGATCGGGGGACGTGTGTGGTACTCCCTTCCGCTCCAGGGACAGCCGATCGTCCCCTTTTTATTTCATAGATGTCCCCAAGTACCTGGAACGCGTCCTATGTTTTTTGGCAAAATGGGGATGGCAGGGGACGTCTCGTACCCGTCCCCTCGTCCTGGGGACGTCCCTGTCTCGAATACTTGGGCATTTTTAGGATGGGACGCATCCGCACGTAGATAATATATATGCATATATATATCAGTATGTATACAAATATAGATATAGACCTACACACACATAGATACCATGCTATTGATTATCATGTATTTGACCGAAGCTATCATCTTTAACGCTCTCTCTTAGCTAGGGAAGCTAAAAACTATCCAAGTATATTGATATGGTATGCTTCTTAAGAATCTCAAGTCAAATGACATTCTTCATAACACATCTTCATTATGGTATGTGCACTGACATCAAGTTCCATTATGTCATAAGGATCATAATGATCGTCAACTGATATCAAGTCTCATGATATCTATCAAAATGTCCAAGAAATACTATCATGACATGTCAACGAATATCAAGTCACATGATATCCATCATGATAGAGAGACTAATACAATGTCACTTTATTAGAAAGATTGTGATTTTTCAATAATGTACACAGGGTGCCCATAAGGCCTTGGAGTCTCACACATGACAAAAGAGTTTACACATTAAACATCTTATATATATATATATTAGTACAAATAAACAATTTGAGACTTAATCTCAATAGTAGCTTACATTTAGACCATATCAAGTTTCTTCCTGAAGTTTTCAACTTTCACTCTGGAGAGAGGCATGGTGAGAATGTCTATTGTTTGATTGCTTGTACTAATATACTCCAACTGGATCACATTCCTTTCTACCATGTTTCTCACATAGTGATAGGGAATTTCTATATATTTTGATCTATCATGGAACACTAGATTCACTAAAAGCTTAATAGAACTCTGATTGTCACAGTGGATAATAGTAGGATATAGGGGCTCACCAAATAATCCTACAAGCAATTTTTGGAGCCAAACTGCTTCTCTTGCTCCCATAGAGGCTGCAATGTACTCAAATTCTATTGAACTTTGTGCCATTGAAGACTGTTTCCTTTTGATCTCAGAGATCATGGCTTATCCTAAACTGAAGCAACATCCTGATGTGCTTTTTCAATTGGTTACACTTCTACTAACTTAATCTTACACTTCTAGCTTAATCTGAATCAAAGTATCCATGTAGATCTAGGTCTACATTTTTTTATTTTAGACTATATCCAATAGTACCTTGAAGGTATCTCAATATATGCTTCACAACAACAAGATGTATCTCCTTTGATTTGCACATAAACTGACTTAGAGCATTTACTACATAACAAATGCCTAGTCTTGTGTTAACCAAGTGCATCAATGATCCAAAAATTGGTTTATAGAGAGGAGGATGAACAAATTTTGACTCTATTGCTGCTTCCTTCAATTTGTGTAAGTTGGTTTCCATAGGTGTAGACATGGGTCTACAGTCCAACTCTCTTCAGAATATCAATAGTAGACTTTCCTTGATTTAAAACGATACCATTTGATATGAGACTTCCAACCCAAGGAAGTAATGTAAAATGCCCAAAGCTTTCATATCAAATTTTGAGGCTAGGTCCTTACATTGAATAATAAGGTGATCTTCTCGTGTGATTAGCAGGTTATCAACATTAAAATAAGTATTAATATATCACAATTAATTACCTCAAAATAGAGATTTGAATCTGCATCATTCTTGGAAAATCGTAGTCCCATAAAGATTATGATCAATCCTTTCATTCTAGGTTCTAGGGGGTTTGTTTGAGTCCATATAGGGCTTTCTTCAATTTGCATACATGTGAATCTGCATTATATATCACAAAGCCTTCAGGTTGCTCTAAATAAACTTCTTCAATGACCCCATTCAAGAATGCAGTTTTAACATATCAACATATATGTAAATAAAATTAGTATTAACATATCACCATTAATTACCTTAAAATAGAGATTCAAATCTGCATCGTTCTTGGAAAATCCTAGTCCGATAAGATAATGATCAGCCCTTTCATACTAGGTTGTAGGGGCTTCTTTGAGTCCATATAGGGCTTTCTTCAATTTGCATACAAATGAATCTGCATTATATATCACAAAGCTTTTAGGCTACTCTTAATAGACTTCTTTTTTAATGGTCCCATTCAAGAATGCAGTTTTCACATCCATTTGATGGATCTTCTAGCCTTTAGTTGTTGCAATAGCTATTATTGTTCTAATAGAGGTGTACCGGGCAACAGGTGCAAAAACCTCTTCATAATCAATACCTTACTTTTGTGAGAAAACTCCAGCAACAAAACGTGCTTTGTATTTCTCTATACTACCATCTCTAGCATGTTTGATTTTGAAGAGCCATTTGGAAGAGACAAGAAATTTCTCTTTTGTCCTAGATACTATATCCTATACATCATTTTTCAAAACGGATTGATATTCTTTCGTCATAGCATCTTTCCATACTTGAAGCTTGATAGCTTCTGTAACACTAGTTGGTTCTGTACTAATGATCTCACTCATTAGGGCGACATAGTTTGAGAATTAGTACTTTTTGTAAAGATTCCTTTGGGTGTTGCATAACTCTCAGCTTCCTCACAATCATCTTTCTAGCCCAAAGTGGTTTCTGTTTGTTATTATTAGGATTTTCTTTTGGAGTAGTTTGGTTTTCATTTATGGTTTCTTTAGGATACTCCCTTGAATCTAAGAAGCAAGATCCTCCTCCATGGCTTTAGGAGAATCTTGAATTTCTATGTCATTAGAACTCTTTGCTCTTTTGAAAGCAATTTCTTCCTCAAAGATGACATCTCTACTTAGTTCAATTTGTTTTTGTCTAGGTATGTATATTCTGTAATCTTTTGAAGTTTCACTATAGCCCACAGATATCCCTTTCTTGCTAGTGGGTTCTAATTTAGATCTTCTTTCTTTAAGTACATGAATGTAGAAATGACAACCAAAAATCTGTTTTGGTAAATTAATGTTGCTGTAGTTATATTAAACATATGAGATGGAAACTCCTTATATAGATCTACAAAGACGATGTTTCTTAAAGAAACAATTGTGAACTAAAGACTAACTAAGATGACCATTAAAGAAACATTATAATTTTCTAATAAAATCCTCAAGTGACTTATATTAGGTGTCACACAGGTGAATGCTTCTTCAGGAGTTTTGACATCTATTTTGGAGGCTTTTGTCCAAAATTTCTATGTTTTGGTCATTTAACATAGCTCTAGCACCTTCTACAATAGTTCTATTTTTCCTCTTAGCAACAACATTTTGTTGTGGATTGTAGGGTATAGTAAACTCCCTCTTAATCCCACCAGTTACACAAAATTCCTTAAAGATGTGTGAGGTGTATTCCTTCCCATTATCTATTCTTAGTACTTCTTCCCGAAAAAGTCTTCTCTATGAGCTTTGGACTCCTTAAACCTTTTAAGAATTTCCTCTTAACTCTTTATGTTTAAGAAAATATATCCAAGTCTTTCTAGAAAATTCATCCACAAATATTACATTATATAAGAACTGTCCCATGGAGGGTACAAACAAGGGGTCACATGTGTTAGAGTGGACTAATTCTTATACATTTTTGGTTTTACTCAAACTATTTTGGAAGGTTCCCTCTGTATTCTTTCATAGGGCACACCCTTTGCATGCTCCTTCATGAATTTGTTTTAGTTTGGGTAACCTTGTCACTAATTTTCTACCGAAGATAGGGCACGAAAATGAATATGTCCTAATCTTCGATGTCAAATTTCATTTGAGTAAAGGCTTGATTCATGTCAGTGTAGAGTTTTCTAAAGATATCCTTGTCTTATACTTTGACTTTCTTCTCGGAAATTTTTTCTTTTAACTCTTTACATTTAAGAAAATATATCCAAGCCTTTCTAGGAAATTCATCCACAAATATTACATTATATAAGAACCGTCCCATGGAGGGTACAAACATGGGACCACATATGTCAGAGTGGACTAATTCTTATACATTTTTGGTTTCACTGAAAGTATTTTGGAAGGTCCCCTTTGTATTTGTTCATAGGGCATACCCTTTGCATGCTCCTTCATGAATTTGTTTTAGTTTGGGTAATCTTGTTACCAATTTTTCTATTGAAGATAGGGCACGAAAATGAATGTGTCCTAATCTTCAATGCCAAATTTCATTTGAGCAAGGGCTTGATTCATGTTATGCAGGGTTTTCTAAAGATATCCTTGTCTTATACCTATGGTTTGTGCTTTCTTTATGGTCGAGTTCTTTGGCCATGTTAGAAATTTTCCATCCATAAAGGTAACCCTATATCCATTGTCAAGAGTAGAAATGATTATTAGGCTCCTCTTTATTCCTGGTACAAACAATACCCCAATGAGTGAGTTCTTGGTTCATGAATTTGTTTAGTTTGGGTATCCCTATCACCAATTTTTCTACTGAAGGTAGGGCATGAAAATGAATATGTCCTAATCTTTGAAGCCAAATTTCATTTGAGTGAGGGCTTGAATGTTAGTGCAGAGTTTGTAAAGATATCCTTGTCTTATATCTATTGTTTGTGCTTTCTTTATGGTGGAGTTCTTTGGCCATGCTAGAACTTTTCTATCCATGAAGGTAACCCTATATCCGTTGTCTTCAAGAGCAAAAATGATTATTAGGTTCCTCTTTATTCCTGGTACAAACAATACTCTAGTGAGTTGTAGAGAGATGCTAGATTTCAAATTTATGGTGCTAGTTCCAACTCCTTTTATTGGATGTGTAAACTTATCCCCAATAGTTACTTCCTCGTTAGTTTCTTGTACCATAGTATCTAAGTGTTCATTGAATCTTGTGACGTGTCATAATGAACCATTATCAATCACCTAGGTATTGAATTTTTTTGATACTTGGCTTGATAATGCCAAGTAGAAGACAAGTTTCTTAGAATCATGTTTTATATTTGTCTTTTCAACTTTAGCAAATGATGCTTGTTGTTTCATTGCATAGTGTCTACTGATCACACTTGAAACATTGTATTTAGGAGATGTCTTTCCCCTTCTTAAATGATCCCTTCTCATAAGAATTCTTCTTTTCTTGAAGTTCTTTTTCCTACCTTTCTTATGAGAATTTGTGCTTAATACATGAATATCCTCATCTATTGGTTTCTACTTGTTTCCTTTTGTTATCAATCTTGCTTCTTCTTGTAAGCAATCTATTCTTAGCCTATCAAATTTAGGGAGTTTTGATCTTGCACTTATTCCTTGAACAAATGACTCCCATGAGTTTGGGAGGCCACCACGAGCTATAGTGTTAACTCCTTTCTATCTATTTGATATCCAACTATTGATAGTCGATCTCTTAGTTCAATGATTCTTATGAAATATGCATTAATGGATTCTCCCTTGTTCATTTGTACATGATTAAGTTGTCTCTTTAGAGCAAGGGTCCTACTGTTGTTGTTTATTTCAAAAGTGTTTTTAAGGGATTTAAACATTAGGTATGTAGTCTTTTGTTTTGACAATATAGGTACTATATGGTGTCTAATTGCATATACTGTAAGTTTCATAGCTTTCTTGTTGTTCTCAATCCATCAAGTTTTCTCTTGATCATTTTCTAGTTCTACTTTGTTTTCTTTCACAAATGAGTCTAACCTATTTTCTTTTAATATCATCATGATTCTAAATTTTCATGATGTAAAGTTGTTTGCACCATCAAGATGATCCTCAAATCTGATGACAATTGACGTTATGAAGAATGAATTGTGATTGCAATTTCAAGAAAGAATATGTTTTAGAGTAATTTGATATCTCAAATTTAATCGAATCTTCCTTAGCAAGGCTTTGATACCATGTAAATGATGATTAAATTTATCTCAGATTAGAACTATGAATCTCTTTTATATTTTCAGAATATGAATATTGCTAATCTCTATATTCTATGTTGTAGCATGTAATTAGGATTCAATCTTAGTAAAATGTGTATGCAAATGACAGTTTAATATTGATAATGTAATGTCCCTACGGTTAGGGTTAGTTTGGGACCATAATGACTGCAAACAAATTGGTAAGTTCATAACAAATCTAATAAAATATTTCATAGCTTTGACTAGTTGATTAAATTGAAATAATTAACATTCATAACGAATGCTCTCCACCAAGTCATACTTGGATCTTTTCATGCAATTCACAGCGGATGCCCACCAAGTTATACTTGGATCATTCCATGGCATTCACAATGAATGCCCTCCACTAAGTTATGCTTGGATCATTCTCCACCAAGTGCACTTGGATCATATCACGACATTCATAACAGATGCCATCCACCAATTTAAATTGGTTTGTGTTATGACATTCAAAATGAATGCCCTCCATCAAATTATACATGGATCAAAGATATTAAATCATTCTACCTTTTATACTTTTAATCATTGATATAAAGAATAAAGAAATTTATCTATTAATTTCATTATATATCACATGTGTGTTAATTTCTTAATGAATTAATTTCAAAACATAAAACATTTACACACCCTTATATAGGATTCGATGCCTTTAATATTAGTAAGGACCCATTGTGGTTACTCTTCTTAAATGGTGCCTTGCTCTGATTGCACTATCTCGTTATCATTCTTGTCTTACCCACGTTAACGTTTCACTGCAAGTTACCTTATTTAATTGGAGTGTTTGGTATGGTGCTGATTGTGCATACGATTCACGCCTCCTTCCTAAAACTCGATGGGGTTTGGCCCATACTCCCCCTCCAGTCTGCTATCCATGCGGATGTTTGTGATATTTTCTTATTGCCTTGCTACAATGCTCCCCGCCAAGTACTTATTTTGAACCTTTTTTGTTTTATGTGAAAGAGGTGATGCTTTAATTTGATGCCCCTCCCATTTATAAGCTTAATGGTCGTGAGGTCACGACACTTGACTCATTATTATGAGTAAGTCATTTATAAGTGGAAATTAAATATTGATAATTGTAAGAATTATTATTTTATGTAACATGATTATTATTTTCTTATCATTTTAAATATGTTTGTTATTTTAAGTATTTTTTCTATGACAAAGAATTGATAATAGATCAATACAATATCATATTGTATAAATAGTTGACACTATAATTATTAATGGGTTACACTAATTTATTTAGAATGAATTGAATATGTTTATATTTAAAATACTATTTCTATATACATTATGTTGGGATAAGGTGACTCAGCCTTACCATGTTTTATTGCTTTATTTGTGCTTTCTTGGAAAGTTGCTAAATGAAGCTAGATTCTTCCACAAGAAAAGACTTGGAGTAGAAAAACGAAAAGTTTCTATTTTTTGGTGATTTATTATCTTATGCTTTGTTTTTATGCAAGGGTTGTGCATAAGGAAGTTTCTAAAATAATTTGTAGATGCATTGAATCTAGACGCTTTAGAAACTGTTTCCTTTTGTATGAAAACTCTATAAGTGCAAGCATTGTTGTAGAGAATGTAGAGAGAGATGAGAAGTTATTTGCACAGGGTTATGCTGTTAGATTTTCTCTAGAATGGAGCAAGATGTAAATCTCCATGTGAAGGCTGAAAATGTATTGTAACTTGTTGAATAATACATTAGCTTGATGGTTTGGAGGGTGGGGGTTTTACCTGGAAAGGTTTTCCCCACGTATATCTGTGTTCTGTATTTTGTCTCATTCTTCTAGTTTCATGATTGTAGAATAATAATCTGTACGTCGTAATGTTATTTAGATCGGTAAATTGCAATCACTTTCCTTTAAGGTTTTAATTGTGGGAAATCAACTATGTCTGTTTCCGCTTTTATGGCATAGTAGTATGCACTTGTATTTGCTTATTAGAAGTTGTTCAATGAACTATTAGATACAGGATGTGCACACTGATCTTAGATGAATTTTTGGGGTGCTCTCATTTCCCTTCAATTGGTATCAAAGCTCAATTTTGTGAATTACATGTTGCTTGCATGTGAGGATTCACAAAGTTTCTAGTTCTGGGTATTTCTTCTATTAAGATTTCTTAGCTTGCAGATCTTGAAGAAGTTTGTTTTGAGGAAATTGACTGATAATTAATCCTTTGATGAGTGGAAGTCTTGTAGTTGATTTATTCTTTTAGGAGACAACAGACATTTCTTGAAGGATGGTGAAGATGGAGAAAATAGAGTTGGTCATGTTGAAATGACATTGATCTGGAGCTCTTGGTTGACATTAGAATAACTCTTGATGCACATGTCTCTTTTGTTACCTGGAATGCATAGAGGCTATGAAGTTGATCATTGGAAGCTTTTGGATAGCCTATCTCTCTCAGATGCATGTACTAGTAGTGGTTGTGGGATTGGTCTACAAGTGGGCCTGGACTTCCAATACTATGTTTTCCTCTTGTATGTTTATACATGCATGGCTTGGACTTGTGTTCGTTGGATTTGAGGGGTTTATAGAGTTTCCTAAAAAAATCTATGGCAATGATCGTCTATGAAAATCCATTATTCTAGGTTCAATTATTTGGTGCTTTTTTAGACTTTTGAATCTTTCAGATGAGAAGTGGGTGTGGATGTGCATGGGTGTTCTTAAACACAATGTTTTTTTGTAGGTTTTGCATGCTGAAATAAAAACTTGTAGTTTTTTGTGGCTCTACTAAAGAGCTATTTTCTAGACTCTTGTTCTTTTAGAGTGGTACCAGATGATATAGTTGTAGTTCTCTACATGCATGCATTCTTTGTGCATGGTGAGAGGAGGTATTTTTCTTTCTCTACATGTAGATGTTGGTACGTGATCAGTCAGTCAACATTTCTGAAGTGATGCTTTGTTGGATTCCTGGACTATGGTGCTTGATGTGGACATAATTGGCAAATCAGATTTGTGCTTGATCTGGTGTTTAAGTCATGTTGTTTACATTATTATTCTATTTGATCTCATTTGCATATGTCACTAATGTGATGGGTTTGCATGTTGTAATGATTGGATCTACAAGTTATGTAGTTAGGTGGGTAGGCCACCCATTTAATTGCAGTGGGATAACTTGGATGTGGACTGTCTATATCAACCAGATTTGATTTAGTGTTGGTGCATACTTGTTAGTTGGCCTTGTTTCTGGTCACTTGTGCATTTGTGTGGTTGCTTTGGGATGAGAGGATGGATGATATTTGAGTACTTAGATAGTCAATTATGGAGTCCTAAAGCATGGTGAATTTCTTTAGTGTGGAGATCTTGGTTTCACCCAGTGTGATGTGTGGGCCTGGAAGATTTTCAGATTTGGAGGATGATGTGTCATATGCTTGGAGAGCTTGGTATCACGCTTCAGTGGGAGCTTTAGTAGTGGCTGTATTTTTCCATCATATGGTGATGGATGATCTTCTTTAGTATTGCAGATGTTGGAGGATGCCTTAGATCCTGTTGTTGCAAAAGGGTCTTTCAAATTTGTTGGTTCACTAGTTTGAGATGGTATCTTCATGTGTTTGGAGATGTTGTTTATGCTTTTATTTGATATGTTATTGTGGTGGCTTTTATGTCATGGTTTTCTCTTTATTACCAATTTAGAGTTGTGACATGATACAGTTATTTGATATGATCACATGAAGCATGTTATCTCTTTGGAGGAGATTGTTTAGATCATGATGTCATGTTTATGTTCCTGATTCCATGGTTGGAGCTTTGACATTCTTGATCATTTGCTTGATACTTCATGACAGTGCTGTGTTGCAGTGGAGTGATTGATTACAGGTGCTTGTGGATACTTGGAGACTTAGGTGAAGCTAGAGTTCTCTTGAGATGAGAGGCATATTGTTGAGATGTATACTCTTGATGAGATTTCAACAGAAAGTCTGAGGAGCCTACACCTTTGTTGGACGTGAGTTCAATATAGACCTATGAGGAGATTGTTCTTGGATAAGTCACAGTGTGACTTGCATATCTTGGAGGAGCATTCTCGTTCCTCGCTCTTGGTCTTCTTGGCAGTTTATCACTTAAAAGATTCGACATTACCCATGCAGTGGAAGTTCTTGTATGTATTTGGTCTTCATTGACTGGTTTGCGCATAGAGCTTGAGGTTGTAGTTTATGGGTTGGTTATGTTGCTAGCATGAGTTTTCTAGTGTTGGATACCTTTGAGGTATGGGTGATTAGATGAGTTAGCATTTAGTATGGATGCAATTTTCAATCTCGTGGGTTTATCAGTTGGATTGGACAAATCAGTTTGGTTGTTGTTCTGGTTGATGTTTTATCTTGTTTTCTGGAGGATGACTTCACAGTTTTGTTGGGCTAAGAAGTTGATGTTTATGATGCTTTTGTGTAGCTCATGAGCACAGTGGAGTGGTGGCAGTGTGTGTAGCCTTTGTTATCACAGGGATCTTATGCTTGTGTTATTTGGACAGGTGTCTAGTTGGAGCATGAGAGCATATGTTATGATTTATGTTGTTTCATGGATGGCTGTGGTGATATAGTTTCATTAGTTTGAATCTTGTAAGGCCTTTGTCAAGTGGGAGATTGCTGGGATAAGGTGACTCAACCTTACCATGTTTTATTGCTTTATTTGTGTTTTTTTGGAAAGTTGCTAAATGAAGTTGGATTCTTCCACAAGAAAAGACTTGGAGTAGAAAAACAGGAAGCTTCTATTTTTTGGTGATTTATTCTCTTATGCTTTGTTTTTATGCAAGGGTTGTGCATAAGGAAGTTTCTAAAATAATTTGTAGATGCGTTGAATGTAGACGCTTTAGAAACTGTTTCCTTTTGTATGAAAACTCTGTAAGTGCAAGCATTGTTGTAGAGAATGTAGAGAGAGATGAGAAGTTATTTGCACACGGTTATGTTGCCAGATTTTCTCTAGAATGGAGCAAGATGTAAATCTCCATATGAAGGCTGAAAATGTATTGTAACTTGTTGAATAATACATTAGCTTGATAGTTTGGAGGGTGGGGTTTTTACCTAGAAAGGCTTCCCCACGTATATCTGTGTTTTGTATTTTGTCTCATTCTTTTAGTTTCATGATTGTAGAATAATAATCTGTATGTCGTAATGCTGCTGAAATTTTTTTAGATCGGTAAATTGCAATCACTTTCCTTTAAGGTTTTAATTGTGGGAAATCAACTGTCTGTTTCCGCTTTTATTAGAAGATGTTCAATGAACTATTATATACAAGATGTGCATACTGATCTCAGATGAATTCTTGGGGTGCTCTCATTTCCCTTCACATTAGCGATATGCTATTATGGGTTCGTGATAGTTTGCACCTTTTCAATTTAATGTAGAATTAATAACTTTAGAATGAACTTTTGATTCGAAAGGGATCATCCCCATTCTCTTGAGGAACGACTGCTAGCGTCCCATGTTCTTGTTCATCAAATCTTCCCCTTGTGTTGGGGCTCTCTTAATTATATGTTATTTTATTCATTTGTCCTCTCTTACATCGATGATTACGCTCCCAAGGCTCTTTATATTTGAAACATAATCCTTTCTTTAACAGATCATCTCTCTTTGGGCACTTACGACCAACATTCCAGGTATAATGACATAGGCGACATTTCTTGTCTTTCTTTTCCCCCCTTATCTCTTTATGGTCGAAAGCTATTTTGGGATTCTTAGGTCTCTCATCTATTCTATTAGTTTCAACCTTCTTTGCTTTCTGGATGGCTTCCTCTAAGTTCTGGGGTTCAAGAGGTTTTACATGGTTTTTGATGGCATCTTTAAGTCCTCCTATAAATAGATGAGTGAGTTGATTTTAGGTCTTGAAATTGATTGGCGAATTCCTCCATTGTCTTTGATTGTTTGAGGTGAGTTAACTCTTGAAAGTACCATTCATAATCTCTTTGATCAAATCTACTCATCAATTTTTGAGTGAATTCACTATAGGTGGTAATTCTTTTGAGTCCTAAGGAATTTTGGCCATAATGTCACCATTTGTGTGCTAACCCCTTTAAATGAAGTATGACAAACTTAATAGCACCATTTTCTGTCATAGGACTGTATGATAGATATGTATCTAACTTTTGCACCCATGATTGAGCAATTTCCTCTCCTAACCCATTAAAGCATGGTAGTTTAACTTTATTTACTTTCCCCTGGAGGTCCTCATCCACATGATTTTTTTGTTTATTTTCCATGATTTTGGTTTTGTAGTATTCTTCAAAAGAGATAAGTTGTCGAAGGTTAGGATCCAAGTTTGCATATATTTATGCAATTTCTTCCACACTGTTTGTAGTTGTTTCTTCTTCTAGAACATGTTCTCCTCTTGGAATGAATGAAGGAAAGGTATCTGGTGGAACTGAACTTTGTGATGATGGCTCATTTTCCTCATGATTAGAATGGCAATCTTGCTATGGGTTAGGTCTTTCACTTTGATTGTTGTTGTTGATTAAAGTAACATTTTATTAGAGCTTTCAATTCTCTCATTAGTTTGTTCCATAAAGGTTCTTAATTCTTGGGCTAGTTGCTTGACCATTGTTCCTTAGATGTGTAAACTAATTGAAATCCCACAGGATGGCAGGATTATGCTCTGATACCATTGTAATGTCCCCATGGTTAGGGTTAGTTGGGGACCATAATGACTACAAAGAAATTGGTAAGTTCATAACAAATCTAATAAAATATTTCATATATTTATCCAGTTGACTAAATTGAAATAATCAACATTCATAATGACTGTTCTTCACCAAATTATACTTGGATCGTTTCATGACATTCACAACGAATGTCCTCCACCAAGTTATACTTGGATCATTCCATGGCATTCACAATGAATGCCCTCCACCAAGTTATACCTGGGTCATTCTCCACCAAGTGCACTTGGATCATATCACGACATTCATAATAGATACCCTCCACCAATTTAAATTGGATCGTGTTATGACATTCAAAATGAACACCCTCCACCAAGTTATACTTGGATCAAAGATATTAAAATCATTCTACCTTTTATACTTTTAATCAATATATATATCACATTCATCATCTCATTAGAATAAATAAACTTATCTATTAATTTCATTCTATATCACATGTGTTAGTTTCTTAATGAATTGATTTCAAAACATTAAACATATACACACCCTTATGTAGGATCCGATACCTTTAATATTAGTAAGGATCCACCATGGTTAATCTTCTTAAATGATGCCTTGCTCTAATCAAACTATCCCATTATCGTTCCCTGTACACATGTGGATTGTGGTCTTGTCTTACCCACATCAACGTTTCCCTGTAAGTCACCTTATTTAATTGGAGTGTTTGGTACGGTGCTGATTGTGCATACAATTCATGCCTCCTTTTAACCTGATGGGGTTTGGCCCATACTCCCCCTCCTATTTGCTATCCATGTGGATATCTGCGGTATTTTCTTGTTTCCTTGCTACAATGCTCCCTGCCAAGTACTTATTTCGAACCTTTTTTGTTTTATGTGAAAGAGGTGATGCTTTAATTTGACGCTGTTCCCATTTATAATCTTAATGGTCGTGGGTCGTGCGACACTTGACACATTATAATGAGTAAGTCATTTATAAGTGGAAATTAAATATGAATATTATAAGAATTATTATTATATGTAACATGATTATTATTTTCTTATCATATTGAATATGTTTGTTATTATAAGTATGTTTTCTATTATAAAATATTGATAACAAATCAATACAATATCATATTGTGTAATAGTTGACACTATAATTATTAATGGGTCACACTAATTTATTTAGAATGAATTGAATATATTTATATTTAAAATAGTTTCTGTATTTACATTAGCCATATGTCATTATGGGTTCGTGACAGATAAATACTGAATATTATTTTGTAATTCTGAATCTGATATTTGTAGTCACCAAACTCCAAAGGGCAGAGCAGTAATTGATTTTGATGCTCTGCTTGGCCGATCGGGTCTAGTATATAAATGCAATGAAAAGTCATGTTCATGAGTGGATGTGTCTCCACAAAGTGGAGGCATGTCCACTCATGACATGCCCCTCCATTTGCATCGATTCATTCTCCAAATAAAGCCTAATCACCAATCGGGATTAGTATTAGTTTGCAGTTAAACAAACTTACATATTACATTATTGATCTGAAAGGTAATATAATCAGACTTGATCTGATTGCATTCAGTAGATCATTTGATCATTGCTTGATCAGGATAAGAGGAACATGAAATGACAATAATCAGAAGTATAATCTGGAAGTGCAGATTGACAATATACTTGGGGTCCATGATATGCTACAATCTAATATAGGTGATAATCAATTTATTTCAAGTAAATATAAATATATATTTATATTTCAAGTAAATATAAATATTAAATATAAATATATCATGCTATTGATCATCTAACTGAACCTATCTTCTTTAACATTAACCAACCAGATTTCCTCATTGCTAAAGCAATGAAGAGGTTATTGAAGAGTAATAAGAATATAAATCAAACTCTTAACAACGCTATAGATAGTTTTGCTAGCAATAGATTAGGGGTTTCCCTTGTCTTCATGAATCTAGTGTTTCTATCTTTCTATTGTCTCCCTTGTCTTCATAGAATCTAGCATTTCCATCTCTCTAGTTATTACATTGTAAATACATGGGGGGAAAGTTTGAAAGGATCTTTGAAAGAGGTTTATAATCAAATTATGATGATTAGAGAGCATTTTGTCTTTAGTAAACTATGTCTTTTGGCAAGTGTACATTATGTTGGATATCAACCTTGGCAATGGAAAGTTGCCATACTTTGCATGGAGAGTGAGTTGCATAGTTAGAACAAGTGCTTAATGGCTATATCATCTTTGGCTATATTAGTGTGGTCCATTGATGCCCTTGTTGATTAAGTTATTTATCATGAGGGAAGAGTTTGGAATGCCAAATTGGACAATTATAAAACTTAACTTTATGAATTGAAAGAAAGTGTGAACTAAATGTTAAAATAGGGGAGGTCAATCTCTATAGTTTCCTTGCTTTAAGAAGCTTGCTCCCTTATTTTATAGATATTCACTCAATTTGGGAGTTAGTCATAAAGCAATGTATCAACTTGGTTGTGGTAAATTGTATTCATTGAGATTGCCTCACATTGTAATTGCTACAAAGGGCAACCAAATGATTTCCAATCAATGACAAATTTAGGCCAATCAATTGTCTTTGAAAGTTTTTTGAATTGTCAACTTCTTTTGTTACACATCTTTGTTGAGATGATAAGAATGGGGTTATCTAGTGACAATTCTATCATCCCAAAATTCAATCTTATTTCAATCAAATCACAACCATGAAATATATTTAAAAATTAAGTTAATTAAATTTTACCATTAAGCTTTGGATTTTGGAAGATCCACCTTTAGGGTTGATACCCACGTTTAGGATTGATAGGTTATAGAATATCAACGTGGTTGAATCCAATAGTACTTAACAATGATAATGTTTATCTAGAACACCTAAGGAGGGTTGAGGAGTTACAACTAGCCTAGGTTGGGTGTAAATACATGAGTAGAAGGGTGTATCCTCAAGTTGCCACTCAACTTGTCTTTGGTGATTATTTGGCAATGGGAATGATTTTTTTCCCTTTTTGTTTTGCCTTCATGTCAAAAAAATCATTCGAACAAGTTTTCCATTTGTTGTATGTATTTTCTAGGATCATGGTAGATATATAAGGTATAGATAAACATAGAGTATCTTTAAGCAAAAATAGTTTCCTACAAGTGATAACTACGAGTTAGATAATATTGTTATACTTTTTTGGGATTTAAAAAAAAATTCTACTTGCAATACTTGGGTTTATTATGGGTATGTCCAAATAGTCGAATATACCTTGAATTCCTTTTTTGAAGCAAAGGAGCAAAGAAAAACCAAGGTCTCTTGTAATATCTCCTTGTTTTTGAAATAGGATAAATAATTATTAGAGAACTAAATATAAAAAAAACAAAAATGATAATAAAATAAAATAAAATATAATATAATTACAAGTTAATTAATTAAGTTAATGAAAGATCAAAAAGAACTGTATCCTTGATTGCAATTTCTGAATATAATTGAGGCTGAATATTATGTGCGTTAATATATTTAGGCCATGGGTTAATATCTCTTGCCTTTAGTCATATTAAATAGCTCTTCAAAGATAATATTATTACTATGAGCTGAAAGTATCATTTGCAAATACAAAAAACCCTCAAAGAGCACCATACACAATGATTTTACATCTGCCACCCTTTAATGACACGAAACATTGAAAAAACAAATTATAAGAATATATTGTGACAAGTAATTCCACAACCTTATAACAGTTATCAGGTCTATTCAGAAGTGACTTGTCTGATATATATATATATATATATATATATATATATATATATATATATATGAATAAGAATTAATCGTCCATATTATTCTTTCTTCGCTATCAGCAATCTCTAGTCTTAACCAATCAACCACAATATTAAGGAAGATGCACTATTTAAAAGAGTCAAATCTGATATTACAACAACAGCAAAACTGCTTACAGTAGCAGCAATTAAAGCATTGTTTGGAGGAATTGATAAAGGTTGGTAACATCAATTTGAATATTAAGAGGGACCAATGGAAGGCAACCAACAATCCCATAGGACTTAATTTATATTAAGAAATGTCAACTAAATGAAGGTTGAGTTAGTCTCAAACAGAAAGGGCGTGATTTAGTTTCAATCAACATATGCTGATTTTGAGAAGGTACAATCTTAAGGGACACTTTTTTCTAGAAGCATCCTTAATCGGACAAGATATATATGGGTGGACAAACACATCTTGAAGGCATCATTGGCAGAGATAACAAAAGATCTGTGAATTAGAAAACTAAGGAAGATAGAAAGCTGTGATAAGTATAAGGAGATAGAAAGCACTGGTTAAAGGGAACCACAAATCAACAAATTTGTAAAAATAGAAATCTGAAACACTTAATCTTTATATGCATTTACTCACTGATATCTGGTATGATGTAATGCACTTTTTATATACCGCATCATGAATTATCCTTATGTACTTAATAGGGCATGCGCATTTAGTTTAATTGAATATGATTTCTTATATAGTGACATGTTTTAAAGAATACATTGTTGATTCCTTGCCCTTGGTTTCTTTAATATGTGAACATCGAAAAATTAGATTGATAAATTAACGTGTTTTCATTTTTAAATATCACGATTTTGGTTTTTGGGACACCTCATTGAACTTCCTTACCTTATCATCTCTGGTTGAATCACATCGAATTCAATTGTAGAAATATTTTGATCCAATTTACATTTCTTAGATATATTTACTTCTAATTAAAATAAATCTAGCTATGATATTATAAATGAATAAACAAATAGATGGTTTCAAAATTATGGATTGCACACTTGAAGAAAACCCTATACATGGTAGACTTTAACTCTAATCTTGTTCAATTATGATTTTAGGGAAAAGTTCCAGAGAAAATTAGGAAAGGGACACTATATCCCCACTAAAGAAGTTATGGTGTAAAAGTTGTGAACTCAAAAGTGTAGAGATGAGCTCCGAATGTTAATTAAGAAGATGAAACTATTGAAATAAAATATTATTTCAAAGTATGCAAGTTTAAAATTTAATTATTTAATATTTAAATGACCATATAAAGATTATGCAAAAGCATAAATAAACAAACCATAAACATGCAATCCATAACCAAATTTATATGGAGAAACCTGTTTGAGAAAAAAAATCTTATAGAGAAAGAGGACATCTATGTGCTAGTGTTTCCAACTTATTTATCTAAATGCCCTCTAAAGGTTAGCCACTTCTTATTCTCAAAGGCTCTAGATCAGTTGCCAATGAACAAGGACTAAACTCAAGGCTAGATGCTCTGCACATTTGGTTTTGCAAGATCAAGAGGGCTAGCCATATATTACAATACCTTCTGATTTGTTTTAACAACTTGTATGGTAGTGCATAACAAAATTATTCTCACATTCTGAACCAAGAAAATGTTAACTGATCCATTGTTTGGCTATCATCTTGGATTGGTTACTTTCCTTGCTTTAAGAGTATAAACGTTACCTATAACATGCATAAAAGTAAAATTTGATTTGATTTTAAATTTGATCTCTAATTTGAACCAATCAAACCTGTAGGCCAGTTGCTTAACATGGCTATTCACAGTTGCTTAGGAATATTAACTCAAAACCCAATGACCTTATGAAACTAACGTCTTACACCAATTTCTCCATTTGTAAATTTTGAGATAATTTATCTTTAGATCCTTAACACCACAGTGACCACACTAAAACCCTTCTGTTCAAGTTAAAGCAATTTTCACCTTTTCTTTAAAAAGATGCAATAAATTTTAACACACTACGAACATATCATAGAGATGAAACACGTGAAAATTATATTTCAGAGAGTAGCAGGTACAATATTATGGAGCCAGTTATAACAAAATTGATTAAAGCTTTCTGTATTCTGATTTTGTATTTGCTTTACAAACATGCAAAATGTTCAAGCTTAAGCATCCTACTACAAACATTATCTGTGACACTATACAAGAAGTCTGATCTCTCCTAAACATTCTGGGGCTGAATAAGGTACAATGGCTCAAAATTCCTTTATATAAGAACAAGGGAGCAAACTAGGTTAAAGCCAATAGTACACTTTTCACATTCTCATGACAATTAATTATAGTTTATGCCCAAAAAGATATCAGAATTTGTAGAAACAAAAATAGACACTTGAAGGAGAAAGAGAACTTGAAGCTGCCCTGACATGCTGGAGATAAACAAGACCAACTTGCTTCTATCTCCAAAGATAGAAAAATATGTTGCACACAAAAAATTAGGCGCTATTTGTACAGTCAAAAATCAAAAAATTAGGAGCTATATGTACAATAAAAAATTGCACGCCCCTTTGCAGTTTCACCTTCACTTTTGTAGCCACTTTAGTGCCCATTCCCTATCATTTGAGTAGGCTCATTGTAGCCCTTGCATCAGCCTATTCCATCTTAGGATGCGCGAAACACTTTTTAAGCAGCTATCTTTCAAGATTACTTTTGCATGACCCATGTATTTTCCTTGTCTCCCATTTGGTAATATATTTTTTTTGATGGGAAATAGGCCGAAACCAAGATTATTTATTTTTATTTGTTAAGCTCAAGTAGGCTCGAATCAAAGACCTCCTAGATAAGAGGCTCACAATTTACCATTGTGTTATAGGCTCTTGCCTCCATCTAGTAAGGTATTGATATAAGATGGAAAAGTGAATTTATCATTTTCTATGATAAATAGCTCTTGTCCTATGAGAGATTGTTGTAGCAAGTTGGAGACTATTGTAGCAAGCAAGAGAGAGGTGCAAAACCCAAGAACCTATTGTGAAAATCTAGTTTTAAATTGTGAGATTAGGGTTACATGTTTCCTGTTGCAGAGGTTTTGGTGAAAAAGCCGTAGTTTCATATCCTCACGCATGTTTTCATGTTTTGAACCCTCCTTGTTTTAAATAAGTGCTCTAAATGTCCCGTGCTTCTAAAAGAAATTTGAAATTTTAAGTGGTGACCATGCGACCGAAGGTTATCTCTCTATCGCTACCTTGCTTTAACCTTTTTATGGTGCGACTCAGTAAGTTATTGATGAAGGCATAATTCAAACAATGAAGGCATGACGTGGTCAAATGCATCTTTCGTGGCTTCCCCACAGCTTAAGCATAAAGGCAAAATTAAGCAGCGACCACGCGAAAAGGGGATTCACCCTCCGTCGCTACCCACATGGCAGCTTGAGGGTAAGACATGTGGAATCATCTGAAGAGGGCACAATTATGTTATAACATAAGGAATCCGCAGTGATGGTGCCACTGATGTTAGGGAAGCTGTTTGTGGCTTTGCAACCTAAAAATCTAATAGTTAATATGATGGAGCGATCCAACAATCATCACATAGTCTCACGGTTAAAGGTTGTAGTTTAAAAGGATAGCTGTGATGATGCGAAACTGTCAATGCTGTCTTAAAAACGCTTGATTGCTCAGTCGTATAGTTAAAGTGGGAATGAAAAATATGAACCGTTAACTGGTGAAACATGTTAAGATGTTATGAAGTTTTCTTGATCTCTCGATTGCGTGGTTAAAGCTGTAAGGTAAAATAAAAGCCGTGACGCAATGAAAAAATTAAAAGCTTAGAAGGGTTTGGCCATTGTGGTCGCGTGGTTAAAGTTGTAAAGAGAAATAGAAGCGGCAACGCAGTGATCTCTCAGACTAAATGTCTAACGTGTAGTCGCAGGCTCAAAATGTTAATGTTCCTTTTAAGCAACGAACATGAGACTAAAGGTGTTTGCGGCTTTGCAACCCATGAAATGCAGTTAATGTAAATAAGCGCGACCTTGCGACACGGTCATTAGATAGAAAAGTTTATGTGATTGCTTAGTCACACGGTTATGAACACACAAGAAAACAATTAAAAGCTTACAAGGGTTTGGCCATTGTGGTCGCGCGGTTAAAGTTGTAAAGAGAAATAGAAGCGGCAATGCAGTGATCTCTCAGACTAAATGTCTAACGTGCAGTCACAGGCTCAAAATGTTAATGTTTCTTTTAAGCAACAAACATGAGACTAAAGGTGTTTGCGGCTTTGCAACCCATGAGAAAAGTTTATGTGATTGCTTAGTCACACGGTTATGAACACAAAAGAAAACATAGGCCACGAAGCATCGATTAGATATGATAGTAGTGTTCGCTCTTTTGCGAGGCTAAAAGTTTAAGTATGAAGACAAACATTGGAGTGGAGTTCAAGGGTTTCGCACAGTCGCAAGCAAGTTTAAAGGTTAAAAAGCAAGCCTCGTGACGTTGCGAACAACTCACAGTGCTAAGTGATCGCATGGTCGTTGCATAAATCTTAAAGAGTAAAATGACTGTTGGGATCTCATTATTGCTAAAATGAGAAGTACTGTCTAAAAAGTGTAAAAAGGGATTTGAACATTGACAGTACAAGTGTCGTAAAGCCCGATTGTGATGCTTTTCTGAGCTTTCAAAAATTTTCATGCACGCTGTCTTAAAAATGCCATTATTATCATTCCTATGCTCAAACCGCTATTAAAGGGTGATGTAATAGAATTCCATTTACAACATTCATAGAGTTCAGATTCAAGAAGAGAATTGACCGCGAAATTGTTTAGGAGAATTGAATTGCAGAGAGCTGATTGAAGATTCTGCATTTGAAATCATGGCACAAGAGGAGGACAAGTTGATTGCATCAGTGAATATAGAAGAAGCTGCTCTGGGCATTGAGCAAGCAAAAACAAAGATATCGAGCTTGTACGTTGAAGAATGGGTGTATTTTCTACTAGGGTCTTCAAATGTTCAAACAATGAATTCACACATCTTCAAAGTCTCATATAGTTTTTGCAGAGATGCAATAGTGCCGGAAACTAATGGTAATGAACTGTTCTGGTATTTCTACAACAATAGGTTGTGTGAGCCACTTATCTCACATCCTTGGAACACAAATTTGGCAAAGTTAATTATGCCAGAGGTCATTGTTGATGTAGATTCGGTGAAGGCCCTGATAAAATTATACAATTCTTTAATCCTTGGGTTTCGTAGAAAGAATAGTAGTGTTCTATGCAAACTAGATAGGGAGACATTCATAGAAGTCTTCGACCTTGGAGGACCTATGACAAAGATAATTGAACAAGATAAGTTGGATGAGACTTTCAAAAGTCAGAAGAGTTTCTTCATTGGCAAGGTCATGAGAAGACATATTCCTAAGTCCAAGAAAGAAAAAGGGTGAGCTCCCTAAAAAGGTAGGAGACCTTATGCCCTTGGAATTCTTCAGTAGATACTTTCAATAAACAGTTTTTGGAGTAGACAAGGTGCTAGGGCTAGATGGCACTATGAATGCTCCTGGTAATGTGTATATCATGGCCCTAGATATATAGGATTTGCACCATAATGTGGGGCATGATTTTGTTACCCATATAATAAATGTTATGCACAATAAAATCATAGCTGCATAGAGGAGAGAAAAGGGGAATTTCAAATTCCACCATTATTCATTGCAGATGCATATCATCCTCTATAAGAATATAGGGTAGATCAATCTAGATTTCATTTAAGGAATAGAGGAGATGGGAGAAAGCTTGCCAATACAGCTGTGGACTAGAGTATGGCATCCAATCTCCAATATGTTAGCTGATATTACTGAGAGAGTTCCTAGGGGTGTTAGAATGTTGATTAGACCTTCTATGTGCCCTGATGAGGATAGGAAATTGGGACATGATTGGGGGAGTGGTTTTCTCTTTGATAATTGTTCTATCATAAGGGTTTACGGATACCCTCAACCTCCTCATCTATTACCAAAATATATTTTAAAGAGAATGGGGATAATTGAATTCTTTTGGCAATTAATTATGATGAATTGGGAATCCTTTGTATGCAGAAATGTCAAAGTAGGAGGTTTTGTTATAGGCAAGGATGCAACTAAAGAGTTAGATGAATTTATGAGAGAATTTTTATTGCCTTCAACTCCTGCTAGGACCTATGATTCTAATAATCTTGTTAGGGATGTCTCGAAGCAGATGAGAAAGCTCACAATGAAACTAGGGTTTTTTCACCATGAGGGTTTGAAACATGAAAACATGCATTATGATATGAAACTAGGGTTTTTTCACCAAAACCTCTGCAACAGGAAGCATGTAACCCTAATCTTACAATTTAAAATTGGATTTTCCCAATAGATTCTCGTGATTTTAGCAAGGCAAAAATATAGGCCAACTGTGGCTTTGTTTGGGGACAATGGATAGCTAGCATCCATATAAGGATTTAGAATCTCTAGGTTAAGCAAACCACATAATTGGCACAATGGCAACTTTTAAGAGAGCTATGCACACACAATAGGAAAAGTACAACATATATACAGAGAAGACAACATATATACAAAGATTTACAAATGTACAAGAGCCTAAACTACTATTCATGGAAAAACAAGTACCTTCAATAGAAGTACTTCTTCAGGAATTGTCTATGAACTGGCAATTCCAAAATATTTCTTGACAATTCTTTAACCAGATAGGAATCTTCTCCCCATTTCTCATGGATCAGATATGGGCCTAGCCAAATAGGGTTAAACTTTCCATGTTTACCCTTGTCTTCCATTCTAGTATTCCACATTAGGATTAGATCTTCAAGCTCAAATTTCTTCTCTACAACCTTCTTATCAAACAAATGTTCCATTTGTAATTGCAGCTTAGCATTTTTGGCACAGGCTTTTTTCTTGATCTCATTTAATCCCACCGATTCATCCATCCTTTCTTGCATGTCATCTGTGATATCCTCATCATACATTTGGATGTAATTGTATAGACCAATCAGATTCTTCTGAGGCATTCTTGCTTGAATTCCATACACCAAATCAAAAGGTGAAACACCTGTTGCTTTCTTTACTGTTACTCTGTTACCCCAAACTGCCTGATGTAATTGGAATCCCATGCCTTTTTGTTGTCATCTAATGTTCTTTTGATGATCTTTAGCAAACTTTTGTTTGTAGATTCAGCCTGCCCATTTCCTTGTAGATGATATGGAGATGATGTTGATCTAGTGATTCCATACTTGTCACAAAATTGTATAAACCAAAGTAACAAGAATCATAATTGTATTAGAATCAGCAAGGCCGAATCGAATCGTGAATCGGCGATGAATCGCCCATGAATCGGCAAATTTGAAAAAACCCTTTAAATTTAGAGATTTTAACAATTTAAAACTTATTTCATGCACCTTTTATTGAATATAACTTAAACACACTATAACATCATCAAATAGAAGTTAAAACTTAACATACATAAACATGGAAGTTTGTGTTTACCGCATGGGGTAAAGAGTTTTTATAAGACAGCTGCCTTAGTTATTATAAGACAGCTTCACGTCCAACACCTACTCCAAGTGCTTCAAAGCATATCACCCCTCTCGAAAGGCTTGCTTTGTTGTTCTCTCCACCACAGACACTTCATGCTTGCAATAGCTCTAGGTCTCATCAACTAGTCAGACTTCCCATGACTAATAACCGCAACGACTGGGGGTCTAGGGGGCAACACCCCCATGGGGTACTGGGGCAGCGCCCCAGGTGCGCTTTTTGTCGCGATATAGGACGGGGTCGAAGGGCAGTGCCCTTGCCACCAAGACCAAATTAGCACTTTAAAACCCACACAAAACTGTATGGAACACAGTATTTTTGTGATTTTCTTCTGATCCCACACTCTTTCTAGCAACTGCTGATCTTTTAGTACTTGATTATGTCTTTCCCTAACCTTGGGCATCGTCCATTATGCATTCTGAACATTTTTTATTTGTTGTCGTTTTTTTTTTTTTTACTCTCGCTTCCGCAATATCTTTCTGCTGTACGTATGTCTATCAGTGATTCAGTATCACTATCAATATTTGTAAACAAAATATAAAAACAGGGTCCAACTCAAGCCTAACAATTATAACAAAGAGGAAAGGCAAAAAAGCAAGCAAATAAAACATGTTTTTTAAAATAATTTTCAATTCAACTTCCTAGCTGCCACGGCCGGTTCACGAGGCAGATTCATGCGATTTTTGGCATGAATTGCCTAAATCGGCGATTCAGGCAATTCATGCCAAAAAATTGCCTTTAGCGATTCAAGATTCATAAAAAATCGGTCAGCATGAATCTTATTGCGATTTACGCGATTTGGGCGATTTTGAGGCGATTTTCGAAACTATGGTATAAACTAATATGATCTGAAGCACATGGAATGGTTAGTCACAATCCTCTCTGGACATCTGAGTCTGGTGATTATGTTATTAAGTAGGAAGTTATTCACAACTTTGCTATTAGCTTTTCTAGTAGGAATGATCTCTATCCATTTTGTGAAATAATCTGTTGCTATAATGATCTAGGAATAGCTAGTGCTAGACTTATTTTCTATCTCTCCTATAAAACCCATTCCCCACTGTTGGAATGGTGCTTGAACTTCTACTGGCTTCAAAGGGGTATTTCTAGGAAATTTTAGTCTACTAGCAAATCTTTGACAAGGATCACATTTTCTGACTAAAACATGAGCATCCTTGAATAAGTTGGGCCACCAAAAGCCATCTCTCATCACCTTATGGGCTGTAGTCTTGGCCATATAATGACATCTACATAACTCCTAAATGCATCTCAGTAAGTATTTTTGCTGATTCCTCATGATCAATACATTTCAGTAATACTCCTTCAAAATTTCTCCAACAAAGATTTCCATCAATAATAATATGCTTGATTGCTTGTAGCTTCACATACCTTCTTTCATTTTCAGTCAAATTGGATGGGGCTTCCATCTGTTGCAAATAATAAATAACATTTTTATACCACTCACAGTCATCCATATCACAATTATATGGCCTGTGATCTTCATCTACAACATTGATTTGATTGGCATCTAAATTCGATTAAGCCATCAACTTTGCTAACCCTTGGCCTCTCACTAGTTTTGTTATTTGGATTTCAATGTTGAATTCTTGGATTATGTTGATCCATTTGCACCTCCTACTAGACATTTCTTGTTGGGAGAAAATATTCTTTACAAACAACACTAGGAACAAATGCTATGATAGTAGCACCTAACAGCTTTAACAACTTTCACAAGAGCATATGCTTGTTTCTCATGGACTTCATACTTGAGTTCTGCAGGCTAGAGTGACTTGCTGAAAAAGGCAATGGGTTGTTCAAAACCCTCTTCATTCTTCTGGAGTAGAACTACTACAATGGTGTGGAAGGAAGCAAAAGAAAATATGTGCATTGGTTTTGCATAGTCAGGTGTTCTAAGCACTAGGGCATTCTTAATTGCATCTTTGATTTCTTGGAAAGCAATGGATGGATCTCCTTCCATTTGATCACTGCCCCTTTCTTAAGCATTTTAGATACGGGTCTACCAATCTCAGCAAAATTGGTTACAAATCTTCTTAAGAAATTCACTTAGCCAAAGAAAGATTGTATACCTTTGACATGTTTTGGCTTGGGAACTTTATATATGGCTGCAACCCTTTCTGGGTCAATCTCGACTCCATCCTTAGACACAATATGGCCTAACAACATTCCCTCTGTAACTCCAAATGTACACTTCCTTGGATTCAAAGAAACTCCATATTCCGAAGCCTTCATAAATTTTTTCTCCAAATGTCTGCAATGATCTTCTTTCTTTGAGTAGGCTGTCAGATCATCTTGGTAAACAACCATAAATTTATCTATATATTCTGCAAAGGCAACATCCATGGCTCTTTGGAATGTAGCTCCTGCATTGATTAAGCCAAAGGGCATTCAAACATATACATATGTTCCCCATGAAAATGTAAAAGCCGTCTTGAATTATTCCTTTTTTACAACTAACACTTGGTTGTAACCAGAGAAACCATCCATCATAGATATCAATTCAGAGCCAGTGACTTGCTACAACATAGCTTCCATGTTGGGCAGACCATAATTGTCTTTCAAGGAAGCAATATTTAGATTTGTAAAGTCTACACACAACCTAATATCACCATTCTTCTTCCTAACTGGCACTAAATTAGATACCCATGAGAAATGTCTTATAGGCTTAATAATAACCCCCATCCCTAAGCTTTATTAACTCCTACATTTTTGGAGCTAATTTGGGATTGACAGGTCTTTGCTTTTGTCTAAAAGGTTTGACATTCTTCTTTAATGGGATAACATGTTGGAACAAGTCTTCCCTATAAGCCTTAAGATCATCATATGACCATTCAAAAACATGTCTAAACTTCCTTAATAGATCAACTAAGGATTTTCTTATAGAAGGAGAGAGAGAGACTTACCTATATACACCTTTTTGGGAGCTTGACTTGTTCCAAGGTTGATTTCTTCAAGTTCTTGTGGTATCTTGTCTTTAACTTCTAAGTGAACCTTGGCTTGATTGTCAAAGACATTTTCCAGCACTACTAACCCTTTGGGCACTTTATTTGTTTTCAACTGCAGTATTTCTTGGCCAAAAATGTGCAAACTATAACTTTGCAGTATTCCTTCCGATCTATGTTCTCAACCAATGTGCTGTAGTCTAACTATTGACCATAGTATTTGTCTTCATTCAGAAGAAAATTCAGAATATCTCTGTCATCTTCAAATACCTGCAAACTCTCTATATTATTAGGAATTGAAGGCCTATTCTGCACTTCAATCTTGGAGACCCCAGTAAAGGATATGTCATCAGGCTTAATGGCTACATTAGTTAGTAGATCAACCATTTTATTATTACTCCTATCCATCCAAGTGATTCCAAAAGCATCAAATGGTTCAATCTGATCCCATACAACATTTGTGTATTGTTTCAATCTCTTGCTGTTGGATGCATATGTCTCCTTAATCTGAGATACCACTAACACAGAATCAACAATAACATGTAGCTTTTTAATGCCATGACTTGCAACTACTTTTAATCCAAGTAAAAGTGCTTCATATTCTGCTATATTATTTGTACAAGTGAAATTCAGGGTAAACGAGTATCTAAATGTGTTCTTCTTTAGAGAGATAAAAACTACTCCAGCCCCTAACCCTTCTTTGGGACTAGCACCATCAAAATACATTGTCTAGAGATTCTGTGAGTCTATGCATTTTGTTGCTTCTTGTGAAATCAATGGGATTGCCTTTCCAATTTCTAGAATAGTAATTTCAGCTCTGAAGGCATTTACTTTTGTATCTAGAAAACATGAAGAGTCAGTATCAATGTTATCTTCAATCATGTGGATAACCTTGGGTTCTCTATCGACCTTGATAGCTCTGCCATCTATGTGAAATGTAGCAAAAGACAGATCACATTGCAAGCCCCCACCATTGCAACACTCCATTGGGTGTACTGACAAATTTTTGTAGCAAGATAGAGACCATAAATCAAAATCTCCCCGAGAAGTGGAAGAGAACTTTGCTTCCCGTGAGAAGTTTTGGAAAACAAGAAAACTTAATAGTTTTCTCGTGAGAAGTTGATGCTGAGAAGTTCTAAAATTCTCAGCAAGAAGTTGTATACTTCTCCCAAGAAGTTGAAAAAATTTCATAGGGGGCACTAGTAAAATTGGGGCACCCAATGAGTTACCATTTAGTGGCCCATATTACAATTTGCAGCCTTTGGAGGAGAGGAGAAGGGTTTTGGTGGAGAGAAATAGTCATTGGCTGCCTTGTGGATCTATTGCAAGTGGATTTGAAGAGGATTCAAAGAGATATTTCAAGAAAATTTTAGATCAGAAGAAGGGTGGTTTTGCACTGAGATTGGATAACATTTAGGAGGAGGGTAGTGAGAGTGAGGATACAGATGATGATGAGAATAGTGCTAGCTAGCACCAACTACATCTAGGATGGATATCGAGTCACAATCACAACCGCAACCACAATAGACTACTAGGGCTAGAGCCCCCCTCCTAATCACATAGTTTTTACTAGAGCTACTGGGAAGGGGAAGAGGAAGAGTAAGATGTAGACTAGTTTCATATTGTACTCGATATTTGTATTTACTTATCTTTTTACGAAGATAAATTTGCTATTTTTATTTTGCTTCAGAGTTTAGAGTCTTTGACTATGGCTGCCTACCATCAGCATTCCACAAGAGGATGTGGTTTTGCTAATTATTGCATTTATATATATTTTTAGATCAGCTTGTTTGGTTTGTTTACTCATTTATTGACTTATTAGATGCATCTCCTTATTGATCTAAATGCATTTCTAATTAAATTTAAGTCATTTTTAATTTTAAAAAATATTTTCCTGAGAAGTTACCAATTTATCTTTGATATTTTTTGAGATCTTTTTTGCCTCGTCAATAAGTAGTAGAGAACAAGATTTTGAACTGAGACTATTGTAGCAAGCAACAGAGAGAGAGAAAGAGAAAGTTGAACCCAAGAGAATGTGAGAGATTGCAGGAAAGAGCATGGGAGGATTTAGGAGAGAAGCTAGAAAGAGTCAATGTAGCGAAAAGATGGATTTAAAAGTGAGAAGAGGTGGGAAAGGAGCGCTTGAGTCATTTTGGAAGATTCTGATCCATTTCCACTGACCTGGGTGGGTCAAAATAGGAAAAATGCTCAGAATTGATACATCCCCAATCTATCAAATCATTAATTTATCTATTTATCTTTTCTTCTATCTATTTGGCTATTGTGGAGATGGAAATGTTAAAATAGAGACTTGACTAAGGCAAATATCCAAAAAGGCCCAAGCATTTTTCCTCGTGTGTGCAAGTCCATTGAAGAACTCAAGGAAAAAATGCATGCATCTTGCGGCATTTTATTGGTCAAATGTTGGTTTTGAGCATTCCGTCACTTATCACTTGCCTAGGTTGGTGTAAATGGCTTAGAATCATTCTTCTCACTTTTTATTCCATCTTTTTAGCACATTGACTCTCTCTTGAATCCTCTCACACTTTTTCTTGCAATCTCCTGTATTCTCTTGCTCTCTCTCTTGCTTGCTGGAATAGTCTTTAACTTCCTACAACAACCTCTCACAATAATATCCATAACTCTCATCTAATTTATAGAGACGACAGGATTTGCTGCCTCCGCCCTCTTGGGGAGGCAGATGGAGGCCCATTTTATCTTCCATTTACCCATTTACAGTGAGATTCGGGGGAGGTTCTACTACTTGTTCAAGGGGTGTAGGTGCCTATCTTCTTTCTTAAGTTATATTAACCAACGATGCCTTTTCCTCTATCTCCAGGAGGCCATGCGGCACCAGGATCACACTCTTGAGCTTTAGTTCCCACCGAGACAGACTTTAGACCAGCTCATCACCTCCTTCTTCACTCTTGGGTCTCTTGCCCAAGGGATGAAGAGGTTGCTCGGTCTTTCTTTAGGTTACACTAGATCTGTGAGATCTTGCAGAGGGATCACTTGACAACATCATTCTACCACCAGCGGCTTCTTGAGACGTCTCAGGGCTCACCTTCACCCCAGATTATATCCTTCGGTTCTGGACCATTTCTCTCTTGTGAGGAGTACCTAGGCTCTCTTGGTTGTCTTTTTGCTTTCCTCTTTTGTTCTTTCGGCAGACACCATTTGGTGCTCCCTCCACTAGCTGTGGCCTTCTTTGTATGCTTTTCAGTCCCTTAGATGCGTTTGTGGTCTCTTGTTTGACATTAATAAATTTATCTTATCTTGGCTTTTTCAAGCCTATCTGGTATTATCTTTCTATCTCTCTTGTGTCTTTGAGCATCTTGGGATTTATCACATCGCTAATCTATTAAATCATTTGTTTATCTATTTATCTTTTGATCTATCTAACTATTTGGTGGTTGTGGAGTTGGAAACATTAAAATAGGCATTTGAGTGAGGCAAGTAACCAAACAACCCCAAACATTTTTCTTCTCATGTGTTTACACTTTCATTTGAAGAACTCAAATGCACAAAGGTTTGCTTGTATTTATTTATCTTGTTTTACTTATCTCTATTATATTTTATATCTTGTTACATCTTTTATTTTGAGTTTCACAAGTTAGTTGTGACACAAATTAACTATTTCACATAGCCCGTACAAGATTACAATGTGTTGCATAGACGTCTACACATCGCACTGGTGTCCAAATTTATGCTATTGTCCAAAATCAAGATGGATTCAAATTCACTTGTTGCATCTTCTTTTTTTATCCACGATTTTGATAGCATTGGTAGAAATGCTTTGGGCAATTTTATCTTGCCTTTGAGGATTGGACCAGTTACTATTTCAACCCTTGTATATTTATGCAAGAGCCTTTACCATACAACCTTCTATTGGGACCTGTTGATGGATGTTTTATGACCGACCAAATAGTAGAACAAAATACCGAAATATCTTATCCTCTCTTGAATAAAGTCTCGTGTATGCTTAGATTGCAAGAAGATCATACAATGACTCCAAGGTTCCTTCAATGTTAGGTCTTGACTGTGGATTAGCTCGGTGGTTGATGTGATTTTCTCATGATCACAAGGGGCCTTACGTATGTTTATTGAGATTTATTTAAAGCCATATTGGATGTGGGAGCTATCTAAAGGTTTTGCAATGAATCACTTTTGCGGATTTTCATGAAATATCTGGAAATGAAATGGGTAGGGGTTAGAAGTCCTATTCTAATCCTAAGGGTAGTGATGATAACAAATGGTATTCCGGTGGACAAATTCCTTGACTTACCGAGCTCCACTTCGTGAAGTTATGCTAGAACACTGTGTGAATTGGTGCAATCTTCCAGGATTATGTGAAAGATTTTCATACCACCACACACACCATCACAAAGAACAATGTATATGAATGATAGAAGTCAAACATATGCATGAAAGGGCTTCAGGCTAACTTTGCACAATGATTTAGAATCACTACAATGTCAAAATTATGAATCAAAGGAATTCATCAATATGCCAATATCTTCTCTGTTGCAATTGCAACAATTTAACTAAACTAAACTTAATCTAAATAAGGGAATTTAAGAGAACAAGCAAGCACCAAGACACATCAAGTACTCACCAAGCTTCAATTAAAACTCTATTATCTCAGTAGCTCATAGGAATAATCTCAGAAAATCCCCCCTTCACAAATGAGAAGTGAGGCCTTTATATAGGTCCTTGATTAAAACAGATGGCTCGGATGATCACAATAACTGATGGCCCAGATTGTGCCACATAAGCCTTATAATGGATAGGGCAAAAAAATGAATCTACATTAATGCAATAAGGAATCCTCCACTATAGTGGGTAATTAAATACCCACTATGCATACTCGCTTAGGAAGAAAGTGGAGTGTAATAAATATCCACTATGCATGTACGTTACTCGATAAATGCTCATTCTTTCTTGAATAGATTATTGTGGATTCTATTCCCTAAATGCAAAGAAGTTTGACTTGGAGAACTTAGATTCCTCAGTAAAGACAATTTGGTGCCACGAAAATATGATGGATGCCATGTAAGCTTGATTCCTTTCCAAGTGCGTCATGTTTTAATCTACGATCTAACTTTGACCGACTTTTATGAAAATCTCTCCTCGAACATTCCCATCTTCCATGTAACTTCTTGGAAATTTATCTCCCTGAAATGGATTGGAATCCCTTGTTGATGATTATGTCTCTTTAGAATTCCCTCATATTTAACTTCCTTCACCATGTTCTTGGATTTTTGGATTTGAACTTTGAACGCATAGGATTGGATCACTCAATATTGGATGTCTTTGATGCTGGAACTAGAATTTGGGACTTGAGCGTCTTTCTTGAATTAGTTGAATAGGAGCTTTCTCCTCTTGCAAAATATAAATAATCGTTATAAGAATTGTGTAATAAATTCAAAAAGAAACATATAGACTTCTTAAATATTCTCTCTCTAGAAAGATATTTTCTTTCTCCAACAATTATCTCTTTCTCTCTCCTCACACCCTTCTCTTGTAATGCTTTAAATTCACTTTGTTACGCCTTTTCCTATGTTTTCAAAGAATTTGCCTTTTTTGTTTATCATCATCAATCATTTCTCAAGCTGTAGGTGTACTCTTGAAGAGGGTGAAATTTGAGATATGGAGGAGAAATTTTCCAACACTAAGCCATTTTTTCTTCCATTAAGGAGAAATCTCCAACACTTGAGCCATTTTTCTTTCATGAAGGAAAATTTTCCAAGACTTAAGTGTTTTTCTTCCATGCAGGAGAAATTTCCAACTCTTGCCATTTTTCCTTCCATGAAGGAGAAATTTCCAACACTTAAGTCATTTTTTCTTCAATGAAGGAGAAATTTCCAACACAACCAATTTTTCCAAGATTTCTAATTTTATTGCTAGTAGAAGTTTTGAGGGTCATGGATTTTGTCCATGATGGAAGAATTCCGCAACAACCATTTTTCTCCAAGGCAAGACTTTTTGAGTGGTCATGGATTTTGTCCATGATGGAAGAATTCCTCGACAACCATTTTTTCCAAGGTGGGATTTTTGAGTGTTCATGGATTTTGTTCATATGGAAGAATTCCCTGACAACCGTTTTTCTCCAAGGCATAATTTTTTGAGTGGTCATGGATTTTGTCCATAGTGGAAGAATTCCTGGACAACCGTTTTTCTCCAAGATGGGATTTTTTGAGTGGTTATGGATTTTGTCCATGATGGAAGAAGTCCGTGACATCCATTTTTCTCCAAGGCGGGATTTTTTGAGTGGTCATGGATTTTGTCCATGATGGAAGAGTTCCTCGACAACCATTTTCCTCCATGGTGGGATTTTTTGAGTGGTCATGGATTTTGTCCACAATGGAAGAATTTCATGACAACCGTTTTTCTTGATGTTTTCATGCCTTTCCACTCTTGGATATTTCAAGGGTGGTTCCAGACCTTTTTTGCTTGCCTGCCTTACTAGCTCATTCTTTAGAATATAGAAATAGATACCATTTTGTCTCTTTATCGACCAGAGCTCACCTGTTGCCAAAATAGACCTGCCAAAAATAGACTTTCTAAAAGTAGTAAGTTGTCCCAAAGTCAAAATAAGGTCAATCCAGGAGGTAGTGAAGTTTACTAAAAATAAACTTACTAAAAATAGTAAGTTGTCCTAAAGTCAAAATAAGTGAAATTTGGCAGGCAGTGAAATTTAAAAAAAATAGACTTTCTAAAAGTAGTAAGTTTGTCAAGACATTCAATTCTCAGACAAGCAAACATTTTCCATTCTAGGAGTCACATGGACAACACTTTTCAAACTTGACCAATTTTACCAATTCTCATTCGAAAGAGGGAAGCCTTAGAAGACTGAGCCCAAAACTACCAAGAACTAAAGCCAAAAGGAAAAGACCAAGAGAAAAAGAGGGGATCCCCATTTGCAATGTGGCGATGGTGTAAAAACCCCAAAACAAGACCTTCAATTCATGCTTTTAGAGCAGTAAGTTGTACCATTCATGGTTAGATTAAGTTTGTTGCCAACGATTAGGTAGTTACAATCAAATATGACCCTAATGCCATGCATTTATGCCAAACAGCAGCCATCAACCATGTTTCAATTACACTTGCTTTTTAGAACTATATTCCATAGGTACGTAATGTCTCCTTTTTGAAATTACTCTAATTTTTTGCCTATAATCACAGACTCCATTAAAATAAGAATTGTAAGATGGTTGAAATATAACTTTACCAATTGAAATGCCTTTTAACAAGATAAATCCTGATTTAGGTCTTGCAATCACCAAATGAAGAATATATATATATATATATATATAAATTGATTTGTAAACATTATGATTGATTGTCCATATATATAACAATCAATCTTAATCAATCTACACCAACGATTTAATTGGTTCAAATAACAATCAATCTTAATCTTTACAAATCAATAAATATATATATATATATATATATATATATATATATATATGCCAATTAAATCGTTGGTGGTAACAATCAATCTTAATCTTTACAAATAAATAAATTTTATATATATATATATATATGTGGGCCATAATACTTTGTCCTTTTGGCCCCATAATTAATGGGGTTGACGTATGTAGAAAAATGTATGTTGTTCTCTTCCATCATTCTATCTTATTTTCTTCACATAGCTAAGGTCCTTTAGCAATGATTTAAACTTTACAATATGGGTTGGGGTAAGGATTACAAAAGGGTGTCCTAACTCAACCCTAGGTCGAAGAGTGTAATCTCTTGTCCCTCTTGGCCTCATGCTTCATGAGCTGATGTACCTTGTGGGCCTCACTATCCCCCCTTATTGCAATTGCTTCCCATCTAGATGGACTATCCTTCACAAATTGTGCCTTTGTATGGCGTAGCCCATGGCCATTCAATTGCAGGCCTTATCGCCTTGTCATTGTATGATGTAGCATTCCCATTCCACCGCAAGACTAACCTAGCTTGCGAGATATTAACATAATACAGTTTAACATATAAATACACAGTATTCTACCCAAGTCACGTATTCCGTATTTCCATATCTCAAACTCAAGATGTGAATCAACAATTATCTAAATATAAACACAGTGCAATTTATCTCAGAAGTATGATAATACATGGATGTTTGTTGTGAGTAATATAAGCAGTCAAGTTTTAACAATATGCAGTTAGTGATGAGCAGTAATGATTAATATTCCATGAATATTATTTACTCATACTAGACATTACAAATAATATATTTTAATGATAAATGTCTGTACCTTTCCTTCTTTCTTTATATTCAATAATTATTTCCTTGTCTTTGCCAATGGTTCCTTAGTAATCTCTTATTTGGTATCTTTATCTATTGTGTTTTTTGGGTCTTCCCTTCATGGCATCCTACCCTTCTTATATGAAGTTCTTCTCTTTTATATCTCTTTTGAGTGCAAGGAGTCCCGCCCTTTAATTTCTAAATGCTCTTATGAAAGGTTCACATCCTTTGGTTATGAAACAATACATATGTTTGACAGCTATTGCACGTTTCACTTCCTATCTCTCACTTCTCAAAACTATATTTACTGCTTTTCATATCTTCAAATTTCTCATTTAAGATTGACACATCTTCTAGATCTTCATAACTTATTATTCTTATTTTCTTCTCCATTCTTATGTCAGATCCCTCCTTATATTTTGTCACTGAATATGGTCTAGATTTCTTCTACTCCTTTCTTCCCCTTTCCACTTGACCCTTCTCCTTTTATCTTCTCATACGAGGGAGAGGTTACATGCCTTCATCATGTCTGCTGCCCTTTGGCAAGAGTCACAACCCTTCCAAAGAGTCACAACCCTTCATTATATATCTTCCGACCTTTCACGAAATTTAGTTAGTTGAAATTATATTATATTAGTTAATCAATCAATTTATATTTTAATTTTATTATTTATTATTATTTCCTCAATTTAGATGGGATGCATCACAAGTTATATTCCAATATGCCACCAACTATTCTTATGGTGTCTCTTGAAACGGAGCTCCATAAGAAAGTTGTCCCTACATAAGATACTCATAAGGAACAAGATCCTCTTATAGCAGAGAGTCCTAAGTTGACCCCTCTTTTTTCATCTTCTAAATCGAATACATGTCTTGGTGACGATTGGGGTTCTTTAGACTTTACAAACTCCTCCATTGGAGAATATAAAGTTAACCATATTATCCTTTGCACTCCAAAAATATCATTTGCACCCATTGTCAAAGATTATTACTCTTCCTTGTTTTAGGATCATGTGAAGTCTATTGATTATACCATTCATGGTGATGCTACCCCTATTGAGGAGTTATAATCTAGAGTTCCAAGACTTGGACTCGGCAATGTCGACTCGATTTGTGACTCACCTTTGACTAGACAATAAAAGATCCTTTAAATTATATACTTTTATAATTATATATATGAAATTATATATCATATTCCATGACCTAGGTCGAGTTATAAAGACATGGACATGTCTGCCCGGCTTAGTGACCTAGACTATTCACACGACTCTCAGAGAGTCATGGAACTATGTTACAATCACATTATATTCTAGGATTTAATATTGTTTCTAATGTTTCTAAGCATGGATTTGAAGGAAGTGGTCTTGGGTGTATGGAACAAGGCATCAAGGTCCCTTTGAAATCAAAATCATGCTTGTTTACACTAGGTTTAGGCTACAGTCTCCTTTGTCGTCATCTCCTAAGTCTACCCCTTCTCATTCTTCATCTCCTAAACTAAATACATATCTTGGTGGTGATTGGGGTTCTTTAGACTTTACAAACTCCTTCATTGGAGAATATAAAATCAACCATATCCACACCAATGCATTCCAAAAATATCATTTGTGCCTGTTGTCAAAGATTATTATTATTGTACCTTATTGCAAGATCATGTGAACTCTATTAATTATACCATTCACAGTGATACTACCCTTATTGAGGAGTTATAATCACATTATAGTCTAGGATTTAATATTGTTTCTAATATTTCTAAGCATGGATCTAAAGGAAATGGTCTTGGACCCATGGAACAAGGCGCTAAGCTCCCTTTGGAATTGAAATCACACTCATTTACACTTGATTTAGGTTACAATCTCCTTCATATTCATCCCCTCTATCATTTGATGTCTCTATATCTTCTTCTTGCGGGTAGTCAAACTTTTCTCCACAAGGGAAATGACTGCTTCACACTTCTCATTCTTTATCTAACAAGAGCATATTTTGTTGCGCCTTCTCAAAGCCAACTTAATTATACTTCTTTTTATATGAAATTTTTTACAAGCATGATAAAACAAAACTTTCTTTTTGTACATAGCATCTAGTGCTTGGTAATTCTAGAAAATGTAAAGACCTTGTTAGATAAAATAAAACTTCATGAATCGGGTGTCATCAATCTTCCATCTATTGATATACTTGTTTCTTCCTTGTGTGAAAAGTGATATTGAGGTTCAGCTTTGCCCTATCCTTTCTGCATGCTAAGCTTTTTTGCATGGGGTACTTATAACTCCTTTCTATTGTATTGCTCCCCAATATGTGTCATTTGTAGATTTCTTGTGCATTGTTGTTCATGGTGGTACAATATGGCATTCAACCATCCTTTTCTCTATGTTAGCAACACTATAATTTTGAACATTGTTGTCTTCCATAGTTGGGTGTCGAGTGACAATTCATTTTGAGAGGTGTACATCCTTCTTGAGGATTCACCCTATTCTTTCTTATTCTTCTCATCCTTGAAATGCGAGCTTAGTAAATATGCTAATATTTCAAGGGGGCATACATATTCCACTTATTTTGTGTATTCTTACACTCTCCCTTTTTTTCGTTGCAGTGGTGCATATCTCTTTTTCATCCGTAGTGAATCTCTCACTTGCTGTATTGACTATCCACTAGTCACCCATTGTGGCGAGTATATGTTTTTGCCGTTTGTGGTACTTAGCAAAATCTATCTTTTTTGTAGTGTTGTTGGATCTATTTATCTTTGTTGGTAGCAAAGATAATAGCAAAGATGGTTCTATTGAGCATCTTTTTTGGTAGTTCTTTCCTCTGTAGCAAAGGTGGTGCCGCTAATCATTGATCACCTAAGCTTAACACAACTTGCTAGACTGTGATCTATCTTTTTTGATAGTTTCTTTCCTCTACAACATGGTTGGTGCTACTAATTATTGATCGCCTAACATTACACAACTTGCTAGACTATGATCTATCTTTCATGGTAGTTTCTTTCCTTTGCAATAGGGTTAGTGCTACTAATCATTGATTACCTAACACAACATGCTAAATTGTAATCTTTTTCTTAGTAGATCTTTTCCTATGTATTGGTGTTGGTGCTACTAATCATCAACCATCTTTACAACTTGCTAGACTATGATTTATCCTTTTAATCATGACCATCTACATGACCCCTAATGACAAAGAAAGCTAGCGCCTGATCATGTATTGTATCTTCGACATTGGTTTCTTCCCAATCTTTTGGGTGCACTCTTCTTTGAAGCAATCAATTTTAAAATCCTTCTGTCCTTTTTATAATTTCTCAACGAGTTGTTTCTTTTATTTTGAGGACAACCCATTGTATAGAGTCAAAATTCCATATCAAGGTCTCTTTCACTTTGCCGACTCAAAAATTTTAGTTTCTTGTTGTGTCACGTGTGTCTTTGTGTATGTGTTATCCATGTTCTTATTTGTATAATTATATGTTTATCATGTTCTAACCCCATGGCTTTGTGACTTTCATATTCTAACCTTTTTGTCCTGTGTAGATTTTTCATTGTAATACATTTTTTTTTGTAGGCCTTCACCTCGGGGGCATGCTTCCTTAGTTCAAAGAGTTATACTTCCTCTATAGTATCTTTTTAGCATCATGTTTTTATTTATTTATAGTAGATTCCTTTAGTATGCATATTCGTGCTAATTCATAAGCATTCTAAATTGGGAGCAAAATGTATAGTTTAAAATTGTAAACCCCTTCACAATTTAACCTACAATTTCGTAGCCACTTTAGTGTCCATTCCCCTAGCATTTTAGTAGGCTCATTTCAGCCTTGCATCACCTTTTCCCCCTCAAGATGCCCAAGATACTTTTTGAGCAACTATCTTTAAACATCACTTTTGCATGAACCACGCATTTCTCATGTCTCACATCATTTTTTTGAGTGCAATTGGTCTAGACACTAGTTCATTGCATGGATGTTCATATGTTGCTTATGCGTCCTACAACATTTTAATGTTCAAATGTTAGATCTAAGCATTTTGTCACTTGTCACCTACTGATGTCGGTGGAAACGACTTAGAATCGCCCAAAATGACTTGGGGTTTCCTTGATCAAGACACTCAGATTTGGATTGAAAAACCCTTGTTGCCTCTTCTTTCAATTTTTGTCAATTTTTGTAATTGAAATCTTCATTTTCTTTATCTATTATTAGATATCTTCACCAATGTATGTTATGAAATTGGGTCTCAAGGGGACATAGTTTCCTTTTTGTAGGGCCAGATTTATACCATTACACTAGTGTTGCTCGAGGGGAATTGTTAGAATCAGGTCATCCACAAACTATTTTGATTTGATTCAAATTTGAGGACTGACGAAACAACACATATGCATCTATTGTTCATACTTGTCTTCTCAAGGTCCAAATATTCTATTAGTTGGCCATTTTGAAATTCTTGAATCTTTACAATATTCTCATTATGTTAATTGCTAATTGCATCCAAGACTGGTCTGGAGTCTAACTTTCACATAGTACCTCAAAAGCATGCATTTCATCAAGAATTGAGTTTAGTTGACACATACTCATATTTACATCAAAGAAAACTAAACATATCACCTTTGGATTCATAGGTATTGGATTCCAATTCAATTGTTCCAAGGATTTTGCTTTGCCTAGATATCTTTGATATGAGGCATTACCTTACAATCCATCTAATCAATTTTCTTTAGTTTCTCTCTCAATTGTTTATCAATGTCATCATTTGTGACCAAATAGCTTGAATCTCTACTCGCTTGTTCAAATCATATATTGGTGATTTAATCACATCTTTGATTCTTCGAGTCTTAGGATGCCATCTTTCTCTTGTTTGTCTCACGTTCTCAACAACCAAACTTTGTTTAAAATATGATTATGTTAAGTCATAATATCCCTTGTAAGATGCAACCTTGAGGGTGAGAGCATCTACAACTCTTTTCATTAATTCACTTTCCATCAAATCCTTAGGGTTTTGTATTATATTTGGCTTGTTGGTATTAGGAGCTAAGGCCCACATCACTGAAGTCTTATAATGTGGACTACACACAAATCTAAATAATCTTATACCACTTGCTCTTCTAATGTGCACACTAGCTTATCTTGATTGCATCAAAAGATAAAGGAGTAGAAAGGTACTATGCGGGAGCAAAAGAACTCCACTTTCTTTTACTAGTCTCCTACCCTCCTTAGGTGTAATGGTATTAACTTCAGGATTGAATTGACCTAACATTTGTACCCTAGTATTTCACGATCAGAGGTCGGTGCTTTGCTTTGTTCTTCTACAATCAATCTTTGATATTCATCTTTTTTCTATTGAATGACAAAGTCTTTGAACTCTTGCGTCTCCACAAAACTATCATCATCAAGAAACTAGTTACATGCCAATGCTCATATGTTATTGGTGTGATCCTTTGCTATCTCCCAAGTTCCCAAGAGTCATACTTTGAGACATCATAGTGTCTATCGTCCTTGATGTAGATGGTGGATAGCTGGATGAGTGATGAGAAGGGAGGATGGAGCTTCTTGAATTTCAGGTGCAATAACAAACTGAGTCTCTTCTTCAACATTAGTAATCTCCATACCTTTCCATTTGCCCTACTCCTAGTTACTCTTGGCTTTTTAGTAGGAGGCTTCAACTTTCTCTTCTTTGACTTCAAAAATAGTGGGTCTCTTATCCTTATTGACTATCTTCTTTGGAATTAGAGAATCACCATGCTCAAGTAATCCTTGAATCTTGATGAATGGATTTTGCTCTTCTACAAAATATTTGGAAAGTCTAGGTTGTCGACTCTTCTCATTTCCATAGCCGTCATGGTTCTATTCGATCTTCTTCTCTTATACACTTCATCTAGTTGCACAACTTTTGATAACATCCTCAAACAACATGACATATATCACAAGAGGCCTATCTTTCAAAATCTTGATATAGGATATGGAACTTTCTAGATTATAGGCCCTTGGACGTTCAAACCATATCCTATAAGATTGCAAAATTGAATAAATTCTTTCGAGTCTATCCTTGTTTGTGATAGTGAAATGTGCAAACTTGATTCTAGGGGGGAAAATGGAACCCTTGTTCTCATCTCTTAAATATATCTTATCTGTCTCATTGAGTTTCCAACTTCCTTTAGAAAGGTGATTTTTCAAGCAAGCATCTTGGTAGGACATGAGGTTTCACTGGGCTTACATACACTTTGATTGCAGTATATTGGTATAAAGATACCAATCTCCTTGATTATGTGAAATGCCAAGATCGTGATTTCTATTTGTAGGTTTGAGGAAATCTAAAACTCCCTTGGGGATTCTTACCTTTGGCTCACCAAAATTGCCAATAATTTTTCCAACAAAATGCTCTTGGCAGTGTCACATAATCTACATTCCCACAATTTCTGTCCCAGATGTATTTCCAAAACTAGATAGGGGGCATGTCAGAGTTACTATCTTTCATTTCTCATGACGTGCTTTGGCTGCTACCAATTGCTCATGTATTCTCTTAGCAAAAAAGGTAAACCATATACATGAAGGGGATTGCCTTAGCATCATGGCCCAAAATTTCACACAATGTGTTATATATATGTCTTCACAAGATAGTCTTCAAATGTGTCCACTCCAAATACTTTGTTTTACATTCCATCTTCCTCCACATTTATTTGGACCAACTCTCTATTCACATCATCAAGATGTGAATATTCATAAACTCCATCATCATATTTAGAAAAATCAAAATTTACTTCTGCAATCTCTACTATGACAACATGCTTGTTACATCCCTTTCTTGAAGATCTTTTAAACAATTGTAATAATTGTTTCATGGGAAGTATGAAGTTAGTTAATTATAAGGACTATTGATTAATAAAGTTATTATGCATAATTGTGAGGATTAATGATTAATGAAGCTAGTTTGTTTGACTTTGAGGATTACTAATTAAATGATGTTTTTTCCAGAAATTAATATTTTGTGACAAATAATATTGTATACTAATGACTTGATGATAATCTAGATGATTATGTTAGTTTAAATGTTACTGTGAAAAAAAGCTGAGTATGGCTAATTCCTTCTTATGTTATTGGTTATCAGAAAAAATTACCCTTGCAAAGAGAGGAAGAGTATCATCAGAGATAGAAGGTGCATACATACGGTGAGGGGTTAGACATCTGAGCAGGAACTCATAGCTAAGCATCTTGGTTGTAAAGTCACTAGGTCAGAGTGGTTAGCCATAGTCTCCTTTGGTCATATGCAATGTTCCCGTCATAAAATAAAATAAATAATAAAATTTGTATTTTGGGTCCCAATTGATTTATGTATATCTTGGGCCCATCTTTTATTTTGGTCATAGGTGTTTGTTGCTGTGTTGGCACTTTTTGTGCACCTCCAAAGTTTTCCTCCGATGGGGTATTAATGACTAACATGTAGGATGTTTTTGGCATATATCTTGATTTGTTTATTTGTATTGCAAATTCTTGTGTGAGTTCTTTGTTCGCAATTTTAGAAGTGAAAGATCTTCCCTATTTGGCTAATCCTAGTTACCTATTCTGCTTGTTTGCTCCATGTTCGGATCTGACAAATTTGAGGTATTGTTATTCGAACATTTCGACTAGTATTTTAGCGATACCTAGTTCCCATCTGTCACTTGATCATCGAAAACTATATGTTCGAGTAGTGATTAATGCATATCAATGATAACAGTGGATTGTAACTTCAAATCTATTAGAAATGTTAAACACAATATAGGCCACACCATCTGTTTGCCTTTTAGGCCATATGGTCCATTTTGCGCCATAGGTGGATTGCCAACATCACACCCTTGCCACTTCCTTGTATGCTGCAACATTTCACCGTACAACAAACCTAGACTACGAACCATTCACTTCGACCACAACTAATTGGAGAGTTTGGGATGCAGTGACTCTAATCGAGAGCTCCTCAACCATGCTTCATTAAGCCCGAGGCCCTACTATTCCATGGCATTAGAGACACATCTCTAATCCTTGTATGTTGCTACATTTCACCATACAACAAACCTAGAGTACGAATCCTTCACTTTGACCACAACTGATTGTATGCTAAAGTGCTAGATGCTCCACCAGTTCGTATGCCACCACTATATTCATTCTCCTACAACTTGTACGACATCCTTAGCAATCAAACAACCATTCCATCCTTACCCTACGATCAAGTCTTGTATGACCAACACAGTGATACTATACTAGCATCTCAACACCATAGACCAAGCAGATACTGTGTGGTCTGATCTACGCAGTTTCAAGGAGGCCCCCAAAATTGCATGCACTAAGATTACTCTGCTTCATAGTACCATACCTAGCAAGGGACATTACATCATGGTGGGTTGTCATTTCATTATCCTCGACCTTATTAAAGAATTAATAACTTCAGTTTATAAGAATGTCTCTTAGGATCTCACTCAATCGATTTAATAGAATAACCTATATAAGCATGAATATATAAAACCTGGCTAGCTCATTGAATTGAACAGAAATATTTATCATTATATTATCTTACGCTAGTAATTCTTTGGCAAGTCTATTATCATTCTATGGGTGGCGATGATAATTCCTCCTTGCCACCTAGGTGACATTGAGTTACGCTTATTGCCATTGCTCTTGCTAGTAGAAGAGTTCCCATATAGCGTTTGACCTTCATGCTAGTTGATTCTACTTGGCAATTTTGGATCTCACGGAAACACAAAGCTACCTCTATTAGGGGAAATTCATCACTTCAGCAATTGCTTTTACAAAAATACTACTAAATCTGAATTGAAATGAAAAAATATAAAATCTTTGAGCTACCAATAATTGAGGGGATCTTTGAGGCATTCCTTTGTTTCTATCCTTAAGTTTCAGCTTTTAAATCGAGTTCTTACTCAGCTCAGTAAGTTTCTCAACTCATTAAGTGAATTGAGTGAGTGCGTCTTCATCGTAAATTCATATCCATGATGGTATATCATTATTGTGTTTTCTGTGGAACTTAATTTCATAGCATTCAATCATATTGACTGATCTATTTGTAGTGCATTCATCATAAGAAATATATTTATTGTGCATTGAAGTTCATTATTATTGTTCAGATCAAACGAACTATGTTCTCATCATTATTGATCATACAGAAGGATCATAAATGCAATGCATTCAAAATGCCATGATCATTACGTTGAGAGAATTCTAATCTCTGTGCAAAGAATTGACATTCTTTTCATATTTCTGTGATATTGAATGCTCATATTAGCAGTGCTGTTAGATCATCCATATCAATCATTTGAACAAGAGCATCCATTTTGCTTTTCCATTTTGCTTTTGGAGTAAAAGAATTATAAGATTGTGTGTCAAAGAAATATCTTCTGGAGGAACCATATACTGTTATTCTCACTATTATGTACATTGAAGAATCTATGACATTCTGAGTATTGAATGCCGCATGGCATCAGCATTTCATTATCGGCATGCAAAGATAGATTACTGATTAAATTGAATCTTGAATGGGATACAAACTAGGGTGTAAAGTCATTTGCTGATGTGTAAAGGAATATAATCTTAGAGTGATGGACATACTAAAGAGAACTTTACCGATCTTAAGCCTGCATATATATTCTAACTTATTCCAAATATCTCAGGTCTTTATGCAATGAGAATGTATCCATGTACAACCAATTGGGTTTGAGGAATCCACTAGTCTAACACTTGAATCTCTTAAATAGTCAACGATCTGAACTTACTCAGAACATTTAGTCTGCTTAATATCTAAGTCATTAATGTTAATCAAGTCTACTACGCGTACTATGGTCTAACATCATGAAATTAATATTAAATATTTCTTTCTATATCAACTATTGTAGCCCAGGTATGGTTTCCCATATAATCTGACATTGAATATGAGAATGAAATTAGTTGAAAACATTGTGATACATTGAATCCAATCTACTTCAGCAGACATACTCTATGTCAAATAGGATAATGATAAGTTGGTAACCCTTGGCATGCATAACTATAATGACTCTGCTTTTCAAATATGATTTTGTGTATCTTTATGAATCCATTCATTATTAGGAACTCTGTAATCTGATGTGAATCTGTAATTCTGTTACTAAGCAGTATATCATTTGTGAATTCTACCATTTTGATATGGATTTAATATCTTCTTGAAACTGATTTTCTGATATGTATTTGTGTATCCTTATGAAACTGCACCTCAGATATGAATTCAAATATCATTTAGTATTGAGCATATCAATCATAAATCTGTATAATATAACAGTTAAAACCATTCTTGGAATACATTGTGGTCATATCACACAGTCTTGTAACATCAGGCACCATCTATATTTGCTTGAGGATTTTCCCATCGAAGGATTTGCCCATCTGTGGAGTAACACGTAATCATTAATAATCTGCACTGATAGATTTGACAATCAATAGCGTTGTAAAACTCATGAATGATGAATGATCCTTTGTTTGGGCAAACCAAAATCCTTATATGAAAATGATGGCATGTCGACAATAAGAGTTTTAGACCATCTTTCTTGTATTACTAGATCAAACCTGAACAATTTAAAATGTAGCAACATTTGGGAAGGGTTCCATTTCTTACCCTGGAAAGGATTATAGAATAAAGAAAATAAACTCAATCATATTTAAGTGAATTATAATGGCTGAGAACTGTTGGGAAGGGACTCAACTTAGTTTGGTCATGAACCATAATGGACCATAGGTGTTTGGAATATTCTAGCGAGTCACCATTCTTAAGGTCTTTGCACCCCTATTGCTGAGTTGGATGGTAAGTCCTATTAAGGTCAGGGAAGATTGAATGAATCTTATGGGATCAATATTCGAGTATGGTGGTGATACTAACAATGCGAAGTACAGTGGTTGCATTAATAAAACCTTGACCAAGGTGGTCCTACATAATGGTGTAGTAAGCGTCAATTACTTGAACCAGTAGTACGTGTGGGGGAAGATTGAATGAGTCTTAGGGGATTGATATACAAGTATGGTGTTGATACTAACAACATGAACTACAGTGCTCATGTTAATAAAACATTGAACAAAGTGGTGCTATGCAATGGTGTAGTAACCGTCAGTTACTTGAACTTGCAGTGCATGTCTAGTCAAGAAGGACATTCTCATAGGAAAGGAAGTCTATAGGGCATAATCCGCTAGGGCAGTTGTGGGTACCAAACACCCAGTCGTCGATGATAATAAAGTTTGATCCCATTTCTGCACGTCTTGCGGAAGGCCAGGCTACTTTTGAAAGGAAGTTGTGCAGTAGACCAAAATTTCAATGGTTGGGAGGTAAAATTTCTGATGATGCTCTCCCTTTTCTAGATAACAATCACGAGCACTTGTAGAAAGAAAAAAAAAAAAAAAAGATGCTTTCACCTCTCGGTTTTTGGATTTATGCATTGATAGTTAATTCAGTTAAGATTTCCTTATGGATTAAACTGTAATTGATTTTTAGTTAATTTATTTTACATGTGAGGTAGCGAAATGAATATATTGTATTATCTGTTACTTGCAGTTCGTTAAAATGAACTTGACTGTTATCATGTTCATGTGAAAATGAAATAGTTATCTTTTGTTAATACTGGTTAGAAGAAATTTTTATTTCCTATGAATTATTCACTACTTGATATTGTTACTTGGTAGGTTAGGTTTAGAATGTTATGATCCTCTTCCTCACTATTGGGTGCAGATTCTTTGACCATGTCCATTACAACACTTTTATTCTCAAAGTTTTTGCTTAATCTAATCATCCCCTTTGCCTTCTTGATCTCATCCTTAATCAATGCATTCTGTTCATCGGGTTCTGTATCAAATATAGGGCCTTCATAGACTAATACATCCTCAATTGCAATGTCTCCAATTGTTACAATCTCACCCATTTCCTTTTTAGTGTCACATGCTTGACATTCTATTGCATCTTTTATCTCTCCTCCAATCAAAACATTATTAGAAAAAAAATACTTCTCCAAGGCATCTGCTCGAGACTTTATATTAAGACTTGTTGAATTTCCCAAATCGTTGCAAATGTACTAGCATTGCCTATTTGGTATGTGTTTTCTAAATGCAACAATCACTTACATTTATATTGAGTATAAGCCATAAATAGACATGTCCCTTCATAGGACATGTCTATTCATTAATCAGATAATTAATATAATAACAAATAAGTGTGTGTGTGTGTGTGTGTATAATTTTCTCATACAACAATAACCTTATATCTCAAATATAAAGAACACATATATAATAGGTTTATTTGATTGAAGCTATCAAACATCAACACTCCTTAGCTTAGAAGGATAACCCCATAAGAATAAATATTACTTCAATGTAATATTACAAATAACAAATTTAAGGATATCTCATTTGATATCTCAGAAGATTTCCACCATTTGTTATCACATTTGTTATCATGAGTATTGGCCTTCCAGAATATCAACACACGATATTCACCAAGGACTCAAAAGGTTTTGATATTACATCTGATATCAAGAGTATTGGTCTCTCGGAATATCAATAATATTCACCAAGTACTCAAAAGGTTTTGATATCAAGAATATCGGCCTCCGAGAATATCAATGATATTTACCAGGTACTCAAAATAAGGATTGATATCACATCTGATATCAAGAGTATTGGCCTCCTAGAATATCAATGATATTCACCAAGTACCCTTTGAGTAATGGCCTCCTAGAATGTTGAGGTGCAAGACATTCACCATATACTCATCTTGTTTGATCTCATAATACGAGATATTGTAAGATTGTCACCTTACAAAAACTTTTGCAAATACAAGTGACATCATTTGGAAGTCGTCACTTTCTCATGATGTACACAGGGGGTAGGCCCATTAAAATCTAGTCATGAGGTATATTCATGAATCACGACCCTCTTGACTGCTACAATTTATTGATCATTGGAGAATCCATCTCACATGGCTACTCCCTCTAAATCAATATGACCGAGATTAACGAAGGTTGACTGAATCACGTCCTCTATTTTCTCCCTCTCTTTCAAGATTTCCTCTAATGAAATGTCAGGTCCCCTCTAAATCTCAATCTCCCTCTTCCTGCAGTAACATTCTTGAAGGAAAAGATCAAGGCAAATGCTTGAATAGAATATTAATATTAATTAGAATGTTAGTAATTTTAATGCATGCTTATTACTAACATAAATAATTATAACATCTCTCTTTATTTTATATTTTCAATAATAGACAGTTTCATTATATATATATATATATATATATATATATATATATATATATATATATATATAATTATAATCTCATATTTATAAATAAGACATATCTTCTTTGACCAATGATTGATGCCTCTAACACCTTATAATCACGCCTATGTCCACTTATTATATTATCCGACTTGTTATTCAATTATAACTGAATTTGTATGGGATATCACACCCATCTCTAGTTATTTACAAATTGATAATTTGTCCTCATTATTCAATTGAACTCCTCTTTCTTTTACTGTCATTCCTTCCAATTTGTATAGTTTGAGCTTCTTTGACCTAGTGAAATGAGCGAGAATTGCTTGCTCAACTAAGAGTCCAAGCATGATCCACATGGCCGGCCACAATTTTTCAAGTACGACTACTCCCATTTTGAGCATCACATTATCAAGCTTGTAGTGGACTTTACACTTGCACCATGAGGGTTGGCCAACACACAAAGAGGGTCTCTTTATTTTTAGTTGACAACATTCCTTGAGTGCACCCCTATTTATCATTTTTGAGATCGTAGGTGTAGACATTCAACACCAACCCCAAGCTCGATCTGTAGTGACTGTCTCCAATAATTGATCAATGCTTTTCATGATTGAGCATTCATTCTTATCGACATTGGCAACATCATTGTGATCCGTCATTCCAAAATCTAGATCCTATTGCTATGTGAGTTTCGTTTGACACTCATTCTTTGTTGCTATGATCAGACTTGAAATTTCTTCCCCCATGGCCCCATTTCGTAGACTTGGTGATCAAGAGCGATTGGTGTTAGAAATCATCAACCATAATGTTCAACTCTCCATCGTAGGAGAAGGGTTCCTTCTCTCTTGCTTCCACTATTAATCATCCATACAATCTTGCCATGCGCTGCAGACTGTAGCAACCTTGATAGAAGTACGTCCTTGGAATTGAAGGTGTAATATTTTCTTCCAATATTAAGTCCTTGAAATTTCAGGATGTTCATGGTGGATCATGTGCCCATTCTATGCAAATTCCACTTTTGGATTGGCGTCCAGTGCCTGTTCCATGAGAAGATGGACTTTGCACATCAATCTACCAAGCATCAGCAAGCCCAACCTCCTCATCCACGTGCTTCGAGTTGATGTTGCTTCTCGATCTGAGACTTTTATGGATTTTGCTAACCGATTTCGCACTCAATGATTCCACTTGTGCACGAGACAAAGAGCAGTGAGACACAAGTAGACTCCGATCCAATTGTACCTATGATATATATATTCTTTTTAGTTATTTAGACAACTCCCTGAGCAAATCTCCACCCGCATATGCAAAGAGAGAATTTATTTCATCCCATTATATCTATCAATTTCTGACTTTTTTGTTTCATGGAAATATTGATTGATATTTGTTTCATTGCTCATTATTTATTGTCACAATTTTATATGATTTGCATATCTACATCTGTAACTTGGCTCTGATATCGTGTTGATTTTTCTAGATTGTTGTAAATGTACTAAGCACTGCCTATTTGGTATGTGTTTTCTAAATGCAACAATCACTTACATTTATATTGAGTAAAAGCCATGAATAGACATGTCTACTCATTAATCAAATAGTTTATATATATATAAATTTTTTCTTATATAACAATAACCTTATATGTCAAATATAAAGAACACATATATAATAGGTTTATCTGACTGAAGCTATCGGACATCAACAAAACTTCTCGTGAACAAATCTCTTAGCTTGCCACTCTTCCTATAACAGAATTCTTACAGTTCATGCACCTCTCAAAACCCCCTTTATCTACTTTAACATAGTGGAGGATATTTGCACACTTTCCACTCATTTTTATCTCTGCCAGAGGATGGTAGATACAAATCCTCTTTCATGCCTACAAATACAAGATTTCTTTATGCCAGCTACAAACATATCCTCTCAAAATCCTCTTTTCTCTCTGAAGAAAACCCCAGTAATCAACAATGTGCAGTTTCATTTGATGCAAATAAAGATAGAGGATAAGCTGACTACATTGTCATCATAAATTCCTTTTAAATGACCAAACAAACTGAAATTTTATTTCTTCATATGGACAAATCATACAAATACTTAGTCACAAAAACCTCTCTTATTAGTAATTAACTATTAAAATTTACAAGAAATGAATTCAAATCTACATCTCCGTAATGTAAATTTATTGCCCTGTTAATTTTAGAGATCACACACTTCACTTCAATTCTGTTTCTATTTGCAATGCCCACACCTTCATTCTATCAAAGCTCTTTTCTGCACATTCTTTGCTGCTCCTACTCTTATGGCAAATTCCATCATTTATTCTGCAATCAAAACTGATTTAAATTTCTCTGTTAGCATGTGAGAGCCCAATTATGTGTACCTTCCACAATGTAATTCATTTCATCTATATTTCCCTGCTACACCTTCATGCCACTCTTTTTATCCATTCCTCTCTTTTCCTCAAATGTTTTCAGCTAGGTGATTCTCTTTCCTTATTCTCTTGTTCACTCTACTTTCCTTGTATTTTCTTTGCACATGTTTTCTTATTCCCACACTTGTTGTGTTATCCTTTTATTCTTTTTTCTCTATTGTTAAATTTTCCTTTTTCATCTTTCTTGTTCTCAGTCAATACTTCTTTACTCTGCCCTCCTCTCTTTTTGTCTACACATTCTTCCATATCTTCCATTTGTATTTATCATATGCAAAACACTTTTGTAAGGTCATGATGATCTCAAAGAACTTGATTTGAGTACAAACATTATAATGTAATTCCCCTATTTTCATGAGCATCATAGTTTGAGGGATTGGCCTATTATTGTGTCCCTCATAAGCTAATTATTGTAAATAGAGAGTCTTTTGAGGCATAGGCTTGGTTAATGGAGGTTGTAATATTCCTCAGAATCTAGTATGTTCCTGTTTAGTCTTCGTCTGGCTTAGGTTGGACTTTGTTTGGGCTCAATGTCATATAATTGCTATTTATAGTAAGTTTGAGGTTGATAGAGATGAAATTTTCTATTTTTAGTAAGGCAGTAACATAGACAAAGGATGCAGTGGTTGACTGCTTGGTTTGGAGGGCTCATCAAAATAATGAGTATTTCATGAGTTATTAATATTTTAATGACCTTTAATGATGTTTACTTATTTAAGTTATATTATGAAGTTATAAATTGATTTTATAATAAAGTGGGGGACATGTTGAGGGTAATAATCATTGATTAAAAGTGTGCTTTATTAATGATGTATTATAAAGTCAACTCATATTATAAAAGCAAATATCAAAATCATTAAAGAGCGTTGCTAATGAAGATTCATGGGAAAAATATTGTAAAAGAGCCTTGGAGAGAACTGAAAAAATGCTATTGTGCATTTGAGAATTTGGTTTTTTGTGTGTTGAGTTTGGAACCAGGGATTTCAAAATCCAAGAACCCTGAGAATTGGTTATTCTCAGCATTCCAAGACTTTGAATTGATTTAAAATGACCAGTGAGTTGTGCCAATGATAATCTCATCCAGAGATTATGAATGTGTTTAATTTGGTGATCGAATTATGAAGAGGATTTAGAGTTTTCATCTCAGATATAGTGGCTAGTCAGAGGTTTATTAATTTATTGCAGATCACAACATTATTGAGAGGCTACATTTGGGGTTTGGAGGCAGCTTATTTAGAGGCTGCGATATTAAATGAATGGTCTGTGTTTGCAAAGGGGAAGGCATGTTTTCTTTAAGGGTGCCATCATTGTGTGTTTCAAGCATTAATATCAGAGAATTCCACATTTCTAGAGGCCTGTGTCTTCTCTTGGAGAAATATAACTGAGCAAACAAATTTCAGGTTGCCAGGCTTTCTAAATTGTGTAGCTTAGTAGTTTTAAATTACAATATTTTCAAATAGGACAATTCTAAACAGTCGTAATCAAAAGAAAGAGTTATATGGTTGCACAATTGTTTGTTAAAATGTCTTTCCTGTAGCCATTCATTGCAGTTCACAATGAATTCTTGGTATACATACCACGTGTTTGTGAAAGTGACAGTTGGCTGTAGGTGCACATTTTACATGTAGAATTTCTTATATATGCATTTGAAAAGACCCAAAGAAGTCCCATTTGCACCTAATTTCTTGCTAAGATTTAATTTGTAAGCATTTGAATGTAATTTGGAAACCATTTGAAGCAATCAAAAATTAACCTGAATACATATAACAACAAATTAGAGGTTTCATGACTAGTGTTTGGCAATATTCCTTGAGCCTTAAATCAGCAAGTGAAGGGCAACTTAGCAAAGGGATATTACATACCAATAGAATTGGAGCAAATGTTGCCGTAGAAACTGTTGCAAACAAGGCTGATTTCATTCTACTTAATATTGATGGGGATTTCATTTCTGAGGAAGGACTTGAGACTGTCAAAGATGTGCTGAGAAAAGGTACCAAGGGTTTTTCCATGCTTGTATGTCTTGAAGAAAATGATAAAGAGGGTGGGGGTGAGGATGAAGAAAATGAAGATAACGAGGATGGGGATGGAGAGGGAAGTAGTGATGATGACACATAGTTAGAGGAGAAACTTGAGAGTTTGAAAGCATAATATTCCACGGAGATCTTTTGTGTAAGCATATGCGTTTAGACTATTTGGTTATATTGGTCCCTTGAAGGTGAACTTTCACAAATCTGGCAGCCACAGGTAAATCTGTTAAAGAATTAATTCACCATTGGCTTTACACAGGTAAGTCCATTCTCATTTTATTGATTAGTGATTAGGAACAAGCTTCACCTTAATCTGAATATTTGAGGTCTGGGTTCCCAACACTGTAATTGTTGACTGTCATGCCTTTGTGTCCTGTTTTTTAAGTTTGCATTGTTGAACTTGTAGCATCTGTCGGATATCTAATATCTGATTATTGCTCAGAAGGAACAATATATACTCTCTCTCTCTCTCTCTCTCTCTCACACACACACACACACACACACACACATATCTATATATATAGAAAGTATTATAATTGACTATACAAGATGATTCGATCTGTTTCAATCCCTGTTATGATGCAGCGATCATACTGTGATAACATCACAGTCTGTGTGAATCATGTATGTGATTCTGTTACTCAGCATTCTCCCACTGTTGTGGGTTATTTTGTTATGTTATCATTATTCTATTCACTGACTGAGATCGGGTGTTTATGAAATATCAGACGCCGTTCATGATCGGGCTTTTGAAGTACATAATCACCGAATGTGATTTGAGTCAATGAATCCTAACTAATGGTTGTTAAGGGTTGTCTCATGTAGAGACATGACCATTCCACTTCTTATATATATTGAGTGGTATGATCATTTGGAAACTCATCAACTACACATGTTATTACCTGCGACCTGCGTGCGTGCGTGTGTGTTTATATATATATATATATATATTCACCTGCAATTAATAAGAAAGCATAAGTATTGGTCATTGGGAGATTCAAACACAAGTAAGACATCAGAATTCATCATTTAAAGCATTCTATCTATATCCCTGCTGTGATTGATACCAGAATTGAAGCAGTCAGATCTATCATTATTTGGAAATTCATTAAAGGATAAAATTCTACCACTGATCTCATATCCTTAACATGCATGACTCATGGCATTGAAATATCGGTAATTTTGCCATCATCTGCAATGATGATAGGTTTATAAGAGCCTTTGTTCCAAAGTTATGCTTCTGTAGCAGTTATCTCTATGAGGAACATGCTTTAAAATGTGTGAGTGACTGATGTTTGAGAATCAAATGTTTTTTTTAATCTCTTTTTTTTCATTTATTATTTGTTCTCTTATGTGTTATTTTTCTATATGCAAATATTTCAATTTATATGAATATATGAAATAATTTTAGTCTTTTAGTTGGATCCCTTATCAACTCAGGGACTTTCTAATTTATTTCCCAATTTGACAAAGCATTTTATGCTTGCAATATCTTATTTGTCTCAAAATTATTATCAATGTTGTATAATTTGGTAATGAAATTAGAGCTTCAAATGTGTATTTTGATTGGATATAATATTTTATAGGCTATTTCAGTCACATGTTTGTTTAAGGAGTTTTATTTTACTACTTTTTGAAATATTCCATTGTCTGCAAAACAATACACCTATGGGTTAAGAGACAAATGATAGTTTCTGTCAGGTCTGAGATTTTTAAGTTCGTAGAGATACAAAAATATTATATACAAGCAGATTTCCAGAAAAATAGAATCAAGAGCATCATAGCCACATACACAGACCAGAAATTCCAGAGTTGAAACTCTGGGCAATATGCATGTAACCAGTTAGCATCAAGAGAAGGATGAAGCTAGTCCTTGTACTCGTGGAGGAAATTTAATCTCTTCTTTGTACCCATAATTCTTTTTTAGGAAAAGCAGGATTAGGAGTGATCAGCTCCGGAGAAAAAAAATTCAGGTTTCATCTGTGCTCATCTATCTACATCCCTAGGATAGCTACGTTCTGTGCCCTCAGTTGCTTCATCTTCTCAGGCAAGTCTGTTTGCACCTAACATAAAGTTTTTGTCCATGTTGTTGATTCTTTCTCTAATTGGAAATGATTCATCATTATTAGCCACTACAAATTAAATTACCATCTTTTAAACCACCTTTTGATCATTGTTCCTTACCAGGGAGATGCTAGAATAACACGTCTCACCTATTCTCTGCATCCTTGAACAACAAATGGGAGTCTCGGCTTGTGTTCTTTGGCTTCATTCACACCAACCAAAGCAATTCTCAATATATTCACTTTCAAGTCTTGTCACAGCTTAAACCAAGCGTGGTTTCCTAATTCTTTCCAGCCAACTCTCCAATAACTAAGACAGAATGTGATTGGTTACTTTTTCTCTCTGAGTTCATCATGATATATCACACTTACTGGTCTTAGTGGTATCGCCTCAGAATTGCTTTTGGCCATGGTTATTCTCAGTGTACTGGTTAACCCTGTTTTAACTTGATTTCTGCCATCCATAGTTAGTGATAGTTAAACAGAAATAGATGTTTTTAAGCTCTTAGTCACAACATGGATGTTTTTCAGATCTACGCTCCATGTTGCTTGAATGTCTATTTTGCTTGAGGTCTGGATAGAGATAGATTCAACCCCTTTTGTTTGTTTAATAGTAACATCATATGCCCCTCCAAGGTTCTTACTTTTTAGGGTGCAAAGTTCTGGTAACTTAAACACTTTGTAATTAGTTTAAAATATAAATTTAAGGCATCTTTTCATTTCATGAAGGAAACACGCCCTAACATAAATTCTTGGGTTCCATTTAGCAATCTCATTAACATATAACATCAAAATATTTATCTAGGCTATGTTCTACTTAGCTCCATTACGAAGGGACTAAAAACATACAGTCACTCCCAAAACTAGATCCAAAATCTTTAGGAGATGATGATAAGTGTACATGACTGAAGATAGGGATGTGGACAAATGTAATTTGTCCTGACGAGTGAGAATTAGTGGTCCTTCTAGATGACAAAAAAATAGATATTCATAGTAAACATGAAGATATTCTTATTAATATTGTTCTTGAAAATGTTCCAATTTATTAAAATATAATCTGGTCTTTGTTAAAATCAAAGGCACTTCTGTTATCTTATGCAGTTGGAAAGCATAGTGGTCTGTCAAACCTCCTTTGAGGGGTGAGATCCGCATAAGACTTTGGATGAAGATTATGATTCTCTGTTCACCATTTGTGGTGGCTTCCATCCTAACCAACCTCAAGTTTTCTCTTGCAAACCTTCCATGAATAAAAGGCTTGAAAATATCTGTTTTGTAATCATGATTTAAAAAGCTTCACAGGGTTAAGGGTATTTTCTTAGCAGTTACTAGATAATGATCCTCATGAGTAGATTTGACAGAGCACACGCTATACAGGGCTGCATAAATAGTCTTAGCTTTCCCTCAAAATGATGGAAATTGGAGATGGAATGTCAATACTCATTTTCATGTATATTCCATGAGCTGCTTATGTTGGCTTTTTCATTATCTTCTTTTTATTAATCAATTTTACTAGTAGATAAAATCAAAATCTTCTCTGAGAACATAACAATCTAGATAAAAGGTCTTTAGAAAAGGTTGAGCATATGGGCTATATGAACTATCAACTTGCAAGAGCTCTGCAAGTGTGTTGAGCATGTTTTATGGTTTTGTCTCAAGCCTCAAATTGTGAGGTATTGGATTTCATTGTTGGTTTTCTTCATACCATCAGAATTCTTCCCTCCTGTACATTTCTTCACTTGGCTCTTTGTTGAGGGAGAAAGCTATTTGACACTCGAGAAAACTTATGGCATGTTGTTAGAAAAACATTCTGAATCAAACATGGAAAACTGACTATATTTGACTATGAAAACAATGATATTATATCCCCCCTTGGATCACAAAGTATCTGTTGAGCTCAATGTATTCTCAAAATGTTGAAAGCCAAGCAGAGTTATTGAAATAATGGCGTGGCTGCACATTTCTTTCATTTTTTTTTGCCTTTTTTCCTCAAACTTTAATGTGTAATTTTTATTTATTTATTAATTTAATGTAAAATACAATTGAATAATCAACAAAATTAAATAATCATGGGGTAATTAGCTCCACAAATTACTCCTTAAAAAGTTGAGCAGTGGCAGCTAGTCCAAATAAGTTAAGCAGTTGCACGGGGACCTACCCTTAAGTTTACCCTATGTGCTTGACCTTGGGGAAACCCTATTTTCAAGCATGCTTCTTTTGGAGTAGTATTGTGGTTGGCAACCTCCAAAAAAGGCCTTGATGCTCAAACTTGTAAGCATCATCTAGATGCATCTATTGTGAAGTAGACCATTCATGGTCATGAGAGAGAGGTTCTTTTGGACTACTGCTCATGTAATATGGGTCAATTAATTTGGCTAAAAGCTTGCATAGTCAATAAATTGTGAAGAATACCACTACTTAATAAACACAATTTTTTCCTTGCAAACCTTGAATAACAAATTTAGAACCTTTAGACATTTGAAATTTCCCAATATTTTCATCAATAGACATGGCATTGTACAATTAAGAAACAAGTTCGTACAGTATAGCCATGAGAATTGTTATCTTTAAATAATAGACATTTAAAGTGCTTATAATTGAGAGGTAGATTTAGCTACATTATTACTTTGATGGACAAGGTTCCATGAGTAATTGAGAATATAATCCTTAGATTGGACAAAGAATCATTGCTTGCAACTAGTATAGTGAGATTGGACAAAGAATCATTGCTTGCAACTAGTATAGTGAGATTGGACAAAGAATCATCATAAAAAATAGAGAAATTTTTTGGAGGAGAATTGTGCGCTTGAAGATAATTTGGCATCAATTCTCTAACCAATCACCAACTAGTGTTCCTCATTGCTCAATCAATTAGAAGGTTGTTGAACACTAAAAAGAATATAGACCAACTTTAATAGTTCTATAGATAGTTTACTAGCAATAGATTAGGGGTCCTTACCCTTGTCTTCAAAGCGAGTAACATTTTCATCTTTCTAGTTATTCCAATGCGTGTGCATGGGAAGCAAAGTTGAAATAATCTTGAAGAGAGGTTTGTAACCAAGTGTGGATGATTAGAGTGTATTGAGAGGGAAAAATTATGGCCTACGACAAATGAACGTTATGTCGGAGCTCAATCTTGGATATGGTCAATTCTTATATTTAATATGCTTACTTAATCAGAACAATCACCCAATGGTTTTAACAATTTTTTACTATTGACTTCACTCATGTGGTCTAATGATGCCTGTTGTGATTGAGTTATCACTAGTGAGGATTTTGGACCATCAAACTAGATGATTATAAATCTTAACATTACAATTTCTAGGAAAGTGAACTAGATATTTAATTATGGAAGGGAAATCTCTAGAGTTTCCTTGCCTAAAGAAGTTTGTTTGGTTTGATAGAGAAATCATTTGATTTGTAAGTCAGCCATAGATTACTTTATCACCTTGGTTGTGGTGAGTGGGTTTGCATTCATTGAGGTATCTTACATCACACCTTCTATAAAAGGTGACCAATGATTTCCAATCAACCCCATATTTAGACCAATCTATCATATTTGATTTTTTAAAAAATCGTTGTAGCTTATTTTGCCACATAATATATTTGCTGAGATAATGAAAATGAGCCTATTTGCTGATGATTGTATCCTGCTAAAAAATTTTCTTGTTACATTAAAAATAGAACCACAAAATATGTTTAGGAAGCATGTCAACCAAAATTTACCCTTATACTTTGATTTTGGAAGACCAACCTTTAGGGTTGATACTAAGAGGAGATCAAAATGGTTGGATCTAATATACTTAAGCAATGATAATAATTTTCTAGAGCATCTTTATTCCCTCGTTTTGGCGCACTTTATTCCCTCGTTGCTCCACTCTCCTGCTTTCCTCCCTTGATTTCATCTCCCTCATCGCCCATGCCTCCATTCTATACATTCTTGACCAACCCCCCCTTCACCTCACTCCGCCTCCCCAATGCCACCACCTTTTAACCCCTGCCAACATTCTTGAGGCCGTTAGATTCATGAGATGTAGTAGAGTGGCTAACAAGGAGGGTTTTCATGCTGAGCTTCTCAAGCTTGGCGCCTTGGTGCTATGCTCCTTTCTTCCCACACTTTAACAAAGTGGTCTGCACTGGCTTCCCAGACTCTTGGTCAAGGCATGTGATCTATCCGATCCACAAGTCTGGGCTGACTTTTGATCCCATCAACTATAGGACTATCATGATTGGACACACCTTTGCCAAGCTCTACACTACGTCACTGAACACTATTCTTACTAGAGAGCTTGATAGGAGGGCTTGTAGAGCTAGAGGCCAGGCAGGGTTTGAAGTAGGTTCCTAGACCATGGATCACATCATGACGTTATGGGCTAGTATTGAGGAGGCTCGACATCGCTTTGCAAAAGTTTATTGTTGTTTCGTAGACTTTCGTAAGGCTTTTCACACCATCTCGCAGGTGACCCTTTTCCAAAGGCTCAGAGACATTGGGATTTTAGAGATCTTATTAACAACTATTATGAGGTTATACGAGAACGTTATGGGTAGGTTTAAGACTCCTAAGGGTTTTTGAGCTCCTATCTAGAGCACTATTGGGTTGAAACAGGGTTGCCCTCTCTCCCCCACATTATTTGGCTTTTACATTAATGCGCTGGAGACCTTTCTCAAAGAGTCTTTGCTCCCAGGTGATGGTTGTTACTTACACCAGGTTTTGATCTCCATTCTCTTTTATGCTAGTGCTGTGGTCCTTATAACATCCTCTCTTGAGAGTATTCAGAGACTTCTAGATGTTTTGGGTACCTTCTATAACTTGCGGCAGTTGACAATGAACCTGTGTAAGACTCGGGTTATGGTATTCAATCGACTGAAGAGCTCTAATCTGCACTTTTACTTTCAAGGAGAGGAGATTGAGATCACCTATTCTTACACATACCTCAGTGTCAATTTCTCGGGACATTGCTTCAGTATGAGGTCGACTATCCACCCTAGAGTTAACAAGTGGGTGTGCTCCCTTGCTATGCTGGAGAGACAATGCAAAAAACACCACTTCTAGGACACGATGTCCAAGTTGTCTCTCTTAGACTCCTTGGTTAGACCGACAATGCTTTATGGCTTAGTGGTATAGGGACTGTCTTTTCTTGACTCAGATTGGGCCTCTATTGAGCGTGTTCAGACTCTGCTTCTCTGCCGCATTATCAGATGCCATAGATTCACCCCCCATGACATTATTATGGCATAATTTAGGGCTCATCCTTTCAGACTGGGTGCCATTTTTGATCTGGTTTGGTTTCTTCACTAGATTCATGGCTTTGTAGATTCCGCGAATGGTCATCACAAATATGCTTATTTGGCTTGCTGCTCCTTTGTTGTCATTGCTGCCTCAGATCCCTCCCCTAGAGGTCGATGTTGGTATGCTCAGGCGACCTCTTTGTTGAGCTCTTAGGGATTGATATTGACCACCTCCCTCCCTTCCAATTTTCACTGATGCTCCCACTCATCTCCCGTCACAATGGGAGCTAAATGGGCATGTCAGGATGAACATTTATAGAGACTATATCATTGTGACTTGGAGTAACCCGGTTGGGATGTTACATCCTAAGATGACCTTGTGCACTAATTTTAGACACTATCAAAGGAGGAGGTAAAATGAAGTTTGAATGGAATAATGCAGCAAATTAGAGTTTTGAGGAACTCAAGGAAAAGGTAGCCAAGTATTCTATTCTTGTTTTACCAAATTTTAATAAAGTTATTACAATAGAATGTAATGCTAGTGGCTTTGCAATAGGGGCTGTTTTTAGTCAAGAAGGCAGACCCATTGCATTTTTCAGCAAGAAGTTGAATGAGGCAAAGAAGAAATATTCTTCTTATGATTAAAAATTGTATGCCATGGTCCAAGCATTAAAAAAATGAAGGCATTATTTGTTGCCTAAGGAGTTTATTGTGTATATTGGCAACCATGCTCTTAGTTTCTTGAATGGATAGAAAAAACTCAACCATAGGCACATGAAATGGGTTGAGTGTTTGCAGGCTTATACCTTTACGATCAAGCATAAGAAAGGACAAGCTAATAAGTTGGCTAATGCATTTGGTAGGAGAGTGCTAATAGTGCAAGAAGTACAACTCCAAAGCATGGGTGTAGATGCATTGAAGGGAATGTATGTGGAAGATGAGATTTCAACGAAGCATATGAGGTTTGCACTAAGTTGGAAGATAGTTTTCATTCTAATTTTTTTGAATTCATTGTGCAAGATGGACTGTTGTTTAAGGGCAGCCAACTATGTATTCCCAAATGATCTATGTAAGACAATGTCATTAAATAGAAACATTGCAGAGGTCTCGGTGATAATTTTGGACTCAACAAGATATTGGAGTTGGTGCAAAGATTTTATTATTGGCCCAAGATGCAAACAGACATCAGGAAGTTTGTGGAAGGTTGTCTTGTATGTCAAAGGGCAAAGGGAGTGCCAACAAATGCTAGACTTTATTAGCCTTTACCCATACCGAATAGACCTTAGGAGTGTTTGAGTATGGATTTTGTGATGGGATTACCAAGGAAAAAGATAGGTTATGACAACATATTTGTGGTTGTTGATAGATTCAGTAAAATGGCTCACTTTATTCCATGCAAAACTACTAATGATGCTAGTTATATTGCAAGATTGTTCTTTAAAGAAATAGTTCGTATTCATGGTTTGCCACTGAGACCTCCAAAATGTTTCTCTTTAATGACATTGTTCCGCATAGAGCTTTTGGGAATACATAGTTGGCTACCTTTAAACAACAGTCCATCTTGCACAATGAATTCAAAAAAATTAGAATGAAAACTATCTTCCAACTTAGTGCAAACCTCATATACTTCGTTGAAATCTCGATCTTCCACATACATTCCCTTCAATGCATCTACACCCATGCTTTGGAGTTGTACTTCTTGCACTATTAGCACTGTCCTATTAAGTGCATCAACCACCTTATTGGCTTGTCCTTTCTTATGCTTGATCGTAAATGTATAAGCCTGCAATCTCTCAACCCATTTCATGTGCCCATGGTTGAGTTTTTCTTGTCCATTCAAGAAACTAAAAGCATGGTTGTCAGTATACACAATAAACTCCTTAGGCAACAAATAATGACTCCATTTTTTTAATGCTTGGACCATTACATACAATTCCAAATCATAAGAAGAATATTTCTTCATTGCCTCATTCAGCTTCTCATTGAAAAATGCAACTAGTCTGCCTTCGTGACTAAGAACAACCCCTATTGCAAAGCCATTAGCATCACATTCTATTGTAAAAACTTTATTAAAATCTGGTAAAACAAGAATAGGATACTTGGCTACCTTTTGCGTGAGTTCCTCAAAACTCTTATTTGCTGTGCTATTCCATTCAAACTTCGTTTTACCTCCTCCTTTGATGGTGTCTAAAATCGGTGCACAAATGTTGTTGGAGTTCCTTATGAACTTCTTATAGAATGTGGCCAATCCATGGAAACTTCAAACCTCTCCAACAACCCTCGATGTTGGCCAATTAATGATGGCCTCCACTTTAGATGGATCTATTTTTAGATCTCCCTTGGATATCACAAATCCAAGATACACCAACTCTTGTTTCAAAAAGTCACACTTCTCCAAGTTTATCTTCAACTTTTGTTCTTGTAGCCTTCGCAAAACCATCTTCAAATGCTGCAAATGCTCTTCCTTATTCTTGCTATACACCAAAATGTCATCAAGGTAGACAACAACAAACTTCCCAATGAAGTCCTACAAAACTTCATTCATTAGTCACATAAATGTACAAGGAGTATTAGATAAACCAAATGCCATAACTAGCCATTCATACAACCCTTCATTAGCTTTAAAGGCCGTCTTCCATTCATCCCCCTCTCGTATCCTTATTTGATGATATTCGCTTTTGAGATCTATTTTAGAAAAATATGAAGCTCCCCCCAAACAATCCAACAAATCTTCTATTCTATTCTAGGAAATCTATATCTTATAGTTATCCTATTATTGGCCCTAGAATTGGTACACAACCACCACTTACCATCCTTCTTTGGAGCAAGAACCGAGGGTATAACACATGGGCTAAGACTTTTCCTTACCAACCCCTTTTCAAGCAACTCTTGTATTTGCCTAGCAATCTCTTCATTTTGTTGCAGTGTCATCTTATATGCTACCTTGTTGGGTAGCACTGCTTCAGGAATAAGATCAATCTGGTGACTTATGTCTCTTATCGGTGGTAGAGACTCAGGGATTACCTCAACAATGATGTCCTTGTACTGGTGCAACAACTCTTAACTTCTTTTGGGCTTCTTGTTCTACATTCCTTCTTCCTATTTTCTTTATTGTCTTTGTAAGCAACTTAACTACTTAAAGCTAGTGTTTTGGCCTTTGGGTATTATTGATACACGTTTAGGATTCATTATGCCTGAAACAATAAAAAAGTAACCATTTCAAAGTTTCACTTGATATATGCCCTTTATTGTAACAATAGTAATTCAACATACAACTAATAATTTTTTTTAAAAATATCTAATTTCTACATTAAATAACACTTAAATTCTAAGTTTTCATATGGGCACTGTCACAATTTTCACTTTTGCATTATGAATGTGTGGCAACTTGGTTCCCTCACGTCCCTTTTATCTCCATCATTGGCCATGTACATAGCTTGCCTTGGACACATTGCCCAACGTTGTTGAACCCTAGAAACATGAGTTTGGGGATTACTTTCCCCATTGTTTTCTTCTTGTGATGTGTTCTCTACAACAAGTGTGCTTTGTTTGACACTTCTGTCGTAGTAATGCATGCACATCGTTCCTGCTTATTCTATTGGATGTTTAATGATGGATTTTTTTCCCTTTATACTTGTAGTTTTCTTTGTTTTCTCATGATATCTATCTTTAAGATTGAGGGTTTCTTTTTAATGATTTCTCATTAAACCCATAATTTCACATTTTGTTTTTCTAGTCAATGGGATTAATTCATGTGTATTGTCTTTTGATTTTGTCAAATTCACATTGATCATATGATTTCATGTAGGGTTTCACTATTACACATCATGCATTCTAAAAGTTTGTAATGAAATAATCATACTATGGCATCATTATTTGCATAATTAATTATCTCTACGACATCAAGGGTTTCATAATAATGTGAAATAAGTATATGGATATTGTAGAGGGTTTCATAATTCCTTGAAATAATTAAAACTTCTATGGTTTTTATTAAGGAGAAAAATGGGTGTTAAGGGGACTCGAAATCCCTTATGAAAGTATAATCTAAGATGTACCATGAAAGCTCAATGAAACAAGATAGAAAGAACCAAGACCACAAAATGGGTTTTATTAGTATGAAACAAAAGCTACTAAAAAAGCCAATGAGAAGCCCAAAAACCAAAGGACCATAGAAACTCTAGCCTAAAACCCACAATAAGGAATCATCAAGATTTTCTAATAGCTCCACCCTTGTAGGAACATAAAGTCATGTCAAAAGAAGGCATAGATGACTTAGATTTCTTTCCCTTTTTATGGTAATCTAGCCCTCTTCAACCTTAGTAGCAGCTCCTTGCCAATCCAAATAACTTATCATAGGAACATTCCCAACCTAAGAAAAAAAGGCCAACAACAATCACCAACTCAGAGGCAACACCAAGGGTGCTACCAAAATTAATAGCCATAACACTATCAAACGATGTGGACAACATAGGTCCATTCCCACACTCCTTTGAAGAAATAATGGGAGGGGTAGTAGATTGTGAACCAACCTCCACAATCACTCCAGGAATTGCAATAACATTTTGAGGCACCTCAACAATCTCACTATTAGAAACTAAAATCACTTGAGGAGTAGAGCTCTAAGGATCCTACAAAGCCACCCAGTGGAAACTCCTTTGGTAATTAGATTGTGAACCAACCTCCACAATCACTCCTCTAGTAATTGTAATAACGTTTTGAGGCACCTCAACAATCTGACCATTAGAAATTGAAATCATTTGAAGAGTAGAGCTCTAAGGTGTCATGCCCAAAAATTGGGGCAAAAACACACCAAACTTTTAAAAAAAAAAGGTTAAATGACCATCAAGCAAACTAACCTATAAAACCTATATACGATAACAAAACACTTATTAACCTTAAGACGCCTTCATAGCAATTATAATAATATTATGATAGAATAACTTTAATTGAATCTCCAAAGATTAATTAAATCTATAACTTAAATTAAATTAATCTTAAACCAATACTAAATAATTGCAAATTTATTTATATAAAGGGAGCTAGGTAAAACCAACTATAATTTTACTATATCACTATTAAGAGAAATTAATTATAAACCTGAACATTAATTACCAATCATTATCTTAATAAAAATAAATTAACAAAATAACTCTAACATCCATTGTATTTCAAGACAACATTTTCTACCATAAAACATACGAATAGAATCTGGTTATATATTCAACTCTTAAAGTTTAATCTAACAATCTAACTTACCTCAATAGCCTTTACCAATCTAAAAACATTTTAAATTAAAATAACACTATCTTATAATTTGAACCAACACCATCACTTCATATCACGATTAAACAAATAAATAAATCCCTCCTACTAACCTTAATTTAGGTAATGTTTTTTTTTTGAATTTATAAAAATTGCAATTTTTTTTGAAGATTGTAAACATCCAACCATCAAATACTCAACTTTATTTAAAAGCAATGTAATAGTATATCTCTTAATCTAACTAATATCACATAGTACTTTTCCTTTCTTTTCTTTTTAATTTTTAAAAAAATTAATAATAATTAAAAATGAATTGCAATCCTTACTTCTAACTACTATCCTTATTCAAGTAATTAAAACGATATAACAAAATTAGCATCCAACTTAACTAACGTACATAAATCATATGACAACTAATTTAATTAATACTAATTTAGATATATTTAAAGTATATATAAACTAAACATAAGTATTTTGAATACTTAAATTTAAACTAACTTAACTATAAACTAAATACCATACTAATATAACTAGCTAAATTTAAACTAACAACTAACTTACTGCCTAGACCAAATAACACTAACCCACCCTTCCTACATAAAAAAAAAAGAAAAAAAAACAAAACAATTAAAAAATACTAACACTATACTAACCCACAAACTAACCACAACCCTCAACTAAACCCTTAACCACCCTACTACCTAGCTACCCTAGGCCACATGCCTGAATTCCCTCCCTCACCCCAAAGACATGGGCACTTCCCCATGCCTTCCACGTTGCCCAAGGAGCTGCCAACGCAGCCAGGAACATCTGCCAAGCAAGGGGGTACGTATGTGAGATAAAGGTAAGTTTAAAACTTCACCCAAGTCTACATTAAAACAAAAATTTGCCCCCCACCCACTCTTATTTGCTCAAACCACTGCCAAGGCAATTATGGGGGCACGTGATCCCCAAATCTTATGGGTAGAATTCGCAAGCCTGCTAGAAGAAACATAATTTGCATTTTTTTTTTTTTTGCAGATTTTACATATGACTTCCCCAACAAGATTGTCATGGGGTTGCGTGTTCTATGGTGGTGTAGGTGGGTTTTATCACCATTAATTGCCTTTGACTTAGGTTTTCAACTCCACTCTATCCCTTTGCTGCTAGCTGTCGCTTAGGAAAAAGCATGGGGAAAAAAAAGTTGAGTAGTGATTTATGATATAAAGTTTTGTGGTTGAGAGTCTAGGATATCTAGGAAATATCTTTTAGTAGTTTTATTTTTTTTTGGTTTGCTTTATTTATTTCTTTGAGTCTAAATATTTAATATTTAAGAAAAATTCATAAAGAAGATAATTAATCTTCAGATTCTCTGTTACAAAAAGGAGATGGCTTAATTTATTTTTTCTTCATGCAAAATCCAGCATCTTGTGGATGTTTTTTTGAGAATTTTGTTTTTTGAAAGCTCTATAGAGCCCGAGTTACATGATTTTATTTTTCAACTTCTTAGTGATAATATTTGAATCCAATTTCAATAATTTAAAGAACAACTTGAAAGGCAAGAAGGATGAATCTCAACTTAAAGTCAATCTAATAGTTTATTGACAAGTCGAATAGACAATTAATCATATCCAAAGTAGATTCATCCAAGGACTAAGTTTTTTTTTTGATTTAATTTGCACTAATTCTTGTATTTAAGGTGTGAAAAATCAAACTATTGCAGTCACTGATTATTAATCTCCTATCACAAATGATTATTAAACTGCTAAAAATAAATTCTCAGCTAATATCGAAGAATAACACAACTGCAACTTCACTTGTAAAATACGGAAAGAAATGCGCAACACAATGAACACAATATTTTCGGACAAATTGTCCCTGGAAAAACCCCTAAGGGAAAACCAGTTCTACAGATGAGAAATTATATTAAACTTCAGCAAATCAAGAGATACAAAATTCCTTGCCTCACACTGGCAGAACTCCGACAACCTCCTAATTTCTCCCGCTGATATTTCTCACTGCTATCCCTGCGCTAACACTGCGCCCTTGCTAACACTGCAAGACTGTTTGCTAACACTGCAAACTGCTTCACAAAAGCTTCTCTCTTGTGCCCTTGCTAACACTGCAAGACTGTTTGCTAACACTGCAAATTGCTTCATGAAAGCTTCTCCCTTGCTAACACTGCAAGACTGTTTGCTAACACTGCAAACTGCTTCTCCAAAAGCTTCCTTGCTAACACTACAAGACTGTTTGCTAACACTGCAAACTGCTTCTCCAAAAGCTTCCTTGCTAATACTGCAAGACTGTTTGCTAACACTGCAAACTGCTTCTCCAAAAGCTTCCTGCCTTCTTTTTCCAAATGCCCCCTAGACCCCTTTTTATACTACTCTCGTTGGTAAACCAACGACCGAGATTAAAACAAATCAATGGCTGAGATTAAGACAACTCAACAGCCAATAATAGAATTGGTTGCAAGGTGTCCAAAAGGGAATCTCTAAAATTAGTAAATAATAACCATTTACTAATTTTTGGCAAGTGGACAAACAGCTGTCCAAACCACCCATAAATACAACCGCTATTCATAGATAAGGACGAACAGCTGTCCAAGCTACCCATAAATAGTGCTGCTATTTCCGGGTCAGAAATAACAGCTGTCCAACTAACAATAATTAACACTCCCTCTTAGCGAGGAAGCTGTTCTGCATGACACCCATCTTATCTCTGAAGAAGATAAATTTGGCCTTTCCCAAAGCCTTCGTCAGAATGTCTGCTACCTGCTCATCTGTAGGTATGTATTGTAGTCGAACAACTCCCCTTTGTATACAATCTCTGATGAAGTGATATCTGATATCTATATGTTTAGACCTATCATGAAACACTGGATTTTCAGACAACTTGATGCAACTCTGATTGTCACAATGTATCACAGTAGTCTCAACCTTCTGACCAAACAAGGCTACTAACAACTTTCGAAGCCATATAGCTTCACATGTCGCCATGCTAGCTGCTATGTATTCTGCTTCTGCTGAACTTAGAGCCACAGACTTCTGCTTCCTGCTGAACCAAGATACAACTCCTGATCCCAAGCTGAAACCACACCCTGAAGTGCTCCTTTTGTCTGTTGTACTTCCTGCCCAATCTGCGTCAGTATAGCCTATCAACCTGATACCTTCACCTCGAACATATCTGATCCCATACTCGACTGTACCATGCAAGTAACATAGCACATGCTTAGCCGCTATCCAATGCATTCTCTTTGGTTCAACCATGAACTGACTAAGAGAGTTAACTGCAAATGCTATATCTGGCCTAGTGTTGACCAAATACATAAGCGAACCAATCACTTGTCTATATAAAGTGGGATCTACATCCTTCTCCTTAGATACATCGTCATGCTCTGTGCTCACCTCCGGAACACCTGTCACTGTCTCACGAAGCAATCTAAGTGCTCCATGATGAATATGGCCCAACCTCCTATGCCATAGCTCTCCAAGATCTCTAGGATTACTGTTGCTCATAAGTGCCTTAGGAGTATCAAACTGCAATCTATAAAGGCGACCACTCCTAACTCCAATAGTTATGGGTGATTTCCAATCCTTGTGCTTAATCAACACATGTGTCCCTCTAAAGAGTACATTATACCCCCTATCCTGAAGAACAGATACAGAAATCAAATTCATACCTTAGCCCGACACATATAACACATCATGAAGAGGAATTATCTTTCCATTCTCCCTCTGAAACTGAACAGTCCCTTTCCCAACAGGGTTGAGTTTGGACAAGTTTCCCGTAGAAATCTGGATGTTGGTGTCCTCCTCCTTGTAACTGGAGAAGTACTCTCTAACTCCTGTCATATGAAATGACGCCCCACTATCTATATACCAAACACACTGTGAGGTTGAGCTAACCATACAAGCTATGAGTGCAAACTCATCTTCCATTCTGCTGGAGAGTTCTTCTGCACTTGCTGAAGCTACCACCTGCTTCTTACCCTTTTTCCTCTCTGGGCAATCACTGACATAGTGGCCAAACTCGTGACATCCAAAGCACTTAACCTTAGAAAGGTCCTTCTTCTTTTCACTTTGTGAATTTGATCCTTTGCTAGATCCCTTCTTTGCTTTCCCTTTACCCGCTAGGGCAACGTTCTCTTGTTCCATCTCATTTTTCTGACTCTTGTTGGCCCCATTGACAAGACTTAGTCTAAACTCCTCCTGAGTGAAATCCGTCCATAGTCGATCCCAACTCGGTAAAGTATCTCGTCCACTGACAACTTGAACAAAGACACTCCATTGTTTAGTAAACCCATTTAGGGCTATTCTCACTAGCTCATCATCACTAGGGCTATCTCCAACAGCTGCTAACTCATCCTTGACAAGTCTGAGCCTGGTGAGGTAACTTGTGACGTCTTCTCCCTGATTCATCCGGGTATTCTTTAGCTTCTCTCTGAGAATCAACTTCCTGTTAGTGGTAGCATTCTGGTACAGATTTAGAATGGCGTCCCACATCTTCTTTGCTGTATCTAGCTCCGAGATATGTGGAACAATATGATCCTTAACACCATCAAGGATAATCCTCCTCGCTTTGGCATCGTCCTTCCTATATGCTGCAAGCTGTGTTGCATCCGTTGGTACAGGTACACCACTGGTAGCATAATCCTTGATACCATTCTCTTCCAACAATAAAGAAATTCTGGCCTTCCAGACACCAAAATTTGAGGCACCATCCAATCTATCCTGATCTCTCAAACCAGCTGAAGCCATCTCAAGGGTTTAAAGCAATAATAAATCTAAAGAGATCAAAATTTCTTTCCTAGGGCAAAACTCTTCTACCCTTAACAATGCTCTGATACCATGTGAAAAATCAAACTATTGCAGTCACTGATTATTAATCTCCTATCACAAATGATTATTAAACTGCTGAAAATAAATTCTCAGCTAATATCGAAGAATAACACAACTGCAACTTCACTTATAAAATACGGAAAGAAATGCGCAACACAATGAACACAATATTTTCGGACAAATTGTCCCTGGAAAAACCCCTAAGGGAAAACCAGTTCTACAGATGAGAAATTATATTAAACTTCAACAAATCAAGAGATACAAAATTCCTTGCCTCACACTGGCAGAACTCCGACAACCTCCTAATTTCTCCCGCTGATATTTCTCACTGCTATCCCTGCGCTAACACTGCGCCCTTGCTAACACTACAAGACTGTTTGCTAACACTGCAAACTGCTTCACAAAAGCTTCTCTCTTGTGCCCTTGCTAACACTGCAAGACTGTTTGCTAACACTGCAAACTGCTTCACGAAAGCTTCTCCCTTGCTAACACTGCAAGACTGTTTGCTAACACTGCAAACTGCTTCTCCAAAAGCTTCCTTGCTAACACTACAAGACTGTTTGCTAACACTGCAAACTGCTTCTCCAAAAGCTTCCTTGCTAATACTGCAAGACTGTTTGCTAACACTGCAAACTGCTTCTCCAAAAGCTTCCTGCCTTCTTTTTCCAAATGCCCCCTAGACCCCTTTTTATACTACTCTCGTTGGTAAACCAACGACCGAGATTAAAACAAACCAACGGCTGAGATTAAGACAACTCAACAGCCAATAATAGAATTGGTTGCAAGGTGTCCAAAAGGGAATCTCTAAAATTAGTAAATAATAACCATTTACTAATTTTTGGCAAGTGGACAAACAGTTGTCCAAACCACCCATAAATACAACCGCTATTCATAGATAAGGACGAACAGCTGTCCAAGCTACCCATAAATAGTGCTGCTATTTTCGGGTCAGAAATAACAGCTGTCCAACTAACAATAATTAACATAAGGTCCACACAATTATACTCAAGATCAATCCCTTCGTTCTTTTGTCATTATACAATTTACAAGAGTTTGATTTTTCTCCTACTATAATGTAAATCACAAATTTAAATAGTCATGTCCCTTAATTTTATTCACTAACAACAATTGTAATGGTATATCCTCATTCTATCTAATTAAACCAAAACAATTCAATATGATTACGAGACATACGATTGCCACAGGAAGAGCAAACATCATCACATCTGATTTTCAAATAGCATATGCAAAACTGAAGAAAAAGCTATAAAACTCATATGCAAGAACATTTCTCAATCTCGTTTTTTTTCTTCTATTAATCAACTTGGTTTAAGGCTCTATTGGGAAAGATCTAGTAAGAAAACCCGACATCCTTGCCACTTCAACACGAGTCTAAATGCATTTTTACAAAATAATACAATACAATTTGAATTCTCTCCTTGGTCCTTAACAAGGAATCCTTTTTAATAACTTCAATGTATCAAGGGAATCATGGAAAAGATGAGAACTGATCCAATGGCAATACAACATAATATGATGAACGATTCAAGCATGGATCCCCAACCCAATTTTGCACGATAAGTTCAACATTGAACCAAATTTAGGAGGGAGGTGGATTTTCTCAATAGGAGACGTCAATCACCATACCATAACATAGCCCTTTCGAGGCTAAATTTCAAAAACTTTTGTTCTTCTACAAATGCCCTTTTGAGGTCAATACAACAAGGATTTTCATTCCTTCCCTTCTTCAAGAATTTAAATTTTCATACAAGGTAAGTGATGAAAAGTAGGGGCCCATACACCCTACCCTCTTTCCCTCTTATCCTACAAAGCCACTTCTCAATTGTATAATGTTGAGATGAAGCACCTTTCCACCATGAAGCCAAAAATTTATTTTTCTCTAATCTCTATCGAGTCGCCACATGGCCAATTTTTAAACATATTCTGCACCTAAAAGAAATCCCTTCATATTCCAAAGTTTAAATCCTTCAACCTATAAAAGATTTAAATATTATCTCCACAAGAAACCCCTTAGAAAGATCCATGTCAACTAGAATATGAGCAAAGGTGGAATACAATATATCTGATGATTCATCATCCACCATCAAAAAATCCCCAAGAGCATTTATGACTTCATTTAAAAGAGAGTCAACCCAAGGATAAAAGGGGGGATAAGGTAGTTGAACCCATATTAGAATCTAATTGAATGTATTAGATGAAGAGTTGAAATTAAAATGCCAAGGTTCTACCATAAGCATAAATCTATCCTTCCAACTAGAGTAATTATTGCATAAAATTTTATTTCTGTCTTGAACACATTCAAATTTATCATACAAAACCTTTGGCCATAGGGTAAATATGCATGGTACTAGCCAAGAGGGGCTCCTAATGCTATAAGATCTAGACATGCAACTCCTTTGGGAGGCTAGGCCAAAATCCCGAACCAACAAATCAAATCATAGATGGAGAAAATAGAGGCATTGTGATCTATCCCCATCTCCTTCTCTATCCCCATATCCAACATAATGAAGGACCACTCTTAGCAATCTACTTCTTCAACATTCCACTAACCAAATTGGGCCACTACAAATTTGCAACGCCAACATCAACAACCACTTGAGAGTGTGAATTCCCATCCACCTTAGCAAACATACGAATAGCTTTATGATAAGAAACAATAGGTGTCAACATTGGAGTAGAAGGCATCACCACAACTACAAGAGATGTCCTAATTACAAAGATCTCCAAGCTAGGCCTTTGCATGCATGCAACCTTAGTTATAGACATAGAGGCTTAATGAATTGCAAAAGCATCCCCCTTTTCAATGGAAATATTGTTCGCAGTAATAGTGACATTGGTTATAGAAGCAGATGCTTGTACTGTAGAAGTTAGAATTGACACCTTCGTAAGGGAAAACCCAGTAGGTAATGATGAATGAGAAGGAAAACCCAAAGACCAGATAGATACATGCACCCCCCATTTGACAATCATAGACCACTACAACCATAAATACCATCGCTAGTAGCTTGAGGACTTGATGTGGCAAAGTTGCGAGAAACCCTAGCAAGCACATGGTGTAGAGCCATTTCATCAAGATTTTTACAACTATCCTCTACAAATAATAATAATAATGTTAATAATTTGTATGTTACCGAGGGGTTCCTTTTATGATTGAATTATTATCTATGTTGTATCAAGTGCTTCATTCTATTGTGAAATGATTACGTATATGTCCTCCAGGGTTTCATTATATTATGAAATGATTCTCTTTGGCATTAAGAGTTACATTAAAATTGTAGTTTTATGCTTATTTCATTTCACTATGAAATAGTTATGTATATGACATCAATTGTTTCATTAAGTATTACGAAATGATTATATGCATGGTGTTGAGGGTTTCATTATGTTATTGAATAATTATATGTATGGTGTTGAGGGTTTCATTATATTGTTTAAATGATTATTTACATTCATTGTTTTATCGCTTTCATTATTTATATGTATCTACACACACAGACACACACACACACACACGTCTACACAATCTTGAAATTTGGATGAAACTACATGTTTTTAGGGCTTAATCATGTTGGGCAATGAGGGCCGATACATATAAACATAGAATTAGGTGTTTTTTTTTTTTTTTGTATTTGGATATTTTTAGTTTTTATTGTTGTAAATGTGTGTGCAAAATAACCTCTCTCATGATATGTTGTATGTTACTTTGTAGTCTTAAGTATTCTAGATCATGCATGTTATGCTTTTGTTATTGAAAAATCATGTTATGCTTCTATTTTTCATTCTATCTTCTCGTAGGGTCTTCACTAAAGGGAAATGCAATAACTTGTGGGTTTAAAATTGCAAAAAAAGGTAGTATATTGACTAAATAGGGAGGAGGGGAATTTTTGGGGGGTGAGTGGTAGGGGTTTATATAGGAAAGTTACTGTGGGAGGTATTGGGTGGGTATTAGAGGGGGGTGACAAAAAGGAGTATGGGGCAATATCTTTTAAAAAACAGGGGGATTTTTTTGTATGTGACAAATACGCAAGCTATGATTTAAGCTCACTAAGTGAAGCCCTCATTGGTTATTAGAGGGGGGTGACAAAAAAGAGTATGGGGCAATATTTTTTTAAAAAAAGGGGGATTCTTTTTTATTTCACAAATAAATGTGCTATGATTTAAGCTCACTAAGTGAAACCCCCATTCATCTATCATTACTACTTACATTTGCAACACTTTTGTAAGGTTCCCTGTCAAACAAAAATCCAAACATATATAATAAAACATAAAACTGAAGTCATTGGAGCCATCACACAATCCAAACTTGAATTGGAGACGCAAGTATGAAATGACTGATTGTTCCCCACTAATATTCAAATTTGTAAATTAACCACCGCAAATGAATGCATTTACTTTTCATATTCAAATGATTTTACAAAAGGGAATTTCTAGGTTCATTTTTATTATGAATTTATCTTTCTTTTGAGTGGATATCTTCTACAAATTTTCAAGCTTAAGAATCCAACTAAGTGTAGTGCCTGCCCCTAAGTCACATTTCTGTCATCATTGCCAAACTCTTTTAGGCCAATTTATGTTGGATGATTAGTATTATTATTTTAGAGATTATCAGATGTTGGTTTACACTCAGTTTATTATATGATGAGATTACTTGGTACTCTATATTTCATGCATGTATGATGATTATTCAATGTTTTCGGTTATTGATGATGATTAGTTAGATGGTTTATTATCACATGTGCCTTCTTATGGATACTTACCCCAAACTGCATGTGTATGGTGTGCGTGTTTGTTTTATTTATGTATGGTGTTTCTGATGTGGTTAAGGAAGGGAGTCGTAGTCACCTGCTAGTCGGGATCTACACGATGCACCACTTTCTGCCATTGTCTGTTTAGCTTAGAATATTGTGTTTGTGCATGCGTGGATTTTATGCAGGTTGAAGGTACCGGGTATCGACTTCCCTGAATTGCCAGGAGGAGCGTACCCTATCGCATTGTCTCAATGGTAAGAGAGGGGAGATAAACTCTTAAGTACAATTCCTAAACCCTTTAGCCAATTGTCCTAATTGATAATTAGGACAAGTATCTGAGTTAAGTACCCTCTGAATGCATCAAATGATGTAATTTCGTGATTATAACCCTTTTGTTTTGATTTAGTATGTGTTTTTCTATGAAGGGTTTTCGTATGTTGTTATATGAGTCCTTGATGTGTTTTCTATTAATTAAGTCTAATTAAAAAGATTAATTAATGATTTAATTTAATGGAGAATTAATATGATGTCTTTAATATTTAATTAATTGAGAAATTAATTAAATAAAAGAATTAAATTTAGAGGTTAAAGTTCAAAGATAAATTTAGAACAGGATAATATTAATTTAATTTAATAATAATATATTTGGAGTTCATTTTTAAATAAATGCTAAATATTATTGTTATTTAAATTAATTAAATATGTTATCAATTAAGTTTCTAAAATAAATTAAAAGTTGAAAGATATTAAGTTATTAAGGATTCTAGATTGCATGATCTAAGCATGAGTTTAAATTTGAGAAATAAATTAAAAGATTAAATAATAGAAATTAATAATGTTATTTTAATTTCATGAAGTGCACATGAGATTAAAGTAATAAATTAATTTAAAATAAAAGTCAAGTGGAATATTAAATAAAGTTATTTAATAATTCAACTTAATGTGCATGAAAGATGAATGCAAAATAAAAGAAAAGATAATAAAGGTTAATTTGGGAGTTAACTCAGTTGTGCAAAGAGTCTTCTCGGGTGAATGCACAATTAGTGCTCCGATTTGAGGAGAAAACTTCTTATCACAACTTTGGGGGTTCATTTTTGTGACACACGAATTTGGATGAGAATTTTTTTGGGAGACAACTTTTGGAAGCGAATTTCAGAAGGCCTAATACCAAGAAAGATTTCCAGAGGAAAGTTATTGAAGGGGAACGAATTCTCTCATAGTTTTTCAAGGATTTCGTATTAGCATCAGGATCAGGTAGGGTCTTGTGTTTGATCGCTGATCATTTACGCAATTTTCTTATTTCCTGTCTTCTTCGTGTCTGTGGATTGTAGATCTGAATTCTCTATGATGAATGTTTAAACATTACAATATAGGAATTCATCAGACGCTTGTCAATTAACTTTTGTATACATAGGATTTAAATGGGAAGGGTTGAATCTAAGACTGAAATTCTAAATTAGAAGTGCGGATGATTGACTATATTTTATCTGTCATTATTAAGAAGGAGGCAATTTCTTTTAATATATTTATATATATATATATTAAGAGGAATTAATTTAACATATTTATAAATTTATATATATACATATCTGCAATCAAATTTAAATTTAAAAAAAAAATTGATTATAAAAAAAATTCATATTTAAAAAAAAAAAAATTAATATGATTAGTGGGGGGGAGGGAATTACCCCGTACCCACCCCCACTGTCGGCTCTACCGATAGTACTTGCGTCGCAGGTACTGCGATGACAGGTACAGGGTACCTGCCGCCGCACGCCCTACGACCGCAGGACTGCGGCAGGCCGCAGGCTTGGTTAAGCCAGCGGCTTTGTATATGTACCTTTTTAAATATTTTAATTTGCTTTTAAAAATTTGTATTATTTACAAAACAATTTTATTATTATTTAAAAATTAATAAATTTGTAATATATTTTAATTAATAATATTTTTACCTTTATTAATATTTAATAATTAAATATTAATGCATTTAACATAGTTTTTGTAAATATTAATTTATTAATATTTTTGGTTAAATATTGATAAATTAACAATTAATGAATAGATTAAAATAAGTAATTAGAACAAGTAATTATTGATTAATTTAATTAAAATTAGTTTAATTAAGGTTAATTAATAATGAATATTATTTGATTAAATTATAGATTTGGATTATTGATTTAATGGAAGTTATTATAGAAATGGGTTAATCGTAAGGGGTAGTTGTGAAAACTTAGCTACTTGAAATCGACATTAAACTGGAACATAAACCTTACCTTAACTCAATAATATACTTTCAAATCCAATCTGTGAGACTTTGATATTTTCTATGTGTTCTCTGTGTTTTGGGGTTGTTCTAGTATTGACCAGTTTAGGTTGTTACCAGAGGCCCGGTTTTGTGAATGTGGGGTTATGATGTTTTATTCTCGATCTTTTCAAACCAACCAAGGTAATGTGATTGTATGCTCTATGATGGATGTATTTACTGTTTGTTATTGCTTTCCAGTTTCCTTGTGTGAAGCTGAGATGTATGTATTTGAGATACCTAACTTAACCATTTTTGAGTCTCGATCAGTTATACTTGTGTTACCTTCTGGTGGCTTTGAGAGGACTGAAGTGTTCGTTTAGATCTTGATGATGTCATGTTGTGACATGTTTTGACTTGACCATTTTGGAGTCTTCGATCAGTATTGTAATTTACTATTGGGATACTTTCTGGTTGCTCATTGGAGAACCATTGGATTTTGTGATTTATCATTGATGCCTTCAGTTGCTGATAGAGAACTGTTGTGATCATATGGTTATTATTTGATGCTTATTTGTTGCTCATGAAGAACTGATGTAACTTTGTGGCTTATCTTTTATGATGTTTTTCAGTTGCTTGTATAGGACTGAGGTGATTTTATTATGATTCTTTGATTTGTGATTTCATGAGCCTAGGGTAGGTTATCTATGTGTAGTGTTGGGAAGTGGCTTGCAATGGGGATCGGGGCCCTAAGAGGCTGCCTGGAGTAACCCATTGTAAGTTGTTTTAATAAGTGAAAACATTTACACTAAATGAGAGAAAATGAACCTAACAAGATAATTTTATGTTCTCTTCCATGCCTTGAGTGCTAGTACAGACTAGGATGGGGTAGAGAGAACGCTTGGTTACGACCTTGCATTCCGTAGTATGCCTCGTCAGTACGAGAGGATACTAGTGGCCGCAGGGATCAGTAGGGACCCGAGATTCCTAAGGGATTGCTCGGGTAACTTTTACGTGACTTTTGCGATGACACTTTCCCGCTTGAATATTAGGTTTCCTACGTGTCTTTGTGGTGCCCCTGGGTCTAGATGTTTATCTATGTTGGAACCCTTGAGTTAGTATACTTTTAGGATTTCCAGACTTAGAGAGTACTTGTGTTTTGTGTTTTGATACCTTGTTTGGGACTTGAGACTATCTCCTCAGCGCGGTGGGAGTGGACCATTTAGGTTCCACGTAGTCGGGTGGTAGTGCTTTTACTCTTACCATTGAGATCCATCCGTGGTTGCCATGGCTGGAGTTTTCTTGGTTGGCATTTACCTTCATTCTGTACACGGATGTTTTATCATTATGGATGTATTGATGTATCATGTATGGTGGATGATTTCATTTATTTTACTGTACTTTGTATCATGGATTTGAGGATGATGTATCTTTATCTTTACATATGTATATTCTTTTAAGCCTTTCATACCCTGTGACTTGTACAGTGGATGATTGAGCATTCCGAATTAATTTGCCAAGGAGCATTCAGAACAAATGTATATTATGGACATTGGAGTTTCTGATTATTTTTTCATATGTATGTGATAGTTGTTAGACTTGGAATTAATTAAATTTAAACGTGACTCAACGTCTTGAGATCCTTAAGAAATGTAACTTGTGATGTATGTTTGTTGATGATTACATGTTATTACTTCCGCTACTATGTGTTTGATGTGTATGTTATACTTTCTTACTTAAAAAAAAAAAATGTTTAGCAAACTTAGTGATACTTTAGGTTAATTCTTTTGGATCCCTTGGCGGGGCGTTACACTAAGTTGATGTTTACTTAAATTCAAACTATAGTTATGTTGGTACACTTTGTATGTATATGCATTGTGTGTGTGTGGGTGTACGCGCATGTGTGTATGCATGTGTGTGGTTGCGCATATGTCTGTACATAGTTATGTACATGTATGTTTTCATTTGGATATGTATGTATGTAAATATGTATCTATATGTATATGCTTATGTATGCATTTTTACATATCAATATGTATATATGAATGTGCATTGTTCTTTTATATGAGTTTGTTGTTGTGCATGCAAAATTGTAAGGCTATGGAAACTTTTGAAAGTGTTCTCTTAAATCAATATTCACAGGTTCTTCTACTTCTTCCATCTAATAATTTTTTGCTTTTGAAGTTTACGTCTTGCACAAAACTTTGTTAGTAGGGATCTCTGAGGTATTGACGACACAAGGGTTTTCGCCATGTGACATTAGATGTTCTTGCTAACAAACCCTTGAGTCATTATTTGAGGGTCCTTCTATTTCTTGCTTTCTAATTTTTGTTATCAGAAGGTCATCATGAGAGTTGGACTGGTGCAAGACTTACAAGTTTTCCTTAATAATTTTTTTGTTGATAAATCTGAAACAAACTATGCTTGCTTTGTATTGTTCACTTCTATAAGGCATGGTCTTTTACTGTAGGCTTTCCTTTTGTTCACTATCAGAGTTTCAATGCCTAAAAAAAAAGAACTATATCTATCTTGCAACCATGGATGTATGTTTTGAACATGTGTACTTTGTGAAGACTTGACTTTATAGACCATTCCTTTTTGCAATTTTTTTATTGTTTTGAGTTTAAAACTTTTGGATAAAACTACCCATTGGATACCCTTCTTTTCACTTAAACCTCATAAAACTCTCTCGATCTCCTACATGGTTCATCTTCAAGGGTTTGATACTATGTTTCATACCTTTGTATCATTCATTTAACTCTCATTTTTGCAAGCTTCTTTGATATGATATTTCTAAAACAATGACATGACTTATTGATAGATATTCCTTGCTTCTTATTGGATTATGATTATCCATAATTGTTAATGTTATAATTCTGTTGGATAAATTATATATTATATATGAGATATATAATATATGATATATGGAATAATTAACTTATATTAAGAGTGATATATAGCACTTGTAGATATTTTATGTGTTTTCCAAGTTACTATAAGAATGAATATCTATGTGATATAAAGAGACATGTCTCTTTAATATATTAATTTACATTAGTTATAGTTATAACACAAGTAATATGCCCTCAAAATATTATTATAGATATAGATATAGATATAGATAAGAGACATGCCTCTTTATACTAATGTAAGTCAATATATTAAAGAGACATGTCTTTTCAAGAGACATGCCTCTTTATATCACATAGATATTCATTCTTATAGTAAGTTGGAAAACACATAAAATATCCACTAGTGCTATTACAAGTTACAACGATGAAAAATTGTTCTACTTTAACATGGTATCGAAGCAGGTTTCTTACCAGACCCATAGAACTAAAGAGAAGTTCAAAATGAAATTGTATAATTAAGACGATGAGACTCCTTATAACTTGACGAGAAAACTGTAGAGTAGATTTTTGAGATATGAAACATATTGCAAACAAAATTACTGTTCTCTCCATCTGTTAAAGCAATGACCCCCTTCGTATAATAAAGCATAAGGAGGCACAAAAAGGAAAAGAAAAGAAGAAATGTCCACATCTATGTACTTTCATGTGTGATACAAACATTTACTGTATCCCCCTCTTTGACCATGGTTTAGATTAATTCTACTACTATCAATGTAGATAATGATAATTAATGTATTCTCTAGAAAGTTACAGAGAATGAACATGCACCTGTGAAAGAATAGAATAAATTGATGCTTAGATGTCTCTCGCCTTAAGTTGATGCTTTCAGAATGCTAGTTTTGTGGTGTAAGGAAAATTCTCTCTCTCTGTCATCAAAGGCATCATCAAACTTCTGTATATGCTGATACGTGGTCTCTATGGAACGTTCTTCAATGGCCCAAATAACAATTCCTTTTACCTTAAATTGGAAGAGAGTTTGCTCCCAATATTAGACGCAAGGCTTCAACATCTGCTACTGGATTCGTCCTTATGACTAATCTTCTAGCCACCTCACACATTTATGCTATAGAGTATTTGCTTCCTATGGGATATATGCTCGTGTCTGTTCCACTCTGAAATAAAATAGAAGGATATTATTTTATAGATGCTTGCCAATGCTGAGAAGAGTACCCAATCCAACTCTATTTTTGGTTGGACTCACTGGATAGGTAGCAACTTGCGCCAGAGTGAATTGTTTCTTGCCTTACCATTGACTACATCACATGAAACCCTCAAATATAAACATCCAATGTGAAAGGCTTGTGCTGTAGGGTTGTATCCAATCACTGTTGGGAGTTTGTGCTACAGGTATTTAATGAGAATTATTGTTATGGGATCCAATGGTGCATCATCTACCAACCAAAAGAGAAAATCGAACATGTCCATTAACTGCAATGATCACAAGATGCATGAGAAGTGATAACACAACCGCTATCAAGAGTACTAGCCGGTCGGCTTGAATTAGAAATAGAAGGGAATAAATAACAAAAAATTGCATACAATTCATTGGTTTGAAAGGCAGAATGAATTATGATAGATGATTGAAAGGAAGTTTACAGTCAAAGCAGCAAAACTTGGAGAAAATGGTAGAATATACCTGTCATCTCATGATGCATATCATTATTTTATATAATAATATTGCTTCAAGAATATTTTCTAAAGTTGTAAATAAGACAATTGTCCATAATCACTACAGAAATTATAATCATTAAACAAGGTGTGATTAAAGATTATGGAAAAGCATTCACATGATGCGATTACTAGTCCTATAGCATATATGATAATGCACAACAGATATGTAGAGCAGCGAACCAAGTATTTTGGTAAAGGCTATAAAATACAACAGATGGAGTATATAAAGGATGTAATTTAAAATTTCAAATAGTCATGAGGTGATTTCATCGAGCATGAATAAAAGGCCAAATGCATAGATTGTATGAGATGATTAACAGGGTGATTAAATTTGAACACTAGTAAGTTTAAGGGTGTTGTAAGAAGGGCAAAGTAATCCCATAATAATGTAACTATCTTTGATAGTGGATTAGGTTGCAATAATATTAGTTGGAGGGATAGGACTTCTTAAAGAGAGATAAGATACTATAAGACAAACATGTCTTTGGTGCCCAAGAGCGTGGAAGCATTTTCCGTCATGCAAAATTACATAAGGAGGCTGAAATCCCTTACTCAAAAGGAAGGAGTTGTCTTCCAGAGCGTTAGGATTGGTAGCAACAGTACAATTCTCTTGGATTATTTGAAACAGTACTTGCAGATAAAAGTCTGATGTAGAGAAAGCTACAATTTTGGCATTGGTTCAAGATCACAGTGCATTTATATTTGGCATAAAACAATTTATAATTGGTAATTGAATTTGATGAAATGTACTGAAACTATTATCCATATTTTACAACGAAGTTGACGCTTTGTTTGAAATGAATTGATGCTCATATCAGGAGAGAGTTGAAGCTCTTGAGGTTTTGGAATTTGTTGATTCCTTGGGGTTGAAGCCCTTAAATTGCAATTCTTCTACATTGCTGTCCTTTTCAGCGGGCTCTTGAATAGAAGTTATTATAAGATGAAATTGAATCAATGAGTATATGGTGAAGAGCTTTAGCTTCCAATAATAAACATTGCAAAATAAATTATACTTGATAGCATTGGTAGTGAAAGTCAGAACTTCTATTTGACTATTGTTGTTTAAGGAGTTGCTATATGCGCACCGTAATGGCTTCTTACATAACATGAGTCTCCATGTTGTAGTGCATAGAATGCTTAGAAGTTGTATCAGAAGTGTATAAACTGCTGGTGTGAATACTAATGTCTGAGTGCATCTCAGACCTATACAATTTGAAGGGATAGATGTATGCATACTCATTAATTAATTGATTACAAGTAAATTAAAGATATATTAAGGCACTCAAGGGTGATGCGACGTAAAGCATCGAGCCCCATTAAAAGAGGATTAATTATAAAATTGCTGAATTCGACATTGGGAAATAATGAAGATTAAAAAGGAGTTTTGGAAGAAGACTGACACTCAAAGAGGAAAGAAGTAAATTGCATAGAAGGATGTTAATGGGCATTTTGAGATAAGAATTTTCTTGGTTATTATATCTTGAATACTTCTTTTATTTTCCTGTTGTAGTCTATCTTTTAATTATATCCATGCATGTAATATAAGATCTATTTTCTTTATTATGCTCTTATTCTTTTCTTGATCTCCAGGGATGATTCTTTGTAATAAAGAAAAAGAAGAACAGAAAGGAGATTGTGATTCATGATCTTATGCAAATATAAGTGGGAATGTTACATTGTGTGGGGGAATTTGAATCAATGTACCATTCCTATTGTTTGACAAATACTTGTATGAAGGCATTTTCTAATTGGAGAACTTTGTATCAAGAAAGTTGGGAAGAAGATTGGAACATTAGGCATGCTACCAAATATTGTGTAGACTCAATCTTATTATAGTAACTTTAAAGAATTTGTGATTTAGGATTCATTAATCATCTGACGATTAGGTTGGATAATTTGAGTCTCTTGAAGCAAATATCCTTGATGATTGATATTATGAGAGGGAGACTGACAGTTCATTAGAGGCAACCTTGGAGAAAGAGAGGGAGCATAAAATAAAAATGCTTAAATCAAAATTTTGATGATCTTGGTTCAAAAGGAGTAGACCTTGTTGATGGATTCAACACTAGTCATAAACTATAACAGATAAAGGACTATGATTCAAGGGATAAAGTCTCATGTATGTAGGCTGGAAGGCCTTATGCTATTAGTATACCCATTGAACTAGGGAAGCATGACATGACTTGCGACCAAGAGGTTAGAAGGATGATAATAGATTCAAAGGAAGTCTAACACTTCATCGGAAAAAACCTTGGCTAAGAGGTCAGAAAAGTTGATATCAAACTAAGAGGGAGAAACCCTATTCTCTGATATGTTTTATGGTGAATGTTGTGACAACACCACATGACAATATTGGTGGAGACTTCATGCAGACTTTTGATGTCATACATGTATGAGCCTGTCCCCTGTGTACACCATGAAGAAGTGACGACTTTTAAATGATTATTAATTGTATTATGAGAAGTTATTGAAAGGTGATGACATTACAATAACTTGTATCATGATATACATTTTGTGTAAATGTTGAAATAAATCATGAAAGGCTTTATCTTATAAATCAACAACTAGGCATTAGATGTTATTAATTTAACTATCTACAAGTTGTTTGTATAGACTTATTTTAGGTACTTGGTGAATATCTTGCCTTGATATTCTGATAGGCCATTACCACATTGAGTACTTGGTGAATATCATTTAGTTGATCTTCTGATAGGCCATTACTTAGAGTACTTGGTGAATATCATTTGATTGATGTTCTGATAGGCCAATGCCCATGTTACCTAATATGATATCAAATAGTAATTGGTGAATATCATATGTTGATATTCTAATAAGGTCAATACTTATATGATATCATATTCTAGAAATTTTCTGATCAAAGATTTCCTATATGTATTATTCTTGAAATATTACCTATGATATAATATTTATGTGTTTTATCCTTCTTCGTTAAGAGGGAGTGTTAATGTTATAATTTTGTCAGATAAATTATATTATATATATGAGATATATAATATATGATATATGGAATAATTAACTTAGATTAGGAGTTATACATACATACATACATACATACATACATACATACATACATACATACATACATACATACATACATACATACATACATACATACATACATACATACATACATACATACATACATATATATATATATATATATATATATATACTTGTGTTATAACTATAACTAATGTAAGTTAATATATTAAAGAGACATGACTCTTTATATCACATAGATATTTATTCTTATAGTAACTTGGAAAACACATAAACTATCCACAAGTGCTATTACAAGTTACAACAATGAAAAATCGTTCTACTTTAACATTAATGGTATATGAGTGTTGACTCATAATACATTGTATTCTTTGCTCTGACATGTATTCATACTCTAGATCAATGTTATTATATTGCAAACATTATTATGGATTGTTCCATGTCCTTCCTATAGTTGATTTTATACTTGTAATTGCCACTAATTTACTTAGTTGTCTTCTTCACACTATCTTGTCCCAACCCTTATGCAATATATTCACTCTTGTGATTGATTTAGAAATTCTTCTATATTGATAAAAGAGTAAGGTTTCACATGTCCCTTCAAGTAGACAATCGACCTCTGTTGTTGCCTTGACCATTTTTAATAAAAGTTTTTATGTTTTTGTAAACACATCCCTTTAATACTAGTTATTTGATGTATTTTTGATATGATTCCTCTACATTAAAGGTTTTATCATTATGCTTCTACTCTTGAATGTTTGTTAACCAATCATGGTTGTTCCAATTTAATGTTCTTACACCATTATAAGCTTATGTACCTTCTTATAGAAATTCAACATGAAACTATACATTTTCTTTATATCCTATCACATTTCCCTTCACCAATTGTTAACACTGCTTCCTGACATCACCTGTATGATATGTGGTTGCTTTCACTTCTAGATATAATAGTTTTGTTCCACCATGATGGTTATGACTTCTTGTACTTTAGTTGCTCTTTACTTTTGTAAATGTGATATCACTCTATGATGGACTTCGTGCTTTTTTCAAAAAACACTATCAAGTTGGCATCTAGAACATTCTTTAACTTCCCATGTCTCTAATATTATTGGAGAGTTTTTAATGTTATGAGCTTATCATTTTACATTACTTACCCATAACTCTTTATTCTTGGTTTATTGTTGCTTGCATCTTTGTACTGTGTTGATCCACTCATACTATTGGTTCCAAAAATTGTAAGAACTTAAAACCAAAAATGCATTGTGATTATTGTTCCTTTCCATTGTTGCATCTCTATAATCTATGCACTTCCTTGCTGATTTAGTCGGAAAATAACAAAATATTTCGAGCATTCAATACCCAAGAAACAAAAGCATTAGAAAAATAATTGTCTCTAATGATATGCATATGATAGATTAAGCACTTTTAAAATCTTTATGCAAGCTTTGACTAGATAGTAGAACATAGATGTAGATTAGGTGGTCAAGTGCAATCAATAATTGCTTAGATCAATGGGATCTAACTCCTTTTTTTCCCCACAAATGTGGGATTCAAGAGCTACATGGAAGACTAGACATGACCTATGACGAAGACATGCGAATACAACCCATATGTACTCATTCCAATTAGGCAATGATTGGTTTATCTTGACCTCTTTCTTGTACACCAATCGTTTGCTATTTGTTCAGAGTTTGCATAGGAAGAAACGGTTATCCTCATGACTTATGTAAGATAATCATTTGATATTCATTACATTACTATATTTCTTTTTAAATTTATTATTTTTATGTTCAATACAAATGAAAGATTTATTGTTCCTTTATTGGAGAATGTTATTTCTTGTCATTTGAATATAATGGATGGATGATAATTAGCAATAAATGTACCTTTCTTTTTTATGAATGTTGTTTTCAAAAAAACTGCAATGATAGTGAAATTTTTAGCAATGATACCATCATTATTCTTAATTACTTTTTGCACAAAAACTTTAGTGTCATCCTCATTTTAGCCAACCAAGTGCAAGCATGCCTTTTCTGCAATGTGCTTGGGTCATTTTTTAATGTAATTACATCAATCTCTATACTAGTAGTTTTTACTCCATCTTGAACATCAAATGCCTCACTTGCCCTCAAATCCTTGTCAATTGTAGACTAGTTTAGTGGCAAAATTCTAGTCCTATAGAAGCCACTCATAATATTGCATGGTGTCAATACTTCGTTGAATTCTTTTCTTATAAGAGTTGCTACTTCTCCCCATTTAATTTCAATACGGGATTCTTTGATATCCATACCATTATTTTTTGTTTGAAGTAATGCTTGAAAGAAGAGGAAATATTGACATTGAGTTACTGTGGCTTATGGTTGGTATGAGCAGGCATTGCCGCCAAGTCTATTCCTAAGTGCTTTGATTCTTTAATTGTCTTGAAGGACCATTTGGTCACCATGACCCCATGATCGTCAAAGATAAGACGGGCCCTATTCATGCATGAAACCCCACTAGGGACAAAAGTTGTAAAATATTGTAACCAACTAAAAAGTAACTCCTTTTTCATCTATGCATTCAATTGGCATGTTTTTGATAAGATAAATAGGATTTGAAGGGACCCTGAAACCCTTTACAATTCAAGAATTTTCAATGAAGCTCAACTAAACAAAACCACAGATGTAAGGAAGAATGGGTCACCAAACAGAACATAGTGACCAGAGTGGCATTGCAGATAACACAGTACTAATCAGCCACACAAATAGGTTTTGAAGGGACCTTGAAACCCAATAAGAGTCAACAATGGTGAAACAAGTCACCAAACAAAAGGTGACCAAAGTGGCAACATATTAAACAAGACAACAACAGCCACAAAAATAGGTTTTACTGGGCTCCTGAAACCCCATAAAGAAACACATTGCCAATAACAAAAGGCCAAAAGAGCTAGGGGATAGCTGGCCAAAAGCCAGGAGAGTCAGACTTTCCCTTTTGAACCCTTCTTGTGAGACCTCAGTGCCATATCAAAAGCGGGAGTGGATGACTTTACCTTATTTGCTTTTACTGTAGTCCATCCATCCTCCACCAAACTAGCAGCCTTCTACTAGTCCATTCAATTAGCATGTTATGCATCTTCCTATCTAACAATTTATAATCTAACTTCTAATATACCTCTTTGGTTTAAATAGGTAAAACCTAAGTATATTCATCCCAATTACAATAACACAAGCCAAAATTGTGATCACTTCTCTAGTTTTTGATATTAGGCATAGTAAATATCTTTGTCCAATTTGGCAATCACTCTCATGCCATAATTTCTACCAGCTTGCATGTTGGTCTGATTTCAAACTATACTTGATCCTTAGTCATTGAAGTTGTAAATAATGCCACATTGTAAGGTTGTAACATAATTTCTTTGACATTGTCCACTCCTAGTATTCCCCTTGTTAAATCAAGCTACCTCAATAAAAACTTACCCACTATGATTTCCTTTGCATCCCATTTGTGAGTAGATTGGGCTTGACTATAATTATTTGGGAAATATTTAATTTTACTTGATTGATTTGTAGTCCATGGCCAATTTTTTCCATGTCCTTGCACTATTCGACAAATTCAACCTCCTCTTATATAGATAAAATCATGCACGACACCTTAATCTTCATGGTTGTAATTGCTAGTAGCCATGACCTTAAAGTGTTATTGGGGATACAATCCATGATTAGTACTAATCTAATTGGCATTTTCTTGGCTTCTACAGTAGCAATTTCTTTTATCATGTTAAATACAAACCATATTGCTCTTGGTTCTAGCTTATGAACAAGTTGCAACAATTTAAAAAACATGCTTTAGTTCCCCTTGCTGGCATTTGGCTTTTGTACTATTTCCAGTCCCTTAAACCCTTGTTGGTCTCTTCTTGGACATTAATAAATTTATCTTATCTACAATAAATGTGTCATTTTTCTTCTCTTCTCGGCTCCCCGCTCGATGCTAGTGTTTCCCCTCCCGCTCAGTGTTGGTGTTTCGGCTCTGTCTCAGGCCAAGTTTAGTGTTCAGGTCCATGCCCTAGCATTCATTTGGTGTTCAGTGCCAAGAGCTGTGGGCCTGCGACTGGGCTAGATTCATGAGCCTGTGCCAATGTCGTGAGCTAAACCCGTGCCCTCATTTGTAGCTAGAGTTGGAACCTCATCTTCTAGTCCTCCTTCATACCATATTCTCTACACTTACCAAACTTGAAAACTTCGATGAGATGGAAAGAATTGGTCAAATGCCTGGATTGGTGAACTGCTTGACAAAATATCTCCTTTCTTACGACTAAGTCTTGCCGAGAGAGAGCTATATGCCTGTGACTGGATCTTGCTATGAACTGTGAGGGTACTCTTCTTCCATTGACCGTGAGTTGATAACACACAGGTTGGGGGAAAGACACTCTTTACATGTAAACCGTATGATAACATATCTGGTTGGTGAACTGTGCCTCTGTCTATCGCGTATATGTTTTTGGTGGAGGTATTTAGTGACATTGTGATAGGTGTTTGATAGAATGCATGGTCTATGGTAAAACTATGAATTTTATGAGCTATGACACCCTTGTCTGACCCAATTACACTCCAGTAGCTGACTGATCACTTGACTACAGTGGAGTCCAATTTTGTTGTCTTGCAAAACATTGTTACTCAGTCCACTTCACTCTATATTAAACTCGTAGAACAGTTGGCTTTGTTAGAATCCAAGAATGACACTCTATGAGGTACTATGCAATCTCTAGTCATTGAAAATATAGATCTCAAGACTAATCTGGACTCTGCTAGCATGCTGCTCAGGGAGTTAGAAACTATCAAAGAAAAACAATCAGAGATCATGGATAGGCATTCTTCACTGTTAACGACAACTAAATTGAAGGTGAAGTCTTGGGCTACTTTATGTGGCTCTACGATTGAGGGTCCTCTTTCAGGGATTGAGAAGTTAGTACAAGGGAAGATGGACGATGAGCAAGTTAGGTGAGTCCGCGAGCTAAACTTGCAAGTCTGTGGTCTCCTTTCCATTGATGACCCCTCGATTGCTAAATACTCTTTCCTCAAGGATCAGTTGGACATTTCAAAGATCACTCTTAATAGATGTTGGTTAAGCCTAGACGATACTCTCTTCATTTGGGTCCTCTCTTTTTCTGACAGGTTGTGAGCTCTTAGGGTAAAGAGAAAGTTATTCTCTCTTTCCCCTAAGATCTATTTAGATGAGGACCTCACCCCATCAAAGGTGGCAGAACTCAAGCAAGCTCGTGCCGTCATTATGGTAGCTAGACAAGAGGGTAAATATGCAGTTATCAAAAATCTTAAAGTAGTAATTTGTGACACCTTTCCTACAAGTTGGGTTTTGAGGACGGCCTTTAAGGCCAAATGATGGGCTCAATAGTAGTTGAGCACAAGCTCTTTGTGTTTCAATTGCTAGAATGGTAATGGTATCTTCTGGTCCATGCCTAGCTTACTTAATGACACTATTGGTTCTATCGACCTTTTTATTACAGAGACACACGAGAGTCCCGTACGCCCTCTTCCTGTTATTTCTGGTTATCAATGGCTCTCCTCTTTTAGATACAAGGTTCAATGCTCTAGTGGGGTTAGAGGTTTTGGTGGAGTCACCTGTCTTATTCGGACCATCTCTTTAGTACTATCTCCTTGGTTCACTCCGACAGCTATGCCAAGTTCATGTGGATTCACATTGATCAGGGGACCTTGCTCTATAGAGATTCCTATGAGGACTTTCTTGAGCACATTACTAGATTCTTGGTTATGGGGGACATCATCATTTTGGGAGACTTGAACATGCAAACCAAAGACCTACAACCTCCCCTCCATGATCATAGGGTTGATCTCATGTATATGACTGCTTCTGATCCTAGTTATGTGGGTCTACATTGGCTCTCCAAGGATCGTTAGGGGCCCTTCACTAGGTATGGACAAAATTTACTTCAACTTTGTGAATCATCTAACTTAGTAATTTTGAATGGGCTCTGTTGCTTTCCTAGCTCCAAACTCTTCACTTGTTGGCCACATGGTGGTGATGCTAGCATTGTGGATTATGTTCTCTCTACGACGTCTTCCATCCCTCTCATTTGTCACTTTACCATCTCTTACCTTCTTTTGGTTGACCATGCCCTCCTTAGCATCACCCTAGCACCTCCTCTCCCTTTCTTATCTGTTTCTTCTTGCCCCTCATCTTCTAGTGGGTTCCCCCTCCATAATCACACTTCCTTTTGCTTCAATGATGGTGACATAGAGCTCTTCATCCATCACCTTAGACGACTTCTCCCCTAGGACCCCTTCTCCAACTTTGGGGACATCACCTCCATGTTCCACTCACTTGCATATGCCTTATGGGAGTCTGCCCTTCTCTCCATTCCTCACTGCACCTCCTCATTCACCCCTTGCCCCACTCGCAGATCTTGCCCCATGAACCAATGGTTCAATGAGGACTGCAAATCCTTTCACCGCATACTTCGCTCTGCTCTAACCACTTCCTCCTCCTCATCCTATTAGTCGAGGCTCAACTATTGCCACTTTCTTCACCATAAGAAATGGAAGTTCACTTTGCTGTAGTGTAGATCTCTTTATGCCATGTTCTTCCAGTCTCCAAAGCTCTTTTGTGCACCATGTTTTCTCACCACCTCTCCCCTCCCTCTGCTTTGGACTTTCACTCCCTTGCCTCCCACACCTCTACCCTCTATGATATCCCTAGCCAACCCCCTCTCCATCTCATCCTCCCCCCCTACCTATTGTCACCTCTTCTCCTTTTCCCACATTGCTGAGGCAGTTAGAGTTATGAATAGTAGCAAAACTCTAGATGAGGAAGGATTCCAAGCTGAATTCTTCAAGTTGGGTATCTCTATCCTAGGTCCCTTTCTTACAGTTCTCTTTAATCGAGTGGTTTGTGTTGGCTTTCCCAACTCTTGGTCACAACATATTATCTATCCGATCCATAAATATGGGCCAGATTCTGACCTCAGGAACTATAGGACCATCATGGTTGGGCATACTTTTGCCAAACTCTATGCAATTGTGTTGAAAGGTATCCTGTCTAGAGAGCTTGATCAGTGACATTGTCGAGCTAGAGGTCATGCTAGGTTTCATAAATTTTTTTAGATCATTGATCACATTTTGACCTTACAGGCTATCATTGAGGAGGCTCGTCACCACTCGGTGAAAGTTTATTGTTGTTTTGTTGACTTCTGCAAAGCCTTTAACTTTTTTCCTTGGGTGGCTCTCTTTCAACATCTTAGGGACATCGAGATCTCAAAGACTCTCCTTACAACTATTTTGAGGTTGTACAACTGTGTTGTAGGCAGATTTAGGACTCCATAGGGCTTCTCTTACCCTGTCTAGAACACTATTGGGGTGAAACAGGGCTGCCCTCTCTCCCTCACTCTCTTTGGCATTTACATTGACAAGCTTGAGGCATTTCTCCATGATTGCTCACTCCCTGGTGATGGTTGTTATTTGCATCAGGTGTTGATCTCTATTCTCCTATTTGTTGATGATGTGATTCTCCTAGCATCTTCCCCCGATGGTCTTCAGTGGTTCCTTGATGGCTTGGTCTCTTTCTGCATCTCATGTGAGCTTGTTGTAAATCTGGACAAGACTTGGGTTATGGGCTTCAATTGCTTGAGGACATCATGCCTCGATTTTTATTTCCAAGGTACCGAGATCGAGATTGCATCTTCATATACTTACCTGGGGGTTAAGTTTTTTGGACCTTGATTTAGCTTGAGACCAGCCATGCAGCCTAGAGTCAACAAGGGACTTGGCTCCCTCACTATTCTTGAGCGACAGTGTTTTCGACACCACTTCTAGGACACCACGACTAACATGTCCCTTCTTAACTCCCTTGTCAAACTGACTATCCTCTATGGCTTTACTATTTGGTGACCCTCCCTCCTAGAGTCTGATTAGGCATCTATTGAGAGAGTCTAGATCCTTTTCCTTCGACACATTATTAGATGTCAGTGGTCCACAATGCACAACATCATTCTTGCAGAGTTTGGTGCTCACTCTTTCAGATTGGGGACTATCTGTGATTTAGTTTGGC